>CM042420.1:20305373-21793751 GCA_023634145.1 Thymallus thymallus
ATTCCATAGACAGTGCACTACTACAGTATATAGGGAATAGGGTGCAATTTAGGATGCATCCATTGTCAAAACTGAAGTCTAAACGTTTACAGTGAAATTGGTAGTTCCCTCATTCTTCCCCCGTCATCTAAACTTCTAAATCACTTCTCTAAGTGTGTGTTGGTGACCTTGTTTTTCCCTTGGAGACTGTTCTTTTCACTCTCTCCCTCCTTCACTCTCCCTCTATCTTTCTTCTTCTCTCTCTCTCTCCACTACTGCAGCTTTTCTAAAGAAGGAAATCCACATAATTGCCACCAAAGCACAGCATTAATCCGACAGTTTGGCTGAGCAGGGCTAGCCGTCAGGCTCATCTTAATCCAACAGTGAGAAAAGGGATTTGTGTGTGTGTGTGTGTGTATGAATGTGGAAAGGGGCTGGGGAGTGTGTGTGTGTGTGTGTGTTGTGTGTGTGTGTGTGCTAGGGCTGGGCGATATGGCATAAAAATCTATATTTTTTCAAACTTATGGGTGATTCACGATATACAGTAAATTCCAAACAGTCAGCAATAATTAAGGAATTCAGGTCTTGTGAAATTATACCTAGGCTGAATATAATCCTTCCACAAACATAAGACCCACTAATAATGTAATTATTTAATTAAAATAGTTTAACCTGCTTTTTTTGCAATAATCAATGATCTGGCTTTCAAATCACCGATCTGGCTTTCAAATCTGGCTCCCCAGCCACTCTCCACCCACAGACCCACCCACCCACCAACCCACCCACCCACCCACCCACCCACCCACCCACACACACACACACACACACACACACACACACACACACACACACACACTCTTACCTGTGTCCGTTCAATGATGCGTGGTGGAGGGGTGTGTACCCTGAACTGTCTGCACAGTTTACATTCAAGCCTCTCCACATGCTGTGGACACAAGACAGACAGACAGACAGTAAGACATCACGCACCAAGACACAGTCCTTATAATTCTATGTTTCCAATTTAATTAGATTATTTATCTTATTCATTGTGAGGTTTTTTGTAAATGAAATCAAACTTAAGTCCACAACAGGCTTTCTATATCATTACATCAAATGTGTTGGGCACATGATCATGATGGACACCTAATATACTGAGATCGGCGCCGCCCTGTGTGGTCGCCTGTTAAGCAGCTCCCATTGTTTGTGCGTTAATTGTTGTTTTAGTATGTTTATCGTCAGTTTTTCGTCAGTTTTTTTTGCAACAGTTGAACTATAATAGTTCAGGATTATGGAGTGCTACTGTTTTGCGAAGGTTTTAGCGGTCCTTTTTATCACTGAGGCACTTTTTATTTTTCTCAGCGCCAAACGTACATGCGAGTCCTCAATTATTTACAACCGAGCCCAGCTCCTGGATTTAGCACACGCTGCGCTGCTGCATCCCAGGGAAAAGTTCGATATTCCGGACGAGTTGAAAAGGCGACGGTGTGGACGCAGAGCGGGATTGAAGTGTAAGGCAAAGCTTAGGAAATACAAGCAGGCTATACCATCTATCATTAAGGGCAACGTGAGATCGCTACATAACAAGATGGGCAAGCTTCAGTGTCTGGTCCATGGGCAAAGAGAATACCGGGAAGCTAGCCTATTGTGTTTTACTGAAACATGGCTGAATGATAACATCCCCATAGAGAACGTCATTATCGGCGGTTTCCAGACCATCAGAGCGGACAGGGATAGCGTTTCTTCCGGCAAGGGTAAGGGAGGGGGGCTGGCTTTATTAGTTAACAATAGATGGTGTAATCCGAAACATATTACTCTTAAGGAACAATTTTGTAGCCTGGAAATTGAGCTGTTAGCTGTTAGCCTGAGGCCCTACTATTTGCAGAGGGAATTCACGGCGGCCATTGCTGTTATTGTTTACATCCCGCCCTCTGCGGACGCAAACACAGCGTGTGACGTCATCCACTCTGTTATCGCGAGGTTACAGACAGCGCATCCCAGTGCTTTCTTTGCCATTTCGGGGAATTTTAACCATGCATCTCTCTCTTCAACGCTGCCCACATTCAAACAGTTTGTGAAGTGGCCAACCAGGAATAATACAACTCTGGACTTGTTGTATGCTAACGTGAAGGATGCATACAACTCCACTGCACTCCCTCCCCTTGGTAGATCGGATCACAACCATGTCCACCTCACCCCACTCTACAGACCTATGGTCCAACAGCAGCCTGCGACCACTAGGACCATTAGGAGATGGTCTCCGGCTTTGAAACAACAGACTGGGATGTGCTCTGTGAGGCTCATGGGGATGACATTGATGGACTTACTGACTGCATAACGGACTATACGCTGTTTTCCAAATAATAAACACTGGGTCACCAGCGACCTGAATGCCCTGCTGAATGAGAAGAAGAGGGCCTTCAAGGAGGGGGACAAGGGCAAATTGAAATGCGTCCAGAGGGAGCTGAAGTTGCGGATTGCTGAGGGGAAGAGAGTGTATAAGGAGAAGATGGAGGACAAGCTGAGGCAGAGCCATTGTGAGAGAGGTGTGGAAGGGTATGAGAAATATCACTGGCATCAAAAAATGTTTTAACAGGTTCGATATTGGCCCTGTCCACCTCCCCTCCAGCTCCCCAGGCCACACACCCTCACGGCTGTCCCACCCCCACATTGCTCACAACACCTCTGTTGAGACAATCAGCAACCCCCCCCCCACCTCTGCCCCTGCTCCCTCTGGACTGATCCTCAACACCACCCTCCCCCCCCACCTCCCCACCTGGGCTGGCTTTCACCACCAACCAAGTGAAGAGAGAGTTGGAGAGACTACATCAGTGGAAAGCGGCGGGCCCTAATGGCATCAGCCCAAGGGTGCTTAGGGTCTGTGTTGACCAACTGTGTGGAATACTCCAGCGCCGCTTCAACCTTAGCCTGAGCCTGGAAAGGGTCCCTGTGCTGTGGAAAACATCCTGCCTCGTCCCAGTGCCCAAGAAGGCGCACCCCACTGTCCTGAATGACTTCAGACCTGTAGCGCTAACATACCACATCATGAAGACCCTGGAAAGGTTAGTCCTCGCTCACCTCAGACCCCTGGTGTGTGACTACAGAGCTGTGTGTCAGAACAGGCAGTGAGCAACACAGGGGCCCCCCAGGGAACGGTCCTGTCCTCCTTCCTGTTCACCCTCTACACCTCGGACTTCAGATATAACTCTGAAACATGCCACCTACAGAAGTTCTCGGATGACTCCACAATTGTAGGGTGCATCAAGGGTGGGCAGGAGAAGGAGTACAGGAGCACAATCAGTGACTTTGTGTTGTGGTGTGAGAAGATTCACCTTCAGCTCAACATCAGCAAAACAAAGGAGATGGTGGTGGACTTCAGGAGAACCAATGCCCAACTGACTGCAGTCCCTATACAGGGGATGGATGAGGAAATGGTTGGGTCATACAAGTTCCTGGGAGTTCATATGCACAGCAGGCTGGAATGGGCTGGTAACACAGGGGCTCTGTACAAAAAGGGCCAGAGCCGACTCTACTTTCTGAGGAGGCTCAGGTCCTTCAACGTGTGCAGTAAACTACTGCATACCTTCTACCAGTCTGTGGTGGCCAGTGCCATTTTTTTTTTGCAGTGGTGTGCTGGGGCGCCAACATAAAAGCTGGTGATGCTTCTCGGGTAAATAAGCTGATCAGGAAGGCTAGCTCTGTTCTGGGGATTAGCCTTGACACTCTAGAGGAGGTGGCAGAGAGACGGATCCTGGCCAAACTGCTGGCCATCATGGACAACGTCACCCACCCTCTGCATGCCATGGTTATGACGCAGAGGAGCACCTTCAGTCACAGACTGATCCCACCACAGTGTGCCAGAGAGCGCTACAGGAGGTCCTTCCTATTGGCGGTTATTAGACTATTCAATGCCTCACCGGGGTGCCGTGCCGTCGGCAACATAGACCTGGAATTGTTGGGGTGTTAGGACCTAGTTTAACCTAACACTCTGTAACAATGTATAGTGTACATATTCGGCCATCCACCCATACTATGCAATGTCTTTCTATAGCTTTTTTGCACTCCAGACTTTTTCATACTGCCGCTCTATGTATCATGTATCTGTCTTTTGTGTATTTTCGTTCTGGCATTTTGCACCTGCCATGTGTTTTTTCGTATCTATCTATCTATCTATCTATCTATCTATCTATCTATCTATCTATCTATCTATCTATCTATCTATCTATCTATCTATCTATCTATCTATCTATCTATCTATCTATCTATCTATCTATCTATCTATCTAAAGTACAAAGAGAGACACAATATAGAAACCCTTTTCTTCTAGCCTGATCCCAGATCTTTTTGTGCCTTAGCCAAATCACAATGACCATAGGAGTTGGCAAGACAGCACAAACAGATCTGGGACCAGGCTACTTTTCTTCTATGTATTTCTATGGGATGTGGGATCTCCACAGGGCTAAGATTAGCATGTAATGTGGACTCGTTTTCCCATGACCTTGGAAGCCACTCTCCCTCTCCCTCTATCTCTCTGAAAATAAAAGAGAAATTAGTAAAAACATTTGCCATCTTTGGAATGTACAGCATGAAGAAAGTAGTGCCAGATTTGGAACTCTGCAACACAAGGCTACGTAAAACGAGACAAATTTCCAAACTCTTCGACTCAAAATAACAATGACAAGTCAAATGTGTTCCAGGTTTCAAACTACTGGGTTGTTGAGGTAGAAGTTATGTTGCTTTAGGAGGTAAAGTACTATTTTTTTTACTCCACACGAAGGCACACACACACACACACACACACACACACACACACACACACACACACACACACACACACACACACACACACACACACACACACACACACACACACACACACACACACACACACACACATACACATACACACACACACACACACACACACACACACCACAACCCACACACACACTGTGCGTACAAAAACCAATAGGACAGCCATCTGGTATATGTCCCTAGCATAGGGCATAACAACATCTCTCATAACAACACTACTACCACTCCATCGTAGCAGGGGGAGGGGCTTGGCTTTAGTTTGCACTCACAGAGAGTGATCGACAGCTGACGTGGACAATCATGGGGCAGATAGGGATTTATTTATTTATTTTTCACCTTTATTTAACCAGGTAGGTCAGTTGAGAACAAGTTCTCATTTACAACTGCGACCTGGCCAAGACAAAGCAAAGCAGTGCGACAAAAAAACAACACAGAGTTACACATGAGAAATAAACAAACGTACAGTCAATGACACAATAGAAAATCTATATACAGAGTGCAAATGTAGTGCAAAATGCAGTAAGGTTAGGAGGTAGGACAATAAATAGACCATAGTGGTGAAATAAATTACAGATTAGCAATTAACACAGGAATGAAGGATGTGCAAATTATGACGTGCAAATAGAGATACTGGAGTGCAAGATTAGCGAAAATAATAAAAATAAATATGGGGATGAGGTAGTAGTGTGGGCTATTTACAGAAGGGCTATATACAGGTGCAGTGATCGATAAGCAGCTCTGACAGCTGATGCTTAAAGTTAGTGAGGGAGATAGGAACCTCTAGCTTCAATGATTTTTGCAATTCGTTCCAGTCATTGGCAGCAGAGAACTGGAAGGAATGGCGGCCAAAGGAGGTGTTGGCTTTGGGGGTGACCAGTGAGATAAACCTGCTGGAGCGCATGCTACGGGTGGGTGTTGCTATGGTGACCAGTGAGCTGAGATAGGGCGGGGATTTACCTAATAAAGACTTATAGATGACCTGGAGCCAGTGGGTTTGGCGACGAATATATAATGAAGGCCAGCCAACGAGAGCATACAGGTCGCAGTGGTGGGTAGTATATGGGGCTTTGGTGACAAAACGGATGGCACTGTGATAGATTACATCCAATTTGCTGAGCAGAGTGTTGGAGGCTAATTTGTAAATGACATCGCCGAAATCAAGGATCGGTAGGATAGTCAGTTTTACAAGGGCATGTTTGGCAGCATGAGTGAAGGAGGCTTTGTTGCGAAATAGGAAGCCGATTCTGGATTTAATTTTGGATTGGAGGTGGTTGATGTGAGTCTGGAAGTTGAGTTTACAGTCTAACCAGACGACTTTACAGTCTAACCAGACGGATCAAACACACTCCCCTACTGTACTGTACACATACATACCTGACACAGGCAGAGACATACCAACGCACTGAATACACCAGACGATACAGCTGTCACACACACACCCCCACACTCTCGCTCTAGAAAAGAACAGTGCACACACACACACACACGCTCCACAAGCACAGGCCTACTATTCACATACACACAAACACGTCCTTGACACACCCAAAGCGTACAAACACACACACACACACATTAAACCTTCACATAAACACCCCTCGCACACACCCTTCACATGAACAACACTCTGACACACACATGCTCACTCACACTTCCCTCATGGGATTGTATAAGGGATTGTATAAGAGTGTATGAGTCTTTTAGGTGGGACCAGGTGTGAGCTGTTATGAGGTGACTGGCCAGTGCTCACAAACAAGAGCCTTTAGATAAAGGTGCAATCTGTAAGTTTGAGAAAACAAAATAAAAAGTTATTTAAAAAGAGGGATGTTTGTCCACACACCTTGGGTAGTTCCTCCATAGAGGAACATTCAGAACAAGGAACTAAGGCACACTGGTATTCCCCAAAAGTTTACATTGTATTCTAGTCCACATTCTACATTCTATTCTACATCCTAGACTGCATTCTGTCACATTTTACTGTAATTTATAAAATTCCACATAGATTCTATTTTACATTCTACATTCTAGTTTATTGTATTTCACGTTCTACACTCTATTCTACTTCACATTCTATTTCATGTTCTAGATTCTATTCTATTCAGTCTTATATTCTGCATCTGGCATTCTATTGCACATTCCACAGCCAATTCCCTAGTCTCACCCACGCATTGTCTTGCAGTGGACTCTATTCTCTTCTACTGTGCTTTCACTATGTGCACAAAGGCAAGAAGCAGTTCTCAAATTGAATTAGGGCAAAACATTAGATTAGAAATACATGTAGACACTTGTAGATTAAACGCCTGTTTATTTGGAGATTAGAGAAATATGCAGACTATGTCCTGTATACTGCCCTTAGACACAACCTCTCTGTATTTCCCCTCTCTCTGCCATCCCCTCTCTCTCCATCATCCCCCCTCTCTCTGTCATCCCCCCTCTCTCTGTCATCCCCTCTCTCTCTCATCCCCTCTCTCTCCGTCATCCCCTCTATATGTCATCCCCACTCTCTGTCATCCCCTCTCTCTGTCATCCCCTCTCTCTATGTCATCCCCTCTCCCTATGTCATCCCCTCTCTCTCCGTCATCCCCTCTCTCTACATCATCCCCTCTCTCTCCGCCATCCCCTCTCTCCGTCATCCCCTCTCTCCGCCATCCCCTCTCTCCGTCATCCCCTCTCTCTATATCATCCCCTCTCTATGTCATCCCCTCTCTCTCCGCCATCCCCTCTCTCCGTCATCCCCTCTCTCTATATCATCCCCTCTCTATGTCATCCCCTCTCTCAATCTGTTAGCGAAGAAAGTGGAATTCTCAATATTGGCATATAAGCGTTATGGATGTTACATGTAGACTGAACATATTAGCAAAAGTCTACATTTGTAAGCCTTGAGTCAAAACATGGATAGCCATTTCAAAGGAAAGTCATTTGGAATGTTTTTAAAAAGGTCAACAGAAGGCATAGTACTTTAGGATTGCATAATTACAGCCTGAATAGTACACAAGGCCAATCACTACACCCTAACATTCTTTTTTTTTCTTCATTTGATATACATCAAAAGAAACCATTAACAATTGAATGTAGACACAAATAAAATATTGTTTTATATTAAAACTTTTCTGAAACATTGTAACACAATATGCAAATGAGACAATATAAATGTGCCTATACTGGCAATACACTTTTCTGGACACTGGATGAAGTTGGTTGGTAGTCATGGAATTTGGACTAAAAATAATAATATTTAAATACAAAAATGGTTATGGCTGTTAATTTATTTTATTAATTCATAACCGTCAGTAACACAGTTTTACGAGAATTGTGCCAGCCCTAAAAGTTGGCATATTTTTTTTGACAAACAGTACTACCAAGTATAAGAAATGCATTTCAGCATATCTTTTCCAAGATAATCTTAGCCAGAACATATATTTTCCAAGATATCAACAATTGCTGCTGTAAAAATCTGAAGAACACATCTCGGAACAAGCACACAACATGTGTTGAATTCACAAGCTTCTGAAGCTAAGATATGATACATCAATATCCATCACGACCATTATAGATGTTGAGGATATCATAATGCTGAAAAAGGATACTGACAAGGAAAAGGGAGAAACCAATTATATGCCATATAAAACCTTGATGAAAGTTAGCTTTAGGGAGACATTTTGAAGATGATCCAATATAATGTGCATGTTTTACACAAACCTTTCCTAAAGAAAACTATGGATGTAACATTGCCTGTCCCAGTCACCCCCTATCTTTTCATGACTGTAGACACTTCAATTTGGTCTGTATTGTATTGCTTCATTAACATCTCCAATATATAACCAATATTGGGGGACAGCATTTTTTTTTTTGACTTGGCATCCTACAGTTGTGGCCAAACGTTTTGAGAATGACACAAGTATTGGTCTCCACAAAGTTTGCTGCTTCAGTGTTCTTAGATCTTTATGTCAGTAGTTACTATGGTACACTGAAGTATAATTACAAGTATTCCATAAGTGTCAAAGGCTTTCATTGACAATGACATTCAGTTTATGCAAAGAGTCAATATTTGCAGTGTTGACCCTTCTTTTTCAAGACCTCTGCAATCCGCCCTGGCATGCTGTCAAATAACTTCTGGGCCACATCCTGACTGATGGCAGGCCATTCTTGCATAATCAATGCTTGGAGTTTGTCAGAAGTTGTGGGTTTTTGTTTGTCCACCCGCCTCTTGAGGATCGACCACAAGTTCTCAATGGGATTAAGTTCTGGGGAGTTTCCTGGCCATGGACCCAAAATGTCGATGTTTTGTTCCCCGAGCCACTTAGTTATCACTTTTGCCTTATGGCAAGGTGCTCCATCATGCTGGAAAAGGCATTGGTCGTCACCAAACTGTTCTTGGATGGTTAGGAAAAGTTGCTCTCGAAGGATGTGCCATTCTTTATTCATGGCTGTGTTCTTAGGCAAAATTGTGAGTGAGCCCACTCCCTTGGCTGAGAAGCAACCCCACACATGAATGGTCTCAGGATACTTTACTGTTGGCATGACACAGGACTGATGGTAGCGCTCACCTTGTCGTCTCCGGACAAGGTGTTTTCCAGATGGCCCAAACAATCGGAAAGGGGTTTCATCAGAGAAAATGACTCTACCCCAGTCCTCAGCAGTCCAATCCCTGTACCTTTTGCAGAATATCAGTTTGTCCCTGATGTTTTCCTGGAGAGAAGTAGCCTCTTTGCTGCCCTTCTTGACACCAGGCCATCCTCCAAAAGTCTTCGCCTCACTGTGCGTGCAGATGCACTCACACCTGCCTGCTGCCATTCCTGAGCAAGCTCTGCACTGGTGGTGCCCCGATCCCGCAGCTGAATCAACTTTAGGAGACGGTCCAGGCGCTTGCTGGACTTTCTTTGGCGCCCTGACGCCTTCTTCACAACAATTGAACCTCTCTCCTTGAAGTTCTTGATGATCCGATAAATGGTTGATTTAGGTGCAATCTTACCAGCAGCAATATCCTTGCCTGTGAAGCCCTTTTTGTACAAAGCAATGATTTGTGGAGACCAATACTTGTGTCATCCTCAAAACTTTTGGCCACGACTGTACTCTGAAATGGACGAAATTCATCAAATGTCCTAATTACATTTTTCATATGAAGCCGAATTCCAACATATAGACCTTCAGGATAATTATGAACGTGGTTTCATTTGCAAATGACTAACCTTATTTGGGCATGCTTAAGTTGATTTTCCCACGGAATCGCCCTGTAGCCTCTAATAACTTTTTTTTTTTTTTTTTTTTTTTTATAACTTGACAGGAAATTAAAGTGAACAGGGAAATATAAGGGGTAGCATTCACAGGTGAGGAGATAGAAGGAAAGTGACAGAATGAAGACACTGTTTATTTCCTGCTTGTGTGTTATTGGTTGTTGGTACCATTTCCTGCTTGTGTGTTATTGGTTGTTGGTACCAGCTGTGTGAAGGTAACAGCAGACACATCCCCATCCCAAGACACAGACAATCTCCCGGCAGCACCAGGGCAGTAAATGCTGCTTGAGACACCGTAATGCCGATACCAGACGTGTGTGAGAGAAGGGAGTGAAGTCAGTCACACTCATTAGTGTGGGTGTGAGCAAACGCACGTGTGTAAAGGTTTTGACTGTGCAAGCATTTAAAGACACACACAAAGAGACTATACAGTGCATTCAAATGTTCATTCGCATATCACATACACAACATTTATATTTATTGAATATTATGTGAATCTTAGAAATCAAAAAGGGCCAGTTTGGTTGCCATCAACAGCTTCATTTCTCAGAGATCAAATTAAATGTCAACAAAATAATGTTTCAGGAGTGTTAATCTTACCTGTTTCTGACTACAGAAATGATTTCAGAACAATCTCTGATGGTGGGTGTCATGGCTTGCTGAAATGACATGGAATTGACTCCACAGGAAGTTGTTCATTAGGAGATAAAACTGGCCTCTGATCCACTTCACACACACACACACACACACACACACACACACACACACACACACACACACACACACACACACACACACACACACACACACACACACACACACACACACACACACACACACACACACACACACAACACACACACACACACAAACACACAAACACACAGTGACTGGCAGGAGCAACTGACCTCTTCCTTTCCTTCCCACTCGACATATAATGAAAACCAAACACGGCCAATCGACAGCTGCAACTGAATATTAGGAAGGTGTTCTTAATGTTTCGTACACACAGTGTATACTGCACTACTTTTGACCAGGGCCTATAGGGCAGAAGTAGTGCACTACATAGGGAATAGGGTGCCATTTGGGGCGCAAACGGGTAGTGATGTGGCATTTCCGGCTTCCTTAGTAAATGTGGGACAATGCGCTGAGGCTTTAGTAGTGAAATGCCTCTTTGCTGAGTTGGAATTACTCAACGAAGAGAAGTAATGAAATGATTATCTAGGTTTGTCTGAGGGAGACGTTGTTACTATAGGAGGTTAATTGTCTGACAGAGTGAAATACCCTCTGTTCGTCATAGTCGGAAAAAAACATACTGGTCATACTGCAAATAATCACCAGTTCAAGATACCACATCTTCTAATCCACACCCACACGAAGATGACAGTAACCTTTTTTTTTATTTTTTATTTCACCTTTATTTAACCAGGTAGGTCAGTTGAGAACAAGTTCTCATTTGCAACTGCGACCTGGCCAAGACAAAGCAAAGCAGTGCGACAAAAACAACACAGAGTTACACATTAAACAAACAGTCAAAAAAAAAAAACACAATAGAAAAATCTATATACAGAGTGCAAAATGTAGTGCAAAAATGCAGTAAGGTTAGGAGGTAGGACAATAAATAGACTATAGTGGTAAAATAAATTACAGAATTATCATCATTAACACAGGAATGAAGGATGTGCAAATTTTGATGTGCAAATAGAGATACTGGAGTGCAAGATTAGTGAAATAAACAAAAATAAATATAGGGATGAGGTAGTAGTGTGGGCTATATACAGAAGGGCTATATACAGGTGCAGTGATCGATAAGCAGCTTTGACAACTGATGCTTAAAGTTATTGAGGGAGATAGGAACCTCTAGCTTCAATGATTTTTGCAATTCGTTCCAGTCATTGGCAGCAGCGAACTGGAAGGAATGGCGGCCAAAGGAGGTGTTGGCTTTGGGGGTGACCAGAGAGATAAACCTGCTGGAGCGCATGCTACGGGTGGGTGTTGCTATAGTGACCAGTGAGCTGAGATAGGGCGGGGATTTACCTAACAAAGACTTGTAGATGACCTGTAGATGACCTGGAGCCAGTACAGACGTGTTTGATCTTTGACTCCTCTCATAGATATTCTCCTCACAGTACATTGATCAGTGTTAAATCAATACTTCAAGTACATTTTAACACTATCTTAGAGTACATATGGTCAGACTCTACAGAGTGGAAAAAGTACTCTGATTATAGTGTTACATTGTGATTGTTAATGTAACACTCCGTAGTGTAAAAAAATGACCACTCCATTACACTTGCCAGTGTTACTGTGGGTTTAATTAACACTCACAGTGTTATTTTTATTAAACACTTGTGTTTATTTAGAGTTAACTCCTATTAGTGTTGAACAATAACACTATTACAGGAAGTCATTTTGGGTGTTGTTTTAAAGGGGATCTCCACCACTTTTCAACCTCATTTTCATTATCTCCAGCACAATACCAGTGTCTACATACTGTATGTGAAAACGACACATTTCTACAGTACTGTAATGTACTTTCTTTACTGTACTCTACAGTAGTCATCAAATCAAATCACATTTATTTATAAAGCCCTTTTTACATCAGCCGATGTCACAAAGTGCTATACAGAAACCCAGCCTAAAACCCCAAACAGCAAGCAATGCAAATGTAGTGTACTGTACTTTCATTCTTTACTGTACTCTACAGTAGTGTACTGTACTTTCATTCTTTACTGTACTCTACAGTAGTGTACTGTACTTTCATTCTTTACTGTACTCTACAGTAGTGTACTGTACTTTCATTCTTTACTGTACTCTACAGTAGTGTACTGTACTTTCATTCTTTACTGTGCTCTACAGTAGTGTACTGTACTTTCATTCTTTACTGTACTCTACAGTAGTGTACTGTACTTTCATTCTTTACTGTACTCTACAGTAGTGTACTGTACTTTCATTCTTTACTGTACTCTACAGTAGTGTACTGTACTTTCATTCTTTACTGTACTCTACAGTACTGTACTGTAATTTCAATCTTTACTGTACTTTCATTATTTACTGTACTCTACAGTAGTGTACTGTACTTTCAATCTTTACTGTACTTTCATTATTTACTGTACTCTACAGTACTGTACTGTACTTTCATTATTTACTGTACTCTACAGTAGTGTACTGTACTTTCATACTTTACTGTACTCTACAGTACTGTACTCTACTTTTCTTTACTGTACTCTATTGTACTGTACTCTACTGTCCAAACTTGTGAACCCAACTGTGGTTTGTGACTACTATTAGTTGGCAGGGGTCTTTACTTTGACATTATTGTGTTTTGATGTATTTCTAATTCCTTTTTGATAGATGTTTTCTAAGACCCCTTTTCCATCTGTTTGACCATAAATCAAAGCCTTTGCTTCTTCCAAATTTTTAGGATGGAAAATGGTTGAAAAATTTACATTTGCCATAATTTCTCAATAATATAGACTCTTAACTTTAATTTGACACCCAATCGGGCGGCAGGTAGCCTAGCGGTTAGAGCGTTGGGCCAGTAACCGAAAGGTCGCTGGTTCGAATACCCGAGCCGACAAGGTGAGAACCTGTCGATGTGTCCTTGAGCAAGGCACTTAACCCTAATTTGCTCCAGGCTGACCCTGTATGTAGGCCGTGATTATAAATAGGAATTTGTTCTTAACTGAGTTGCCTAGTTAAATAAAGGTTAAATACAAATGTAATTTGATATGCTCCTATGAACTAAACATGTTGGTGCTCATGGGTCCTTTCACATGTAAATTACCATATGTTATTTATCTTTGTGTAGTAAAGATTAATCAATCAATCAACGTACATGCAAAAGATAGTCAAAACAGAGTGAATTTAACTCCTGAATCAACACTAGAAATGTTACACTGACCAATTGCTACACTCTAGTATCAAGTGAGGAAAAGAGAGAACAATTCCTAACATTGAATCCTAGTAAAAATTCCCTGTCTTAGGTCAGTTAGGATCACAACTTTATTTTAAGAATGTGAAATGTCAGAATAATAGTAGAGAGAATGATTTATTTCAGCTTTTATTTCTTTCATCACATTCCCAATGGGTCAGACGTTTACATACACTCAATTAGTATTTGGTAGCATTGCCTTTAAATTGTTTAACTTGGGTCAAACGTTTCGGGTAGCCTTCCACAAGCTTCCCACAATACGTTGGGTGAATTTTGGCCCATTCCTCCTGACAGAACTGGTGTAACTGAGTCAGGTTTGTAGGCCTCCTTGCTCGCACACGCTTTTTCAGTTCTGCCCACAAATGTTCTGTAGGATTGAGGTCAGGGCTTTGTGATGGCCACTCCAATACCTTGACTTTGTTGTCCTTAAGCCATTTTGCCACAACTTTGGAAGTATGCTTGGGGTCATTGTCCATTTGAAAGACCCATTTGCGACCAAGCTTTACCTTCCTGACTGATGTCTTGAGATGTTGCTTCAATATATCCACATAATTTTCCTTCCTCATGATGCCATCTATTTTGTGAAGTGCATCAGTCCCTGCAGCAAAGCACACCAACAACATGATGCTGCCACCCCCGTGCTTCACGGTTGGGATGGTGTTCTTCGGCTTGCAAGCATTTTTCCTTCAAACATAACAATGGTCATTATGGCCAAAAAGTTATATTTTTGTTTCATCAGACCAGAGGACATTTCTCCAAAAAGTACGATCTTTGTCCCCATGTGCAGTTGCAAACTGTAGTCTGGCTTTTTTATGGCGGTTTTGGAGCAGTGGCTTCTTCCTTGCTGAGCAGCCTTTCAGGTTATGTCGATATAGGACTCATTTTACTGTGGATATACAGTGGGGAGAACAAGTATTTGATACACTGCCGATTTTGCAGGTTTTCCCACTTACAAAACATGTAGAAGTCTGTAATTTTTATCATAGGTACTCTTCAACTGTGAGTGACGGAATCTAAAACAAAAATCCAGAAAATCACATTGTATGATTTTTAAGTAATTAATTTGCATTTTATTGCATGACATAAGTAATTGATACATCAGAAAATCAGAACTTAATATTTGGTACAGAAACCTTTGTTTGCAATTACAGAGATCATACGTTTCCTGTAGTTCTTGACCAGGTTTGCACACACTGCAGCAGGGATTTTGGCTCACTCCTCCATACAGATCCTTCAGGTTTCGGGGCTGTCGCTGGGCAATACGGACTTTCAGCTCCCTCCAAAGATTTTCTATTGGGTTCAGGTCTGGAGACTGGCTAGGCCACTCCAGGACCTTGAGATGCTTCTTACGGAGCCACTCCTTAGTTGCCCTGGCTGTGTGTTTCGGGTCGTTGTCATGCTGGAAGACCCAGCCACGACCCATCTTCAATGCTCTTACTGAGGGAAGGAGGTTGTTGGCCAAGATCTCGCGATACATGGCCCCATCCATCCTCCCCTCAATACGGTGCAGTCGTCCTGTCCCCTTTGCAGAAAAGCATCCCCACCTCCATGCTTCACGGTTGGGGTGTTCTTGGGGTTGTACTCATCCTTCTTCTTCCTCCAAACACGGCGTTTAGACCAAAAAGCTCTATTTTTGTCTCATCAGACCACATGACCTTCTCCCATTCCTCCTCTGGATCATCCAGATGGTCATTGGCAAACTTCAGACGGGCCTGGACATGCGCTGGCTTGAGCAGGGGGACCTTGTGTGCGCTGCAGGATTTTAATCCATGACGGTGTAGTGTGTAACGGGTTCAAACAGGTGCAGTTAATACAGGTAATGAGTGGAGAACAGGAGGGCTTCTTAAAGAAAAACTAACAGGTCTGTGAGAGCCGGAATTCTTACTGGTTGGTAGGTGATCAAATACTTTTGTCATGCAATATAATGCAAATTAATTATTTAAAAATCATACAATGTGATTTTCTGGATTTTTGTTTTAGATTCCGTCTCTCACAGTTGAAGTGTACCTATGCTTAAGTAGGAAAACCTGCAAAATCGGCAGTGTATCAAATACTTGTTCTCCCCACTGTAGATACTTGTGTACCTGTTTCCTCCAGCATCTTCACAAGGTCCTTTGATGTTGTTCTGGGATTGATTTGCACTTTTCGCACCAAAGTACGTTCATCTCTAGGAGACAGAACGCGTCTCCTTCCTGAGCGGTATGACGGCTGCGTGGTCCCATGGTGTTTTTACTTGCATACTATTGTTTGTACAGATGAACGTGATAGCTTCAGGCATTTGGAAATTGCTCCCAAGGATGAACCAGACTTGTGGAGGTCTACAATGGTTTTTCTGAGGTCTTGGCTGATTTATTTTGATTTTCCCATGATGTTGAGCAAAGAGGCACTGAGTTTGAAGGTAGGCCTTGAAATACATCCACAGGTACACCTCCAACTGACTCAAATTATGTCAGTTAGCCTATTAGAAGCTTCTAAAGCCATGACATAATTTTCTGGAATTTTCCAAGCTGTTTAAAGGCACGGTCAACTTAGTGTATGTAAACTTCTGACCCACTGGAATTGTGATATAGTGAATTATAAGTGAAATAATCTGTCTGCAAACGTTTGTTGGAATAATTACTTGTGTCATGCACATAGTAGATGTCCTAACCGACTTGCCAAAACTATAGTTTGTTAACATGATATCTGTGGAGTGGTTGAAAAATGAGTTTTAATGACTTCAACCTAAGTGTATGTAAACTTCCGACTTCAACTGTATATAGTGCAGCCTACGGGCTCTGACCAAACATCCCCATAGGAGAACCCTTTGAAGAACCCTTTTTGGTTCCAGGCAGAACCTTTTTAGTTCCATGTACAACCCTTTACACAGAGGGTTCTACATGGAACCCAAAATAGTTATGCCTGGACCAAAACGGGTTCTTCAAAGGGTTCTCCTATGGGGACAGCCAAGTTTTGTGTGTGTGTGTCCTTTTTGTGTTTTCAGTCCCTCCAGCTACTGAACCATATTTTTCTTATGCATGAAATTGACTGCCTGTATGCACACACACACACACACACACACACACACACACACACACACACACACACACACACACACACACACACACACACACACACACTAACCCACTCGCCAATCAGACAAGCCTAAGGTATATTTTCCCATGCCTTTCACAATCTGTCAATTCTTCTCCTCTCAGCCTAAGAGAAACTTTTCAGCTGTCCTCGTTTGACCCCTCACTGAGACTTGTTCACGTAAAAAATATTCACTTTCTAGGATTCAATTTTTTTACAGCCGTTAACCAGAACTGCTATGATGCATGGTGATTTAGCTACTGTAGGACCCCTGTAAGACGTCCAACAGACTTTCAAAGTACTTCTGATCTGACATTAGGACGTCCAATAGACTTTCAAAGAACTTCTGATCTGACATTAGGACGTCCAATAGACTTTCAAAGTACTTCTGATCTGACATTATGACGTCCAATAGACTTTCAAAGTACTTCTGATCTGACATTAGGACGTCCAATAGACTTTCAAAGTACTTCTGATCTGACATTAGGACGTCCAATAGACTTTCAAAGTACTTCTGATCTGACATTAGGACGTCCAATAGACTTTCAAAGTACTTCTTATCTGACATTATGACACAAATAAGAGGATGTGTATAGTAGAGCTATTCAGTTAAACCCTCTCTGTAAACCATGGCCTCTATTACAGCGTTATTCCAGGCTTTTGTTCCAGACCAGTTGTAAAACATTTGATTTAACTCAACAAGGGCTTGATTAGTTACATCTGATGGGGGAGAGAGAGAGAGAGAGAGAGAGAGAGAGAGAGAGACCACTGCTCTTTAAATCAAACATAGGGGAAAGGAGGGAGAGAACCATGGTGTCTCAGACTTTCTGTTGATTTGTCCTGCAGCCATTCAAATCAGTCGGAGCTGTGTGTGTGTGTGTCTGTCCATGTGTGTGTGTGTCTGTCCATGCACCACACACATGTAGACTACTTGTTTACTACCTCACAGTGGGAAAGTGCGTAGCACTAAAATACTGTCTATTAGCCAACGCTCACCCAGTTGAAAAGCAGCTCTGCTGTGGCACAAAGTGAATGCTGCTCTCTCATGAAGCGTGTGTGTGTGTGGGGGGGGGCGTTTCAGTGTGTGTATGTGTGTAGAGCAAGGCCAGTAGCAGGAATAAATGGCTATATTTGGTGTGTGTAAGACCTTGGTTTACTCTACAAGACCTCTCCTCCTTTCATTCTCTCTTTTTTTCCAGACGACGACATCCTGCCATCTCTCAGTTAACATGGACTCCTACCGCTCTAGGTGAAAGCAGATGAAATAGAATAGAATTTGAACACACTAATGAACACACTTCATTAGAAAAACACGATCAAGAAAAAATACTCAATGGCTACAACTGTACACACATTGCAACCATACAGCAACCGGTCTGCAATGGAAGTGTCTTGGGACAGATCAACCGCAGTGTGTGTATGTGTGTGAGAGAGATTGGAATTGGAATGTTAGTGCGTTGGGCAGCTGTGTCTCGTCATGGCCTATGAATCCTCCCTCTTACTCCGAGGCTGCATTCACCCTGTCATCAGGAGAGCCACATCACCACGTTAACACCGCACACATCTGTGGGTTTACATCTGCACCATACAGTATCAACACAATACAGAGAAACATGCAGGTTCAATGGCTCTGGCTGTGCTAGCATGCTAATAGCTAACACGTAGATAAAATGTTAACCATACTCCATGTCTAGCATGCTAACAGCTAACACGCTAATATATATATAATATTTTTTAAGAATAGGCCAACAACATTTTTAGAAATTGTACACACGTTACATCCTACTATTCTCACATATCCCAAAAACCTATTAATTAGACAAAGTATGATCATTTGGTCATAGCCACAGTAATTGTAGGCTATCAATATAGCAGTTACTAACGGTCTTATTACAATAAATAAACACGCTCTTTAAACTAGTGTCCGAGTGTAGCACGATGCAATTACCTCAGGGTAGAGAAGCCGCCTGTCCCTACAGATCTAGGATTAGATTCCCCAACCCTTAATCCTAATTTCAACCATTAAGATGATATACAAATGTCTTCCCTGGCTTATCGGTTAGGCTTCTACCCACTCCAATAGAGCAGCAAAGTTTATAACCACACCAGAAAACCACAACCTCATTTACCAGGCGGCAGGTCGAGGGCGGCAGGTAGCCTAGCAGTTAGAGAGTTGGGCCAGTAACCAGCAGGTAGCCTAGCGGTTAGAGAATTGGACCAGTAAGCAGGTAGCCTAGCAGTTAGAGAATTGGGCCAGTAACCAGCAGGTAGCTTAGCGGTAAGAGCGTTGGGCCAGTAACCGACATAGCTAAGCCAACAAGGTGAAAAATCTGTTGATGTGTTCTTGAGCAAGGCACTTAACCCTAATTTGCTCCAGGGTGCTGTACTACTATGGCTGATGCTGTATAACAACACATTTCACTGCACCTGTCTGGTGTATGTGACAATAAAACATATATTATTTTTTTTACCACATTGTTTAATGCATGGGTGTCAAACTCATTCCACGGAGGGCCGAGTGTCTGCAGGTTTTAGTTTTTTTCTTTAAGACCTAGACAACCAGGTGAGGGGAGTACTTTACTAATTAGTAATTCGTTACCTTAATTGATCAATCAAGTGCAAGGGGGAGCAAAAACCTGCAGACACTCAGCCCTCCGTGGAATGAGTTTGACACGTGTGGTTAAATGTAACCACAAGACCACAAACATTCACACATAAATAAGGGTGTGAATGAGTGAGTGAGTGTTCCTGTGTGTGTGTCTGTGTCTGGCCTGACTGAGTGATCCTGACAGCATGTTACTGTGCGTGTGTGTGTTTGTGTCTGGCCTGACTGAGTGATCCTGACAGCATGTTACTGTGTGTGTGTGTGTCTGTGTCTGGCCTGATTGAGTGATCCTGACAGCATGTTACTGTGTGTGTGTGTGTGTGTGTGTGTGTGTGTGTGTGTGTGTGTGTGTGTGTGTCTGGCCTGACTAAGTGATCCTGACAGAATGTTACTGTGTGTGTGTGTGTGTGTGTGTGTGTGTGTGTGTGTGTGTGTGTGTGTGTGTGTGTGTGTGTGTGTGTGTGTGTGTGTGTGTGTGTGTGTCTCTGTGTCTGGCCTGACTAAGTGATTCTGACAGCATGTTACTGTGTGTCTCTGTGTCTGGCCTGACTAAGTGATTCTGACAGCATGTTACTGTGTGTCTCTGTGTCTGGCCTGACTAAGTGATCCTGACAGCATGTATTTCCATATAAAATGCCTCTCTCTGCATTTTCATTACACAATGATGCCATTCTCTCCCTCTCTGATTCGCTCTCTGTTCCGCTCTCTGAGATTAGATATTATAGACACACGCAAAAAGAAACATACGTAAACACAACCACACACACACAACCACAGACTGTGTTGGGGAGCAGCCTGACTGTGACTAGTTGAAATGGCTGTAGGAAACCCTAGTAAAACCCAGTGGTTCTCTTGTCTTCCCTAATGTACAGACAGACAGACGCACACACACACACACACACACACACACACACACACACACACACACACACACACACACACACACACACACACACACACACACACACACACACACACAGACAGACAGACAGACAGACAGACAGACAGACAACAGTGAATTTGTGCTGCATTGTTCACACACACAGCTGCATGTAATTACTCCCCACAAAAAGGTATTTAAAACATGACTCTCTGCCCCAACACTATATATCAGCTGTATCAAAATAGCTCTCCCATAAACGCCTACAAAGCTGGCATGTGTGTCGTTAACCTACTAAAGCACTTTGTCACTAGTTCTCCATCCCCCTATTCCCTTACTTCCTTCCTCTCTCTCTCTTTCTCTCTCCTGTCATCTTTCACTTCAATGACAAACACCTTGTTTTTGGTTGCTCTTTCTCTCTCTATCTAGAGTCACTCTCTCTGAGGACTCTGATTTCTCTTTGCTTATTTGAGTTGTTTTTGCCATAATATGGACTTGGTCTTTTACCAAATAGGGCTATCTATCCTACAATGTAGAAAATAGTAAAAATAAAGATAAACCCTTGAATGATATGGTGTCCAAACTTTTGACTGGTACTGTGTATCTCTCATTCTACTATATCTATGTCTATCACCACTTAACTACATCCCTCCTCCAACTCTCTCTCTCTTCTGTCTATCATACACAAATACCAAATACCATGGGGGGGTCATACACAAATACCATGGGGGGGGGGGGGTCATACACAAATACCATGGTGGGGGGGGGTCATACACAAATACCATGGGGGGGGGGGTCATACACAAATACCATGGCGGGGGGGGTCATACACAAATACCATGGGGGGGGGGGGGTCATACACAAATACCATGGGGGGGGGGGTCATACACAAATACCATGGGGGGGGGGGGTCATACACAAATACCATGGTGGGGGGGGGGTCATACACAAATACCATGGGGGGGGGGGGGTCATACACAAATACCATGGGGGGGGGGTCATACACAAATACCATGGCGGGGGGGGTCATACACAAATACCATGGGGGGGGGGTCATACACAAATACCATGGGGGGGGGGTCATACACAAATACCATGGGGGGGGGGGGTCATACACAAATACCATGGTGGGGGGGGGGGTCATACACAAATACCATGGGGGGGGGGTCATACACAAATACCATGGGGGGGGGGGGTCATACACAAATACCATGGGGGGGGGGTCATACACAAATACCATGGGGGGGGGGTCATACACAAATACCATGGTGGGGGGGGGGGGGTCATACACAAATACCATGGGGGGGGGGGGTCATACACAAATACCATGGGGGGGGGGGGTCATACACAAATACCATGGGGGGGGGGTCATACACAAATACCATGGGGGGGGGGTCATACACAAATACCATGGTGGGGGGGGGGGTCATACACAAATACCATGGTGGGGGGGTCATACACAAATACCATGGTGGGGGGGTCATACACAAATACCATGGGGGGGGGGGGTCATACACAAATACCATGGTGGGGGGGGGGGTCATACACAAATACCATGGGGGGGGGGTCATACACAAATACCATGGTGGGGGGGGGGGGTCATACACAAATACCATGGTGGGGGGGTCATACACAAATACCATGGTGGGGGGGGTCATACACAAATACCATGGGGGGGGGGGGGGTCATACACAAATACCATGATGGGGGGGGGTCATACACAAATACCATGATGGGGGGGTCATACACAAATACCATGATGGGGGGGGGTCATACACAAATACCATGGTGGGGGGGGGTCATACACAAATACCATGATGGGGGGGGGTCATACACAAATACCATGATGGGGGGGGGTCATACACAAATACCATGATGGGGGGGGGTCATACACAAATACCATGATGGGGGGGGGTCATACACAAATACCATGATGGGGGGGGGGGGTCATACACAAATACCATGGTGGGGGGGGGGGGGGTCATACACAAATACCATGGTGGGGGGGGGGGTCATACACAAATACCATGATGGGGGGGGGGGTCATACACAAATACCATGGGGGGGGGGTCATACACAAATACCATGGTGGGGGGGTCATACACAAATCTTTTGTACACAAAGATACACACTTTGGATGTGTGGGGAAAAGACATATTGATTGGCCCCAACCCTTTAAACAATGCATTAACCAGGCCTACTGGGCTGATCTGGTGGTTATTAGCCTGAAAGACTGTACCTCCAATGTGACTACACAGGTCTCTTTGAAACATGAAGCTCCATGCATTGAGCCCATAACACTACATCACAGACCCCATTCAAAGCTAATGACTCCATTACCCAAAAGGATGTGTGTGTGTGTGTGTATGTGTCTCTAGTGTTGATAAGATTAAAGTATATCTTGGTCTTAAATAGCTTGTATATAGACCAGTAGGAGGCAGAGACAACAGCCTGATACTGTGTGTAGGGTCCTCTTGAGGCTGGATTGATTTTCAACGCCCCCTCCCTCAGCACACACTAACATATAGCAGGAATAGAATAGAAATCCATAGAGCTACACTCTCGCAAACGTTGACATAGTCAGCTGAAAAACACACATACTGTACACTCCCCCTTATTTATTGAAAAAGGCCTAGCCTGGCTGAGGTTTTGTCTGTGAGGGTGGGGGATCATGGGAAAACACCCAAGCATAGTCCAGCTCCAGCTACTGATCTAAGGTCAGTTTGATATTCCCCCCTGATGGTTAAGGTAAGGATTGGGGGAGGGCAAGCTCATCCTTATCACAGAGGAAGCCCACACAGGAATTCCATTGAATTCAGGGATGCATCACTTAGTGGAAAAGACCGCTATTACTTTTATCAAACAGGCTTGGACCGGTCTGTCCGTCTCCGTCCGTCTGGCTTCCTGTCTATCCATTTTACCGACTTGCTTTCTTTCATTGAACCCCTTGCCAGCTCTTTTATAGGGTTAATAGGCCAGCTAGCGCTAATTACCCTAGCGACGGCTAAATGGCTAGCGCTAATATGCTCCCTGGTCATGCGGTTGTATTTACCCCCCAGGAATGCAACAAACAGGCTAACTTTAGGCTCACTCCTCCGGCTGACAGACAAAGGGCTGTTTTAGAGTCACTCTCTCAAACCTCCCTCCCTCCCCCCTCTGGCCCCATGCACTTTAGCCAGGCGTTGCTCAAATAGTACACCTGTAGGTTCCTCCCCCTCCTCCTCCTCCTCTACCTCCTGCTCTACCTCCTCCTCCTCCCCCTCTACCTCCTCCTCCTTTTCCTCATCCTCTACCTCCTCCCCTCTACCTCCTCCTCTACCTCCTCCCCTCTACCTCCTCCTCTACCTCCTCCCCTCTACCTCCTCCTCCTCCCCCTCTACCTCCTCCTCCTCCTCCTACCCCTCTACCTCCTCCCCCTCTACCTCCTCCTCCTCTACCTCACCCTCCACCTCCTCATCTACCTCCTGCTCTACCTCCTCCTCCTCTACCTCCTCCTCCCCTTCTACCTCCTCCTCCTCTACCTCCTCCTCTACCTCCTGCTCTACCCTACCTCCTGCTCTACCCCCTCCTCCTCCTCTACCTCCTGCTCTACCCTACCTCCTGCTCTACCTCCTCCTCCTCTACCTCCTCCTCCCCTTCTACCTCCTCCTCCTCTACCTCCTCCTCTACCTCCTGCTCTACCCTACCTCCTGCTCTACCCCCTCCTCCTCCTCTACCTCCTGCTCTACCTCCTGCTCTACCCTACCTCCTGCTCTACCCCCTCCTCCTCCTCTACCTCCTGCTCTACCTCCTCCTCCTCTACCTCCTCCTCCCCTTCTACCTCCTCCTCCTCTACCTCCTCCTCTACCTCCTGCTCTACCCTACCTCCTGCTCTACCCCCTCCTCCTCCTCTACCTCCTGCTCTACCTCCTGCTCTACCCTACCTCCTGCTCTACCCCCTCCTCCTCCTCCACCTCCTCCTCTACCTCCTGCTCTACCCTACCTCCTGCTCTACCCCCTCCTCCTCCTCTACCTCCTGCTCTACCTCCTGCTCTACCCTACCTCCTGCTCTACCCCCTCCTCCTCCTCCACCTCCTCCTCCTCTACCCCCTGCTCTACCTCCTCCTCCACCTCCTCCTCCTCTACCTCCTCCTCCTCTACCTCCTCCTCTACCTCCTCCTCCTCCTCTACCTCCTCCTCATAGCAGATCCAGAACCACAGATTGAAAGTTCTGAGGGGGGACTGATAGCTAAACCAGGTGTGGCTACAGTATGTATCAGTTTACATATTACTATAGATCTATGGGAGTATAGTATCTGCTAACATGGCTTACACACTTCCTGCGTTTCATTGTGTGTGTCAATGCATCTGTAAAGAAACTGCCTCAGGTATTTCAATCTGTCACCCGTGTTCCTGTCCCCTCCTCTAACTGCCCCCCTTTCATCTGTCATCCCTCTCTCCTCCTCTCCTCTCCCATGCTCAGTCTGCCGTGAAATTCTGCTCGCTCAACTCGGTGGCAATCAATCGCCCGTTGAGTAGGCAAACATTTACCGATCCTGCAATCAGGCCAGAGAACACATTTGTAATTTAATTGAGACTGCGGCGGGCGGGCAGGCACGGTGTCTGTGTGTGGGATATTTGGAGGGCTTCAGCATTTGTTGCCCTCCCTCATTCCTGTTGACAGGGTTAGCTATTATCACAACCATACAGACACATGAGGAATGGCTAGCAGAGAGAAAGAAAGAAAGAAAGAAAGAAAGAAAGAAAGAAAGAAAGAAAGAAAGAAAGAAAGAAAGAAAGAAAGAAAGAAAGAAAGAAAGAAAGAAAGAAAGAAAGAGGATATTCAAATGTTACCATTGTCCCTAAACACTTGACTGTAACATAATAGCAGGTACGATAAGCCTATATTACATTAATCATTTCAACCAGAGGGAGAGAGACAGAGACAGACAGAGAGAGAGTGGAGGAGGGGGGTTGTACATGAATGCGTGCGTGCGTGTGTGAGTGAGACTCCACAGTTTTAACTCCACTTTCACAATTTCTTTCCCTTTTAGTCTATTGCCAGCAATGTGGCTCTGATCAGCACCCAGTAGCACTCCTGACTCATAGAATTGTCCTGGGAAACTGGCGGAAGAAAGTTCTCCATTATGGATCGATACAAGATGGGCGCGGCAGGTAGCCTAGCGGTTAGAGCGTTAGGGTTAAGGGCCAGTAACCGGAAGGTCGCTGGTTCGAATACCTGAGCCGACAAGGTGAAAAACCTGTCGATGTGTCCTTGAGCAAGACAATTCCTAATTTGCTCCAGTGGCTGACCCTGTAGGTAGGCCGTCATTGTAAATAAGAATTTGTTCTTAACTGACTCAATAAAGGTTGAATAAAAAAATAAAAATAAATATGGGGCTGTTGAGAAGACACTCCCACCTCGCCATCACCATGGCAGCAGAGAGAAGAGGGGCCCAGAGGGGATTGTGGGTATTCTCCTTTTTCTGTAGATCGGCTTACTGTGAGTCAGAGTGGTTTTCCCTGAGTCATAAAGACACAGATACTCCCCTGTGCACACACACACAAACACACACACAAACCATACCTGCACTCCAGCACAATGCTTTTTGAGACATTGGTGATTCTATAATTGTTAAATAGCTTTTAACATCCCAGCATTCATTACCTCAAAGTGACCACCAACACACACAGTGTCCGAAATTGACTTTTTGGCTCACCTGCCAAGGGGACTGGTAGATGAAGAAATCCACCAGCCAAGCATATTTTTTACCGGTCAAAATAATAAATTGCCTTTTTGTGTGTCATATACCTTCATTTCATTTCAGTACATTTCATTGAGATAATAAGGTATTATGTTGAATACGAACTTAAAAAAGAGGCCAGAGCAAAATTTGAAACACAATTATTTTAATATGTTGATCAACGGTTAATCAAATCAAGTTTATTTGTAGAGCACATTTAAAAACAACTGTAGTCGACCAAAAGTGCTGTACAGAGTGTAAAAATGCCAAACAGTGGGCAATAAACGAAAAAAAAACATATCAGATACAATGAATAAGAGTAGAAGTGAAAACAGGACAACAACAACGGTAAGATACAATAATGAGAAGTGCAGTGGACATATAACTGGTGCTCTCCTGATACACAGGGGAAACAGGTCTACAAATCATTTACTTTGAGTAGAAATACCTTGATAAAATACAGGTAAAATAGAGATTTTATTTCCCAACCTGAATACTGAAGAAGTCTTGAACTCAAAATTCTACTGAAGTATTTGCTATTAAATTTACTTAAGGATCAAACATAAAAAGTACATTTGAAGGTTTTGTAAACCCTATCAGATGCTTAATCATTTGAATCAACTTAAACCTCCTCATCAGACTCCTCACTCTCTACCTACATCACCCTCTTTGCACGGTCCATGAAGTCTGGCCTCCTGCTCCTGACAGAGTCCTGGCTTTTATCGGATCATACTCCCTGATCTCTGGAGAGGACAGCTGGACCATCAGGAGATCTGACAGTGTATCAGACTTTAGGTTGGACCGCCAATCGGTTTTTACCTGTTTCATGGTATTAAAACCTCTTTCACATTCAGCTGTGGAGGCAGGGAAGGACAGGACCAGGTCAACCAATGCCAGCAAATCAGGGCATTAATGCTGAAGGCTCCTGTTGACACAGAACCAGGACATCTTCTGCAGGGACTGGGGCTCTTGGTACATCAGCACCTTCAGGACAGCCCACTGGTCAGGGATCCTTTCAACATGGATGCCATGTTGAAGTGGTCCACCAGGGTTTCCAGTTCAGTGTCACCAAAATCTAGAAGAATTGTATACATTACAACAAGCATCATGCAGTTTTAATTCTAACTATAAAAATATGATCAAGAACCTGAACCTAACCTGACTGCCCTGTAATACAAAACATAAAGTCATCTGCTGCTGCATCTCCTGACTCTGGCCAGTTGGTGAAGCTGACCAGCTTGGTGGCACACAGGGCCCCTACACTGGCGTCCTGGAACCTGTCAGTCATACTCTCGACTAGCCTGTCAAGCATTTTGTCCTGTGAGGTGACGAGGGTCTTGCGGTAACCTCTGGTCAGCGAAATTCCCCTCATGTGTTTGCCATTGTGGCCTTCATCATGGGCCCTTCTCTGATGATAAAAGGCTAATTTTATAATCCTTTCAGAATGATCCTTTACAACACACTCAGTCACACACTCTCTCCCTCTCTTATTGACGTAATCCTTTCTCTTAATTCTCTTAAGGTAAGTATTTCTTATTGCAGCTTAAATAAACATACCTGGTGTTGTACTTCTTATGTTCTGCCTGTGTTGAGCACAAGGAGCTGTAGGTTTCTGCTATGGTGATGGTGGACCAAAGACATACAAATAGGCAATCAATTGCTGTCCAAAAAAAACTATATTAGATATGACACATTTTATCAGTGCATAAACCATTGAAACTTTTGGAGTACTTAGCATAGCAATCTAGATTCACTACCTGTTCCAGGTGCTGGACAAGCCCCTGGTAACCTCGCAGGAAGTGGTCCAGTGCACGCAATAGGTGTCCTACACATCGGGTCCCGTCAATTTTAGTGGGCACCAGTGGTGTGTGCCCAAGAGCCTGGAAGCTGTTTACCAGGTTTGCCCTGTTCAGTAGACTGGTGTGGTAGAAGGTGTAGAGCCCACTGAGGAGGTCTTCTACTTTCTGAAACATCACGTTGGAGCGGATGGCATCAGAAAAGGTCAGTTCAAGGCGGTGTGCCATACAGTGGATGCCAATGATGTAGGCCCTGTCCCCCTTCAGACGGCTGACCACACCATTCTTGGCTCCGGTCATCACAGCAGCTCCATCTGTTCCCAGAGCGATCAACTTGCTCCCCCACTCATCACACACTCCCTCCATGACGGCACTGATGGCGTTGATTATGTGTGCCACGTCTGGCTTCTCCACCAACAAACTTCGACTCGATCTTGCCCTTGTGAGAGAATGTGACATGAACTAACTCCTCCTCTTTCACAGAACTGTCTGTGGAGCCATCTGACATGACAGAGAGAAACGTGGTGTTTTTCAGATTCTCTCTGATGTTGTTTCTCTCCACCTCTGCAATGCGGTGCATAAACTCTTTGGCCTATTTCTCATTTTTCATCTGCAAAAATCAAACATCAAATTAATTAAATACCTATTAAATATACAATCATGTTATCGAATATAGCTGCCAGTTGATTATGCTAAATTAGCCTTCTACCCTTTGTTTACTTAAGGATCAACACTATAAGGCTGGTAAAGTCAATTGTGTCACAATGCTTTAAAATGTAAACAGCATCTGGAGACAAACGTTAAAATAGAATGTTACAGAGCCATCGGAAAGCATGGAGATCCATGTCAGCATCAGTAGGCCTATAGTTTTATGGTATTTATACACTATTTTGAGGTGAACCAAAGCTTATCAAGAGCTGAGAAATAACCTACAATACTGGACCACGTCTGCTAAACAGACTTGAAAAAACTAGCTACATACTAGTCTAGCTACAAAAGTAAAAACATTTTTACTTACTCGCACATCCACTCGAAGTCAGAAAGTGGTCTCTCCTTCTTGCCAATGGCATGTACAGTTCTAAACAGTATCTTCATCTTCGTGCTGGTCTGCTCTGACATTGCCATTAGCGCCTATATGAGAGATTTAGAGGCTCCTATTGATCCCGGGACACGGACACGCAGGTAATGTGACACTTGCTGTGTTCTTGGTCACGAATGTTCTCCAGCTTCATCGTTTTATTTCCGATAACAAATGAGTTGTTTCTGCTTTTATCTTTAGCATACTGGCGACACACAGAACAACTCATCACCACAGCCTCAGCATCATACTGTAGCCAGCCTCTTGAAACTCCTTTATCTCCAAACCTCCATTTCTCACAAAACTTTCTTTTTTTATGTGATTCGTCCACCTTTTCGTCGGTGGGTTTTCGTTTCAAAGGTTGGCTTACTCCAGGTAAATGTTGCCACATAACAGCTATTTAACAAACGGTAGCTAGCAGTGACAGGTGAGCGATGTTGAGTAGCCGATGACGCGAAACTAGGAGAACGAGACGGTCTGTTGCTAGCAAACATAAATCTCTCTCACACACACACACACACACAAAGCACTTTGAATTCAACTGATGGTTAAATTACTGGCTGCTTACCGCAAACCAACTCAGCTCTCCGGCCAATGTCCATAATTAATCAGTTTTATAGTGCTGACGTGAATATACTGCAGGTTGAGGACTTGGTATTTTTATGATATTTCATGGGAGGGAGAGAGATCGATACTGTGCGTACTGTCTAATCGAAAGGACAACAGTTTTCAAAATACATAGTTTCAATGGTTAGTATGACCTATACACTAATGTTTCAGCATTCAGCCTTCCAATGCATATTGTACAATAGCTAGCTCTCAGTTTCAAATAGATCTTCCCTTTTAATGATGTCCATGGTCTTCATTTACTAGGATGCAGCAAACCATTTTTGAAGAGACAAAAAAACGATTTACACATAGAATCTTGTTTTGAACGCTGTTACTCAATTTGTTACTGGTAAACCCACCAGGGTGCACTTTTGTTCCAGCCCAGCGCTAAAACACATGACATCAACTAATCTAGGGCTTGTGTGGTTCATTAGTTGGAGAAAAATAGGTGAAACCCGTGGGAGTCAATCAGGAGTTTATTGAGAAACACAACTGCTGGAGTGAAAAGTGAGTGTTGCTTTATAACTCAAGAGAGAAGCATGGTACAGTGTAGTGTTTTTCCCATTCTATCGTGTTCCTACGCCAATGGGCAGAGACAGAAAGAGGAAGAGTGAAGCCTGGGGCCAACTCTCTGCTGCCCCATATTCAGGACCCCGCTGTGACGGTGAAGTGGCAGCAGTCGCCCCTGTGTCTCTATCGCCCGCCACAAGAAGTGACATTGTCAGTTGAGCGTTAGGGTCGGGGTCGGCTGACATTCTGACAGGTGGGGTGAGGGAACATGTCAACAAACCTGGGGTAAAGGTAGTCCATCATACCAGAGACAGAGAGAGAGAGGGAGGAGAGAGAGAGAAAAAGGGGAGAGAGCGAGAGAGAGAGAGAGAAGGGGGGTAGCAGACAAAGTAGAAAAGTGTGTGTGTGTTCTTCCCCTCTCCAGTCTGCATTAGTATTGCCTCAGTGAGAGGGAATACAAACGCTGCTCTCCAAGAATCGTCTTCATTGGGAGAGAAATGGAGGGATTCTTGCCTGCTTGTGTGTGTGTGGTGTGTGTTTGTGTGTGCATGCCTCTCTGCCTGAATGAGTATGTGGGTGTGTAAGTATGTCGGCATACAGTGCCTTCGGACCCCTTGACTGTTTCCACAGTTTGTTACGTTACAGCCTTATTCTAAAATGGATTAAATAAATAAAATATTATATAAAATATACCTTTTTTTTTTTTTACATCCTGTTTCCATTGATCATCCTTGAGATGTTTCTACAACTTGATTGGATGCCACCTGTGGTAAATCCTATTGATTGGGAATGATTTGGAAAGGCACATATCTGTCTATATAAGGTCCCACGGTTGACAGTGCATGTCAGAGCAAAAACCAAGCCGTGAGGTTAAAGAAATTGTCAGTAGAGCTCAAAAACAGGATTGCGTCGAGGCACAGATCTGGGGAAGGGCACCAAAACATGTCTGCAGCATTGAAGGTCCCCAAGAACACAGTGGCCTCCATCATTCTTAAATGGAAGAAGTTTGGAACCACCAAGACTCTTCCTAGAGCTGGCCGCCCGGCCAAACGGGGGAGAAGGACCTTGGTCAGGTAGGTGACCAGGAACCCGATGGTCACTCTGACAGAGCTCCAGAGTTCCTTTGTGAAGATGTGACAACCATCTCTTCAGCACTCTACCAACCAGGCCTTTTGGTAGAGTAGAGTAGAGTAGAGTAGAGTAGAGTAGAGTAGAGTAGAGTAGAGTAGAGTAGAGTAGAGTAGAGTAGAGTAGAGTAGAGTAGAGTAGAGTAGAGAGAGAGTAATGTAGTTCAGCAAGTCTATGTGTGAACGGCTATACTCTGTAGAGTTCCCATGGTTATTTAGAGCTGAACCAGACACTAGTAGAGGAAGAGGAGTTGGAGGAGGAGGAAGAGGGGGGGCTCCCTACAGTTAACAGCCTGAATGCACAGAAAACCACATGATACACAAACACACACAGAAAACACCACAATATGACTATACTGTTGGTCAGAAACAGATCATTTCTCTCGTTTTCATAAACATTTTTGCCCCTGCAGGGATAGTGAGATATTGAGGTGGTGATAGGTACCGCTTTGTCTAGCATTTAGCTAACCTCTGACCTGAATAACCTCTGAACGGACAGACAGAGAGCAACCCTTCCTATCAGGTTGACAGAATGCTCAAAACACTGTAAATAAATACACCACATTAGCTTTAATGACTGCCTTCAATGGGGGGTATAGAAAGAGAGAATAAGGTTAGGAGGCAAAGGAGAGAATGGTGACTGGACAAGAGAAAGGAAGGAGGAGAGGAAAAGAGAGGTGGAAGGAGAAGGGGTGAAGTAGAGGACAGCAAATAAGAGAGGATGGAGAGGAGAAGAGAGATAAAGGGGAGGGGAGGAGAGAGAGAAAGAGGGAAGGGTGGAGAGAGAAGGAGAGAGAGAAAGAGGGTGGGGAGGAGAGGGCAGACAAACACAGAATGTGGAGGGAGATGTCATTAACATTGAGACACACTAATAAAACAGGCAATGAGAAGAACACCTCACTGTGAATCATCAGGGTCGTTGTAAATCACACACACACCAGACACGAACGCACGCACACACACACAGACATGCATGCACACCAGCTCCAGAGGGACCTGTCATAAACCATTAGAGATATTAGTAGTGACCGCTCGTATCCCAATCAGAACCTATCTGTATCCCTTTCTGTATCCCTTTCCATTCTCCCCTTAGATCTCCCTTTCCTCTCTCTCTCTCTCCCCCTCTTCATTTGAATAGAAAAAAGTTTATCATTATGGTGGCTTCAGTGGAGTATGAAGGATTATACGAGAGAGCAAGCGAGAGAGAGAGAGAGAGAGAGTGTGGGTGATAGCGTGACCCTGGCACCAAGCTCTAATGTGGGTCAGTGATTCTAACAGAGTGAATCCTGACCAACATCATTGACTGCATTCTCTGGCCCCATTCCAGGGTCACACACACACACACACACTACATGGAGAGCTAAACAATTTTTGGAACACATACTTAGAAAAAGTCATATAGTCAACGATAATGTTGTCAGTTTGATTCCCATAGTGACTTTTTGTCACTTTACATAATGTATGTAATATTGTTGCTATCACTCATCGGTTTGCCAGATCTCTTTCTTTCACACACACACACACACAGAGTCTGGGCAGGTATTGATGAAACGGTCCCAGTCTGTTCTCCTAACACACATCTAAATCTCTCATATTCTGCAGTTAATCGAGAGACAGAGAGAGAGAGAGAGAGAGTGAAAGGGAAAATGCAGCTAGAAGAAGAATAGAAGGTTAAGAGAAAGAGAAATGAGGGAAACGTTATGAGAGTAAAGAGACAGGGTGAGAAATGAAAGAGGGAAAGAGAGGAGAGAAGCTGAGAGAGACCGATCCTCAGAGAGAAAGGGGAAGAGGTTGAGTAGACGGTAGTGTTGTTCTATTCTCTCCTTTCTTGCCAGGTGTGATATCTTCCCCCTGCCACCACCTTAGGCAGAGACACAGTAGACCTTCACCTCTACTACACCTCCATCATCCCTCCTTCTCTCGCCCTCTTGCATTTCTCTCCCTCAACCTGCTTAGAACCTCTTACTCCCTCCCTCCCTCCCTCCCTCCCTCCCTCCCTCTCTCTCTCCCCGTCCCTCCCTCGCGTTTCCACTCTTTCTCCCTCTCAGTCAGTCATGTCAGATGTATTTAAAGTGCATTTCACCTGGGTCTCCATTTCCTTCGTACCTTCTTTCCGGAGAGTCAACCAGCAGACATTTTACATGGAATATCCAAGCAGGAAAATGGCCCTGAGGTTACAATAGCCAATCAGTGATTTTGGAGGATTTAAGTAAAACTATTTGTTTCTTTAAAGACAGGCTATTCGCTGTTACATCAATCAGACATAAAACATTTTGCACAAAACACATAACGTAATAATAAAAAAATCCACACAATAACTCATACACAATTGCTTTTCCTCCCGAATTCAATTGCTTTTGGTGATATAAAAAAAAAAGGAGCACTCGAATCACAGAGAATTATATATTCTCTATTTTTCATTGCAGTCGGGGAGTGGTGAATACTTTATATTAAAATAACTCATTTGTCATGTATTCCACCTTGGGTAGTACAAGGAAAAAGTTCTGGTCATATTGAGACATACGAGCACTATCTCAAAATACTGGTTTAAACTCCAACGCAAGGTTATGGTGATAGGTAGTGAAGGATTATTTTTTAACATAAATGTGTGTGTTTCTCATTCTTTCTGAATTTCAAAGTGTGTTGGAGTTTGCGTTTGGGAATTGGAGGACAATCTGTTGGCGTCAGCTCAGCCTGATGTTAAATATGGCCCATTAGGGGCTGTCACTCAGAATAATTAACTTCCAGGTTTCTCTTCTCGCGCTCCAGCTCCCACGGCAACAAGAAATGGGCAAATGGGAAATCAATTACCGTGGGAATTAAGAGTGCATCATAGCACCGGCTGGTTAAGCCCTATCCATCACACAAACATTGCAATGTTGTTTGATAGAATGAAGCTGAATGTCAGTTGAACTCAGACATACGCGTAACAGTATTTCAGGACAGGGTTGAGATCAGCTGAGTCACACACACACCCTAAGACCTGCTGACCCCTTCTCCAAATCCATTGTGTGCATGGGAGGCCTGTCTTGAGACTCCAAATGTCATCGGAGCGCGAATCTGCTTCAGTCTGCACTGTCGCCGTTAAAGCTGTCACGACTGTTCACACACACACACACACACACACACACACACACACACACGTTTTACATGCCAATTCACACACCCAATACATTCAGGCATACTGCAGCTATAAATACACAGCAGGGACCATCAACTAGATTCAGATTGAGCGGATGGCCAGGGGGTCGGAACATAATTACAAATAATTGGTATACTACAAATTGACCGCAAGAAGCGCAAACAGATATAACATTTGACTAAAACACAATAATTTCAAACCTTGCTTACATTTGTGACCGCTTTCAGGAAGCTAGGCATATGTCACACGTCACTACTTCACAGGAGAGGCATTTGAAAGCCTTTTTTTGGAGGGGGAAGAAATGCCTTATGGAACATGTGAACTTTCATGTGCTTTAATAACAAACTTGTATTCCATCTGTAAATACGAATAAAGTTGTTAAAATACAAGCCTAGTTGGTTTAGCCACGGAAAAAACAGGAACCTTCCTGCTAGCAACGATTGTCTGAAATAATGGATGGGTTGGACATGCCGGGAGAGGAGTTTGGATTGGTCTGCCATGTAGAATGCTTCTGTCTATAACGTGAGCTGCTCAGTATCTGTTGATAATCCTTTATACCGCAGCTGAAAGATATAACATTAGCAATCGAGAACTACAAAAGTTTTGCTGCTTTTCTCAACAACATTGATGCCCTGAATTTAGCAGGCACTATTGACAGATCAGTTGGAAAAAGTTGTGATGGACTTCTTTCTGCACACGCCACGGTCAGTGTGAACCGGAGTGACTTGACACAATGCTAGCCAAGCAAGCTGCAGCTACAAACAAAATTAAATGGTTAAATGGTTCCAGTCTGCCGTGAAGCGTTCATTCATGTATACAGGTAAGAGTCTAGCTACATTTTCAAATATTATACATTTCTAATTTTGTCAGAAAGTTGTTTTCATTGCAAGTTAAAGCGCACTGTTAGCTTGCTAGTTAACGTTAGCTGGCTGGCTCGCTAGCTAACGTTACGTGTATGATCTGTGTAGTAATTTTATTTGTATCTCAGAAAGCCATTTTCATCGCTAGTTATAGCCTAATGTTAGGTAGCTAGCTAGCACTGAACCTAGTTGGTTAGCTTTAGCTACCTGCAGATTCATGCATGGTGCATGGTAGTATGAGTTGGGATTATGGTTCATTGCTTAGCTAGCTAGCTACATGTTTAAACAAAATACACCACTATGCAAGTAACCATTTCACTGTGCCGTTTACACCTTCTGTATCCTGTGCATGTGACAAATAAACATAGATTGTATTTGATATAGTGTGTGTTTACCAGTGACTGTAATATGAAGAATAACATGCACCAAAGTCAGATTAGGATAAAGGCCAAGGACTAGATAAAGTGTATTTTTACCTGGAGTTTTTCCTTATTGTAGAGTACTACTTTAACCACTTTTTGTCTAGAAATCTTTGGTTGTTTACTACACTACAGTATTCACTCTGTTTAGCACATTGCCTCACATGTGAATCCTTAAAGAGATGGGTGGGGCTAAGGCTTAAGAGAGTGTGAACGATGCTGAATGGGTGTAGACAAAGAAGAGTTCTCCAGTAGGTATACCAAAACATTCACGGGCCATTTTCTAAAAAGTGGGGTTACAAGTTTATCAACTTTCAAAAGGTCTTTTGAAAAAAGGTATTTTTTACATTATTATTCAATGTAAAAAACACAATTTCAAATCTTGCTACATAGGACCGAATCCAGGTGGAATATATATATATCTCTCCATTACATGTGTGAATAATGTAGAACATATTTCCAAAATTAAAATCACTTGGAGCTGATTTGCTGGTGTTTTTACAGTCTTTTATGTTGCCAAACTTAAAACTCGGGAGGCAGAATATTTAGTGGCCAAATAAAATCACCAGCGGGCTGCCAGATGGGAAACCCTGACATACAGTATAGTCATACATATATTCATATCTATACAGCTGTCCAGCTCAACTAGGAAGGGACGAGAGAGAGATAGAGAGAGAGGGATCAAGAGAGAGTGATGGCCATCAACTTTTTTATCCATTTCGTTTCACGACACCATAAGACCATCCTTATTCAAAAGACAAAAGAGGGGCCTCCTTCCTATATTCTACCAACTCTGACTTGGCATGGTGTGATTTATTCACCGACTTGGCATGGTGTGATTTATTCACTGTCTTGGCATGGTGTGATTTATTCACTGTCTTGGCACAGTGTGATGTATTCACTGTCTTGGCATGGTGTGATTTATCCCAGAACAAGTACTAGTATACAAGTCAAAGGAGACAGGAAGGAATGTGTATGTGTGTCTCTGACACTTCCACTGCTATGTACAAGTCAGAATCTCATTAACTACAATGACAGTCTGGCCTCGCATTCATCATCTCCCCTTCCATGGGCTGGGTCCAGTACTCTGGAAATTGCCTTCTTCCCTTGGCCTCTTTCCTTGTGTCCTGCGCTGGTCTCTTAACAGGCAGTACTTGTCCTTGCTAATTCAGTTTTCCAAATGAGTGTAATACATATATGTAGTCTAATAACCTACGATATGGGCATGATATGGTTTCTATGGATTTGCAGGATAGGTAGTGAGGGAAGGATGCTATTTTGCCGTATTGAAACGCAACTCCAAGTCTAGGGATTTCCAGCGGCACTAATGAATCCAATCTGAAGGTTTTTCAGACCACTGTCATGGATTCCGAGAATTCCCAAAACGCTACCGTCAACAGAGATGAGAGCATCAACGTCACCACTAGAAATGCTGGGTAAAAAGACACTCCTTCCATAGATAAGGAATGAGGTGGTGATGAGTGATGGAGAGAAAGACTGACAGCAAGACCAAGACACAGAGAGAAAGAGAGAAAAGAAAGACAGACAGACAGAGAGATAGATAGACAGACAGTCAGACAGAGAAACAAACAGGCAGACAGAGAGACAGATACACAGACAGACAGTGAGACAGAGAAACAAACAGACAGACAGAGAGACCGATACACACACAGTCAGAGACAGACAGAAACAGAAGATAAAAATCCAGATCTATACAGAGATGGATTGAGAGAGAACACAATATCTAGACTGTTGTGTTTGTCTCACACACACACACACACACACACACACACACACACACACACACACACACAATGGAACTTCATCAATCTCAAGAGTTCTGTTGAGTGAGGAGTATGTGTGTGTGTGTGTGTGTGCGTGCGTGCGTGCGTGTTCCCACTTACATTCTCCACAGTTGACCCCTGACCCATGTCTACCCCTCCTCCAGACTACTCCTTCACATCTCCCCATCCTGACCCATGTCTACCCCTCCTCCAGACTACTCCTTCTCCCCATCCGCTCTCTTTATGGATGGTCCGTTACACCCCTCCTACGCACACACACACACACACCAGAGGTGGTCTTTCCATATGGTTGGTTTAGTCACACACAGTCACACACACGCATCAGAGATGATCGTCCCAGACTAGGCGGTTGAGGAAAAACACACACAGATCTGTGTTGGCCTGCCAAGGCTAGCGGTTCAGTTTAGTGATCCATGAGTGCTGCTGTGGTGAAAAAAGTGATGTTATTTAAAGATTCTAAGTGTTATAAAATGATCCATTTGGAGTGTTGTGGTTAGAAACTATGACAGAAGATAAACAGCATGTTGTGTTCTTTTCTCTCTGGTCTTCGTAGACTGATACATACTGGGGAAATGAGTGAGGACCAACCAATATCTCTCTATGTGTGAAGTGTAGATATCACACACACACACACACACACACACACACTCCATTCTGCCGAAGACGTGGATGTCGATTAAGTCAGTCATAAGGAGTTGGGTTAAATGCGAAGACACATTTCATTTGAATGCATTCAGTTGTACAACTGACTAATATCTCCCTTTCCTTTTCTGGGTTAGTGATCTGCTTCAGATTCCAACACAAGCAACAGAACACGTCAGAAAATACACACAGACGCAAACGCACACAGTATCTCTCTCTCTCTCTCTCTCCATCGATCTCTCTGTTTAAATTGGCACAGAGCGACAGAGACAAGCCTTCCCCGGTCTTTATTTTGTATGTGTTCTGTTGCTTGTGTTGGAGCCTTGAGCGGATCACTGCTGTGTGTGTGTGTGTGTGTGTGTGTGTGTGTGTGTGTGTGTGTCCTCTGAGAATCACCACCTCTCCTCACATCACTTCAGCACTGTTTGTTTGTGGAGGAGGATGCCATACTGTCCTCTCAGCCACGCACTGATCAAACGGGGTTTCTCTGCGTCTGTGCATTTGTAGGACCCCTTCAGTGACAGTAAGGAGTAACGATAGAAAGCTCCTGTGTAGCTAGTGTTCAACGTATCTGGCATGTATTGGCTTTAAAATAGGTTCCTTCTTTCATCATCATCCTCATAATTTCCCACATATTGCAAGGGACTAGCATTGTTCTCATCATGTGGTAACGTTAGTCATCATTGTAATAACTGTACGATTACATAACAAGCCTAGAGTCATACATCCATCTTCATCATAATCGTCATCATTACTCTCTACATAAAACCAGGTGATGACACATGCAGAAGTTGGCATAACACAATCAGTAACGACCATGTACAGCTAGTATATCTGAAATATTACCATGAGATCATCTACTATTGATTTTCCTGTGTGTGTGCCAGTGTATGTGTGTGTGTGGGTCCCACTATGTGGTGCTGAGAGGTTCCTGAAAAGGGCCTCACAGCTTTGGAATGTTCTGAATGGCTTGAGCCTCGAGGGCCTTAAAGAAATGGGGAAATATGCATCATTTTCTCCCAGAGAAAATTCCCAAAACATTAACCTACACTAATAGGACCTTCAACCTTCCGTTTGACTCATAGTCCATACATGTGGTGTGTCACTAGAGTCTAGTGTAGCATTCAACCAGGCAGTCGCAAATTCAATAGCACACACACACACAGTGTTTTATGAGGCAGAGAATAAGCCTAAAGTGGTTTACAAAACCTTGTCCAGATGGACAGTCTATAGACCACCCACTGTTTCACGGACTTGACTGCATGGACCATTGCCTTGCCTTGACCCAATAAAAAACCCAACTTTCAGTGTAATCCAGTAGAAATAACACACACACACACACACACACACACACACACACACACACACACACACACACACTACACAATCTTCTGTCAAAGCAAGCTTGTGCTCAGAATACAAAGCACAGGCCTATTCAACCAGTTCAACAACAATAGTTCCTCAGGGACACTATTTATCAAGTTGATATGTACATATTGTTGTTTTATTACTTTTTCTCATTTAACTGTAAGATGTAAATATTGTGTATTTTATTGTTCCTGGAGGCAGTTGCCATAGTGATAACCAGAGGATACCTGTGATGTACAAGCCTACTCTTTAGCTCCAGCTCTTTAGGCACAGTTTAAGTAAATGCAGAAACGCACGCGCAAACACACAGTTCCCATGCTCCCCCTCCCTTCCAATTCTCTCTTCCTTCATAGACATACGCCCTTCCCATCTTCAGCCGTCTTGTTTCTCACTGTAGACCGTCAATGCAACTCCAACACGGCTGTAAAAGCAAAGCACTGCCAAACGGCCTGAGGTGACGCTCCTCCCGTTCGTCCTGTCCTTTGATCTAACTGATCACACATCTCAGTCCTCTCTTTTTTTACTGATCGAGATAGGAGGAGAGGCCTGGTGGAAAGGGACTGTTCTTACAGTCTAAAGTTGTCTCTATACGAGGCTAAAGGTTCCGTTTTGGCCTGAAAGTCTATATGAGGTTACAGCGTAACATGCCGCCGGCCATTCAACAACATTTCAAACACTCTGACTAAGTTATGGCTATTTAATAGTAGCCTAATTATTGTATCAATTAAGTAAGTTCATAAATAAATAATATATATATATATATATATATATATATATATATATATATATATATATATATATATATATATGTGTCTACATACCATGAGGCCCTCAACCGGCCCTCAATAGGCACTGAGTGTTTAAGCTAATAATCAATGCCAAATATTCAGGCTGGTTGCTCCGACTAGATGCATCATAGTAGACATATTTTGGGGTATGATACGTTAGGTCACAATGGTCTGGTTGCTTAAGACAGAAATGAATGATATTTCATTTTTAACATATATTATGGATTGGAGGACATAACATATCATACTAAATGGAGTGTAACAAAATAACGTCCCAAACCATACTAACTGCTCTGAGACCAGGTTGAAATTGAAAATAATATATCTACATACCATGTGATTGTTTCACATTTGCACTGGCAAGTGGTATATTCATATGCATATTTGGCTACAGGTCATTGCTGGCAACTCCATCTTGGGACAAAACCATGCATCATTAGAATTTAAAGCCAGGGTCAGTTTAAAAGTGCACAACAATTTGACATCTGTCAAGATTCAATTGGACAGTTATCCAGAATTGTATCATGACATGTAGTTTTGTGTAAAAGTGCTATGCTACAATTTTGGCGCAAAAGTCCATCTTTATCAACGTAGACCATCAGAAGCATGGCAATAGGAGTATCAACTAGCCAATCTTCATATGACATTAAAATGTATGTTGACGATTTCGCCTACCTCAGTAGGTTGGGCAGAGGTATGGAGCCCGAGGCTGTCCCCAGGATTCCCTTTTTCCCACTCAGTAATTTCTCCACCAGAACCACATTCCCGGTCCGGGCCGCTTCTATTAGTTCTTGTTCCTTCCCCATCCCGACCGAAATTCTTCTAATCCCGGATTAATAATAAAAAAAACGTATCTAGAAAGAGAATGAAGGCGGTGGGGATCCCCCTTCACTGACTCGTGTGAAAAACCATCTCAGGGTGTTCTTTTTACTACATGTTGCAGTAAGCGTTCCCTCAAATAGGTAGGTTACCGTCCGCGGTGTGTTGCTGGGCTCAGTTGCAGAACGAGTCCATTGTCGAACCGAACGCAGGAATGAGGAACCGTAAATAGCGCATTTTGCACGGTGCTGGCTCGAGAGAACGACGAACAAGCCGGTTGCCAAACCCAGACCGCCACTCGCTCTCTTGGTTCGGCTCTTTCGTCCTCTCTTCTCTCTCCGTGTAGCCCAACAAACACTCTGTGACGTATGATCTCGTATGTCGGTCTGTTATTGTAGCATCCCAATCTCTCCCTCTCTCAGTTCCACACTTTCTTCAGTGCATAATAGTCTGCTGCTGAATACAGCGTTTTACAGTATGGGCGTGGATGGCGGGGTTACAGCACCAACAGGAGGCGAAAAGGCTTTGTTATTTATTTCCCCTCTAAAGAAAGTCAGAGATTATATGAAAAATCTCCTAAATTCGGATAGCAGTCAGTTTTAATTGTATTAACTGCCTTCATTTTGCTGGACCCCAGATCCCAATTGGCAGCAGCTAACCGTCAAAAATACAAACTATCAGTGGATGCTGTGAAACCAAAAATATGGGCTATATACTGAAAATAATAGCAGCCTTGGCCTATGTCTCCTGTTTGTGTGGCAAACCAAGTAATAGAGACCCATGTTTTTTTAATGGTCTGCTCTGTCCATTGACAGTCTTGGATTGAGACACACCCCCTTTGTCAATCTCTTCCTTCCTTGCCAGACTACTTGTCAGCGGTGACCTGCAGAGAATACACAATTATTGACTGGTTCGCTGTCGGTTAATTAGGAATGATGATGTCACTATTTTGGTAACAATGCTGTAAAATAAGGAACACATACACACACACACACACACACACACACACACACACACACACACACACACACACACACAGCTGTGTGATTACATACACACACACACACACACACACACACACACAGCTGTGTGATTACATACACACACACACACACAGCTGTGTGATTGTGTCCTGGCCCGTCTGCACTTCTGATGTAAACTCAGTGCATTGCTTCCTGTCTTGCTGGGAAGAGAATAACCTCCTATTGAGAGAGGAAGGGTGATGGAGGAAAAAAAGAGTAGGAGTTCATATAGCCTACTAAAAAGAGAGGGAGGAGAGGAATCTCCTTGCAAGAGAGAGAGAGAAGCAGCTGCAGCCCCATCGGGTGTTGGATAGAGATACTACAATCTGACTGTCAGGGGAGAGCAGTGAAGCTGATCTCATGAGCCAAATCTATTCCAGAGCAGAGCCACATACACACACACGACAGTCCTTGTTTCACTCCATTTTTTAGCTGTCATTTGGTCATGTCATTGGTAGATGGATGAGAGGAGAAATGTGTGCTTCAAAACAAATCAAACCCATTAAATTATCTATTTTTTAATTTTCTACTGTTCTACTTTCTGATTGGTCATCTGATCTTTTACTGTATTATATAACAAAACCACAGCAAGAGGCGCATTCAGCAATACGCAATGTTTTGGAACATTCAGATCGAAATATGCTATAAAAAACAAAAGTTACTCTCTGACATGTACAATAAGGAATCACCTTGGCTATTTTCATGGCATTTCAGTCTGCAACATTTGACTGCTGAACGTGGCCCGGGTGACTACAGGGAAATAGTCAGCACCCATACCTACCAGTAGATGTCACACTTGGACTGCTATCTGTCTTCATCAAGGACGTTGGAAGCATAAAAACAATGGACAGTAAGGGCTTTGTCTCAATTCATCCATGTCTTCTCCTTGACTATTCGGATCTGAAAGACCTGATCACAATTAACACAACTATAAGCAGTCTAGCACATTAAATAGGGTCAACGTCACAGGGCCTGCAAAAATTGGTTTCTGCTGTTCCTGACTCAACTCAGAGGTCCCCTCTTCATAAGGTGTTTCGGTGCTGCCCACTACACCTTCTGAAGGGTGCGCCCATCCTGTTGGTCAGGCCCGATCTGAGCCAGGTGGCTTGTCCAATTGTTCGTTCCTCAATTCCTTATAAAAAGCACTGGTAAAGAAGGCCTGAGTGGAGGGATCTTGGACCGTCCCCTCCAATACAGTGGAGAATGCGGCCAGGAGATACCCTAGGACCCTCAAATTTAAATCTTGACTTCTAAGCCAGTTCCACTGCTTTTCTCTCCTCTAATCAGGGGCCGAGTTAGACCTGGGACACCAGGTGGTGGAAAACCAGCAGTACCCCGGACCTCCAGGATCGGATATGATTACTCCTGGCCTAGGATGTGAGGAGTCACAAAGACGTATTGAGAATGAGGCTGTATCACAACCGGCCGTGATCGGGAGTCCCATAGGGCGGCGCACAATTGGCCCAGCGTTGTCCGGGTTAGGCCGATGTAGGCCGTCATTGTAAATAAGAATTTGTTCTTTATTTAACTAGGCAAGTCAATTAAGGTTAAATAAAATAATCTGTGGCAGACCTTATTTTGCTGTGCTCCCTTCACTCCTCAGTGTGGAATCCTCAGTGCCCTCACAGTGGTGCTCTCCACTGGTAGGCACTTGGTCTTCAAACCCTCGTCAATGTCTGGTACTTCAGAAGCTTCCCTTCGTAGGCTTCCTCGATCCACTCCTCCCATGGAACGGTTTGCTCTGTCCCGTTAGTGGACTGGTGGAAGAAATATGGTGGAAGTTCCCTTGACCAGATTCACCAGCTTTAAACCCCCCACATTTCAGTAGATAGACAGATGAAACATGGTGCACACCCAAGGTCATAAGATTTACATTTTGATAATTTATCTGAAGCTTTTTTCCAGAGCGACGTAGTCAGTGAATTCAACTTGAAAGGGCAATTCTGCCACTTTTCAACCTCATATTCATTAAATCGCCAGCAACATACCTGTGTCTTCATGTTTGAAAATCACTGTTTTTAAAATGAATTTAGATTTGAGGTCATTGGGCAGAACTTTTTAACTTCATAGATTCTTCTACAAAACGTTTTTAAAAACAGCATAATCATTGCTAGTAAGAAAAGACAAGCGCAAGAAAGTCTAGTACAACAGTCTGACAACTGAAAAATAAATATTTGATTGGATGCGTTTTTATTTTTAGCTCAGCAGCTTTGACAGACAAATATTACTTCTTATTAAAAGTATATTTTTGTACAGGTTCACAGGAGGCGGAGCTCCCAGGAGAGGAGAGCGGATAGCAGGTCAAGGGAGGAGCTATTGTAATAAGGGGGCGGGTCCGTTCGGACCAGGAAGTACGAAAAAAGTATAAACATGTATGCACTAATTGTAAATCGATCAAGATAAGATTACTAAATTACTAAAATGTAAATGGATGATAAACTTAGAAACTTCCGGGGAGGGCAGCCTTTAAAGTACAATCAAGCGTTAAAATCCGAACTGCTATTTTAAGTCTTGTTGTCAGTGGTTAGCAGGTAAGTGAACCTGCTTCGTATCAAGGTAGAGAGAGCGGACAGCGCAGCTAGGAAAGATATTCAGCTGTTCTGAACTAGGCCTAGGCTGAGCTAGGTCCACAATGTGGTTAGCTAAAGGCTTTACAGTAGAAAAATTATGAGCCTGCCAGCGAAAACCAAAGAAAGAACAGTTGCCATCACTAGTAGATATAACTACTTTTTTTTTTTTTTTTCATTTTCCTTCTTCGGTTTTGTTCGAGGGCAATTGTGTTTTTACTGGATCTCCTTGCCATACGGGACAGAGAACCTGCAGACTGCACCTTTAAAAAGAGAGCGGCAAACCATCGTCTGTCAGCAAATCTCATGCTACTACTGGAAAAGTCCCTGTGCAAAACGTGATGCTTCAGACAGAACTGCCTGCTGACTATTGTGTTGAGCCACGAAGGCATGTTCCGCTGGGGAAATAAAACTCAATTATGTTCTACTCTATTCTAGAACACTCCTGTTCTAGCTTTTCTGTTCCCCGACAGGCACGAAGCAGCAGCAGATATAGGCACTACTTCACGTTGGTGAAAATCTACACATAGGATTATGCACATATAGAATGCACGCACAGAAAAGCACGTGCCAGGATTTTCCCTTCTACATTTGGAGGAGAGAGAGTAACAAGGTAGCAGGCGTAAAATAAACACCTGAAATTAGATCCTCTACATACAAATCTTGACGAAAATAAAACTGTCAGGAGGTTCTCTTCGCGTGGAGAAGGGGTTAAGATGGAGTGTCACCTTGTTAAAAGTCCAAAAGTGGAAGTCCCGTCACAGGGCCCAGTTCCCCTGAACACAGGTGAGAGAGCAGAGCTGCATTCATTAGTCGCAGACCTTTGCAAAAAAAAAAATACGTTTTGCAACAGAAACCATTTACTCTAGGAAACAAAAAGAAATAAACAGCGCAAACGGAACCAACTGGGGGACCTACCTGAATGTGTCCAATATAAACTTGTTTTAGTTGAAAAACATTTTTTGTTAAGAGTAATCGTTTTTAGTTGCAAAACGTTTTGCAACAGAAAACACATTTTGTAAAGGAATCCGAATAATGAATACACCCCAGGCTTTATCCTCATTGGAGAATAGAGATGGTAACTTGCTCTCCATATTACTGTTATTTCCACTCATTGGAAGATCGAGAGACGACAGGATAGTGCTCTCAACCGGACTGGAGGATGCTTTCGTATACAGTGAATATTGTTCAAAAGTGCTGGTCACACAACTAGCTATTTACATGTAGAAAAATAGGAAAAAAGCCAGTGCAATGGGACATTATAGGCATTGCAGACGTCAACTAGATTTAATGAAATGCAAGAAAAGTAAATGTGAAAATATATCAATTGTATATTTTCATTTTATATATTTTCATTTTCAATTAAATGAAATACTTGTTTTAGTTACATGACAAATACATGTTGAACACATTGCGCAATCATTCAAAATTCTGTAGAAAACATGTGTACGCTTTGACCATCATAAGCACATTACCATACACAAGTGCTCGATAAAAAAAACAATCATAAGCACCAAATTACATGTTCCATGTTTCAGCGCAGTGTTCCATGTTTCAGCGCAGTGCAAAATAAGTCTATTTTTAGACATTCCTCCAAAAGATATGACATTCAGTGTCTCACCCCACCCAACCAGGCAAGCCCCTCCCATAAAGATGCAATAAGGTCATATTACATGTAGAATGTGCTCCCCCAAAATGTGATACATGATAAAGTTGCCCCCTTTTTGCATTGTTTATCCTACAAGGTAACAATTCGAAGAGGGCAAGTTTCCCCCCAAGCCTAACATTCAGGACTCTCACCTCATCTCCCTAGCCCCCCCCATTCCACTTGAGGGCTGATTTGTCCCCTCCCTTTCCCCCTCCCTCCTATCGCTACCATATTTTTAGGAGGCAGCGCTGGCTTGCAGAGTCAGATTACAGGAGAGACTGAACACTTCAATTTACTGCATAAAAGAGAGAAACTAAAACCTAGTCCCAGCCCAGGGATGACACGCAGCACTGTATCGAGGAGGGGGTGAAAGTCTAACACTGTCCACGTCCACATTCCAGTTCCTCTACTGGTATGGGGATGAGATGGGGGTTGTAGGAGTGAAAAAGTACCCCCCCTCTCTGGTTTTCAGGGACACTGTGTGTGTGTTTATTTTATTTTATTTAACTAGGCAAGTTAGTAAAGAACAAATTCTTATTTACAATGACGGCCTACCCCGGACGACGCTGGTCCAATTGTGCGCCGCCCTATTGGACTCCCAATTCAGGCCGGATATGATACAGCCTAGATTCGTGACGCTTCTTGCACTGAGATGCAGTGCCTTAGACCGCTGCGCCACTCGGGAGCCTGTGTTAAGGAGTAGACTTCATGGGGCGTGTGTGTGTGTGAGATCTAATTCTTAGGCGACCAGCCCTTCATCAGAACAGGCTTGAATGACCCGGCTGACATAATACTTGTATGATGCTTTATCAAGTAGCCCCAGCATCCAGCACTGTTTCCCCCTGTGGTGATATGCAGCACTGCAGGGCTGGTGGTCACTGGGCCTCTGTTGGCCTACCCTAGCTGCTGTTCACTTTGAGACTCTTCATGCGGTGCAACAGGGAGTCCTTCTCCATTTGGGCCTCAGCTAGAGCCATCTTTGCTTTGGAGAGATCCAGTTTCAAACACTCGTTCTCCTCTATCAGCAGCTAGGGGGAAACAGAAGAGTGTGTTGGTGAGCGTGTAAGTGAAATTCTTATGGAAGAGTGCAGGGTTTATAATGTACTTTTGATTCACCAGCCACTGTGGCAGGTAGATTTTTTTTGTAATCTACCAGCCACAGATGATCATGGTTTGTAATGTTTCTAAAACAAATGTATTACTAGTAAGAAGTAATGTGGTGTATTGTTTAATTTCATTTTTTGCGACCCAACTCTTAACCGAAATATCACAGATGCGACAAAAACGTTCACCTGCCCCTTTAAGGGCGGGAGGTTGCCGTGGTAACGCGACTCCAGTCATGTTAGTGGCTGCGAGATTGAGTCTGACTAGTAAAAGCGTCGTCTTCTCTTCCCAAGCAGTTGAAACTCAAACATTGAAAAACAACCTAGCTTGTGACCAAAACAATATACATAGCCAAGAAACACAAGGACAAAGTCTCACTTAAGTAGACGTTCGTTTCAAGTAAATCTGACTAACTTTTATGCCTGTGCGCAGCGCTCCTAAAAATGATTATTTCGCTCAGCTCTTCACGTGCGCACAGCAGGCTATTTAGGGTTCGTAGTTCTTTATTAATTTACCAGCTATAATAAAACACTGCGGAAATACTTCGAAAACAGCTACTGCAGCATGTATTTTACTATAATGTGATCATACTTTATTATTTATTTGTATTCACACATGCCAGTGAAATACTCGCAGTGTGGAGCCCTGACCACCTGCCAACGTGGCTGGTGAAATAGACATTTTACCTTCCAATGCCAAAATCTACCCTCATTTGGCAGGTGGCAGGTGTTAATTTTAGGCCCTGGATGAGAGGGTGATGTGTGTGTGGACTACTCACTCACCTGTTCTTTATTGGTGCTAGGACTAGGAGGGCTGGGGGTCTGTGTGGCCTTAGGTGTGCTGCTGACCACACCCATACTCTCAGGGACTGGAAACAGACCACTGTCAATCAATTGGACTTCTTTCTTAGGCCCCGCCTCAGACGCATTTTCCACTGTGACAACAGAGAGGAGGGGGGGGGGGTAAAGAGAGAGAGCGTGGGTGAAAGAGAGAGAGCGTGGGTGAAAGAGAGAGAGCGTGGGTGAAAGAGAGAGAGCGTGGGTGAAAGAGAGAGAGCGTGGGTGAAAGAGAGAGAGCGTGGGTGAAAGAGAGAGAGCGTGGGTGAAAGAGAGGTAGAAATAAACCTATAAGACAGTGTTAGGGCGGAGGAGGGTGTGTGTGTGTATACACGTGAGTGTGTGTGTGTGTGTGTATGAGTGAATGTTTGAGGCAGTGTGTGTGTCTCACCCCCTATAGAGAAGGCTCCATCGTCGGTCCTGTGGATGAGCAGGTTGGAGATGTGCAGGGTGATGGGGGCGGGATCAGGGTCAGACGGGTTGTCACGGGGACCATCATCCTGCAGAGGGGGACAGAGATTAATGTGTCTGTGTGTGTGTGTGTGTGTGTGTGTGTGTGTGTGTGTGTGTGTGTGTGTGTTCGTCCATCCCCACCTTCAGGTCGATGTGCGTGTCCCTGACACTGATCTCCATGGGGAGGACCTGTGGGGCAGAGTCATCCTCCAGGAAGTGAGCCAGGTTCCTTAGCGACGACATGAGGAAGCTGGCCCGGTAGCCGTGGAGACGCAGCTGGAGGAAACCGTTGGTTTCGGCCAGGGGGGAGTGGGCAGCGGCGCAGGGCCCGCTCTCCAGCCGAGCCCTGACCTCTGGGTGATGGGTGGTCCCGTCTGAATTGGCCTCCAGACTACCACCTAGCGAGGGAAAGAGAGGATGGAGACAGAAAAGGTGGGGGAAGAGGAAGGAGAGAGGGGAGAGGAGAGAAAATGAGAATAACATCATTAATAAATCACACAGTAATCAATCAATTCCCGTTAAAAAGAGAAGGCATAGATTGGCTGCAATACAAAGCAGAAGCACTGCAACCACAACTCAAAGAAAAGGCTCAGCGATGGCCGCTTGGCAGACATACAACCAGACATTGCATTACTGTTGACGCCCAGTCTATGTATTCTATTTCTAAAGGTGTGAGAAATCTGTAAAGCAAGGTCCCTTTTGGGGGAGGGACTAATCCCATAAAGACATTTCAAGGCCAGCAAAGTACAACAGCAGCTGCACGCACGGACCTTTTAGGATAACGACAAAGCATCTGTCACTGCCTCAGTAAGGAGGGAATGAAGGAGAGATGGCAGAGATGAGAGAGATGAGAGAGATGAGAGAGATAGAGATAGAGATAGAGAGAGAGAGAGAGAGAGAGAGAGAGAGAGAGAGAGAGAGAGAGAGAGAGAGAGAGACTTTATTGCTCCCCCGGGGGGGGAAATATCATTGTCAAGCAGCTACAACAAAACACAGGGCAGGTGCAAAATGCCACAACGAAAAGTACACAAAAGACAGATACACGGTACATGATACATAGAGCGGCAGTATGAAAAAGTATAGAAATACAAGATATCTGGAGTGCAAAAAAAAAAAAGCTATAAAAGGACATTGCATAGTATGAGTGGTTGGCTGAGGACATTGCATAGTATGAGTGGTTGGCTGAGGACATTGCATAGTATGAGTGGTTGGCTGAGGACATTGCATAGTATGAGTGGTTGGCTGAGGACATTGCATAGTATGAGTGGTTGGCTGAGGACATTGCATAGTATGAGTGGTTGGCTGAGGACATTGCATAGTATGAGTGGTTGGCTGAGGACATTGCATAGTATGAGTGGTTGGCTGAGGACATTGCATAGTATGAGTGGTTGGCTGAGGACATTGCATAGTATGAGTGGTTGGCTGAGGACATTGCATAGTATGAGTGGTTGGCTGAGGACATTGCATAGTATGAGTGGTTGGCGGAGAGAGAGAGAGAGAGAGCGCGAGAGGTAGGAAAGGAGAGAGAGAGAGAGAGGTAAAAAAGGAGAGAGAGAGAGAGAGAGAGAGAGAGGTAGGAAAGGAGAGAGCAAGGTAGGAAAGGAGAGAGATGAGGATTACTCTTCCGTGAAAGAGGAAGGAGGCGAAGCTAAGATAGTGTTTCTCTCATTGCCTGAACCACTGAATCTGCTGAGAGCGAGAGAACACTGCCTCATAGTACTGGGGGTTAATATGGACCTCACCAACCCCCTCTTAGATATTCACACACGTAGGAGGTGACATGCTCGCGGACACACATGCACACAAACTGCGGTGCCACGAACACACACACTGACACTGGGTTTAATGTAGCTGGTAATGGGAGCAAGAACCCCATTAGTGCTAATGCACCGTCTCACTGCAGGCGACACACACACACACACACACACACACACACACACACACACACACACACACACACACACTGCAGTCACACACACTGCAGTCACACACACTGCAGTCACACAATGTGTGTGCGCGTGTGTATGTTTTTACTATCCTTGTGAGGACTTCTGGTCCCCACAAGGATAGTAAAAACATACACACGCACACACAGTGTGCAAGGACAATTGTGGGAGCATTTCGCCAGTACCAATTAGGGTTAGAATTGGGGTTAGGTAAAAGAGGATTTTGAATGGGAATCAATCGTTTGGTCCCCACAAGCATAGTAAAACAAATGTGTGTGTGTGTGTGAGTGTAGCATGCTTGGTGGTGCAACAATACTAATTACTATCTCAGTCATTTCATACCAATAATGAAATCAGACACACTGTAAAACACACACTAACAGGTACAAACACTTGTGCGCAAGCTTGTGTATGCCTATCCATGCTTGTGTTCCACACACACACATACCTTCGCTGCCTGGGGCAGAGGGTACGATAGTGCTGCCCTGAGCACTGGGTACCATACCTGCAAGAGTTATGGAAGGGTAAACCAATTCAATTTGGTGTGTGTGTGTTGTGTGTTGTCTAAACCCAGCTATAGAGAGTTCTCCACGAGAATGGGGAATAGCAAAACTGCAGTGTGACTGCAGTGTGTGTGACTGCAGTGTGTGTGTCAAGGTGTGTGTGTGTGTGTGTGTGTGTACTAGCCCAAATGTATGCATGTGCGCTTGTATACATTTGTGTGTGTAAGCATGGGCATGAACGTGTGTGTGTGTCATCACCCAAGCTGTGGTTGCTGAGGTATTGCCGGAGGCTGATGTTTCCCAGCTGTGTGGGTCTGACGTTGCCCACCTCCAGAGCTACAGCCGTGCTCTCCCCTCGCACCTCCATCCCCACACACACACACTGCACCTTCAGCACCAGCACCGACACCTAGGGGGGGGGAGAGAGAGAGGGAGGGATTAAGTTGGATAAGAGCGTATGTAAACTCAATCAATTCAGAAAGTGGGGTAAAATGAAAAATGCTCATGTGTACTCATGCATTTGTGTGTGTATATGTACTGTATATAGAGTGTGTGTATATGTACTGTATATAGAGTGTGTGTATATGTACTGTATATAGAGTGTGTGTATATGCATGTGTGTGAGTGTATTGCAAGGTGTGTTCATGTGTCCATGCCTGCATACATTTTATGTGCATGTGTGTGTTACCATGTCTTTGGTGGGTTCGTCGACGCTCTGGGAAGTGGCGCTGACAGTATCAGGTGAGCCAACACCGTCCTGCTCCCCTGGGCCAATGGCCGACGCTTCTGCTGCCTCCTTGGCAATTTCTGTGGAACTTTGCTCACTCACTGCATCCTTAAAGCCTGAGATGGACACGTCGTCTGTGGACACAGAATTCATTAATTGATGGTCTGCTACCAATACATTGATAAATACCAGACACAAACCTAGAATCTTGACTCTGGTTTAGATGACATCAGCTCTCAACTGCCATCTCCTGGACAAACTATGTAATAGAATAACTCTGCAAAAGCCATTAAAGAGATATATATATATATACACATATACGAACACACTCAGCAAAAAAAGAAACGTCCTCTCACTGTCAACTGCGTTTATTTTTCAGCAAACTTAACATGTGTAAATATTTGTATGAACATAACAAGATTCAACAACTGAGACAAACTGAACAAGTTCCACAGACATGTGACTAACAGAAATGGAATAATGTGTCCCTGAACAAAGGGGGGGTTCAAAATCAAAAGTAACACTCAGTATCTGGTGTGGCCACCAGCTGCATTAAGTACTGCAGTGCATCTCCTCCTCATGGACTGCACCAGATTTGCCTGTTCTTTGCTGTGAGCACTGATGGAGGGATTGTGCGTTCCTGGTGTAACTCGGGCAGTTGTTGTTGCCATCCTGTACCTGTCCCGCAGGTGTGATGTTTGGATGTACCGATGCTGTGCAGGTGTTGTTACACGGTCTGCCAAGTCTGGGGTTTTCCCTCCATATTTAGCCCAATTTTATTTTCTTTTAAAATCATGTGTCTTTTTGGATTATGTTCTTCTATAAAATAATGCATAAATTGAGGCACAGTGACAAGATCTGTGGGTCACGGATAGCCCTAGTCAGACCTGTGATGCCTGGAGGAGAATCATGCTCAACCCCATAGCAAAACGGATAGAATTCCAGGAAATTAGCTTCCGGAGCAGAGTCCGGAATATAAATATATGTATGTTTTATATTGCGGTTGACAACCAGGTGCATTATTGCCACCAACTGGACTGTGGACCTCAGTTCATCTTTCAATGCTCCTAAAAACCAATGAGTCGATGGAAGAGGCTGGACTTTCAGAGTGAGCAATGGATGAAATGATTGAATGACATGTACATTTATTTTGCAATGCTCAAGCACGCAACACAGCTGGTTTAGTCAGGATATTAGGGGCCAAGACAAATTTCTTCAGCATCCTGAGATTGAAGTGGCTTTGTTGCGATTTCTTCACCACGCTGTCGGTGTGAAGGGACCATTTCAGATTATCACTGAGGTACTTGAAGCTTTTGACTTACCAATGTTGTGTCGTCAGCAAACCTGAAGTCTAGGACCCAGTTGCACAGGGACCCAGGGCCCTGAGCTCAGACCCAGGGCCATGTGTGTGTATGTTTCCTACCTCTCTCCAGCAGGCTGTATGCGTCCGTGTCTCCGTCCTCCATCAGGTAGCTGTCTATGGAGAGGTTGTCCAAGGACTGCAGAGACGGAGTCTTCTTCATGTTCTTATAGGACACTGAGAAACTGGACTGGGAACGCTCCCTCATCAGACGCCCGCTGGAACACAGACACACGCGTGAGTGTGAGTGGGGGAGAAGGGTGAGAGGAAAGAAAAGCAGCAGGAATACTGTGGACCTCGAGGCTTGGATTTGATTGGTCTAGCCCTGCACCTGGTTTCCCAAAGCATCGTAAAGCCAGCTCAATGGTTCTAACAATGAACCTAGCCTTAAGATGCTTTTGGGAAACCGGGTGCAGGACTAGACCATTTACCACAAGCAAGGACCTAGCCGAGGCTATATGCTACTAGTCACCAGATAAAGGCTACACACAAACTATTCACCATGCACAAACACCAACTTGCAGCTTGTAAAACAGACCCACATACACTCCCACAGATATACACACACACCCACAGACAAGTCTTCATGCACACGTGCAGATACAACACACACACCACAACGTGAACAGATATTTAAAGGAATGCGCAGACACACAGACCCATAGTGTGTCTTACATGTTGGAAAAAGAACATAAGGAGGTGGACCGGGTGTTTGAGGAGCTCAGCCGGTCAGAAACCACTGACAAACTGCCTTTCCTTTGTAGAGAGAAAACACACACACACACACACACACACACACACCTCGCATGGGTCAGAGCAGAGGCCACACTGAGCTACAGAGTAGAGTAGCAGAGTGAGAAACACACAAGACAGACGCACACCTGGTAGTAGTAACTGAATCAGTGTTTCCTTCGGAAAAATGTGTAGCAGTGGGGGGGGGGGAAGGTCAGGGGAGGTTTAATGGGGGTGTCCCTCCCCCCACTGTTTTGGGAGTCCGGTGTGAGCAGCCTACTAAATAAATGCAGCCTATTTTTGCAGCCTATATTAGATTGTGGGAATTCCCTCCCTATGGCACTCGTAACTTGAACGTGCCTCGAGAGGAATATTTATCTTGCATATAACACACAACAAGCCGACTAGGTAAATAGATAAACTATTCTACTGTGGGGTTGAAAGAGTTTTCTATTCATTAGTTGTTTTGTTTGCAGAGGAAAAGTAAATACCTGGTCATTGACAGTGGCTACAGGTCTAAATAGCTGGAAAAGGACGGTAATGACAGTCTAAATAATCAGACTGTTATGGTAATGACGGAAGGGAATTACCTGGACATAGACTCAGGCATTCTGCCCCCAGGGTTCTTCTCGTTCCAGTCTTTGGTGGAGATGGGGTCTGCTCCTGAGGACTCCCCCTGCTGGGCTTTACAGTCAGCTCCGGTCCCCGGCTCCTCTCCCCCAGTCCGGGCCTCCATGGAAGCTTCTCCCAACTCCTCCGAACTCGATCTCCCAGTCCTCTCGTCAAACAACGCCTTCCGGTTGGGGGAGGAGGCGGGGATGAGAGGGGCGGGGCCTTGCGTTATCCCAACCTCTACCCCTCCTCCACACATAAGCTGGTCCACCGTCCAGCCTCCCTTCGCCCCAGCCCCCTCCACGTGGGTTCCTCTATCTCCTCCCTCCCCTCCGTCGCTCCCAGTCTCCAGGGTGCATCTACTCTCAGAGGGGGACAACTCCGACCCTAGGGGGGAACCAGGACCCTGGGGCTGGGGGACCGGCTTCAAGAGGAGAGCTACCTCCGCACTTTTGAGCAGGATCTCCACGCAGGCACTGAAGGGCTGGTGGTCTGGAGGGGGGTCCGCTGTGGTCTTTGCCTTGTCCCGTTTGGAGCCCATCTCCTCCAGGTCCTGCTGCAAGGTGTGCTGCAAGGCTTTGATGGTGCGCTGCAGCCGCATCAGAAACATGTACTGCCTGTGGCTCACCTGGACACACACACACGTTAGTAATCACAACATACACACATTATGCAGTTATTGTTGATACACACAGGAAACTGATGAGTGAGAAACCCAGCAGCGTTGCAGTTCTTGACACACAAACCAGTGTGGCACCTACTACCATACCCTGTTCAAAATGCACTTAAAGCTTGTCTTGCCCATTCACCCTCAGAATGGCACACATACACAATCCATGTCTCAATTGTATCAAGGCTTAAAGATCATTCTTTAACCTGTCTCCTCCCCTACACTGATTGAAGGGGATTTAACAAGTGACATCAATAAGAGATCATAGCTTTCACCTGGATTCACCTGGTCAGTCAATGTCATGGTAAGAGTATAGTACTCAGTGTATATACAGTCGTGGCCAAAAGTTTTGAGAATGACAAGTATTGGTCTCCACAAAGTTTGCTGCTTCAGTGTTCTTAGATCTATATGTCAGTAGTTACTATGGTACACTGAAGTATAATTACAAGTATTCCATAAGTGTCAAAGGCTTTCATTGACAATGACATTCAGTTTATGCAAAGAGTCAATATTTGCAGTGTTGACCCTTCTTTTTCAAGACCTCTGCATTCAGCCCTGGCATGCTGTCAATTAACTTCTGGGCCACATCCTGACTGATGGCAGGCCATTCTTGCATAATCAATGCTTGGAGTTTGTCAGAAGTTGTGGGTTTTTGTTTGTCCACCCGCCTATTGAGGATCGACCACAAGTTCTCAATGGGATTAAGGTCTGGGGAGTTTCCTGGCCATGGACCCAAAATGTCGATGTTTTGTTCCCCGAGCCACTTAGTTATCACTTTTGCCTTATGGCAAGGTGCTCCATCATGCTGGAAAAGGCATTAGTCGTCACCAAACTGTTCTTGGATGGTTGGGAGAAGTTGCTCTCTGAGGATGTGTTGGTACCATTCTTTATTCATGGCTGTGTTCTTAGGCAAAATTGTGAGTGAGCCCAGTCCCTTAGCTGAGAAGCAACCCCACACATGAATGGTCTCAGGATGCTTTACTGTTGGCATGACACAGGACTGATGGTAGCGCTCACCTTGTCTTCCCCGGACAAGGTGTTTTCCGGATGGCCCAAACAAAAAGGTGATTCATCAAAGAAAATGACTCTACCCCAGTCCTCAGAAGTCAAATCCCTGTACCTTTTACAGAATATCAGTCTGTCCCTGATGTTTTTCCTGGAGAGAAGTGGCTTCTTTGCTGCCCTCCTTGACACCAGGCCATCCTCCAAAAGTCTTCGCCTCACTGTGCGTGCAGATGCACTCACACCTGCCTGCTGCCATTCCTGAGCAAGCTCTGCACTGGTGGTGCCCCGATCCCGCAGCTGAATCAACTTTAGGAGACAACAATTTAACCTCTCTCCTTGAAGTTCTTGATGATCCGATAAATGGTTGATTTGGGTGCAATCTTACCAGCAGCAATATCCTTGCCTGTGAAGCCCTTTTTGTGCAAAGCAATGATGACGGCACGTGTTTCCTTGCAGGTAACAATGGTTGACAGAGGAAGAACAATGATTTCAAGCACCACCCTCCTTTTAAAGCTTCCAGTCTGTTATTCTGACTCAATCAGCATGACAGAGTGATCTCCAGCCTTGTCCTCGTCAACACTCTCACCTATGTTAACGAGACAATCACTGATATGATGGCAGCTGGTCCTTTTGTGGGAGGGCTGAAATGCATTAATGGATTAAGTTCATTTTCATGGCAAAGAGGGACTTTGCAATTAATTGAAATTCATCTGATCACTCTTCATGACATTCTGGAGTATATGCAAATTGCCATCATCAACACTGAGGCAGCAAACTTTGTGGAGACCAATACTTGTGTCATTCTCAACACTTTTGGCCACGACTGCGCACACACACACACACACACACACACACGAATAATCACTCACCTGAGCGCTCAATTGCTTCTGTACGTGCACTAACATGTGCATGTCTGCCTCCTTACTGGAGGAGGAAGAAGAGGAAGGTGGGGGGATATTGTCCAGGGACAGCGGCTTGTGAAGCCCGTTGCTAGGCGGCAGTGTGGCCTCTGTTGCCGTTGCGTCCCTAACAGTACTATAGTACTCCTTCAAAAGCCTTTTCCTCTGCAGACGTCCCGCGGTATCCACAGACTCACTCCTGGCCAGGCCAGCAGCTGCAGAAGGGGGCGTTCTCTGCCCTCTCGAAGCCCCGCCCCTTAGCCGCTCCTGGTGCTGGGCGTGTCTGGCCGGCTGGCACGCCCACAGGGTGAGGGGGAAGGCGTCGACGAAGGGCTGGGGCCGCCCCTTCCCACCTCGTGTCCCCTCGTAGTCCACCCAGAACTGGGCAAAGTGAACCGCCCACAAGTCTGTGGCGGCTGGAATTTTGAGGGCACCCACACCCAACGAGGGCGACACCAACCCTTTACACACATTGTGCAACATAGTGTCCTGCTCATGCGCGTGGCGCTGGAAAACGGGGTGGACCACCGGGAAGGAGGTGGAGGAGCGAGGGAAGGAGGAAAAGGAGGTGGAGAAGAACTGTTGTTCCTGGAAGGAGAGGAGGAGGGCTTCCAGGTGGGAGCGGGAGCAGTTGGGGGGGTGGCGGGTGTTGGTGGCCACCATCTCAGAGCATTGGACGGAGACTGAGCGGGGGAGGTCCTGGGGGTAGGAGGGGTCCCTGTCCGTGGGCACTACCAACTGTGGTGGGGGAGGGGTGGAGAGAGATACAAACATTATTAGGAAATATACATACAGAGGTCATCAATATGTATAAGATTAATAATGAGCGTAATTTGCAATATGTCGAAATGTAAAGACTGCCCTCCTAATATAAGGAATGTAAAGACTGCCCTCCTAATATAAGGAATGTAAAGACTGCCCTCCTAATATAAGGAATGTAAAGACTGCCCTCCTAAAATAAGGAGATGTCTGTTGACCTTTTCAGCTATGGTAGTGTTTGCGGGTGCATTTCTCAAATGACTGAATCCAAGTATCAATATGAGTGTGTGTGTGTGTGTGTGTGTGATTTGAATACCAACATAACATCCTGACAGAGAGTGTGTGTGTGTGTGTGGTTGTGTGTCCTTCTACCTTGAGCATGAGTCCGTCCACCCTGATGTCGATGTGCTCGTCAAGTTTCTGCTCCTCGTCGTTGAGCTTGTAGAGCTCCATGAACTGCTCCAGGCTCTGCCTCAGGTCCAGAGCAAACAGGTTGCACCACACCAGGCTCCTGGGGTCCAGCACTAGCTGCAGAGCATTCAGCTGCACATACAGGTTGGGGCAAGGGACTGCAGGAGGGAGGGGAAGAGAATGGAGGTTGGACACTAGACAAAAATAGAGGTGACCCACTAATGCATTCACCTTTCCCTCTGACAGGTATCTGAACAGCACTAACACACCTGATTCACATAAACACCAAGTCAAGACTTTGATTAGTTCAAATCAGGTGAGTTAGCGCTAGGCTGGAATAAAACCCTGCACGCCCTGTAGGTCCCCAGGATGAGGAGGGAAGAACACTGGTTTAAGTGGAAGGGTCTTGGAACCAAAAACTAGGAACAGAATGAGAGTAGGAACCAATCTTACTGGGGTAGTCCTTTCCGTCAGGGAAGTAGTATTCGGTGAACTCGACGTGGATGGCAGGCATCTCAGGAGGGAGGTACAGGGACTTCTTATTACAGGAGATCATGGCCTTAGGGCTGGAGCGACGCTGGTCTGCTGTGGACACCTGACACACACACAGCATCAGGTCAGTATGCAAAGTGTGTGTATCAGATAAGCACGTCAACTGTGTGTGTGTGTGTGTGTGTGTGTGTGTGTGTGTGTGTGTGTGCTGACCTGGTAGATGCTGAAGTCAGCCATCCTGAGGACAATGGAGCTGGACAGGAGCTGGGTCCTGGGGTTCTGCGGAGAACTGAGGATACTGGTAGAACTAGTACTGATCTTACCTAGAAAGGAGAGGTGAAGAGAGAGGGGAGGTGAAGAGAGAAAGAATGGAGAGAAATGATGGAAGGGAGGAAGGAAGGAGAAACAGAGAGAGAGAGAGGGAGGGAGGAACGGAGAGAGAGAAACAGAGAGAGAGAGGGAGGAATGGAGAGAGAGAGAAACAGAGAGATGGAGGGAGGAATGGAGAGAGAGAAACAGAGATGGAGGAAGGAATGGAGAGAGAGAAACAGAGAGATGGAGGGAGGAATGAGAGAGAGAGAAAGAGAGATGGAGGGAGGAATGGAGAGAGAGAAACAGAGAGATGGAGGGAGGAATGAGAGAGAGAAACAGAGAGATAGAGGGAGGAATGGAGAGAGAGAGGGGGAGAGGGAGGAACGGAGAGAGAGGGGAGATAGAAACGGGGAAGAGAGAGAGAGAGCCAATGAGACCTCCTGCCACACTCTGACGTTGTCTCACCAAAGGTGTGTATCACCGCACACCGCGTGCGCACACCATCGGTTAGGAGGGTACCTGGCTCTAGGCATGAGAAGCAGCACTGAGCCTGCCCTCGTGCCCTCGCTCTCACCCTCACTTGTACCATGGCTCGTGCCCGTGCCCACCCCGGGGGTAGGTCGTCCGGCCCCCTAACCACCACTAATCCTCCTCGTCCTGTTTTGTCCTGCCCTACGAGACCATACACACTGTCCCTAACACTGGAGACACTGGAGGGGTACCTGGACACTGGAGAGGGAGGGGAGGACACAGATAATTCAGAGTGACTAGGCAGTGTGATGCTAGGGAAACCTACACTTCACTTCATTCCAACTCTAGGGGCTGTTCTAAAAATGACCCACTAGATGACATCATCAACTGTAATCTAGTTCAGTTGAATGTCAACTGTCTAACCAACATCATCACTCTTCATGGACTGCTAGGACAGATCCTTATAGTTGTTGAATAAAAAGTGAATTAGGGCAGATGCTCCAATACATACCTTTATTCGATTACTATGTTTCAATCACATTGAGGGAAGGTGTGTGTGTGTGTACTGTATGTGTGTGTGTTTACCATGCTCGGTGTGTGTGTGTGTGCTACTTTTTTGTTTACCATGCTGTGGTGAGGTGTGCGTGTTGGCCAGGCCCTCCCGGTCTCTCTTGGCAGTCTTCAACATCTCCACGTTAGACTTGAACTCCTCCAGTAGACTCCTGGCCCAGCCCTCCCTGGCCTTAGTGGCCTCACTGTACTGCATCCAGTGGAGACAACTCTCCCCTAGAGACAGAGAGATGAAGAGAGATGAAAACCTCCATGTTTCCCATGCCAATAAAGCCCTTGAATTTAAATGGAGAGAGGGAGAGGACAGAAAGCAAGAAATTAGGGAGAAACCTTTGTTTAAGTACCTACTCTTGTCACTATTAGATATGGCATACCTACGTAGGCATTCACTCAGGAATGCATATTAGTATCCTGTCAGTTGCACCTTTTCTCATTGCTTTTAGTATATCGAATGTGCAATACTTGCTTTTATCTGTAATTAAACCCTGCGCACTAACGACTTTATTTTAAGGGAATTACTATTATTACCCCAAATTATATCATACACACATTTAGCTATTTAAGTATCTCTTCCTGTCATTTACCTGTACAGTTTATGTAAACATGCAAGTATTCACGTATCTGTAAATATAAATGTATACTTACCTGTACAGCTAATTTAACCATGCAAAATTTTCACTTACCTGTTCATTTAGCCAGTCTGTATATTAAGTAAACTATTATTACCCTCGCTCATATCATACGCATTTTTAGCTGTACCTGTATAGTATAGTTAACCATCCAACAATGTATAGTGTACATATTCAGCCAACCACCCATACTATGCAATATCTTTTTATAGCTTTTTTTGCACTCCAGATATCTTGTATTTCTATACTTTTTCATACTGCCGCTCTATGTATCATGTACCGTGTATCTGTCTTTTGTGTACTTCCGTTGTGGCATTTTGCACCTGCCCTGTGTTTTGTTGTAGCTGCTTGACAATGAAATTTCCCCCCCGGGGGATCAATAAAGTACCTATCTATACAGAGAGGAAAAAGTCATGTTTTGTGGTGTTGAGAAATCAGAAAGATCACTATTACTCCCATCAGCTGTGTGGCAGTTGGAGGGAGGTTGTGTAGAGGTTGTTGTGGTGTTTACATGCTCAGTGGAAGAGGTAGTAATGTTGGAGGGAGGTTGTGTAGAGGTTGTTGGGGTGTTTACCTGCTCAGTGGGAGGGGTAGTAATGTTGGAGGGAGGTTGTGTAGAGGTTGTTGTGGTGCTTACCTGCTCTGTGGGAGGGGTAGTAGTCCAGGGTAATGTGACTGAAGGAGAGCTGCATGGCCCCACCAGTTATCCTCTTATTGATCACTGGAGAGAGGGATGGGATGGAGGGAGAAGTAGAAGATAAGGTAATGCACAAAGGTCCAATGTGCGTCAGAGACCAACTTGATGTGCTGGTCAGTCAGTCAGTCAAACATCTGTATGTCTGAAGTTAGTGAGAGGTATGCGTGTGTTTTACATTTGTATGTGTGGGTGTTAGCGCGAGCGTCTATGTGTTATGTGTACGTGGCATACGTCTGTGTACCTCTGTCCTTGGCGTGTATGTCGTCACAGATGTGTAGGTCGAGGTGTGTGATCTGCATGTGGTGGGAGGTCTCACACACGTCGAAGGCAGCGAACAAACTAGCCATGGTGGCGCTCTGGTCAGCCGTTGTGCCTGACGACACCTGCTGGCTACGCATCTGCTGGGCTGATGGGGGCGCTGACGACTCCTGGATACAGACCAGAGACCGTAAAAAATACAGACACATTGATGCAGACACCCACACAGACACATACGGAGATGCAGACAGACACACAGAGAAAATTAAGCGAACATCAATTTTATTAGTGCATCCAACTAGTGTCGCTTATGAGTGAAGGAGTGTGCAGAGCGCATTCTCACCAACAGATAGCATAGCCTGCCACAGGTAAATAAAGAGAGAGCTAGAGAGAGAGCTAGAGAGAGAGAGAGAGAAGTGTGTATGTGTCTGCCTACCTATGTGTGTACCTGCCTACATGAGTGCGTGTGTGTGTGTGTGTGTGTGTGTGTCTGTGTACCTGGTCCTCGGTGGCCATGCTCTTCCTCTGCTGGGCAGACTTGTCCATGGCCTCGCTGAGTGACTTGGCGTACTGGACCATGGCTTTGAGCTGGGAGTCAGTCAGCACCCACAGCAGGTCATCTAGGATCAGGATCAGCTTAGAGGCCACCACGTTACAGTCCTTGGACTGTAGATACACACATTCTACATAGATTATTATATACAATAGGCACACATTATATAGACATTACACACACATTAATACACATTATACAGTTGAAGTCAGAAGTTTACATACACTTAGGTTGAAGTCATTAAAACTCAATTTACAACCACTCCACAGATTTCATGTTAACAAACTATAGTTTTGGACATCTACTTTGTGCATGACAAGTAATTCTTCCAACAATTGTTTACAGACAGATTATTTCACTTATAATTCACTATATCACAATTCCAGTGGGTCAGAAGTTTAAACACTAAGCTGACTGTGCCTTTAAACAGCTTGGGAAATTCCAGAAAATGATGTCATGGCTTTAGAAGCTTCTGATAGGCTAATTGACATCATTTGAGTCAATTGGAGGTGTACCTGTGGATGTATTTCAAGGCCTACCTTCAAACTCAGTGCCTCTTTGCTCAACATCATGGGACAATCTAATCCCAGAACAACAGCAAAGGACCTTGTGAAGATGCTGGAGGAAACAGGTACAATACTATCTATATCCACAGTAAAACGAGTCCTATATCGACATAACCTGAAAGGCCGCTCAGTAAGGAAGAAGCCACTGCTCCAAAACTGCCATAAAAAAGCCAGACTACGGTTTGCAACTGCACATGGGGACAAAGATCGTACTTTTTGGATAAATGTCCTCTGGTCTGATGAAACAAAAATAGAACTGTTTGGCTATAATGACCATCGTTATGTTTGGAGGAAAAAGGGGGAGGCTTGCAATCCGAAGAACACCATCCCAACCGTGAAGCACGGAGGTAGAGGCATCATGTTGTGGGGGTGCTTTGCTGCAGGAGGGACTGGTGCACTTCACAAAATAGATGTCACCGTGAGGAAGAAAAATTATGTGGATATATTGAAGCAACATCTCAAACATCAGTCAGGAAGTTAAAGCTTTGTCACAAATGGGTCTACCAAATGGACAATGACCCCAAGCATACTTCCAAAGTTGTGGCAAAATGGCTTAAGGACAACAAAGTCAAGGTATTGGAGTGGCCATCACAAAGCCCTGACCTCAATCCTATAGACAATTTGTGGGCAGAACTGAAAAAGCGTGTGCGAGCAAGGAGGCCTACAAACTTGCCTCAGTTACACCAGTTCTGTCAGGAGGAATGGGCCAAAATTCACCCAACTTATTGTGGGAAGCTTGTGGAAGGCTACTCGAAACGTTTGACCCACGTTAAACAATTTAAAGGCAATGCTACCAAATACTAATTGAGTGTTTGCAAACTTCTGACCCACTGGGAATGTGATGAAAGAAATAAAAGCTGAAATAAATAATTCTCTCTACTATTATGCTGACATTTCACATTCTTAAAATAAAGTGGTGATCCTAACTGACCTAAGACCATGAATTACAGTATTTAGCCACGTTACACACACATATATACACACACACACACACATTTCCGTCCTTCATCTGAAGATACACACATTACTTCAAGTGTTGACCAAGACACTTATTCGAAAGGTGCATTCATCAATGGGAGATCTTCTAAAAGTCAACAGACTGGAGAAAACACACACTCCATATCCATGAGTGTCTGGCTGTATGAAGTACATTCTCAGCACACAATCTGTGGTAGCTCGAAATCATATCTTTGTTTGTTTTCACACCCACAGATGAAGGAGTATGCACACAACACACACACTTATCTGTTCAAACACACAGTGGCTGCAGGGCTTGCTGGTGTGTGTGTGTGTGTGTGTCTGTGTGTGTGTGAGAGAGAGATACAGATCTTTGTTTACTGAAGCTGATTCTGCCGGCTGTTGGCCCAGGCTGTTCTCTATTCTATTAGACCAAGCACTGTTCTCAGAGAGTGTGTGTGTGTGTTGTTGTTCTCAGAGTGTGTGTGTGTGTGTGACTGTGCAGTGTGTGTGGTACCCATCTCTTGAGGGAAACTGATCTTGGACTGGTTGGTGATGAGGCGGATGTGTGTGTGTGTCGTAAATGTAGTGTGTGTCCTACCCGTCTCTTCAGAGTGGCACTGACTTTGGGTCGGTGTTTATCAGTGTGCTGTGTGTGTGTGTGTCCTACCGGCCTCTTCTTGGACTGGTTGGTAATGAGGCGTGTGTGTGTTTGCACCTACTGTAAGTGTGTGAGTGTTTCCTTGTCCGCATGTGTGCATATTGTACCCGTCTCTTCAGGGTGACTCTGATCCTGGACTGGTTGGTGATGAGGCGGATGGGGGCACTTAGCATCTCGTTCTGGGCACTCTGGATGGCGTCCGCCTCGATGCGGATCATCTGCCAGCTGATCTCCTTAAACGTCAGGATCTGAGGAGGGGTGCACAGATAGACATGGTTACACACACACACAGGGTTACTAGGATTACACACACACACAAACATTGGGTTACTATGATTACATATACACACACACACACACACACACACACATTGGGTTAATATGATTACACACACACACACACACACACAGGTTTACTATGATTACACACACACACTGGGTTACTATGATTACTTACACACACACACAAATTTGGTTACTATGATTACACACACACACACACACACACACACACATTGGGTTACTATGATTACACACACACACACACACACTGGGTTAATATGATTACACACACACACACAAATTTGGTTACTATGATTACACACACACACACAAATTTGGTTACTATGATTACACACACACACACACACACACATTGGGTTACTATGATTACACACACACACACACACATTGGGTTAATATGATTACACATACACACACAGGGTTACTATGATTACACACACACACACACACACACACACACACACTGGGTTACTATGATTACATACACACAAACACATTGGGTTACTATGATTACACACACATTGGGTTACTATGATTACACACACACACATTGGGTTACTATGATTACACACACACACACACACAGGGTTACTATGATTACATACACACACACACATAAGGTTACAATGATTACATACACACATTAGGTTACTAGGATTACACACACACACAAACATTGGGTTACTATGATTACATATACACACACACACACACACACATTGGGTTACTATGATTACTCACACACACACACATTGGGTTAATATGATTACACACACACACACACACACACACACACACACACACAGGTTTACTATGATTACACACACACACACACACACACACACACACACACACACACACACTGGGTTACTATGATTACTTACACACACACAAATTTGGTTACTATGATTACACACACACATTGGGTTACTATGATTACACACACACACACACACACACACACACACACACACACACACACACACATTGGGTTAATATGATTACACACACACACACACACACACACACACAGGGTTACTATGATTACACACACACACATTGGGTTACTATGATTACATACACACAAACACATTGGGTTACTATGATTACACACACATTGGGTTACTATGATTACACACACACACAGGGTTACTATGATTACATACACACACACACACACACACACACAGGGTTACTATGATTACACACACACACACACTGGGTTACTATGATTACACACACACACACAGGGTTACTATGATTACATAAAGACACAGGGTTACTATGATTACATAAACACACATTGGGTTACTATGATTACATACACACACACACACACACATTGGGTTACTATGATTACACACACACACACACACACAGGGTTACTATGATTACATACACACACACACACACACACACACACACACACACACACACATTGGGTTACCGTGTATCTGTCTTTTGTGTACTTTCGTTGTGGCATTTTGCACCTGCCCTGTGTTTTTGTTGTAGCTGCTTGATAATGAAATTTCCCCCCCGGGGGATCAATAAAGTACCTATCTATCTATCTATCTATCTATCTATCTATCTATCTATCTATCTATCTATCTATCTATCTATCTATGATTACACACACACACACACACACACACACACAGGGTTACTATGATTACACACACACACACACACACACACACACAGGGTTACTATGATTACACACACACACACACAGGGTTACTATGATTACATACATACACACACACACAGGGTTACTATGATTACACACACACACACACACATAAGGTTACAATGATTACATAAACACACATTGGGTTACTATGATTACATACACACACACACACACACACACACACACACATAGGGTTACTATGATTACACACACACACACACACACACACACACACACACACAGGGTTACTATGATTACACACACACACACACACACACACACACACACACAGGGTTACTATGATTACATACACACACACACACACACACAAGGTTACAATGATTACATAAACACACATTAGGTTACTATGATTACACACACACACACACACACTGGGATACTATGATTACACACACACACACACACACACACACACATTGGGTTACTATGATTACATACACACAAACACATTGGGTTACTATGATTACACACACATTAGGTTACTAGGATTACACACACACACAAACATTGGGTTACTATGATTACATATACACACACACACACACACACACACATTGGGTTACTATGATTACTCACACACACACACACACATTGGGTTAATATGATTACACACACACACACACACACACACACATTGGTTTACTATGATTACACACACACACACACACACACACACACACACACACACACACACACACTGGGTTACTATGATTACTTACACACACACAAATTTGGTTACTATGATTACACACACACATTGGGTTACTATGATTACACACACACACACACATTGGGTTAATATGATTACACACACACACACACACACACACACACACAGGGTTACTGTGATTACACACACACACATTGGGTTACTATGATTACATACACACAAACACATTGGGTTACTATGATTACACACACATTGGGTTACTATGATTACACACACATTGGGTTACTATGATTACACACACACACAGGGTTACTATGATTACATACACACACACAGGGTTACTATGATTACACACACACACACTGGGTTACTATGATTACACACACACACACACACACACACACACACACACACAGGGTTACTATGATTACATAAAGACACAGGGTTACTATGATTACATAAACACACATTGGGTTACTATGATTACATACACACACACATTGGGTTACTATGATTACACACACACACACACACACACACACACACACACACACACACACACACACACACACAGGGTTACTATGATTACATACATACACACACACACACACACACACATTGGGTTACTATGATTACACACACACACACACACACACACACACACACTGGGTTACTATGATTACACACACACACACACACACAGGGTTACTATGATTACATACACACAAACACATTGGGTTACTATGATTACACACACATTGGGTTACTATGATTACACACACACACAGGGTTACTATGATTACACACACACACAGGGTTACTATGATTACATACACACACACACAGGGTTACTATGATTACACACACACACACACACTGGGTTACTATGATTACACACACACACACACACACACACACACACACACACACACACACACACAGGGTTACTATGATTACATAAAGACACAGGGTTACTATGATTACATAAACACACATTGGGTTACTATGATTACATACACACACACATTGGGTTACTATGATTACACACACACACACACACACACACACACACACACATTGGGTTACTATGATTACACACACACACACACACACACAGGGTTACTATGATTACATACACACACACACATAAGGTTACAATGATTACATAAACACACATTAGGTTACTAGGATTACACACACACACAAACATTGGGTTACTATGATTACATATACACACACACACACACACACACACATTGGGTTACTATGATTACTCACACACACACACACACATTGGGTTAATATGATTACACACACACACACACACACATTGGTTTACTATGATTACACACACACACACACACACACACACACACACACACACACACACACTGGGTTACTATGATTACTTACACACACACAAATTTGGTTACTATGATTACACACACACATTGGGTTACTATGATTACACACACACACACACACATTGGGTTAATATGATTACACACACACACACACACACACACACACACACACACACACAGGGTTACTATGATTACACACACACACATTGGGTTACTATGATTACATACACACAAACACATTGGGTTACTATGATTACACACACATTGGGTTACTATGATTACACACACATTGGGTTACTATGATTACACACACACACAGGGTTACTATGATTACATACACACACACAGGGTTACTATGATTACACACACACACACTGGGTTACTATGATTACACACACACACACACACACACACACACACACACAGGGTTACTATGATTACATAAAGACACAGGGTTACTATGATTACATAAACACACATTGGGTTACTATGATTACATACACACACACATTGGGTTACTATGATTACACACACACACACACACACACACACACACAGGGTTACTATGATTACATACATACACACACACACACACACACACACATTGGGTTACTATGATTACACACACACACACACACACACACACACACAGGGTTACTATGATTACACACACACACACACACACACACACACACACACACACACACACACACTGGGTTACTATGATTACACACACACACACACACACAGGGTTACTATGATTACATACACACAAACACATTGGGTTACTATGATTACACACACATTGGGTTACTATGATTACACACACACACAGGGTTACTATGATTACACACACACACAGGGTTACTATGATTACATACACACACACACACACACAGGGTTACTATGATTACACACACACACACACTGGGTTACTATGATTACACACACACACACACACACACACACACACACACACACACACAGGGTTACTATGATTACATAAAGACACAGGGTTACTATGATTACATAAACACACATTGGGTTACTATGATTACATACACACACACATTGGGTTACTATGATTACACACACACACACACACACACACACACACACAGGGTTACTATGATTACATACATACACACACACACACACACACACACATTGGGTTACTATGATTACACACACACACACACACACACACACACACACAGGGTTACTATGATTACACACACACACACACACACACACACACACACACACACACACACAGGGTTACTATGATTACACACACACACACACACACACACACACACACACACACACACACACACACAGGGTTACTATGATTACATACATACACACACACACAGGGTTACTATGATTACACACACACACACACACACATAAGGTTACAATGATTACATAAACACACATTGGGTTACTATGATTACATACACACACACACACACACACACACACACACACACACACACACACACACACACACACACACATTGGGTTACTATGATTACACACACACACACACACACATTGGGTTACTATGATTACACACACACACACACACACACACACACACACACAGGGTTACTATGATTACACACACACACACACACAGGGTTACTATGATTACATACACACACACACACACACACACACACACACACACACACACATAAGGTTACAATGATTACATAAACACACATTAGGTTACTATGATTACACACACACACACACACACTGGGATACTATGATTACACACACACACACACACACACACACATTGGGTTACTATGATTACACACACACACAAACATTGGGTTACTATGATCACACACACACACACATTGGGTTACTATGATTACACACACACACACACACACACACACACACACAGGGTTACTATGATTACACACATACAAACATTGGGTTACTATGATTACACACACACACACACAGGGTTACTATGATTACACACATACAAACATTGGGTTACTATGATTACTCACACACACACACACATTGGGTTACTATGATTACTCACACACACACACACACATTGGGTTACTATGATTACACACACACACACACATTGGGTTACTATGATTACACACACACAAACATTGGGTTACTATGATTAAACACACACAAACATTGGGTTACTATGATTACACACACACACACACATAGGGTTACTATGATCACACATAGGGTTACTATGATTACACACACACACACACACACACACACACACACACACACACACAGGGTTACTATGATTACATACACACACACTGGGATACTATGATTACACACACACACACACACACTGGGTTACTATGATTACATACACACAAACACATTGGGTTACTATGATTACACACACATTGGGTTACTATGATTACACACACACACATTGGGTTACTATGATTACACACACACACACACACAGGGTTACTATGATTACATACACACACACACATAAGGTTACAATGATTACATACACACATTAGGTTACTAGGATTACACACACACACAAACATTGGGTTACTATGATTACATATACACACACACACACACACATTGGGTTACTATGATTACTCACACACACACACATTGGGTTAATATGATTACACACACACACACACACAGGTTTACTATGATTACACACACACACACACACACACACACTGGGTTACTATGATTACTTACACACACACAAATTTGGTTACTATGATTACACACACACATTGGGTTACTATGATTACACACACACACACACACACACACACACACACACACATTGGGTTAATATGATTACACACACACACACACACACACACACAGGGTTACTATGATTACACACACACACATTGGGTTACTATGATTACATACACACAAACACATTGGGTTACTATGATTACACACACATTGGGTTACTATGATTACACACACACACAGGGTTACTATGATTACATACACACACACACACACACACAGGGTTACTATGATTACACACACACACACACACTGGGTTACTATGATTACACACACACACACACACACACAGGGTTGCTATGATTACATAAAGACACAGGGTTACTATGATTACATAAACACACATTGGGTTACTATGATTACATACACACACACACACACACACATTGGGTTACTATGATTACACACACACACACAGGGTTACTATGATTACATACATACACACACACACACACACACACACACACACACACACACACACACACACACACATTGGGTTACCGTGTATCTGTCTTTTGTGTACTTTCGTTGTGGCATTTTGCACCTGCCCTGTGTTTTTGTTGTAGCTGCTTGATAATGAAATTTCCCCCCCGGGGGATCAATAAAGTACCTATCTATCTATCTATCTATCTATGATTACACACACACACACACACACACACACACACAGGGTTACTATGATTACACACACACACACACACACACAGGGTTACTATGATTACACACACACACACACACAGGGTTACTATGATTACATACATACACACACACACAGGGTTACTATGATTACACACACACACACACATAAGGTTACAATGATTACATAAACACACATTGGGTTACTATGATTACATACACACACACACACACACACACACACACACACACATAGGGTTACTATGATTACACACACACACACACACACACACACAGGGTTACTATGATTACACACACACACACACACACACACACACACACACACACACACACACACAGGGTTACTATGATTACATACACACACACACACACACACACACAAGGTTACAATGATTACATACACACACAAGGTTACAATGATTACATAAACACACATTAGGTTACTATGATTACATACACACACACACATAGGGTTACTATGATTACACACACACACACACACACACACACACACACACACACACACAGGGTTACTATGATTACACACACACACACACACACACACACACACACACACACAGGGTTACTATGATTACATACACACACACACACACACACACAAGGTTACAATGATTACATAAACACACATTAGGTTACTATGATTACACACACACACACACACACTGGGATACTATGATTACACACACACACACACACACACACACACACATTGGGTTACTATGATTACATACACACAAACACATTGGGTTACTATGATTACACACACATTGGGTTACTATGATTACACACACACACATTGGGTTACTATGATTACACACACACACACACACACACACACACACACACACACACAGGGTTACTATGATTACATACACACACACACATAAGGTTACAATGATTACATAAACACACATTAGGTTACTAGGATTACACACACACACAAACATTGGGTTACTATGATTACACACACACACACACACACTGGGATACTATGATTACACACACACACACACACACACACACACACACACACACACACACACATTGGGTTACTATGATTACATACACACAAACACATTGGGTTACTATGATTACACACACATTGGGTTACTATGATTACACACACACACATTGGGTTACTATGATTACACACACACACACACACACACACACACACACACACACACACACACACAGGGTTACTATGATTACATACACACACACACATAAGGTTACAATGATTACATAAACACACATTAGGTTACTAGGATTACACACACACACAAACATTGGGTTACTATGATTACATATACACACACACACACACACACACATTGGGTTACTATGATTACTCACACACACACACATTGGGTTAATATGATTACACACACACACACACACACACACACATTGGTTTACTATGATTACACACACACACACACACACACACACACACACACACACACACACTGGGTTACTATGATTACTTACACACACACAAATTTGGTTACTATGATTACACACACACATTGGGTTACTATGATTACACACACACACACACACACACACATTGGGTTAATATGATTACACACACACACACACACACACACAGGGTTACTATGATTACACACACACACATTGGGTTACTATGATTACATACACACAAACACATTGGGTTACTATGATTACACACACATTGGGTTACTATGATTACACACACACACAGGGTTACTATGATTACACACACACACAGGGTTACTATGATTACATACACACACACACACACACAGGGTTACTATGATTACACACACACACACAGGGTTACTATGATTACACACACACACACTGGGTTACTATGATTACACACACACACACACACACACACACACAGGGTTACTATGATTACATAAAGACACAGGGTTACTATGATTACATAAACACACATTGGGTTACTATGATTACATACACACACACATTGGGTTACTATGATTACACACACACACACACACACACACACACACACACACACACACACACACACACACACACACACACAGGGTTACTATGATTACATACATACACACACACACACACACACACATTGGGTTACTATGATTACACACACACACACACACACACAGGGTTACTATGATTACACACACACACACACACACACACACACACACACACACACAGGGTTACTATGATTACACACACACACACACACACACACACACAGGGTTACTATGATTACATACACACAAACACATTGGGTTACTATGATTACACACACATTGGGTTACTATGATTACACACACATTGGGTTACTATGATTACACACACACACAGGGTTACTATGATTACATACACACACACACACACACAGGGTTACTATGATTACACACACACACACACTGGGTTACTATGATTACACACACACACACACACACACACACACACACACACACACACACACACAGGGTTACTATGATTACATAAAGACACAGGGTTACTATGATTACATAAACACACATTGGGTTACTATGATTACATACACACACACATTGGGTTACTATGATTACACACACACACACACACACACACACACAGGGTTACTATGATTACATACATACACACACACACACACACATTGGGTTACTATGATTACACACACACACACACACACACACAGGGTTACTATGATTACACACACACACACACACACACACACACACAGGGTTACTATGATTACACACACACACACACACACACACACACACACACACACACACACACACACAGGGTTACTATGATTACACACACACACACACACACACACACACAGGGTTACTATGATTACATACATACACACACACACAGGGTTACTATGATTACACACACACACACACATAAGGTTACAATGATTACATAAACACACATTGGGTTACTATGATTACATACACACACACACACACACACACACACACACACACATTGGGTTACTATGATTACACACACACACACACACACACACACACACACACATTGGGTTACTATGATTACACACACACACACACACACACACACACACACAGGGTTACTATGATTACACACACACACACACACACACACACACACACACAGGGTTACTATGATTACATACACACACACACACACACACACAAGGTTACAATGATTACATAAACACACATTAGGTTACTATGATTACACACACACACACACACACTGGGATACTATGATTACACACACACACACACACACACACACATTGGGTTACTATGATTACATACACACAAACACATTGGGTTACTATGATTACACACACATTGGGTTACTATGATTACACACACACACATTGGGTTACTATGATTACACACACACACACACACACACACACACACACACACACACACACACACACACACACACACAGGGTTACTATGATTACATACACACACACACATAAGGTTACAATGATTACATAAACACACATTAGGTTACTAGGATTACACACACACACAAACATTGGGTTACTATGATTACATATACACACACACACACACACACACATTGGGTTACTATGATTACTCACACACACACACACATTGGGTTAATATGATTACACACACACACACATTGGTTTACTATGATTACACACACACACACACACACACACACACACACACACACTGGGTTACTATGATTACTTACACACACACAAATTTGGTTACTATGATTACACACACACATTGGGTTACTATGATTACACACACACACACACACACACATTGGGTTAATATGATTACACACACACACACACACACAGGGTTACTATGATTACACACACACACATTGGGTTACTATGATTACATACACACAAACACATTGGGTTACTATGATTACACACACATTGGGTTACTATGATTACACACACATTGGGTTACTATGATTACACACACACACAGGGTTACTATGATTACATACACACACACACACACACAGGGTTACTATGATTACACACACACACACACTGGGTTACTATGATTACACACACACACACACACACACACACACACACACACACACACACAGGGTTACTATGATTACATAAAGACACAGGGTTACTATGATTACATAAACACACATTGGGTTACTATGATTACATACACACACACATTGGGTTACTATGATTACACACACACACACACACACACACACACACACACACACACACACACACACAGGGTTACTATGATTACACACACACACACACACACACACACACACAGGGTTACTATGATTACATACACACAAACACATTGGGTTACTATGATTACACACACATTGGGTTACTATGATTACACACACATTGGGTTACTATGATTACACACACACACAGGGTTACTATGATTACATACACACACACACACACAGGGTTACTATGATTACACACACACACACACTGGGTTACTATGATTACACACACACACACACACACACACACACACACACACACAGGGTTACTATGATTACATAAAGACACAGGGTTACTATGATTACATAAACACACATTGGGTTACTATGATTACATACACACACACATTGGGTTACTATGATTACACACACACACACACACACACACACAGGGTTACTATGATTACATACATACACACACACACACACATTGGGTTACTATGATTACACACACACACACACACACACACACACACACACACACAGGGTTACTATGATTACACACACACACACACACACACACACACACACACACACACACACACACACAGGGTTACTATGATTACACACACACACACACACACACACACACACACACACACACAGGGTTACTATGATTACACACACACACACACACACACAGGGTTACTATGATTACATACATACACACACACACAGGGTTACTATGATTACACACACACACACACATAAGGTTACAATGATTACATAAACACACATTGGGTTACTATGATTACATACACACACACACACACACACACACACACACACACACACACACACATTGGGTTACTATGATTACACACACACACACACACACACACACACACACACACACACACACAGGGTTACTATGATTACACACACACACACACACACACACACACAGGGTTACTATGATTACATACACACACACACACACACACACACACACACACACACACACACACACACACACACACATAAGGTTACAATGATTACATAAACACACATTAGGTTACTATGATTACACACACACACACACACACACTGGGATACTATGATTACACACACACACACACACACACACACACACACACACACACATTGGGTTACTATGATTACACACACACACAAACATTGGGTTACTATGATCACACACACACACACATTGGGTTACTATGATTACACACACACACACACACACACACACACACAGGGTTACTATGATTACACACATACAAACATTGGGTTACTATGATTACACACACACACACACACACAGGGTTACTATGATTACACACATACAAACATTGGGTTACTATGATTACTCACACACACACACACATTGGGTTACTATGATTACTCACACACACATTGGGTTACTATGATTACTCACACACACACACATTGGGTTACTATGATTACACACACACAAACATTGGGTTACTATGATTACACACACACAAACATTGGGTTACTATGATTACACACACACACACATAGGGTTACTATGATCACACATAGGGTTACTATGATTACACACACACACACACACACACACAGGGTTACTATGATTACATACACACACACTGGGATACTATGATTACACACACACACACACACACACACACTGGGTTACTATGATTACACACACACACACAAACATTGGGTTACTATGATCTCACACACACACACACACAGGGTTACTATGATTACATACACACTCACATGCCGTTTGTGTATGCACTGTACACACCTCTCCTCTGTGAGGGTCCTGTATGCGTGTGAAGCGGAGGTCTGACAGGCTCCAGCTGGTGTTGACGGAGTAGACCTGCAGCTGGCTCAACTCAAAGGAGGCGTTGAACGCCTTGGCACTGATCTTCACCACGATGGAGTTGATGGACAGAGAGATGCCCTCCACCACCTTCTCAGCAAAGCCATACTCACTGGGGGAGAGCAAGGAAGAGGGGAGCTAGACAATTGAAGGTTGGATTTGAGGGGGGGGGGGGGGGGGCTTAACCAGAGCGCCAGTTCCCACCTTTGCCCAGAGGCCGTTGCTATGGGAGACGGGCCGTTGGGAGGGCGGGGCTCGTCACAGGTGCTCATCTCCATTACCACCTTGTCCAGGGTCTGGTAGACAGAGAGATACAGACGATTACACCACACACACACACGCACCAGGGCTCGACATTAACGCTTGTTACATACATTGTAATGGACAAGTAAAGAAAAAAAAGTGAAGAAAAAAAACACAATATCAAACAATTAGGTTACTCCGATCAGAATTGGATGAGTGTCCTCCAGATGCGATGTGTTGCACACTGGCCTCCCAATCTCTGCAGAGCGCATCAGAGTATAATTATTGCAGGCCTATATTGACAGGCACGAGCGGACTTTCAATCATGCAGTCGCAAGATGCGTTTTTGAGATCAAAGCACATTTGTTGATATTCATTGCTAGTTAGTGAGTTATTTGCCCAGTTATAGCTCATTTTTGGTCAGCAATGAATATTATAGAAAAGTCATGATGTGTGGGCATCACCTGCGTGGGTCAGTGGGTCGTTGCCAGAGGAGAGAGAGAGACATTTGTGCAGCAGGTAAAATAATGATATACAATGAGATAGCCAATTCAAAACATTTTGTGTAGTTTGGTTTGTTTGAGCAGGGTTGGATCAAAAGCCTGCACACCCAGATGGAGGGATGACGGATCACATGCGTTTTATACAGTAGGCTATCAGTGCAGTATTTTACTTTGTGGGGTGTTAAGTGGAGATACTGTATAAAAACAGGTAAAAATACACCTTATGGAACAGCGGGGACTGTGAAGAGACACACAAAGGTACAGACACACACATACATTGTGATATTGTTATAATGGTGGTATTAAACATTTTGTATTGTAGATATGTAGTGGTGTAATAATGTTATATGATGTACTGTTTTATCTTTTGTTTTATATATAATTTAAGTGCCTTAATATGTTGGACTCCAGGAAGAGTAGCTAATGCCTTGGCAGCAGCTAATGGGGATCCCTAATAAATAGAAATGCTAATAATACATGGGAACAGAGTGCAGCAGCCTTCCGTTGTCAATACCAGTGATCATTTTCAGTCACCTTTTTGGCCCATGGTGTGACTTGAGCTTTCGGACAAGTAAAAAAATCTGTCCTGCTTGTCCAAAGGAGAAGTGGCTAAAACAGTTAATGTCAAGCCCTGCACACTGCACGCTCACACACACACACACACACACACACACACACACACGCACACACACGCTCACGCTCACACTCATGCTCACGCTCACACTCATGCTCACGCTCACACACACACACAAAGTGTAACGTGTCAGAAATAGGGGGAAAGAGGGCGGGACTTACCAGAGAGATGGGGTGAGTCTTCAGCTTGGTCCATGGGATCTGTCAATCAAGACAAAACAGGAATCAGAATTAGCCAGTCCAGCTCAGATAACAGACACTATTGGTTCAATATCATACACCTGCAATCTAGTCGGCACAGCCAAAATATGACAATATTTTCTTGGACTTTATTTAACCTATATGCTAAATACCGTTACATATTATTTTTCTGAAATACCTACAAATGTGGCCATTCCTGAAATGAATTGAATCAAATTGAATCATTGTGAATGTAAATCCTCTGAAATTAATGGAATTGAATCAACGGGCCGCTCCAAGAGAGCCATGCAGAGAGAATGAATCAAGGAGACAGTCTAGACAAGCAGTCAGCATGCCAGCACATTCCACTCCTCCCCAAACTACACTAATCCCTCTTAATCATGCCCGTGTCAAATCAAATAGCATTTACTACAAAGAGATCAGCGACTTCCGCAGATTGACATTTTCACCTTCCCCCACAACGGACAACGCCCCGTTAAAAGGCTACAAACACTGAAATACAAACATTTGGATAAGTGGAGCTAATTAAATTACCACACTAAACCTTTATTTGACTTCAGTCATTGAACTGAAATGGTTTAGCAGAGAGGGTAAGCCTGCGCCTGTATGTGAGGAGGTTAAGGCACAGTTTTTGGGTGCCTGAGTTGTGGGTTTGTTTGTGTCCGCTCCAGTGTGGATGGGCGTGTGTATTGTAACAACAGAAGATGGTATGTGCCACTGTATGTGTGTGTGTGTGTGTGTGTGTGTTGGCATTGGAAGAAATCTAAATCAGACCGAGATAGTGATCTCTTCTACAGTGTTAGAGGAGTTCAAGTGCAGCTGGGGAACTCGCACCCTCTTTTTCTCTCTCTAGATCACTGGGAGCGATTAGCTGCAGTTCCGCTTGACCAAGGCCACTGTTCCTCCAGGCTAGATGACCAAGGCCACTGTTCCTCCAGGCTAGATGACCAAGGCCACTGTTCCTCCTGGCTAGATGACCAAGGCCACTGTTCCTCCTGGCTAGATGACCAAGGCCACTGTTCCTCCAGGCTAGATGACCAAGGCCACTGTTCCTCCTGGCTAGATGACCAAGGCCACTGTTCCTCCTGGCTAGATGACCAAGGCCACTGTTCCTCCTGGCTAGATGACCAAGGCCACTGTTCCTCCAGGCTAGATGACCAAGGCCACTGTTCCTCCTGGCTAGATGACCAAGGCCACTGTTCCTCCTGGCTAGATGACCAAGGCCACTGTTCCTCCTGGCTAGATGACCAAGGCCACTGTTCCTCCTGGCTAGATGACCAAGGCCACTGTTCCTCCTGGCTAGATGACCAAGGCCACTGTTCCTCCTGGCTAGATGACCAAGGCCACTGTTCCTCCTGGCTAGATGACCAAGCCCACTGTTCCTCCAGGCTAGATGACCAAGCCCACTGTTCCTCCAGGCTAGATGACCAAGCCCACTGTTCCTCTTGGCTAGATGACCAAGCCCACTGTTCCTCTAGGCTAGAAGACCAAGCCAACTGTTTCAGTGTTCCTTTAGGCTAGATGACCAGAGCTCTGTGACGCATTGGCCAAACTCCAAAGACTGTAATTTTCCAAGCTGTTTAAAGGCACAGTCAGCTTAGTGGGTAAACTTCTGACCCACTGGAATTGTGATATAGTGAATTATAAGTGAAGTAATCTGTCTATAAACAATTGTTGGAAGAATTACTTGTCATACACAAAGTAGATGTCCAAAACTATAGTTTGTTAACATGAAATCTGTGGAGTGGTTGAAAAATGAGTTTTAATGACTTCAACCTAAGTGTATGTAAACTTCTGACTTCAACTGTATAATGTGTATTAATGTGTGTGTAATGTCTATATAGTGTGTGTCTATTGTATATAATAATCTATGTAGAATGTGTGTATCTACAGTCCAAGGACTGTAACGTGGTAGCCTCTAAGCTGATCCTGATCCTAGATGACCTGCTGTGGGTACTGACTGACTCCCAGCTCAAAGCCATGGTCCAGTACGCCAAGTCACTCAGCGAGGCCATGGACAAGTCTGCCCAGCAGAGGAAGAGCATGGCCACCGAGGACCAGGTACACACAGACACACACACACACACACACACAGGCACTCATAGGCAGGTACACACACAGGCTAGGAAACACACAGGTAGGCAGACACACAGGCGTGTGCGGGGCTATTACGACTGCAGCATTGCACTAAGGACATTGCACAGTGAGTGTGACACAGCAAATAAAGCTAGGTTAGTGACACTCAATGGGCCTCGTCTAGGAAAACAGCCAGTCAGCGAGACAGACAGACCTCAAGACAGGCTGGTAGTAGAGACCTGAGTAACAGAGTTAGTTGTTATTCTGCTCCAGTCACTACTTCCAGGAAATGTCAGAGGATGTGCGCATGCACACACACAAGGTTAATCTCAGTGCACTTCTTCATCCACCACTATCATTACCATGCATACAAGGGAGAATGAAAGAGAGTGTGAGTGTGAAAGAGAACGCACGTGAGAGATAAGAGGTAGCAGACAGCAGAGTTGAAATATGGATCAAGACGGCAGGGTTCATCTGAGGAGAAGGAACAAAGGGAGAAGGCACTACCCAGAGTGCAGGTGACCGTCTCCCTCTCTCTTACCCGGATGGCGGCCTTGTTGCAGCCCACTTTGTTGATGGCCAGCCAGGTGGGCAGGTCCAGCATGCTCTGCAGTACCTCCTCATCCAGCTCCAGGTTGGTGAGCTGGCCCTCGCCCTTCAACGTGCTCAGGTTGATCTTGTCTGGGGACAGGTTCTTAGCAAACCTGCAGGGGGAGGAGGAAGGAGAGGAGCGGAGGAGGAGAAAACAAGTATTGTTGTTATTCATTCAACATCAAGGAAAGAAGCCCTTAGCATACATCGTCATAATGACAAATACAAGACCCATGCTTTTGGGAGGGAGAGACCGAGCGAAAGAGAAGGAGAGAGAATTGCATTTAACCTGTCTTTATTGGCCCAATTCATTACAGAGTACAATCCCCCTCTCTCTCTCTCTCCACCAGGGAGAAGAAGAGCGAGAAATAAAGGCATAGAGGGCGGACAAGAAAGACAGGAGAGAGAGAGAGAGAGAGAGAGAGAGAGAGGGATAGTCTAGTTGACCAATCAGCCTGTTACAAGTGCCTAGCAAACTTTTGAAAAAAATTGTTTGATCAAATAAAGTTATTTTACAGAAAATAACAGATGTTATTTTACAGATGTTGAGTGCCCTTATAGGGAAGGGCACTCAACATCCTCGGCACTGACACAAATTACTGATGATTGTCTGAAATAAATTGATAGTAAGAAGATTGTGGTAGATTTTATTAGATTTCAGTGCAGCTTTTGGTGTAATTGATAATAACATATTGCTGAAAAAACATAGGGGTTATGGATTTGCATCCTCTGCCTTATTATGGATTAAGAGTTACCTATCTAATAGAACACATAGAGTTTTCATTAATGGAAGCCTCTCTCATGCAAATTTAGTTGAGTGTGGTGTACCGCAGGGCAGCCGGCTAGGGACATTATTGTTTTCTGTTTTTACAAATGACCTTCCACTGACCTTGAATAAAGCCTGTGTGTCTATGTACGATGACGACTCAACAGCATACACTTTGGCTGCAACAGTAAAATAAATAATTGAAACAACAGAGCTCCAGTCAGTTTAAGAATGGGTAACTATGAATAGGCTGGTGCTAAATTACTCTCTCAACGCTAAACCTCGCTTAGATCTATTATTGAATAATGTGGCTATTGAGCAAGTTAAGGAGACTAAACTGCTGGGTGTAACCCTAGATAGCAAGCTTTCATAGTCAAAACATATAGACTCAATGGTTGCTAGAATGGGAAGAGGTCTGTCCATGATAAGGTGTTGCTCTGCCTTCTCGTCATCTCAGTCGACCAGACAGGTCCTAAAAGCCCTAGTTTTGTCTCGTTAAACAGAATGATGGTCCCATCTCTGACAAGCTCCTCTTTCCCCCCACAGGAGAAGACAAAATGGAGGTTTATGATCCTTTGTTAAGACTATACCTTGGAGCCAAGCCTTTATGCCCATGGAAGAAGACATGTCGATTCTGTGATGCCATTAAAGTTTAAATGAAGGTATGATTATGAAAACATTTAAGGGTTTCCAAACTGTCTATATGATGTCTACATTCGTTACGTTTGGTAAGAAATATCCAGATTAAAGAGAATGTTTTTGTGACAATAACATTTTAGCCGTTTACACGAGATCATAGTAATTCTAATGCTTTGCTTGCCCAAGCCAAGCTCAGGGAAATCAGATAAGGGGGTCGTAAACGACAGAAACGCCCTCTCCTGCCCGAAAAGGTATAAAACCTGTGAGAGTCAAATCTTCTCTCTTGACTCGAGGACATTCGTGCTGCAGCCGGAGGTCTACGATAAGTCACGACCTCCACAAAAAGATAACAGGTGGTTCCCACAGAGGAACTCTGAAACAATCGACGCTACGGTCAACGACTGTATTTAAGAAGGTGAATTCGAGCAGAACCACCCAGTTATTCTCTCAGAAGTCATCGCTTGTGTACACTGACCACATCTCCAAACTGTGGGGATATCGACAAGGCTGATTAGCCGTCTCCAGGAACGAGTCCTATAGGAAGCAGACACCGAAAGGAAAGGACATTGTGACATCTTGTGGACAATCAGAGACTTACACCAGAGACCGGTACATATCAGAGGGTGCAAGCCAGCACAGAACAGAGGGAATCAGCGCACAAGTAAATACATGCATTATATTCTGGGGTTTGTGGAGATTGACGCACTCATGACAGTTCTAGGACGAGACTGATGAGGCAACATTGATTAAAATAAGGGCTGCTACATTTTGGAAGACAGGACAAACAACTTAAATTCAGAGAGTAGCAACTCAGTAGAATACATTTCTCTCCGTGGTGCCCCTGGAATCCTAATGAGCTAATTACTGCAGGATTAATTTAAATCCCATAATTAAACGTAGGTAATTATTCAATAAATTGTAGTCACCATTTTAATGATAGACAGAATTACGACACTTCTGTATACCAACCCTACCTTGTTACAACACAACTAATTGTCTCAAACGTACACAGAGGGAAAGTGCCAGTAACATGCATGTCAATCTCTCATGGCTCAAAGTTGAGGAGAGATTGACTGCATCACTATTGGTCTTTGTGCGAGGTATTGATGTGTTGAAGGTACCGTGGCACACAGTTCGGAAACTCATCGGTACAACACAAGACATGCAACCAGAGGTCTCTTCACAGTCCCCAAGTCCAGAACAGAGGCTTGGAAACGCACCGTATTAAATAGAGCCATTACCTACCACACCAGGTAACTCGAGCTAGCAATAAAAAAATAGATAAAACAACACATTACTGCACAAAGGGGACTATGAAGAGACACAGCCATTTTATATTTATCGTAATGTAATTTGCACTGTACTATGCATTAGACCTAGATATTATGCGTATGTGCGACATTTTAAATGAACGTATTTCAGTCCTTGACTAATAATGTTCTGTTCTAGGTTTTATGTCATGTTTCATGTGGACCGGGGGAAGATAGTTAACGCTTTTTAAGCGGCTAATGGGGATCCTAATGAATGCCTATCCCTAGAGGAGAGGCCAGATAGGAAAACAGAGGGAGAGATGAGGTCTGTTGTGAAAGTCAAATTACAGTCTTGGACAAGAGGGAGACAGTGACATGTCTGCTGCATTTAAAACTCAAAAGGTGTGTGTGTGTGTGTGTGTGTGTGTGTGTGTGTGTGTGTGTGTGTGTGGGGGGGTAGTGTGAACTTGAGGGTCACACCGTCTCAAATGTAAGGGTTTCCCAATTCGTATCTCTCATGAGAGGTAGCACAGCCAATGAGTGTGTGTGTGTGTGTGTGTGTGTGTCCTGGGTGCATTAGTAGTTAGCCAAACACTCACATACCGGCAAAAGGTAATTGTCCTAATCACTGTTTACAGATAAAGAATACCCAGTAATTCACAGCCGGATTTTATTTTTATTTTTTATTTTATTTCACCTTTATTTAACCAGGTAGGTCAGTTGAGAACAAGTTCTCATTTGCAACTGCGACCTGGCCAAGACAAAGCAAAGCAGTGCGACAAAAAACAACAGAGTTACACATTAAACAAACAGTCAAAAACACAATAGAAAATCTATATACAGAGTGCAAGATGTAGTGCAAAAATGCAGTAAGGTTAGGAGGTAGGACAATAAATAGACTATAGTTGTGAAATAAATTACAGAATTATCATCATTAACACAGGAATGAAGGATGTGCAAATTATGATGTGCAAATAGAGATACTGGAGTGCAAGATTAGTGAAAATAAACAAAAATAAATATGGGGATGAGGTAGTAGTGTGGGCTATTTACAGAAGGGCTATATACAGGTGCAGTGATCGATAAGCAGCTTTGACAACTGATGCTTAAAGTTATTGAGGGAGATAGGAACCTCTAGCTTCAATGATTTTTGCAATTCGTTCCAGTCATTGGCAGCAGCGAACTGGAAGGAATGGTGGCCAAAGGAGGTGTTGGCTTTGGGGGTGACCAGTGAGATATACCTGCTGGAGCGCATGCTACGGGTGGGTGTTGCTATAGTGACCAGTGAGCTGAGATAGGGCGGGGATTTACCTAACAAAGACTTGTAGATGACCTGGAGCCAGTGGGTTTGGCGACGAATATATAATGAAGGCCAGCCAACGAGAGCATACAGGTCGCAGTGGTGGGTAGTGTATGGGGCTTTGGTGACAAAACGGATGGCACTGTGATAGACTACATCCAATTTGCTAAGTAGAGTGTTGGAGGCTAGTTTGTAAATGACATCGCCGAAATCAAGGATCGGTAGGATAGTCAGTTTTACAAGGGCATGTTTGGCAGCATGAGTGAAGGAGGCTTTGTTGCGAAATAGGAAGCCAATTCTGGATTTAATTTTGGATTGGAGATGGTTGATGTGAGTCTGGAAGTTGAGTTTATAGTCTAACCAGATGCCTAGGTATTTGTAGGTGTCCACGTATTCTAATTCGGATCCGTCGAGAGTAGTGATGATAGTCCGGTGGGCGGGTAATGGCAGCGTACGATAGAAAAGCATGCACTTAGTTTTACTAGCGTTCAAGAGCAGTTGGAGGCCACGGAAGGAGTGTTGTATGGCATTGAAGCTTGATTGAAGGTTAGTAAACACAGTATCCAAAGAGGGGCCAGATGTATACAGAATGGTGTCATCTGCATAGAGATGGATCAGAGAGTCACCAGCAGCGAGAGCGACATCGTTGATGTCTATAGAGAAAAGGGTTGGCCCAAGAATTGAACCCTGTGGCACCCCCATAGAGACTGCCAGAGGATCGGACAATAGGCCCTCCGATTTGACACACTGAACTCTGTCTGCAAAGTAGTTAGAGAACCAGGCAAGGCAGTCACTTGAGAAACCAAGGTTATTGAGTCTGCCAATAAGAATGCGGTGATTGACAGAGTCGAAAGCCTTGGCCAGGTCGATGAAAACGGCTGCAGTACTGTCTTTTATCGATGGCGGTGATGATATCGTTCAGTACCTTGAGCGTAGCTGAGGTGCACCCATGACCAGCTCGGAAACCAGATTGCATAGCAGAGAAGGTACGGTGGGATTCAAAGTGGTCAGTTATCTGTTTGTTAACTTGGCTTTCGAAAACTTTAGAAAGGCAGGGCAGGATGGATATTGGTCTATAACAGTTTGGGTCTAGAGTGTCTCCTCCTTTGAAGAGGGGGATGACCGCGGCAGCCTTCCAATCTCTAGGGATCTCAGACGATACGAAAGAGAGGTTGAACAGGCTAGTGATAGGTGTTGCAACAATTTTGGCTGATAATTTCAGAAAGAGAGGGTCCAGATTATCTAGCCCAGCAGATTTGTAGGGGTCCAGACTTAGCAGCTCTTTCAGAACATCAGCCGTCTGGATTTGGGTGAAGGAGAAGCGGGGGGGGGCTTGGGCAAGTAGCTGCCGAGGGTACAGAGCTGTTGGCCGGGGTAGACTGGACCACACACACAGACCCAACCTCACTGTTTTCTATAAGGTCACATCAGTGTGTGTGTGTGTGTGTGTGTGTTGTTTATGCGTGCACGTTTTAGAGTCTCTGCTTGTGTGTGTGTAACACCAGGAGAAGCGGGGGGGGGCTTGGGCAAGTAGCTGCCGAGGGTACAGAGCTGTTGGCCGGGGTAGGGGTAGCCAGGTGGAATGCATGTGTGTGTAATCCACATTACAAGCAATCCACATTACACACAACAACCTGCATGTGTGTGTCTGCCCATATATAGTCTGTTTGACTAAGTTGACTCATTTTATTGTTCTACACCACAACCTAAGCACTACAACACACTGATGAGACACTCAAATGTTAACGATGCAGAGACGGCCACGGTCTGACTGCTGTAATCTTGTTAGGTAACTGGTTGCCAGGCAGCTTATCTGACACAGATAGAAGCACCATGCTCGTAAATAGGGACGGATCAAAAGCTCCCAACTCTGCTGCAACATTTAGGCCTCAGTAACAACATTCAGACAACATTTTAATAACATCCTTTAACCAATGTTTTAATGTCCGCTACAGATTCACAACTCTGATACAAATCGATGGCCTGGTCATTTATATAGCATGATTAATTAGCCCCTATGACAACCCATAGGTTATACCATATCAAAGACCGAATACGATGAAGTAACCCCTACACGCTGATCTGAGGTCCGTTTTTACTCCTTATCCAACTGTTGAGGTTAGGATTGGGGAGGGTAAGCTGATCCTAGATCTGTGCTTCTAGTAAATTATTCAGAGGCAGCAGAAGCTCATCCAATCAAGAGACTCTCCGCACAGCGTGAGGAGCAGAGGGGCAGTGTGAACGAGCCACACACACACAAACCTGGCTAGCAAAGCAGGTTTGAATGAATAAGGAAATAACTGAATTTCAAAAAGTCAGCACCTTTTTCCTCAAAGCATGTTCCTCAGTGTCATTTTTTGGAATGTTCTTTGAAAAGGGTCTGGGTAGGAAGAGTCTAGTGTTTTAATCAGTCTCTCCCCGTCTCTCTGGCCCAGTGGTTAATATTTGCATTTAGCGGCTGTGTGTGTCAGTGTGTGTAGGTATCCCTCCCATCTATCATCCACCCATCAGTCCAGTCACATTCCTGCACACATCATCAAGCCGCGCCACAGAGACCACTAGTTGAATCAAATGTGTTAGTGCTGGGCTAGACCAAAAAAAGCGCACCAACCATTAGGGTCCCCTGGGAATGGAATGTTGAGGAGAAACACTGACATAGCCTGCCAGACAGGGGGCGAAGGTAAGATGTAGAGAGACAAAGAGATGGACAGATATATAGAGAGAGAACGAGGGACAGCGGGCTGGAGCTGAACAGGTGACTGAAGCAACGTCGACACCTGATCACAGTGAGCCTCAGTAGAATTAATATTTAACACTGCTCCTAGACACACTCAACACAGACTGGACCACACACACAGACCCAACCTCACTGTTTTCTATAAGGTCACATCAGTGTGTGTGTGTGTGTGTGTGTGTGTGTGTGTTGTTTATGCGTACACGTTTTAGAGTCTCTGCTTGTGTGTGTGTAACACCAGACGCTGCTGTGCCTGGCCCTGGTCCGGGGCCATGTCCATACCGGAGCCTATTGGTTTAATGGGGAGAGGGCCATCTTTATCAACTCACCCTTGGGGTCACCTGAGATCAGCACACTGTTGGTGGAAACACCTCACACCACCCGCCACACTTGCATTGTGTTTATGTGTTCTCACAGGCCAATGTTTTGACATACAACAAGGCCTCGAAGGCAAGTCAGCCTATCACTCCTGCCTTCAGAAGGTCGATGCGGATAGAAAAATCTGAACGTTATGTTGCACCTCATTGAGTGTAACCCTGGTGAATATGCCCCAAGCATTGACGTTGCCATGACATCAATATAGTGAGCAGTGGGTTTGACTTCTTCCAAACGGGTTTGCTTCGAATGCTCGACCAATCACCTGACAACCCTAGGGACTGAAATGACATAATTCCCCCGGTCTTCTTGACGCTAATGGTAATGAGCACACACACAATCCAATGTTGTAGGACACTATAGTTTAAACTTGAACGTTTTCCATGTTTACATTTGGTATTTTATATACCAATATTTGTCAGGCCTGTATGAATTTGTTTGCTGCTACAATTCAAACATTTCTACTGTTAAAGAGTTATGTTTGGTTTTGATATTTTTTTTTGCCATATTCACATTTTAGGCCTATATTTATTTGTTTGCAACTATAGTTGAAGTGTTTTCTATTTAGCTTTTTAGATTTTATACATTAATATTGTATATTTTGTTACATGGTTAATTAAACATTTGCACAAATGTTCTAAATAAAAGGACAAATAATCAAATATGAGTAAGTACCTTTTATTTGTTGAGTATAATTCAAAATTTAAGAAATAGTTTACATGTGGTCATTTTATATAAACTATTTATTCATTGAATTTACAGAAAAAGTGCTATATAGTGATATGTATCGTTATCGGGATATGAAATGACCTATATTGGGATATGAGATTTTGGTCATATCGCCCAGCCCTAGATCATCTTGTCCTTTAAAAGTATTCTTACACTTTGATTTTGAGCATTCAAATCAACTAGGAAATGTCCATGACAGGCATTGTTGCCACCTTAGCTTGCTACATAACTTCTGAGTGATAGGAAGCACAAGCACCACCACCAATCAGCCTACACCACTGCGCCCACACCAGTTGTTACTATGAATACTAGCTTAGTCATGTCAGCAAATGACTTCTTTCTGAACACACACATCTGATTTGGTCACTTGTAACTTGCTGTTTGGACAGTCAGTATTCCAAAACGGATTTGAAAAACAACTGAAGGCTTAAAGGACATGACAGTCATGAGCTGTATATGTAAAAAAAAAAAAAAAAAAAAAAAAAAAAAAAACTTGGCTATGGACATTGTTTGTGGGACCATGAAGGGCACAGGAACCATTAGCCATCAAAGCCTCTGCCTTGCCGCATAAATACCAAGGGCTCCACTGGTAATACTGAAAGTCAAGAGCTTTTGATCACAATGCATTAAAAACCCCTAATGCACTTTCCCCTTTCTAAAGCTATAACACTTGTTTAACTGCATTGTGTGCGACTATAACAAAGCTTACGGTTCTGTGTCAATCCAAATCCATTTTGTAAGTCATTCATTCTTATCCAGCCGGTAACATGGGAGGTTTACCCTACATCTCAAAGGTTGAAGGTTTTATCTAAGCTTTTATTTTTATAGGCGTTATCATGCATTGTTTAAAGCCCATTTTCTAACTATCGGTCAGATCAACTGAATATGTGATGGGGAAATGCATGTTATTGTGGAGAAGGTTCTCCCTTTGAACTTCCCTTGGGGTACCAATGTGGAACAATAAATAATGCAATAACAATGGGTAGAACAACTGATGACTGTGTTGGAAACATAGGGACTCTATTGTGTAGACTCAGTCTCAGGTGTAGTCTTTTCTCTACACTTCAATAGCTGGTTAAATGGGTCTATTAATCCTTTATCAAATAGTCGGGAGGAGAAAATGTGACACAAACCTTTGCCTACAACAACTAAGACCTCTATCCTACTGGCTTAATGCCCATGGTACTGGCAAACAAACAAGGCATATGTGTATGAGGTATACAGGTGCTTAGTCACCTATAGGCTGTGGCAGGTGCATTATTATCCCAAGCTGCTAACGCAAGCAAGAGGACATACAGCCCCGGTGCAAGTAAATACAGTACAGCAGGGGTGTCAAACTCATTCCATTCTTCTTTCATTTCAATGAAGACCTAGACAACCAGGTGAGGGGAGTTCCTTACTAATCAGGTACCTTAATTAATCAATCAAGTGCAAGGGAGGAGCAAAACCCTGCAGACACTCACCCCTTCCGTGGAATGAGTATGGCATGCAAATTAGAGTAGGGTTCCCCAAACTCTGTCCTGTGTCCCCTCCAGGTGTACGTTTTGTAATACTAGTCAAAAAACAAAACTTGCACGGGGGTGCATGTTAGGTAACCCTTCCTCTAACCTAGTTAACGTTAGTGACCTAGCCAATGTTAGCCACCTAGCTACAACTAACATATACGTTTAGCAAATTCTTAACATATTGTGTTTTGCAAATGCGTAACATATAATACGAATTGTAATGTGTAACATATCATACGAAATGGGTGAATGAAATCCACTAATTAACACATACCATACGAAACGTAGCATATCACACTAAATCGAATTTACATACAGTATAATACGAAATGCTCTGAGACCAGGTTGGATGTTGTACTCGCTGTCAGTGCGTGGCTAGTTTGTCTCTGCCAGAAGCTTATGTAGTTAGCTAACTAACCAGTGTAGTTTACCTGGCTAACTAATGACAATCATTGATTGATGTACCCTAGGAAGTAGTAAACTTTCTATATCTGGCTAAACAATGATAAAAACGGGACATGGGTATCTAGCAAGTTAATGTTAACGTAACAACTTGCTCCTCACTGGCTAGCTAGCTACGTCAGTGGCCTCCCTGCTAACGCGCTAGCTTGGTTCCGAAATTAAACATCTTGGGGAGTTAGTTGTTGTTTTTTTTGTCTCTCCGCCTGGTTCATATTGATTGGCACTGACCTGGAGAGGTGTTTGAGGATCTGTTTCTTGATCAGCCCAGCCATGACCACATAAATGATTTATCCCTGCGATGCGGTTCAAATTCTCAATACCGAGTCAGGGTGCATTTTTCGTGGTCTGTGTGAGGCTAGTCCAGTTCTAGCTCCCTTCCCACTTAGACTGGGGGGGGAAACAAACCTCCCGAGACACAGCTAGCTAGCTTCAGAAGGCAAATAAGTCATTACACCCAGTGCTAAAGTCCATCTTCACCGGAACAGCACCTGGAAACACGGCCTCTGCTGTCACACCGTCTGATGGGCGGGCCGGCGGCGACCAACGACACGAGTCTTGCGGGCGGAGCATGGATGACTCATGCATTACGTCAGCATTGTCCCATGTATGGATTTTATTTTAGAAGTGAAATCATAATTTCCTGTTTTTACTGTGGCTGAGTACATAGACACGGGAAGATGTTTGGGGGTGGGGCTGTTGCAATTGTTTTCGTCGACGGGGTTGGGGTGGGGGTACCGTCTACCTGTGAGTGCAGTTACAGTCTCCTGTCTAAAGACTGTCATTCAGTGACCTCTGGTGGACAAAGGCAGGGAGAGGGGTCCAGTTGCAGCTGTCATCTATCAAGACCATCACCTCTCAGGCCCCTCTCTCTAATACTGCCAACTACTGGTGGGAGAAGTTAATATATTAATCTTAGCCACAATAATCGCTTTATTGTGTGCATGTAACCATACTCACTGAGGGGTCCTGGTGTTGGAGAGGGGAGGCTGAGAGATGAAGGGTTCGAGACATTATGTCACCAAAGCACACACATCCCTGAGTCGCTTGTCTTTTCAGTTTGCTGCAGCTAGCGACTGGAACAAGCTGCAACAAACACTCAAACTGGACTGTTGTATCGCAATCTCTTAATTCAAAGACTCAATCATGGACACTCTTACTGACAGTTGTGGCTCCTTTGCGTGATGTATTGTTGTCTCTACCTTCTTGCCCTTTGTTCGGTTGTCTGTGCCCAATAATGTGTGTACCATGTTTTGTGCTGCTACCATGTTGTGTTGCTACCATGTTGTTGTCATGTTATGTTGCTCCCATGCTGTGTTGTCATGTGTTACTGCCTTGCTATGTTGTTGTTTTAGGTATCTCTTTTGGTAGTGTTGTTTTGTCTCTCTTGTCGTGATGTGTGTTTGGTCCTATATTTATATTTTATTTATTTTTAATCGCAGGTCTTTTGCCTTTTGGTAGGCCGTCATTGTAAATAAGAATTTGTTCTTAACTGACTTGCCTAGTTAAATAAAGGTTAAATACATTTAAAAAATGATGTCCCACCAGTACTCATCCCACTAGTAGGTGACAGTATACAGAGGGGCCTGAGAGATGATGAGCCTGAGAGAGGATGTCTGCAGTTAGTATCTATTGGACAAAGGCCGAAGTGCCTGGAGTGTACAACATCAGATAACTAAATGATGCTGCACATTTTCTTTAACTTTCATCAGACCTTTAAAAACACATGTGAAAACAATTATTTTGTGGCAGATTAATAGAAAAGGTGGACGTTTTGTTATCCATTTTGTGTAAAATATGCATATGTTCTTGAATTTGCATTGGGGCGCTATTAAATGTCCAACTCTATAGGTTTGCAACTTACAATCGGTGATAGCAAGCCTATCATGCTTTGGAGGGAACATAGCTACATAGCCTAGGATAGTGATTAGGTTACGCTGATTACATTACAATAATAGTTCTTCGAAACACGTCCTGTTTTGGTCTGGAATAGCAACATACCTTGGATTGAGGGAACTCTGTGAAAGAATGTCGAGACACACGATAAGGCTACTCTAGTTGCCACGTATGAAGGGAGGAGCAAATGAGAGGAAACAACTATCCAACATCTCCTCCTCTTTACTGTTGCTACAGTATTGAAACAAATTACATCAGTTGATTTCTGAGATCATAATTTTTCTAGACATGTTTAGGCTATCCTATACCATGATTTGGGCTTATAGAAACAGGGTTTGAAAGACATGAAACATCAATGGGCCTAATTCAATTATTCCAAATAAATAGGCCTAGTTTTTCCCTCAACTTTATCAGAACTAGTTACTGTGTTTCTGACGTCTTGGTTGCATAATTCCATATCCACTGGAGACATAAGGCAAGTACTGCCACCAATTTTGCAGTCAGAACGCCAGGTCCCACAAGAAGAGAGACGCCCCTTTTTTTGCAAACGTCAACGCAAACCGAGTCCTAGGAAAGCCACATCGCGCTCACTGATACGATAAATGTTCAGTGAATATAGTACACAGCATCTGTAGAGACCAGTCTCACGCTTCCTCGCACCCCCTGGTAGAAAGTCACATCAGACATGGCTGTGAGACAGAGAAGCAAGAACAATTCGAGCGAAAAGACTGCTTCATCCACCCAAGATGACGTGGCGAAGAAAAGTCCAAAACCTAGTAGTAATGGGGTTAGTAGCCCCCCAAGCCAGGTGTCGGGGTCGGGTACTTCGGTCAAACTTATAGCTGCTTTATGTTATATCGCATTAGTAGCTGCTGCGGGCTTTGCTGCTATTTATCTGCAACAAGTGTTGAAAGAAGTCCATCAAATCAGCAGCAGAAATGAAGAGACCGTACAGAAAAACGCAGAGGTTGCGCGTAAAGTAGATAATGTTCTTCAACAGGTAAGCAATGCAATCGATAGAGGACAAACCACTAGCCATTTAATTCGATTTTAATGACAAGGTCACGAGATAGCACACCACAACTAGATAGGACGAACATAAAGACTACAGAGAGGAAATGGCTAGAAGAGAGCCACCTCCCCCTCCTCCCAAAACGTGATGAGCTGGCACAAGCAAGGTACAAATGTAATCTCTGCTATTCTTTCCTAGAGAGAGAGTTATGACTTGATTGCAATAGAATTGAGGAATGCATTACACCCAATACATTCCATTACATTTTTTCCTGCATTAATTAATTTAGTAAATCAGTTATTTATTCATTCACTTATTTTCAAGCCTTCATGTAACTTTACTTTGAACTAAACCAGTTTGAACTGGATGCTTACAGTTGTTGTTTTAAAGCTGCATATGTAGGTATATACAGTTGAAGTCGGAAGTTTACACACACTTAGGTTGAAGTCATTAAAACAAATTTTTCAACCACTCCACAGATTTCATGTTAACAAACTATAGTTTTGGCAAGTCGGTTAGGACATCTACTTTGTGCATGACACAAGTAATTATTCCAACAAACGTTTACAGACAGATTATTTCACTTATAATTCTCTATATCACAATTCCAGTGTGTCAGAAGTTTAAATGCACTAAGTTGACCGTGCCTTTAAACAGCTTGGAAAATTCCAGAAAATTATGTAATGGCTTTAGAATCTTCTGATAGGCTAATTGACATAATTTGAGTCAATTGGAGGTGTACCTGTAGATGTATTTCAAGGCCTACCTTCAAACTCGGTGCCTCCTTGCTCAACATCATGGGAAAATCAAAAGAAATCAGTCTTTCATCCTTGGGAGCAATTTCCAAACGCCTGAAGGTATCACGTTAATCTGTATAAACAACAGTATGCAAGTATAAACACCATGGGACCACGCAGCCGTCATACCAAGATTCTGGAGGAAACAGGTACAAAAGTATCTATATCCACAGTAAAACGAGTCCTATATCGACATAACCTGAAAGGCCGCTCAGCCAGGAAGAAGCCACTGCTCCAAAACCGCCATAAAAAAGCCAGACTACGGTTTGCAACTGCACATGGGGACAAAGATCGTACTTTTTTGAGAAATATCCTCTGGTCTGATGAAACTAAAATAGAACTGTTTGGCCATAATGACCATCGTTATGTTTGGAGGAAAAAGGGGGAGGCTTGCAAGCGGAAGAACACCATCACTACCGTGAAGCAAGGGGGTGGCAGCATCATGTTGTGGGGGTGCTTTGCTGCAGGAGAGACTGGTGCACTTCACAAAATAGATGTCATCATGAGGAAGGAAAATTATGTGGATATATTGAAGCAACATCTCAAGACATCAGTCAGGAAGTTAAAGTTTGGTCGCAAATGGGTCTTCCAAATGGGCAATGACCCCAAGCATACTTCCAAAGTTGTGGCAAAATGGCTTAAGGACAACAAAGTCAAGGTATTGGAGTGGCCATCACAAAGCCCTGACCTCAATCCTATAGAACATTTGTGGGCAGAACTGAAAAAGCGTGTGCGAGCAAGGAGGCCTACAAACCTGACTCAGTCACACCAGTTCTGTCAGGAGGAATGGGCCAGAATTCCCCCAACTTATTGTGGGAAGCTTGTGGAAGGCTACCCAAAACATTTGACCCAAGTTAAACAATTTAAAAGAAATGCTACCAAATACTAATTGAGTGTATGTAAACTTCTGACCCACTGGGAATGTGATGAAATAAATAAAAGCTGAAATAAATCATTCTCTCTACTATTATTCTGACATTTCACATTCTTAAAATAAAGTGGTGATTCTAACTGACCTAAGACGGGGCATTTTTACTAGGATTAAATGTCAGGTGTATGTAAACGTCCGACTTCAACTGTACCACAGGCTGAACAATAGCTGAGTTATGTAACAAAACAAAACAACCTACTCGTAAGTTACTGTAACTAGATAAAAGTGGTAAATAACCCCCCCAGGGAAAAACATTAGCTAAGAACACACATTCTACATGTACATTCTGAAACATGCTTTGCAGTCTCCTATATGTAAACGTCCTACAGTATGTGAGGCTGTGTCAACTATTGTTGTATAAAGCTATTTATCTGCTATGTAAACGTCCTATGTGAGGCTGTGTCAACTATTGTTGTATAAAGCTATTTATCTCCTATGTAAACGTCCTATGTGAGGCTGTGTCAACAAATTGTTGTATAAAGCTATTTGATTAACTGTGTCTTTCACTGCAAGCTATAAAGTCTATTTTAATAACTACCTAACCAAACAACTCTTTTGTCAGGCAAATTACTGGTCAGGGATAGGCTTTTCCATCCTTAGCCAACTTTTCAAACAAGTACATCTTGAACACAGGTGAGACTATACAGAGGTACAGCTTTAAACCTGTATTATACAATTTAATAGTAGTAATAGTGTTAGATAATGTGGTTATTATATTATTTATGCATACATACAGTATTTATAGTAGGGATGTGACAAATTGTAAGGATTTGACAGATTAACCATTAAAGACTAATCGAATAATCATTGTGGCCCTAATCTGTGTTGATGACCAAAGGTTGACCTACATTGAGTGTACCAAACATGAAAAACACCTTCCTAATATTGAGTTGCACCCCTATCCCCCCTTTTCCCCTTTTTCCCTTAGAACACCCTCAAGGTGTCGAAAGCGTTCCACAGGGATGCTGGCCCATGTTGACTCCAATGCTTCCCAGAGTTGTGTCAAGTTGGCTGGATGCCCTTTGGGTGGTGATCCATTCTTGATACACACAGGAAACTGTTGAGTGTGAAAAACCCAGTATCGTTGCAGTTCTTGACACAAGTTCTTGTGTTGTACAGTCAGTGTATGATTCCCTGTCTGTGGTTGTGTAGGTGGACAACGTAAGGGGCTCTGTGGACGGGTTGGAGTCGGCGCTGGGCACCATGCGGGCAGAGCAGGAGGCGGGGAGCCGGGCGGTGAGGAAGGGCGAGGCGGAGACACGGCGCGTGGAGGAGGCTCTTCAGAGGCTCCAGAACGAGCTGCTGGTCGACCTCTCAGAAGGCATCAAGGAGGTGAAGGAGGCCAGAGAGCGGGACTTCTCTTCCCTGGAGAAGACGGTGGAGGAGCGCCTGGCTGAGTTGAGTGCTTCCATCGCGGCCAGCGTGACCGAGTTCACTGAGGCCCAGGGCGAGACTCAAAGTCAGCTGGCTGACCTCAAAGCCCGTCTGGACGACATGGAGGACCCGGAGCTGATCAGGCAGGAACTGTCCGCCATTGTCGACACCGTCGCCGGGCTCAGTGCCACCAAGCAGGCTGCCGATGAGTCTGCCTATTTGCTGAGGGAGCAGATCGCTGCGGTGGGGGCGGAGCTCCAGACCCGTAACCAGGAAATAGCCTTAATGTCGCAGGAAGTGGAGGCGGTGAATTTGCTGGTGCAGGAGACTGCAGGGAGCCTGCGGCAGCAGGTGTCGGAGGCAGAGGCGGGCATCCAGGCGCTGACAGATCAGGGCCAGAACCTGCAGAGCGGGCTGGAGCTGGCCACTGAAGCTCTACACAGTCTGGAGAAGGAACTGCGGGGGGAGTCGGCCAGGGCTGAGCAGAGGTCCGACGGTCTGGAGGTCCAACTAAAAGTGGCGGAGGAGGGCGGAGATTCCCTGGCTGCGGCACTAACAGACCTGACTTCCAAGGTCGAGGCCCTTCTCGCCAAGTACGATTCCCACGAGAGCATGCTAGCCGCCCAGAGCACGGCAGCCGAGAAGGCCCAGGCCACCCTACAGGGAGAGCTAGAGGAGCTGAAGGGCAGCCTAGGGGATCTCCAGTCCAACGTGGTCACACTGAGTGGCGCTCAGACCAAGCAGGCCTCCAGGGACTCTAGCCTGGGGCAGCAGATAGAGGGACTGGAGCAGAAGCTTGAAACTCTGGGGGAAGCCACCAAGTCAACCAGCCACCCCCCACCAGAGCTGGAGAAGCTGAAGAGCACCGTGGATGACTTGGTGGGGAAAGCTGCCACGCTGGAGAGCCATGAGAAGGCCATCGAAGCCCTACAGGGGTCACTACAGAAGACCATTAGCTCATTGGAGGCCTTGGCCAAAGCCCCAAAAGCCCCAGCCGAAGGGCAAGAAGGTGTAAGGGGGGTGTAGGAAGAAGAGGGGGTAGTCTTCATGAGGGCGTTATGTTAACGTAGACTGGATTGTGTCAATGAGAAAAGGGAAACGTGGACTGCTGTGAATTTTAATACAACACTGCACTGTAGTTTTTTGTTTATTTTTATTTTTTCTCATTTGAGTGTTTCATTTAGTTAGTTTCTTCTACGGGGTGGTTTCACAAACCCAACTTGCAATACAATCTCTTGTTCAGGAGCGTGTTATGGTTTACTGATTGTGTTTTGTTACAAAAATAAAAATTGGGCCACCACATTTCTGTGTAGACAAGTTATTGAATTGATTTACATATTATACAATCTTCATCGTACATTGTATGGGGCTAACTCACTCCAACCATCTCCGTGACAGATGCAAGGTAGCCATTTTGCACACCACCACACTTCACCAATCTCACTGGAGGAGTATTGAGGTGAAAGGTGAGAGTGAGTCGATCTGTTTCTAGTAGAAGGTCATTGGATAAAGATCATAGAAAAATCCATAGGATACAGGCTACAAGGTTAAAGCACTCTCAGTAAATTTAAAGGCTCACTCTAGGGCTCTGCTCCAAATGGCACCCTATCCCCTACATAATGCACTACTTTTGACCAGGGACCATAGGGCTCTAGTCAAAAGTAGTGCACTACAGTGAGCTCCAAAAGTATTGGGAAAGTTATACTTTTTTTGTTGCCTTGGCTCTGTACTCCTGACTTTGGATTTGAAATGATACAATGAATATCAGGTCAGCTTTAATTTGTGGGTATTTTCATCCATATTGGGTGAACCGTTTAGAAATTACACCACGTTTTGTACATAGTCCCGTTATTGTAATGGTTTACCATATTTACCATTTCATTTCAATTGGGCACAAAATAATCTGAAACAGAACCAAATCAAATAGCAAATACATCCAACAAATTTGTAACGTTAGCCTCATAGCCATTATATCATTTAAAATCCAAAGTGCTGAAGTACAGAGCCAAAGCAAACACAAAGATGTCACTGTCCCAATACCTTTGGAGCTCACAGTATGTAGGGAAAAGGATCCCATTTGACATACAACCTGGCGCTTCAGACTCCGAGTATATAAGTGGACTTAATAGTGTGTGATGCTTCATCAAAAGCGGCATTGGAATATTTCATTAGGAAACACTGCTGGGACAGTCAACTGAGATAATTTATTGAAAGTCATTACTTTTCATCTGAAGAGGGAAGGAGATTGCTTGAGACTAATTCAATCATTTCCTGATAGGCCACTCATCCTGATTTGAGTCCTCACACACACACACACACACAAACAATCTTCCATTCAACATGTGCGATTGCCTGAACATGTACAAGGAAACGCATAAACATGTATTGGAAATACAGAGTACACAGTAACTTCAAATTGACATAATTTATTAAGCACATCCCTCGCACAAAGAACACTATATCCAAGGCTTTAAAACAAACAAAAAACATGATCTCTGCAGTGTCCTAACACCACTACAATGGAGTTGTGGCCGTTTGAAGGAATGGCTACTGTAAATACGTGGTGTGATCTGTACATGTAATTAGCGTTAGTTAAAACAGTGGTATGGTGTTAACACTCTTTACCCAAAGACCAGCTGCAATCTGCATCCGAATGTCTGGTTGTCATTGAGCAATTCCAGGTATGTGTAGGTTCAACTATCTTTAGCGATGACCTGCCAATGTATATGTTAAACCAGTTGTGATTGGCCTTTGGTGATTGGCTGTGAGGTCGTCAGCTCATTATTCAGCTCAGATACAAACTTCCTCCTTCAGATGTACATTTCCTGTTAAACACCTGAAGGCTTACACAGTGGAGTGGCCCTAGAAATGCAATCAATAGATTGGCATGCTTCCCTATCCTACGTGATAGAAATATGTTGTGTAGAACAGTTATGACTATCTGAACATACGGTGACTATCTGAACATACGGTAACCCACTGAATAAGCCCAAGGGTTTTTCAGAGGAGTGCAACGTCAGCAATGTTTCAGATTAAAATGTTATACACAGAACAGAAACAACTCTCTGACGTGAATCACAGCTCTATGCCACACATTTCTATCTGCATTGCTCTGAAGTCAGCCCCATTGAATAAACTCCTGGTGACAGATTGTTTACACCAGGGTGTGCACAGGCAAATCACCATTGCTTGAGGGCTGTCGTGCTCAGTATTCTATTTTAGGTCCCTATGCCATTTAACCACAGACTCATTTCGATTTGATTGATGGCACAGAGATGATACAACTGGCAGGACTAGCTAGCCATGTGGAACCACAGGACATGTATTCAGTAGGGTGAACTATATAGAACATTGCAGGTAGAAAAGTAATGTATAGAGCTGACATCATCATTCCCTATTGTAAAGAACATAATCATATTGTAACATAACATTCCTCCTGAACAGACCCCTTAGCCTGAGAATATTTACCCGTGTGCAGGTCACACAGGGGTCAAGCAGTGTTGTTACAACCCCACCACTGGCCAGACTGACAACTGATAAGGGGGAAACTGTTCAAGACTGCCACATTCCAAAACTGTGGACCAGCAAGACCTCTCTTTCACCATGATTGATGCCCTTTTTCTCAAAAAAGAAAATGACAGCCTTATAGACGCAGGCAGCTCTGCAGGGTAGTCACTAGCTGGCGCAGCCATAAAGTCATAAAGTCTAATGATTTTAAACCTAACCACACTGCTAACCTTATCTTTAAATTAAGACCAAAAAGCATATGGTTGTTTTCATTAATTTCGATGATATATAGCACATTTTGACTTTGCCACTGCCCCATATAGTGGGAATTGCTGCTCTCTGCCTCCAGGACAAAAGTCATCCCAATAAACATCAACCTACTCATAGGACAGGTTTATTCAAGGAATCAATTTGTAAAGCAACATACATTAGTCAGCATTCTAGACAGTTAGTCTCAACCTAACCCCTCGCACTTACCTCTCAACCCCCTGAAGATCTGTATACAGTAAATGGAAAGTTTATTATTTATTTTTATTTATTTAACTAGGCAAGTCAGTTAAGAACAAATTCTTATTTACAATGACGGCCTACACCGGCCAAACTCGGACGACGCTGGGCCAACTGTGCGCCGCCATATGGGACTCCCAATCACGGCCGGTTGTGATACAGCCTAGAATTGAACCAGGTTGTCTGTAGTGATGCCTCTAGCACTGAGATGCAGTGCCTTAGACCGCTGTGCCACTTGGGAGCAGTATACTGGAATGTATAGGAGGAGTAACCTGATCTCCTGGGGTTTCCACTATATTGCTTACATTAATCAAGATCTCTGGGGGGTAATCCAGAATTACCTGTTGCAAGGGCTAGGTGGGGTCGACCATGGGTGTACAGAGAGATCAGCAAACTCTGAGATTTACAGTTACTGTCAGGGAATGATTGGTGACAAGCTGAAAGTTTGCCATTTACTCTGTAGATCTAAAGCTTATAGAAAAGCACTCCTTCACAGCTCTCCTTCCATTGTCTGAGGGAGAGCTTCACTCACGTTGACCTTCTGCAGAAGCATCTCTCCCCCCACTATGGGCATCTCAGGCTCAACAATCTGACTCAACTGCTGTGTCACAACTCCTAGGTCCTCCTCCACAGCGCTGAGGTTAGCGAACATCTGCCGTAGCTCTGCGATGTCCTCCTCCCTCTTGGTCAGATCCTCGGCCAGACGGCCGATCCTCAGGGTCAGCTCATCCACCTGTGGAGACAGCGCCCCGAAGTCCCGCTTGATGGCCGCCACCTTGGGCTTGAGGTCGCCGGCGAAGGTCACTGTGCGGACCAATCGGGCACGGCCGCTCTCCAGCTCCCTCAGGCGCTCCGAGATCTGCCTGTCGTTGGCGAACAGCTCAGGGAGGCGGTGTTTGAGCTGCTCCAGGGCTTTGGCATTGTGCTCCGTTGCGGCCTTGAGGCCCTGGATGCGGTCGATGCTGCCAGCCAGCAGGTCACCGATGCGTTTGACCATACTGCGTTCGGCCTGGGCGGCCCTCTCCTCCAGCTCCCGTACCTTCTCCAGAAGAGACTCCACCTCCGACTGGAGCCCATCCATCCGACGTACGTCCGTTCGCACCGACGCCACCTAGGAGATGGAGGAAGATGATTCATGGGAAAAGATTTACATGAACTGGCTTTCTAATCTATTGCCACGGCTCTGTTCAATCAGTTGTTAAATTCGGTTTAATGTCAGGTTTCCCCAGTTACTTCATCTTATCTTGACTCTTGCCTCTGGTTGAGAGACTTCAACCTTTACAAACATGGAATGTTCATTTATTGGGATTATTACATGTAACTACATAGTGCTGTACTATGTAACTACTTTAAAACATACTATTGCCAGTTTATTACGATACAGTGATTGTTTGTTATTACATCCTGGTTACCAAAGTAGTTAGAGCATCTAGATGGCTTTATTTACGAAAGCACAGTAAAGCAGAGGCCGCTGCCGAACCTTAGTGTTGACATCCTTAGTGATGGCAGAGGTGCGTCCCTCGATTTGCCCCACAGCCTCGGTCAGCGCCACCACACTGTCCTGGAGCAGGCCGCGTTTCTCCGTTAGGCCGGACGCCCAGTCCTTCAGCTGGCTTACATCCCGCTCCAGGGACTCCAAGTGGGGCAGGAGACCACCAGGCTGCCTCTCTAGATGCTCCAACAGGCTCTGGACACCCTCGCACTGCGCCCGGACACAGGTGGAAAGACAGAACAGGGCAGCCATTTTAGAAAAGAGCTCTACATAGGAAAAGACTGTGAGCAGCTAGATCATGCAGTCATAGACTGGTTGATAGAATTAACTGAAAAGCACACAGGGAGACTGTCCATGAGTTACCCCTCACAGAAAGCTCACATTTGGTGCAAATTAATAGACCACATAAATGGTCAACAACACAAATAGCTTAGAGACTGCTTTTCATTTACTAGAGATGCAAGAAGCCATGTTGTTTTTTTACACAGGATTTAACAAAAATATTAACATTTAAAAGATTCAGAGAAATGCTGATATTAAGGCACTTTTATTAGAAAAGCAATACTGGCATAACTGTCACACTCATTTGAATATAAAATTATACAAACTCAACATTTGAGTATCTGATGACATTTGAGTACCTGTCACAATTGCTCTCCTTTCAGACACTGACAAGGCAACAATAATAAAGCAAGGAATATTCTTTACAGATTACAGGAGCAGTGTTTGGGTGCAGATGCTACATTCAGTTGCTGATATTCAGCAGCCAGTGCAGATAACATTGATCGGTGCCCATATGAGATAGTAGTATGTTTGTGAGACAAGAACTTCCAAACTATTGATGAAACGCATTATAGCAAGTTCAAATGCACAAATCACAAAACGTAGCAATGGTTTTGCTATGTGAAGATTTAACGGCAGTTTCAAAACAAATGGAAGGACAGGACCACTCCTTCCCCTGTGGTTTAAACATGATGACATCACATACTAAGGTCATCATTATGCACCGGCAGGGGTGACTCTTCCTGCTCTGGGTCCTTGGCATTTCACCCCTCCCTCTCCCCTTCCCCATACGGCATCCCAGAATCTTCCTGGTTGTCCTGTCGCTCCTCCCCCCTGCTGAGCTGTCCCAGCGTCTCCTTGACAACGGCCAGCTCGTTCTTCATCTTGAGGATGCTGTTGTGGGCCTGGAGGGCGTCCAGAGCCTGCTTGATGTCTAGGATCTCCGTCAGGGCTTTGAGCATGCTGTCCTCCGTCCCAAACACCTGCAGGGTAAGCTCCTCCAGCCTTCGCTCTGCCGCCCCCAGGTCCCCCCCCAGCCTCAGAATGGATCGCACCGCCTCCTCCACGGCCGGGAGGTGAGCCTCGCACTGCTGGGCCCGGGGGATGTGCTCCTCTAGCTGGATGACTAACTCAGTATCTACTCGGAGCAGGCTCCGGACTTGGTCCTCCAGTTTGTGGAGCTGCTTAGTGTTCCAGTCCAGCTGGTCCTGGGCACGCTTGGCATCCTCGTCCTCGGTGCGGCCCAGGGCGCGTGTGTTCCGCCGGGTGCTGTCCTCCAGCTCCTCAAGCCTCTCGTCCAGCGCCCGGGCCCTTTTCTCAGCCTCGTTCACTCGGTCCGTGGCACCGGAGTGTGCCTCACGGGACTCCGCCTTCAGAGAGGCCAGGTCGGAGGTCACTGAGGCCAGGCCCGTCTGCCAAGTCTCCGTCACGTTCAGGAAGCGGGCGTTGGCTGTCTGGAGGTCGCGTGAGGCGGAGTTCTCATCGTCCTGCATCGCCATGACGACAGCGTGGAGCGAAGAGAGGTCACGTTCGAGGCGTGTCGACAGGGAGACGGTGGAGAGAGCCCCCTGCAGGTCGTCCTCAGAGGCGGCGAGCTGCAGCCACAACACAAAACAGGGAGGGCTGTTTCTTGGGGGGGGGGCTCTGGGATCCTCAGTATTCTCTCACACTTACACATTCATTCAAGTACAAATGCATGCAATTACAGGCACACGTTCAGTCAAAAGATGTGTATAGCAATTCTAAGGAAGACATTAATTTGATGTGATCACAGAATTCAATTCAACTGGATAGGCTATACAATCCAAGAATAACTGCAGCAATAAAGTACTAGAACAGTGCAGATAGGTCTGCAGGAGCTAAATAATAAGGGGGAGGGGCCTACATTATGTGACATGCAAGACAATGACAGTACCAATACACACAATAACATAAACACACATAATAAAGCATAGACGGTCTCTGCATAATGTTTTTGTGTCCTGTTCTTCACGGGAGAGAGCTGGATAGACAGTTCCAATAGAATCTAAACGTACCTTCTTGGACACCTTGATGACTTCCTCCTCCATTTCAAGGAGACTTGCAGTCTTCCCAGAGAGTAGTTTGTACTTTTCTTCCACGTCGGAGAACCTTGCATTCTGCTGCAACACCACCCTGTAATGTAAGAGGGGAAATAACGTCATGAATAACCCAGCTCAAACATAAAATGATACATTTCCTCTTGTTTGACCTTGCCGATATGAAAGGAAATAGGAATTATCCATAAGCACACGGACCTTTATCAGGGCTGAAGATGTTACAATTTTTGGCCTATGCAAATTAATAGGCTTACTTTTACTTACCATGTAAGCACTACGCAAACTACCAGTGACAACAGACAAATTATCATTTTCAGATCCAGGGAGGACGGCGAGGAGATTGTACTTTCAGCCAAGCTATTTCCTTCGGTAGCTTTTGCTTTCTTTGCTTCATCTTCGGAAGTGTACTTTGATGTTTCAACCGGTTCGTCATTTTGTTTCGGAGCCGTGGTCTTCTTCCTTTGCTTCATTTCATTACTTGGCATTTTTGTAGCCTGCAACACCGTTTCGACTTGCAGCTTCCTTTTGCCAACTAGGAATTGATTCAAAGTAGCGGCTGCGACTGCAAGCGACAATGGCCCACAGCTCTGGAAGTTTCGCAGCACACTAGCGCAAGAAAGTCCATCCAAATTCAAGTTAAATGCATCATTTCAAATGTGAATATAATTTAAAATATTTCGGTATTGCAGATAATCAAATAAACCTTAAATAAAAGTACGCTACTTGCCAATACATAGAAGCAAGTATACATATCCCAAAAGGAATCGATCACTTGAACGCTCCTTGGAATTGTGGAAAAACAACTAAATGCGTCAGCCAGCCACGTAGGCGGTAGACGTAGACGACTGAAAATATTACAACTTGCCGTCCGTTATATGAGGAGTAGATCTAGGCCCTCTGATTTCAACGTTCCCCAATAGACCGTTTGAGGAAACGTTATGAAAAACGGTGCGTTATTTCAAGTTTTTTTTTAAAAAATGTTTTGTTTTAAATCGAATGAGTATTAATGAGGAAAAATGAGGAAAAATGAGGATGACACAGAAAAATCCCAAATGATGAGTGCAAAACTTAATTCATGCGAAGGCACAGCAAATACACACAAAAAGGGGGGTAGCCTAACAGTTGGTTTATTTGGCATTGAGCAAATTACATTTAACTAATTTACATACAGTAACCTTGACATTTTGTTATGTTACAGCCTGAATTTAAACTAAGATGTGTTTGTCACTGGCCTACACACAAGACCCCATCATGTCAAAGTGGAATTATGTTTTTCAAAATGTTTTAAATTAATAAAAAAGTGAAAAGCTGAAATGTCTTGAGTCAATAAGTATTCAACCCCTTTGTTTTGCCAAACCTAAATAAGTTCAGGAGTAAACATTTACTTAACAAGTCACATAATAAGTTGCATGGACCCACTCTGTGTGCAATTATAGTTTTTAACATGATTTTTGAATGACTACCTCATCTCTGTACCCCACACAATTATCTGTAAGGTCCCTCAGTGGAGCAGTGAACTTCAACCAAAGACCAGGAAGGTTTTCCAATGCCTCGCAAAGAAGGGCACCTATTGGTACATGGGTAAACATTTTACAAAAGCAGACATTGAATATCCCTTTGAGCATGGTGAAATTATTAATTACACTTTGGATGGTGTATCGATACAACCAGTCAGTGGCGGTTCTAGCTTGTATGTCACCCTGGGCACAATTGATCAAACTTTCAGAATAGGAACCCAATGAACCATACAACCTCCTTGGCTAATTTTAGGCAAAAGACACCCCAAAAGACTCAATATATCACAAAAGATACAAAATATCAGCATAATATAGACGTCTTTTAAGTTAGCCTACAGCATTGGAAATTCCCCTTACTGAGCTCAGGACCTAGTCAATACAATCACAGAAAACCTTTATGATGTCACCTCAATGAAAGTTAACCAAATCAATAATGTGCTAGTTAGGTTGTAATCAATTTGCTGCAGGCTACACACATTATCATGATGAAACTGTGTGAAACTATATCCAATGTTATGTAAGCTTGTTGGACAGAAAACTGAATATTGTCGCCCTATGTGTAATAGCATAGCAAACAACATAGCAGTATAGGCTAACAAACAGAAGTGTTATACTAGCCTATTTAATTACATGCATAATATTATACTCATAAAGAGATGACATCGCTGCATTCCTTTATCTTTTGTGCCTTTCTCCTCTTCTTCTTTCCTCTTTTTTCCTAAACTGGGCACTTGATGGCTTGGACCTTATATTATTTATTTGTGTTGATTTGGCACTTGAGCATCAATACATTACCCATCCCCCAACACTGTCAACCAATAGTCAAGACTAAACCAATTCACCTTGGTGGTGTGCAGACTGGTTTTATATTATTCTTAATGATTTCGCACAAACCAGAAAAAAATTCAACAATACACTGGGGGCCAAAGGTTTGGAATATTGCTCATTCAAGGGTTTTTCTTTATTTGCACTATTTTCTTCACTTTTATTCTACAAACAATAGTGCAAATAAAGAAAAACCCTTCAATTAGTAATATTCCAAACTTTTGACCCCCAGTGTATGTCTACGAAACTGTATATTCACAGTATTATGAATGAATTATGGTTTATTTGGTAGCATTTCGTAGTGTGACTGATTTGACTAATTGCAAAGTACTGTACAAAGTTAGAGGTGCGCTATTTGATAGATTCCCCTGCTCCCCCTACCTGGGCTTCCAGTGGGGAGACCTGAGGTCAACCTTACCCCGCCCCCCTCTCCATCTCATACTTCTGAGTGGGAGACCTTCCCAGGCAGTAGCCTGCCTAGCTCACAAACTGGAATCAGGGCGCCCACTCCGACAAGGGTAATTGACCCACAGTCCCACACGGTGACATGATATAATTGACGTAACGTTCAAATGAGCGATAGAAAGACAATTGCGCAATTGTCACCATTCCGATTATTTTTGTGCAGGCGCCCCATGCCGCCCCCGACAAGTTGCCTTCCTGTGGACCATACCTAAATCCTGCAATTCTACACATTTTACTATGGGGCGAAAATAACTAGTTTTAAAGCACATTTTAGACATTTTGCTACGGGACGGAGTGAATATGTTGAAGTTTTAAAGCTAATTTCCTGCAATTCTACACATTTTGCCATGACTTACGCCATACTTGTTTTCTTTTTCAGCTGATCTGATTGGTCAAAAGCAGCCACTTATTGGTAGGGCGGCCTTATTATAGAACAGATACAAATGCAACCAAGTTTATATGTTCATTCATTACTTGAATATGGGAAATGTGTAACAACTTGTATTTGCATCAAAAAGTGAGTGAAATGCACCAGAGGTATTGGAAAGTTCGGAAAAACATCAGGGAAGATAATCAGGTAATAATTGTGTTAATAGAATAAAAATTATCTGCATTGTTTTCAATTGGCTTTCAAGGGTATAATAATAATAATAGCTTATAACCCCAGCTGTTCAAAAGCTAGAGACAAATTCGCAGGATAAAAACTGAAAACGCTCAGTTAGTCTCTACCGCTAAATTGAGCATATCGGAGGTTACTCACAACCGGAGGAGGAAGGCAAGATATGACAGAAATTATGTATTATTAAACAAAATTATGACAAGTTCACAAGGCCCCTGATGATGATGTGGTAAGTACGCCACTGGGGACATGCAAGTCCAGTATATTTTTTTATTCTAAAGTAAAGTTTATTATACACAGCAGCTGACAATGATACACACCTTGATTACACAAATTGAATGGATTTCAAAAAGACCTCACGTCCATAGATGTATTTGTTGGTAAACAATGAGATTTGGAATCAGACGCAAAGCTTCAGGTTCTGTACTATAAATGTACATTCAAGCAACACATTTTATTTTTTTACTTGCAGGTTCTAATAAAAATATACAAAAATTATCTAGACCTTCCCAAAATGTACATTTTTTTTCCCATAATGCACATGTATGCTAATTCTTTGGATTACAGTAGAAAGAGATTGAACAAAAGCCCTGGTTGGTCACTGAATTACACACTATACAAAATCCAGATTCAAACGTTACAGCTTAATTAAATATATTTGACTTTAGTGTTAAATCTGAACTCAAGAGTTGGAATTACTAAGGATCAACATGAGAAAAATATGGTGCATGAAATGGTTAGGTAGGTGGTACTAGGTGGCCACAAATACTTCCAGCAATGTCCAATTAAAGACTTCTAGCCAATCACCTCAAAAGAATAAAACCACACCATACATAAACCCCCAAAATATAACTCACATATACCCAGTGTGAAAATATACTCTAAAACACCCTAAATATTCTCTGCAAGGTACAGTTCACAAAGGTAATTTACAATGAATCTGCTCAGCAAAGGGTTAGAGGTTACCCTTCACTTAAAACACAAGTGCAACTGATTCAGGCCCTTGGAAGGGCAGCCAATGGGTCCTTGATGTCCCATCTTTCTTGCATGAGTTCCTTCCCTTGTCTCCTTTCCTTCAGAGCCACAGAACAGTGAAATGATTGGATGGGTGTCCTGTGTTCCTCTCACAGAGGAACCTAGTCACAGAAAAAATGATAGGTTATTTGGCTGCGTTTAGACAGGCAGCCCAATTCTGATCTTTTTTTCTTCTTTTTACACAGATCTTTTCACATCAGATCTTTTTCAGAGATGATTTGATTGGTCAAAATACCAATTAGTGAAAGAAAAATATCAGAATTGCGCTGCCTGTCTAAACGCAGCCTTTGAGAGTATTGGGAGAGTACATTAAGATATTACTCCTTTCATTCATCTGAACTGATAGCCGAGAGTAATATGGAGAATAATGTTTGGCTGCTGAGAGGCAGACCAGATCACACTACACCAGTGGAGGCTGCTGAGGGGAGGACGGCTCATAATAATGGCTGGAATGGAGTGTATGGAATCAAACGTGTTTGATACCATTCCATTTACTCCATTCAAGACAACATTTATGAGCCGTCCTTCCCTCCGCAGACTCCAGGGCCATATCCTACCACAGTGAGTCTATATATACACACACACAATTTATATATTACACATTGACAAAGAAATCCCTGTGAGTATTTGCTCCTTCAGTCAAGTGACAAGTGAGTGACAGACAAGTACACTTCCAAGACTAAGGGCACTTTCAAACCAACGCAAACAATGTTTTAAAACCGCAGTAGACACCCTTTTTTTTTCTGAGAGGAGTGTGCAGGTCCATACAAGTGATTGAAACCGTGGATTTACAACAGATGAGATGGGGACATTTTGTTGCACCCCATCCTGACTAGGGGTCTGTCAATCAATGTAAAAAAGAAAAATGTTCCTGCCACCTCAATGTTCTCCACTTCACCATACCCCCAAACACACATTCAGTGGACAACCCTGAAATCGGCACGCGCAAAACGCGTTGTAGGCGTTTTGGTTTGAAGGCACCCTAACATTTAAGACATGTATCATGGCAACATCCCTCTGCATTTGACAGGTAATTAAAACAAATGCCCATCAGATTGATTAATGAACTAAACGATTTACATAGTACATGTAGAAAAATAACATAGCTACATAAAAACCAAGGTGACCAAGATGGAATATGATTCAACAACAATTAGAAAAGGAACCCAAAACCTAAGTCACCCTCAAATGAAACAATAATGTATGATAACAAAAATGTATTTTGAATACCATCGATATAAACATTTTTAAAATAGCAAAACCAAAGGCCTGGAGACAGATCAAATAATAAGTGTTCTTTGTAATGAAATGAAAAGCATTTTCTTCCTACATCTAACTCATAGAGGATGTTGTTGACATAACTCCAATGTAGATAATACATAGTTCTTTATTCAAACAGCTGCTATATACACACACATACACATATTTATAGCTACAGCCTATGTTCTGGCCTACACAATGTTGCCAATTCTCCCTCTCCACCCATCTCTCTCCCTCTCCTGCATGGCTGAACTTGGTATTCGTCCATCGCTCGTCAAGATGTTTACCAACTCCAATACCCAGGGGAGCCGAGAGGTTGTGTGTCCTAACACAGGTACACACACACTGGACTCACGCACTGTAGTGGTCCTGAAACAAAGAAGATACACAACAGGTAAGAACCTACCGCTTACACCGTACCAGCTGTCTGGGGAGTGTTGACACTGCATAAATCAGGGAACATTTAAATGACGTTTCCCTTACATAAAATGTACTTTGTTAAGTAGTATGTCGTATCTAGCATGGCTTTAAAATTGACCAAATAGTCACTGATATTGTTGTTCTGTGCACTTACATAGTAATTACATCAAGAAACTGGATTTCCAATTGGAATAATGATAATATAACAAAGGGAAAGTCCTTAGTGTTGAAAGTGACTTCCGGCTTACAGTCACAGTAACACATTCACTTCAGTATGTGACCCATGTGGGAGTCAATCTGCTGCAAGAGCCAAGCTCCAACCAACAGGGCCATCTGAACCACACACCTGAAGGGACGTGACTACTCCGCTGGCCATGACGGACAGCCTCCCGGCTGCAGAGCGGACCCCCAGCTTCAGCTGGGACATGTCTGGAGCACTGGGCAGCATGTTGGTCAGACGGTATGAGCTGGCTGCATGGGGACCGGAGAGAGAGAGGTGGTTAGTAACATCAGTGGTGGTGGATCGTTCTTCTGATGGATAAAATGGTGAGGCGTACACATGCAGGGTCTGGATTCATAAAGCCTCTCAGACTAGGAGTGCTGATCTAGGATCAGGTCCTCCCTGTCTAATTCATTATGATCTGAAAGGCACAACTGATCTTAGATCCGCACTCCTACTCTGGTGTAGGGGCCCTGGTGTTCACTTGAGTAATATGAATGGTTAAGTTGTGGCTACCCCCTAGTCTCCACTGGCTATCTGGCCAGCAGGCTACCCCCTAGTCTCCACTGGCTATCTGGCCAGCAGGCTACCCCCTAGTCTCCACTGGCTATCTGGCCAGCAGGCTACCCCCTAGTCTCCACTGGCTATCTGGCCAGCAGGCTACCCCCTAGTCTCCACTGGCTATCTGGCCAACAGGCTACCCCCTAGTCTCCACTGGCTATCTGGCCAACAGGCTACCCCCTAGTCTCCACTGGCTATCTGGCCAACAGGCTACCCCCTAGTCTCCACTGGCTATCTGGCCAACAGGCTACCCCCTAGTCTCCACTGGCTATCTGGCCAGCAGGCTACCCCCTAGTCTCCACTGGCTATCTGGCCAGCAGGCTACCCCCTAGTCTCCACTGGCTATCTGGCCAGCAGGCTACCCCCTAGTCTCCACTGGCTATCTGGCCAGCAGGCTACCCCCTAGTCTCCACTGGCTATCTGGCCAACAGGCTACCCCCTAGTCTCCACTGGCTATCTGGCCAACAGGCTACCCCCTAGTCTCCACTGGCTATCTGGCCAACAGGCTACCCCCTAGTCTCCACTGGCTATCTGGCCAACAGGCTACCCCCTAGTCTCCACTGGCTATCTGGCCAGCAGGCTACCCCCTAGTCTCCACTGGCTATCTGGCCAACAGGCTACCCCCTAGTCTCCACTGGCTATCTGGCCAACAGGCTACCCTCTAGACAGTCTCTTCTGCTGATGTGCGTGTCTGGTAGCAGTACTATCCATTTTAGGCTTCTCCTTTCAGCAGGGTTAATACCTGCCTGGCACCCCAACAAAAATATTTATCTTTACCCCTCTGTAACAAAACCTTTGCAAAGTGTGCACTTGTTGGCTTCCCTACCAGTCTGTTTCTTTGGGTCATCAAACAGGTCAGCTGAGCTGATGGAGTTGCTCCCAGAGAACCTCTCCAGGCGAGTCTTAGCCTCGTACTGCATGGAAACAACAACCACATTAATACTTTATACTTCAAAATGACATTCTTAATACTAAACAATGAACATACTGTTACACATTACTGTAACAGGGATTATGAGCTGGATAAAAAGGATAGTGGTTTTAGATAATATCAATCAAACAGCGAAGTTGCAACAGCCTGAACAGAAGCAGAGAAAATGTCTAACAGCCTTCTGAGAAATACTTGATATACTGTATGACTCCCACAGCACCGAATGAACTATAAACACCAGCCTGAGAGGCTTGTAGGATGTCACAGCCTAGCGTTAAACGTTAACCATAACAGACAACACTGGTAGACATTTAATACTGGCAGTCAAACAGTCATCCTGCTATACAACATAATTATAGACTCAAAGTAAAATAATTGTAATATATTTCCCATTACAATTACACAAACATTTTTTGTATATATGAGCGTGTCCCGTGACATTGTGCCTACCTCAGAGTCATCCTGCTTGCCAAAGTACATGTCAGAGGAGATGGCCTTGACGTCCCCAAACTTCTTGCGGGCGTCGCCTGAGTCTGAGCCAGGGACAGGGTCTGCTTTTCGCCGGGCTGCAGTTCTGTGTGAGTGAGTGAGCAGCCAGTGAACAACTGCAGTGAGAAACTTAAAATAGAATTACAAAGAGAGTGGCTCAGGGGCCTTACACGGCCAAAATAAAATCTCTATTTTCATCCCTGGAAATCAAACAGTCACAGAGTACCTGTCGTCCTGTGAGGAACTCTTGGAAATCAAACAGTCATAGTACCTGTCGTCCTGTGAGGGACTCTTGGAAATCAAACAGTCACAGAGTACCTGTCGTCCTGTGAGGAACTCTTGGAAATCAAACAGTCACAGAGTACCTGTCGTCCTGTGAGGGACTCTTGGAAATCAAACAGTCATAGTACCTGTCGTCCTGTGAGAACCTCTTGGAAATCAAACAGTCATAGTACCTGTCGTCCTGTGAGGGACTCTTGGAAATCAAACAGTCATAGTACCTGTCGTCCTGTGAGGGACTCTTGGAAATCAAACAGTCATAGTACCTGTCGTCCTGTGAGGAGCTCTTGGTGCTCAGGTAGAAGTCTGGCTCCTTGCCCTCTTTCCTCCAGCCAGACTCTCCCGTCTCGCTCCAATTGGAGAAGAACTTGTCAGAGGATTCTGTCGGGTCATCAAACTTGGTCATTGAACTGGTCATCGACATCCTGAAGGGGTTCATATGGAAAAGAGAGCTCAGTATAGTTTGAGGGGAGGGAGATCTAAGACCAAGCTAGCCATGTCTGTGATTACTTCCAAGAAGGAATGACAGAAGGAATGATCCATTGCTAAAGTATTGGAACGTGGCCGGAGTGTGTAGGTGGTGTGGTCACCTGGATGTAAAGGAGCCTTCGTCAGTCTCCTCTTCCTCCTTCTCTGTGTATCTCCGGCTCTTAGTGGGCTGCTTGGACCCCACTGGGCTCTCCTGCTGGATGGTGTGCATGTCTGACAGCGCAGAGTGAGACACTCCACTAGAGGAAGGTAGAGAGGGTGAGAGGAGGAAGAGGGGGAGAGACACACAATGGAGTCAAATAATCATCCTAGTATTTGTTACCACAATATCTCCAATGGTTACATGTTTCAGTACCAACAATAATGTAGAGTATGGTTTCCCAAACTAGGGGTCATGACCACATGTGGGGTCGCCTGATTTGAAAATGGGGTCGCGAGAGAACATTTGAACTTGGTTAATTGAACCGGGGCGTTGTCACTAACCTCCGGTAGCCGCTAGATACGGTTGTAATAAACAGAGTGGCTTGTTTTCTTCTTACGAATGTTAGAACCGTATAAGCTACAAAATGATGACACCATCACTGAAAGATAAAGACTCTCAGGAACTAACCTACCTACCTACCTACCTACCAACCAACCAACCAACCAACCGTTAGAACAGAGCGGACAAGACTAGGCACTAAATCAGACGGGGGAAAAAGATAAGAAGACCATATAACATTATTGCCTGATGATCATCTGAACTTCCCAATAACTTTCTGATGCATTTCTGGCTCTTCAGATTGAAATACTGTCAAAACTACTGTCTGTCTGACGGATTTCGAATAGACTTTCATAGTCCAAAAGTAAAGATTGGCCGTCGATTACATAAATAAATATATATATATACAGTGGGGAGAACAAGTATTTGATACACTGCCGAAATTGCAGGTTTTCCTACTTACAAAGCATGTAGAGGTCTGTAATTTTTATCATAGGTACACTTCAACTGTGAGAGACGGAATCCAGAAAATCACATTATGATTTTTAAATAATTAATTTGCATTTTATTGCATGACATAAGTATTTGATCACCTACCAACCAGTAAGAATTCTGTCTCTCACAGACCTGTTAGTTTTTCTTTAAGAAGCCCTCCTGTTCTCCACTCATTACCTGTATTAACTGCACCTGTTTGAACTCGTTACCTGTATAAAAGACACCTGTCCACACACTCAATCAAACAGACTCCAACCTCTCCACAATGGCCAAGACCAGAGAGCTGTGTAAGGACATCAGGGATACAATTGTAGACCTGCACAAGGCTGGGATGGGCTACAGGACAATAGGCAAGCAGCTTGGTGAGAAGGCAATAACTGTTATTATTATTAGAAAATGGAAGAAGTTCAAGATGACGGTCAATCTCCCTCGGTCTGGGGCACCATGCAAGATCTCACCTCGTGGGGCATCAATGATCATGAGGAAGGTGAGGGATCAGGCCAGAACTACACAGCAGGACCTGGTCAATGACCTGAAGAGAGCTGGGACCACAGTCTCAAAGAAAACCATTAGTAACACACTACGCCGTCATGGATTAAAATCCTGCAGCGCACGCAAGGTCCCCCTGCTCAAGCCAGCGCATGTCCAGGCCCGTCTGAAGTTTGCCAATGACCATCTGGATGATCCAGAGGAGGAATGGGAGAAGGTCATGTGGTCTGATGAGACAAAAATAGAGCTTTTTGGTCTAAACTCCACTCGCCGTGTTTGGAGTAAAAAGAAGGATGAGTACAACCCCAAGAACACCATCCCAACCGTGAAGCATGGAGGTGGAAACATCATTCTTTGGGGATGCTTTTCTGCAAAGGGGACAGGACGACTGCACCGCATTGAGGAGAGGATGGATGGGGCCATGTATCGCGAGATCTTGGCCAACAACCTCCTTCCCTCAGTAAGAGCATTGAAGATGGGTCGTGGCTGGGTCTTCCAGCATGACAATGACCCGAAACACACAGCCAGGGAAACTAAGGAGTGGCTCCGTAAGAAGCATCTTAAGGTCCTGGAGTGGTCTAGTCAGTCTCCAGACCTGAACCCAATAGAAAATCTTTGGAGGGAGCTGAAAGTCCCCATTGCCCAGCGACAGCCCCGAAACCTGAAGGATCTGTATGGAGGAGTGGGCCAAAATCCCTGCTGCAGGGTGTGTAAACCTGGTCAAGAACTACAGGAAACGTATGATCTCTGTAATTGCAAACCAAGGTTTCTGTACCAAATATTAGGTTCTGCTTTTCTGATGTATCAAATACTTATGTCATGCAATAAAATGCAAATGAATTACTTAAAAATCATACAATGTGATTTTCGTTTTAGATTCCTTCACTCACAGTTGAAGAGTACCTATGATAAAAATTACAGACTTCTACATGCTTTGTAAGTGGGAAAACCTGCAAAATCGTCAGTGTATCAAATACTTGTTCTCACCACTGTATGTATGTATGTATGTATGTATATATATATATATATATATATATATATATATATATATATATATATATATATATATATATATATATATATATATATATATATATATATATATATATCTTTTTTTTAACATGGTGGGGTCACGAAAATGTTTTGATATCAAAATGGGGTTCTTTCGGCCAAAAAGTTTGTGAATCCATATTTTAGCGCATTAATTAGGGGTGAGTTAGTCACCCCCTGCAATGTAGTACTATGCTACATAGGCCATCTGTAAAAAGTGTGTTTATAAATAAACTAATCCTCTTATCACCACCATCATCAACTCTATCTCCCACACCTCCGGCTGCCAAAGCCCATGCCCAGTCTCTCAGCCTGCTCCTTCTTCTTCTCCCCCATCCCCTTCATCTTCTCTGTGTTACTCCTCTGCTGCTCCTCCAGATCCTTATAGGCCAGTCTCATGGAGGCACCACTGGAGGGAGGAGGAGAGAGAGAGCGCTGGATAAGCAGAGTGAAGATTAGACAATGTGAGTGAGTGAGAGAGAGAGAGGGAGAGACACTCACATGGATTCCTCTGCTGGTTGGGGGCTGTTCTTGGTGGTGGTGGGTGCTGCATCTCTCTCATTGAGTTTGTCTACCGCCTGTGCTTTCTTCTCCAGGTCACAGAAACTCTGTTTGCTCACCTTCTTACCCCCAAGACCAACTTTCTTAGTGCCCAACTGAGACAAAAACACAGGACACAGACGTGAATAAGTGTCTTCTGATATACAGTGCCTTTGGAAAATACTCAAGGCACCTTGACTTTTTCGCATTGTTATGTTACAGCCTTATTCTAAAATTGATTAAATACATAAAATTCCTCAGCAATCTACACACAATACCCCATAATGACAAAGCGAAAACAGGTTTAGACATTTTTGCAAATGTATACAATAACTAACTAAACAGAACCTTTGCTATGAGCCTCAAAATGGAGCTCAGGTGCCTCCTGTTTCCATTGATCATCCTTGAGATGTTAATAAAAACTGATTGTAGTCCACCTGTGGTAAATTCTATTGATTGGACGTGATTTGGAAAGGCACACACCTGCCTATATAAAGTCCCACAGTTGACAGTGCATGTCAGAGCAAAAACCAAGCCATGAGGGCCAAGGAACTGTCCGTAGAGCTCAGAGACAGGATTGTGTCGAGGCACAGATCTGGGGAATGGTACCAAAAAAATGTCTGCAGCATTGAAGGTCCCCAAGAAAACAGTGGCCTCCATCATTTTTAAATGGAAGATTTTTGGAACCACCAAGACTCTTCCTAGAGCTGGCCACCCGGCCAAACTGAGCAATCAGGGAAGTCACTCCCTCTCCCCCCCACCACCCCATGGTCACTCTGACAGAGCTCTAGAGTTCCTCTGTGGAGATGGGAGAACCTTCCAGAAGGACAACCATCTCTGCAGCACTCCACCAACTAGGCCTTTATGGTAGAGTGGCCAGACGGAAGCCACTTCTCAGTAAAAAGGCACATGACAGACCGCTTGGAGTTTGCCAAAAGGCACTTAAAGGACTCTCAGACCATGAGAAACAAGAATCTCTGGTCTGATGAAACCAAGATTGATCTCTTTGGCCTGAATGCCAAGCGTTACGTCTGGAGGAAACCTGGCACTATCCCTACGGTGAAGCATGATGGTGGCAGCATCCTGCTGTGGGGATATTTTTCAGCGGCAGGGACACTAGTCAGGATCAAGGAAAAGATGAACGGAGCAAAGTACAGACAGAGATCCTTGATGAAAACCTGCTCCAGAGCACTCAGGACCTCAGACTGGGGCGAAGGTTCACCTTCTAACAGGACAACGAGCCCAAGTACACAGCCAAGACAATGCAAAAGTGGCTTCGGGACAATGTCCTTGAGTGGCCCAGCCAGAGCCCGGACTTGAACACGATCTAACATCTCTGGAGAGACCTGAAACTAGATGTGCAGCAATGCTCCACATCCAACCTGACAGATCTTGAGAGGATCTGCAGAGAATAATGGGAGAAACTCCCCAAATACAGGTGTTCCAACCTAGCGTCATACCCAAGAAGACTTGATGCTGTAATCGCTGCCAAAGGTGCTTCAACAAAGTACTGAGTAAAAGGTCTGAATACTTATGCAAATGTAATATTAATATTGGATTAATTTTTATAAATTAGCTAAATGTTTTTGCCTAAATAAAAAATATTTAGTTTTTTATACGTTTGCAAACATTTCTAAAAACCTGTTTTTGCTTTGTCATTATAGGGGTATCGTGTGTAGACTGATGAGGGGAAAAAAACATGTAACCAATTTTAGAATAAGGCTTGAACGTAACAATGTGTAAAAAGTAAAGGGGTCTGAATACCTTCTGAAGGCACTGTACATGCTATTAGCAAAACCCCATATGTAGGTAGTCATTTTATAGATAAACTATGTTTTAGGGCCATCGAAAAGGAGATATGAGGAAAAGATTGATCTTATTGGGGGACTGGATCAGAAGAAGTCGAAGCTAACTAAGTAAAGATTATCCTTCTTGACTACTGTCGATCACTTATCCCGACATTTATAATTCTTGTTAATACTATATCCGCCTATTGTTTACAAGAACTGAAAGCCTACGAGTCACTGGATTCCTACAACTATTTTATCTGTGGATGGGTCAGCGACATAAATCACTATGACCCAGCAACACTAGAATCAGGCCTCGTTGTTTCATCAAAGTGATTGTTAGCCATGTAATATTTGAGTCATCCTTGGCTTTCAAGACAGCTGATAAGACTAGCAAGCTAACGTAGCTAGCGCCGAAAAAGCTAGCCTGATGCCAGCAAATCTTTTGCATGTCTACCATGGTTTACAAACGTTTCCAACCAACTATGTGGTTAGATTACCTGTTAAAAAGTGCTCCATGCACACTTAACTATGAACAGCCCTTCTGTTGATTCTAGCTGGCCACGAACACTGTCTACGCTTGCTCAGTTCATCGGTTTCTTTCCCCTCATGTTTTCAAACAGTTGGGATGCTATACACTTGTATTACTACATCTGTGTATCACACACGGTACCATATTGTTGCTAGCTAGTAATCTACCGATTTGTCGATCTTATGGTAAGGTGTGTGAGCGCATACACGCCGTCTGGCTGAGAGATGTACACAGTCCATCCACACCCCCCATGCAAGTTAAGCAACACCAAATTCACATTGAAGAGCACAATACACATAGGTACAGGGGCGGAACATTACCTCCCTAGTCCACTACCAACGAGTACATACTGTTTTCTTGGCCCCAGCTGGTTTCTTCTTGAGAAGAGAGGATTCTGAGAGACGAGGAAGAGACAGTGGGCATTAGAAATACAGTTGATAGAAACTGCTAAGAGTTACAGATCTAGGCTCAGATGTTTAATATCCTCCTAACGCTTAAGGTTCTAGTTGAGTATCTTTAGTCTCTAGGGCATAAGCTCTTGGTCCTCTTACCTAAGGCTTCTTTAGGAGACACACTTAGCACGTCAACACTGGGACCCTCTGTATTACCTGAAGACAGAAGAAGTTGAGGGCCTAGACGACATAGACACAGATGCAAGTGTGTGAAGTATAAATATTGAAGTAGAGGTGTACCGTTTTTGTCTCTCTCTGTTTCTTTTGTAGAGGGTTCCTCTACTGGGGTGGGGCTTAGATTCATCTGGGCGGAGCTTGTTATATTAGTCTGGGCGGAGCTATGATCATCTGGGAGTGACTGCCAAAATACAAAAGGCAAGGACAAGACCATGTAAACATCACAGGCACACATTCAGGGGCATGCGCACACACAAACACACACACACACACACACACACACACACACACCTGTGTGTGCATACTGAAGAAATCATCCTCCTTATTGACGGGAGATGTTGGAGAGAGGGGGGCCTGGCTGTCCAGCCACAACTGCAGGGAAACAAAACAAAGGATCCATTGGCATCTATAAGGACCTAAGCATACAATAATTCAAATCAGCCATGTTGATGCGACACGATTACGTTGTTAAATACAGTATAACAAGTAACCAATGTTGACTAATAAATCCATTTTTGCCCAGTGGAATGTCTGGATGGATGTGTGTGTGGTACCTCCGTGCCGAAGCGCCTTGTGGCCTGCGTGGCCGAGGTCTTGATCTTCTCGCGGTAGAGCGCAGCAGCTCGGCTGTTGTACTTGGTGTTGGCGGCGTTGGACGTGCAGCCTTGCTGGGCAAAGAAGGCATTCTGAGAAACGGGGAAAACAATGGTTTGAATTACACATTGGCTCTGTAATGGTGTTCTAATAGTTATCTGAATATTGCATCATAATACTGCATAATTCATACAGGTTCCTATTGTGACATAATGCCAACATACAGTACCCTATACATTATAGAAATAATGCCCACTCATGTAGTCAGAAACATAACTACTAGTACCACCCTCTCAGCGCTTAACAACAACCCAGCAGGTTGGGATGTGGCTGCCCACCAGTCAGTGCCCACCGTGGATGGCTTTACTCACCGCGCTGGCGTTGCCGCCCACCTGCATGCATCGCAACTGGTACCAGGACCAGTTAGAGTCCAGCTCAGTAGACCTGAAACAAACAACACACTGATTCTGAACACTCCATCGGTCCATAATGCGTCTAAACTGCGTTGTGTGAATCCAATGGCCCTGTCCAGAAACAACCAAGACCCCCACCCCCTGGGCACTAGGATAGGTCAAAGTAATATAGCAGTTCCACATTCGATCTATCCAATCCTGACAAGTGCCTTGTTTTTCATTCATTCATTGCTCCTTACCTGATGAATGACAGGTGCACTCCTAATGACCTGTGTGTTCCTGAGCAGTCTATACAGAGAAACACTCCATAGGTGATACTGGCCCAACTAGGATTCTTAGCCGAACAGTCAAAGCAGGCCTGTAATAGAAAAGACGTTCAGCAACTTAACACCATGTGATTACAGACAAGGTGTTCACTCTCCGCTTTATGCAGTGATAAGTCTATGGGAACATTGATGAGCAAGTTAACATGAGCGCATGCCAAATAGATAGCAAAACACTAAAACAATGAAGCAACCCAGTAGCGTGGAGGTCTGAAGTGCAAAAGATTGACCTCAAACCGGAAGTTTATACACACACACACACACACACACACACACACACCACTTCATTAGGTACACCTTTTCAACTGCTCATTAACGCAAATATCTAAATCAGCCAATCACGTGTCAGCAACTCAATGCATTTAGGCATGTAGACATGGTCAAGACGATCTGCTGAAGGTGATTTAAGTGACTTTGAACATGGCATGGTTGTTGGTGCCAGACGGGCTGGTTTGAGTATTTCAGAAAGTGCTGATCTACTGGGATTTTCCCGCACAACCATCTCTAGGGTTTACAGAGAATGTAAAATAAAAAATATCCAGTGAGCGGCAGTTCTCTGGACGAAAATGCCTTATTGATGGCAGAGATCAGAGGAGAATGGCCAGACTGGTTCGAGCTGATAGAAAGACAACAGTAACTCAAATAAACAATTGTTAAAACCAAGGTATGCAGAAGAGCATCTCTGAACGCACAACACGTCGAACCTTGAAGCAGATGGCCTACAGCAGCAGAAGACCACACCGGGTGCCACTCCTGTCAGCTAAGAACAGGAAACTGAGGCTACAATTTGCACGGGCCTACCAAAATTGGACAATAGAAGATTGGAAAAACGTTGCCTGGTCTGATGAGTCCCGATTTCTGCTGCGACATTCAGATTGTAGGGTCAGAATTTGGCGTAAACAACATGAAAGCATGGATCTATCCTGCCTTGTATCAACGGTTCAGGCTGGTGGTGGTGGTGTAATGGTGTGGGGGATATTTTCTTGGCACACTTTGGGCCCCTTAGTACCAATTGAGCATTGTTTAAACGCCACAGCCTACCTGAGTATTGATGCTGACCATGTCAATCCCTTTATGACCACAGTGCACCCATCTTCTAATGGCTACTTCCAGCAGGATAACGCGCCATGTCACAAAGCTCATCATCTCAAACTGGTTTCTTGAACATGACAATGAGTTCACTGTACTCAAATGCCTCCATAGTCACCAGATCTCAATCCAATAGAACACCTTTGGGATGTGGTGGAACAGGAGATTCACATCATGGATGTGGTGGAACGGGAGATTCACATCATGGATGTGCAGCCGACAAATCAGCAGCAACTGATGCTATAATGTCAACATGGACCAAATTCTCTGAGGAATGTTTCCAGCACCTTGTTGAATCTATGCCTCGAAGAATTAAGGCAGTTCTGAAGGCAAAAGGGGGTCCAACCCGGTACCTAATTAAGTGGCCGGTGAGTGTATATTACTTCCTTTCTTGTATAAACAAATATATTTTTTCAATTATTATTGCCTCTGCTTGTCGACATATTAAGAGAACGCCAACATTTACCAAAAGTAGATTTAAGATAGCTAGTTACAAATGTTGCAATATAGTTGAAACAATGTTTCCAAAACAGCTTGTCAATGCTTGCGGTTGCAACATTGTCGCGTTTAATGCCTGTCACCAAGGGAGTACCCCAAGGCCCCACGCTCTTCTCAATTTACATCAACAACATAGCTCAGGCAGCAGGAAGCTCTCATCCATTTATATGCAGATGATAGTCTTATACTCAGCTGGCCCCTCCCCTTATTTTGTGTTAAATGGTCTACAACAAAGCTTTCTTAGTGTCCAACAAGCTTTCTCTACCCTTAACCTTGTTCTGGACACCTCCAAAACAAAGTTAATGTGGTTTGGTAAGAAGAATGCCCCTCTCCCCACAGGTGTGATTACTACCTCTGAGGGTTTAGAGCTTGAGGTAGTCACCTCATACAAGTACTTGGGAGTATGGCTAGACGGTACACTGTCCTTCTCTCAGCACATATCAAAGCTGCAGGCTAAAGTTAAATCTAGACTTGGTTTGCTCTATCGTAATCGCTCCTCTTTCACCCCAGCTACCAAACTAACCCTGATTCAGATCACCATCCTACCCATTCTAGATTACGGAGACATCATTTATAGATCGGCAGGTAAGGGTGTTCTCGAGCGGCTAGATGTTCTTGACCATTCGGCCATCAGATTAGCCACCAATGCTCCTTATAGGACATCTCTATACTCCTCTGCAAACTGGTAATCTCTGTATACCCATCGCAAGACCCATTGGTTGATGTTTATTTATAAAACCCTCTTAGGCCTCACTTCCCCATATCCGAGATATCTACTGCAGCCCTCATCCTCCAATTACAACACCAATTCTGCCAGTCGCATTCTGTTAAAGGTCCCCAAACTCAAACTGGACAGTTTGATCTCAATCTCTTCATTCAAAGACTCAATCATGGACACACTTAATGACAGTTGTGGCTGCTTTGCGTGATGCATTTTCATCGCTACCTTCTTGCCCTTTGTGCTGTTGTCTGTGCCCAATAATGTTTGTACCATGTTTTGTGCTGCTACCATGTTGTGTTGCTCCCATGCTGTGTTGTCATGTGTTACTGCCTTGCTATGTTGTTGTCTTAGGTATCTCTTTTGGTAGTGTTGTTTTGTCTCTCGTCGTGATGCGCGTTTGGTCCTATATTTATATTTTATTCCCAGCCTCCGTCCCCGCAGGAGGTATTTTGCCTTTTGGTAAGCCGTCAATGTAAATAAGAATGTATTCTTCATTTACTTGCCTAGTTAAATAAAGGTTAAATAAAAAAAATACATGTAGGCCTAAACAGCAGACGGAAACAGCTGGTTTCGACCGTTTATGAGCAGAAGGTATTGTATATGCCCGTGTGTGGTCTTACATCTTTGTGGTGTCCATGAGGCAACATTTACCAGCTATCTATAATTTAGAATATTTACACTGACTGTAATGAAGTGGACTGTCCAACCAGAGTTCCTAAAGTACCATCTTTGATTCAACGGTCATCATGTTATCCAGTAGGTTCTATTTAAACGCAGTATAACAAATTATTACTTCAACACTGCAAAAACCTCCTTCGTCAGGAGGATGCGCAATGGGCATACGTGTCTCAAAGCTTTTCCATGTGAGTTTGTTACGAAGCATCTTCCCTTGCCCAGCAAAACAGAGCGACGTGTCATTTTTTTTTCTCACTCTGAAGCTAGTTAGCTAGCCACTACCTCGTTAAAGAACGAGAGCATATCAAGACACCCCTTATCAACTCTCACCTTATTCGTAGAAAGGGAACGTAGTCGTTTGAAAATGGCAGCAATATCTTGCTTGGTGGGCTCGGACATCTTTCCACCTGTTGATAATGTCACCTGATAGGTAAAGAGCAGCGTTCAGCAAATTTGTTTTCCTGTGAGTCAAAAAGGCTTCCGTGCTCGTCATGGGTAAAGGCACACGTCACAACGATAAAAAATGTTTTAACACGTGGGCATTGTTATTGTAACATGGAAGTCTGGGTAATGAAGTTCAATGTCTTTCTATTATCATTGATACTGTATGTTTAATTGAAAATAAATGACAACAGTGAAACTTCTCTTTTCGTTCAATTCATTTATAATGTATGCTGTGAGACAACATTGGCAAACTGAGTTGTTCAAGTAAAGCTGCTGCTGACGGTGTTGTTTATGACATGACCTGAAACCAATGATGTAAATATATATATATCACGACCTCTCACACGGACAGAAAACTAATATCAAACCAAATCTATCTTCCTCTCGAAATGCGGTTGTAGGCTCCCTATTGCCGAGGGAGCATTGTTGTGAGTGCATTCTTTAGCGAACACTAATATAAGAGCCATACCATCAACTCCCAATAGCCGAAACCTATACTAGGGATGGGAATTGGGATAGGTCCTATACCAGATATAGTTTGCCAGTACTGGTAATGCACATGTGGTCGGGTTAAGGGTGTGTGTCAATCATTAATTCACTTTAAAAAATTCTGTCAATTACTAATCATAAGTAGGCTATGGCCCCTCTCATTTACAAATGGAACAAGACAGCACATTTGCGAGACATTCGCCATAAAACATTCAATTATTGTACAAACAGATTTTTTTCCAGAATCACAGCATTTCATGCAACAGAGAAAAACAAACCCACTTAAGGCATCTCATAAATCTCTTAATTTGTTCGTCCATCGCTATTTGCATAAAAAAATACTTTTATTAAAATCGGACCCTCTAGATCGTGAAAAACAGTAAAAGCTGTGGTTTTTATTGCTTAAAGTGTAACATTGTTTATCTGGCACAAAACAAAAAAAACTTCTCCCAAAGCTTTGAATTCAACATCCAGTGCAAGCTGGGGCTAAAGCTCTTAGCTTCAAGTCAGACACCTTATTCCCAAACATTCAGTGTTTAAAGAAAAAACATTCACATGACGTAAAAATCTACCAACAGAATGTGAAGTCAATTGTGTGAAAAAAATGGCTCCCTATATAGAGCACTACGTTTGAGCAGAACCCTATGTGCCCTGGTGAACGTCCCTAATACTAAAATTACCAGCAAACGTGTACAATCAATCAATAGGTGAGCCAATACAATTAAAGAATAACCAATCAATTAAGCCTGAGGGGGTAAAGGTTACAGGACAACGTATTAAAAAGCAATGAGGGTGAGTGTGTCACTTATTGTTAAAATGTGGGTTGGAGTATCTTGGTATCAGAGCATTTACGTACAGAATAATACCAAATACGACAATGGAAGAACTGGATAGAATTAATAATATTGTTTTCTTATTCATCAACTATTCTCTGAGCAAAAAAAAAGATTAGAATAATCAGATTTAAAATACAAAAAAAGGATAACGAGACTTGACAAATCTGACCTACAGGCATCAATTACAATGTTGTGTAAGAAAGACAATTGTTCTGAACCAGCACTGCTATGAATCCCAAGCCCTTTTCTCAAAACATTTGAACAAGTAAAAGTAAAATAAAATGGGTTGTAGGTTCTGATATTTCAGTCATAATGTGAAAAAAAAAAAAACATTGTCAAAAGGATGGGGGAGGATGCTCAAAACAGCGCAAGAAATAACATGCAATTGCAAATTCCCCCTATTTCGACATAAGGCTTCCAAATCGGATCCTGGACTACAAATTGCTGTCGCAATAGAATCAGATCTATAGAACTAAAAATATGTATCACCAACTCTCTACGACAAAAAATAATTAAAGATTCAACCGAGAGATTGGAGACCTAAAAGTAGTTTCAAATCAAATCTAAAATGTGCAATAGACCTCTTGAATGGGACATACGTATATCCTCTCCCATGTCTGTTCACATCTTTTAAAATCGGTTTATTCTTTCAACGTCTTCATAACCTCAAGCTACAATTGGAAGGTTACATGTTTTAAATAGCTTTTTATATATTTTTTTCCTGTAACAGTAATGGCTTTAAGTAAGCTTGCTTTTGCAGCTGGCTTTAGATTCTCTACTGGGTGTCCCATCATAAAGGTCGACAATGAGAGCAGGCCGTAGTTGTAGGACGATTTGTGCTTGTGCACGTGGGATCCAGGAAGATACAACAGAGAGAGCTACATCATCATCATCTTCGACGGGCAAACACCTTCCTTATGCCACCCCTTTCTCACACACATGCAGTGGCCGGCCTCTACCATGCGGGAGGAGAGGGTGAGAGGGGTGAATGCGAGGCCTGCCCTGCCCACCCACCTGACCCATCTCCTCCTCCACTTTCTTTCTCCTCTTCAACCCATCCTCTTCTCTTTTGTGTTCCTCCTCGTCCATCGCTCTGTCATTACTGGATGTCTTCTACGTAGTTGGCGGGGTAGAGGCCCACCACGCCGTCTTTCAGGCGCCCTCTGCACCAGCCCTGGTCGTCCTCGTTTCCTATCTTGGTGAACTCCTCGCCTTCAGGACAAAAAAGAAAACAGGGAGGAATGGACAGATTAGTATGTGAACACATAGTGGTAGATGATACGCACGTCTTTCTGTTGAGCAGCTTAGACAATTATTTGTGACTCACAATTCAGCCTCACTCACTTTTCTCTGTGTTCTAATGGTCATAGATAACTGATCTGACAGGACCTGTCAATTAAAAGAAGACTGGTGGAGACACATCCAGTCCTTCCACTTAGCAGTGGTCATACAGGAGAGCAAACTAGAGAATAAGGGGACAGGGCAGGGGTCTCTTCACTCGCATAGTCTTTAGAGTATTCTCTCACACACACACACCTGCTTTGAAGCTGAGCTCATCCTGCTCCTGTCCTTCGTAGTCGTAGAGGGCGCGCACGGCCACAGACACCGAAGACGCCGGCTCCCCCTCAAACGGGTTCCCGTCGCCGTTGGCGTCCTCCATGGAAAACGGGTTCACTCCCGTCTCCTCATCAGACCACTCCTGCGACTTCTCCACACTGCTGGCGCTGGACGGACACAGAGGAGCCAATCAACATAAGGGACATTTGAAAATGTAACTAGTCAATCATGCCCTGCTCACACACAGATTGGACAATCCAGCATGCCAGGCGAGAGAGGCGGAAACAAAAAGAGTTAAGAGGGCCTGGGGAGGGGAGGAGGCATACAAAAAAACCACACCAATGTAGAGTACAGCACAGCACGTAGAAGGCCCAGCAAACGCATCTCCAGATACATAGACTGTAAGCATATAGGTTTCTCCCTTCCTCTCTCAAATCAGCCAATGGGAGGGAAAAAACATGCCTGTTTAGGAAACCAATGCTGTGAGGTTTTGTTGGCGAGGCAAGCTGTTGTTGTTGTTTCATGGCAGACATTTTGGCGACTGGATTTGTGAGTTTGCTTCAACATCACTTGGAGTGGACACGCAGACAGAGTGCTGAGGTAAGGCAAGGCAACACAGTGACACGAGTACAGTACACAAACACACAGAAACAATGATACACGTCAGAAAAAGGCCAGTCCATTTGACAAAAGCATGGTTGGAGTTCACCAAATCCACCACTGGAGGGAGGTAGATGGACAGCAACCTGATGAAAAAACACCCTTCTACCTCAGTCGGCGAAAACCCATGAAACACACATCCTCAGGTTACAGTCAGACCCTTGCAACTGGCACACTCAAACACCTTTGGCATCTCATAGTTCCTGCTTTATGCCAGAGAGACTGACACACACACACACACCGTTGACTTTATGAGTGCCAGTTTCTCTGTCCTGCCTTGAGTCAATATCAGAATTAATGTAAAAGAGGACCTAATATAGCACTCACTGGCCACTTCATTAGGTACACCTTGCTAGTACCAGGTTGGACCCCCTTTTGCCTTCAGGTCATAAAGGGATTGACATGGTCAGCAACAATACTCCGGTAGGCTGTTGCGTTTAAACAATGCTCAATTGGTACTAAGGGGCCCAAAGTGTACCAAGAAAATATCCCCCACACTATTACACCACCACCACCAGCCTGAACCGTTGATACAAGGCAGGATAGATCCATGCTTTCATGTTGTTTACGCCAAATTCTGACCCTACAATCTGAATGTCGCAAATTGTAGCCTCAGTTTCCTGTTCTTAGCTGACAGGAGTGGCACCCGGTGTGGTCTTCTGCTGCTGTAGGCCATCTGCTTCAAGGTTCGACGTGTTGTGCATTCAGAGATGCTCTTCTACATACCTTGGTTTTAACGAGTGGTTATTTGAGTTACTGTTGTCTTTCTATCAGCTCGAACCAGTCTGGCCATTCTCCTCTGACCTCTGCCATCAACAAGGCATTTTCGTCCAGAGAACTGCCGCTCACTGGATATTTTCTCATTTTCGGACCATTCTCTGTAAACCCTAGAGATGGTTGTGCGGGAATCCCAGTAGATCAGCACTTTCTGAAATACTCAAACCAGCCCGTCTGACACCAACAACCATGCTACGCTCAAAGTAACTTAAATCACCTTTCTTCCCCATTCTGATGCTTGGTTTGAACTTCAGCAGATCGTCTTGACCATGTCTACATGCCTAAATGCATTGAGTTGCTGCCACGTGATTGGCCGATTAGATATTTGCCTTAACGAGCTGTTGAAAAGGTGTACCTAATGAAGTGGCCTATGAGAGTAGGTTCTCACCAAGTTCTAGACAGGCTTTTGTTTAAAGTTCCAACTTGCAACAGATCTGACTGCAAAGTAAACACAGACAGGAAAAATACAAACACACACACAGAAAGGACGCTCTGCAGGACTTGGCAGTTGGCACTGCTAGGAGTGATGACTAATGTAGGGTTGGTGTGATCGCTCACTGAGAGCCCATGCACAGTAACACAGCCTGCCCCTAGCCAGGGAGAGGGAGGGAGAAACGGGAGAGGAGGGGAATGGTAAAAAAAAAAAAGCGAGATAAACGAAAGGAGAGGTGACAGAGAGAGCGAGAGAGGGGAAAGGGAGGAGAAGAAGGGGACAATGATAGATGAGGAGAGGAATAAAAGGAGAGGAGGGAAAAACAGGAAATAGTGAAGGGAAAAATAACAATGATAGAGGACAGAAAGGGTTTGCCTCAATAGTGTGTTATCGAAGTGTTTCTCAGGGGTACACATTTTTGTTTTTAGCCCAGCACTAGCTCACCTGGTTCAACTAAATCAGCAAGCCCTATGTGCTAGTGCTGGGCTGGAACAACATTCACCCAAAGTCTGAGGGGGAAGAGAGGAGAAAAGAAAGAAGAGAGGGAGTGAGGGAAGAAAGAGGGAGAGGAGTGGGTCTCTCTTTCACCAACGTTTTCACTTCCTCCACTTTTTTGACATTGAGTGGACTGCGGTTGTTGTTGTTGTTGACGACGACAGTGGGCTGTTCCTTCATGGTCTCCTGGAGATCCTCGTCGTCGTCTTCCTCGAAGGGGTTCGAACCCACCGGCTCTGTGCTAGTGGGCACAGTCAGGCTGACCACACGGAGACACGGAGAGAGGCATTTGTGACACACACGTACACCACAAAACACATACTTCGTACACGTACACACCTTGAATCCAGACAGCTTCGTGACATACCAAAAGCTGAATCGAAAACCTTGGCTATGAGGGTTTAAGACAAAATGGACACAACTAGTACACAAGTGACACTTCCAACCATAACCAATCAAATAGACAGTATGAGTACTGTGACAACAAACACATGACCAGTCTGAGGACACTGACAAGGCAAAGCTGGGTACATATGTTTTTTTCTTTTCATCCATCGTGACACTAGGACACAAAATAAGCATGTTAAGTTAACAAATAAGAAACGGTCAGTTTTCCCATTCCAATTTTCATTCACACATTTGTACACCTTTACAAATTCACAATCTCACTGATGCTTTTACTAGCATTTTATTAGCACTTTTCCCCAGCTGATTCACCAGGAATTCCAATTTGACCCATATAACAGCCCATTTCCTTAGATACTTCAGGTAGATCTGAGAGGATCAGATTGGTTTAAGCAATATGGCAATAGCTCCATCTTGGCCTCTGATTGGCTAGGACAAAGCATCAAAATATTAGTGACACCCATCTTAAAAAATATATATATATATTTTTTTTTCTTTTTGTTGTTGTTTTTGTTTAAGATAGGTGTCACTAATATGGTGACACATATACACACACACACACACACACACACACACACACTGGGGGCCAAAAGTTTGGAATATCTCTTTATTTGCACTATTTTTTTTACATTGTAGAATAAAAGTGAAGACATCAAAACTATGACATAACACATATGGAATCATGTAGTAACCCAAAAAAGTGTTAAACAAATCATAATATATTTTGATTCTTCAAATTAGCCACCCTTTGCCTTGATGACAGCTTTGCACACTCAGGGCATTCTCTCAACCAGCTTCATGAGGACCGCCACAGGAATGGAAGACCCAGAAATACCTCTGCTGCAGAGTATAAGTTCATTAGAGTTACCAGCCTCAGATTGCAGTCAAATAAAAGCTTCACAGAGTTCAAGTGACACATCAATATAAACTGTTCAGAGGAGACTGTGTGAATCAGGCCTTCATGGGTGAATTGCTCCAAAGAAACCACTACTAAAGGACACCAATAAGAAGAAGAGACTTGCTTGGGCCAAGAAACACGAGCAATGGACATTAGACCGGTGGAAATTTGTTGTCTGATGGAAAAGCATTCCAGGTAATGCTGGTTGAGAGAATGCCAAGAGTGTGCAAAGCTGTCATCAAGGCAAAGGGTGGCTATTTGAAGAATCTCAAATATAAAATATATTTATATGTTTAACACTTTTTTGGTTACTACATGATTCCATATGTGTTGTCATAGTTTATGTCTTCACTTATATTCTACAATGTAAAAAATAGTGCAAATAAAGAAAAACCTTTGAATGAGTAATATTCCAAACTTTTGGCCCCCAGTCTAGATCTAGAGAAGTACCTTGGGTTTGAGGCTGGGGGTAGATTTGGAATTCCACACTAGTCTGTTTTGAGAATGAATTACGATGAAGTCACCCTAGACATTGATCTACGGTCAGTTTTGTATTTCCCCCTAAATGGTTATGGTTAGGATTTAGGGAAGGTAAACTGATCCTAAACCTGTGCTTAGAGGCAACTTCAACCAGGGACACACTGTAATGTCATTATGTTTACAGTGCAGTTGGACCATGGCACGTAGTAGCTATCTGTCAAATCACAACGTCACTGCACTGTGGACAAAATGTGAACACCTTTATTGACAGTCATGGCGCTACACTCTCTGAGTTAACCACATCTCTTTCAGAGGAGTTGAAACACCAAATAAACACTGAACGGCGGCAACAATGTAACTTTACTTGGCAGAAGTCAGAAAAAAACAAAACAGATGTTCACACATTCTTAATGATGTTATATTAGGTCTCAGACTAATATCAGCCTACTTTTTGGTGATAGGCACAAGTGTTCTTTGTAGATTATATAAAAGGGTAATACTCGATAGTCACCCATAAACAACTTTTAAAGTAAGCAAATTATAAAATGCCCATAGTAGTAAACTATCCCTTTAAGGGGGATAGATAGCTAGATGTACTATCCCTTTAAGGAGGATAGATAGCTAGATGTACTATCCCATAAAGGGGGATAGCTAGATAAATGTACTATCCCTTTAAGGAGGATAGCTAGCTAGATGTACTATCCCTTTAAGGGGAAAAGATAGATATATGTACTATCCCTTGTAGTGGTTGTATTTCTGATTTTGCTAGAGCGCAGGAATGTGGACCAACTCTCATAATGCATGAACATGATAAGGAAGGAGTGAGGTTATACTACGGTCCAGACAAGACGTTCACCGTTACCCCCTTTTCCTTATATGGCCATTGTTTGTACAGTCTATTGTGTTGTCGTGAGCTGTGAAAATGTATTTCCACTGTAAGTACAACTAATCTTGATCGACACACACACTAATCTTCACCCCTGTAGACACAGATATAGCCTACTGTAGAAGTAACAGAGTACGTGTCTCTTGTGCTGGTAGAGCGAGTCTAGGCAGACCCATGTTTGGCAGTATGCACATCTGATGGATACCAAAGGGTCAAACGCTTTGCGTGCCTCAAATTCCTCTTATTAACTCCATTCACGCTCCTCCAGTACCCACTAACTCACACTCACGCTCCTCCAGTACCCACTAACTCACACTCACGCTCCTCCAGTACCCACTAACTCACACTCACGCTCCTCAAGTACCCACTAACTCACACTCACGCTCCTCAAGTACCCACTAACTCACGCTCCTCCAGTACCCACTAACTCACGCTCCTCCAGTACCCACTAACTCACACTCACCAAGTACCCACTAACTCACACTCACCAAGTACCCACTAACTCACACTCACCCAGTACCCACTAACTCACTCACGCTCCTCCAGTACCCACTAACTCACTCACGCTCCTCCAGTACCCACTAACTCACTCACGCTCCTCCAGTACCCACTAACTCACTCACGCTCCTCCAGTACCCACTAACTCACTCACGCTCCTCCAGTACCCACTAACTCACTCACGCTCCTCCAGTACCCACTAACTCACTCACGCTCCTCCAGTACCCACTAACTCACTCATGCTCCTCCAGTATCCACTAACTCACTCATGCTCCTCCAGTATCCACTAACTCACTCATGCTCCTCCAGTATCCACTAACTCACTCATGCTCCTCCAGTATCCACTAACTCACTCATGCTCCTCCAGTACCCACTAACTCACTCATGCTCCTCCAGTACCCACTAACTCACACCCATTAAACAAACATTGTGCAGCAACCGTTAGCCAGTGGCGCAACTCTGTTTTTTCAGGGCTTGTTACAGGAATGTTTACTGTGACCATGGCAACAGCTCAGTGGTGGAAGACGTCATTCCAAAGGCTATTTTCCAGAATGCTTCACCAGTGTTCCCGATCAGCGGCAGAAAGCCTTTATGTAGAGGAACAGTGACTAGGATGTTTAGATTTGGAAGTGGTGTGTGTGTGTGTGTGTGTGTGTGGCAGTGGTAAGAGAGTACCAGAAGCTACATTCTTTCACTGGCCTTACGACATGTTTATCTACTGCACTTTGAGAAATGTCTTCCCACTTCCTGACAGTGTGTGTGTGTGTGTGTGTGTGTGTGTGTGTGTGTGTGTGTGTGGTTACCTGCTATTGCTCTTGGCTGCCTGCTGCTCTTCCATTTGGCTGATGCCCGTCAGGGTGACTCCATCGGATGGCTTCTTCTTAGTCTCTCGCCGACTCAGTGTACGGTTCAAGTCTACGGACCAGTCCTGTGACACACACACACACACACGCACACAAGATTAGAGTCATGTACCCTTGGACACAGATGAACATGATTCACATGCTCAGCTCAACGGATTCAGCATCAATATTCAAACATTAGTAACTAAAAATGCTTGTCTTAGCAACAATACTACACTTAGGACAAGCATAGAAATAATGCACACACTTACACCCAAGTGCACATTCACTAGGTAACGTTAGGCAAACGTTTCTCAGGGTGATAAATTAACATAGAATGTAGCGGTACAGAATACTATAGAAATATGATTGTGTCTGTTCTATACCTTGCTTTTCTATCTGCTGTTTTGTAACATGGTTTGACACCAACCAAATAATACCCCACGCCCTTATCTTGTGACAGTGCTATCAGTTCCTCTTGGATAGAGCTTGGTTACGGTCTGTGCACTGATGAAAAGTCAGTATTTGGTACAACCTGACAGACAGGTTTAGTGTGTGTGTCTGTCCTGTCAAATGACAGAAAAACGCTGGGGAGATTGCACACTGTCACATTGGGCTTTGTGTGGCACAACATATCACAGTATGTCCTTAAAATGCTTGGACCGAGAGGGGGTCCAATCTGTCCCATGGGTGGTTTGAGTACATTTTTATTTGTTTTAAATTAACTCAATATACTTTAAAATTACTAAAATGAAATTGATTCTTGACGGGCCAGCTCAATAACAATCACTGTGCACATTCAGGGAGCATAACAAAATTCCCAAAACTATTATTTTTACAATTCTGACGACATGGAAATACAATATTTTCAGCGCGACCCTTCAGACCTCGTTGAAGACCAAATGCAGCCCCCGAGGCAAAAGGACAAACACCCCTGACCTAGAGGGAGAAATGGCAAGCTAGCTCTCGGAGTGGGAAGAGAAGTTCCAATGGAATCTTTCCACAGAGCCATAAATCTTGTGGAGTTATTAATACCAATTTAACAACAGCAGCAGTCATCAAGCTCCTAACTAAGATAAATATCAGCAAAATCAATATCAGGGAAAAATGGCTTGCAAATTAATGATCTATGACGTTTGGCTGAATTATGGGCTTTCAGCTTCTGATGTACTGAAACTGCTCCTGAGGACATGAAGGACTGACTGACCGATAGGCTGACTAACTTTCTGCCTCAATCTATTGTAACCTGATTTCTAAAGTTATTCATTTACTCGAGTCAGTCCATGGGAATGGCTTGGAGAACTCCCTCCTCCTTCCTCTCTCAAAGTAGCAGTGATGATGTATTACCTTCAAGTTCATTGTCAAGTAAATCGTAGGTTAGGACATCCACTTTGTGCATGACAAGTAATTCTTCCAACAATTGTTTACAGACAGATTATTTCACTTATAATTCACTATATCACAATTCCAGTGGGTCAGAAGTTTACATGCACTTAGTTGACTGTTCCTTTAAACAGCTTGGAAAATTCCAGAAAATTATGTCATGGCTTTAGAAGCTTCTGATAGGCTAATTGACATCATTTGAGTCAATTGGAGGTGTACCTGTGGATGTATTTCAAGGCCTACCTTTAAACTCAGTGCCTCTTTGCTCGACATCATGGGAAAATCAGCCAAGACCTAAGAAAAAATGTGTAGACCACCACAAGTCTGGTTCATCCTTGGGTGAAATTTCCAAACACCTGAAGGTACCACGTTCATCTGTACAAACAACAGTACACAAGTATAAACACCATGGGACCACGCAGCCGTCATACCGCTCAGGAAGGAGACGCGTTCTGTCTCCTAGAGATGAATGTACTTCGGTGCGAAAAGTGCAAATCAATCCCAGAACAACAGCAAAGGACCTGGTGAAGATGCTGGAGGAAACAGGTACAAAAGTATCTATAGCCACAGTAAAACGAGTCCTATATCGGCGTAACCTGAAAGGCCGCTCAGCCAGGAAGAAGCCACTGCTCCAAAACCGCCATAAAAAAGCCAGACTATGGTTTGCAACTGCACATGGGGACAAAGATTGTACTTTTTGGAGAAATATCCTCTGGTCTGATGAATCAAAAATAGAATGGTTCGGCCATAATGACCATCGTTATGTTTGGAGGAAAAAGGGGGAGTCTTGCAAGCCGAAGAACACCATCCCAACCGTGAAGCACGGGGGTGGAAGAATCATGTTGTGGGGGTGCTTTGCTGCAGGAGGGACTGGTGCACTTCACAAAACAGATGGCATCATGAGGAAGGAACATCTCAAGACATCAGTCAGGAAGTTCAATCTTGGTCACAAATGGTTCTTCCAAATGGGCTATGACCCCAAGCATACTTCCAAAGTTGTGGCAAAATGGCTTAAGGACAACAGTCAAGGTATTGGAGTGGCCATCACAAAGCCATGACCTACATCCTATAGAACATTCTGACTTAGTTACACCAGTTCTGTCAGGAGGAATGGGACAAAATTCACCCAACTTATGTAGTTGTAAGCTTATGTAAACTTCCGACTTCAACTGTACCTTCTTCACCTCACCCTTTACCTCAAACTCAGAACCGTTCACTGACACTGAGCCACTCTGTCATTCCCTCAATACTCTCCTAATACTCCCCCTCAAACTGGGGCCAGTGCATTGGAGCGAAACCCCCCCCCCCCCTCTCTCTCCCCCATTCCTCTCCCTCATCCCCGTACCTCAAACTGGGGCCAGTTCATGGGCATTCCAGGACCGTGGTTGGAGCGGAACCACTTGAGGTCCTCCTCAGCGTCAGCAGCAGAAATAGTGTCCTCCAACGTGTGGTAGACTGTCTGGAATCTAGAGAGGGAGATAAAAGGAAGAGAGAGCGAGAGAGAGAGAGAATATCAGCGTTTCCCTAATGATGGATAGTGAACCATGTCCAATCCCAAATCCCCCCTATCAAGGTAGATCTGGGTTGTAGAGGCTGAAATCCAAATGCAGCCTTATCCCCTACTCCCTAGACACTTATTTAGATATAAGAGGATTGAATAGCAGCCAATCAGAAGGCAAATAAAGCTATGAAGCTTAGAGTGCATAGGCTAGGGGTCCATTTGGAATTGATATGGAGAGGTGGAGGTGTCTTACTAGGGATTTGAGGAGATGCAGAAGGGTCTTACTCGCCATTGGTTGAGTGGTGGAGGTGTATTAGCCTACTTGTGATGGGTGGAGAGGTATCATAGCCTACTTGTGATTGGTGGAGAGGTCTTACTTGTGATTGGTGGAGAGGTCGAGGTGATGCTTGACTTCCAGCAGAAGTGCTTTGAAGAAGGTGATGCGTTTGTCCTCAAACTGCTGCCACTGTTCAAACACCTGCTCCATGTTCTCCGTGTACTGGGGAGTCACCTTGTCCAGCTCCTCCAGAGACTTCTCATAGCGCTCCTTAGTCTGGGACCCAGAGGATCATACAGGGAAGTGCACACACACACAAACAAACACACACACACGCACGCAGCTGAAATATTTGCCACATATTGTCCAGATACTAATTGGTCACATTCCAGCCATGACACACAACATAGACATAAAACATGTCCACGCAGAGATGATTTTACACCAGTGTAACCTTCCCAGCCCCTCACACCCACACCTACCTTCTCCATCTCCTGCTGGCACTTCTCCACCTTGTCCTGAAGCTTCTTCTGGGCCTCAGGGTTGCTGTTGTTCTCCAGCTTGCTGCTGTTCTCCCGGCTTGTGGCCAGCTTCTCTTCCTTACAGGCCCCGTGGTACGCCTTCTTCATCGTCTCCATCTGCCATATGGCACAGAGAAGGTAAGGTACAGTGATTATCATCATCACATCATGCTTATATAGCCAATGGATAACCAAGTTCGCTCAGTAGCTAAGTGACTATTCAATATGATTCCACCCTTTCAGTGGTAGACACAAGCTTAGGAACAAGACAGACTCTAGCCTTTTGGGGGCTATAAGCAAGATTTGCCTGGGGGCCCCCCACCCACCTCGCAGGCAAAACATTTAGTGGCCCCCCTCTTGGCGGCGGTGAGAAAATGTGCAGTTTTAAAAGAGCCACTGAACACGCCGATTGGCTTGTGTTTTTCTGTTACTCGTTAGTAAAACAAAGATTTTTCTTGGAGGCGTGTTTCCTGACCGATTCTGCATTTGGTTAATGATGTTTGTCCCCCATGAGACACTGTAGGCAGCACGGAAGCCTATTTCACTTCCTCAAAATCAACCCTAAGACAACTCAAGAAATCTGTAATTAACGTTGACGTTTTTGCAGAGGATGTTTTAGTTGCCCAATTTCACATTTCAGGTGTTTGGTGCCGTATTTGTCAAGTAAAAAAAATGCTCAACGTGTTGTCTTATGTAAACAAAGTCGGAGCTGCTGGGCAAGTCTGTCTCACTGGATGCTATTGAATAGAGGGCAATCACAGCAGCTGTTCACCCCATGTTAATGGGCAATGGACATCTTCAAATCAAAACTCAACCTTCATTTGCCCGCTGTGACATACGGATCTTCCATACTTTGTTTTAGAGGAGACTGACTGACAAATTACCCTATTTACACTTTGTAGTCCATTTTGACACTAGAATAACTGTTTCTGACTCATAGATGCCACGTAGTTGTCCGTTTTCAAAGAAATGGGTTGCCATTCAATTTTTTTTGCCATGGGGCGGGGATAAAAAACAGAAAAGTGGTCCCTTATTGGCTGGGCTGGCATTGGGGGGTCTTTGAAAGGCAAGAGAATACCTTGGTAAGGTAAGGTAACAAAATAAAATAATGAAAGTCTTAAAGACTAAGCACCCAATTCAGACTCTGGTGAGGATGAATATTTTAAGCTTTTATTTAATATTTTTAGGACTATGATTTAAAGGACAGAATTGGAAGGTTAGAAACCACAGTAGGTTACTCAGTAAACTATAGAATGGCATAGGATAGCAACAGGATATAAGAAGGACTAGAATGGTTGAATAGAACAGTGTCTATTGTGCTGTGGTGTGGTTGTACCAGGTTGTACCAGGCACTAAGAATTTGGGTCCATGTATGTTGAGATTTATGAGTGCGTGTCTGGTTGCCTTCATATGTGAGTGTGTTTATCTTTACACCATTACTAGGGGGTCGCCACGATGGTTTCACAGTTTCGTATCTTGAAGTTTCATTGCCATGGAGGGATTGTTTTACATTTTGAAGGTTTAACTGCTGACAGGAAGAGGGGGTAGACGAACCAGAGTTGAAAGGTTTTGAAACGATAGTGTACGACCGTTAAGAGGAGTTAATAAGCCTACCCGTGAGGGAGGGGCTATGTATGCTATGTAACCACACGAGTATAAGAAGCGGAAAGGAGTCTGGGAGGAGCAGAAGTCTCCGGGGGCTCCTTGGCTTTTGTTTCTTGCGTATTAAAAGTCTGTTACTTTTCCAAACTGCTTTATTTTTAAGAGAAAGAGTAAGATTTGCTACAACAGTGAACAAAGAGGTGGAAACTAAAGTAGACTTACAAAACCTGTCCACCTAACAGCTGTTTTTTTTTTTTTTTCTCCTGTTGTTTGGGACAGGGCCAGAGTGGCAGCAATGTTCCTCTCCCACTTATCATGGGATCTCTGATAAAGACCACATAGTCAAATAACAGAGGGAACAGCCTGTCTGCTATTTACTCTGATTATATAATAGAAATGGAAGCTGTGTGAGTGTGCGCGTGCGTATGTGTGAGAAAGACAGAGCAAGGCTGAGTGTAAGATTTTAAATATGGAATGTTTTCTATCCGTGCAGTTGTTTGTATGCACGTGCAGTAGACAAGGCCATGCCTTCCTCTTCTTTTAAGAGTTAGCCCATTTCCATCTCCTCTCTCTCTGTTTGCTCACTGTCTGGCCCTCAAATACATAAATTACCTCCTTGACCCAACCCACACATAACTGTACCAATCCATCACTGCCCAATGACAACACCAGGAAGTGGCTTACTGTGACACACACACACACGCCAAGAAGTCTCAGATTGTGACACTGGTACACTACAAACTCTCTGAGCAGGAAGGTCGTGTCCAGCCCAGTAAACAGACGACTAAAATGGCGAGGCCTGTTCCAGAACTCCCAGGTCAGAGGAGAAGTGACGTCAGACATAATTTGAGTGCGTGTGTGTGTGTGTCGGTTTGTGCAAGCGGGAGTATGTGTGTGTCTCTGTATATTAGCAGCACAGAAGCTGCAGTTCTTCTGCACTACTACTGCTAGCCAAAAGCACAGCGGAGCAGCCCAGTGTCTTTCCTCCACCATAACAAATCAAGGTGCCGCAGAGAAACTGGGTGCCGGTTCGACACGCAATGGCCTTCCCCTTCTCTGTAGCTGCCTGTGTGGCCAATGGAAAGTTACACACCAATGCTTCCTATGAACAGCCAACTCTCTAATGGAACAGCCTGTTTATATAGCGCTAATGGCCTGTTTGTAGTACAGCAGAGCAGATAGTCCTGGAGAGGAGGAGCTGCAAACAGCAAAAGCAGCGAGTCAGTATGTTCAAGTGAACTGAGGGGTGATGGGAATAATTGTGGTGGCTATTGCAGAAATCAATGGACTGATAAATACAGGGTAAAGCTGATGCGTGTGTTTCTTTACCTCGGAGCTTGTTGGTCCTGTGTTCTAGCTCCGAATCCACATCTAACCTCATTTCCTGATGGTGTGTGTGTGTGTGTGTGTGTATTGCATGTGTGCGTGTCTGACTCCCTAACCTCTTTCAGTTTCTTGGCCCAAGGTTTCTGGGCCTTGCGGAAGCCGTCGTCAGCCTCCTTGGTCTCCTTGAAGCCTCCGATCATCTGTTTGTGGTAGTAGTCCCTCTGCCACACCTTGAGCTTCTCAAAGTCCTCCCCCATCAGCGCCGCCTTCACCTCCATGTGGAGCTCGCTCACCTTCTCCGCCTCCGTGCACAGTGCGCCCCACGCCCGCTCCAGGGTCCCGTACTGGGGGCCTGAGGTGGGGGTACACATGATTAGAGAACACGCGTTCATTCTCACGGTGATGGAGAGTGCGGTACTGAGAGTCCAAGGGAACAGAGGGGGTAAAAGGAGTGGAACACACACCTGTCTTCAGTGCTTGGACAGATGAAGTGTGTGTGTGCCTACCTTTCTCTATAAGCTGTCTCCAGCGTTTGGACCACTCTGTGAGCTGCTGTGCGTAGGACTTCTCGACGCGTGCCCGCTCATGGAGACAGTTCATCAGGTCGTTACACAGGCGACTGCCATCGTCCACCCGCCTCACTGTCCGCTTGTAGTTCCCCACCTGGGAGAGAGGGGGATGTGGGCTTGTGTCTGAGTATGTGTGTGTGTGGCAGGGTGGGAGTTGTGAGAGTACAGCTACGTGCATATCATAGAACATGTTGGTTAATCGTATGTTTTTCAGTGTGTGTGTGTTATACTGTATGTTGTGTACGATCTCACCTCCCAGAAGCTGTCACTGGAGACGTCCATCATGGAGTCATCGTAGGAGCCGGACATGGCTGCTGCTGCCCTCTGTACCCACAGTCCTCAGGGGCTGACACACACACACACACACACACACACACACACACACACACACACACACACACACACACACACACACACACACACAGTCAATAAGACGAAGCAGACTGGCTGTTACAGACAGGCTGCGGGGGACAGGACAGCACTGAGTCTTCAAAAAAAGTGCTCTGTTTATTGCATTAAAAATCCTTTTTACTTTCTACCCTAGCTGGGTCTTCCTTAAGTCAGTCAGTCAGTCGGTCCATCCTGCCAAGGGCTATGCTGAGAGCGTCTGGTGTTCTACCAGATGTAGAGAGCCCTGTGTGTGGCAGACTTAATACTCTGATCCCCTGGCTTCAGCACGGCCTAGTGGGGCTATTAGCCTATGTACTGTACCAACGAACACACACAAGAGGAGACAGACAGACAACTAGGAAAATAAAGCATGTAAATGAAGGGGGGTGACAGTGAGAGAGAAAACAGAAAGAGATTTCACAGGCTGTCACGCACGCACACACACTTTAGTTTCACTACAATCATATGACAAAGTGGCAGCTGGGAGCAGAGCATCATTCTGTAGTGTGTTCTCAGTCAGCTAGTAAAAGTAGCCCATTATCATAAAACGCTCCAAACAACACCCAGGCAATTGTAATTATCACTCTGTCACCATGACATTCCTGAGAAATGCACAATCAATCAACAGCCTGATCAACTCTATGCAAAGGAGATGTGTTGCGCTGAGGAAACTGGGTCACACCACTGGATCAGGGGGGTGGATATCGGTGACCAACAAATGCATATGTGTATTCTCAATCATGTGAAATACATAGATTGGGGCCTAATGAATTCATGTCAATTAATTGATTTTCTTATATGAACTGTAACTGAGTAAATTCTTCGCGTTTATATTTTTGTTCAGTATAGTACAGTTCTGCGTTTTTGACAAAACATTTTTATAACAGACATACCTCGCCACATCTTCACAACAACTTTGTCAATATGACTAGACTTCAAATCAAAATCAAATCAAATTGTATTTGTCACATGCACAGAATACAACGGGTGTAGGCTTAAGTGAAATGCTTGATTACAACCCTTCCCAACATGGAGCTATATACAGGAAGTACCAGATCAATGTGCAGCTATATACAGGAAGTACCAGTAACAGATCAATGTGGAGCTATATACAGGAAGTACCAGTAACAGATCAATGTGGAGCTATATACAGGAAGTACCAGTACCTGATCAATGTGCAGCTATATACAGGAAGTACCAGTACCTGATCAATGTGGAGCTATATACAGGGAGTACCAGTACCAGATCAATGTGGAGCTATATACAGGAACCAGATTAATGTGGAGCTATATACAGGGAGTACCAGTACCAGATCAATGTGCAGCTATAGACAGAGAGTACCAGAACCAGATCAATGTGCAGCTATATACAGGGAGTACCAGATCAATGTGGAGCTAAATACAGGGAGTACCAGATCAATGTGCAGCTATATACAGGGAGTACCAGTAGCAGATCAATGTGCAGCTATATACAAGGAGTACCAGATGTGGAGCTACAGTTGAAGTCGGAGGTTTACAAATACATTTAAACTCATTTTTCACAATTCCTGACATTTAATCCTAGAAAGATTTCCCTGTCTTAGGTCAGTTAGGATCACCAATTTATTTTAAGAATGTGAAATGTCAGAATAATAGTGGAGAGAATGATTTCAGCTTTTATATCTTTCATCACATTCCCAGTGGGTCAGACCTTTACATACACTCAATTAGTATTTGGTAGCATTGCCTTTAAATTGTTTAACTTGGGTCAAATGTTTTGGGTAGCCTTCCACAAGTTTCCCACAATAAGTTGGGTGAATTTTGGCCCATTCCTCCTGACAGAACTGGTGTAACTGAGTCAGGTGTGTAGGCCTCCTTGCTCGCACACGCTTTTTCAGTTCTGCCCACAAATGTTTGATAGGATTGAGGTCAGGGCTTTGTGATTGCCACTTCAATACCTTGACTGTTGTCCTTAAGCCATTTTGCCACAACTTTGGAAGTATGCTTGGGGTCATTGCCCATTTGGAAGACCCATTTGCGACCAAGCTTTAACTTCCTGACTGATGTCTTGAGATGTTGCTTCAATATATCCACATTATTTTCCTTCCTCATGATGCCATCTATTTTGTGAAGTGTACCAGTCCCTCCTGCAGCAAAGCACCCCCACAACATGATGCTAACACCCCTGTGCTTCACAGTTGGGATGGTGTTCTTCAGCTTGCAAGCCTCCCCCTTTTTCCTCCAAACATAACGATGGTCATTATGGCCAAACAGTTCTATTTTTGTTTCACCAGACCAGAGGACAAGTACGATCTTTGTCACCATGTGCAGTTGCAAACCATAGTCTGGCTTTTTTTTATGGCGGTTATGGAGCAGTGGCTTCTTCCTTGCTGAGCGGCCTTTCAGGTTATGTCGATATAGGACTCGTTTTACAGTGGATATATTTACTTTTGTACCTGTTTCCTCCAGCATCTTCAGAAGGTTCTTTGCTGTTGTTCTGGGATTGATTTGCACTTTTCACACCAAAGTACGTTGATCTCTAGGACACAGAACGTGTCTACTTCCTGAGCGGTATGACGGTTGCGTGGACCCATGGTGTTTATACTTGCATACTATTGTTTGTACAGATGAACGTGGTACCTTCGGTCGTTTGGAAATTGCTCCCAAGGATGAATGACTGATTTCTTTTGATTTTCCCATGATGTCGAGCAAGGAGGCACTGAGTTTGAAGGTAGGCCTTGAAATACATCCACAGGTACACCTCCAATTGACTCAAATGATGTCAATTAGCCTATCAGAAGCTTATAAAGCCATGACATCATTTTCTGGAATTTTCCAAGCTGTTTAAAGGCACAGTCAACTTAGTGTATGTAAACTTCTGACCCACTGCAATTGTGATATTGAATTATAAGTGAAATAATCTGTCTGTAAACAATTACTTGTGTCATGCACGAAGTAGATGTCCTAACCGACTTGCCAAAACTATAGTTAGTTAACATGAAATCTGTGGAGTGGTTGAAAAATGAGTTTTAATGACCTAAGTGAATGTAAACTTCCAACTTCAACTGTATATACAGGGGGTACCAGATCAATGTGCAGCTATATACAGGGAGTACCAGTACCAGATCAATGTGCAGCTATATACAGGTAGTACCAGTACCAGATCAATGTGCAGCTATATACAGGTAGTACCAGTACCAGATCAATGTGCAGGGGTACGAGGTATTTGAGGTAGATAATGTACGTACAAGAAGGCAGGGTAAGGTGACTAGGCATCAGGATATTAATAATAAAGAACAGACTAGCAGCAGCAAATGATAAGTGTGTGTGTGTGTGTGTGTAGGTTGGGTTAGGCTGCGTATGCGTATGTATCTGTAAATAAGAATTGGTTCTTAACTGACTTCTCTAGTTAAATAAAAGGTAAAAAAATATATATATAAAAATGACAGCTTTGCACACTCTTGGCATTCTCTGAACCAACTTCATGAGGTAGTCACATGGAATGCATTTCAATTAACAGGTGTGCATTCTTAAAAGTGAATTTGTGGATTTTTTTGTTGTTGAGTTTAAGCTAATCATATTATGGCAAGAACAGCTCAAATAAGCAAAGAGAAACGACAGTCAATCATTAGTTCAAGACATGAAGGTCAGTCAATACGAAACATTTCAAGAACTTTGAAAGTTTCATCAAGTGCAGTCACAAAAATCATCAAGCACTATGATGAAACTGGCTCTCATGAGGACCGCCACAGGAAAGGAAGATCCAGAGTTACCTCTGCTATAGAAGATAAGTTCATTAGAGTGTTACCAGCCTCAGAAATAGCAGCCCAAATAAATGCTTCACAGAGTTCAAGTAACAGACACATCTCAACATCAACTGTTCAGAGAGGGCTGTGTGAATCAGACTTCATGGTCAAATTGCTGCAAAGAAACCAATACTAAAAGGACACCAATAAGAAGAAGAGACTTGCTTGGGCCACGAAACACGAGCAATGGACATTAGACCGATGGAAATTTGTCCTTTGATCTGGAGTCCAAATTGGAGATTTTTGGTTCCAACCACCATATCTTTGTGAGACGCAGAGAATATGAACGGATGATCTCCGCATGTGTGGTTCCCACCGTGAAGCTTGGAGGAGGTGTGATGGTGTAGGGGTGCTTTGCTGGTGACACTGTCAGTGATTTATTTAGAATTCAAGGCACACTTAACCAGCATGCAGCGAAACACCATCCCATCTGGTTTGGGCTTAGTGGGACTAATGACCCAAAACACACCTCCAGGCTGTGTAAGGGCTATTTGACCAAGGAGACTGATGGAGTGCTGCATCAGATGACCCGAATTGAGATTGTTTGGGATGAGTTGGACCGCAGATGAAGGAAAAGCAGCCAACAAGAGCTCAGCATATGTGGGAACTCTTTCAAGACTGTTGGAAAAGCATCCAGGTGAAGCTGGTTGAGAGAATGCCAAGAGTGTGCAAAGCTGTCATCAAGGCAAAGGGTGGCTACTTTGAAGTATCTCAAATATATTTTGATTTGTTTAAAGCTTTTTTGGTTACTACATGATTCCATATGTGTTATGTGTGTCCCGAAGCCACTACTGCGTTGTCTTGGCAATGTGCTTAGGGTCGTTGTCCTGTTGGAAGGTGAACCTTTGCCCTAGTCTGGGGCAAGGTTTTCATCAAGGATCTCTGTACTTTGCTCCGTTCATCTTTCCCAAAAACCTGACTAGTCTCCCAGTCCCTGCTGCTGAAAAACATCCCCACAGCATGATGCGGCCACCACCATGCTTCACTGTAGGGATGGTATTAGAAATGGAATTAGGCCCATAATGTTGTTCCAGGCAGACTGTACTGAGTCTGAAGTCCACTCAGCTTCTCTAGGCAACTTGACATACACACGCCTGCCACAAAATACAAAACAGAGGGAGGGAAGAAGAGAAAGAGGAACAAAAAGAAGAAGCTATCTAGTACACCTTTCAAACAAAGACGTTTTGCCGCCAACTTTTCGCCAACTTTTCTTTATATATAAAAAAGGTATTGCTGGCGACAAAGCCTCTACTTTTATTTCCGTCAACCGCCCTAGTCATGATTGTGTTAAAGTTCTGCCTACGGCTTAGTATGAAATCTAGCCGTAATGCTGAGGCGGCATTGGCACGCACTACGCTCCTAAGCTCTTGATGGTTGCTAGGCAGCGCCCGTTACTTCTATCCTCCTAGCACTAGTAAACTTTGCGAGGCATGTCACTTCACCCGTCTCTTAACATAGCCCACCGCATGTACTGTTTTCTTAACCACAACTAGATGGATCCATAAAGAATCACTGTGGGAATAAATATCACAGAATGACTAAAATATTGGAATAAAAATCAGCTAATGCAATTGAAGGCATTACTGAAACTCCCAAAGTCATCCAATTGTTATAATACATTTGAAGCAATAGCATACCCTTGGCTGTTCAACTATTTCAGTACTGTTTTGCCCTGCTTTGAGACAAGAGTGAGGACTTGTCTTGATAAAAATCATACTCATGATCATATTGTCTAGCTGGCTCATTTATTAGCACCGATCAGAACATTTCGCCAGCATGTCATGTATCTTAACAAATAGATCATGTTGCTCTTCACTGGCAGTCGCTTAGTGACCCAGACCTACCCGACCAAAAGCCTGTGACTTGTCTTAATCATTCAAGGTGATTTGGTTTCATTGAATCTTCCTCTGTATGCTATATTTGGTTAATTCTCTGGCTGGGCAAATAATTGGAGGTGGTATTACCAGTGATCAGAAATATGTAGCATGCAATAATGTAGCCTAAATCAAGTGTAGGCTTTGTAATGGTGTATATTCGATGGATTTATTAAAATAGACGTCCAGCCACACCAACACATGTCTACTCCTAAACTTGCCGGCATGTGCACGGGAGATATAGAAGGCTTATCCCGGCAAGAATGTGGTAAAACAGGGACTGTATTAGGCTCTGTAAAAGGTATAGGATTTGTGTGTCTTTCTCTCTGTGTGTGTGTGTGTGAGAGAGGGGTGGTCTTCAAACACCTGCAAACAAGTAGGACCTCAGACAAGACATTGTGCCAAACGGACAACTGTTCAAATTGTAATTCTTGATAAACAAAATATGGAACTAGGCTAGGCCTACATGTTACCCGATCAAACATTCATTTATTTTTCAGATATTACTACAATTACAGTCCGGGTGTACCAAGCATGTTGGAATTCTGCAAATGCCAGCAGCAGAGGCATGACGTTCCAACATTCAGATAACCTCTGAAAAGCTGAACAAATCTGTGTGCGTACAGCATAGGCATACACTAGATACGGTCTACAGTGGACGATGCATATGCTACATGGGTTATAGACATAGAATGCTGTGTTTGTGTGTCTCCTGGCATGTTGAGAAAACACAGACAACCGCTAGCTCCAGAACTGGACTAGCTGGGGTTATATGAACCAACATAAAGAGATGCATGGCCCCTTGGATTGGACAGCTGTCAGCTGCACTTACAAATACAGGTTCCCGAATTAGTGAGTGAGTCAGTGAGACAGAGATGGGTCACCGAGGCAGTAATTGAATGCACATGACCAGAGATAGATAGGATAGATACTTTATTGATCCCTGAGGGGAAATTTCTTTGTCAAGCAGCTACAACAAAAACACAGGGCAGGTGCAAAATGCCAGAACGAGGAGACTGAGACTGGAGGGGCCTGAGTCATGACACACTACAGCCCTGCTGCACCCAGAACAGACCAGACGCATGACATGAGACTCCACTGACCTTTACCACAGAGACAGAGAGCCAGTGAGATAGAGGGGGGTGATTGAGAGAATGTAGTAAAAAAGAGTGAAACTGAATGATAATAAAAAAAAGACAGAATGTGGGGAAAAAAAATAACAAGAGAATAAAATGATAATAGGAGAGAGGACTGGTAGGCTCTTCTAAGTATAAACAGAGAGGATCCTCAGTTAGTGTTGGCTAAATGACATGGGTGGATGGCTAAACATAGCCTACCGTCTATGAGCGGGCTTCTATTCTTTTCTATACTCTCCACAGAGAGCAGTTTGCGGTAGACGGACAATACTGGAATGCTCTTAGGCAATTCTGGCCTCAGGGCAATGTCCTACTGATTACAGGTCTGAACTCAGCCACACAATCCTGGCAAACAGACCCTGTCCATCTGTACTCTTTAGCAGCCCCAGACAGACAGACAGACAGTGTGTCCTAATATAAATATATAAGGAGACAAGAGACAGGGACAGTGGGGGACACATATTAGGATGTTGATCTGTTCATAACACCACTGCAGGGAAATAGAGAGAAGCTCACAAGAATGTCTGTCCTCAAGCAAGGTGTGTGTGTGTGCGAGTCCTCAAACACAGCCCCAGACAAATCTCACAATCATGCCCTTTTAAATAAGCACCTCTCACACAATGAGCGTGGTGTGTGTATTTAGAGACGGGAGTGTGTGTGTTCACCACTCTGCTCCTGTCCCTGAAACGGAGTTCACACACAGACGCCAACAACACAATGCAGGGCATGGCATTAGAAATCTCCCCATCCCCATTAAAACACTGACTTCCATTAAAAGATGAAAAACAAAAAACTGATCTAGGACCAGGACGATACCAGTATTGCGATAGGCCTACTTGTTACTATCGTGGCAAGGAAACAAAACACAAAGCAGACTGAACTTCTTTATGAAAACAACCCTAATGTTGGAAACAAACATAATTATGTTGTCATCCAGTGCCACTCGTATATATTTTCCAAACTATATTTTACATACACCTAGTTAATGGACCAACGAGTTTGCTCTGCTTCGTGTTTTCAATGAAAAAAAAAAAAAAAAAATCACGATACTGATATTGTCACAGCCCTACACTGGTTAGTCTGCCTCGACACACAACAAGCCCAAAACACGTACCACATCTCACAACAACACCGTCATCAAGTTAACTTGGAAGGGTGTTATGTCTGATTAGTCTCCCTGTTACAAAAGGAGACACTTCCTTGTTGTCTGCCAGTGACTCACTGTCAATGTGAGCATGGGGGGCCCCAATCACAGATGTTACATTCTGTTTGGCCTGACCAGGAAAATAACACTTCCTCCCTTTTGGGTGTGAAGTTAAAAGAGAAGAAAGACGTCAGAGTGAGGTCCAGGTCGGTATGTATGAAGCGTCTCCGAGTAAGTGTGCTGCTGATCTAGGATCAGGTCCCCCCTGTCCAAGCATGATTTATTGAGAATTAAACTGATCCTTAAAATCAGCGCTCCCCACTCAGCATTAAGGAGAAAGATTGGGGTAGACTAGCATCCTGTCCAGGGGGTTTACTTCCACATCAAGCTGCCCCACGCTACAAAAACAGGAGATTTCTGCCAAGGCTCGTACAAGGCCACTTATGCAAATAAGCACTCCTACTGAGACCCTTGATACATATGGCTCCAGAACAAGCCTAAGGGATGTAGTAGGAGATATCACAAATGTGGAATGGAGCCGAGACCAGCCGTACATAGTACAAGTAGGCCTACATGTAGGGCTGGACGATATGGGCAAAATATTATATCACAGCATTATTTTATGTTTTTGAATAATAAAAGTTATATATTTGCTTTATGAGTAGTGTTTGACCCTAGGGTGGCAACACATAGACACATTGAAATCACTTAGTGTTTCTCCATTCTGATTGTTTTATACTGTTCAATTCAACTTCAACCAAAACAAATTTCAGCACTTTTCTGCATTTACTGCACTCAATTGAGATCATTTCCACACTGCCATGTAGGGCTGCATGATGTGGGCAAATAATCTAGGACTTTTTTTTATCCAAATGTTGCAATTGCAATTTGACTTAACAAAACACTCAGGTGAACTGTTGGAATCATGGAAATAGAAGGACTATTCTAATTCTATAGTTAGAATATAATAGTGGGCACTTTGAATACAGTGTTGGTTGACATGACAACGAATGATAATGCCAGGGAGGAGTTATTGTGACAGGGTAGGAACTAAAGTGTTGATAAGTGTTTCCTAGGGGACCCTATAATCTTTGGCTACATATAATGTTTTCTGTTAGCTACTTCATGTAGCTAACATATTCTTTCTTTGCGTATTCCTCTTTGATTCAGAAGATACTGTTGCATGCTGATTTAGGTCGACACCATCACTGGTATTATCAGGCTGTATAGCTAAATATGTTCGCTCTTAGTCAGTACATTTACAGTTGAAGTCGGAGGTTTACATACATCTTAGCCAAATACATTTAAACTCAGTTTTTCACAATTCCTGACATTTAATCCTAGTAAACATTCCCTGTCTTAGGTCAGTCACCACTTTATTTTAATAATGTGAAATGTCAGAATAATAGTCGAGAAAATTTTACTTTTATTTCTTTCATCACATTCCCACATACCAATTTGCGACCAAGCTTTAACTTCCTGACTGATGTCTTGAGATTTTGCTTCAATATATCCACATAATTTTCCTTCCTCATGTTGCCATCTATTTTGTGAAGTGCAACAGTCCCTCCTGCAGCAAAGCACCCCCACAACATGATGCTAACACCCCCATGCTTCACGGTTGGGATGGTGTTCTTGATACATATGGTCATTAGGGCCAAACAGTATGATCTAACGTCCCCATATGCAGTTGCAAACCGTAGTCTGGCTTTTTTATGGCGGTTTTGGAGCAGTGGCTTCTTCCTTGCTGAGCGGCCTTTCAGGTTGTTGATATAGGACTCGTTTTACTGTGGATATAGATACTTTTGTACCCGTTTCCTCCAGCATCTTCACAAGGTCCTTTGCTGTTGTTCTGGGATTGATTTTCAAATTTGCTGGAGGAAACAAGTACAAAAGTATCTATATCCACAGTAAAACGAGTCCAATATCAACATAACCTGAAACGGGTCTCCTTCCTGAGCGGTATGACGGCTGCGTAGTCCCATTGTGTTTATGCTTGCGTACTATTGTTTGTACAGATGAACGTGGTACCTTCAGGCATTTGGAAATTGCTCCCAAGGATGAACCAGACCTGTGGAGATCTACAATTATTTATCTGAGGTCTTGGCTGATTTCTTTTGATTTCCCATGATGTCGAGGAAAGAGGCACTGAGTTTGGTAGGCCTTGAAATACAACCACAAGCACACCTCCAATTGACTCAAATTACGTCAATTAGCCTATCAGAAGCTTATAAAGCCATGACATAATTTTCTGGAATTTTCCAAGCTGTTTAAAGGCACAGTCAACTTAGTGTATGTAAACTTCTGACCCATTGGAATTGTAAGTGAAAATTATAAGTGAAATAATCTGCCTGCAAACAATTGTTGGAAGAATCACTTGTGTCATGCACAAAGTAGATGTCCTAACCGACTTGCCAAAACCATAGTTTGTTAACATTAAGTCTGTGGAGTGGTTGAAAAATGAGTTTTAATGACTTCAACCTAAGTGTATGTAAACTTCCGATTTCAACTGTATTAGTTAGCTAGCTAGCTATTAGCATCACAAGATTTAGGTCCAGCTTACTAAGAAAATACAAACAAGCTGTTTGCAGATGTAAGAAACACAAACTAAGTGTCATTATAGAACACTAGTGGATTTATATTAAGAAGCAAAGTGAAAACATTATTGTTGTCATCAACAATGTTGCATGTGCTGCGTTCATGCAGACTGAACGCAAGTGTCTGGTGGTCAAAGAACAACAAATGCGCTCTTGAGTGACAGGGGGCGTGGCTAGGTCTGTGTGGAAAGCGGCATGGAAAGAGAGAGATGACTCGAGTAGGGAAGTAAACTATGAAAATTGACATTACACATTTAACAAACCCAACATTCAAATACCGGTATAAAGGTAAAGCAAAAACCCAAACCGGTCCCTGCATCAATACCGGTATATCATAAAATACAGTACCTCCCAGCCCTTCCTACATGTATATACTAAATACATGTAGGCCCTGATTAGAAGCCCCTGGCTTAGTCCCAATGCTCCACCCTTCTCCCAAAGTGTGCACTTGAACACCCATCATGGATTAAACAGTGGAAACTGCCTCTAGCCAATACTTTGACCCTTCTAATGCTTTTAAATTCCATGATGGGAAGTGTGCAAGTAAGGCCGGAGAATTGGGACGCCACGCTGGATTTCCTGTTGCTGCCTCTGAGCATTGCATGATCGGTTCTTGATGAGTATTCAGATTACGGGTTTTAGTGGATCATTGTGACAATTCAGTACTAGAATTGATATCTTTCAGGAGGTGATAACATGGCCGCCATTGAATTATCTGTCATTTAGCTGAATTGTCAATGGCCAAACATTTAATCTCCATGGTTCTAGTCTCTGGCCTTATTATAGACAAGTATGTGAACATTAGTTTCTTCAGAGCCTTCTCATTTTTACCTTTATTTTACTAGGCAAGTCAGTTAAGAACAAATTCTTATTTTCAATGACGGCCTAGGAACAGTGGGTTAACTGCCTTGTTCAGGGGCAGAACGAGAGATTTTTACTTTGTCGGCTCGGGGATTCGATCCAGCAACCTTTCGGTTACTGGCCCAACACTCTAACCACTGGGCTACATGCCGCCCCTCATCATGGCAACGTAATGTAAAGACTAAGGTAGGATTTTGCTACTATGTCAACCTAATCATGAGACTGTTCTTTCATATATCCTTTTCTATTTCCTTCTTTTGTTTCCTAAAATAAATGTGTGTTGAGAGGTATTTTGCAATGAAAGCCACCATCCCTACAGTCTTATGTTAGTTCACAGTGGGACAACGTATGTTCTAGAATAGATTGGGTAAACTTCTTCTTGCACACAACCGACTTTAGAAGAGTAACGTGTTTCCATAGCAACCATAGTTGGTAAACTTGGATTGTTTTTTCCCTGCTGTGTGTCAGTCAGTAAACCTTGTCCTCCACAGTGATGAAGCTGTGTATTTCTTCTGCTGATCTCACAATGACCAGATGGGGCTTATAGTGGACCCTCTCTGTATGACAAACCCCATCCATCCCCAGTGGGGATCAGAGCCAAGAACTCAATGTTGAGAGTCCCAAAACTGTGCTCAATGAATCCATCAACACCAAGCCAGCTGCTGTGTGTAGCCTAGCTTCTCTCTACTTGGATAACAAAGTCACTGACACACCACCAGCAGTCAACCCTGCCCAAAAACTGCCCATTGGACCTCGCATTTGTACTATGCCACTTTCCCATATAGTGAGAACCAATTATTTATATTTGGTGGGAACCAATGATTTATATTTGGTGGGAACCAATGATTTATATTTGCTTCAAATAAAAAAGTGGTGGGGTCAAAAAGTGAATTCATAAGCCAGTTTTAAAGTGAAAAGTAACTAGCTTTTACCCTGTGACAATAGATCGCTAGACAAAGAACATTTGTGGTGACTAGTTGACTCTTAATTTAGACTGCATGGATGACAGCGGGGTTATCTTTACTCTGAAACCTGCCCCGCCCTTCTTTTATCAGTCACCGACGCAAGATCTGTAGTCAGAGACAGATCTTGAGGTAACAAAAAATATACCCTAACAAATACTCCCGACCCAAGTTAGGGAGCTCGTAAGTAAGCAATTCGCTAGTAACCGTTTACTAGGACTAGGTGGCGGGCGAACTAACTTTAAACAATATGAACTAAATCATGAACCGACGTTAGTTAGCTACCTAACTAACTAGGTAGCCATCTACCAGGATCCATAACAAGTACCGTTAACTTGTTAGATCTGGGTAGTAGCTACGCTAGTTACCGACAGTACTGCTATGTCAATCATAGTTAATTAGCTAACTAAACGTTAACTTAGCTGTTTCCTACGTGACCTTAAAGCTGGTTGGATAGTGGCTAACGTTAACTAGCTCGTTTGCTTCTGGTAACGTTATATTGACTAACTTTCTTACAGTTGCTGTAAAGTTTAAAAACCAAAGTTTCAAATGAACACAATATGTATTAGATATAGCTACACATGCTTTCACTTTACCTTGAAGAGTTCCGCTCCTCTTGAGAGACGCGAATCAATGACTATGAATAAATTAGCTGTATTTAGCAGGCTAACCTTTTACCAGTTTTTTTTCTTCTTCTTAGCAGCAACATGAACCGCAGCACTAACGCACCCACCATCTCTTCCGGTATGCAAAATAGAAAACCTTCAAAGTAATAGTTCTCACTCGCCACTTCATTAGGTACACCTTGATAGTACCAGGTTGGGACTCCTTTTTGCCTTCAGAACTGCCTTAATTCTTCGTGGCATAGATTCAACAAGGTGCTGGACACATTCCTCAGAGATGTTGGTCCATATGGACATTCACGCATTTGCTGCACATTTGTCCATCCATGATCCGAATCTCCCGTTCCACCACATCCCAAAGGTGCTCTATTGGATTGAGATCTGGTGACTGTGGAGGCCATTTTCAGCAACAATACTCAGGTAGGCGGTGGCGTTTAAACGATGCTCAATTGTTACTAAGGGTCCCAAAGTGTGCCAAATCCCCCATTGTTTAATTTGATTTATTACATGCAGAGACATTTGAGGCACCAGGAATTATTAATACATTTAAAAAACCAAAAACATTGCATGTTATAATTCCTATATTTCATGACTTATAGTATTCAGTAAATATTTATATATTTTATATAAATGTATATATATATATATATATACACAGCTCCCTGTATGCAACAAAGAATGAGGGTAAAAGGATGACATGAAATGCATAACTAAATAGCGTCGAAAGTACATCAAAAAGAACATCAAAATACATTATTTTATTTTAACGTAACAGCGTATATTTCATTGTGTACTAAAATCATCTGTAAGACAAAGGCAGCAGCACTATATTAGTATATATAAAACATGGTACAGTCTTCTATACAAAAAAGCCCACATCATTAAAGGCAAAACCTAATGATAATCCACCCAAATTACATATTGTTTTCCTCTAGGTGAACTATCCCTTTAACAACTCTGGGGGACCACAGTGAGATGGGGTGGGATGTATGGTACTGTATATAAGAAATTAATAAAGATACTCTGTGGGTTTTATTACATCATGTTCACTGTTGTAGCTCAGTAGCCACTTCAGCTTTACTCTCTCTTGTATGCCAACCGCTCGAGGTGACCACACACTGTGACCAGAATGGGATTATCTTAAACACACAGGAAGACCAGGGGTGTGCTGGGCTGCGTCTCAAATGGCACCCTATTCCCTATATAGTGCAATACTTTTGACCAGGCCTCAGAGGTAATAGGGTGCCCTTTGGGACGCAGCCCCTGGTCTTGAGGTCACCCATCCAAGGTCACACCACAGGAAAACATTTGTTGGCATGGCAATGTTGTCAACAACACAAAATTAAAGGTCATTTAACGTTTGAAGAGTTGACTTCCTCACTTTATATCCAGATGTTTAACTGTAAAGGCATTGCTTTATGCCAAAGTTTAACTTATGAGTAACAACTCAAAAGTAAAGTTGTGTAACCAAACATTGAACAAGTCTCTCAGTTTTGTAAAAGTATTTCCAATACATTGACTGTCCTATGCATACTGTAGCTTTATACACTTTATAGCCTACTCCAGTGGCTTGAAAAGCAAATGCTTCAAAGCTCACTTTCCAGTCTTACTTTCTTTTGTTTGTTGTTAGCGTTGTCCATTACACTTTACACTATGTTTTATACCGTCAACAAATAGCAAATACTTTTCGGGTCACACATTTCAAAATAAAAGAGGTGAAACCTGTCGGTTTTCAGATTTTAACAGTGTGCCTCAACCTAGCAAATATTCTGCTTGGAAACATAAAAAACTAATTTTTTAGTAAAACAATTCCACAACAAAATATGTAAACATTATTCAAACATTTATCAAACATTAAAACAGTCATCTGAGAACGTCCCCTTCCCATTGCTGTATAAAAGGTTGATAAATGCTATTATTTAGTGTATTATACAGAGCTTCTGCTAAACTGACTGCAGAACAGACATGTGTCCTTGCTTGTGATGCATGGCAGGGTCCTCACAGCTTACTGGGTCCTCTCCCTCCCTCCCTGTCATCCTTCCCTCCCTCTGTTTGGGTAGTCCCGTGCCCCCGACCCACTTTCCTCCATGAATGACACAGGAAGAGCAACGAGAGGTCAGTGAAAGGTCAGTGAAGGGACAGTGAGGCGTTGGACATTGCCACCTCACTTCCAGGTGGCAGCAGCTGGGCGTGGCCCGGTGCCCCCCTTCGCCGTTCCCTTTGACCCCAGCGACTGGCCCGAGCGACTCCGTAGGTCGCGTTCTGCATTCTCGCTCAGCGCCTGCTCCTCGTCGTACCTGAGGAAGGGAGAGATAGAGGGATGGAGGCAGGGGGAGGGAGAGAGGGAGGCGGATGAGATAGAGAGAGAGAGGGGGAGGAAGGGAGAGATAGAGGAAGGGAGGCAGGGAGGGGAAGAGGGAGAGAGAGGATGGAGAGAGGGAGTACACTCTTGGAATAAAGGCTTCCAAAAGGGTTCTTCGGCTGTCCACATAGGAGAACCCTTTTTGATTCCAGGTATAACCCTTTATGGTTCCAGGTAGAACTCTTTTGGGTTCCAAGGGTTCTCCAAAGGGTTCTCCTATGGGGACAGCCAAATAACTGTTTTAGTTTCTAGATAGCACTTTGCAATGGCCATCTCAGTCTCTGGAATAGAAACCTATTGAAGAGGGCAGTCCATAAGCGCAGACTAAGCATATCAAGGATCTGGAAGGATTCTGTCAGTGGAGGCTTCTGAGGGGAGGACGGCTCATAATAACTTCTGTAACGGAATAAATGGAAACCATGTGTTTAATGTATTTGATACCATTTCACTCATTCTGCTCCAGCCATTACCAAGAGCCGATCCTCCCCAATTAAGGTGCCACCAACCTCCTGTGGATTCTAAATGGTGGAATGGTCTAAGGTCCCTCCCAAAGTGTTCTCCAATTCAGAAAAAAAGTAAGGATGCCACATATAGGAACTATAAAGACAATATAGTGATGACGTCACGACAAAAATGTAACTGAGGTAAAAGGCTGTGTGTTGTCATTCTGATCGGTCAGATACCTAGCAACAATGACTAGAAGCTGCTATGCGGTGAATCGTATATGGCTTGTTTCAGGTCATCTGATCCTAAATCAGAGGTATTTTCTCTTGCTGTTAATCCTGGCTTTATGGACCAATAGTCCCAAAACTGCAAACCCCGCCCATCTCGCCCTCCAGTATTTGAACATTTTTAAATAGTATCGTTTTTTTTACCCTGGGGCACGTTTGGTAACCAAATATTGTTGAACGTTGCAGATAGAGTCCACTCACAGGACTTGGTAGTTGCCCAGGGCCTCTTGGGGTGGGCTACGGTTCCAGCGGCAGTCGGGAATGTCCCCGTTGGGTGTGATGATGTTGAGCGTGTCATTGATCAGATTGTACTTCAGGATCCGGTCGTTGGCCGTGCTGGAGGTGAGCGACGGAGAGGCGTTGACCTGGAGGACAGACAGGGAATAGACAGACACACACACATACACAGCAGATAGCACGGGTCAGGATAAGCATTAGTCATTACATACACACAGGCCAGCATGGAAAGTCCTGTCCTGAGTATGAGTAGAGACTAGTAAAAGACAGGAATGACCTCACTATTTCACTGTTTTCATTTCCTCTCTGTCCCCATAGGAACTGGGAGCTGCTTATCAGGCAGGAAATGTACCACACTGCCAATGTATTAGCAGCAGCGGCGGGTGTGGGTTGTAAATATACTGGCACCCACACACACACACACACACACACAAAGCTTGGTTGGTATCGCTCCCATGTTTCCCAGCCCATGCAGACTGAGGAACTGCTGCAGGTTGGTTCCCAGCTGTTTTCTACATTACACATTAATGAGAGCTTGGCATTGGCATGCAGGCTATTCTGCCCCGGGGGAGTGTACCAGAGGATCTCAAAACAGGGAGTTTGATCTTAGATCAGCACTCCTACATACAGGGACACTTTGTGAATACGGGACCAGTGAAACTCCAACGATCTACCAAAATAGATCCGTTTTTATTCCTGTTCAAGTCAAAAGTGTAATTCCTCTAGTTCCCTCTGAGAATGTTTGACTTCATTTACTCAGCCAGACATTTACAGAGAGAAACCAGTAGAAAGTAAACGACTCAGTATGCAAACAATGGCATATAGAGAAGACAAAGTGTTTACAGAGTCACAACTACAGACTTGTCCTAACATTAGTTTCACCGTGCCATCCCTAAATCCAAAAAACATCCCCAACTGCTATTGAACCAGAGTACTGTTTGTCTTCTGTACATCGCCTTGAGCAGACACCTCAGACACAAACACACACCTATACAAACACCCACACACAGAGAGAAAGAAAAGTCAACCCTAAGGATATTAAACTTGCTAGACAGAGAAAGGAATGCAGCACTGGTTTCACTTCACAAACAATGCAGAACAAAGAAAGCATTTTGACACAAGGTCATCTTAGTAGGAACTAGAATTAGGGAGTAAAACTACAGTATGTTCACAATAAGAGAAACTTTTTTTTACTTCATGTAATGTTTGCCAATGTCATGCAATTACAGTGTGTGTGTGTGTGGGCGCCTCACCTCAATAAGCCATGGCTTCAGCTTGTCATCGATGATGATGTCATATCCATAACACTCAAAGCAATGTTTATCATTGTTCATGACGGGCTGTGGAGAGAGAGACAGAAAGAGGGAGAGAGCGAGAGAGAGAGTGAGGGAAAGAGAGGGAGGGAGGGAGAGAGAGAGAGTGTTTAGAGGGAAAAAGGAAATTAGTGCGTTGAGTGTGTGGGACAGGATTGAAAAAGGGAAGAGGTTAGCAGTCAGAGCAGCTGCAACACAGCAGGGATAAAATGGGGAACATGTTTTTTTTTCTCAGTATGTGTGTGTGTGTTTGGGTGTGTTTGACCACTCACAGCAACAGCCTTTAGGGACTGCACCATGATCCAGTGGATCTGGTCAAACAGCCGGCTGGTCACCTCCTTCCCCCTGGTGCTCTCCAGGTACAGACGCAGGTTACTGACCATCCACTTCCCACCGTGGACGTGGTTATAGTCATCCTGCAACGTGCATCGATGTATTTTACAAACATAGAAATGCACATATAAACACATATATTCATGTAGGAGCCATTTCTGCCTGTTTTCGGCCCATTTAGTGTGTTGTGTATATGCTGTCTGTCTAGACAACACACTTACCCCATGTCTCTGAATGGCCACATTGGTCAGGTGCACAAACATGTTGTCCAGTTCACTAGTGCTGGGGGTGTACTTCACTGTACAAAATCGGCAGAAACCCAGTTTATACCTGCAAGCAACACAAAGAACCAAATGGACCAAATTGTCAAATACTGATCTGATCAAATGCTGAAGTCATCATTTATCCTAGTGGTAATATCCTTTATAAATGTTTTACATAATTATGAGAATGTATATGCATTCTACACTGTTTATAATGACTGTATTTGCATTATATGTAATAGACTGTCTATGTTTCTGTTAGTAAAGGGACAATTAAGTTATTATCTATCTATTACCTATCACCTATCCAGCCGTTACAGAGGGGTAGGACTTGAGGGAAATGAAACCGGGTTGTAGACTTTAGGTTAATCACAAACCTACATGTAACACTTGAGAGGTCGATAGGTGGTAACCAATACATAGAGACGCAGGTCAAACTTCTTGCCTCCGATCAGCAGTGGGTTGTCGATGTACAGAGAGATGACATAGGCCTCCTTGCCACTAGAGGCCGCTACAAACCTAGCGAAAAACAAAGGAAAGAGAGCATTAGTAATTTATCTATGGACAACTCATCTACGTACAATGCTGATGAGAACAGCAGATTCAATATTAGTAGAGCAAAGACTCACCTCTGGCAGCCACACACAGGACATTTGTATCAGTAGTTAGTAGAGGTGTGTATGTGTGTGTGTGTGTGTGTGTGTGTGTGTGTGTGTGTGTGTGTGTGTGTGTGTGTGTGTGTGTGTGTGTGTGTGTGTGTGTGTGTGTGTCAGCACTGACTCACGTGGAGGTGCGGCTGTCTCGGGACCACTTCTTGATCTGGGACAGTTTGTTGATCAGGAAGATGCCTTTTCCCTGAGCCTTCCCACACGGCTTCATTATCCACGTGCTGGATGGACTCTTACGGAACTCCTCCACAAACAGATTATAATCCGCCGGAAGCATGAACGTCACCGGCACAAAGTCTGGGACACAACCAGAGACGTAAAGAGGGTGTATAAAAGCCCAGATAACATCACAAAATGATGAGTGAGTTTAGCTCTGTTATAGCCTAAGACCCTGAAAAAGGGACGCACTAACACTTCTAGTCAGAGCCCCTTGCAGCAGGTGCAATTGAAATGGAAATGTATCTTACATCCACATGTATTTACATATACAGCAGGTAAGCAGTGTATGGGAGAGCACATAACTGTTACCTAAATAAAGGTATTTCCCGTTTTCATCTTTCTCGGCCAGTGGGCTTCCCTCCTTCTCCATATCTTTGCGGTAGCGTTTGATGTTCTTGATCATCAGGTCCTTCCTGGTCAGCTCGTAGTGGTTGGGGAAGTGATTGACCATCTGCTCGTCTGAGAGACGGTAACCAGTGTCCACACTGAACACGTTCCGGATGGTCTGGACGCTCATCCTATAGGGAGGTGTAGACGGATCATAAACAGGGTTTCCCCAAGGTTGATGGAGATTCGGGGGGGGGGGGGGGGTAGTCATTAAGGGATGGGATTTTTGTGATTGAACAGGAATTTCTGGATTACATTATCTGTTATTCACAGTTACACATCATAGCAATTTGTCTACTTTACCCCCGAACCAATATCCTTTAAAAAAATATATATATATCTATGTTGTCCCGGGCTGTACAGTCGTGGCCAAAGGTTTTGAGAATTACACAAGTAGTGGTCTCCACAAAGTTTGCTGCCTCAGTGTTGATGATGGCAATTTGCATATACTCCAGAATGTCATGAAGAGTGATCAGATGAATTGCAATTAATTGCAAAGTCCCTCTTTGCCATGAAAATTAACTTAATCCCCCAAAAAACATTTCCACTGCATTTCAGCCCTGCCACAAAAGGACCAGCTGCCATCATGTCAGTGATTGTCTCGTTAACACAGGTGAGAGTGTTGACGAGGACAAGGCTGGAGATCACTCTGTCATGCTGATTGAGTCAGAATAACAGACTGGAAGCTTTAAAAGGAGGGTGGTGCTTGAAATCATTGTTCTTCCTCTGTCAACCATGGTTACCTGCAAGGAAACACGTGCCGTCATCATTGCTTTGCACAAAAAGGGCTTCACGGGCAAGGATATTGCTGCTAGTAAGATTGCACCTAAATCAACCATTTATCGGATCATCAAGAACTTCAAGGAGAGAGGTTCAATTGTTGTGAAGAAGGCGTCAGGGCGCCAAAGAAAGTCCAGCAAGCGCCAGGACCATCTCCTAAAGTTGATTCAGCTGCGGGATCGGGGCACCACCAGTGCAGAGCTTGCTCAGGAATGGCAGCAGGCAGGCGTGAGTGCATCTGCACGCACAGTGAGGCAAAGACTTTTGGAGGATGGCCTGGTGTCAGGAAGGGCAGCAAAGAAGCCACTTCTCTCCAGGAAAAACATCAGGGACAGACTGATATTCTGCAAAAGGTACAGGGATTGGACTGCTGAGGACTGGGGTAGAGTCATTTACTCTGATGAAACCCCTTTCCGATTGTTTGGGCCATCCGGAAAACACCTTGTCCGGAGACGACAAGGTGAGCGCTACCATCAGTCCTGTGTCATGCCAACAGTAAAGTATCCTGAGACCATTCATGTGTGGGGTTGCTTCTCAGCCAAGGGAGTGGGCTCACTCACAATTTTGCCTAAGAACACAGCCATGAATAAAGAATGGTACCAACACATCCTCAGAGAGCAACTTCTCCCAACCATTCAAGAACAGTTTGGTGACGACCAATGCCTTTTCCAGCATGATGGAGCACCTTGCCATAAGGCAAAAGTGATAACTAAGTGGCTCGGGGAACAAAACATCGACATTTTGGGTCCATGGCCAGGAAACTCCCCAGACCTTAATCCCATTGAGAACTTGTGGTCGATCCTCAAGAGGCGGGTGGACAAACAAAAACCCACAACTTCTGACAAACTCCAAGCATTGATTATGCAAGAATGGCCTGCCATCAGTCAGGATGTGGCCCAGAAGTTAATTGACAGCATGCCAGGGCGGATTGCAGAGGTCTTGAAAAAGAAGGGTCAACACTGCAAATACTGACTCTTTGCATAAACTGAATGTCATTGTCAATGAAAGCCTTTGACACTTATGGAATACTTTTAATGATACTTCAGTGTACCATAGTAACTACTGACATAAAGATCTAAGAACACTGAAGCAGCAAACTTTGTGGAGACCAATACTTGTGTCATTGTCAAAACGTTTGGCCACGACTGTATGCACAAATAAAATAAAACGTTTAAAAAAGAAAATGAGCGTTGTTATTGGACAAGACCAAGTAGTAACGCCTGTTTCAAAGCATTCTTCTCCCGTTTTGTGCCCACTGAACACGACCCTGATCTCTGTATGTGCTACACTGTCATTCATAAGCAACCACTGTGTTGTCACTCAGAGAAAGCTCCATAGTTCCAATGACAGCCTACCAGTAGAAGTTCCAGTCGTCGCTCTCTGTGACCTGAGTCCATCCTCTCTTCTCAAAGTTGTTGATGAGTACGGATTTCTCAATGTCGGTCACCCATTTCACCTTATTAGCCATGGTTCCTCCTAGAGTCACACATACAAATTCACGCGCACCCACATGCATGCACAGATGAGCTTGGCACGTGCAATAAACATAGGTATAACTAATAGTCTATTGTTTTGCCACTGCAGTTAGCTAGCTCGCAATAACACTGAATTAATATGCTATCACATTCACAACTATCTTTTGGTAGCATTTTGGTGTACTACTGTAAAGTATGGCACACAATCTTGTTACGTCAGCTAGCTAGGTATCTATCTACCCTTCCGCACCAAATAACAGCTTTAACTAGCTACCTGGATATCGAACTTTTAATATTCTTGTCAAACAACCGTTCATCAGCACCAGCACCAGCTAGCTGGATCCACCCTGCCTTAGACACCTGCAAAAGGAGAATGATGTTCATCCAATCGTGATGTCTGGTTCAATCGCCTTCAAGAGGAGCTTAATGCAAATTATAAAGGAGATATCCTCAATTTATTGACTTCATCCATGTCATCTGCTAAAAGGGTGGATGCTAGTTATCTCTTATCTTGATTTATCGATCCATCACAGTCAGCTGGAAGATGAATGCCGTGCTCTTCCGGGTGAATAACCTAGCAACCGACGACGCGTCGAACTGTCAAATATTTCCCGCTCGTTCCACCACAGGGTGGCGCTAAACGCCATGGTCAAATGTTTTGCCTGCAGGGACATTATGCACCACAGGTTGCCCTCTAGTGGTTGTTGAGAGAAACACTCCTCAAGGATCTTCCTGGTGTAACTGCCATAGGCGTGGCTGTTGAAATGATAATTGTGGCAGTTACCTGAAAACAACAAGATTAAAGGACGCTGCTGTAAGTAGGAACATTTGAAACAACTGAAATATTCCAAAAAAAAAAAAATACATTCAGGATATTTTTCTATAATGACCATATTATTTGCGTTACAGGGCGGCGTCTGCTTTAATCTACAAAATAGGTAAGTTTTACATTTGTGTTATTCTACAATGCACCTGTTCCTTTGTTGTCAGACAAGGAGTATTGTAGACAGTTATTGACTGCACTACTGCTCTTCCATAAACGTAAAACTCGATGACAAAATATGAATAATTATAGGACCATTATCATTGTTTAAATATTTGACATTGATAGGGCAAATTATACAGTATTTCTTGCTTGTGTGATCTTCAAAACGACCTTCGGTTTGTTTGGTGAAGAGGATGACGTCACCTTGTTTTGACAAACCTCTATCAAACATTACTATCCACAAATAATATTTTCCCCCAATTGTTATGATTTGATCATACTGTAGGGCTAAGGCATATATGATGTTATTATTCATTTAATAGTTAAATAATTAAAAGTATCTTTATTACATATTTTACATGATTGTATTTATTTGCCAATTATTTTAAAGCAAGACTAATGACACATCCTTTCATTGGATTGGTTTGAGGCATTACATTTGTAAAGACATTATGTCATATTACAAAATCAATTGTATATTTCAAGATGACAAAATGAAGCAATTTTGTGATGGTAGCCGTTTGCTTGATTTGAGTAATGGAAATCCACCATTTGCATTATGACTACCTCTCCAACAGCACGTGAGCAGAGGGACGGAACAGCTTAGGGACAGGTGAGCAGAGCCAAAGGTGTGTTCAACACCAAACTCTTGAGTGTTTCACATTGAGATTCCTAGTAATAACTCACGTGATATGCATTCATGTAGGTCACACACACGTGTGCTTATTCATGTATAGCACGCCCGCACACACACACTGTATGTTAAAACCTCATTGAGCCCATCCTGTGCAGTGAATCCTGAAGATGATGTCATCTTTTCAGGATGAGGAAAGTGTGTGTGCACTTACCTGAATAATCTCCCCGGCAACACACTACTGGTCACATGACTCAATATTTACACAGGTAGATAATTATGGGCGTTATCAACGTTATGACCATAGTCACACACACAGCTAGGTGCACTAACTCAACTGTTACCACACACACAAAAAAACTGTTGTCCTGACATGGCTTCCACATCATTTAGGAGTGCAACACCCTGAAACTCATAACATGCGTGCGGCAAACTCTTTTCTTTATCAGAAAACAAAATGGTGGAGCACAGAAGAGAGCAAAGCCGTGCCATTTCCCTCCGGGCTGGACCTAGTGAGTTGGACAACATCACTCTGGCTGATGTGTATCTCAGGTAGAGGCTGCGTCACTCGTCCTGACCTCTTGATCAGTTTACGCAGAAGATACAAGATAATAAATGTTACATATTACTCAAACTCTCTGTCATAAGGTCTATATTATCAATCAAATCCAACCCAATTTTATTGCTCACATACACATATTTATAATGATGTCATAAGACATTCAAAGAAGGTATTCGAATGCATCCCTCGTTTCTTCCCCCATTGTAGTCACTGATCTGGCATGACATTATGGCTGAAAGCAAAATGGTTGAAAGTGGACACTTTGTTGCTACCCAAACGCTGATTACTTCAAGGAATAAATGCATTTCTAGTGTTTCGTGAACATCGTTTCTGTCCGTCCCTCCTTTAGGATCCATGCCAGGGCCGACCGGACTATAGGTCGTCAGCTAGCAGAGATCGGTGACAGACTGGACCGTGAATGGGCAGAGAGACACCCTATTCAGTGGCCTGTGCCACAAACTCTGCATGTGACAAGGCCTGCCCACGCCCTGACTAGAACCATCTACAGGTGAGAGGGCACAAAGATCAGGATGTGTTGTGCCAAACAATCAGTAAATCAGTGATGATTTTGCACATAAGAAATATTTAACACGCAATAAATGAAAATAATATGGTTAACAAAGATTTAATGTCAGGGGGATACAAGGACAGCTTTGTGGCATGAAGAGTTTGCCTGGCGTGGCCAAAGCTTGGTTGGCCTCCGCTGTCCACAGTCAGGCTACACAGAGAGCAGAGGCTTGGGTAGCCTGGGTAAGAGCCACTAGCATTCCTATCTACTTCTCTCACATCTCATGTGCATTGGGGGTAGGGGCTAAGGGTAGATTTGGGATCAGTCTCTTACTACCAGTCATGTGTTGTCCCTTGCCCATACACAGGTTTCCAGTATTCAACCTGCTAACTGCCCTGGTTGGGCCAAAGCGACGCTTGCCACTGTGGCACTGGTGGCCACGGCAACCATTTGCACTGCATTGTGGAAGGAGTAGAAAGGATAACCATTGCACTGAGGGGGCTGTGAGCTGGACTTCTGGCGACAATGTTGTGTTGGACAATTTCAACATTTTTACTATAGACTGATTTAAGAAAAAATATATATACAGTGTGTGTTATTGAATTGGATTGATTGTGCTGGATCACAGTTTATAGTTTTGTCAACTAATGCATGTTTTAAAGACTGTTGCTGGTCTCCAGTCTTTTCTATGAAGATTGGGCCTGTTACTGGTTAAGAGACATTCCATTGTCACAACTATCTTACGTATCTTTTATTGCACCACTAAATGGAAGCTGATTTTTTTTTAATGACTTGAGAAAAAATTAAACTTGAGAAAAAACAAACTTGACTTTTGACTCTCATAAATACCAGATATTTATTAATTGGTGCAATGTCACTTGAATGAGTTAATATGGACAGAGTCATTTCTGTTATACTGTAGGTAATGTATGTGTGTGTGTGTCAATGTCTTTAGAAATCCCCTTAGTACTGTTTTACTCCTTTTGGGTGGTTGTCAACAGGTGTATACTCTACAGTACGCAGACTGTACTTATTGATACAAGTCTCTTCACAAATCCATAAGTCCTGTCTCACTCGAAAGGTTGCTGGATCGCAGCCCCTGAGCAAGGCAGTTAACCCATTGTTCCCCAAAGGACTTGGGTTAAATGCGGAAGACACATTTCAGTTGAATGCATTCAGTTGTACAACTGACTAATATCCCCCCCTTTCGCTTTCCTCTCACTCCTTAGACCATAATCCTCAGTCTTCCTCTCAGTCTTCCTCTCAGTCTTCCTCTCAGTCTTCCTCTCAGTCTTCCTCTCAGTCTTCCTCTCAGTCTTCCTCTCAGTCTTCCTCTCAGTCTTCCTCTCAGTCTTCCTCTCAGTCTTCCTCTCAGTCTTCCTCTCAGTCATCGTGGGTGGTGACGTCCACGTGGGTGTAGCTCTTGTAGGCTTTCATGTTGCACTTCTGCAGCGTGGCCCCCAGCTGCTTCCCGGGGCCCACCTCGTAGGTGTGGGGGAAGCTCTGGCCCTGGGTCCTCTCGAACACCTCGTGGAGGGTCTGCTCCCACTTCACTGGCGACACCAACTGCTTGGCCAGTTGCCTGCGCACGTGGCCCTCATGCATGTAGCGCTTGGCGTCCACGTTGGAGTACACGTTGATCTCAGGCCGACGCACCTATGTTTGGATGGGTAGAGAGACAGGTTTGGCGATCGATGTTTCCACCCCTTTTACATTTATTTTTGCATTTACGGAGGGAAAATTAATATGTTTTTTAACCAGACTTATATCATTGACAATCTGTCTGTGGCCCATGTTAGGAATCAAATATTGTAAACTCCATCATACTTCAACCAACACGACTGGAGACATTGTATACTTGATGTATGCTGTATATTGTAACGTCCTGGCTGCACAGTACATTTACCAACTGGAAACTGAACATATATTATTGACTGATTGATTAAGTTATACGTACCTCCACCTGTCTGAGGACGTCTCTCAGGGGCTCGGTGGCGGACTCCATCAGCGCCGTGTGGAAGGCCCCACTCACCGGGAGTGGCCGCGAACGCAGGAAGTGAAGTTTCTTCGAGTTCTGTTGTAGGAAGTCCAGTGCCTGAGAGAGGGAGGACAGGAGGAAGTGTCTGATTCATTCCCAATGTCAATTCCACCCCTAACCCATTTATGTATATCTGAGAAGTAGGCCTATAGCCTGCTTGACTCAAATAACTGTGAGGTATGTAATGCCAGGATGTTGTGGCCCAAGAGAGTGATCCAACTTGACTCCCCATCCAAGAATGACTCCATCCACCCACTACCTCTTTGTGGCCAGCGATGACTCTCCCATCAGGGAAAAGGTAGTTGGCCACACTGCAGACGGGCTCCTTGATGCCCAGGCTAAGGCAGTGCTCCCTGGCCTGCAGACAGGCATGTTTGTAATTAGCCTGGGGCCGTCCCATTACTGACAGCATGCCGCTAGGGATCAGCTCTGACGCTTTTTGCATGGCCTCCGCTCGCACCTTCACCGCATACAAGGCTGTAGGATGGTAGAGACAAAAAAATATGGCGACTTAGAATTGTTCCCCGTCTGTTCATAATTAAGTATAGCACAGAATTGGATAAAGTAGTGAGGCTCACCTTCTGCGAAATCCATGGCTCCAGAAAACACCAGGGCTGCAAACTCTCCCACACTAAATCCTGCGGCAGCCACACAATTCTCAATGGCCTTCGAGATGGATGAGGACGCATACAATGACAAGACGTGCGATGAGTGTTTTGTTTGTAGAGAAATACAATAATATTATTGGTATATGTCAGTGTGTCATAGGATGCATAGTTAAACATATTTAAATTTACACTTTGCCATTAAATGCACACCTGCAACTATTGAAATAACTTGCAACTCACAAGTTCATTGGGACATTGACATTATACAGCACTACAGACATGGAGGGACAGCATAGGCGCATGAGCTGCTACGGACATGGCAACTACTATGTGGTTTACCGCTGGATTTTCGTGGTTCAGCCTCTCCACAGCTGCCAGCGATGTGACAAACACTGCGGGCTGACAGTGGATTGTCTTCATCAATTCCTCCTCTGGTCCATCTAGGCACAGAGACCGCAAGTCGTAGCCCAGTATCTTCTTCGCGACGGCAAACATGTCCTTGACGTTATCGTATTTTAGAAGCCCGCGACCCATACCCACGAACTGACTCCCCTGCCCGGGGAAGAGCAGCACAGAACACTCGCTCGGTTTCTTTTTGAGTCTCCGTTGCTCTTCCTCAGTGGGCTCATTCTCCAGGAGGTGGTCTTTGGTCTCGGGTGATGTTTGTGTCCCGTTCTGTGAGCCATTCTTTGAGAAATTTCTGCACAAGGGAAATGACCTAAGCGCCGTTCTTGAGGTTATCCTCATCATGTTGAGGAGAGTAGCGCCTCTCATGTTGACTGATAAACCTTTCGAATGTTTTTATAAATTGACGGAACTCATATTATACGCTCCATGAGACTAGCAACGGGCGCAGCCATATTGTTTAGGAGAAACACGAGTCGCGGTCAAATGACGTAGGAACGACGGTCACGAGTGTTCGGGCGCGTTGCAGATTCACAAGAAATCACACAAAAACATCACGACACGTCTTTTTTTATTTTATTTAACTAGGCAACTCAGTTAAGAACAAATTCTTATTTACAATGACGGCCTACATACAGGGTCAGCCCCTGGAGCAAATTAGGGTTAAGTGCCTTGCTCAAGGACACATCGACAGGTTTTTTTCACCTTGTCGGCTCGATTATTCGAACCAGCGACCTTTCGGTTACTGGCCCAACGCTCTAACCGCTAGGCTACCTGCCGCCCTATAACGTCAAAAATATTCACATTGAAATAGCAATCTTTAGTTAAAAAAAACTGCAAGTGATTGTTTGAATACTTTTTCATAATATATATGACTATGATATTTATTTCAAATATTAGAACATACATTACATATGTATTTGAAATATATGTCAACATATTAGGCTTCGGTATGGGCATATGTGAGCCACACATATTTTCCCAAAAGGATTTATTTCAAAGAGATTGTATTTCAAGAACAAAATAGAAAAAGCAGCCTTTCTCTCAGAATTAAAACACGTTGTGCTGAATATTAGGCCTATTTCAAAGAGGGACTGTACATATTTGCATGTCCAATTTTTCCTGACATAACACTTCCTTTCCTGATGAAGAATGGCATACATGGGTGGGTTTGACTGCCTTGTATCAAATGAAGAGAGCAATCACGTTGTTCACACACTACATACACATCCCAGCATGAGCACATCTTTTGTACAGAAATTCAAATGTGTCGTTTATTCTTGGTATTCTTTAATTTACGATGACTGTAGTCCCCTAGCAAGATGGAAATCTGAACAGTCAGTTGGTTGAGGTTGATGAGGTTTCTCTCAGGAACTAAAGTAAGCATTCTTGGTTCCCAGGTAGCATCTCCTCGATTAAAGCACTTTCTAATAGGAACACAAATTCCCTTAATTTTTTTTTTACAGATCCTAGTCAGCACGACCATTGGTAGAGGTCAAGTTCCTCCCCGACTACATTCCAGATCTTACAAATGCCTGCATCTAGTCGGGCAGGAACTCGGCCAGACTGTTGACATGTAAAGCCACTGGGAACGTTCCACAGGCGACCGACTGACTGATCTACAAAGATCCTTGCATCATAAATAAGTCAGTCACAATTTACCCATGATACATCACGATCCCCCAGGCTCTGACAGGGTGATAGCCTCCACCTGTTCCTGTAGCCCTTTCTCTTCTGTAGCCGATTGGCTCTCAAGTATCTGCAGAGTTTCCTGATTGGCTCTTGGTTGGAGTTTAGCAATAAACTCACTGCTGGCTAACGCCCCCTCCTGTTTCGGGCAGTTGATTTTCACTGGCAACGATGATAGCTTGTCTGTAGCAAAATATATGGCATTCCATAATTAGTATAATTTAATGACTGTCCATCAAATCTGATTTCTTGTTGCAGTATTTATTTATTTATTATTGCAACATACACACACAGAGAGTGCAGAGCATTACCTCCAGGAGCGACGGGTTTCATTAGGCGGTTTAGCTGAACGTTCCAGTGTCGGACATGGCTACTGGCTTTACGAAGCTTCTCCTGAACTTCCTACAGACCCAGCGAGAGGGAAACAAGGACATAAGAACATACTGCTAGTTACACCGTTGACGTCGGTTGCACTTTGTTTTAACATCTGTCATTTACTAGCTGGTATTATAGGTGCTCTATGCAACAATTCCACCTGCAAATTGCTCTATACCGAGTATAAAGCTTTATCATCTCCTCTCTCTCTCTCTCACCTCCAGGTGCTGGTGACTCCTCTCTCGGGTCTCTCGGAGGCTCTGGAGCTCCTGGGAGGCATAGTGGAGGGCAGAGGGGGCCGGCTGCTCTTCCTTAGCTCCGCTTGGGGCCTCTTCCCTGGGGCTAATGTGGCTGGATGCCCCCTGCTGCTCCTGGAGGAGCAGACACTGCCTGCGCTTCTCCTCCTCTGCCTGCAGTACCCTGGAAGAGGAGAGGAAGGTAGAGAGGCAGTAGAAAGGGAGACAAAGACAGGAGAGAGATATAACGGCACAGAAGACCATTCCACTGCAGTAAACAGGGACTTGGTGATCTGATCTGTGACTTTAGTCTTCCAGCCATGTGTGTGTGTGCGCGTGTCCTTATGTGCGTGTGTGTGTGTGTCTGACTTTCTCCTCCTCCAGCCTGTTTCTACATGTTGAGATAAGTTTGTGTAGTCGTGTTACCCTTCTAGCTCCAGCCTGACTTTCTCCTCCTCCATGTGGGCCTGTATCTCAGTGTTGAGAGCAGCCTCCAGTTTGTGCTGGGTCAGCTCCAGCTCCTGGATCCTCTTCCTCTGCTGCTCGGCCTCCTTCTCCTTCTCTGCCATCTCAGCCTGCATGCTTTCCCGCAACTGGGGAACACACACGCAGGCAGGCAATCAGGCACATATACATGTACACACACACACTTACCTGGGGAACACACACAGGTGCGTTAATAAACCTAATTCTACTTTATTGTTCAGTACATGATCTCACCTTCTCAGCCTCCTCCAGCTGTCTCTCCAACTCTCTCTGGACCTCCTTCTGTTGCTCCCGCTCTTTCTCCTCCTCCTCCCTGCGCCGTGCCTCCACCCCTCGCTGGTACTGTGGGACACAAATACATCCTACAGTTGAAGTCGGAAGTCTACATACACCTTAGCCAAATACATTTAAACTCAGTTTTTCCACAATTCCTGACATTTAATCTTAGTAAAAATTAGGTTAGGATCACCACATTATTTTAAGAATGTGAAATGTCAGAATAATAATAGTTATTTATTTCCGCTTGTATTTCTTTCATCACATTCCCAGTGGGTCAGAAGTTAACATTTACATCAATTAGTACTTGGTAGCATTGCCTTTAAATTGTTTAACTTGGGTCAAACGTTTCGGCTAGCCTTCCACAATAAGTTGGGGGAATTCTGGCCCATTCCTCCTGACAGAACTGGTGTAACTGAGTCAGGTTTGTAGGCTTCCTTGCTCGCACATGCTTTTTCAGTTCTGCCCACAAATTGTCTATAGGATTGAGGCCAGGGCTTTGTGATGGCCACTCCAATACCTTGACTTTGTTGTCCTTAAGCCATTTTGCCACAACTTTGGAAGTATGCTTGGGCTCATTGTCCATTTGGAAGACCCATTTGCGACCAAGCTTTACCTTCCTGACTGATGTCTTGAGATGTTGCTTCACTATCCACATAATTTTCCTTCTTCATGATGCCATCTATTTTGTGAAGTGCACCAGTCCCTCCTGCAGCAAAGCACCCCCACAACATGATGCTGCCACCCCATGCTTCACTGTTGGGATGGTGTTCTTCGGCTTGCAAGCCTCCCCCTTTTTCCTCCAAATATAACGATGGTCATTATGGCCAAACAGTTCTATTTTTGTTTCATCAGACCAGAGGACATTTCTCCAAAAAGTGAAATCTTTGTTGCCATGTGCAGTTGCAAACCGTAGTCTGGCTTTTTTATGGCGGTTTTGGAGCAGTGGCTTCTTCCTTGCTGAGCGGCCTTTCAGGTTATGTCGATATAGGACTCGTTCGTTGATTTTCCCATGATGTCGAGCAAGGAGGCACTGAGTTTGAAGGTAGGCCTTGAAATACATCCACAGGTACACTTCCAATTGACTCAAATTATGTCAATTAGCCTATCAGAAGCTTCTAAAGCCATGACATCATTTTCTGGAACTTTCCAAGCTGTTTAAAGGCACAGTCAACTTAGTGTATGTAAACTTCTGACCCACTGGAATTGTGATATAGTGAATTATAAGTGAAATAATCTGCCTGCAAACAATTGTTGGAAGAATTTCTTGAATCATGCACAAAGTAGATGTCCTAACCGACTTGCCAAAACGATAGTTTGTTAACGTGAAATCTGTGGAGTGGTAAAACTTCCAACTTCAACTGTACATGTCATGTTAGGTACTGTATACTATGCATTACCCCTCTCTCTCTCTCCCCCACTCATCCCTTCTCTTTTCTATCGCTCCTCTTTTAATGCCTCTCTCTCTCTCTCTCCCTCCCTCCCTCTCTCCCCCTCTCTCTTACCTGAATAATACTCTCGATCTGTCCTTGCCGTTCCTTTTCTCTCTCCAGGTCTTGAATGTTAAGCTCTTCTGATTGGCTGCCGCTCAGGCTGCGCTCCCGTTGGCTCTGCTCACGCTGGACCCGCCTCTTCAGCTTTAGTTCCTGGTGCAGGGAGGACTTGCGCTCACCCTGTAGACGGACAGCAGTCTGCAAGGCTGAGGAGAGAGAGGACACACACACACAGGATAATCAGAAAAAAATGTGATGTTCCTTCCCTAATGCTTTTCAACCCAGGGGTTTCCCGCGTGCCAACCAAATGTTTTAACCATTAGGTCAGCAGGATATCCTCTTGGTCCGAGAACGACAATTAGGCTTGTGTTTCAGGCAGGGCGTTACACTTGTTCACATCCCCTCACCTTGGGTCCATTCCACCCTCTGTCTCTGGTCAGCTGCACTCATCTCATAGGTCTTGCTGGGGGTCTTCACACAAAAGAGACAACGCTTCCCATCCCTGTCTGGAATAGCCTAAGACGGACAGAAGAAAACTGGTGGTTAACTACCAAGGTGACATTGACTTATCAACACTCCAAGTTCCGCTCAGGTAATCCCAACCATAAATGATCAGTCTTAGCATCATACTGCAGGCCCGCAACAGGAAACCCTCATTGACTCTTGCTTTAATCCACGTCCTAGCTCAAAACATAGGTCCAATGGTACAGTTCTAGACAAGCTTGTATCTATACCAATTCAAAACTAGCCCTATGGTATTTTGAAATAAAGGGAAACCAAATGAGCATAGCACAGGAGGTTGGTGGCACCTTCATTTCGGGAGGACTGGCTCAGGGTAATGACTGGAGCGGAATGGCATCAAATACGTCAAACATGGTTTGATGCCATTCCATTTCCTCCGTTCCTGCCATTATTATTAGCAATCCTCCTATTATGAGCCGTCCTCCCCTCAGCAACCTCCAATGGAGCATAGTATGCTTATATTAGAGACTCCGTTTAATGTGAAATCCCATAGCTGAAGCGTTGGACTGATTCATGTTAATGCCAGAAATTTGATCTCGAAAACTGATTTTATTATACTGTAACTCTGGCCTCTCAAACCAATTTGGAAATTCTGGTAATATCTGAAACCACAAAAATGGCAGAGGTAAGTGGAAGTGGGGAGAAAGTAATGCAGGGCCGACAGACAGTTCCTTAAAGGCCATAAATGGTTAAAGAAAATTGTGTTAAATAAAAAAGTATACCAGTTTCATTTAAGGACCCAAAAAAATGACAGCTGTGTCACATAGATTGCAAAATAGTTGGGAAGAGATTTTCAATGTACAGATTCCATGGCACATGGTTTATGAACTGATACACAAAACAATGCCGGATTCAAAACTTAGAATTTTTCAATTAAAATTATACAAAATTCTTGCAACCAATTGTTTTTGAAAGAAAAGCAATTTTTTTGTCCATTTAAAATAACATAAAATTGATCAGAAATACACACTGTAGACATTGTTAATGTTGTAAATGACTATTGTAGCTGGAAATTGATTTAATGGAATATCTACATAGGCGTACAGAGGCCCATTATCAGCAACCATCACTCCTGTGTTCCAATGGCACGTTTATTATTTTAAAAGGCTAATTGATCATTAGAAAACTCTTTTGTAATTATGTTAGCACAGCTGAAAACTGTTGTGCTGATTAAAGAAGCAATAAAACTGGCCTTCTTTAGACTAGTTGAGTATCTGGAGCATCAGCATTTGTGGGTTCGATTACAGGCTCAAAATGGCCAGAAACAAAGAACTTTCTTCTAAAACTCGTCAGTCTATTCTTGTTCTGAGAAATAAAGGCTATTCAATGCGAGAAATTGCCAAGAAACTGATGATCTCGTACAACGCTGTGTACTACTCCCTTCACAGAACAGTGCAAACTGGCTCTAACCAGAATAGAAAGAGGAGTGGGAGGCCCGGTGCAAGAGGACAAGTACATTAGAGTGTCTAGTTTGAGAAACAGACGCCTCACAAGTCCTTAACTGGCAGCTTCATTAAATAGTACCCGCAAAACACCAGTCTCAACGTCAACAGTGAAGAGGCGACTCCGGGGTTGCTGGCCTTCTAGGCTGAGTTGCAAAGAAAAAGCCAAAATTCATTAGGCCCTAATCTATGGATTTCACATGACTGGGAATACAGATATGAATATGTTGGTGATAGATACAGTTGAAGTCTGAGGTTTACATAAACCTTAGCCAAATAAATTTAAACTCAGTTTTTCACAATTCCTGACATTTAATCCTAGTAAAAATGCCCTGGTTTTAGGACAGTTAGGATCACCACTTTATTTTGAGAATGTGAAATATAATAATAGTAGAGAGAATTATTTCTTTCTTTCATCACATTCCCAGTGGGTCAGAAGTTTACATACACACAATTAGTATTTTGTTGCATTGCCTTTAAATTGTTTAACTTGGGTCAAACGTTTTGGGTAGCCTTCCACAAGCTTCCCACAATAAGTTGGGTGAATTTTTACCCATTCCTCCTGACAGAACTGGTGTAACTGAGTCAGGTTTGTAGGCCTCCTTGCTTGCACACGCTTTTTCAGTTCTGCCCACAAATATTCTATAGGATTGAGGTCAGGGCTTTGTGATGGCCACTCCAATACCTTGACTTTGTTGTCCTTAAGCCACAACTTTGCAAGTATGCTTGGGGTCATTGTCCATTTGGAAGACCCATTTGCTACCAAGCTTTAACTTCCTGACTGATGTCTTGAGATGTTGCTTCAATATATCCACAGAATTTTCCTTCCTCATGATGCCATCTATTTTGTGAAGTGCACCAGTCCCTCCTGCAGCAGTTCTTCGGCTTGCAAGCCTCCCCCTTTTTCCTCCAAACATAACGATGGTCATTATGGCCAAACAGTTCTATTTTTGTTTCATCAGACCAGAGGACATTTCTCCAAAAAGTACGATCTTTGTCCCAATGTGCAGTTAGTCTGGCTTTTTTATGGCGGTTTTGGAGCAGTGGCTTCTTCCTTGCTGAGCAGCCATACAGGTTATGTCGATATTGGACTCGTTTTACAGTGGCTATAGATACCTTTGTACCCGTTTCCTCCAGCATCTTTACAAGGTCCTTTGCTGTTGTTCTGGGATTGATTTGCACTTTTTGCACCAAAGTACGTTCATCTCTAGGAGACAGAACGAGTCTCCTTCCTGAGCGGTATGACGGCTACGTGGTCCAATGGTGTTTATACTTGCATATTGTTTGTACAGATGAACGTGGTACCTTCAGGCGTTTGGAAATTGCTCCTAAGGATGAACCAGACTTATGGAGGTCAACTATTTCTTTTCCTGAGGTCTTGGCTGATTTCTTTTGATTTTCCCATGATGTCGAGCAAAGAGGCACTGAGTTTGAAGGTAGGCCTTGAAATACATCCACAGGTACACCTCCAATTGACTCAAATGACATCAATTAGCCTATCAGAAGCTTCTAAAGCCATGACATCATTTTCTGGAATTGTCCAAGCTGTTTAAAGGCACAGTCAACTTAGTGTATGTAAACTTCTGACCCACTGGAATTTGGATATAGTGAATTATAAGTTAAATAATCTTATTGTTGGAAGAATTACTTGTGTCATGCACAAAGTAGATGACCTAACTGACTTGCCAAAACTATAGTTTGTTAACATGAAATCTGTGGAGTGGTAAACTTCCAACTTCAACTGTACATGTCATGTTAGGTCCTGTATACTATACATTACCCCTCTCTCTCTCTCTCTCCCACTCATCCCTTCTCTTGTCTATCTCTCCTCTTTAATGCCTCTCTCTCTCACCTGAATAATACTATATCTGTCCTTGCCATTCCTTTTCTCTCTCCAGGTCTTGAATATTAAGCTCTTCTGATTGGCTGCCACTCAGGCTGTGCTCCCGTTGGCTCTGTAGATGTCCTATCTGACATGCCAAAACTATAGTTTGTTGACATGAAATCTGTGGAGTGGTTGAAAAGTTAGTTTTAATGACTTCAACCTAAGTGTATGTAAACTTCTGACTTCATCTGTACATTAAAAAAAAAAAAAAGTCAATATCTGGTGTGATTTGTCTCCTTCGCATAGAGTTGATCAGGGTGTTGATTGTGGCCTGTGGAATGTTGTCCCACTCCTCTTTAATGGCTGTGCGAAGTTACTGGATATTGGTGGGAACTGGAGCACGCTGTCATACGTGTCGATCCAGAGCATCCCAAACATGCTCAATGGGTGACATGTCTGGTGAGTATGCAGGCCATGGAAGAACTGGGACATTTACAGCTTCCAGGAATTGTGTGCAGATCCTTGCAACATTGGGCTGTGCATTATCATGCTGAAACATGGTGATGGTGGCGGATGAATGGCACGACAATGGGCCTCAGGATCTCGTCACGATATCTCGGTGCATTCAAATTGCCATCGATAAAATGCAACTGTGTTCATTGTCCGTAGCTTATGCCTGCCCATTCCATAACCCAACCGCCACCATGGGGGCACTCAGTTCACAACATTGACATCAGCAAACCGCTCGCCTACATGACGCCATACATGCTGCCTGCCATCTGCCCGGTACAGTTGAAACCGAGATTCATCTGTGAAGAGCACACTTCTCCAGCGTGCCAGTGGCCATCGAAGGTGAGCATTTGCCCACTGAAGCCGGTTATAACGCCAAACTGCAGTCAGGTCAAGACCCTGTTGAGGACGACGAGCACGCAGATGATCCCCGAGACAGTTCCCCCATCAATTCTTTGGTTGTGCAAACCTGCAGTTTCATCAGCTGTCCTGGTGGCTGGTCTCAGATGATCCCGCAGGTGAAAGTCCCCGGATGTGGAGGTCCTGGGCTGGCGTGGTTACATGTGGTCGGTGGTTGTAAGGCTGGTTGGACGTACTGCCAAATTCTCTAAAACGACGTTACAGGCGGTAGAGGAATTAACATTAAATTCTCTGGCAACAGCTCTGGTGGACATTCCTGCAATCAGCATGCCAATTGCACGGTCCCTCAAAACTGAACACATCTGTGGCATTGTGTTGTGTGACAAAACTGCACAGTTTAGAGTGGCCTTTTATTGTCCCCAGCAGAAGGTACACTTGTGTAATGATCATGCTGTTTAATCAGCTTCTTGATGTGCTACATCTGTCAGGTGGATGAATTATCTTGGAAAAGGAGAAATGCTCACTAACAGGGATGTAAACCAATTTTTACATTTTAGAGAAATACATTTCTGAGATCTTATATTTCAGCTCATGAAACTTTGCATGTTGCGTTTATATGTGTTCAGTATAGTATACCTTTTTTCAAGATGAGTGATGACAAGAAAATCACCCAGCCCATTGTGTATCTCACTACACCCCTATATGCTCCCAAGTGGCGCAGTGCTCTAAGGCAGTGCATCTCAGTGCTAGAAGTGTCACTACAGACAACCTGGTTTAAATCCAGACTGGTTCGAATCCAGACAACCGGCCGTGATTGGGAGTCCCATAGGCCGGTGTAGGCCTTCCTTGTAAATAAAAATGTGTTTGTTCTTAACCGACTTGCCTAGTAAAATAAAGGTTACATTAAAAAAAATGCCATGTCTTGAAATATGCAGACAGACAGATTAACAGACATACTGTTTCAGCGTCTACACTGGTCTTAGATTATGTGCTATATTGTTTAGATCATAATAATCATTGTGCTGCCTTATTTATTGACCTGTCAAAGATATTTGATACTGTTGACCATTTCTTACTTGTTCAAAAGCTGTCTGAAATAGGCATCTGGCAGTTGGTTCAAGAACTGTCTAATAGACAGGACACAATATGTGCTCACTGACTGTATCAAATCTAGCTTCCTCAATATTACCAAAGGTTTGCCGCAGGGGTTGATTTTTGGCCCCGTTCCCTTTCCCATTTCTATAATTAATATTGGTCTCTGTTACATTACAACATTCATCTCTACACGGATGATACAGTTATTTACTCCTGTGCCCCCTCACGACAGCTAGCCATTCATAACCTTCAGCATGGTTTTGACTCCATTAAAAATAATAGCTTACTGATCTTAAACTAGAGCTAAATGCTAATAAAACCAAGTTTATGTTGTTTTCCAGGTCTCATAATATTGAGCCTGAGGACCTGCATATTTGCACATTGAAGGGAGCCCAAATTCCCCATTATAAGTACTTGGGTATTTTGGACTGACGATAAGCTCCCTTTTAAAACGCACACTGAAAAACTGACAAGGAAGTTGAGAATTAAGATTGGTTTCTTTTATAGGAATAAATCCTGCCTCACTTTGAAAAGTAAAAGGAAGATTGTTGAAGCAACGCTCCTCCCAGTACTTGATTATGGTGATGTAATCTACATGCATGTGGCAGTCTGTGTTTTAAAACCTTTAGATTCACTACTGGGTTTTATCACTGGGGACAATTTTCTGTACACATCACAGCATTTTGTATAGTTCTGTTGGCTGGGAGTCTCGGACTACAAGAAGGGCCCAGCACTGGCCACTTTTTGTACATAAAGCGGTTGTTCAGAGACTCCCCCACAACATCAGCAAACGTATTAACTGGAGATCCAGTAATTTTCAGACCAACAGTTATTGTGCTGACGTTGCTTCCAGAGGCAGTTTGGAACTCGGTAGCGAGTGTTGCAACTGAGGACAGACGATTTTTAGCACTTGGCGGTCCCGTTCTGTGAGCTTGTGTGGCCTTCTACATTCCGGCTGAGCCGTTGTTGCTCCTAGACGTTTCCACTTCACAATAACAGCACTTACAGTTGACCGGGGCAGCTCTAGCAGGGCAGACATTTGACGAACTGACTTGTTGGAAAGGTGGCATTCTATGACGGTGCCACGTTGAAAGTCACTGAGCTCTTCAGTAAGGCCATTCTACTGCCAATGTTTGTCTATGGAGATTGCATGGAGGTGTGTTTGATTTTATGCTCCTCTCAGCAACTGGTGTGGTTGAATCCACTAATTTGAAGGGGTGTCCACCTACTTTTGTATATACAGTGTAGAGTACTTCTCAGTCTCAGCTATGCAGTAGCGATGCACTCAGCCATTAGCAAAACAAAGATCCTAGCCAAGATTTGTTCTACCGGTTTTGTGGATAAAAAAATAAAAACAAGATTACCTCCACAACGCAATTCTGGTCCAATGGAATCTCTCCCTTCTTGTCTTTCAGGTCCTCGCTGGCATAATAGGCAATGGAGGATGGCCTGAGTACAAACCAACGCTCCATCCAGTTCCTGCGCACATGTCCCTTTTTCCACATGTAACCCTGCGAGAGAGACAGAGACAGAAAGAGAGAGGGGGGGGGGGGGGAGATTGATCAATGTCCCTGTTTTGTGAATTTCATTCAGCACAAGCCGATACTTATACACACACAAACAGCCTCCCAACACACAAACAGCCACATCCATACGCTCTCACCAACTCACCCTCTTGAGGACGTTGTGGTACATCTCTAAGAAGACCTGGTCCAGGGCCAGACTGAAGGCCTCCACACTGCTGACCCTCAGCAGCCTCCCGGCACCCATGTGATCCAGGAACACCCACACCGACATTCCATTCTCCTTGACAGAGGCATCCTGGGATAGTAGGTCCTCCAGGGGCTTTCCGTCCCACTCCTGGTTCATCACAGTGGAGATTTTCTTCAGCAGGTACTCCACCTGCGCGTGTGTGTTTGGATAACATGTAAAGTCACAAGTCAGAAAATAACTTTACCCAAATATGGGTCAATTTGCTGGGACCCATACTCAGAAAGTGATCTAATAAAGGGATAACGTTGTGGTCAGCAAGTTGCAACACATCTTCATAAAGCCTGCAGATGATATCGAGTGAGTTCCCATGTTATCAACAGGAAACCAAATGTCCCTTCTATTGGTTTATTCCACCCTGACTTCCTGCTTAGGGAGAGGAGCACAGGAAGTAAGGACCTAGTATAGAGATATTTTAGCAAGGGGCTATCGATAAAGATACTGTTTGTATACTGCAAGCGTCAAAGCAAAAGGTGTAGTCAAAGATGGCCACTGGACTGCATAACTACGACTCTTTTCTTACCCTGTTTATATACAGTACTGTATGTGTATCTATTCACCTATTTCTCCCTCCCTCTTCAGCTCTCCTCCTTTCCCACTTCTCTCGCTCTCTTTTCCTCCCCACCTATACATCTCTTTCTCTCTGAATGATACTATCTGGCTTGATATTTAAATGTGCCAATGGAGGTCAGTCTCTCCCTGCCCCCCTCATCCCTCCATCCCACTCACCTCCTGTGGGATCATGACGAGGGGGTAGTGGTCCTCCGATAGCAGGTTGAAGAGACAGAAAAGTTTGAAGCAGTCTCTCAGGGAGCACAGCAGCCCCCCCTGGCCGCTGGTAGGTCTGTAGTTTTTCTTCATGGTCATCATCCAGCATAGGTCGTCAAACATCTCCTTGTCGTACACACCCTCTTTGACCTGGGTGAAGCACACCAGGGGTTAATTTGTTCATTAGTACTGGTAAAGAGTTTTAGAGGTTAAAGGGATAGTTTACCCCAATGACATATTATACCCTGTAAGCAGTCTATGAACAAGTTAAGACAGCAATGCATGTTTCGGTTTTGCTCACAGGTTAAGGAAACCAATATGTAATTTGGATGAACTAAGTTTAAGATCAAGTGCAATTCATCTCCTGAAAGGACTGGAATTCACTCATCTCAATGTGGAAATCCTCAATTGAGTAGTGATGGGATGGTTACCTTGGCCAGTATGTATTTGTTGAGGTAGTTTACGTTGGCCAGTATGTATTTGTTGAGGTAGTTTACCTTGGCCAGTATGTATTTGTTGAGGTAGTTTACCTTGGCCAGTATGTATTTGTTGAGGTAGTTTACCTTGGCCAGTATGTATTTGTTGAGGTAGTTTACCTTGGCCAGTATGTATTTGTTGAGGTAGTTTACCTTGGCCAGTATGTATTTGTTGAGGTAGTTTACCTTGGCCAGTATGTATTTGTTGAGGTAGTTTACCTTGGCCAGTATGTATTTGTTGAGGTAGTTTACCTTGGCCAGTATGTATTTGTTGAGGTAGGGCATGTAGCCATGGTTTGAAACGGGTCCATCATCATCGTCTTGGAAGTGTTCCTCCAGTGCCACAGGGTCGTGAGGGATGTTCAACACCGTGTACAGGTTGTGGGAGAGAACCTGCGACACGCACGCACACACACACACAAAATGTCTGTGTCAAAGGGAGATTCTCAATTGGTTCGCTCAACTCCTCCGTCCTCCGTTGTCCTCTCCTGCCCTCCTTTTGAAAAAGGTCAAAGGTAACCAAGAAGCGGAGGGGAGGAGATGAAATGTGGAAACAAATACCCTTGTATGAAATTAGACTCTCCTTCTTCACTCGCTTGTCATCATGTAAATGACATTTCCAGGGGTGGAATTCAAAATTAAATGTGTAAAGTAAAAAAGACATGTAGCTAGTTGTGTTGAACATTTCATAGATAAAAGGATAAGTAGCATAAAGTTTTGAAATATGCCTGCTTTTCTCCTCTGAGTAAAAACCAGCTGATTTAAAGGGGGTGTGGCAGATTTACGCGCAAAGGATACGCTTGTGCTTCCTCGGCGGGAGGCTATCAGGGACGCGACACTCCTCCATTTTAAACTAATTGACACAATCCTCGACCACTCTACAACTTATCAGTTTCCGGGTCATGGAGGATTCGAGAAGAGTCTGAGGGTCAGCAGTGTGGAGGCCTTCAGTCTGGCCCTGGACCAGGTCTTCTTAGAGATGTACCACAACGTCCTCAAGAGGGTGAGAGTGTATGGATGTGGCCCCGGGGGGAGGCTGTGTGTGTGTGTGTGTGTGTGTGTGTGTGTGTGTGTGTGTGTGTGTGATGTGTGTGTGTGTATATATATATATATATATATATATATATATATATATATATATCACACACACACACACACACACACACACACACACACACACACACACATACACATACATACATACATACACACACACACACAATGTAAGTGGTTACTGAAATAGTTCAGATGACCTCTAATCATTTCAAATCATATGAAACAACAAAGTCAATGATAAAAACCTAAACATGCAGTGTAAACAACAATGTAGGCCTCTTGACACACACACACCTCGATGTGAGCATGTCTGGACAGCTGCCTGCTATTTCCTGGAATTCTCACCAAAGCACCAAAGGAAGAACGCAACGTGTTTGAACTTGACAGGCCAGAGACTGAGTGGGGAAGATGTCTGAACGCACCACCTGTTTCTGTTGTACAGGACACTCTGATATGTTGTCATGTGTATAGGTTGAGTGCAGTAAAGGGAGAGGAACAGTCCTGGACTATGAAATGAGGGCATAGTTGACTACCGCCTGACCTGGATACACCCATTTCTGTGTGTAGGCTGGTATACGCTATTATGATACTCACTAGAGGGTTTCATGGATACACACCCATGTTTTAAAGTCACCAATGTATCCAAAGTGAGAGTGAGAATGTTTTCAGTTGTATTTCTCATACTGAGCAGTATTCCTGCATGATGCATGCTAATTATTATTTTTTACTGGTGGACTGTTAACTTTATAAATGGTATACATCCCTAGAATCAAGCTGAATAATTTATATAATATAACAACTTGTAAAAGGCTAACAATGTATATATATTTTTTAAGTTATCGTGATCAGATCTTCAAATGTTTGTTTAAAAGGTTATCTAAACAAACGTTTATGTGGATATTATTATGTGAATTGTAGGCTATGAGTAACAAGCTGGCGCCAGAGGCACAGAGGCAATTGAACAGCCATTTCCTGATTATAAAGCTCAGCGCCTGGAAATATTACACTTCAAATCTAACCTTCAGCTGCGACTTCGATACTTTGCCGCATTTCTCCATGTCCAGCGATGTGAACGCGTACCAGATGGACTTGAGAAGTTCGGATTGCAGTTCCATTGTGGAGACAGACGTCTTTGCGTCTACATTACGAAGTTGCGCACAGCACGGTGATCAGTATTACAAACTGAAGTGGAAGCACTTAACGAGAAGGCGAACAGGACACATTAAGAAAAGGGGTGGAGAAAGGAATAATTATGTAACCAAAGTAAAAGACTATATTCATATAATAGGATATTTATAATTATAATAAATACTTAGTCATGTATAAACCACAATATCAATATGTTAATTTTCATGTTTGGATTCGCCTATAATTATGTTTTCGGCTAAAACTTCGGATAATTTTGGAAAACTCTGGCATCCTTGTAAATTATAGGCCTCTCTCTTTCAAGTGGGTGGTGGTAAATTAACCCCAGCTCTTGGTTGATATCATTGATATGCATAGTCGATATGACCCACCAAGCCTACAACCCCCAGAAGCCACTCTGGGTTTGAGTCACACTCTCACCCTTCTCCCAACTCACACATGTTTTCCTTACAAACTCTGTAGACAGGTCCGAAATTATGAGCGGGCCATAGGGGGCTGGCCCGCTATACCGTACATCCTTGCCAGTTCAAATAAAATATTTAAATATTGATAATTTGTTTGACCGAGACGCACGTGGACAGAAAGGTAAATCGATCTCAGTTAAAACATCCGCGCGAGCGAAACAGTGCCCATCTGTCTCAGTATGTGTAGACCATGCACAGTATCTGATGCTGTCTGGACGAGAAGGTCTGGACCAAAAGAGTATGGCATGTCATACTATTTATGGCAAGACAGCGTCAGATACATGGGCTACACACAGAGGGGCGCTGTTTCACTTGCTAGGATAATCTCTCCGGAAACATAGTTTCAGCAGAGAGGAAGAGGCGAAGCGAGACGGCTCAACTCGGCAAAATCTGTCCAGAATAAGACAATGCGTTTTTATGGGCATAATATTCAGACATAAGCTTGACGCAAGCGTTTGGGACAAAGACTCCCATTGTTAGGGCGGAGACATGAGCATGAGCGTCATTATATACAGACCTCTGGTTTCAGCCTCTTGCGAATTGGAAAGGAAAGTTAGCGGGTGCACAGTCACTTTAAGGATGCTGGATTCTTCCCCAGGGAGCATGACTTAGTTTTGGCAAGTTGGTTAGGACATATACTTTGTGCATGACACAAGTACTTCCTCCAACAATTGTTTACAGACAGACTTATAATTCACTATATCACAATTCCAGTGGGTCAGAAATTTACATACACTTAAGTTGACTGTGCCTTTAAACGGCTTGGAAATTCCAGAAAATGATGTTATGGCTTTAGAAGCTTCTGATAGGCTAATTGACATCATTTGAGTCAATTGGAGGTGTACCTGTGGATGTATTTCAAGGCCTACTTTCAAACTCAGTGCCTTTTTGCTCGACATCATGGGAAAATCAAAACATATCAGCCAAGACCTCAGAAAAACAATTGTAGACCTGTCTGGTTCATCCTTGGGAGCAATTTCCAAACCCCTGAAGGTACCACGTTCATCTGTACAATCAATAGTATGCAAGTATAAACACCATGAGACCACGCAGCCATCATACTGCTCAGGAAGGAGATGCATTCTGTCTCCTAGAGATGAACGTACTTTGGTGCGAAAAGTGCAAATCAATCTCAGAACAACAGCAAAGAACCTTGTGAAGATGCTGGAGGAAACCGGTACAAAAGCATCTACATCCACAGTAAAACTAGTCCTATATCGACATAACCTGAAAGGCTGCTCAGCAAGGAAGAAGCCACTGCTCCAAAACCACCATTAAAAAAAGCCAGACTATGGTTTGCAACTGCACATGGGGACAAAGATTGTACTTTTTGGACAAATTTTCTTTGGTCTGATGAAACATAAATAGAACTGTTTGGCCGTAATGACCATCATTATGTTTGAATGAAAAAGGGGGAGGCTTGCAAGCCGAAGAACACCATCCCAACCGTGAAGCACGGGGGTGGCAGCATCATGTTGTGGGGGTGCTTTGCTGCAGGAGGGACTGGTGCACTTCACAAAATAGATGGCATCATGAGGAAGGAAAATTGTGGATATATTGAAGCAACATCTTAAGACATCAGTCAGGAAGTTAAAGCTTGGTTGCAATTGATTTTCCAGAGCGCAATTACGATGACAAAGAAGAGATGTCTCAGGAAGACAAACAGTTCATGCAGTCTGTGCAGAAAACGGCAGTTTTTGAGAATGGATATTACAGCATTGGATTGCCGCTTAATAATGAGAAGCTTCAAATGCCTAATAACCGTTGTGTGGCAGAACAGCGCATAGCCAGTTTGCTCAGAAAGCTCAAGAAGAATCCTGGTTTCTTTGAACATTACAAAGGCTTCATGGACACCATCATTAGCAAAGGCTACGCTGTACAAGTTCCAGCAGACCAGCAGAACTGTGATGACAACAGGCTGTTCTACCACGGAGTGTAACACCCGATGAAAAGAAAGATACGAGTGGTCTTTGACTGCACAGCCTCGTTTCAGGATCAGTCTCTGAATAGTAAGTTACTACAAGGACCCGACCTGACCAACACGCTAGTTGGTGTTCTATTAAGATTTTGTGAGGAGCCAGTAGCCATGATGGCAGACATCGAGTCAATGTTTTACCAAGTAAAGGTGCCAGAAGAAGACGCAGATCTCCTCCGTTTTCTTTGGTGGCCCAACGGCAAGCTGGACGAGCCCCTGGAAGAGTTTAGAATGACAGTGCACCTCTTTGGGGCCACTTCGTCACCAAGTGTAGCCTCCTATGCACTGAGAAGAACTGAGGACCACACAGCCACTGCATCACCAGAAGCTATCCAAACAGTCTTGTGCAATTTCTATGTAGATGATTGCTTGAAGAGCGTAGCTACAGAAGATGATGCAGTGACCTTGGCAAATGATATTCGCACCCTGTGTGCCAATGTCCATCCCCGAAGTACACAGAGCCAGTGAAGTGAAAGACCTGGATCTAAACCAAGACCAGCATTCTAGAAAGGCCCACAAACAAACTGTGCTTATTGGAAGAAGCAATGCTGGAAGAGAGGATTGAGTGAGAATGTTTGAGAAAGAGGAATAATCACAGAAAACAAGATTGGGTTTGATAGTTCATGGACATTAGAAGTAGGTTGGATCTTAATGTTTAAGTTTGTAATTGCTTAGTCCTCCTGCCTAACCAATTAGGGGCCGGTGTAAGAGCCAACGAGGAACTAGTTGATCAATAATATCTTAGTTAAAAACAGTTAAGAATTGTAATGTATATTTCATTATCATTTACAAGGTTTATGTTAGTTTAAATGCATGAGTTATTATGAATGTTTAAATGATATAAATATACGATATATTTTCTGATTTCCTAAAATTTAAATATGACGCACCTGCGTAGTAATGGCTTGTAGTTGACGTAACATGGTGGACTTATAGACTTTAACTTGTCAAAAATATATATTTTAAATTTCTGTCACTTACATGTTGGTTCTGATTTATGCATTATGACTAATTATAAACTGGTTGGTTCAAGCCCTGAATGCTGATTGGCTGACAGCCGTGGTATATTGGTCATATACCACACCTCCTTGTGCCTTATTGCTTAAATATACAACAAAGAAAAGGGCCAAAAAAACATGCAAAAATGAATGGATGAACAATTGCAAATACTGTATGTTGTTTGCTCATGCTAACAGAGACAAACAAACAGACCATTCAAGCTTAGCAATATGGCACAATATAAAGGCATCACTCCATTGAACACTTGGCTGTGTGTGTTCCAGTTATTTCTATGGCTTCCTCTTCTACCTCATGCCCACTAATGTGACACACTGCCTGAGATGTATTGGACGTGGCCTCACCGCAGGTTATTATAGTTATGTGTTTTTATATTAGTTAGTGTTGTATTATTTCGTTTTTAGAAATGCAGATTAGTTTCAATTAGTTTTCAGACCTGATTTACTTGTTTTTATTTACTTTCAGTTTTATATAATTTATTTTCAGTTTTAAGTTTTTTAGTTTTAGGGACAGAAAGTAGTGGATTTTTCCCTGTTAGCTAGTGATACTGTTGCACAAGCTGGACCTATCTGAAACATCGTCATCCATTGGTAACATTTACCCGCCAGATTCAGAAGCTTGAAAACCCAATTAGATTAAATGTCTTAACTCCATTTCATTTTTTCCCAATATAAAAAAACAAATAAATAACTGAACATAATTAATTAATTCATCAATTGTTTTTATTTTATTTTAGTAAATTAAAGATAATAGTTTCAGTATTTGTTTGTCAAACTGCCTTGTTTATTTTATTTCAGTTTCCAAAATAGTTTTTTCATGATTAGTTTTCGTATTAATTTGCTGTAATAATCTTCTTCCACACAGACTTGATCATCATGCGGCTGGCTCGGGCCGAGTATGGGGCAGGTCCTTTCCAAGTCTCCCAGTGGAGGCCAGAGGCCCAGCCAATGTTTTTGCCTGCGGGGTGCCAGTCACCGTTCAGGCTGGCAGAGCCGCAGCGGCTGTACCACCATCCTCCTCCCTCCGAGAAGCTGCAATCTTTCACGGCAATGTCGCCAAAGATGCAAGGTGAGCAGCCGTCATTGTCCTTGTCGGTTGTGCTGAAGCCAAAGCCATTCTGGTCAATGCCTGTGTAATTCCCACGGATGGCATCACCTACAGAGAGACAGGGAGAGACGGAGAGAGAGTACATCAGTTCTAATTCACTCTTAATTGTATTGACTTCAAAAACATACACCATTTAGGAATATCAACCCAGCATACATATCATATGACATGTGTGACGTGTAGAGGTAAATTGCTGCCACCAAATGTGAAATAACTATAACTCTGAAGTAAATAATATGACTACTGTCACCTTGTGCTGTTGATATCACAGTTACCTGCGTTGCCATTGTAGGCTCCGATGTTCAGCTTGTAGGCCTCATTCTCTGTTCCCAGGTAGAAGTCGATGTACTCAGCGAAGGCAGTCCCCCCTTCAAAGTCCCACAGGTCGACCCGCATTGTAAATCTCGGCCCCCGGCCCTTGGTTAGAGCAAACACCTTACTCAGACCCAGCCAGTGGTCCTCTAGGAAACAACAGGGAAGATAACTCAATTGAGAAGACAGAAATTTACTTAACGTAAATGCACTGCAGCATGGGGAACCCTCTATGATAAGCTGACTTCGAAGTAAACATGACCATTATAGACATAAATGCATTTCAATTTGTCTAACAATGGCTCAGCAAACTACACCGTTCTCAGTGTCAGCCGGTGGAATGTGAGATGCTCAGAGGGACCCTTCCTTACTCTGTAGATTCCCAAAGCCTTGTTCGTACTCGGCCCACTTCCTGTTGAAAAGAACCTCTGCCCCAGTGCGCCTCTGAAAGACTGTCCAGCCTCCATCTGCCAGCATTTCACAAAACACCTGTAAGCAATATAAATATACTTATGAATCAACAATGTTTTGTTGTTTTGTTGGGAACAAAAACGGTCCTGTGGAACTCCAGTATCTCTGGCAAGCCTGGCGACACCTTCAACATTACATAGCTAAGCTTTACTGCCCCCGTGTGGTTGTGTAACCAAATGACAACAGTAGATAAAGTAGCTGGCCTAAATAGTTTCCATACCGTAAAGGGGGATCTGACCCCTGCAGGCTGAACGACATACACTCCACTGGTGGCTCGAGGGGAGAGCATTTTGATCTGTGTGCAATCTGTCCCTGAAACAAGCAAACACACATGCACATACACAAGAACATATTGAAATAGGCAGGGGTCAGGTTAAGCATGGCAGTCTATAGTGTTTTCAATGTAAGTTAAACAAATAAACAATTTGTAACCTTTACCTTGAACAACTAAAGGTGTTTTCTGGCCCTGTACAAAACCAGCAGATAAGTAATGGTTACTCCCAGGTTTAAAGAAATAACATGTTTGTCTGTTTATCAGTGTTGACTGACTGTGTACTTACCTGAGTCTGGTCAGTGAGGCAGATGAGACAGAACACCAGTCCACAAAAAATGATCCTATTCCACATTTTGTACGATTTTCTGAGAGAGAGAGAGAGTTTTTCCTTTTTATGGGTATCATTGATATCACCATTTTTTTTCTTATATGGCTAAAAAGAATGTTATTAATGTCTAACTTATCTTAGCAAACCAGTGGCAAATATCACAACATTATCACAGAGGACCTGAAACATCCCCATACCCACTCCATTCACAACACAGTGATCACCATACATGGACAGAAATTCACAGAGCATCACCATACAAACTGAAATTCAAAAATGTGTTATGCTGCCATCATTAGACATTTCACACAGGATAAATATTATGTAAGTTATTATTTCACAATTTTGAAATATGGCTGGGTGTGATTCATTTAGAGAACCTACCTTGTCCTGTGTATTCCTTTACAGTCTATGGTCTACTCCCAGTCAGTTTAAAGTTCATTCAGAGAGGGTTTCCTGTAAGCCTATTTATGTAGGCCAAGGGTGTGGATCCATAGGTAACGGTACTTTCCGCCCCGGTCCCGCCCCCGGGATCTCCTGGAAAGATCCTTATCATGTTTTGAGCATGTGTTTCTCTACTTTACACACAAATTGTTGTGGTCACCCTCCCTTCACATTTCTCACTGTCAATCGTGAATTATAATTCTAAGTTTTACCGGTGAAACGTTCATGCAGTATCTGCATGCCAACCATCTGATTCAAATGGGAATATGTGTTTAGATCTTTTTAGTTATGTACGGCGTGCACATTCTAGAGAAGATGGTGTTGAGAAACTGTAGCATACCAATGTTTTTTTTCAATCAACATGCTCTTAGTGGCGAGCGCTTTTGAGATGTGGCTGCAAGAGACAAAAATTTGACCATTTACACAATCATCCTAAAATATTGTAAAAAATGTGGTGGTGTTTTTTGTCTTAGAGTAACGTTATACTATGCCTTATTCGGTTATGTTATGTAATATACTGTCATTATGTGATCTTGCAGACACTAATTCATCTTTGATCTAACTTTATTAAACAAGCTCAGTTCGCCAGAGTAGCGTGTTCTTTACGAGTAGAGCAGAGACTGTGCGTAACTAGAGAATCCCGCACATTTTATTTATTGACTCAAGCATCACATCCTGTACATACCCTCACTCCACGTTTCCAGTAACAGTTGTCGGTCGCTTGACCTGACGAAGATCCGCGTTGGATCGAAATTTCGTCAATAAAGGTGGTAAATTGGGAGCATTTTCAGTGTGTGGGCCTCTGTTCTTTTCAAGTGTTGTCAGTTCCCTCACAGGATGACAGATATAGTTAATGTTGTTGCAAAAAACACTCCACCAGCTTGTGCTAATGTTATTGTGGGCTCTGTGAGCCTTGTTGCTATGCTACTCGAAGGCCCCACCACAAAGAAAACACTCTTAACATTCCAATACTGGGGTTTAGAGGAAATTACAAACCTCTAGGAATACATCCAGCACAATCCAATGAACAAGGAATACAATAAAGTACGTGTTTGTGTTTATCTCTCAAATGTCTTTAGATTACTTGAAAAATTGAATCAACTACCGATTACAGATTACATGACAATACAAGTAATTAGTAACGTAATCCAATGGATTGCACAAAACGAGTAACATATTTTTGGTGATCTGATTACTTTTGGACACTCCTCAGTTTATGCTTTAGACCGACCAGTTCCCTCTCTAACTCTACTCTGTGCATACTTTTCCCACAGATTTATCCTCCGTGTCCAACATAGATGTTCTAGTACAGGATGGATCCTCTGTGACTCTGCTCTGCAAAAACTCTGACAAGAGTAATGCTTGCTGGAGTAGAAAAATGTGATTTTGGTTTTGATGCATTGAACCCATAGTGAAGGTTTCAGGACCCAAAAAAGGTTTTGTCCTGACACACCCTGACAAACACGGTCTCAGATGTGACCAGATGTGTATCCAACGAAGCAGGTTTGAAGTGTTAGCGAGGTAACTCTGCAACTTGGAATAACCCGTTTTACGAAAGTGGCTCACCTTTTAGCCGGGTAAATTTCTATGACAATAAATCCTTCAGAACTGGCCTTCTCCGGGGTAGGCTAACTCACTGCTAACTCCACTTACCCTGAATGAAATGACTGAGCCACGATTTGAGGACCAATGAAATCAGATTCCCTACCTCTTGCAAAGATTGCGTCATCATCCCCTTCATTATTAATCAAATGTTTTTTCTGTGTTAAAAAATATGAGGCAAACCAAAGTCTGTATTAATGATGAGTAATAAAATAAAGAGAGCACTTCTAAAAACTTTCATACCAGAAAAAGTACTCAATTACCATACTTGAGTAAAAGTCAACATACTTTAATAGAAAATGACTCAAGTAAAAGTGATTGAGTAAAAGTCTTTGCTTTTAAATATACTTAAGTATCAAAAGTAAATGTAATTGCTAAAATATACTTAAGTATCAAAAGTAAAAGTATACATTTGTTCACATTCCTTATATTAAACAAACCAGACGGCACCATTTTCTTGTATTTTTTATTTATTTACGGATAGCCAGGGGCACACTCCAACACTCAGACATCATTTACGAATGAAGCATGTGTGTTTAGTGAGTCCGCCAGATCAGAGGCAGTAGGGATGACCAGGGATGCTCTCTTGATAAGTGCGTGAATTTGATAATTATCCTGTCCTGCTAAGCATGCAAAGTGTAACAAGTACTTTTGGATGTCAGGGAAAATGTATGGAGTAGAAAGTATATTTTTTATTTTATGAATGTAGTGAAGTAAAAGTTGTTAATAGTTAATAGTAAAGTAAATTGCAGATACCCCAAAAAACGACATAAGTTGTACTTTGAAGTAATTTTACTTAAGTACTTTACACCACTGGCGACATGCAAGCGCAGTTACAAGCCTGATAGAGGCCGTAGTACAGATTAAGTCTGACCTGGAATGTGAAGCTAACTGAAGCTGGTTACCTTTAGAAAACCCTGAGTAGATCTAGCTTGCATCGTAGGATACCATTCTGAGCACTGGAGAGGTAGACCTCACCTACAGCTGCATGACCAGAGCTTCTCCAGACCAGCTGACCTTCCATCTAAAGATCGTTAATGGCGAGTAGTTTTAAGTCAACGTCCTTCAATTGTGGTCCAAGGAAAGTACTCCCTTTCTAAGTATGTGTTTGCCTCCACAGTTGTCACAAACAGTATTTACTATCAACTCACTGCGATAAGACTTTTGTCCAACGGTTGCAAATGTCTGATTTTGGAACGTCGAGTTATGACACAAATTGACTTGCCTCGTCAAAATAATGACATTAGCTTATAAAAATTATGACTTCAATTACACAATATCCAAGGTGAATTTTAGCCAACGCTTCAACTTTGTTAAACTTGTTTTTTCTGTTGCTCATTAAAAAACAAGATTTCAGTCTTGGAGGTGTGTTTCCTGACCAATGTGGCATTTGGTTAATGATGTTTGTCCCACATGAGACATTGTAGGCACAGAAGCCTACTTCCTCAAAATCTCCAGAATTAATCTAAGATACACAATACATCTGTAATAATTTTTTGCATTGTAACTAAGGTGTTTGGGGCAGTATTTCTCAAGTAAAAAATGTGCGATGTGTTGTCTTAAGTAAACAAAGTCTCACTGTCTATGCTATTAAGTAGAGAGCAATCACCGCAGCTGTTCACCCCATGTTATCGGGCAAATGGACATTTTTAATTGAAACCCAACACTCATTTACCCGTTGTGCATGGATGTTCCAAACTCAGTTTTAGATGACTGACTTTATGACCAAAATTAGTAGTCCATTTTGACACTTCTATAACTGTTTCTGACTCATATCGATGCCACGTAGGCCGTTTTCAAAGGGATTTGTTACTTTTTAAAGGCAGTCACTGTTTAAAGTCAGGACTATGGTTAAGGGAGAAGTTACACGACAGTTAGACCTTATCACATGATTCTGCGCATGCGTGTAGCCAGATAACATAGCCATGATATGGCCTACATGTGTAATCAGGGGTTTATATTAGCTGTGAAAGTGACAGCCGCTTACTCTTTACTTCCATATCCTTTCCCATGCTGTTTTTAATGGGCTTCAAAATTATAGACTCAAATTGATAAAAAACACTGTCATTTAAGATATTGTAGCGAAAATCAGGGCAGCGATGTGAACCAGGGATTGACACAATGTTTCCCTATTGTCTGGGGGTGAACTGAGCCGTTATGCTAGTTGAGCCTGCTCTGAGGTTGCCTCGTTGGGGAGGTGATTAAAAAAAAACAACCAAAAGCAAATAGTTCCAGTAGCCTAAAGCTGATCTTTCTCGCCATTTGTTAGTCGAGCAAGTTAAACCTGCTCTGCGAAATGTTTTTACTGACAAGAAACAAAATACAAAGAATTCCACGACTGATCTTTCTGGTTCCTCCTCAATGTGTTGGTGAAATACTGTTTATAGCTTTTCTGCATGTAAATAGCTCATTTACATTTTTTGGTCAAGTGATCATAATCTTTGGGCAACCAAAAAATATTCCTGACTTGCTGACGGGCAACTGCCTTTCAAACTTTAACATCAATCCCTGCAAACACCCTACGCATCACACCAATAGGGTTAACCCCCTTGGTGGGAATTGTAATGTGGCTCATATAGTGAGGATTGCTACAATATACAGTGCACAAAACATTATGCTTTTTCCATGACATAGACCGACCATGTGAATCCAGTTGAAACTATGATCCCTTCTTGATGTAACCTGTGAAATCCACTTCAATCAGTGTAGATGAAGGGGGGAGACAGGTTAAAGAAGGATTTTTAAGCCGTGAGACATAAATTGTGTATGTGTGCCATTCAGAGGGTGAATGTGCAAGACAAAACACTTAAGTGCCTTTGAACTGGGTATGGTAGTAGGTGCGAAGCACACCGGTTGGTGTCATGAACTGCAAAGCTGCTAGGTTTTTCATATTCAACAGTTTCCCGTATTTATCAACAATAGTCCACAAACCAAAGGATATCCAGCCAACTTGACACAACTGTGGGAAGCATTGGAGTCAACATTTGTTTAATTATTTTTATTTAACCTATATTTAAGTAGGCAAGTCAGTTAAGAACAAATTCTTATTTACAATGACGGCCTACACCGGCCAAACTCGGACGATGCTGGGCTAATTGTGCTTCGCCCTATGGGACTCCCAATCATGGCCGGTTGTGAGGGGCCAGAATCCCTGTGGAACGCTTTCGACACTAGAGTCCATGCCCCAACGAATGGAGGCATGTTCTGAGGGCAAAAGGTGCTGCAACTCAATATTAGGAAGGTATTCTCAATGTTTTGTACACTCAGGGTATAAACAATTATATTCTGCTAAACGGCATATATATAAAAAAAATCAATCACTTTGGCACGTTTTTTCAAGTGTAAGTGGTATATTTACAAAACGCTTAGTACAAAAGTCAGGACTGATATCACCTGTAATGCCTCATCTTATGTTTAGAATCTTTGATTGAGCGCTCTTTGGTGTTGAATACAGCTTTCACCCCTGAGTAATTTCATGAAATACCATAGTTTAGTCACAAGATGCAGACCTTATTGTTCCTAGAATTTCTAAGCAAACAGCTGGAGGCAGGGCTTTCTCGTCTAGAGGTCCTCTTTTATAGAATGGTCTACCGATCCATGTGAGAGACGCCGACTCTGTCTTAACCTTTAAGTATTTACTGAAGACTTAAACGTTACTAAAGACTCATTTGAAGACTTACTGAAGACCCATCTCTTCAGTAAGTCCTATGATTGAGCATAGTCTGGCCGAGAGGTGCAAAGGTGAACGGCAATAAGGCACTGGAGTGATGAACCACCCTTGCTGTCTACGCCTGGCTGGCTCCCCACTCTCCACTGGGATTCTCTGCCTCTGACCCTATTATGGGGGCTAACTCACTGGATCCTCTGCTCGTGTTGTGGGGGAGATATTTCGCCGAGCTATACATGGCCATGTCTCAGGGTAGTAAGAGTGGTCTTTTGATATCCCTTGTGGGGGCTGTGCTTTGGCGAAGTGGGTGGGATTATATCCTGCCTGATTGTCCCTGTGCAGGGGTAACTTTGGACAGGGCCACAGTGTCCCCCAACCCCCTCTGTCTCAGTCTCCAGTATCTATGCTACCCTATGTGGCAGTGGGCTAGGGTCAGCCTGCTGTACTGTGTGATCTTAGGCATACTCCCTCTAATTCTCTTTTCTCTGTCTTTATGTCCTCCCTCCCGGAGAACCTGAGCCCCAGGACCATGCCTCAGGACTACCTGGCTTGATGACTCCTGTCTGTCCCTGACCCCAGTCCACTTAGTCATGCTGCTGATCCAGTTCTAGACTATGGAACCCTGACCTGTTTTACCAGAGGTGCTACCTTGTCCCGTACCTACTGTTTCTCTCTCTCTCTCGCTCTCTCTCGCTCTTGCTTCATCTCTCGGACCTGCTGTCTGGACCTATGAATGCTTGGCTATGAAAAGCCAACTGACATTTACTCCTGAGGTGTTGAACTGTTGCACCATCTATAACCCGCTTTGCGTCGTGCCTAAGAACAGCCCTTAACTGTGGTATATTGACCACAATGACGGCCTACACCGGCCAAACTCGGACGATGCTGGGCTAATTGTGCTTCGCCCTATGGGACTCCCAATCATGGCCGGTTGTGAGGGGCCAGAATCCCTGTGGAACGCTTTCGACACTAGAGTCCATGCCCCAACGAATGGAGGCATGTTCTGAGGGCAAAAGGTGCTGCAACTCAATATTAGGAAGGTATTCTCAATGTTTTGTACACCGGTTACACTGGTTACGTTTGGCGCCGCCCTGAGTGGTCGCCTTTTAAGCAGCTCCCGTTGTCCGTGCATTAATTGTTGTTGTTTTAGTTCGTTTTCTTTCGTCTATTTTCTTTAGTTTTATTTTTTATTTTGCTACAGTCGAACTATAACAGTTCAGGATTATGGATTTTATGGATTTTATCGCAGCTGAACGTCGACAGGAGTCGTCAACTGTTATTGTTTACAACAGAGCCCAGCTCCTGGATTTAGCCCACGCAGCGCTGCTGCTCCCCAGGGAAAAGTTTGATATTCCGGACGAATTGAAAAGACGACGCCGTGGATGCAGGGCGGGATTGAAATGTAAGGCAAAGCGGAGGAGGTTCAAGTACAAGCCGGCTATACCATCTATTATTATGGGCAATGTGAGGGCTCTACATAACAAGATGGATGAGTTGGCGGGACTTGTTCGTGGACAAAGGATTTATCGGGAAGCTAGCCTAATGTGTTTTACTGAGACTTGGCTGAACGATAACATCCCCATACAGAACGTCACTATCGACGGTTTCCAGACCATCACAGCGGACAGGGATCGCGTCTCTTCCGGTAAGAGTAAGGGTGGTGGGCTGGCTTTATTAGTTAACAACAGATGGTGTCATCCCAAACATATTACTCTTAAGGAAAAGTTTTGTAGCCCGGACATTGAACTGCTAGCCGTTAGCCTGAGACCCTACTATCTACCTAGGGAATTCACGGCGGCCATTGCTGTTATTGTTTACATCCCGCCCTCTGCTGACGCAAACGCAGCGTGTGACGTCATCCACTCTGTTATCGCGAGGTTACAGACAGCGCATCCCAGTGCTTTCCTTGCAATTTCGGGGGATTTTAACCATGCATCTCTCTCTTCAACGCTGCCCACGTTCAAACAGTTCGTGAAGTGCCCAACCAGGAATAATAAAACTCTGGACTTGTTATATGCTAATGTGAAGGATGCATACAACTCCACTGCACTCCCTCCCCTCGGTAGATCGGATCACAACCTTGTCCACCTCACCCCACTCTACAGGCCTATGGTCCAACAGCAGCCTGCAACCACCAGGACTATGAGGAGATGGTCCCCGGAGGCGAATGAGGCCCTACAGGACTGCTTTGAAACAACAGACTGGGATGTGTTCTGTGAGGCTCATGGGGAGGACATCGATGGACTCACTGACTGCATAACAGACTATATTAATTTTTGTGTAGACAACACTATACCCACCAGGAAGGTACGCTGTTTCCCAAACAATAAACCCTGGGTCACCAGCGACCTGAAGGCCCTGCTGAATGAGAAGAAGAGGGCCTTCAAGGAGAAGGACAAGGACAAATTGAAATGCGTCCAGAGGGAGCTGAAGTTGCGGATTGCTGAGGGGAAGAGAGTGTATAAGGAGAAGATGGAGGACAAGCTGAGGCAGAGCCAGGTGAGAGAGGTGTGGAAGGGTATGAGAAATATCACTGGCTTCAAAAAGTCAAACAGTGGGCAGACGGAGGGGACCCAGGACAGAGCCAATGAACTGAACCAATTTTTTAACAGGTTCGATACTGGCCCTGTCCACCTCCCCTCCAGCTCCCCAGACCACACACCCTCACGGCTATCCCACCACCACCACCCCCACTTTGCTCACAGCACCTCTGCTGAGACAATCAGTGACCCCACCTCCGCCCCTGCCCCCCCTGGACTGATCCTCAACACCCCCCTTCCCCCCACCTCCCTACCTGGGCTGGCTTTCACCACCAACCAAGTGAAGAGAGAGCTGGAGAGACTACACCAGTGGAAAGCGGCGGGCCCTGATGGCATCAGCCCAAGGGTGCTGAGGGTCTGTGCTGACCAACTGTGTGGAATACTCCAGCGTCTTTTCAACCTTAGCCTGAGCCTAGAAAGGGTCCCTGTGCTGTGGAAAACATCCTGCCTCGTCCCAGTGCCCAAGAAGGCACACCCCACTGTCCTGAATGACTTCAGACCTGTAGCGCTAACATCCCACATCATGAAGACCCTGGAAAGGTTAGTCCTCGCTCACCTCAGACCCCTGGTGTGTTCATCAATGGACCCCCTGCAGTTTGCATACCAGCGCAACATCGGGGTGGATGATGCAATCATCTACCTTCTGCAGAGGGCCTACTCTCACCTGGACAACGCAGGTTGCACTGTGAGGGTCATGTTTTTTGACTTCTCCAGTGCCTTCAATACCATTCAGCCCCTGCTACTGGGTGAGAAGATGAGGAGGATGAAAGTGGAAGGACCCTTAGTCTCCTGGGTCACGGACTACCTGACCGGTAGGCCACAATTTGTGCGACTACAGAGCTGTGTGTCAGAACGGGCAGTTAGCAACACAGGGGCCCCCCAGGGTACGGTCCTGTCCCCCTTCCTGTTCACCCTCTACACCTCAGACTTCAGATATAACTCTGAAACATGCCACCTACAGAAGTTCTCGGATGACTCTGCTATTGTAGGGTGCATCAGGGGTGGGCAGGAGGAGGAGTACAGGAGCACAATCACTGACTTTGTGTTGTGGTGTGAGCAGAACCACCTTCAGCTCAACATCAGCAAAACTAAGGAGATGGTGGTGGACTTCAGGAGAACCAAGGCACAACTGACTGCAGTCCCTATAAAGGGGATGGATGTGGAAATGGTTGAGTCATACAAGTTCTTGGGTGTCCATATGGACAACAGACTGGAATGGGCTGGTAACACCGGGGCCCTGTACAAAAAGGGCCAGAGCCGACTCTACTTTCTGAGGAGGCTCAGGTCCTTCAACGTGTGCAGTAAACTACTGCATACCTTCTACCAGTCTGTGGTGGCCAGTGCCATCTTTTTTGCAGTGGTGTGCTGGGGAGCAAACATCAAAGCCGGTGATGCTTCTCGGGTAAATAAGCTGATCAGGAAGGCTAGCTCTGTCCTGGGGATGAGCCTTGACACTCTAGAGGAGGTGGCGGAGAGACGGATCCTGGCCAAACTGCTGGCCATCATGGACAACGTCACCCACCCTCTGCACGCTATGGTTATGACGCAGAGGAGCTCTTTCAGTCACAGACTGATCCCACCACGGTGTGCCAGAGAGCGCTACAGGAGGTCCTTCCTGCCGGCGGCTATGAGACTATATAATGCCTCACCGGGGTGCCGTGCCGTCGGCAACATAGATCTGGAACTGTTGGGGTGCTAGGACCTAGTTTAACAATTATGCATCCATCCGTGAGTAACTCTGTTCCGTCAGCACTCATCCACTCAGGACCTACTTATTCATACAGGTCTGTATATACATACCCATGTACAGTTGTTATATTATATCACATGCAATATTGTAAGTAATTATTGGACCTAGGCATTCACTCGGGAATGCATATTAGTATCCTGCCAGTTGCACCTTTTCTCATTGCTTTTAGTATATCAAATGTGCAATAAGTGCAGTTGTCTGTAATTAAACCCTGCGCACTAAGGACTGTATTTTAAGGGAATTACTATTATTACCCCAATGATATCATACACACATTTAGCTATTAAAGTATCTCTTCCTGTCATTTACCTGTACAGTTTGTGTAAACATGCAAGTATTCACTTATCTGTAAATATAACTGTATACCTAACTGTACAGCTAATTTAACCATGCAAAATTTTCACCTACCTGTTCATTTACCCAGTCTGTCTATTAAGTAAACTATTATTACCCTCGCTCATATCATACGCATTAGCTACTGAAGTATTTCTCTGCCATCAACCTGTATAGTATAGTTAACCATCCAACATCCACCAATGTATAGTGTACATATTCAGCCAACCACTCATACTATGCAATGTCCTTTTATAGCTTTTTTTTGCACTCCAGATATCCTGTATTTCTATACTTTTTCATACTGCCGCTCTATGTATCATGTACCGTGTATCTGTCTTTTGTGTACTTTCGTTGTGGCATTTTGCACCTGCCCTGTGTTTTTGTTGTAGCTGCTTGATAATGAAATTTCCCCCCCGGGGGATCAATAAAGTACCTATCTATCTATCTATCTATCTTATAAACTGAGTGGTTGAATCCCTGAACGCTGATTGGCTGACAGCCATGGTATATCAGACCGTTTACCACAGGTATGACAAAACATTTATTTTTACTGCTCTAATTACGTTGGTAATGTTGGTAACCAGTTTTTAAAAGCAATAAGGCCCCTCAGGGTTTTGTGGTATATGACCAATATACCATGGCTAAGGGCGGTATCCATGCACTCCGCGTGATACAAATAGTAGTGTAGTTTTTAGAACTGTTAATGCTAACTACAGATCACAATATATATACAAATTAATTGTTTTATACAATGTTTTACCATATTTGATTAGTTTCTTAGGCATGTTGCAAGGATCCCATCGTCTATTCTAGGGATTCTATATGTTATTTCTGTATGTATTAATCTTAATCTTCTCACAAAGTAGTATATTTGGTAGCATACGGGCAGAGATCGCCCAGAGAGATGGAGGTGCATCTGTGCGATGGAAGGAGCAGCCGAATGGAAAAGTCACGCCCACTTCAGAATGTTCCAAGCCTGTTATCCATTTAGTCCTCATTCGGGATTATTCTGGGTTAATACCTCAATATAATACATCATATATATAATACGTGTGTGTGTGTCGCACAGGAGGCTCTATAACCACTGGGATTATTATTTGACCCTGCTGGTCATCTATGAACGTTTTAACATCTTGAAGAACAATTTGGCTTTAATGGTCCATGTACTCTTATAATCTTCACCGGACATAGCCAGAAGAGGACTGGCCAAGTGAGCTACCCTTAATGTAGCAACATTTAACGAAGCTAAAGCTAACGAAGCCAACATATTCAAAGTTAGAAACTAACTAACTACTCCAGCCTTCTAGGGTAGGAGAAAAACAAAGCTATTTACTGTATGAGATACCATGAATGATTTATTAATCAATGTACAACTTTTATTTCACTATAAACACAGACCATTGAATGCATGCATCCAAGCATGTTTACAGGGCAAAACAAATGGACTTTATTGAATATGGGAATATTGTGCTAAACAAATGTTCCAAAAAAGTTATTATATTTAAAAATGCATACAATATCAACATTCTACAATATAAATTATGTCAAACTATGTGATGAAATTGTTCACAAGTTAGATATGTAGAATTGTTGCAGTCTAACAAATAAAACTTCCACAAGTTATTTTCTCTTCCCTGAAAACATAGCTCTGAACATGGTGGACTTTAGAATTTAACTGGTCAAGTGTAAAAAAAATCTATATTTTCTATTTTTGTCACTTACATGTTGTCTCTGATTTATGCATCATTATATAATACAACAAAGAGAATGGAATAAACAAAAATATGAAAAAACAAATGGATGAAAAGCGCAAATACAGTGTGTTGATTGCACAACAAACCCAAATAAACAGACCATTCAAGCTAAAGCAATATGGCACGATATGCAGGCATCACTCCATGGAACACATAGCTGTGTGTGTTCCAGTTCTTTTAATGGCTTCCTCTACTCATGCCCAATAATGTGCCACACTGCCAGGTGCTTCTCAGACCAGTGGTCATAAAGCAAAGAAGACATAGGCCTACGAAACCATTTCAGATATATTGAGACGTGGCCTCACACAGACTTGATCATCATGCGGCTGGCTCGGGCCGAGTATGGGGCAGGTCCTTTCCAGGTCTCCCAGTGGAGGCCGGAGGCCCAGCCGATGTGTTTGCCGGCGGGGTGCCAGTCGCCGTTCAGGCTGGCAGAGCCGCAGCGGCTGTACCACCACCCTCCTCCTAACTCCGAGAAGCTGCACGTGTTCTCGGCGATGTCGCCAAAGATGCAGGGCGAGCAGCCGTCATTGTCCTTGTCGGTTGTGCTGAAGCCAAAGCCATTCTGGTCAATGCCGGCGTATTTCCCACGGATGGCATCACCTACAGAGAGACAGAGAGTACATCAGTTCTAATTCACTCTTAACTGTATTGACTTCAAAAACATACACCATTTAAGAATATCAACCCAGCATACATATCATATGACATATGCAGTTGAAGTCGGAAGTTTACATACACCTTCGCCAAATACATTTAAACTCAGTTTTCACAATTCCTGACATTTAATCCTAGTAAATCCAAGTAAAAATTCCCTGTTTTAGGTCAGTTAGGATCACCACTTTATTTTAAGAATGTGAAATGTCAGAATAATAGTAGAGAGAATTATTTATTTCAGCTTTTATTTCTTTCATCACATTCCCAGTGGGTCAGACGTTTACATACACTCAATTATTATTTGGTAGCATTGACTTTAAATTGTTTAACTTGGGTCAAACGTTTCGGGTAGCCTTCCACAAGCTTCCCACAATAAGTTGGGTGAATTTTGGCCCATTCCTCCTGACAGAACTGGTGTAACTGACTCAGGTTTTAGGCCTCCTTGCTCGCACACGCTTTTTCAGTTCTGCCCACAACTTTTCTATAGGATTGAGGTCAGGACTTTGTGATGGCCACTCCAATACCTTGACTGTTGTCCTTAAGCCATTTTTCCACAACTTTGGAAGTATGCTTGAGGTCATTGTCCATTTGGAAGACCCATTTGAGATCAAGCTTTAACTTCCTGACTGATGTCTTGAGATGTTGCTTCAATATATCCACATAATTTTCCTTCCTCATGATGCCATCTATTTTGTGAAGTGCACCAGTCCCTCCTGCAGCAAAGCATCCCCACAACATGATGCTGCCACCCCGGTGCTTCACGGTTGGGATGGTATTCTTCGGCTTGCAAGCCTCCCCCTTTTTCCTGCAAACATAACGATGGTCATTATGGCCAAACAGTTCTATTTTTGTTTCATCAGACCAGAGGACATTTCTACAAATAGTACGATCTTTGTTCCCATGTGCAGTTGCAAACCGTAGTTTGGCTTTTTTATGGCGGTTTTGGAGCAGTGTCTTCTTCCTTGCTTCTTCCTATAGGACTCATTTTACTGTGGATATAGATACTTTTGTACCCGTTTCCTCCAGCATCTTCACAAGGTCCTTTGCTGTTTTTCTGGGATTGATTTGCACTTTTGTGGAGGTCTAACATTTTTTTTATGTGGTCTTGGCTGATTTATTTTTATTTCCCCATGATGTCGAGCAGAGAGGCACTGAGTTTGACTCAAATTATGTCAATTAGCCTATCAGAAGCTTCTAAAGCCATGACATCATTTTCTGGAATTTTCCAAGCTGTTTAAAGGCACAGTCAACTTAGTGTTTGTAAACTTCTGACCCACTGGAATTGTGATATAGTGAATTATAAATGAAATAATCTGTCTGTAAACAATTGTTGGAATAATTACTTGTGTCATACACAAAGTAGATTTCCTAACCGACTTGCCAAAACTATAGTTTGTTAACATGAAATCTGTGGAGTTGTTAAAAAACGTGTTTTAATGACTTCAACCTAAGTGCATGTAAACTTCCGACTTCAACTGTAAGCGATGTGTAGAGGTCCCATTGCTGCCACCAAATGTGGAACAACTATAACTCTGAAGTAAATAATATGACCACTGTCACCTTGTGCTGTTGAAATCACAGTTACCTGCGTTGCCCTTGTATGCTCCAACGTTCAGCTTGTAGGACTCCTTCTCCCTGCCCAGACGGAAGTCACTATACTCAGCGAAGGCAGTGCCCTTTTCAAAGTCCCACAGGTCGACCCGCATGGTTGATCTCCGCCCCCTGCCCTTTGTTAGAGCAAACACCTTACTTAGACCCAGCCAGTGGTCCTCTAGGAAACAACAGGGAAGAGAACTGAATTGAGAAAAGAGAAATGTACAGTATAGCGAAACCCTCTATAAGTTGCCTTAGATGTAAACTTGGCTAAAATTTCCAGCTAACTACACAGTTCTCAGTATTAGTTGCTGGTTAAATGTGAAGTGCTTAGAGGGTCTCTTCCTTACTCCGTAGAAGCCCAAAGCCTTGTTTGTACGCAGCCCACTTTCTGTTGAAAAGAACCTCTGCCCCGGTGCGCCTTTGAAAGACTGTCCAGCCTCCGTCCGCCAGCATCTCACAATACACCTGTATACAATATAAATGTACTTTTGAATCAACACATTTTTTTGTTGTGAACAAAAATTGGTCCAAGAATGGAACCCTGTGGAACTCCAGTAACTCTGGCAAGCCTGACGACACCTTCAACATTACATAGCTAAGCTTTACTGCCCCTGTGTGGTTGTGTAACCAAATGACAACAGTAGATAAAGTAGCTGGCCTAAATAGTTTCCATACCGTAAAGGGGGATGTGACTCCTGCAGGCTGAACGACATACACTCCACTGGTGGCTCGAGGGGAAAGAGTTTTGATCTGTGTGCAATCTGTCCCTGAAACAAGCAAACACACATGTACATACTGTATTGTAATAGGCATTATGGTTTTCTCTTGTCTTTCCAATGTAAGTGATACTTTTTGTTTCTCAAAAATAACTGTAACCCTTACCTTGAACAACTAAAGTTTTTTTCTGGCCCTGTACAAAACCAGCAGATAAGTAATGGTTACTCCCAGGTTTAAAGGAATAACATGTTTGTCTGTTTATCAGTGTTGACTGACTGTGTACTTACCTGAGTCTGGTCAGTGAGGCAGATGAGACAGACCACCAGTCCACAAAAAATTATCCTATTCCACATTTTGTACGATTTTCTGAGAGACAGAGGGAGAGATGAAAATGGGGGGTTAGGGTCAGGGTCAGGGTTATGGTTATGGTTAGGGAGAGATGAAAATGGGTTAGGGTTATGGTTATGGTTAGGGAGAGATGAAAATGGGTTAGGGTTAGGAAGAGATGAAAATGGGTTAGGGTCAGGGTTATGGTTATGGTTAGGGAGAGATGAAAATGGGTTAGGGTCAGGGTCAGGGTTATGGTTATGGTTAGGGAGAGATGAAAATGGGTTAGGGTTAGGAAGAGATGAAAAGGGGTTAGGGTCAGGATTAGGATCAGGGTTAGGGAGAGATGAAAATAAGTCACATTTTCTTCTGCTTTTTCCTTATTATCCCTGTGTGACCCAACATTTCCTAAATTGCTTCCTGTACAGGTCCTAAACCAAAAAACTATGTCAAACACTATCTAGTTCATATCCTTAGACCCAGAGCTATCTCTTAGTAGTATTTGATGTGTGTTAGTATGATTATTGTGTCATCAGTAACCTCTAAAACACTAGAAACCTGTCCACTCATCTCTAAGATGTAGTGATTATGTAGAAAACAAGAAATTGAGAAACAAACATTCTGAGCCACAGATACTGAAGTGTTACAGAAACACAACATTTGGCTTAAAGGGTTGCTAAACTGAGACGTGGGGAACATTCATTTATTGACAGACAAGTTAGAGATTGTTTCCCTTCCAAATTCTGCAAATATGACCAATCAAATACGTCAGGAGGAGTAACTTAATTTTTTTGCAACGTTTCCAAAAAAAAAAACAGATTAAAAAAGACAAGAAAAAAGGGAATATTATCATAATCGGAGGCCAAGTATTTCTGAAGGGCAATCAACTGTTTTCCTCATCTGGTTCTATACTTGGGTCTCAAAGGCTGTCATTGTTATCACATTAATATTTGTTTATTATAATACCAACCAAATCATGTCTAATTTATCTAAACCCTTTGCAAAATGTTGTGGCAAATAACTCCACATTATCACAGAGAACTTGAAACATTACATCCACTCCACTCAACATCCACTCCACTCACAAAAACAGTAAACCCCATGCATGTACCCAAATAAGGGAAAATGACAAAGTTATAGATTATTTTTTGTTATGCAGCCTTCATTAGACATTTCACAGAGGATAAATATTATGCAAGTTATTATAATCGTTTGAAATGGTCATCGTGAGATTCATATATGTAGAGAAAACCTACCTCCTCCCACGCATTCCTCTATGTTATAGCGTCTACGCTTAGTCAGTTTAAAGTTCATTCAGAGAGGATTTCCTGTAAGCCTATTTATTTATTGACTCAAGCACCGCCTTCTGTACACACCCTCACTCCACGTTTCCAGTTTAGTGTTGTCAGTTGCCTCAAAGTATTACAGACAGGGCTCACAGACAGGGAGATTTCACTTAAGGACCAATGGAAGTTTCTAAAATGTGTAAACTCCTCCGAACCGGGGCACCGGGCCATGCAAAATTAACTTGCCCATAGTGTTGTTGCGGAAAAACACTCCCCCACCACGTGCTTGTGCTAATGTTATTGTGGGTTCTGTGAGACCAGTTGCTATGTTACTCAGAATCCCCGCTCCAAAGCAAACACTCTTAACATTCCAATACTGGATTTGACAGGAAATTACAAACAGCCAGGAATACACACAGCACAGTCCAATGAACAACATTTTTTATAAAATAAAAGTACGGACACTCTTGTTACCAACTCCATATGTGTTTATCTCTCAAATGTCTTTAGATGTATCTTATTCAAAAACAATTGCAGTGTTTCAAACTACTTCCTAACTACTATCACCACCCTCTGGTCCAGGTAAGAACAACCATTGGATAGGAGAACTACTGGATTAAAACTAATAAAACCAGGAAACACCGGTAGTTCCTGATGTACAGTATGTAACAAGGCTATGGCCATAGCTCTAGGTTCACTACCACAGTACATGTGTTAGTTAAGACTGTATCTTGTGGGTTGGTTGTAGCAATCAGGACAGTGAAATCAAGCCCTCTTTTAACACTCCAGGTGAGGATAATACCATATGACACATTGGCTGGGTACTGAGCACTGTTCTATATGTACTATCAATATGAAATAAACGTACAACAATATCTAAATTCTGAAAAAATAAATATGAAAAAGGTAATCTTAAATCAAAATCCAGAAGAATTCAAAGATACAGCTTAATATAAAGTTATGATACAGTTGAAGTTGGAAGTTTACATACACTTAGGTTGAAGTCATTAAAACTCATTTTTCAACCACTCCACAGATTTCATGTTAACAAACTATAGTTTTGGCAAGTCGGTTAGGACATCTACTTTGTGCATGACACAAGTAATTCTTCCAACAATTGTTTACAGATGATTTCACTTATAATTCACTATATCACAATTCCAGTGGGTCAGAGGTTTACATACACTAAGTTGACTGTGCCTTTAAACATTGGAAAATTCCAGAAAATTATGTCATGGCTTTAGAAGCTTCTGATAGGCTAATTGACATCATTTGAGTCAATTGGAGGTGTACCCGTGGATGTATTTCAAGGCTTACCTTCAAACTCAGTGCCTCTTTGCTCGACATCATGGGGAAATCAAAAGAAATCAGCCAAGACCTCAGATAAAAAAAGCTGGTTCATCCTTGGGAGCAATTTCAAACGCCTGTAGGTACCACGTTCATCTGTACAAACAATGGTATGCAAGTATAAACACCATGGGACCACGAAGCCACAATACCGCTCAGGACGGAGACGCGGTCTGTCTCCTAGAGATGAACGTACTTTGGTGCGAAAAGTGCAAATCAATTCCAGAACAACAGCAAAGGACCTGGTGAAGATGCTGGAGGAAACAGGTACAAAAGTATCTATATCCACAGTAAAACGAGTCCTATATCGACCCAAGGAAAAAGGGGGATGCTTGCAAGCCGATGAACACCATCCCAACCGTGAAGCACGGGGGTGGCAGCATCATGTTGTGAGGGTGCTTTGCTGCAGGAGGGACTGGTGCAATTCACAAAATAGATGGCATCATGAGGAAGGAAAATTATGTGGATATATTGAAGCAACATATCAAGACATCAGTCAGGAAGTTAAAGCTTAGTCGAAAATGGGTCTTCCAAATGAATAATGACCCCAAGCACACTTCCAAAGTTGTGCCAAAATGGCTTAAGGACAACAAAGTCAAGGTATTGGAATGGCCATCACAAAGCCCTGACCTCAATCCTATAGAACATTTGTGGGCAGAACTGAAAAAGCGTGTGTGTGAGCAAGGAGGCCTACAAACCTGAGTCAGTTACACCAGTTCTGTCAGGAGGAATGGGCCAAAGTTCCCCCAACTTATTGTGGGAAGCTTGTGTAAGGCAAACGTTTGACCCAAGTTAAACAATTTAAAGGCAATGCTACCAAATACTAATTGAGTTTATGTAAACTTCTGACCCACTGGTAATGTGATGAAAGAATTTAAATCTGAAATAAATAATTCTTTCTACTATTATTCTGACATTTCACATTCTTAAAATAAAGTGGTGAACTTAACTGACCTAAGACAGGGCATTTTTACTAAGATTAAATGTCAGGAATTGTTTAAAATGTATTTGGCTAAGGTGTATGTAAACATCCAACTTCAACTGTAGGTTTATTAAAATGTTTGCTGTTTTGACAGAGTAACATGGTACAGCAAGTTATCAATAAGCAATACCAAACCCACTGTACAGTCGTGGTCAAAAGTTGAGAATGACACAAGTATTGGTCTCCACAAAGTTTGCTGCTTCAGTGTTCTTAGATCTTTGTCAGTAGTTACTATGGTACACTGAAGTATAATTACAAGTATCCCATAAGTGTCAAAGGCTTTCATTGACAATGACATTCAGTTTATGCAAAAAATCTATATTTGCAGTGTTGACCCTTCTTGTTCAAGACCTCTGCAATCTGCCCTGGCATGCTGTCAATTAACTTCTGGGCCACATCCTGACTGATGGCAGGCCTTTCTTGCATAATCAATGCTTGGAATTTGTCAGAAGTTGTGGGTTTTTGTTTGTCCACCCGCCTCTTGAGGATCGACCACAAGTTCTCAATGGGATTAAGGTCTGGGGAGTTTCCTGGCCATGGACCCAAAATGTCGATGTTCTGTTCCCGAGCCACTTTGTTATCACTTTTGCCTTATGGCAAGGTGCTCCATCATGCTGGAAAAGGCATTGGTCGTCACCAAACTGTTCTTGGATGGTTGGGAGAAGTTGCTCTCTGAGGATGTGTTGTTACCATTCTTTATTCATGGCTGTGGTCTTAGGCAAAATTGTGAGTGAGCCCACTCCCTTAGCTGAGAAGCAACCCCACACATGAATGGTCTGAGGATGCTTTACTGTTGGCATGACACAGGACTGATGGTAGCGCTCACCTTGTCTTCTCCGGACAAGGTGTTTTCCGGATGGCCCAAACATTCGGAAAGGGGATTCATCAGAGAAAATTACTCTACCCCAGTCCTCAGCAGTCCAATCCCTGTACCTTTTGCAGAATATCAGTCTGTCCCTGATGTTTTTCCTGGAGAGAAGTGGCTTCTTTGCTGCCCTTCTTGACACCAGGCCATCCTCCAAAAGTCTTCGCCTCACTGTGCGTGCAGATGCACTCACACCTGCCTGCTGCCATTCCTGAGCAAGCTCTGCACTGGTGGTGCCCCGATCCCGCAGCTGAATCAACTTTAGGAGACAATCCTGGCGCTTGCTGGACTTTCTTTGGCGCCTTGACGCCTTCTTCACAACAATTGAACCTCTCTCCTTGAAGTTCTTGTTGATCCGATAAATGGTTGATTTATGTGCAATCTTACCAGCAGCATATCCTTGCCTGTGAAGCCCTTTTTGTGCAAAGCAATGATGACGACACATGTATCCTTGTAGGTAACCATGGCTGACAGAGGAAGAACAATGATTTCAAGCACCACCCTCCTTTTAAAACTCCCAGTCTGTTATTCTGACTCAATCAGCATGACAGAGTGATCTCCAGCCTTGTCCTCGTCAACACTCACCTGTGTTAACGAGATGATCACTGACATGATGGCAGCTGGTCCTTTTGTGGCAGGGCTGAAATGCAGTGGAAATGTTTTTTGGGGATTAAGTTCATCTTCATGGCAAAGAGGGACTTTGCAATTAATTGTCATTCATCTGATCACTCTTCTTGACATTCTGGAGTATACGCAAATTGCCATCATCAACACTGAGGCAGCAAACTTTGTGGAGACCAATACTTCTGTCATTCTCAAAACTTTTGACCACGACTGTACATGAAGATTTACAAACATATTTTTAAAAGCACATCGAAGTGCAAAATTCATTTTAAAGCATATTTTTTCCATTTTCAACACGGTACATTATATAAATAAATTAACATTACATTGTGTGAAATCTAGACTCAAAATAATTATTTTGGACAATCTTGCCTCTTTAATAACAATTTATTATTAAGATATACATTTTATTTTATTTTATTTATGGATTCAAGAGATTGGGTGTAGACACTGGTTTTAACCACTGTTATAAAATCAAGACCATTTGTGGGTGTTAGTAAGATGATCAATGATTATGTTTCTGAATGTATGAGTGTATTTGATTATATATCTGCAATGAAGCATAAACTACAGTGTGTGTAAAATAATCTAATTATATGCAATGTAAAGTGTGTGTGTGTGTGTGTGCATAGACACACAGTCCCGGGTGCTCCTGGTCTCTCCAACTCAGACAGGTCACTGTTTTGACTGATTATCTGAGTCTTCATTCACCATCAGTTTATTCCACTGATTGATATCCAGGAGTACTCTGAAGTAAACAACTACCTCCCTTGACATTAACCCAACTGACTCAAAACAAAGATTAGGGTTCCATCATTGAAAAGCAGAATGGATCTAGAGCAGTGCCCTGAGGGACACCATTTACATCTTTCTCCACTGTCAGTTGAGTTTTGGGGTCAGGGAGGCACTATGATGATCAGGTGACACAGATCTCTCGTGCCCACACAGGAGGCTTGCTGTCATATGGGACACCATCTGTTCTCCCCTCGTCCGTCCTTCCCTCTTTGTCGTTCCCCATCCCTTTCTGGTCCCTCTCTCCAAATGTTTTAGGCCCACCAGGTAGTTCTGACTCAGGTTGGCCAGAATAGGGGTTCTCTAGAACTTTTAGAACTCTGCGGACCTGAGAGATTGAACAAGAGTTGATTTAACATAATGAGCAATGATATATACAGGGTTGGGTACTAACGGGCTACATGTAACAGGGATTACGTAATCAGATTACAAAAATGAAGTAACTAATCGACCCAGACTATAAATAAAAAATCAGATTACAGCTGATTACATTTTGGATTACTTAACTAATATCAAGATGTGGGCTGCAAGTGTTTGACTCAAACACACTGAAATAGCAGGTTTTTACATTTTAAGCAGACGCTCTTATCCAGAGAGATTTACAGGAGCATAATAGGGTTAATTGCCTTGCTCAAGGGCACATCAGATTTTTCACCTAGTCGGCTCGTGGATTCAAACCAGCGACCCCAAAGCCAACACCTCCTTTGGCCGCCATTCCTTCCAGTTCTCTTCTGCCAATGACTGGAACGAATTGCAAAAATCATTGATGCTGGAAGCTACCATCTCCCTCAACATCTTTAAGCACCAGCTGTCAGAGCAGCTTACCGATCACTGCACCTGTACATAGCCCACCCTACTACCTCATCCCCATATTATTATTTTTGCTCATTTGCACTCCAGTATCTCTATTTGCACATCTTCATCTATCAGTCTAGTGTTAATGCTAATTTGTAATTATTTCTCCACTATGGCCTATTTATTGCCCTACCTTCCTAATCTTACTACATTTGCACACACTGTACATAGATTTTCTATTGTGTTATTGACTGTACGTTTGTTTATCCAATGTGTAACTCTGTGTTTTTGTCACACTGCTTTGCTTTGTCTTGGCCAGGTCGCAGTTGTAAATGAGAACTTGTTCTCAACTGGCCTACCTGTCAACTTTAATTTTAGGGTATTTTCATCCATATTGGGTGAACCGTTTAGAAATTGCAGCACTTTAAATATTCGTAGCACGGAATATTCCAAGCAATGTGTCACTGTCCCAATACTTTTGGAGCTCACTGTATACTGTAATATAACTACAAACAGAAAATGCAACAAACTAAAAATATTCACCATGTGTTGATAGCTACAGTGTATAAAGTAGATACAACATGCAAATTCTATACCTCTGAGAAGTCTCCATTTTCGGCAGCCTGTATTGCATTCTGGGCAATGTAGTTGCGGAGAACGACGCGTGGGTTGGTGCTGTCCATCACACGGATCCTCTCTTCCTCTATGGTACACACCTCCCTCACTCCATCACACTCCTTCACCAACCGCTTCCTGGGTCATCGAACACACAGGGGGGATGACGTAAACCATGATTACAGTGTGAACCAGAGGAGGCTGGTGAGGGGAGGACGGCATGGAAACCAGGTGTTTGATGTGTTTGAGATCATTCCATTTATTTGGTTCCAGCCATTACTATGAGCCTGTCCTCCCAATTTAAAGTACCACCAGCCACCACTGGTGTGAAATAATACCAAGAATATCAATTCATATATGCTTTGGTATGCAGGAAGCATGCTATTTCTTTCATCAATAACCAAGTAAGTGGTTTTGATTGAGTAGGATCCTCGATCCGGCATCTCCTAACTAACCAACCTGTACTGACTGACCCAGTGTAGCCAATCCTCTCTCTGCTTTGCCCTTAGCTCGTCCTGATTGGTGCTCAGCAGCTCCTTCAGCCTGCCCATCTTCTCCAGCTGCTGGGCCACCTCTGGTCTGTCCGCTACCAGGCCAAACATGGCTGGGTTGGTCTGGGCCATAGAGAGGACCATAGCCAGCTCACTGTGTGCAGAGAGGTAGTCAAGAGAGAGGTAAAAGCTGAGACTAAGGGGCTAGATTGAAAACATTAGCTAGGAAAACGGTTAATATAGTGCTAGTTAGCTAATTACTTGGTGATAACGACATGTACAGTATATGAATACACTGAGGTGTTACATCTGACAGACTTACATTAGCATATGTAGCTAATATTGCTAGCAACCTACTTAACCAGACAGATAATAAATATGTCTAGCAACCTAAAACAAGTCCTGTTGCACTAAAACAGCCTTAACTTACAGATTATCCTTGTATGATTTTTCTCCAAATCGCTGATTGCACATCAAGGGAACACAATGAAGGATGATATTAGGAACCACACCAGTTTTGATACCTTGATTAGGAACATCCTGACAAGCAAACATTTCTGAGAACATTCGTTAGGTTAACCTAGAGCCCAGTCATTTGGGGTTTGTGTGTGAATGAAAATGAGGGGATCCCAGTGGATTGGTTGGTGGCAGAATTGTTGAAGTCAGTTCCTCCCAAGTTCAATGCATGTTGTAGAGCATTACATGTACTGTATGCATATTGCATTTCCAATTCTGTGATCTGAAATAGAGTTGTCATCAAATATATTCTGATGACCGTCTGTAATGGGGAAATTCTGATCACTGAAGATCATATTTAGGTTTCATGTGATTGAGGACTAGCCCCCATGTGGGCCACACTACTGTACCCCCCTCACCGGGGCTCCATGGTGGGCTTGTTGGCCACCTTAAGCTCCTCCAGGGAGAGACACTGCTCCAGGATGAGGTCCACCACTGGGCCCCCCGTGGCCCCCTTCCCCTCCCCCACCTCAGGGCAGGACACGCCACTCAGCAGGCGGAAGGTGTTGGTGAAGTCTGCTCCTGAGAAAGAGAGAAAGAGAAAGAGAGAGAGAGAGAGAAAATGTTTGGTTGCTCGTTCAAATAACGTATTGTTGTGCAGAGTTAATCCCCTCTGTATGTACAGGTACAGTATGCCTGTTTTCTGCACAGTTTGTCCCAACCCTCTCCCCATACCTGTGTTGTGCATGAGCCGCAGCAGCTCAGAGACAAGCTCCTGGTCCTCTGGTTCCTTCCGCCTCAGTAGGCCCAGCTTCCTCCTCATGTTGGCCAGGTAAAGGGTCTCGTAGAAGGGCATGAACTCATCAAGGATGGCCCCTGCCTGGGAGGCATGGAGCTCAGAGCCCAGGGCCTCAGCCAGACGAGCCAGGTTCCAACGGCACACGGACGGCTGGGCTTGGTATGAGTAGCGCCCCCTCCGGTCCGACGCGTTGCACACAAACTCTGGGTCGAATCTGGAAGATGGGAAGAGATATGGAGTGTTTACCAATAAGCCCTTATGATTAATCGATTATGTACCGTATATGACTGCACAAATTGCATTTTGTTAGCAAAAATGTATAATAATTAATTTTAACTAATAATACTGTATATTCAGCTTGCCTGATACAAGTATCCATTTCCTGAATTAATATGTTTTGTTGTCAATAGGACATCTTGAAGTTCCTGTTGTAAGGGGAAGTGAGGCAGATGTACCTGTCCATGAAACCAAAGGGGCCGTAGTCCACAGTAAGTCCCAATATGCTCATGTTGTCTGTGTTGAGGACACCATGACAGAAGCCAACACATTGCCACTGGGCCACTAGACGAGCCGTCCGCACTGTCACCTGGAAACACAATGGGTCGCCCCAGAGCTGGTTTACAAATTAATGTCATTTTGTCACAGTGTGTACTTTATGGTGAAACGTATTCATTCACCATCTATAGTTTATTTAATTTGAGAATATTAGCAATGTCCATCTGGTACCATTGTTCATATTGATAATAAGTAACACTCTCTCATATTTATCAAACGAGTGGCAATACAAAAGGTTAGTATAGTCGTTGTATAGTGACTGAAACTGAAGTTTCAGTGTAGTCCACACCTCTTTGAAAAATGCTGTGTTCCTCTCTTTGCGGTTGCTGTGGCTTCGTTGGATGTCAGGATAAAAGGTGTCGATGACGTAGTCCAATAGCTGAGCCCGAATGTCGTGGCGTCCTGGACTGGGACCCTGTCGGCCTGAAAACTCGTCCCGAGACTGAAAGATCTCAAAGGACCCGAACCTGCACAAGCAAGTCAGTATTCAGTACCAAAAGCAGAGTTCATGGCTAGTCAGCTAGTCAGCCAGTCAGTCAGCCAGTCAGCTACATCCGATGCTCTTAAATTAAATATTTTCCTTGTTTTCTCTCACGTATGACCCTGGTACACCACCTACAGTAAGAAGGCTATCACAGTAATATAATATGGCCAAATTACCATATTGAATGGCTTCCTCTGTCTACCACTGAGCACTTGACAAGGGAGAGAAATATTGTATAAATCCATCCGGTCCATTCACCTTCCTAGTGTGGTCATCATAAAGGAAAGGAGACAAGGAAAGGAGGCCATTGATACATATTATAACAAGGCCCCTGTATCTCCCTACATTGAGAGGAAGAGGGGAACCACCAATAACCACTGACCTGATGAAGGAGGGGGCGACGCGCAGGACCACCGAACACCTCTCCGGGCGCCGCTGGCCATTGTTGAGGGGGTCTCTGTTGACGTAGAGGTCCGATGTCACCAGAGAGGCAGCACGGGTGGTGGGGATGCCCAGGGCGGCCATAGCCTCGCTGCACAGGAACTCCCGGATGCTGGAACGAAGGACCTTCCGTCCGTCTGACTCTCTGAGTGGATGATAGAAGAGGGGAGAGAAGGAGAAGGGAGGAGACGGGAGGATTAGAAAACGGTCCCCTTGCCAGGTAATAGTACTATCTGCTGTACTGGCCAACTTCTGTTTCAAATGAGTTATTTTGTCTACATGTAACAATGTAAAGAAATTATGATACTACACGACTACATGCACATGATAGCTGTGAAACGAAGGTAAAAAGTGACCAAAAGGTGTATCGGTCCCGGAATCGATTATGAATCATAGCGATCTGAAATTCATAAGAGTATTGGTTTTGAGTACAAGTCTTGTGTGCATTCCAATGGGTACAAATCCAAAGAATAGAAGTGGATCTACTCAAGCAGTAGTACCAGCCACTAGGTGGGCCTGGTACAATTCAGATGCCTGTGAATTGTTTAGCAATGCAGAAGGAGTTGAAGTGTGCCAAGAAGTTGATATCTTAAGCAGCTCTGTAGCTGTTGTGCAATTGTATCACATGACTCTAATCTAGACATGGGAGATTTGGCTGGGATGCCAGATCCATTGAGTCAGCAAATGACTATTGTGTGCATTTGCATGGAGGAACAATCTGGAACATAACCCTACATTCCAAAGGGCATGTTTACAGACTTCCAAAAGAGCATATACGTATATACAGGCCTAGTGAATGACTAACAATAAGGGAAGCGTGCATACAACGAACATTAACCTCATCAAATTATGCAAGGGGCCTGTAAATTATAATACTGTCAAAGTTTGTGAAGTTGTCATTTTAGGCCTATTGTAGGCCAAATGTTGGTTGTTACAAAACGCGGATCGTCCTTGAAAACCTATTAGGCCTAGGCAGCTAGACAATTCAAAACGTTGGGCAAAAATAAAATCTGTTACCTGGAGTAAGGTGTGGTACCTGCACCCTTCACCTGTATTTCCCATCGCCCACATGGGTTGTCACGCTGCATGGACGCAGGTGCTTCCACCTCGCCAAGGTAACACACCGCCCCATCACCAAGCTGTCCAGCAAATAGTCCAAACTGATGACCGCAGTAACAATGCGCAGCCGGCTCGGAGCCTGGTAAAACTTTCGAACCACTCAAATATTCTGGACCGAGCGGTTCGTGAAATATTTCCTCCGCGTCTAGCCGAAGCAGAGCGAGTGCTGGCCCGGATACTGCCACGAAAGTGGGGTTGACAAGAGGTTGTGGCTGGACGAGGGAGAAGCATGCTCCGCTCACCGTTCGTGACCCGGGTTCTTCGGAGGAGTCAAGTGGAAGTTTTTTCAGCGCGACATTGTTGAAAGGTAGGCGCTCAAGAGATGAGGATGCAGTGCCCTCCGAGTCCATGCTGAAAGTGTTCACTATAATGGTCAACTGAGGTCGGGTCGGCCAGTTAGTCGTGCCCGGCACAAAACAAGTGCTCTATAATCCACTCATAGATTTAGCCTATGGCAAATCTCTCTCACACTGACTGGATCATGGTTCAAAACAGTGAGTGGAGTTTATTAGTGCACTATTCAAAACCAACCTACATAGAAAGTCTTTAAAGTCTCAATTTGACTCACTTGAAGGTTGTCATTATGGTCATCTGACAACCCTCTAGTCCATTTTGCCTTGGTTAAACCAGATTGCAGAGCAGGTCCTGACCTCCCTGGGGCCCTGAGCAAAATTCTGCTAAGGGGCCCTTCTACCTGACCCGTGAGCAATGTAAACCATTTGCCATTGCCACACAGTCAAACCTGACACCCCAGTGCTCCCACTACAATCCTCCTTCCTTTAAAACAGTTTGCTCCATCTGAGAATAAGTGAACCTATACAGAACAGAATGAGGTATAAACAAACAATAGTTATTGAATTGAATAGTTTCTATAGAATCTTAAGATAAGTGAATATTAACATTAACATAAATAAGAAATTGTAGAAAATATAAAATGTAGAAAATAATCAAATATAACACTGATCTTTGTCTCTGCTGCCTGGTTATTAGTCCAGTCCTCACTATATTATACAATTAGCTTGTCTATACAATGTAAACATAAGCCTATAGGCTATGGCTGCAGCTATATGTCTTAAAACAGTCAAATAAAACCTATACAGCTGTGTGAATAACTTTGGTTCCCTCTACAGCCTGGGCATTTTCAGCATCAGCCTGGGCACCAGTCTATCTGGACTGTCTGGAAGAAATTGAGAAAGTATGTCACATAGTTAGTTAAGCTGTCATTTACACAAATGCACTTCTGCCATACGATCTTAAATGTTACTAAGATTGTTTAAACATTTGAAGGTTTGAATTAAAATCTTACCATCAAAATATTCCTCTTCTGCACTTTCTTGAGGCAAAATCATCAATGATGTCATCATAGGACATGTGTTTCCCCACGTCATGATTTATGCTCATGATGGCCAGACCACTCAAACGTTCCTGTGACATGGAAGACCTTGTAGCTTTTGATGAGTTTTAATTTTGAAAAGCTCCTCTCTGCCGATGCTAATGTTACTGGTAGTAGAGTGACTGCAATTCTTAGGGCTATCAAAAGGTTAAGATAGAGTTCTTCCAGATTTTTCCTCACAGAGAAAGGAAAGCAGCTCAAAGGCAGTCATCTTATCTGATGGCAGATCAGGTAAATTCAGAATCTCATGTGCCAGATCCATTCCACTGATGTCACAGTCATCTCTGAAGGTTAGAGTGTTTTCAACTTCCATGCAGTGAGCCTTTAAAGATTCACTGGACATCTGAGAGGCAGTGCTGAAGTTCAGCAGCACTCCATATTTGGTTTTCACCTAGTTGAGTGTTTCAAATCGCTCATCCATGGATGAGTCGACCACAATGCATCAGTCACTGGTTCATCAGGAGCCTCATAGCAGAAATGCCTCTTGCTTTTTCTCCTTGGTGCTTGCCCTTAATGTTGGCCCCATTATCATAAGCTTGCCCTCTGCAATCTTCAAATGGAATCTTCAGCTCGTTCAGCTTATCTAAGATGACAGTGGACAGATTCAAGCCTGTTGTAACCTCAACATTCACAAAGCTGAGGAAGTGGTCCTTGATCTCTGGCTTTCCCTTTAAAGCCACGGTTCTCAGAATAATGGACATTTGCTCCTGGTGACCAATGTCAGGTCTTCAGTCCAAGATAATGGAGAAGTACTTTGAGTCTCTTACTTGAGTCACTATTGCTTCCAGAATCTTGTCACTCACAATCTGTATCAGCTCATTCTGTGTGCGTTTCCCAAGGTAATGAGCATGTGTCTCTCCATATTTAATTTCGCTGAGATGATTTTCCATAACGGGGCCAAATTTAGCCAGTAATTCAACCTCTTTTAGGAAGTTTCCATTATCTGGTTGGAAGAGTTTGTCTGATGAACCCCAGAATGCTAGGTTTCTTTCAGCCAGAGACTGGGTGATACTTATTAAACGTGTAAGGACATTCCACCATCTTTCAGCCTCCAAAATTGTCATTTGTATCTGTTCAAGAGTCTGTCCCCGACTTAGGCGCAGATCAAGTTCTCTCCACTTAATCATATTGTTTGTGTGTTCAGGACTACCCTTATGGTGTTTCAGAATGGCGTTGATATTTGACCAGTCATTCATGCCTTCCTTTATTATTTCGTAGTCTTTTGTAGAAAAGTGCTTACAGCAAAAACAATACACAGCATTGTTTTTGATTTGAGTATGAAAGCCAGCTCCTGGTAGTCTTTCCCCCCATTTGACAGCTGTCTCTGTAATAAGCCTGAATGGAAACCTCTTCTCGACTTGTCTTTAGGGTAAGAAAAATCCAGTCCTGGTTTAAATGGTTCTCTGCGCACCAACTCAGTCCTCAAAGTCTGTTAAGACTGGGGGCCAATCTGCTGGGTCATTTGGTGGAGCAGCAACTGTTCTATTAGGGTCTGAGCTGCTTGTATCTGATGCTGGCTGTACACCTCTGGTTGTGATAGTACTGGCTGAGGCTGCCTGTACTTCACCTGGGTCTGTGTTAGTACTTGCTGAAGACGACTGTATTGGGTCTGTGTTAGTATTTGCTGAAGCCAGCTGTACTGGGTCTGTGTTAGTACTTGCTGAAGCTGCCAGTACTGGGTCTGTGTTAGTATTTGCTGAAGTTGGCTGTACTGGGTCTGTGGTTAGTACTGGCTGAGGCTGGATGTGGATCAACTGAGTCTGTGCTTGTACTGGCTGATGATCCAGCATCTCCTCTACTGACAAACTTAAGCATAGAAAGCACCTGTAAATTATAGATAACAACACTATTATTGATTGGATGAGCTGCATCAGGCCCATTCAAACTGGCTCCCCAGATTTCCTTTTATACATTTTAACATATAAAATACTATTTATGCTATGGCTTGGCTGAATACTTGATGGTTATTATTTACTGAGAGATGTGCATCCATATTGCCCAGTATGCCCAGCTAATCAATTCAGTATATAAATCAATAGTCAATGTCAATCCATTGCTTTCCATCTTGCATTAGTCCAGAGTTGTAAGTAAACCTTGACTGAGAGACTAGATAATAATTTTCTTGATTTAAAATTATGTGCGCCTATGAGGAGTGCCATCACGCCCATATATTGTCTGGACTGCTCCCCACAGAAGTTGCTGCTGGAAAGTGCGAGTTTCATTTCGTGCACGCGCATATGAACGCATATGAATGCATGTTCACGCGCGACGTGGTTATCTTTTCCGAGCTGCAGTTTATAAACACCGTTGCCCGTTGTTGCCGTTTATCAAACGGAATAAATAGTTTCACTCTCACTTTTGTCAGGCCCAAAGTTACAGAACACAGCCCTGGAAGTGGCTGGCAAGCAAGCAAGACGCAGTCAGACCAAGAGATGCACTGCCCAGCTAGGTTAGCAAGACAGACAGACTAGAGAGAGATGCACTGCAAGCTAGCTGTAAGGGCCTGACTGAGGCCAGGTCTCTGACTCCCTCTAGGGGGAGTGGGATGGCCACAGTCAGGTCCTGACATTCACAGGGTGGGTGTTGGGTTTTGGTTTATCCCCAATTAGAGGCAGCTGTCTTGTGTTGTCTCTAATTGGGGATTCTATTTACGTTCCACTGTGTGTCACCTGGGTGTGGATTGTTGTATGTGTATATTCATTGTGTATATTCACTTCAGTTCACGGTCGCTACCTCTCCTTTTGTTTTGTGTTGTTTAAACGTGAAATAAAAGGAATGCGCCTCGTTCCGTAAATACGTACTGTGACACTAGCACATCAACTTAACATTACTGTTATTTGCTGACATCAAACTTGGAGAGGAGAGAACACAAGTTTACCTGATTGCTGTTCCCGCAATTCACTCTCATGGTGTTTTTTTTCTCTTTTCGTGACCAGAAGGATCCTCTCATCGAAGTTGTAAACATTGACACCCTCTTTGACACAAGGGGGAGGCAGGGCCCTTGCATAATTTGCAGGGCCCTACGCAATTTGCCTACTGAGCGTGTAGGGCCGACCGGCTCTGCTAGATTGGGAACGTTAATTGCCTGATGGAGTGGGCTACAATACTCAAAGAAAGTATTATTCTACAGTGAGCTTTCAAAGTGTGTGTGTGTGCATGTGCATGTGTGTAAGTAAGGTATGCCTGGCTATGTATGTGTGTGTAGCTAAGTGTGTGTGTATCTTTGTGTATGTCTGTGTAGCTATGTGTGTGTGGTTTGTAATGTAACGTTTTTAATTGCCAATAATATAGACCAGGGCACATTATTGCTTCCTTGTGCAGGAGATCTGATCACCCTTGTCTTGGGTTGAAATGAGATGTCATACAGGTACCCATAATTCAACACTGTGACTGTGTCTGGCCAGATAGGCCCAGGCAGAATCGACCATTCCCGAAGCTGAGGATTTAACACTCTGGTCCACTTCCAGCATCCGGTCCTCGTCATAAAATAAAGCCCAGCTTGCATCCAAGGCTTTTCAAAGGCAGATGGAAGCGCTGTGCCTTCCAGTCTCTGAAGCAGGAGATAAATTAGGCAGTTTATATCTTTAGACTTAGTTGGAAAAATACAGTTGGCCACTATCATGCATATTCCCATAGCTTAAATGTATACAACAGCAAGTCATATATATACCATCCCAAAATACATAAAGGATATACACTACTGATGGTTTATAAAGAGTTGCAGAAACAACACACACAATCCGTTTTCAAAGATTCACTCAGCAAATAACTGTGTTTGCAGTGTAGTTTATTACAGTGTAGTTTATTACAGTATTACATTGTAGGTTATTACAGTATTACAGTGTAGGTTATTACAGTATTACAGTGTAGTTTATTACAGTATTACAGTGTAGTTTATTACAGTATTACAATGTAGTTTATTACAGTATTACAGTGTAGTTTATTACAGTATTACAGTTACCGGTGAATATATTTTTGTATACACGAGTTGTGTTTATCAAATTATGGCCACATCAACATGAGTAGTACAGTGGTGTCATGTGTTTGTCTCTCATGTCAAGGACATGTGAAGTACACCCATTCTCTATCATTGGGGGTGGCAGGTAGCCTAGTGGTTAGGGTGTTGGTCCAGTAACCGAAAGGTTGCTGGATCTAATCCCCGAGCAGACAAGTGTTGCTGCTCCACTGTTCCTGGTTCCCCGGTAGGCTGTCATTGTAAATAATAATTTGTTCTTAACTGACTTGCCTAGTTAAATAATAAAAACAAATATTTTTGTTCTTCAGTCATGAGGTAATGTTTGTGCGTCTGGTTCATTCCTGTCACCATCACCGATGAGAATTAGAATAGATGTTACAAATTATAATACATGGAACACACACAACACAATTAAAACAGGAAGAGAATCAAATGCACAGTGAGTATTGGAGGTTAGAGGATAAATGGTGATTGTGAGATCACATTAGGGAATGTATTGATCCATTGGGTTGTACACAAGAAAACAATTAGGGGGTGAGTGTTGAAACAACCTATAATGGGAATAGATGTATATTACAAATTATTAGGGGAAACAAGACATTTTGAAGACCGTTCCCCCGCCTACAAAATCCCTAATTCCTGGTTGTATAGATGGTTACTTTTTGTATGATAGACTTCCACAGGTCTGAGTTACTTGACCATGAAATGACCCTCACGTTGATTTATTTCAATGCCATTGAATTAGCAATCGTATTTAATATAAAATCAATGTCAATTGCCATTCTTATTGCAGTTTGATGAACAATAATGCACCTTGTGAGGAATTGTGATAGTTGTACAAAAGGAATCACTGAGGTAATGATGATTTTAAGGCTGTCCAGTACTGCTTCATGCTTATGTGACAGCCCAACCGATGCACTGTATCAGTGTCATGCCAATGCTTTGGGACCATTACAGAATTGGTGTGTAGTTGAAATTTGTGTATACGCTAAATATATGTGTTATTGTAACAGTAACTTCCAGAAAAGGATGATAGATTCCCATCACAATACATCAAATGGAGGTAAATGATCACCATCACATTATAGACATGGATCTGGTCTATAATTTACCACAGAATGTTGGGAGTGTATCATCATCAAGATGAATATGGATCACAAAACTGCACAAACACTTGAAAAATAAAGAAAATGTATACAATAGGTGTATGTGTAGCAATTTTGACATTAGACATCTTCCATAATGGTCAACTGACTGTCAAATATTGATATACAAGAAAAATATCACCAAACTGAAAATGGTATAGTCAGTACACTCCAAAAAAAAAAAGGTGCTACCTACAACCTAAAAGGGTTCTCTTGGTTGTCCCCATAGGAGAACACTTAGAATAACCTTTTTGGTTCCAGGTAGAACCCTTTTTGGTTCCATGTAGAACCCTTTTCCACAACGGGTTCTACATTGAACCCAAAAGGGTTCTATCTGGAACCAAATAGGGTTCTACCTTTTTAAAAATTATTTTTCTATGGGGACAGCCAAAGTACCCTTTTGGAACCCTTTTTTCTAAGAGTGTATGGTCAAGTCTGATCATAACGATTATATTGTTCAAATATAACAGTAAATGTTACATTTCTCTGTGCCGGATTATTTACAAGAAACAACCAAATGAGTTATTATGCAGGCAGTATATTTACAGTCATGTCAATGGTCGGTCTTCACAGATGTCCATGTATAGATAGTAAATACCTCAGGATTGTTGGTTGGAGAAAGAGATGGTGAGTGGATATGAAAAGGAGCAGGTATGTCACAGCTAACCTCGTTCTTGGGTTAAAGTAGAGACACTACAAAAGATATGTGCCCTCCATTTTCCTCTTCCACACACAACCCCAAATGTGAAGTTATAGAAGTTGTACAGTCCAAATGTTATTACTCTCCGATGGGTAATAACATCATCCCTAGTCAAGGTCCAAGGTTGCCCCACTCTCTTTATTAGTGTGCAACTGGTCGGTGTGGTCTTGGTTGCAGGCGGTTAGCTAGTAGACAGGCCAGGGTGATGCCGCCTATCTGGGTGAAGGCTAGCCCCAGCACGGTGGCAGCAATGTGGAAGACGTTGTCATTGACGAAACTGAACACCTTCCGGAAACATCCGTGTGGATGGATCCCAGCAGCCACCACCCTTTCGCTGTCCACTGCTGACAAGGGTCGGTTCCTGCAGCCCTTGCGTCGCACGCAGCAGCTGTCGGGTAGCGACACAGAGGAGTCGTTTCCCATGGGCGAGAAGGCTGTGTCCTGATTGGCCCAGTCGGAAGTCAGCCAATCGCGCCAGCCTTCGGCCCCGCAGCACTCTAGCGCCCTCTGCAGGCTATCCAGAGCGTTGGAGCGGCCCTCATCTTCGCCATAGCCCGCCACTGCTTGCTGCAGTCCGCTACGGAACCCTCCGGCGATGTCCTCGCGGTAAAACAGGCCCGAGAGGCCGGCGGCTAGCCCTGCCATCAGTGCCGCCAACTGGATGAAGCCGTATGCACGCAGCACGAAGGGTAGGTTGGCGGCCACTCCCAGACAGCCCAGGAAGCCCCAGGCCGTGACGGTGGCCCCCGTGGCCAGAAGGATGAGCGGGGTGTTGGGGTAGCGGTTGGCCGACAGCAGCATGTAGTCGGCCAGAGATACCTGGGCCCACACACCCAGGGTGAAGATGGCCAGACCGGCTGCCCAAAAGAGGCAGCTGAAGGCCAACAGGGCCAGGCGCAGCAGGGGCATGATGCCCACTGGCCGGCAGCAGGGCAGGGGTCTGCCCACGCGGGGAGCTGGGGGCGCCATGGAGGCCTCGGAGCACAGGGACAATGAGAGGCGCTGTTGCAGCTGTTCCTGGAGCTCCTGGTGTTGCTGCTCCTGGAAGGGCGAGAGCATGTACCCGGGGAGTGCCGAGTGCCTCCGAAGCCCAGCAGAAGGGTTGAGGAGGCTCAGCCCTCTGGGAGAGGAGAGCCTTCGCGCCGCTAGCTGCTCACGTTCCCAATCCACCGCTCGCCTGGGGCTCAGCCGAGCGGACAAGGAGTCATAGGGCAGTGCACAGCTCATGATGCCGGTTCAGGCTTTATCTACCTCCCTTTTTTGATCACTTTTTCTCTCTCTCTCTCTCTCTCTCTCTCTCTCTCTCTCTCTCTCTCTCTCTCACTTTTTCTCTCTCTCTCTCACTTTTATTCTCTCTCCCTTTTCTCTCTCTCGCGCTCTCTCTCCCTTTTATTCTCTCTCCCTTTTCTCTCTCTCGCTCTCTCTCTCTCTTTTTATTTCTCCTCTCTCTCCTCCCGTTCTCCCTTGTTTCTCCCTATGAGGCAAACCCTCCCCTGGTTCTTTACGACTGGCTGTTAACCCACCTCCCCCCCCCCCCCCTTCGTACCCCCACTTCACCGTAAATCTCGTTGGCGGAGGCTTCGTGTCGTAGTGTTATCTGCATCCGCAGCCCCCCACTTTCTGCCTAATTTGTCTGTTAATTTCGGACATTCCTTCCACCTGCGTGGTCACCAGAGCTCCATGTCACTATGGTGAGTGCCGCATCCTCTCGCTTTATGGTCAGGGGCAGAGGTGTTTATGAAGCTAGGTCTCGGAAACTACCCACGCACCCCCTCTCTCGGTGCGGAGGAGTCACTTGTCAGGATTTTAGTACCTACTCTGGTTGATTTGTCGCATCAACGAGCCGGCAAGAAAGTCCCCTATTCTGTTATATGCTGTTTAATATCATCCCAATGCACTCACATATATGATATTCTGTTGAGATAAGGCAAGTGGTCGACAAGCATTTTGTGACCCTATATCAGTCAAGGAACTGTATGGAATACTGTACTTTAGGGCACTTGGAATGGGATTGGATTGCATTAGAAAATAACACAACTAGAAATGCAGTATACTAGATGTGTGCTCTGAATCTGATGAACTGTATTAGATAACGAAACACAACTGGTTACACGTCCTTACATAGGCTATATAGTTGTTTTGTTGACTATAGCCCGACCAATCCCATAATATCCTGCAAATCACAGGTTACAGCAGAAATTCTGCTACAAATGATATGGCGTCGAAGGAAAGGCATTTCACCTAGCCTTCCCATGGATATTAGCGATCATTACCAAAGTTAGGTTTTGAATGTAAATTGAACTGATTGCTGTAATTCTTCAGAACAAACGTACAAAATGAGAAACTTTCGTCATACAGTGGAGGCTGCTGGGGGAGGACGGCTCATAATAATGTCTGGAACGGAGTAAACCATGTTCTTGATACCATTCCATTTACTCTGTTCCAGCCATTATTGTGAGCCGTTTCAGCCCCTCAGTAGCCTCCACTGTCGTCATGGGACCAAAATTAACTTAAATACAACGTATTTGGTTAGCTATAGTTTCAGTTAGTTTGTCATGCTAGCTTCCATTTTTGATAATTTACAAAGAGATTACAACAACAGTCCCTTTTGGATCCCCTCTACCCTTGCGATACGCTTCAGCCATTTTGTGAATAAGTGTATGAAAAGGGCAATGTTTTGATTGGAAGTAGACCGAAGGGGATTTTGATAGTCAATGGGAAACCAAATACAGCTAAAGGGTTTGGTGGGGTACGGGCTTAATGGACTGACTGCCATTAACAATATGGAACCAATTAGCCAAGATAAAGGTCTGTTTGATTAAAAAAATATAGACCACTGCGCCACTTGGGACCCCCAATGATTTCATAGACCCACTATATTATGGTATTTCCTCCATCTTGGGCTTCCTGGACACATTTCTATACTTTCCCCTCTGAGTTTGCTGCAAATGGCACCGGTCCCAAAGTTATAGATATATTTTCCAGAAATAGCATTGGTTTACAGTGTTTAGTTGTGGAAGAGAGGAAATAGGCTACGGTATCTGCACCAAATAGGTTCTGCACACTAAATATAGACTCCCAATTCATGGACTGAAGATATCTCCTTCTCTCAGGTGCTGATAAATGGCAACCTGTTGTCCCCTGCTGGAATGAGTGCATCCCTCTTCGTCATACACACACACACACACACACACACACACACACACCAATCAGGGTTAATTAAAGCCCCTTCCGCTAATTAAACACATTTGCGCAATAAAGGCGTTGTTTGAAAAGGACAACCATCCATCAGAGGGGAGGGGCAGGGAAAAGGGGGGTGCCAGGGGATAGGGGCATACCTTGGAGGCCATTTAACTAGTGTGTGAATTGGGGGCGAGGAAGGTTCTGTGCAAGGCTGGAATATTGTCCATATGTATGGTAACATCCATGCCATGAGATTACTCCTATTCCATTGTCTTGAAGAGTGTCTTAATATTATACACCTTACACCCATGAGCCAGTTAGTGTTTGTCATGTTTAACTTGTGTCTGAATAGACAGCCTGGGCTAAATATGGTGGAAAAAAGGGACAAATAATAGGACAAAGGCCACCGCAAACCAGTAGAGGGAAGCATTTGCAAAGGAATCAACATTCCAGCAGACGTATTTACCTCTTTTTAAATGAGAGAAAAGGGCTTAGATTCCTGGCTATTTTTAGCAACGCTGAGTATCGTTTCTATAATAGTCACCACAATGTAACTGAAATTGGTTGACGGTTTAATCATCCATTAATTTCATTGAGTCATCTCCACGCCTTCTCTCCACATCTGGCCGAGTCCAGGGTATTTCAGGCAGCGAAACTGTTCAACTGTTAGCTGTGACAGTGAAACTGAGATTTACATAGACAGGGCTGGGTGGTTCTGCTTGTCCCAGAATAGAGCAGCACTGTCACCAGATGTTCACTCTGTCCCCATGAGGTTGGAGGTAGAGAAGACTCTATGACTATCTTGAAGATGTGATACTTCTAATTTAAATGTGGACAACTTTTACAATAAATGTAGCTTAATGCAGGTGTGATCACATTGGTGAGAAATGAAGATACTGATTAAATGTTCAATAGCATTAGATGACTGTCTTTATAAGTCTATAAGTCAAGCAGGTCAAAAACTGTTCCAAGAAATATGAATAAAGAGTAGGATGTACTTCATGTGGATAAACCTGCTGTTAATCTGTGAAACTAGTAGCATCTTGTGTTAGTATGAACTACTGGTTGATGACCATGTGGTTAGAACAGAAATAACTAAGCAATAAGGTTTAGATCAGATAGTTTTCATAGAAATACGGCTTCATGAATGTATTTCTATATCGTTAAACAACATTTAAGATTCAAGTCTATTTGGGTTTATTGAAAGAGACAATTAAAAGATTTGGTCTAAAGGTCAATCTTTATTTTCATCTATTAATCAAAGCATCAAAGCAAACATTTCTATAGTATCTAATAGTAATAAAACAGAACACATAATATCTAACACTGATACAACCTCTAGTCTACAGAGAGGATTGATACATGAACTACATGTCAGTGATAAAAAAGACAGAACATCTGATCTCAGAACAGAGTCAAAGCAGAGGAACCAGCAGCCTCTCTCCACAGGGGTGTGTGACTGAAGGGTCCTACCCAGAACAGTCAGCCCTCCTCAGGGTCTTGATGACTGTAGTCTGGGATTTCTGCTGGGCTTCACAGGTCACCTCTCCTGCATTGGTCCACTCCTGGGCAGTGAGAGTCAGGGTGCTGCTCCAGCTGTACAGGCCGTCCTTCTCCAGGACCCCAGAACTCCTGTGTACCTCCTGATTCCTGTTGGTCCCATCCACTTTCCAGCTCATGGTCCAGTCTGAGGGGAAGCCCTTGTTGGCCAGACACATCAGCGTAGCTTTTTTTATACCGGACAGCTCCTCACTAGAAGGGGGCAGGACAGTGAGGGTGGGGGCACTGTTACCTGGAACAAAGACAACACATCAACTAAGGAACTACATCAAGTACAGCTACAGTAAGAGATTATCTTCAGCAAAGGACACAACAAAACAAACTGGCAACAGCCAAACAGAGAACACAGCTTAAAGTACACAGGGGATAATGAGGGAGATGGGTGACACCTGGAGGGGGGTGGAGCCAAGCACACAGACAGGTGAAACAGATCAGGGTGTGACATAACTAGAGTTACTAGTCATACGGTGTCAGTTATACATGTCACACAGATATTGTTTAGTAATCGATCTGATCAGAATAGCCGACTCATATTCATAGTATATTCATCACGTATCAACCATGTTAGATCATGAATCCGGTTACAACCATAACTGAGATGCAATGATAATTAAAACAATTTACAATACTATGAAATAGTTATCATACCAGAATTAAGTTATAGTCTGCATTCATGCAAACCAGACATACTAATAAACCTACAATTTATCATTTTGATAAATAATTATTTGAAAGAAGGCTCAGTCAGAAGCTACATTTAACCAAAAATATTTGAGAGTGAAAGATCTAAAAACACACACAAACAGTAACACACAATGCAACAACTATATCCAATATTATTATATAGTTATCATACCAGAATTATACTCTGCAATCCATCAAACCAGACATAAATAAACACCTACATTTTAACATTTTGGTTAAATAAAATGTTATTTGACAGAAGGCTTTGTCAAAAGTAATAGAAAAATCTATATTTTTTAGAAAGTAAAATATGTAAATTACAATATTTCCAAAGAGACAGAGTTTAAGAAACTAAAATACAAAACAAATGTAAACAGAAAGAAATATGAAGAGAACTTGTTACTTACTTCCAACATCAAGTCTGGTGCCGCTACCAAAAGTCCACCACAGTGATACAATCCCTATTACTGCTGGTACAAAAACCTCTCTGTGGTGATGATGCTGCAGCTGTGACAGTGAAGATCACTAGTACAGAATCATCATCAACACTAATACACTTTAACATCTTCCAGGTAGAACAAACATTTAATATTAGCTGTTTCTAGATAATACATATATGAATTGTATCTTAAATCCAAGTATTAGTATTTTTTCCTTCTTCTATGTATCAGGTATTCTCCTAGTCTGTAGGTACAGTGCATTATTACATCCAATGTTGCTAGTATTCCTCCACATTGTCCATATGAAAGACAGCAGCAGCAGTAGTGATAATGATCCATGTTGTATATTCCTTTATTAAACATGTTGATCTCAGATGTAACAGTGGTGGTAGAGTCAAAGAGGACAGACAACACTAGCAGAGGAATCCTAGCAGCTTTAGTTTAGAGAAGTGTTCACTAACTGATTAGAGGAACTTACATGAGAGACCAAGCATGAGTGAACAGACAGTTCATTATATCTGATCATCATCAGAATAAACATATAATGTTGGTGAGACATAAAAGTTACCATGCATCAGGTATCTGAGAAATCAGTTACTATTTGATGTTATTGAAGGGGCAGCAGGTAGCTAGCGGTTAGAGTGTTGGGCTAGTAACTGAAAGGTTGCTAGTTTGAATATCCGGGCTGACAATGTGAAAAATATGTTGATGTGTACTTGACTCTAATTGCTCCAGGGTCACCGCTGACAATGGCAGACCCTGTCCTTGACCCTAGTCTCTGAGAACGTCTCAAAGGGATTTGGGATATTAAAAATACACATTTCCAATTCACACGTGTGTAGAATAGGACACATATAAGCACCTACCTAATTATTATTAAAGCAAGATCATACAGGACAAAATATATTCTAATGATGGAAGCCTACTTGGAAACTGAAATAGATTTAAAACATACATTTGCATAATGCATCTGCTCCACTGCTCTAAGAGCATTTATAGCCCTGTGAGTTTAACACTTCATGACTGAGAGCTGTCCTTCATGACAACAGAACCCATAACAACCATGACTTTTATCACCATCTTCATCTGGACACTTGCTTTCTGCTTTCAAGGTTACAATTTTCAGACATTATTGTTTAAGATGAATTAAATCTACACCATCAACATTAATTATTCATCACTAAATGTAAAATCTAATTCATATAAATGTTTTTATTCTTTTTTTCAGAATCCAGAGGACAGATCACTGTGACTCAGACTCCTGCAGTGAAAGCTGTTCTCTCAGGACAGACAGTCTCTCTGAACTGTAAAACTAGCAGTAATGTGTACAGTACTATATATTATGACTATCTAGCCTGGTATCAACAGAAACCTGGAGGAGCTCCTAAACTCCTTATATACTTGGCTAAAACACTTCAGTCTGGGATTCCATCTAGATTTAGTGGCAGTGGATCTTACAGTGACTTCACTCTGACCATCAGTAAAGTCCAGGCTGAAGATGCAGGAGATTACTACTGTCAGAGTGTACACTATCCCAACAGTGTCTGGGTGTTCACACAGGGATTCAGAGTCGTACAAAAACCTCCCTCAGTCAGACTGCAGAGTGACTGTACTGCTACAGCTGGGACCTACTGCAGGTGCTGAGGGGGAAGAGACAGTGATATGGAACACTGGTCACTAGATGAGGTCAACCGTGACATGTGACAATATGGTTAGAAAGCAATCATTCAGATCACATGACCATCATCATGGGGGTGGCAGGTAGCCTAGTGGTCAGAGTATTGGGCTGAAACCAAAAGGTTGCTGGATCAAATCCCTGTGCCAACAAGGTGAAAACCTGTCGATGTGTCCTTGAGCAAGGCACTTAACCCTAATTTGCTCCAGGTGCGCCGGTCCACTATGGCTGTCCCTGTAGGTAGGCAGTCATTGTAATAAAAAATTCATAATAATGGTTATATTTGTCATGGCCTTTAAGTGTATATAAAAGTTATTTGAAGTTTTGAAACACAATACCTGTCCATATTCAAAGACAGATCTACAGAAGTTAAACAAAAGGTGTTATGACATCAACATTACTTCAAAGCTAGAAACACTTCAGTCCCCCAAAACAAGTCCTCATACGGACCTCTATCAAATGTCTGATTTAAATGGATATGATCTTCTTACATTATATGAGCAGGTTACTGACTGAGATCTGTGAATAAGACAAGATGCTTGACTCAGTCACTAGACAACAATAGACACTACATACACTATCTACCAGAGTTCGGGTCAATTACATTAGGATTTTTTACCACTTTTTTATTGGAGTTATTCACTTTTTGAGTTTAAATGGAATTGACCCCAACCCTGCCACCTACACTATCTACATATGGTTCATTCGGAAAGTATTCAGACCCTTTGACTTTTTCTACATTTTGTTACGTTACAGCCTCATTCTAAAATGGATTTATATTTCTCATCAATTAAATATTCCTGATCAATCTACAAACAAAACCCAATAATGACCAAGCAAAAGCAGGTTATTAGAAATGTTTGCAAATCTATTAGAAATAAAAAATGGTGTATTCAGTATTCAGTACTCAGACCATTTGTACTCAGTACTTTGTTGTAGCGCCTTTGGCAGACATTTTCTTCTTGGGTATGACGCTTGGCACACCTGTATTTGGGGAATTTCAGCCATTCTTCTCTGCAGATCCTTGGATGGGGAGCGCCGCTGCACAGCTATTTGCAGGTCTCTCCAGAGATGTTTTGATCGGGTTCAAGTACGGGCTCTGGCTGGGCCACTCAAGGACATTCAGAGACTTTTCCCGAAGCCACTGCTACATTGTCTTGGCTGTGTGCTTAATGTCGTTGTCCTGTTGGAAGGTGAACCTTTCGCACCAGTCTGAGGTCCTGAGTGCTCTGGAGCAGGTTTTCGTCAAGGATCCCTCTGTACTCAATCCTGACTAGTCTCACAGTCCCTGCCGCTGAAAAACATCCCCACAGTATGATGCTGCCACCACCATGCTTCACCGTAGGGATGGTCCCATATTTCCTCCAGACTTCACGCTTGGCATTCAGGCCAAAGAGATCAATCTTGGCAAAGGGGCTGAATACTTACGTAAATAAGATATTTCTGTATTTTATTTTTAATACATTTTCAAAAAAAGGTTAAAAGCTGCATCTCAGTGGAAGAGGTGTCACTACAATCCCTGGTTCAAATCCAGGCTGTATCACATCCGGCCGTGATTTGGAGTCCAATAGGGCGGTACACAATTGGCCCAGCGTCGTCTGGGTTTGGCCGGGGTAGGACGTCATTGTAAATAAGAATTTGTTCGTAACTGACTTGCATACAGTCGTGGTCAAAAGTTTTGAGGATGACACAAGTATTGGTCTCCACAAAGTTTGCTGCCTCAGTGTTGATGATGGCAATTTGCATATACTCCAGAATGTCATGAAGAGTGATCAGATTAATTGCAATTAATTGCAAAGTCCCTCTTTGCCATGAAAATGAACTCAATCCCCCCAAAACATTTCCACTGCATTTCAGCCCTGCTACAAAAGGACCAGCTGCCGTCATGTCAGTGATTGTCTCGTTAACACAGGTGAGAGTGTTGACGAGGACAAGGCTGGAGATCACTCTGTCATGCTGATTGAGTCAGAATAACAGACTGGAAGCTTTAAAAGGAGGGTGGTGCTTGAAATCATTGTTCTTCCTCTGTCAACCATGGTTACCTGCAAGGAAACACATGCCGTCATCATTGCTTTGCACAAAAAGGGCTTCACAGGCAAGGATATTGCTGCTAGTAAGATTGCACCTAAATCAACCATTTATCGGATCATCAAAAACTTCAAGGAGAGAGGTTCAATTGTTGTGAAGAAGGCGTCAGGGCGCCTAAGAAAGTCCAGCAAGTGCCAGGACCGTCTCCTAAAGTTGATTAAGCTGCGGGATCGGGGGACAACCAGTGCAGAGCTTGCTCAGGACCGGCAGCAGGCAGATATGAGTGCATCTGCACGCACAGTGAGGCAAAGACTTTGAGGATGGCCTGGTGTCAAGAAGGGCAGCAAAGAAGCCAGGAAAAACATCAGGGACAGACTGATATTCTGCAAAAGGTACAGGGATTTGGACTGCTGAGGACTGGGGTACAGCCATTTTCTCTGATGAATCCCCTTTCCGATTGTTTGGGCCATCCGGAAAACACCTTGTCCGGAGAAGACAAGGTGAGCGCTACCATCAGTCCTGTGTCATGCCAACAGTAAAGCATCCTGAGACCATTAATGTGTGGGGTAGCTTCTCAGCCAAGGGAGTGGGATCACTCACAATTTTGCCTAAGAACACAGCCATGAATAAAGAATGGTACCAACACATCCTCTGAGAGCATTTTCTCCCAACCATCCAAGAACAGTTTGGTGACGACCAATGCCTTTTCCAGCATGATGGAGCACCTTGCCATAAGGCAAAAGTGATAACTAAGTGGCTCGAGGAACAAAACATCGACATTTTCGGGGAAAGCATCGTCCTGCCTGCACTTGGCAATAAATCCATTCAAATGGCCCTCCATTGTGGGAGCACCGTCTGTGGTGGTTGACATTAATTTACACACCTGGAGCTGGGTTTTTGAAAGACTGAAAAATGTCCTCTCCCTGCGTGTGTTCTTTCATGGGCGGTAGTGTTAACAACTCCTCTTTTGCAGTCATATCTGTAAACACCATCCAAATAAAAATGCACAACTGGGCTGTATCACTTATGTCTGTAGACTCGTCTAATTGCAGTGAGAAACAGATCCAAAGTTGCTGTATCAAATCGTCGGCCATTACTTCACAGCGCTGTGTAACTGTACTTCTTGATAGCTGAAGAGCTTTGATTGAAGATAATATTTCTGGTTTGTTTTTAAAATCCCGAAACAACGAGTCAGCTGCCTCAACGAAGGCCTCTTTGATCATCTCTCCATCTTGGAAGGAATTCTTATGCTTAATGATGGAGTGACTCACCCAGGACGATGCTTCGGTGGCTGCCTTTGCTTTTGAATTCAGCTGTGTGAAAACCGACTGCTGTCCGATTAACTGTGATTTTAGTTCCCTCACCTTTCTCTTTCTCAGCTCACTTTTCGGAGGGAAGTCAGTGTCGTAGTTTCTATGAACAGTTCGAAAGTGCCTCTCCACATTTCCCTTCTTTGTAATAGCAATGATAGATTGACAGATCAGACAAACACATTTCGAATATGGCATGGTGAAAAAAAAGTCCTCCTCCCATTCCGCATGGAAGTGGTACGCTTTTGGTTTCTTACTTGGTCCAGCTCCCCCACTCATTTTTATATCCCTTCTTTAGTATATTAAAATTGGAAGGCTAACTAGGTCACTCAGCTCGCTGAAGTTTTGCAGTAGCTAGCTAGCGTGTTTAACCTCGCATGCATGGTGACTTGTGACCCGTAGAAGAGAAGAGATTTCAGACTGGCCTGCCCTGTACGTCAATCAAGTGGCAAATGCCATAGGGATTCCTTTTTTTTTTTTATTATATGAAAAATGTATTTTCTAAAATATATTTTTAAAAAAATTGGGAGGGGAATGTCACGCGATGTACCTTTGCGATCGACATATTAGGCACCCCTGATCTACACTATATACAGTATCTACATACAGTATCTACACTATATATACTATCTACACTACAATATCTACACTATATACACTATCTGCATACAGTATCTACACTATATATATGTACACTATCTACACTATCTACACTATATACACTACACTATCTACACTACACTATCTACACTATATACATTATCTACATTATCTACACTATCTACACTGCACTATCTACACCATCTACACTACACTATCTACATTATATACACTATCCACACTACACTATCTAACTACGCTATCTACACTATCTACGTTATCTACACTGCACTATCTACACTATCTACACTATATACACTATCTATGCTACACTATCTACACTATATAAATGATCTACACTATATGCACTATCTACACTACACTATCTACACTACATACACTATCTACACTATATACACTATCTACACTATATACACTACCCTATCTACACACACATCTAAACTGTATACGTTATCTACACTACACTATCTACATTATCTACACTATACTATCTACACTATATACAGTACACTATCTACATAAAGTATAATACTAATTTTGTCTCTCATTAATCACATTACGGCATATCTATTGTGTCTCTCTTCCTGCATCCACCATATAGGTTAAAACCAGACAGTCCCTCACATTTTTATTTATTTCACCTTTATTTAATCAGGTAGGCCAGTTGAGAACAAGTTCTCATTTACAACTGCGACCTGGCCAAGACAAAGCAAAGCAGTGCGACAAAAACAAATCTGACCCAATCCAGGGTATTTCAGACAGTGAAACTGTTCAACTGCCAGACTGGTAGTTGCCAGACTGGTAGCTGTGGGAGAGAAACAGTTGATGTTGAGATGCGTCTGTTACTGTCACGATGCTGAGTAGTTAAGGGACGATAGACGGAGCGTTGGTAGTGACATCCTTTTAATTTCGGAGATGTTCTCACGAATCACGAAAATAACAAAGGAGAGTAGATACTAACACAAAGGTGACTTACTGTCTGCACACACAAAGGCAGTCAAGTACAAACAATGATCCACACACAGGTGGATGTGTGTGGGGCCTAAATACTATCCCCAATCAGAGACAACTCTAGACAGCTGTCTCCGATTGGGGATCATTATTTTCCCCAGTTAGGGTGTGAGGACTTGATTGTGGGCCTTCCATACCCCCTTATGGGAGTAAGAGGCCTTACCACAACCAACCCTCACAGTTACTTGTTACTCTGTGAAGCATTTATTTGGGCTGCAATTTCTGAGGCTGGTAACTCTAATGAACTTATCCTCTGCAGCAGAGGTAACTCTGGGTCTTCCATTCCTGTGGCGGGCCTCATGAGAGCCAGTTTCATCATAGCGCTTGATGGTTTTTGCGACTGCACTTGAAGAAACTTTCAGAGTTCTTGAAAATGTCCGTATTGATTGACCTTCTGTAACAAATGCCCCGCGTAGAGCGGCAGGCCTCCTCCTCTCCAAAGATTATCCTCACCGGCGTTCTAACCGGCGGTCGGGGGAAGATTGTAGTAACACCCTGATGACCCGCACCTGTTCTCCATTGGTCATCAGGGTCACTACTTAACCCTGTGTATTTTGTTTCAACCCTTGTGGGTTATTATTGTATTGTGTATTGCCGTCTTTATTAAATGTTATCAACTCAATCCTTCATCTCCTATTCGTCTTTTGCCTCCACACTCACTTTCAACCCTTCGCAATATTACACCTTCATGTCTTAAAGTAATGATGGACTGTGTCTCTTCGCTTATTTGAGCTGTTCTTGCCATAATAAGGACTTGGTCTTTTCCCAAATTGGGATATCTTCTCTATACCACCCCTACCTTGTCACAACACAACTGATTGGTCAAAGAGGAGAGGAGAGGAGAGAGTGTTAGCAATCAAGAAAACCATTTCAGATCAACATTATACAAAGGTTAAAACACTAGCTACAGTACAAAGGACAACTTAACACTTAATCTTTAAAGATAAATAACAAAAAAAATGATACAGTTTAGCCTACCAAGAGCAACAAAACACAGAGGTTGTTTCTCAGACACAGATAAAGCCTAGTCCTAAACTAAAAAAACTTAAAATGTAGATTCTCCATTGAGATTGCTTTTTAGTCATGGACTAGGCTTGATCTGTGTCTGGGAAACCGCCCCTAAATCTAGAAAGACATGAAGTAAACAGATATCCTATACAGTCTGTATACAGTATCATTTCATATTCACAATGAAAAATCAGACATGAAATCTCCATTTCAATTTTGTTAAATCTACTCTGAGACACAAGCCAAATGACCTCAAAATACTTTTCAAAACTATAGATGAGGTTCCCCTTTAAACCATGTCAGTGTTAACATCTACTATGAATACAATACAAAGTGTTGCTTCTATTATATAAATACTAGTTGCTACATCTTGACAGAACAATGAGCTGACCTGCAATACTGTACATCAAAATGTGCTCTTTTTAAATCACATGTTAGAATACTTTTATTGCCCAATAAACTTGGTAGTATGTGAACAATTCCCTCACTTTGTTGACTCTGTGTCAGGCTCTGGCCATAGAGAAGCTTTGCTTCTCTATAGTTCTATGGTCAGAGTCTGGCAGATCTAGTAATTCTACATCTGTGTGGTGTTGTGTGTGGGATCCCTAATTAGAGGCAGCTGCTATGCATTACCTCTAATTAGGGATCCTACTTAATTGTCCATGTCCATTACTATGGCGTGGTTCATTGTTTTTGTTTGTTTTTCTTGCGGCCGGGTGTCCGCGCCTTTGGGGGGGGGGTACTGTCAGGCTCTGGCCATAGAGAAGCTTTGCTTCTCTATAGTTCTATGGTCAGAGTCTGGCAGATCTAGTAATTCTACATCTGTGTGGTGTTGTGTGTGGGATCCCTAATTAGAGGCAGCTGCTATGCATTACCTCTAACTAGGGATCCTACTTAATTGTCCATGTCCATTACTATGGCGTGGTTCATTGTTGTTGTATGTTGTCTCGTGTCGTGCTACGTGTGTTTCCTGTTTATATTGCATATTTGTTATTTTGTATAGTTCGTCAGTTAGTTCAATAAACATGTCGAACTATCGCTACGCTGCGCCTTGGTCTCTCTACACACCCGAACGTGACACTCTGCCCTCTAGAAATCGACCAATCTGTCCACAGGAATCTCTAAAAAGATAGTCTTTCCTCTGGAGAAGATAACATTTCATAACGTTGTTCAACAGCATGATTACATTTAGTTTTATGAGAGAAAGACAAAAATTGACTTACTTTTCAACACCAGTTTTGTTCCCCTTCCAAAAGTGTACCACAGTGATTCATCCTGTAGTACTAGTATAATACATTAGGGACTCATAGTACTGAAGTACTAGTATAGTACAATAGGGACTCATAGTACTGAAGTACTAGTATCATACAATAGAGACTGATAGTACTGAAGTACTAGTATAATACAATAGGGACTCATAGTACTGAAGTACTAGTATAGTACAATAGGGACTCATAGTACTGAAGTACTAGTATCATACAATAGAGACTGATAGTACTGAAGTACTAGTATAATACAATAGGTGCTGATAGTCCTTGGTTATGAGTAAATCCATTATTAGGTATTTAAAATATAACATAATTTAATAACAATCTGTATCTGTAGAATTTGGATCATATTAAACAGTTTTGAATGTGGATCCTCACCAGGAAGACTATTTACATAGAACACTTTGCATTGTCAGCACATGCTTCAGTGGTCTGGGAGTGTTTATAGCCCTCTGAGTTTAACACTTCATGACTGAGAGCTGTCCTTCATGACAACAGATCTTCAACAATGACTTTTATCATGAGCTTCTTGTGGATATTGATGTTCTTATTTCAGGGTAAGGCTGTTGAATATCTTCAAATGATTTTTCTTATGAACTTTTTATAAATCTAAATCTGCCTCTGCCTTGATAGACTGAGATGAATGAAAATGTAGACAAAACAAATACAGTTCAATAAAACGTTATGAAATGTCTATTTTTCAGAATCCAGAGGACAGGTCACTGTGACTCAGACTCCTGCAGTGAAAACTGTTCTCCCAGAACAGAAAGTTATTATAAACTGTAAAACCAGTGTGCCTGTATATGATGGTTGTCCTGGGGATTACACCTGTATGGCCTGGTACCAACAGAAACCTGGAGGAGCTCCTAAACTCCTTATATACTGTGCTACAACACTTCAGTCTGGGACTCCATCTAGATTCAGTGGCAGTGGCTCTAGGAAGGACTTCACTCTGACCATCAGTAAAGTCCAGGCTGAAGATGCAGGAGATTACTACTGTCAGAGTTACCACAGTGGTAATGTGTTCACACAGTGATTCAGAGCCGTACAATAACCTCCCTCAGTCAGACTGCACAGTGACTGTACTGCTACAGCTGGGACCTACTGCAGGTGCTGAGGGGGAGGAGACAGTGATATGGAACACTGGTCACTAGATGAGGTCAACTGTGACATGTGACAATATGGTTAGAAAGCAATCATTCAGATTACATGACCATCATCATGGGGGTGGCAGGTAGCCTAGTGGTCAGAGCATTGGGCTGAAACCGAAAGGTTGCTAGATCGAATCCCCGAGCCGACAAGGTGAAAATCTGTCGATTTGTCGTTGAGGAAGGCACTTAACCCTAATTTGCTCCAGGGGCGCCGTACCACTATGGCTGTCCCTGTAGGTAGGCCGTCATTGTAAAATCATCATAATGGTTATATTTGTCATGGCCTTTAAGTGTATATAGAAGTTATTTGAAGTTTTGAAACACAATACCTGTCCATATTCAAAGACAGATCTACATTAGTTAAACAAAAGGTGTTATGACATCAACATTACTTCAAAGTTAGAAAAACTTCAGTCCCCCAAAACAAGTCCTCATACGGACCTCAATCAAATGTCTGATTTAAATGGATGTGATCTTCTAACATTATATGAGCAGGTTACTGACTGAGATCTGTGAATTAGACAAGATGCAGGACTCAATAGACACTACATATACTTTCTACCAGAGTTCAGGTCAATTACATTTAAATTCAGGAAATACACTAAAACTCAAATTCCAGGTCTCTTCAATCATTTTCTATTTCAACATTTTGAAATTGAATTGCAGTTTGGTTTGAGTTGACTGTAATTTAAATGGAATTGACCCCAACCCTGCTATCTACATTAAACTATCTACAATATCTACACTACACTATCTATCTATCTACACTATACTATCTATCTACACTAGGCTATCTATACTATCTATCTACACTACACAATCTATACAATACTATTTACACTATCTACATACACTACATGCGGGGCGGCAGGTAGCCGAGTGGTTAGAGTGTTGGGCCCGTAACCGAAAGTTTGCTATTTTGAATCCCAGAGCTGACGTTCTGCCCCTGAACAAGGCAGTTAACCCACTGTTCCTAGGCCGTCATTGGAAGTAAGAATTTGTTCTTATAATTCCCATTTTATCTGTCATTAATTACATGGTGGCATATCTCTTATGTCTCTGAATCCACCATGAAGGTTAAAACCAGTCCACTCTCTCACATCTGGCCCAGTCCAGGGTGTTTCAGGAAGTGAAACTGTTCAACTGCTAGACTGATATCTGTGGGAGTGAAACTGTGATTTACATAGACAGGGCTGGCTGGTTCTGCTTGTCCCAGAATAGAACAGCACTGTCACCAGATGTTCACTCTGTCCCCATGAGGTTGGAGGTAGAGAAGACTCTATGACTATCTTGAAGATGTGATACTTCTAATTTAAATGTGGACAACTTTTACAATAAATGTAGCTTAATGCAGGTGTGATCACATTGGTGAGAAATGAAGATACTGATTAAATGTTCAATAGCATTAGATGACTGTCTTTATAAGTCTATAAGTCAAGCAGGTCAAAAACTGTTCCAAGAAATATGAATAAAGAGTACGATGTACTTCATGTGGATAAACCTGCTGTTAATCTGTGAAACTAGTAGCATCTTGTGTTAGTATGAACTACTGGTTGATGACCATGTGGTTAGAACAGAAATAACTAAGCAATAAGGTTTAGATCAGATAGTTTTCATAGAAATCCAGCTTCATGAATGTATTTCTATATCATTAAACAACATTTAAGATTCAAGTCTATTTGGGTTTATTGAAAGAGACAATTAAAAGATTTGGTTTAAAGGTCAATCTTTATTTTCATCTATTAATCAAAGCATCAAAGCAAACATTTCTATAGTATCTAATAGTAATAAAACAGAACACATAATATCTAACACTGATACAACCTCTAGTCTACAGAGAGGATTGATACATGAACTACATGTCAGTGATAAAAAAGACAGAACATCTGATCTCAGAACAGAGTCAAAGCAGAGGAACCAGCAGCCTCTCTCCACAGGGGTGTGTGACTGAAGGGTCCTACCCAGAACAGTCAGCCCTCCTTAGGGTCTTGATGACTGTAGTCTGGGATTTCTGCTGGGCTTCACAGGTCACCTCTCCTGCATTGGTCCACTCCTGGGCAGTGAGAGTCAGGGTGCTGCTCCAGCTGTACAGGCCGTCCTTCTCCAGGACCCCGGAACTCCTGTGTACCTCCTGATTCCTGTTGGTCCCATCCACTTTCCAGCTCATGGTCCAGTCTGAGGGGAAGCCCTTGTTAGCCAGACACATCAGTGTGGCTGTTGTTGTACTGGACAGCTCCTCACTAGAGGGGGGCAGGACGGTGAGGGTGGGGGCACTGTTACCTGGAACAAAGACAACACATCAACTAAGTAACTACATCAAGTACAGCTACAGTAAGAGATTATCTTCAGCAAAGGACACATCAAAATAAAATGATTTGGAAATGCCCTCTATATATGAGTTTAAAAGTTAGATTGTTTAAAAGATGTGGAGAAAACAGTAAAGTAATATGATACAAACAGATAAAACCAAACAAGTATAAAGTGGTTAAATAACTTATCAGCGTACAGGTGAGACCCGGTCAGAATAACAAATGTTTATTATCCCAACAGGGGGCAAAAGACAGGTCAGGGGCAAGCAGAGTTCAGTAATCCAGAGTAGTGTGGAAAAGGTACAAGACGGCAGGAAGTAATGGATCTGATCAGAATAGCCGACTCATATTCATAGTATATTCATCACATATCAACAATGTTTGATCATGAATCCGGTTACAACCATAACTGAGATGCAATGATAATTAAGACTATTTACAATACTATGAAATAGTTATCATACCAGAATTAAGTTATAGTCTGCATTCATGCAAACCAGACATTCAAATAAACCTACAATTGATCATTTTGATAAATAATTATTTGAAAGAAGGCTCAGTTAAAATCTACATTTAACCAACAATATTTGAGAGTGAAAGATCTAAAAACACAAACAGTAATACAAAATGCAACAACTATATCCAATGTTATTAAATAGTTATCATACCAGAATTATACTCCATCAAACCAGACATTTAAATAAACACCTACATTTTAACATTTTGGTTAAATAAAATGTAATTTGACAGAAGGCTTTGTCAAAAGTAATAGAAAAATCTATATTTTTTAGAAAGTAAAATATGTAAATCACAATATTTTCATAGAGACAGAGTTTAAGAAACTAAAATACAAAAAAAATGTAATCAGAAAGAAATATGAAGAGAACTTGTTACTTACTTCCAACATCAAGTCTGGTGCCGCCACCAAAAGTCAACCACAGTGATACAATCCCTATTACTGCTGGTACAAAAACCTCCTGCACATTTGGAAGCTGAATTTCTTCATACTGTGGTTCAAATCATTAACTATGTTATGAATTCTTGTCAAAGAGGATTTAATCAACTCAATTTGAAATAAAGTTCTTAGTTTCGTTTTTTTTTTACATTGAACAGAAACCTACTTTTGATCCAGTACAATGACACAGTTTGTAGTAGAGCTGAACAACATTAGAGTCAAACTAGAGCTATGTCTAGTGTAGTAGTAACAGAAATATCAATACCTGATAACTAAAAAATTCAATCATATCAAATTGTATTGGTCACATACCCGTGGTTAGCAGATGTTATTGTGGGTGTAGTGAAATGCTTGTGCTTCTAGCTACGACAGTGCAGTAGTATCAAAGCTGTTCCATCATATTCAGTCACTCTCCCATCGGTTCTTTAATGCATTTTAATTTATTCTTGAAAAGCTCATAGAGAACCATGAACCCATCTAGCTACAAAAAGGTTCAAATCTGTTATCTTCTGAAACTGACTTCCTCTTGCTCATTGACATTTTTTTAAATTACTTTTTACATTCAGCTCACTAAAAAGCTTAAACTTAGTCTGGGCGTTGTCTATAGGAACAAGTCTTGTTTTTTATTTCAAGCTAGAAAAGACCTGGTTGCAGACACTTTCTAGCCTCTGTTGGACTTTTATATTCTGGAATGTTCCAGGATCCCACCTGCACACACTAGACACAATGATGCTGTTAGATTAGTAACCAACACAAGCCTTCTAACACATCATTGAACCTTATATCAGTTCGTAGGATGGACATTCTTAACTATGAGGTCACAGACTCACTGGTACGTTTTCTATGAGAACATCTTAGAGCCACTGCCATTATATTTAAGCACTGTGTTCACCCAACATTACTGTCTGAGATCACATAACTGTATTGTATAGAATGTTATCAACACAAGAAAATAGCAGGTTTAAAAACATGTGTGGACAGGGATCAGCAGCCCTCCAATCTGGGATTTAAAATCAATCAGAATAAAATTATAATTTTTTTGCAAAGTGTTCCGACATGATGGGGCAGCAAAGCTAAAAGCACTCTTAGCAAACTTAGTTAAACTCTTTTATGGACTTTGCACTGTTTTAACTTCCATTAATTGCTATGTTTCAGCAGCCTGAGGGTCTGGGGGTAGAAGCTGTTTGTCAGTCTTTTAGTTCTAGCCATGATGATCTTGTACTGCCACCGTCTCAGTGATGGAAGCAGGCTTGGTTGGCTGACATACCTGATGATTTTTTGTGAACTTCCTGCAACACCTGGTGTTGTAGGGATCCTGAAGGGCAAACAGTGTGCACCTAGGGCTGTTACGGTGACCTAACTAAGGCTAGTCATTATGGCAGTCTAATTCCACATGACCGTTTTGTCACGGCAATTAGGCTTCTCCATGCTCTGAAGCTGCTGATGGTCATTAGTAGCCTACCAAACGTGCTAACCTCCTGGTACTCAGCACTCGATTGTCCCTCTAATCACTATCACAATGCAAATGTAATCAAAAATCTAATCAAACACTTAATGAGAGCCCATGGGCTCATGATGCAGCAACATTTCTATAGGCTATCAATTGCGTGAAAAAACAGCGATGGCCTCTAATAAAAAGATGAGGATCCCATCAGCTTTCTATATATAGGCTTAAATGCATAGATTACATGTATTTTTTTCCCACAGCCCCTGTTTTGAGACAGGTGCATGATAATGCTACATTCTAAATCAAAACAAATTTCACACATGTATTATTTAGTATGTAAAGACAAGATGGTTGACAAGTCTGATGAGTGACTGTCACGATCGTGTGTGTTCATAGACCAAGGCAAGGTGTATTTATAGTTCGACATGTTTTATTTAACCTAACACTATACTTCGTCGGAACTATACAAAATAACAAAGAAGATATAGCTATCACAAATGACACCACACTTACTTCGAACTGACATCTAGGAACAATGACCCACACAAATGTGTGGTGTTGAGCAACTTAAATAGAATCTCCAATCAGAGACAACGTCTCACAGCTGTCTCCAATTGGGGATTCAACACAAAATGAAAAACACATAGATCTAGAGATCTAGATCTGTCAGGCTCTGACCATGGCCATAAAGGTACTCCCTATGGCCAGAGCCTGACAGTGACAGTATTAGCCTATCACTTGTGAATTATGTATTATCACTTGTGAGTTATATATTATCACTTGTGAATTATGTATTATCACTTGTGAGTTATATATTATCACTTGTGAATTATGTATTATCACTGTGAGTTATATATTATCACTTGTGAATTATGTATTATCACTGTGAGTTATATATTATCACTTGTGAATTATGTATTATCACTTGTGAATTATGTATTATCACTGTGAGTTATATATTATCACTTGTGAATTATGTATTATCACTGTGAGTTACATATTATCACTTGTGAATTATGTATTATCACTGTGAGTTATATATTATCACTTGTGAATTATGTATTATCACTGTGAGTTATATATTATCACTTGTGAGTTATATATTATCACTTGTGAATTATGTATTATCACTTGTGAGTTATATATTATCACTTGTGAATTATGTATTATCACTGTGAGTTATATATTATCACTTGTGAATTATGTATTATCACTTGTGAATTATGTATTATCACTGTGAGTTATATATTATCACTTGTGAATTATGTATTATCACTTGTGAGTTATATATTATCACTTGTGAATTATGTATTATCACTGTGAGTTATATATTATCACTTGTGAATTATGTATTATCACTTGTGAATTATGTATTATCACTGTGAGTTATATATTATCACTTGTGAATTATGTATTATCACTGTGAGTTACATATTATCACTTGTGAATTATGTATTATCACTATGAGTTATATATTATCACTTGTGAATTATGTATTATCACTGTGAGTTATATATTATCACTTGTGAGTTATATATTATCACTTGTGAATTATGTATTATCACTTGTGAATTATGTATTATCACTGTGAGTTATATATTATCACTTGTGAATTATGTATTATCACTGTGAGTTACATATTATCACTTGTGAATTATGTATTATCACTGTGAGTTATATATTATCACTTGTGAATTATGTATTATCACTGTGAGTTATATATTATCACTTGTGAATTATGTATTATCACTGTGAGTTATATATTATCACTTGTGAATGATGTATTATCACTTGTGAGTTATATATTATCACTTGTGAGTTATATATTATCACTTGTGAATTATGTATTATCACTTGTGAGTTACATATTATCACTTGTGAATTATGTATTATCACTGTGAGTTATATATTATCACTGTGAGTTATATATTATCACTTGTGAGTTATGTATTATCACTGTGAGTTATATATTATCACTGTGAGTTATGTATTATCACTTGTGAATTATGTATTATCACTTGTGAATGATGCCCAGCTTGTGCAGTAAGGCAAGAAAAAGCGCATGCCTTTATTTTGTGACTTTTTCCAATCATAGTCGCACACCTCATGTAGCCTAGCACATAGGCCTATATGTTTCGATAAGGTTTGTATCACAACTAAAATGGCCAAATAACTCTAAATTAAGCATAAAGGAGTACCTGTTTCTTTGTTAACCACTCAACACAGAATAAGCCACATGTGCACACTCCGTCGAATCCTTTGGAGAAAATATCCTTTCTACAGTCGTAGCCAAAAGTTTTGAGAATGACACGTATTGGTCTCCACAAAGTTTGCTGCTTCAGTGTTCTAAGATCTTTATGTCAGTAGTTACTATGGTAACACTGAAGTATAATACAAGTATTCCATAAGGCTTTCATTGACAATGACATTCAGTTTATGCAAAGAGTCAATATTTGCAGTGTTGACCCTTCTTTTTCAAGACACATCCTCCGAGAGCAACTTCTCCCAACCATCCAAGAACAGTTTGGTGACGACCAATGCCTTTTCCAGCAAGATGGAGCACCTTGCCATAAGGCAAAAGTGATAACTAAGTGTGCACCTGAAGATAAAGTTAAATGTTGTAATTGCAATGGTGAACATAGTGCAGCATATGGTGGATGTGAAGAACAAGAGAAGGCAATGGAAGCACAGAGATATAAGGTAGGAAATGATGTATCATATGTTGAGACAGTGAAGAAGGTAAATGTCAAGAATATTGCACAACCAACCACAATAGTAACTCGACGGCAAATAGTGGAACATTCAAATAGTCAAGTGGAACATGACAATATAGTTAAGACGCAGTGTGTACATGAAGGTTTGATTACTGATAAAACAATGATGGTAAATCGTATTGAATTCATAGCCTTTGTTTTCAAGGCGATAAATTGCTGCTCAGTGCATAAAAGCAGGACGAGCAAGTAGTTAAGACGGCTCAGGAAATTCTGTTTTGATAAGGCTGATTGGGAAATGTTCTATACTGAATGTGAAATAGAGGTTAATAAAGTATATTTGGAAGGATCTGTAGAATGTGTTCATGAATTGAGTTTGGCTATATTGAAAGCTGCAACAATGGCCATTCCTATAAGAGGGAGAAGAGGTGGTCAACGAAGGATCGTTCCATGGTGGAATGAAGAATGTGGCAAGGTCATACAGGGTCGTGAGGAGGCATATGAAATATTAAAGAATAACATGACAGTTAATAATATGATAGAGTTACAAAGAAAGAAAGCAAAAGTGAGGAAAGTTATTAAAATGGCAAAGAGAGGGGCATGGCGTAACTTCTGTTCATCTATAGGAAGAGACACTCAGCTAGGGGATGTGTGGAAGATGTTAAAAAGTATAATGTGAAAAGGTAAAACAGTAAACATACCAGTATTAAAAAAGTAGAGGTTATGGCTGTAACTAGTAAAGAAAACGCAAATGTGTTGGGAAATGTCTTTGCAGCAATACATGAAGCAGATCATTTAAGTGATGAAAGCAAAAGATGTATGGAGGAAAAAATGAGAAGTCAAGGGCACTTAGAATATGTACTGGAGCATTTAAAACAACACCGGTGGAGGCATTACAAATAGATCCGGGGGAAATACCATTGTCACTTAGAAGAGAGAAACTAGGGATCATGGGAAACTCAAAAGGGATTAACAAAGACCTCAGAAAAAAAATGTGTAGACCTCCACAAGTCTGGTTCATCCTTGGGAGCAATTTCCAAAGGCCTGAAGGTACCATGTGCATCTGTACAAACAATAGTACTGTAAGGTTTATGTTCAGAGAGGTCTCTGGAAACCTTTATGGTTTTCAGGTTTGGTGTCCAGAGACCTCTCTGGAAATCTCTATGTTTCTGTTTTGGAATTGGTCCCCAACTAAAGGCAGCTGCACTGCATTGCTTCTAAATGGGGAGCCTATTTATGTTCAGCTTTCACACCTGTGTTTGTGTGTTTTTGTGTGTGTTTTATTTTAGTTTTGTTTCACGCTGGTTCATGGTCGCGGCCTCGCCTTTTATTATTTTTGTGCTTTCGATTTAATAAAAAGGAATGTCTTCGCACTACAGCTCTGTGCCTCGGCCCCTGTTTCCTAGCGATCGTGACAAGTTTGCCAGTATAAACACTATGGGACCACGCAGCAGTCATAGCGTTTAGAAAGGAGATGCGTTCTGCCTTACTACGGTTTGCAACTGCACATGGGGACAAAGATTGTACTTTTTGGAGAAATGTCCTCTGGTCTGATGAAACAAAAGTAGAACTGTTTGGCTATAATGACCATCGTTATGTTTGGAGGAAAAAGGGGGAGGCTTGCAAGCCGAAGAACACCATCCCAACCGTGAAGCACGGGGGTGGCAGCATCATGTTGTGGGGGTGCTTTGCTGCAGGAGGGGCTGTTGCACGTCACAAAATAGATGGCATCATGAGGAAGGAAATGTTGGTTGATATATTGAAGCAACATCTTCCAAATGGACAATGACCCCAAGCATACTTCCAAAGTTGTGGCAAAATGGCTTAAGGACAACAAAGTCAAGGTATTGGAGTGGCCATCACAAAGCCCTGACCTCAATCCTAAAGCACATTTGTGAGCAGAACTGAAAAGTGTGTGCGAGCAAGGAGGCCTACAATACTGACTCAGTTACACCAGTTCTGTCAGGAGGAATGGGCCAAAATTCACCCAACTTATTGTGGGAAGCTTGTGGAAGGCTACCCGAAACGTTTGACCCAAGTTAAACAATTTAAAGGCAATGCTACCAAATACTAATTGAGTGTATGTAAACTTGGACTGGAAATTCCACTGGGAATGTGATGAAAGAAAATATAAAATAAATCCTTCTCTCTACTATTATTCTGACATTTCACATTCTTAAAGTAAGGTTGTGATCCTAACTGACCTAAGACAGGGAATTTTAACTAGGATTAAATGTCAGGAATTGTGAAAAACTGAGTCTAAATGTATTTGGCTAAGACTTATGTAAACTTCCATCTTCAACTATATATATACTCCGGACTCCAACGTTGCTCCTCCTAATATTTATATACATTTTTAATTCCATTATTTTACTTTTACTTTATATTTGACTACTGGGAACACAAGCATTTCACTACACCTGCAATAACATCTGCTAAATAAGTGTATGCAACCAATACAATGTGATTTAATTAAATTTATGGATTTTACAGTGTTTTAACTGCCATTCATTGTCATGTTTTGGTGTTGAGTCTCATATGTATACTGTATGTATGCTGCTCTCTTGGCTAGGGCTCAGTTGAAAAATATGTACATCTCAATGGGAATTATCTGGTTAAATAAACAATAAATAAATTAAATGAAATCTTAAGATGTAGAGGAGATTCTGGGTTTTCATGTACTGTACAGAGTCCCAGTGTATCTGATCAGAGACACGGGAGAGGAGGGAGGAAGCTGAACTCAGTCAGGAACAGAGTAGCAGTCCTGCACAGTGGAGCCCCTCTTCTCTCAGAGGCAGTCCAGTATTCAATCCACTCAGTCCACAGAGACCACAGCACTAACACTACTCTACCTGCAGGGGGCGACACATGACCAATAATCAATTGGAGGTGGAAAATAACTAGTATTCCTCTTTTCCATCGATATCAATATGTTACCATAACATATTACCATAACACTATTCAACAGACAAAGTTATATAATAATATGTGTTACTTTTATTTCATTTTCTCCAGTATTCATTATGGTTTAGTCTTGCTGAACAACATTGGTAGTGATCATATGATATAGTACTTAAACCAATAACAGCATTGTGTTTATACCCTTTTTATTAATGTAATTTATTGACATATTATTATGGACTTCTATGATTATTAGGTGACAATTGTGGGAGAAAGACCATCAGATTGTAATGGACTCTCAATTCTAATCTGATGGATCCTTAGTGGTCTAAGTTTACTGAATAATGGTGGAAGGGGAGAAGACCAGAAGATTATTTGCATAGTGATGATGCTCTGCATAGACAGCACATGCTTCAGTGGTCTGAGAGTGTTTATATCCCTGTGAGTTTAACACTTCATGACTGAGAGCTGTCCTTCATGACAACAGAACCCACAACAACCATGACTTTTATCACCATATTCATCTGGACACTTGCTTTCTGCTTTGAAGGTTACAATTTTCAGACATTATTGTTGAAGATGAATTAAATCTACACCATCAACATGAATTATTCATTACTAAATGTAAAATGTAAGTCATATAAATGTTTTTATTCTATTTTTCAGAATCCAGAGGACAGATCACTGTGACTCAGACTCCTGCAGTGAAAGCTGTTCTCCCAGAACAGGCAGTCTCTCTGAACTGTAAAACTAGCAGTAATGTGTATGGTAATGACCGTCTAGCCTGGTATCAACAGAAACCTGGAGGAGCTCCTAAACTCCTTATATACTTGGCTACAAGACTTCAGTCTGGGATTCCATCTAGATTTAGTGGCAGTGGATCTGGGAGTGATTTCACTCTGACCATCAGTAAAGTCCAGGCTGAAGATGCAGGAGATTACTACTGTCAGAGTGTACACTATCCCAACAGTGTCTGGGTGTTCACACAGTGATACAGAGCAGTACAAAAACCTCCCTCAGTCAGACTGCACAGTGACTGTACTGCTACAGCTGGGACCTACTGCAGGTGCTGGGGGGGAAGAAACAGTGATATGGAACACTGGTCACTAGATGAGGTCAACCGTGAAATGTGACAATATGGTTAGAATGATTCAGATCACATGACCATCATCACAGGGGCGGCAGGTAGCCTAGTGGTCAGAGCATTGGGCCGAAACCGAAAGGTTGCTAGATCGAATCCCCGAGCCGACAAGGTGAAAATCTGTCGATGTGTCGTTGAGGAAGGCACTTAACCCTAATTTGCTCCAGGGGCGCCGTACCACTATGGCTGTCCCTGTAGGTAGGCCGTCATTGTAAAATCATCATAATGGTTATATTTGTCATGGCCTTTAAGTGTATATAGAAGTTTTGAAACACAATACCTGTCCATATTCAAAGACAGATCTACAGAAATTAAACAAAAGGTGTTATGACATCAACATTACTTCAAAGTTAGAAACACTTCAGTCCTCCAAAACAAGTCCTCATACGGACCTCAATCAAATGTCTGATTTAAATGGATGTGATCTTCTAACATTATATGAGCAGGTTACTGACTGAGATCTGTGAATGAGACAAGATGCTGGACTCAGTCACTAGACAACAATAGACACTTCATGCACTTTCTACCAGAGTTCAGGTCAATTACATTTAAATTCAGGAAATACACTAAAACTCAAATTCCAGGTCTCTTCAATCATTTTCTATTTCAACATTTTGAAATTGAATTGCAGTTTGGTTTGAGTTTACTGGAATTTAAATGGAATTGACCCCAACCCTGCTATCTACACTACACTATCTATCTATGCTATCTATACTATCTATCTACACTAGACTATCTATATTATCTACATACACTATCTATACTATCTATCTACACTACAGAATCTATACAATACTATTTACACTATCTACATACACTACATACGGGGCGGCAGGTAGCCGAGTGGTTAGAGTGTTGGGCCCGTAACCGAAAGGTTGCTATTTGGAATCCCAGAGCTGACGTTCTGCCCCTGAACAAGGCAGTTAACCCACTGTTCCTAGGCCGTCATTGGAAGTAAGAATTTGTTCTTAACTGACTTGCCTAGTTAAATAAAGGTTAAATAAAAATTATAATTCCCATTTTATCTGTCATTAATTACATGGTGCCATATCTCTTATGTCTCTGAATCCACCATGAAGGTTAAAACCACAGACCCTCATCTGGCCGAGTCCAGGGTATTTCAGGAAGTGAAACTGTTCAACTGCTTGACTGATATCTGTGGGAGTGAAACTGATTTACATAGACAGGGCTGGGTGGTTCTGCTTGTCCCAGAATAGAGCAGCACCGTCACCAGATGTTCACTCTGTCCCCATGAGGTTGGAGGTAGAGAAGACTATGACTATCTTGAAGATGTGATACTTCTAATTTAAATGTGGAAAGCTTTTACAATAAATGTAGCTGAATGTAGATGACTGTCTTTATAAGTCTATAAGTCAAGCAGGTCAAAAACTGTTCCAAGAAATATGAATAAAGAGTAGGATGTACTTCATGTGGATAAACCTGCTGTTAATCTGTGAAACTAGTAGCATCTTGTGTTAGTATGAACTACTGGTTGATGACCATGTGGTTAGAACAGAAATAACTAAGCAATAAGGTTTAGATCAGATAGTTTTCATGAATGTATTTCTATATCGTTAAACATTTAAGATTCAAGTCTATTTGGGTTTATTGAAAGAGACAAGTAAAAGATTTGGTCTAAAGGTAAATCTTTATTTTCATCTATTAATCAAAGCAAACATTTCTATAGTATCTAATAGTAATAAAACAGAACACATATCTAACACTGATACAACCTCTAGTCTACAGAGAGGATTGATACATGAACTACATGTCAGTGATAAAAAAGACAGAACATCTGATCTCAGAACAGAGTCAAAGCAGAGGAACCAGCAGCCTCTCTCCACAGGGGTGTGTGACTGAAGGGTCCTACCCAGAACAGTCAGCCCTCCTCAGGGTCTTGATGACTGGGTTCTGGGATTCATGCTGGGCTTCACAGGTCACCTCTCCTGCATTGGTCCACTCCTGGGCAGTGAGAGTCAGGGTGCTGCTCCAGCTGTACAGGCCGTCCTTCTCCAGGACACGGGAAATCCTGTGTGCCTCCTGATTCCTGTTGGTCCCATCCACTTTCCAGCTCATGGTCCAGTCTGAGGGGAAGCCCTTGTTGGCCAGACACATCAGTGTGGCTGTTGTTGTACTGGACAGCTCCTCACTATAGGGGGGCAGGACGGTGAGGGTGGGGGCACTGTTACCTGGAACAAAGACAACACATCAACTAAGTAACTACATCAAGTACAGCTACAGTAAGAGATTATCTTCAGCAAAGGACACATCAAAATAAAATGATTTGGAAATGCCCTCTATATATGAGTTTAAAAGTTAGATTGTTTAAAAGATGTGGAGAAAAGAGTAAAGTAATATGATACAAACAGATAAAACCAAACAAGTATAAAGTGGTTAAATAACTTATCAGCGTACAGGTGAGACCCGGTCAGAATAACAAATGTTTATTATCCCAACAGGGGGCAAAAGACAGGTCAGGGGCAAGCAGAGTTCAGTAATCCAGAGTAGTGGGGAAAAGGTACAAAATGGCAGGAAGTAATGGATCTGATCAGAATAGCCGACTCATATTCATAGTATATTCATACAGGTCTGTATATACATACTCATGTACAGTTGTTATATTATATCACATGCAATATTGTAAGTAATTATTGGACGTAGGCATTCACTCAGGAATGCATATTAGTATCCTGCCAGTTGCACCTTTTCTCATTGCTTTTAGTATATCGAATGTGCAATAAGTGCAGTTGTCTGTAATTAAACCCTGCACACTAAGGACTGTATTTTAAGGGAATTACTATTATTACCCCAAATGATATCATACACACATTTAGCTATTAAAGTATCTCTTCCTGTCATTTACCTGTACAGTTTGTGTAAACATGCAAGTATTCACTTATCTGTAAATATAACTGTATACCTAACTGTACAGCTAATTTAACCATGCAAAATTTTCACTTACCTGTTCATTTACCCAGTCTGTCTATTAAGTAAACTATTATTACCCTCGCTCATATCATACGCATTTTTAGCTACTGAAGTATTTCTCTGCCATCGAGTATAGTTAACCATCCAACAATGTATAGTGTACATATTCAGCCAACCACTCATACTATGCAATGTCCTTTTATAGCTTTTTTTTGCACTCCAGATATCTTGTATTTCTATACTTTTTCATACTGCCGCTCTATGTATCATGTACCGTGTATCTGTCTTTTGTGTACTTTCATTGTGGCATTTTGCACCTGCGCTGTGTTTTTGTTGTAGCTGCTTGACAATGAAATTTCCCCCCCGGGGGAGCAATAAAGTACCTATCTATCTATATTCATCACATATCAACCATGTTTGATCATGAATCCAGTTACAACCATAACTGAGATGCAATGATAATTAAGACTATTTACAATACTATGAAATAGTTATCATACCAGAATTAAGTCATAGTCTGCATTCATGCAAACCAGACATTCAAATAAACCTACAATTGATCATTTTGATAAATAATTATTTGAAAGAAGGCTCAGTTAAAATCTACATTTAACCAACAATATTTGAGAGGGAAAGATCTAAAAACACAAACAGTAATACAAAATGCAACAACTATATCCAATGTTATTAAATAGTTATCATACTCCATCAAACCAGACATTTAAAGAAACACCTACATTTTGGTTAAATAAAATGTTATTTGACAGAAGGCTTTGTCAAAAGTAATAGAAAAATCTATATTTTTTAGAAAGTAAAATATGTAAATCACAATATTTTCATAGAGACAGAGTTTAAGAAACTAAAATACAAAAAAAATGTAATCAGAAAGAAATATGAAGAGAACTTGTTACTTACTTCCAACATCAAGTCTGGTGCCGCCACCAAAAGTCAACCACAGTGATACAATCCCTATTACTGCTGGTACAAAAACCTCCTGCACATTTGGAAGCTGAATTTCTTCATACTGTGGTTCAAATCATTAACTGTTATGAATTCTTGTCAAAGAGGATTTCATCAACTCAATTTGAAATAAAGTTCTTAGTTTCGTTTTGTTTTTATATTGAACAGAAACCTACTTTTGTTTCTTGTACATTTCCTACTAGGTGCAGTATTTATTCATACAACTAATAAAAATGTAGGACTAATCACTTAAAATCCATTCAAAATTTGTTGAGTAATATTAATATTATAATTGGCCATAGTGTGTTTAGGTCTTGTGTATTTAAAAAAAAAAAAAAAGTACTTTTTTTAAAATCCTCAATATTGAGACAAATTTAATAGAGAAACTGATTCACGAATTCAAAAGATGAATAAAACAGTTCATTTTGTTGTTTACTTACAACATCAAGTCTGGTGCTGTAAGAATACAACCCAGAGGCAGATGTTAGGTCCCACTTGCAGAGCTTGCAAATGTTGTTTTTAATATATTCCAGGATCAGGCAAAATCAGTAGTCAGATGTACAAGCAGAGGTCGTTAACAGGTAGTCCAAAGAAAAACAGCAACAGTACAAAAGGAGCAGGCTAACGGGGTAATCCAAAAACTAGAACAGGTTGGTACACGGGCAGACTCAGGCTAAGGTACAGATAGGGATAAGACGGACTCGAAAACTCAGGGCAAGAAAAAAGGTCAAAAACTGGAATCACAATCAAAAGGTTTACGAAAGGCTTAGTAGGGTTACACATACAAACAATACCTCACACAGAAGGGAGAATGAAGCTGGGATATATACTGATGGGGAAATGGAAAACAGCTGTTTAGAATTCTGGTGATTGGGAACGGAGAGGAGTGTTGCATTCGTGTGGGTTGGGATCTTGGTGATTATGGGTTGTTTTTTCTTGTTGGTGTTGCGGAGGTATATTATCATTTGCAGATCTTACAGGTGCCGCTACCAAAAGTCCACCACAGTGATACAATCCCTATTACTGCTGGTACAAAAACCTCTCTGTGGTGATGATGCTGCAGCTGTTACAGTGAAGATCACTAGTACAGAATCATCATCAACACTAATACACTTTAACATCTTCCAGGTAGAACAAACATTTCATATTAGCTGTTTCTAGATAATACAAATATGAATTGTATCTTAAATCCAGATATTAGTATTTTTTCCTTCTTCTGTGTATCAGGTATTCTCCTAGTCTGTAGGTACAGTGCAGCATTACATCCAATGTTGCTAGTATTCCTCCACATTGTCCATATGAAAGACAGCAGCAGCAGTAGTGATAGTGATCCATGTTGTATATTCCTTTATTAAAGATGTTCATCTCAGATGTAACAGTGGTGGTAGAGTCAAAGAGGACAGACAACACTAGCAGAGGAATCCTAGCAGCTTTAGTTTAGAGAAGTGTTCACTAACTGATTAGAGGAACTTACATGAGAGACCAAGCATGAGTGAACAGACAGTTCATTATATCTGATCATCAGAATAAACATATAATGTTGGTGAGACATAAAAGTTACCATGCATCAGGTATCTGAGAAATCAGTTACTGTTTGATGTTATTGAAGGGGCAGCAGGTAGCTAGCTGTTAGAGTGTTGGGATAGTAACTGAAAGGTTGCTAGTTTGAATATCCGGGCTGATAATGTGAAAAATATGTTGATGTGCACTTGGCTCAAATTGCTCCAGGGTCACCGTTGACAATGGCAGACCCTGTCCTTGACCCTAGTCTCTGAGAACGTCTCAAGGGGAGTTGGGATATTAAAAATACACATTTCCAATTCACACATGTGTAGAATAGGACACATATAAGCACCTACCTAATTATTATTAAAGCAAGATCATACAGGACAAAATATATTCTAATGATGGAAGCCTACTTGGAAACTGAAATAGATTTAAAACATACATTTGCATAATGCATCTGCTCCAGTGCTCTAAGAGCATTTATAGCCCTGTGAGTTTAACACTTCATGACTGAGAGCTGTCCTTCATGACAACAGAACCCACAACAACCATGACTTTTATCACCATCTTCATCTGGACACTTGCTTTCTGCTTTCAAGGTAAACATTTTCAGACATTATTGTTGAAAATGAATTAAATCTACACCATCAACATTAATTATTCATTACTATATGTAAAATGTAATTCATATAAATGTTTTTATTCTATTTTTCAGAATCCAGAGGACAGATCACTGTGACTCAGACTCCTGCAGTGAAAGCTGTTCTCCCAGAACAGAGAGTCTCTCTGAACTGTAAAACTAGCAGTAATGTGTATAATAATAACTATCTAGCCTGGTACCAACAGAAACCTGGAGGAGCTCCTAAACTCCTTATATACTATGCTACAACACTTCAGTCTGGGATTCCATCTAGATTCAGTGGCAGTGGATCTGGGAGTGACTTCACTCTGACCATCAGTAAAGTCCAGGCTGAAGATGCAGGAGATTACTACTGTCAGAGTTGGCACGATCCCAACAGTGTCTGGGTGTTCACACAGTGATATAGAGCCGTACAAAAACCTCCCTCAGTCAGACTGCAGAGTAACTATACTGCTACAGCTGGGACCTACTGCAGGTGCTGAGGGGAGGAGATGATCCAGTACAATGACACAGTGTGTAGTAGAGCTGAACAACATTAGAGTCAAACTAGAGCTATGTCTAGTGTAGCAGTAACAGAAATATCTATACCTGATAACTCAAAAATTCAATCATATCAAATTGTATTGGTCACATACACGTGGTTAGCAGATGTTAGTGCGGGTGTAGTGAAATGCTTGTGCTTCTAGCTACGACAGTGCAGTAGTATCAAAGCTGTTCCATCATATTCAGTCACTATCCCATCGGTTCTTTAATGCATTTTAATTTATTCTTGAAAAGCTCATAGAGAACCATGAACCCATCTAGCTACAAAAAGGTTCAAATCTGTTATCTTCTGAAACTGACTTCCTCTTGCTCATTGACATTTTTTAAAATTACTTTTTACATCCAGCTCACTAAAAAGCTTAAACTTAGTCTGGGCGTTGTCTATGGGAACAAGTCTTGTTTCTTATTTCAAGCTAGAAAAGACCTGGTTGCAGACACTTTCTAGCCTCTGTTGGACTATTATATTCTGGAATGTTCCAGGATCCCACCTGCACACACTAGACACAATGATGCTGTTAGATTAGTAACCAACACAAGCCTTCTAACACATCATTGAACCTTATATCAGTTCGCAGGATGGACATTCTTAACTGTGAGGTCACAGACTCACTGGTACGTTTTCTATGAGAACATCTTAGAGCCACTGCCATTATATTTAAGCACTGTGTTCACCCAACATTACTGTCTGAGATCACATAACTGTATTGTATCATCAATTGTATCATATGTCATTGTATCATATGTCATCAACACAATAAAATAGCAGGTTTAAAAACATGTGTGGACAGGGATCAGCAGCCCTCCAATCTGGGATTTAAAATCATCAATCAGAATAAAATTATAATTTTTTTGCAAAGTGTTCTGACATGATGGGGCAGCAAAGCTAAAAGCACTCTTAACAAACTTAGTTAAACTCTTTTATGGACTTTGCACTGTTTTAACTTCCATTAATTGCTATGTTTCAGCAGCCTGAGGGTCTTGGGGTAGAAGCTGTTTGTCAGTCTTTTAGTTCTAGCCATGATGCTCTTGTACTGCCACCGTCTCAGTGATGGAAGCAGGCTTGGTTGGCTGACATACCTGATGATTTTTTGTGAACTTCCTGCAACACCTGGTGTTGTAAGTATCCTGAAGGGCAAACAGTGTGCACCCAGGGCTGTTATGGTGACCTAACTAAGGCTAGTCATTATGGCAGTCTAATTCCACATGACCGTTTTGTCACGGCAATTAGGCTTCTCCATGCTCTGAAGCTGCTGATGGTCATTAATAGCCTACCAAACGTGCTAACCTCCTGGTACTCAGCACTCTATTGTCCCTCTAATCACTATCACATCAATGCAAATGTAATCAAAAATCTAATCAAAAACTTAATGAGAGCCCATGGGCTCATGATGCAGCAACATTTCTATAGGCTATCAATTGCGTGAAAAAACTGCGATGGCCTCTAAAAAGATGAGGATCCCATCAGCTTTCTATATATAGGCTTGGCCTACATTCCTAATATTAAGCACATTGCTTATCTCAGCAGTATAGCCTACCTAGCTGGCATGAAAATACACCACGGGTAAAAGCATCCTCCATTCTCTATTTAAATGCATAGATTACATGTATTTTTTTCCACCAGCCCCTGTTTTGAGACAGGTGCATGACAATGCTCCATTCTAAATCAAAACAAATTTCACACATATATTATTTAGTATGTAAAGACAAGATGGTTGACAAGTCTGATGGGTGACTGTCACTATCGTGTGTGTTCATAGACCAAGGCAAGGTGTATTTATAGTTCGACATGTTTTATTTAACCTAACACTATACTTCGTCGGAACTATACAAAATAACAAAGAAGCTATAGCTATCACAAATGACAACACACTTACTTCGAACTGACATCTAGGAACAATGACCCACACAAATGTGTGGTGTTGAGCAACTTAAATAGAATCTCCAATCAGAGACAACGTCTCACAGCTGTCTCCAATTGGGGATTCAACACAAAAAGAAAAACACATAGATCTAGAGATCTAGATCTGTCAGGCTCTGACCATGGCCATAAAGGTACTCCCTATGGCCAGAGCCTGACAGTGACCGTATTAGCCTATCACTTGTGAATTATGTATTATCACTTGTGAGTTATGTATTATCACTTGTGAGTTATATATTATCACTTGTGAATTATGTATTATCACTTGTGAGTTACATATTATCACTTGTGAATTATGTATTATCACTTGTGAGTTATATATTATCACTTGTGAATTATGTATTATCACTTGTGAATTATGTATTATCACTTGTGAGTTATATATTATCACTTGTGAATTATGTATTATCACTTGTGAGTTATATATTATCACTTGTGAATTATGTATTATCACTGTGTGTTATATATTATCACTTGTGAATTATGTATTATCACTTGTGAGTTATATATTATCACTTGTGAATTATGTATTATCACTTGTGAGTTATATATTATCACTTGTGAATTATGTATTATCACTTGTGAGTTATATATTATCACTTGTGAGTTATGTATTATCACTTGTGAATTATGTATTATCACTTGTGAATGATGTTTTATCACTTGTGAATGATGTATTATCACTTGTGAATTATGTATTATCACTGTGAGTTATATATTATCACTTGTGAGTTATGTATTATCACTTGTGAGTTATATATTATCACTTGTGAATTATGTATTATCACTTGTGAATTATGTATTATCACTTGTGAATGATGCCCAGCTTGTGCAGTAAGGCAAGAAAAAGCGCATGCCTTTATTTTGTGACTTTTTCCAATCATAGTCGCACACCTCATGTAGCCTAGCACATAGGCCTATATGTTTCGATAAGGTTTGTATCACAACTAAAATGGCCAAATAACTCTAAATTAAGCATAAAAGAGTACCTGTTTCTTTGTTAACCACTCAACACAGAAAGAAGCCACATGTGCGCACTCCGTCGAATCCTTTGGAGAAAATATCCTTTCTACAGTCGTAGCCAAAAGTTTTGAGAATGACACAAGTATTGGTCTCCACAAAGTTTGCTGCTTCAGTGTTCTAAGATCTTTATGTCAGTAGTTACTATGGTACACTGAAGTATAATACAAGTATTCCATAAGGCTTTCATTGACAATGACATTCAGTTTATGCAAAGAGTCAATATTTGCAGTGTTGACCCTTCTTTTTCAAGACACATCCTCCGAGAGCAACTTCTCCCAACCATCCAAGAACAGTTTGGTGACGACCAATGCCTTTTCCAGCAAGATGGAGCACCTTGTCATAAGGCAAAAGTGATAACTAAGTGTTCACCTGAAGATAAAGTTAAATGTTGTAATTGCAATGGTGAACATAGTGAAGCATATGGTGGATGTGAAGAACAAGGCAATGGAAGCACAGAGATATAAAGTAGTAAATGATGTATCATATGTTGAGGCAGTGAAGAAGGTAAATGTCAAGAATATTGCACAACCAACCACAATAGTAAATCAACGGCAAATAGTGGAACGTTCAAATAGTCAAGTGGAACATGACAATATAGTTAAGACGCAGTGTGTACATGAAGGTTTGATTACTGATAAAACAATGATGGTAAATCGTATTGAATTCATAGCCTTTGTTTGCAAGGCGATAAATTGCTGCTCAGTGCATAAAAGCAGGACGAGCAAGTAGTTAAGGCGGCTCAGGAAATTCTGTTTTGATAAGGCTGATTGGGAAATGTTTTATACTGAATGTGAAATAGAGGTTAATAAAGTATCTTTGGAAGGATCTGTAGAAGAAGAATGTGTTCATGAATTGAGTTTGTCTGTATTGAAAGCTGCAACAATGGCCATTCCTATAAGAGGGGGAAGAGGTGGTCAACGAAGGATCGTTCCATGGTGGAATGAAGAATGTGACAAGGCCATACAGGGTCGTGAGGAGGCATATGAAATATTAAAGAATAACATGACAGTTAATAATATGATAGAGTTACAAAGAAAGAAAGCAAAAGTGAGGAAAGTTATTAAAATGGCAAAGAGAGGGGCATGGCGTGACTTCTGTTCATCTATAGGAAGAGAGACTCAGCTAGGGGATGTGTGGAAGATGTTAAAAAGTATGATGGGAAAAGGTAAAACATACCAGTATTAAAAAAGTAGAGGTTATGGCTGTAACTAGTAAAGAAAAAGCAAATGTGTTGGGAAATGTCTTTGCAGCAATACATGAAGCAGATCATTTAAGTGATGAAAGCAAAAGATGTATGGAGGAAAAAATGAGAATACATGATGATGTGTTCAGGAAAAAGGGAGATTCAGAGGAAGTGTTAGATGTAGAATGTAATATGTTTGAATTGAATAGTGCTATGGAGGGATGTGGTACAACGGCTCCAGGTGAGGATAGTTTGTGCTATTTTATGTTTTAACATATGTCAGATGGTGTATTAGAGAAGATACTTAGGGTATTTAATAAAATATGGAAAGTAGGAATATTTCCAGGTGGATGGAAGCACGCGGTGGTACTGCCTTTAGTAAAGCCTGGTAAGGATCCATCAAGTCCAGATAGTTAAAGACCAATTGCACTTACCTCTAATTTGTGCAAGTGAATGGAAAAGCTTATTGTAAATAGATTAGTGTATTATTTGGAGCAGAAGAGTTTGTTGAGTCCATGCCAGAGTGGTTTTAGGAAAGGTAGAACAACTGTAGAAGCATTAGTTAAAGGGAGTAATGAGATTGAAAAGGCACTGGCCACAAAATAAGTGCTTTCTGTGGTGTATTTTGACATTGAGGAAGCATACGACACCATGTGGAGGGAAGGTCTGTCAATAAAATTGAATAAACTAGGGATCGGTGGCAGGACGTACAATTGGATAATGTATTGGTGATAGTAAATGGTGCACCGCATGGCAGTGTCTTTAGTCCTATTTTATTTTCAGTTATGATAGATGATATTTATGGAAGAGTAGGACCTGGGATAAGCACAGCTTTATACGCGGATGATGGAGCCATATGGAATAGAGGTGGAAATATTCTGTTTGTAATGAGAAAAATGCAAGAGGCTGTAACAGTGGTTGAGGATTGGTCGTTAACAAGGGGATTTAAACTCTCAATTACAAAATCATGCCATATGTTGTTTACTAGGAAAAGGGTTAAGGAAGACAATATTATGAAATTATATGGACAAAGATTAGATAAGGTAACCAAATTTAAATATCTAGGTTTATGGTTAGATTAGAAACTTACATGGAGAACACATATATCAAGTATAGAAACAAAGTGTAAAATGGTCTTAAACCTAATGAGAACAATAGTAGGTAGGGACTGGGGAACAGAAAGGCAATCATTACTGGATATTTACAGATCATTAATTAGATCTACATTGTTTTGTGTATGGATTTTAAAACAACACTGTCAAAATTAGATCGAAAACAGTCAAGGGCACTTAGAATATGTACTGGAGCATTTAAAACAACACCGGCGGAGGCATTACAAATAGATCCGGGGGAAATACCATTGTCACTTAGAAGAGATAAACTAGGGATCATGGGAAACTCAAAAGAAATTAACAAAGACCTCAGAAAAAAAATTGTAGACCTCCACAAGTCTGGTTCATCCTTGGGAGCAATTTCCAAACGCCTGAAGGTACCACGTTCATCTGTACAAACAATAGTACTGTAAGGTTCATGTTCAGAGAGGTCTCTGGAAACCTTTATGGTTTTCAGGTTTGGTGTCCAGAGGAATTGTTTTGGAATTGGTCCCCAACTAAAGGCAGCTGCACTGCATTGATTCTAAATGGGGAGCCTATTTATGTTCAGCTTTCACACCTGTGTTTGTGTGTTTTTGTGTGTGTTTTATTTTAGTTTTGTTTCACGCTGGTTCATGGTCGCGGCCTCGCCTTTTATTATTTTTGTGCTTTGATTTAATAAAAAGGAATGTCTTCGCACTACAGCTCTGCGCCTCGGCTCCTGTTTCCTAGCGATCGTGACAAGTTTGCCAGTATAAACACTATGGGACCACATAGCCGTCATACCGCTCAGGAAGGAGACGCGTTCTGCCATACTACGGTTTGTAATTGCACATGGGGACAAAGATTGTACTTTTTGGAGAAATGTCCTCTGGTCTGATGAAACAAAAGTAGAACTGTTTGGCTATAATGACCATCGTTATGTTTGGTGGAAAAAGGGGGAGGCTTGCAAGCCGAAGAACACCATCCCAACCGTGATGCACAGGGGTGGCAGCATCATGTTGTGAGGGTGCTTTGTTGCAGGAGGGGCTGTTGCACGTCACAAAATAGATGGCATCATGAGGAAGAAAATTTTGGTTGATATATTGAAGCAACATCTCAAGACATCAGTCAGGTAGTTAAAGCTTGGTCGCAAATTGGTCTTCCAAATGGACAATGACCCCAAGCATACTTCCAAAGTTGTGGCAAAATGGCTTAAGGACAACAAAGTCAAGGTGTTGGAGTGGCCATCACAAAGCCCTGACCTCAATCCTATAGAACATTTGTGGGCAGAACTGAAAAAGTGTGTGCGAGCAAGGAGGCCTACAAACCTGACTCAGTTACACCAGTTCTGTCAGGAGGAATGGGCCAAAATTCACACAGCTTATTGTGGGAAGCTTGTGGAAGGCTACCTGAAACGTTTGACCCAAGTTAAACAATTTAAAGGCAATGCTACCAAATACTAATTGAGTGTTTGCAAACTTCTGACCCACTGGGAATGTGATGAAAGAAATAAAAGCTTAAATAAATCCTTCTCTCTACTATTATTCTGACATTTCACATTCTTAAAGTAAGGTTGTGATCCTAACTGACCTAAGACAGGGAATTTTTACTAGGATTAAATGTCAGGAATTGTGAAAAACTGAGTCCAAATGTATTTGGCTAAGACTTATGTAAACTTCCATCTTCAACTATATATACTCCAATGTTGCTCCTCCTAATATTTATATATATTTTTAATTCCATTATTTTACTTTCTATTTTACTACTGGGAACACAAGCATTTCACTACACCTGCAATAACATCTGCTAAAAAAAGTGTATGCAACCAATACAATGTGATTTAATTTATGCATTTTACAGTGTTTTAACTGCCATTCATTGTCATGTTTTGGTGTTGAGTCTCATATGTATACTGTATGTATGCTGCTCTCTTGGCTAGGGCTCAGTTGAAAAATATGTACATCTCAGTGGGAATTATCTGGTTAAATAAACAATCAATAAAATGAAATCTTAAGATGTAGAGGAGATTCTGGGTTTTCATGTACTGTACAGAGTCCCAGTGTATCTGATCAGAGACACGGGAGAGGAGGGAGGAAGCTGAACTCAGTCAGGAACAGAGTAGCAATCCTGCACAGTGGAGCCCCTTTTCTCTCAGAGGCAGTCCAGTATTCAATCCACTCAGTCCACAGAGACCACGGCACTAACACTACTCTACCTGCAGGGGGCGATACATGACCAATAATCATTTGGAGGCTGAAAATAACTAGTATTCCACTTTTCCTTCGATATCAATATGTTACCATACCATATTGTCATAACACTAATCAACAGACAAAGTTATATAATAATATGATGTGTTACTTTTATTTCATTTTCTCCTGTATTCATTATGGTTTAGTCTTGCTGAACAACATTAATAGTGATCATATGATATAGTACTTAAACCAATAATAGCATTGTGTTTATACCCTTTTTATTAACGTAATTTATTGACATATTATTATGGACTTCTATGATTATTAGGCGACAATTGTGGGAGAAAGATCATCAGATTGTAATGGACTCTCAGTTCTAATCTGATGGATCCTTAGTGGTCTAAGTTTACTGAATAATGGTGGATGTCGAGAAGACCAGAAGATTATTTGCATAGTGATGATGCTCTGCATAGACAGCACATGCTTCAGTGGTCTGAGAGTGTTTATATCCCTGTGAGTTTAACACTTCATGACTGAGAGCTGCTGTCCTTCATGACAACAGAACCCACAACAACCATGACTTTTATCACCATCTTCATCTGGACACTTGCCCTCTGCTTCAAGGGTAAGTAGAATTCAGTTCTGTTTGTTTAATGAAAAGAAAATAATTTGAGTGATCTGAAAGGTTGTTGAGAACGTGTTATTAATGCATGGTGATATTTGTTTTCTCTGCTTCAGAATCCAGAGGACAGATCACTGTGACTCAGACTCCTGCAGTGAAAGCTGTTCTCCCAGGACAGACAGTCTCTCTGAACTGTAAAACTAGCAGTGCTGTGTACAGTAGCAGCAATGTGAACTATCTAGCCTGGTACCAACAGAAACCTGGAGGAGCTCCTAAACTCCTTATATACTGGGCTACAACACTTCAGTCTGGGATTCCATCTAGATTCATTGGCAGTGGAACTCATAGTGACTTCACTCTGACCATCAGTAAAGTCCAGGCTGAAGATGCAGGAGATTACTACTGTCAGAGTTACCACTATCTCAATAGTAAAGATGTGTTCACACAGTGATATAGAGCCGTACAAAAACCTCCCTCAGTCAGACTGCAGTGACTGAGGGAGAAGAGATAGTGACATGGAACACTGGTCAACTGTGACATGACAATGAGTTCAACTGTGACATGACAATGAGTTCAACTGTGACATGACAATGAGTTCAACTGTGACATGACAATGAGTTCAACTGTGACATGACAATGAGTTCAACTGTGACATGACAATGAGTTCAACTGTGACATGACAATGAGTTCAACTGTGACATGAAAATATGGTTAGAAAGCAATCATTCAGATCACATGACCATCATCATCATTAACAAGCATGGTTATGTCTGTCTGATCTGGGTGATTAATGACCAAGGCTCAGCGCTACTTAAGTCTGACATGTTTTATTTGAGCGAACTTAGCAAACAAAATAACAAACGAAGGAAGTACCACGACCGGAACGTGCGTGTGTTGTCACAACGACCAATAACATTACAAACAATAATCCACAAAGTAGGTGGAACAGGTTACAACATAAATAGGTTCCCCAATTAGAGACAAAGGTAAACAGCTGCCTCTAATTGGGGACCAAACACAAAACCACATAGACTTGACTAGAAACCCCTGTCAGGCCCTGAACATAACAACATAGAGTATAGCCAGAGGATTCCCTATGGTTAGAGCCTGACAATGTCTTATACTATTTGTCATATAGCAGTTATTTGAAGTTTTGAAACACAATACCTGTCGATATGCAAAGCAAGATCTACTGAAGTAAAACAAAACGTGCTATGACATTAAGATTACTTCAAAGTTACAATCACTTCAGCCCCCCAAAACAAGTCCTCATACGGACCTCAATCAAATGTCTGATTTAAATGGATATGATCTTCTAACATTATATGAGCAGGTTACTGACTGAGATCTGTGAATGAGACAAGATGCTGGACTCACTAGACAACAATAGACACTACATATACTTTCTACCAGAGTTCAGGTCAATTACATTTAAATTCAGGAAATACACAAAAACTCAAATTCCAGGTATCTTCAATCATTTTCTATTTCAACATTTTTAAATTGAAATGCAGTTTGGTTTGAGTTGACTGGAATTTAAATGGAATTGACCCCAACCCTGCTATCTACACTAAACTATCTACAATATCTACACTACACTATCTATCTACACTATGCTGTCTATACTATACCATCTATCTACACTATGCTATCTATACTATCTATCTACACTACACAATCTATACAATACTATTTACACTATCTACATACACTACATACGGGGCGGCAGGTAGCCGAGTGGTTAGAGTGTTGGGCCCGTAACCAAAAGGTTGCTATTTTGAATCCCCGAGCTGACGTTCTGCCCCTGAACAAGGCATTTAACCCACTGTTCATAGGCCGTCATTGGAAGTAAGAATTTGTTCTTAACTGACTTGCCTAGTTAAATAAAGGTTAAATAAAAATTATAATTCCCATTTTATCTGTCATTAACTACATGATGTCATATCTGTTATGTCTCCCTCCCTGAATCCACCATGAAGGTTAAAACCAGTCCACTCTCACATCTGGCCCAGTCCAGGGTGTTTCAGGAAGTGAAACTGTTCAACTGCTAGACTGATATCTGTGGGAGTGAAACTGTGATTTCCATAGACAGGGCTGGGTGGTTCTGATTGTCCCAGAATAGAGCAGCACTGTCACTATAACGGCACAAGGCGAGACCCAGATGCAGACACAGGAGGCAGATGGTTTGGGTTCTGATATTTATTATAACACAAGGGGTAGGCAAAAGGCAGGCGAGAGTTCGGAAACCAGGTCAGAGTCCAAACAGTACAGGGCGGCAGGCAGGCTCGAGGTCGGGACAGGAAAGGGTCAGAACTAGGTCAGGTTCCAAACAGTAAAGGGCAGCAGGCAGGCTCGATAAATAGTCAGACAGGCGGGCTCAGTGTCAATAAAGTATCTATCTATCTATCTATCTATCTATCTATCTATCTATCTGACTATCTTGAAGATGTGATACTTCTAATTTAAATGTGGACAACTTTTACAATAAATGTAGCTTAATGCAGGTGTGATCACATTGGTGAGAAATGAAGATACTGATTAAATGTTCAATAGCATTAGATGACTGTCTTTATAAGTCTATAAGTCAAGCAGGTCAAAAACTGTTCCAAGAAATATGAATAAAGAGTAGGATGTACTTCATGTGGATAAACCTGCTGTTAATCTGTGAAACTAGTAGCATCTTGTGTTAGTATGAACTACTGGTTGATGACCATGTGGTTAGAACATAAATAACTAAGCAATAAGGTTTAGATCAGATAGTTTTCATAGAAATCCGGCTTCATGAATGTATTTCTATATCATTAAACAACATTTAAGATTCAAGTCTATTTGGGTTTATTGAAAGAGACAATTAAAAGATTTGGTCTAAAGGTCAATCTTTATTTTCATCTATTAATCAAAGCATCAAAGCAAACATTTCTATAGTATCTAATAGTAATAAAACAGAACACATAATATCTAACACTGATACAACCTCTAGTCTACAGAGAGGATTGATACATGAACTACATGTCAGTGATAAAAAAAGACAGAACATCTGATCTCAGAACAGAGTCAAAGCAGAGGAACCAGCAGCCTCTCTCCACAGGGGTGTGTGACTGAAGGGTCCTACCCAGAACAGTCAGCCCTCCTTAGGGTCTTGATGACTGTAGTCTGGGATTTCTGCTGGGCTTCACAGGTCACCTCTCCTGCATTGGTCCACTCCTGGGCAGTGAGAGTCAGGGTGCTGCTCCAGCTGTACAGGCCGTCCTTCTCCAGGACCCCGGAACTCCTGTGTGCCTCCTGATTCCTGTTGGTCCCATCCACTTTCCAGCTCATGGTCCAGTCTGAGGGGAAGCCCTTGTTAGCCAGACACATCAGTGTGGCTGTTGTTGTACTGGACAGCTCCTCACTAGAGGGGGGCAGGACGGTGAGGGTGGGGGCACTGTTACCTGGAACAAAGACAACACATCAACTAAGTAACTACATCAAGTACAGCTACAGTAAGAGATTATCTTCAGCAAAGGACACATCAAAATAAAATGATTTGGAAATGCCCTCTATATATGAGTTTAAAAGTTAGATTGTTTAAAAGATGTGGAGAAAAGAGTAAAGTAATATGATACAAACAGATAAAACCAAACAAGTATAAAGTGGTTAAATAACTTATCAGCGTACAGGTGAGACCCGGTCAGAATAACAAATGTTTATTATCCCAACAGGGGGCAAAAGACAGGTCAGGGGCAAGCAGAGTTCAGTAATCCAGAGTAGTGGGGAAAAGGTACAAGACGGCAGGAAGTAATGGATCTGATCAGAATAGCCGACGACTCATATTCATAGTATATTCATCACATATCAACCATGTTTGATCATGAATCCGGTTACAACCATAACTGAGATGCAATGATAATTAAGACTATTTACAATACTATGAAATAGTTATCATACCAGAATTAAGTTATAGTCTGCATTCATGCAAACCAGACATTCAAATAAACCTACAGTTGATCATTTTGATAAATAATTATTTGAAAGAAGGCTCAGTTAAAATCTACATTTAACCAACAATATTTGAGAGTGAAAGATCTAAAAACACAAACAGTAATACACAATGCAACAACTATATCCAATGTTATTAAATAGTTATCATACCAGAATTATACTCCATCAAACCAGACATTTAAATAAACACCTACATTTTAACATTTTGGTTAAATAAAATGTTATTTGACAGAAGGCTTTGTCAAAAGTAATAGAAAAATCTATATTTTTTAGAAAGTAAAATATGTAAATCACAATATTTTCATAGAGACAGAGTTTAAGAAACTAAAATACAAAAAAAATGTAATCAGAAAGAAATATGAAGAGAACTTGTTACTTACTTCCAACATCAAGTCTGGTGCCGCCACCAAAAGTCAACCACAGTGATACAATCCCTATTACTGCTGGTACAAAAACCTCCTGCACATTTGGAAGCTGAATTTCTTCATACTGTGGTTCAAATAATTAACTATGTTATGAATTCTTGTCAAAGAGGATTTAATCAACTCAATTTGAAATAAAGTTCTTAGTTTCGTTTTTTTTTTTTACATTGAACAGAAACCTACTTTTATTTCTTGTACATTTCCTACTAGGTGCAGTATTTATTCATACAACTAATACAAATGTTGGACTAATCACTTAAAATCCATTTAAAATTTGTTGAGTAATATTAATAATATTAATATTATAATTGGCCATAGTGTGTTTAGATCTTGTGTATTTTAAAAAAAAAAAAGTATTTTTTTTTAAATCCTCAATATTGAGACAAATTTAATAGAGAAACTTATTCACGAATTCAAAAGATGAATGAAACAGTTAATTTTGTTGTTTACTTACTTCCAACATCAAGTCTGGTGCCGCTACCAAAAGTCCACCACAGTGATACAATCCCTATTACTGCTGGTACAAAACCTCTCTGTGGTGATGATGCTGCAGCTGTTACAGTGAAGATCACTCGTTCAGAATCATCATCAACACTAATACACTTTAACATCTTCCAGGTAGAACAAACATTTCATATTAGCTGTTTCTAGATAACACAAATATGAATTGTATCTTAAATCCAAGTATTAGTATTTTTTCCTTCTTCTGTGTATCAGGTATTCTCCTAGTCTGTAGGTACAGTGCAGCATTACATCCAATGTTGCTAGTATTCCTCCACATTGTCCATATGAAAGACAGCAGCAGCAGTAGTGATAGTGATCCATGTTGTATATTCCTTTATTAAAGATGTTGATCTCAGATGTAACAGTGGTGGTAGAGTCAAAGAGGACAGACAACACTAGCAGAGGAATCCTAGCAGCATTAGTTTAGAGAAGTGTTCACTAACTGATTAGAGGAACTTACATGAGAGACCAATCATGAGTGAACAGACAGTTCATTATATCTGATCATCATTAGAATAAACATATAATGTTGGTGAGACATAAAAGTTACCATGCATCAGGTATCTGAGTTATCAGTTACTGTTTGATGTTACTGAAGGGGCAGCAGGTAGCTAGCGGTTAGAGTGTTGGGCTAGTAACTGAAAGGTCGCTAGTTTGAATATCCGGGCTGACAATGTGAAAAATATGTTGATGTGCACTTGACTCTAATTGCTCCAGGGTCACCGTTGACAATGGCAGACCCTGTCCTTGACCCTAGTCTCTGAGAAGGGGAGTTGGGATATTAAAAATACACATTTCCAATTCACACATGTGTAGAATAGGACACATATAAGCACCTACCTAATTATTATAAAAGCAAGATCATACAGGAAAAAATATATTCTAAAGATGGATGCCTACTTGGAAACTGAAATAGACTTAAAACATACATTTGCATAATGCATCTGCTCCACTGCTCTAAGAGCATTTATAGCCCTGTGAGTTTAACACTTCATGACTGAGAGCTGTCCTTCATGACAACAGAACCCATAACAACCATGACTTTTATCACCATCTTCATCTGGACACTTGCTTTCTGCTTTCAAGGTTACAATTTTCAGACATTATTGTTTAAGATGAATTAAATCTACACCATCAACATGAATTATTCATTACTATATGTAAAATGTAATTCATATAAATGTTTTTTTTCTATTTTTCAGAATCCAGAGGACAGATCACTGTGACTCAGACTCCTGCAGAGATAGCTGTTCTCTCAGAACAGACAGTCTCTCTGAACTGTAAAACCAGCAGTAATGTGTATAATAATGACTTTCTAGCCTGGTACCAACAGAAACCTGGAGGAGCTCCTAAACTCCTTATATACCGGGCTAAAACACGTCAGTCTGGGACTCCATCTAGATTTAGTGGCAGTGGATCTTACAGTGACTTCACTCTGACCATCAGTAATGTCCAGGGTGAAGATGCAGGAGATTACTACTGTCAGAGTTACCACAGTGGTCCAGTGTTCACACAGTGATATAGAGCCGTACAAAAACCTCCCTCAGTCAGACTGCAGTGACTGAGGGAGAAGAGATAGTGACATGGAACACTGGTCAACTGTGACATGACAATGAGTTCAACTGTGACATGACAATGAGTACAAACGTGACATGACAATGAGTTCAAACGTGACATGACAATGAGTTCAAACGTGACATGACAATGAGTTCAACTGTGACATGACAATGAGTTCAACTGTGACATGACAATGAGGTCAAACGTGACATGACAATGAGGTCAAACGTGACATGACAATGAGTTCAACTGTGACATGACAATGAGTTCAACTGTGACATGACAATGAGTTCAAACGTGACATGACAATGAGTTCAACTGTGACATGACAATGAGTTCAACTGTGACATGACAATGAGGTCAAACATGACATGACAATGAGTTCAACTGTGACATGACAATGAGTTCAACTGTGACATGACAATGAGTTCAACAGTGACATGACAGTGAGTTCAACTGTGACATGACAATGAGTTCAAACGTGACATGACAATGAGTTCAACTGTGACATGACAATGAGTTCAACTGTGACATGACAATGAGGTCAAACATGACATGACAATGAGTTCAACTGTGACATGACAATGAGTTCAACTGTGACATGACAATGAGTTCAAATGTGACATGACAATGAGTTCAACTGTGACATGACAATGAGTTCAACTGTGACATGACAATGAGTTCAACTGTGACATGACAATGAGTTCAACTGTGACATGACAATGAGTTCAAACGTGACATGACAATGAGTTCAACAGTGACATGACAGTGAGTTCAACTGTGACATGACAATGAGTTCAAACGTGACATGACAATGAGTTCAACTGTGACATGACCATGAGTTCAACTGTGACATGACAATGAGTTCAACTGTGACATGACAATGAGTTCAAACGTGACATGACAATGAGTTCAACTGTGACATGACAATGAGTTCAACTGTGACATGAAAATATGGTTAGAAAGCAATCATTCAGATCACATGACCATCATCATCATTAACAAGCATGGTTATGTCTGTCTGATCTGGGTGATTAATGACCAAGGCTCAGCGCTACTTAAGTCTGACATGTTTTATTTCAGCGAACTTAGCAAACAGAATAACAAACGAAGGAAGTACCACGACCGGAACGTGCGTGTGTTGTCACAACGACCAATAACATTACAAACAATAATCCACAAAGTAGGTGGAACAGGTTACAACATAAATAGGTTCCCCAATTAGAGACAAAGGTAAACAGCTGCCTCTAATTGGGGACCAAACACAAAACCACATAGACTTGACTAGAAACCCCTGTCAGGCCCTGAACATAACAACATAGAGTATAGCCAGAGGATTCCCTATGGTTAGAGCCTGACAATGTCTTATACTATTTGTCATATAGCAGTTATTTGAAGTTTTGAAACACAATACCTGTCGATATGCAAAGCAAGATCTACTGAAGTAAAACAAAACGTGCTATGACATTAAGATTACTTCAAAGTTACAATCACTTCAGCCCCCCCAAAACAAGTCCTCATACGGACCTCAATCAAATGTCTGATTTAAATGGATATGATCTTCTAACATTATATGAGCAGGTTACTGACTGAGATCTGTGAATGAGACAAGATGCTGGACTCAGTCACTAGACAACAATAGACACTACATATACTTTCTACCAGAGTTCAGGTCAATTACATTTAAATTCAGGAAATACACTAAAACTCAAATTCCAGGTCTCTTCAATCATTTTCTATTTCAACATTTTGAAATTGAATTGCAGTTTGGTTTGAGTTGACTGGAATTTAAATGGAATTGACCCCAACCCTGCTATCTACACTAAACTATCTACAATATCTACACTACACTATCTATCTACACTATGCTATCTATACTATCTATCTACACTATGCTATCTATACTATCTATCTACACTACACAATCTATACAATACTATTTACACTATCTACATACACTACATACGGGGCGGCAGGTAGCCGAGTGGTTAGAGTGTTGGGCCCGTAACCAAAAGGTTGCTATTTTGAATCCCCGAGCTGACGTTCTGCCCCTGAACAAGTCAGTTAACCCACTGTTCCTAGGCCGTCATTGTAAGTAAGAATTTGTTCTTAACTGACTTGCCTAGTTAAATAAAGGTTAAATAAAAATTATAATTCCCATTTTTTCTGTCATTAATTACATGATGGCATATCTGTTATGTCTCTCTCCCTGAATCCACCATGAAGGTTAAAACCAGTCCACTCTCTCACATCTGGCCCAGTCCAGGGTATTTCAGGAAGTGAAACTGTTCAACTGCTAGACTGATATCTGTGGGAGTGAAACTGTGATTTACATATACAGGGCTGGGTGGTTCTGCTTGTCCCAGAATAGAACAGCACTGTCACCAGATGTTCACTCTGTCCCCATGTTTCTACAGTATCTAATAGCAATAAAACAGAACACATCACTTCTAACACTGATACAACCTCTAGTCTACAGAGACGATTGATACATGAACTCAAGCAAAGCCAACTGTTAGACTTCATGTCAGTAATCAATAAGACAGAACATCTGATCTCAGAACAGAGTCAAAGCAGAGGAACCAGCAGCCTCTCTCCACAGGGGTGTGTGACTGAAGGGTCCTACCCAGAACAGTCAGCCCTCCTCAGGGTCTTGATGACTGTAGTCTGGGATTTAAGCTGGGCTTCACAGGTCACCTCTCCTGCATTGGTCCACTCCTGGGCAGTGAGAGTCAGGGTGCTGCTCCAGCTGTACAGGCCGTCCTTCTCCAGGACCCCGGGACTGGCCTCCTGATTCCTGCTGGTCCAGCTCATGGTTCAGTCTGAGTGGAAGCCCTTGCTGGCCAGACACATCAGTGTGGCTGTTGTTGTACTGGACAGCTCCTTTCTGCACCTCCACCGGAAGCGCAACCCAGGCTCTCCACCACCTCGGCTGCTCCTCCTCAAGGTATTTATGAAACCCCTTGGGCTTCTCCCGATCATGAAATGTGGGCAGACAAAGTGGTGTGCAAATCCCCCTCCTTCATTCTCTCCGGGCTCTGGCTGCGCACCGATGGAGTGGTGCTCGATGCCACGACGGACCTTTGTTGGCTCCGGGCCGGCGCTGGAGGCACTGGGTTGGGAACTGGCGTTGGGGGGCTGTGACAGCCCCGATCTTCCTCACTCCATCGCCAATCCCATCCTCGTGAGATCTCCTCCAAGAGTCCCCACGAGAGAGGGAACAGAAGTACGTCGTCGTCCTCCTCTTCCGACTCCTCTCCGTACCTCTGCTCCCTTGGCTGTAGGGGCTCCTCCTGGATCCCCCACGAGTGCAGTGGCCGGGGCTCCTCTCAGTTCACCCCCATAGCCCCTCTCCGAAAATCGTTTGGGGTGTCTGGGCTCCAGGCTGTTCCTTCTGGGTCCGTCGTCGCTTCCCCTTTCCCTTGCGCTGCTTGGTCTCCTTTTGGTGGGTCGTTCTGTCACGTGTGGGTGGAAGGAGAGACCAAGGCGCAGCGCACTCATAGTTCGACATTATTTATTGAATTATAAATCTCTGAACGAGCTAAACAAACGATATACAAACGTCTCGTTTTACAACAAAACAAACACGAATGAATAGAATGTAAATTATTATTATCTCACACACACACACACACACACACACACACACACACACACACACACACACGTTACGTTACGTTACGTTACCCGTGACTGGAGGAATATAACGACCCACACAAGAGTGAAGGACAGACAAACATATATATGATCCCTAGTTAGAGACAATGCAGTGCAGCTGCCTCTAATTAGGGATCCAACCCAAAACCCACACAAAGAAACAGAAAAGAAAGACACTGTCAGACTCTGACCATAGCTACATAGAGAAGCAAATAGGCCTCTCTATGGCCAGAGCCTGACAACTGGAGCATTTAAATCAACACCGGTGGAGGCATTACAAATAGATCCGGGGGAAATACCATTGTCATTAGAAGAGATAAACTAGGGCTTGCGTATTGGGTTCCACTAAAGGGCAGTGGGACTGATCACCCTGGTCAGGGTGTATTAAAAGAATGCTGGGAATATAGCAGGTGTAAACACAAGGGATATGGAGCAGGAATAGAAAGCAAAGCGGTTACATATGAACTAACAGATCTCGAGAATGGACCGAGTGTTGCATGGAGTACGATTCCAACATGGTTATTTAATCAACCATATGTGGATTTAACATTGCTGGAAAAAAATAAAGATTGGTGTGAAGACAATGTGGGCGAAAGAGTAGATCAATACATTAAAAACATATTCTACTCATATGTAGATTTATACACAGATGGGTCAAAGGATACAAACACTGGACAAACAGGAGCAGGAACTGGATTTATCAGTCTATTCAACAGAAATGATTGCTATCATATTGGCATTGCAGTGGGTAGAAGAGATTAAACCATGTAGAGTAATTATTTCTTCGGATTCAGCAGCTGTGTTAAGTAGTTTAAGATTCGGAAAGTCAGGAAGGGAAGATTTGTGGGTAGAGATGATGACAATGGTGATGGGAATACAGAGAAGCGGGGTGGTAGTTCAGTTTTGTTGGGTTCCAGCACATGTGGCTGTACAGGGAAATGAAAAGGCAGATTTAATAGCAAAATAAGCACTGAGGAGATATAGAGTAGATGTGGAGGTGAAGTTAAGTTGAGGGGAAGTTAAAACATTGATTAGGAAAAAAGGCCTAGATATATGGCAAAGGATAATGGACGTTGATTTTACTATAGTATTAGGAAGAATATAAAACAAGTAGTGAATCATGGGTGTGCTGGGAATAGAAGAGATGAAGTGGTTCTGGGAAGATTAAGATTTGGATATTCAGGACTGAATTCAACATTGAAATTAATAGGAAAACATGAAAATGGGATGTGAGATGCATGTTTGGTAGGGGAGACAGTGGAACATGTGTTGTTATACTGTCAGTTAGATGATACACAGAGGGAAAGATTGTTTGAAGGAGTAAGGAGAATGGAATGGAAATGTGGGTTAGATGGTATATTGGGAAGGGGAGATGGAAGCAGTGAGGTAGATAAGGACATTATATATTTTAGTAGGGAGACTGGTCTGACAATAAGAATATAAGTGTAAATTGCCATGGATGACCACACTCCTAAACAGTAGGTGGCGGTAGATGCAAATGATAGTTGCGATCCGCCATGATGCCCCAAAGAAGAAGAAGAAGAAGAAGAAGAAGAAGAAGGTCTACCTTCAAACTCAGTGCCCCTTTGCTCGACATCATGGGAAACTCAAAAGAAATAAACCAAGACCTCAGAAAACAAATTGTAGACCTCCACAAGTCTGGTTCATCCTTGGGAGCAATTTCCAAATGCCTGAAGGTACCACGTTCATCTGTACAAACGACAGTACTGTAAGGTTTATGTTCAGAGAGGTCTTTGGAAAACTTTATGGTTTTCAGGTTTGGTGTCCAGAGACCTCTCTGGAAAACTCTATGTTTCTGTTTTGGAATTGGTCCCCAATTAAAGGCAGCTGCACTGCATTGCTTCTAAATGTGGAGCCTATTTATGTTCAGATTTGTGTGTTTTTGTGTGTGTTTCATTTTGGTTTTGTTTCACGCTGGTTCATGGTCGCGGTCTCGCCTTTTATTATTTTTGTGCTTTCGATTTAATAAAAAGGAATGTCTTCGCACTACAGCTCTGCGCCTCGGCTCCTGTTTCCTAGCGATCGTGACAAGTTCGCCAGTATAAACACTATGGGACCACGCAGCCGTCATAGCGTTTAGAAAGGAGACGCGTTCTGCCTTACTACGGTTTGTAAATGCACATGGGGTCAAAGATTGTACTTTTTGAAAAAATGTCCTCTGGTCTGATGAAACAAAAGTAGAACTGTTTGGCTATAATGACCATCATTATGTTTGGTGGAAAAAGGGGGATGCTTGCAAGCCGAAGAACACCATCCCAACCGTGAAGCACGGGGGTGGCAGCATCATGTTGTGGGGGTGCTTTGCTGCAGGAGGGGCTGGTGCACTTCACAAAATAGATGGCATTATAAGGAAGGACATTTTGGTTGATATATTGAAGCAACATCTCAAGACATCAGTCAGGAAGTTAAAGCTTGGTCGCAAATGGGTCTTCTAAATGGACAATGACCCCAAGCATACTTCCAAAGTTGTGGCAAAATGGCTTAAGGACAACAAAGTCAAGGTATTGGAGTGGCCATCACAAAGCCCTGACCTCAATCCTATAGAACATTTGTGGGCAGAACTGAAAAAGTGTGTGTGAGCAAGGAGGCCTACAAACCTGACTCAGTTACACCAGTTCTGTCAGGAGGAATGGGCCAAAATTCACAACTTATTATGGGAAGCTTGTGGAAAGCTACCTGAAACGTTTGACCCAGGTTAAACAATTTAAAGGCAATGCTACCAAATACTAATTGAGTGTATGTAAACTTCTGACCCACTGGGAATGTGATGAAAGAAATTAAAGCTGAAATAAATCCTTCTCTCTACTATTATTCTGACATTTCACATTCTTAAAGTAAGGTTGTGATCCTAACTGACCTAGGACAGGGACTTTTTACTAGGATTAAATTGGAATCAGGAATTGTGAAAAACTGAATCTAAATCTATTTGGCTAAGACTTATGTAAACTTCCAACTTCAACTATATATACACTCGACTCCAACGTTGCTCATCCTAATATTTATATATATTTTTAATTCCATTATTTTACTTTCTATTTTACTACTGGGAACACAAGCATTTCACTACACCTGCAATAACATCTGCTAAAATAAGTGTATGCAACCAATACAATGTGATTTAATTTATGCATTTTACAGTGTTTTAACTGCCATTCATTGTCATGTTTTGGTGTTGAGTCTCATATGTATACTGTATGTATGCTGCTCTCTTGGCTAGGGCTCAGTTGAAAAATATGTACATCTCAGTGGGAATTATCTGGTTAAATAAACAATAAATAAAATGAAATCTTAAGATGTAGAGGAGATTCTGTGTTTTCATGTACTGTACAGAGTCCCAGTGTATCTGATCAGAGACACAGGAGAGGAGGGAGGAAGCTGAACTCAGTCAGGAACAGAGTAGCAGTCCTGCACAGTGGAGCCCCTCTTCTCTCAGAGGCAGTCCAGTATTCAATCCACTCAGTCCACAGAGACCACGACACTAACACTACTCTACCTGCAGGGGGCGACACATGACCAATAATCATTTGGAGGTGGAAAATAACTAGTATTACTCATTTCCTTCGATATTAGTATGTTACCATATTGTCATAATACTAATCAACAGACAAAGTTATATAATAATATGTGTTACTTTTATTTCAATTTCTCCAGTATTCATTATGGTTTAGTCTTGCTGAACAACATTGGTAGTGATCATATAATATAGTACTTAAACCAATAATAGCATTGTGTTTATACCCTTTTTATTAACGTAATTTATTGACATATTATTATGGACTTCTATGATTATGAGGTGACAATTGTGGGAGAAAGATCATCAGATTGTAATGGACTCTCAGTTCTAATCTGATGGATCCTTAGTGGTCTAAGTTTACTGAATAATGGTGGATGGGGAGAAGACCAGAAGATTATTTGCATAGTGATGATGCTCTGCATAGACAGCACATGCTTCAGTGGTCTGAGAGTGTTTATATCCCTGTGAGTTTAACACTTCATGACTGAGAGCTGTCCTTCATGACAACAGAACCCACAACAACCATGACTTTTATCACCATCTTCATCTGGACACTTGCCCTCTGCTTCAAGGGTAAGTAGAATTCAGTTCTGTTTGTTTAATGAAAAGTAAATAATTTGAGTGAACTACAAGGTTGTTGAGAACGTGTTATTAATGCATGGTGATATTTGTTTTCTCTGTTTCAGAATCCAGAGGACAGATCACTGTGACTCAGACTCCTGCAGTGAAAGCTGTTCTCCCAGGAGAGGCAGTCTCTCTGAACTGTAAAACCAGCAGTAATGTGTATAGTAATTGTCACAATGGTCAGTCATGGGGCCATCAGTGTCTATCCTGGTACCAACAGAAACTAGGAGAAAAACCCAAACTCATGATGCTCCCAGGAAACACACTCTATTCTGGGACTCCATCTAGATTCAGTGGCAGTGGATCTGGAAGTGACTTCACTCTGACCATCAGTAAAGTCCAGGCTGAAGATGCAGGAGATTACTACTGTAAGAGTTGGCACTATCCCAACAGTGTCTGGGTGTTCACACAGTGATTCAGAGCAGTACAAAAACCTCCCTCAGTCAGACTGCACAGTGACTGTACTGCTACAGCTGGGACCTACTGCAGGTGCTGAGGGTAGGAGACAGTGATATGGAACACTGGTCACTAGATGAGGTCAACTGTGACATGTGACAATATGGTTAGAAAGCAATCATTCAGATCACATGACCATCATCATGGGGGCGGCAGGTAGCCTAGTGGTCAGAGCATTGGGCTGAAACCGAAAGTTGCTAGATTGAATCCCCGAGCCGACAAGGTGAAAATCTGTCGATGTGTAGTTGAGGAAGGCGCTTAACCCTAATTTGCTCCAGGGGCGCCGTACTACTATGGCTGTCCCTGTAGGTAGGCCGTCATTGTAAAACCATCATAATGGTTATATTTGTCATGGCCTTTAAGTGTATATAGAAGTTTTGAAACACAATACCTGTCCATATTCAAAGACAGATCTACAGAAGTTAAACAAAAGGTGTTATGACATCAACATTACTTCAAAGTTAGAAAAACTTCAGTCCTCCAAAACAAGTCCTCATACTGACCTCAATCAAATGTCTGATTTAAATGGATATGATCTTCTAACATTATATGAGCAGGTTACTGACTGAGATCTGTGAATTAGACAAGATGCTGGACTCAATAGACACTACATATACTTTCTACCAGAGTTCAGGTCAATTACATTTAAATTCAGGAAATACACTAAAACTCAAATTCCAGGTCTCTTCAATCATTTTCTATTTCAACATTTTGAAATTGAATTGCAGTTTGGTTTGAGTTTACTGGAATTTAAATGGAATTGACCCCAACCCTGCTATCTACACTAAACTATCTACAATATCTACACTACACTACACTATCTATCTATCTACACTATGCTATCTATACCATACTATCTATCTACACTAGACTATCTATATTATCTACATACACTATCTATACTATCTATCTACACTACACTATCTACACTACACTACAGAATCTATACACTACATACGGGGTGGCAGGTAGCCGAGTGGTTAGAGTGTTGGGCCCGTAACCGAAAGGTTAATATTTTGAATCCCAGAGCTGACGTTCTGCCCCTGAACAAGGCAGATAACCCACTGTTCCTAGGTCGTCATTGTAAGTAAGAATTTGTTCTTAACTGACTTGCCTAGTTAAATAAAGGTTAAATAAAAATTATATTTTTATCTGTCATTAATTACATGGTGCCATATCTCTTATGTCTCTGAATCCACCATGAAGGTTAAAACCACAGTCCCTCATCTGGCCCAGTCCAGGGTGTTTCAGGAAGTGAAACTGTTCAACTGCTAGACTGGTAGCTGTGAGAGTGAAACTGTGATTTACATAGACAGGGCTGGGTGGTTCTGCTTGTCCCAGAACAGAACAGCACTGTCACCAGATGTTCACTCTGTCCCCATGAGGTTGGAGGTAGAGAAGACTCTATGACTATCTTGAAGATGTGATACTTCTAATTTAAATGTGGACAACTTTTACAATAAATGTAGCTTAATGCAGGTGTGATCACATTGGTGAGAAATGAAGATACTGATTAAATGTCCAATAGCATTAGATGACTGTCTTTATAAGTCTATAAGTCAAGCAGGTCAAAAACTGTCCCAAGAAATATGAATAAAGAGTAGGATGTACTTCATGTGGATAAACCTGCTGTTAATCTGTGAAACTAGTAGCAACTTGTGTTAGTATGAACTACTGGTTGATGACCATGTGGTTAGAACAGAAATAACTAAGCAATAAGGTTTAGATCAGATAGTTTTCATAGAAATCCGGCTTCATGAATGTATTTCTATATCATTAAACAACATTTAAGATTCAAGTCTATTTGGGTTTATTGAAAGAGACAATTAAAAGATTTGGTCTAAAGGTCAATCTTTATTTTCATCTATTAATCAAAGCATCAAAGCAAACATTTCTATAGTATCTAATAGTAATAAAACAGAACACATAATATCTAACACTGATACAACCTCTAGTCTACAGAGAGGATTGATACATGAACTACATGTCAGTGATAAAAAAGACAGAACATCTGATCTCAGAACAGAGTCAAAGCAGAGGAACCAGCAGCCTCTCTCCACAGGGGTGTGTGACTGAAGGGTCCTACCCAGAACAGTCAGCCCTCCTCAGGGTCTTGATGACTGTAGTCTGGGATTCATGCTGGGCTTCACAGGTCACCTCTCCTGCTTTGGTCCACTCCTGGGCAGTGAGAGTCAGGGTGCTGCTCCAGCTGTACAGGCCGTCCTTCTCCAGGACCCCGGAACTCCTGTGTACCTCCTGATTCCTGTTGGTCCCATCCACTTTCCAGCTCATGGTCCAGTCTGAGGGGAAGCCCTTGTTGGCCAGACACATCAGTGTGGCTTTTTTTATACCGGACAGCTCCTCACTAGAGGGTGGCAGGACGGTGAGGATGGGGGCACTGTTACCTGGAACAAAGACAACACATCAACTAAGTAACTACATCAAGAACAGCTACAGTAAGAGATTATCTTCAGCAAAGGACACAACAAAACAAACTGGCAACAGCCAAACAGAGAACACAGCTTAAAGTACACAGGGGATAATGAGGGAGATGGGTGACACCTGGAGGGGGGTGGAGCCAAGCACACAGACAGGTGAAACAGATCAGGGTGTGACATAACTAGAGTTACTAGTCATACGGTGTCAGTTATACATGTCACACAGATATTGTTTAGTAATGGATCTGATCAGAATAGCCGACTCATATTCATAGTGTATTCATCACATATCAACCAGGTTTGATCATGAATCCGGTTACAACCATAACTGAGATGCAATGATAATTAAGACTATTTACAATACTATGAAATAGTTATCATACCAGAATTAAGTTATAGTCTGCATTCATGCAAACCAGACATACAAATAAACCTACAATTAATCATTTTGATAAATAATTATTTGAAAGAAGGCTCAGTCAAAAGCTACATTTAACCAAAAACATTTGAGAGTAAAATATCTAAAATCCCACACAAACAGTAACATACAATGCAACAACTATATCCAATATTATTGAATAGTTATCATAACAGAATTATACTCCGCAATCCATCAAACCAGACATATAAATAAACACCTACATTTTAACATTTTGGTTAAAGAAAATGTTATTTGACAAAAGGCTTTGTCAAAAGTAATAGAAAAATCTATATTTTTTAGAAAGTAAAATATGTAAATCACAATATTTCCAAAGGGACAGAGTTTAAGAAACTAAAATACAAAAAAAATGTAAACAGAAAGAAATATGAAGAGAACTTGTTACTTACTTCCAACATCAAGTCTGGTGCCGCTACCAAAAGTGTACCACAGTGATACAATCCCTATTACTGCTGGTACAAAAACCTCCTGCACATTTGGAAGCTGAATTTCTTCATACTGTGGTTCAAATCATTAACTCTACTATGTTTTGAATACTTTTCAGAAATTATTTAATCTACTCAATTAGAAATATTGTTTTTTATTTTAGTTTTCCTCAACATTGAGCAAAACCAAATTGTTCTTGTACATTTCTTACTAGGTGCAGTATGTTTATTTATACAACTAATCTAAAATATAGGCTTATCACTTCCATCTTTCAAAAATGCAGGTCAAATTTGATTAGATGTAATAACTTTCATACTCAAACTGTCCCTAACATTTTGATTTTAAAATATCCTCAATATTGAGGCAGAAATTGACTCAAGACATCTAATGATGAATAAAACATTTAACTTTGTTCTTTACTTACTTCCAACATCAAGTCTGGTGCCGCCACCAAAAGTCAACCACAGTGATACAATTCCTATTACTGCTGGTACAAAAACCTCCTGCACATTTGGAAGCTGAATTTCTTCATACTGTGGTTCAAATCATTAACTATGTTATGAATTCTTGTCAAAGAGGATTTAATCAACTCAATTTGAAATAAAGTGTTCTTAGTTTAGTTTAGTTTAGTTCAGTATTCAGTAGATCAGTATTTATTCATACAACTAATAAACAACTTTTTTAAAATCCTCAATATTGAGACAAATTTAATAGAGAAACTGACTCACAAATTCAAAAGACGAATAAAACAGTTAATTTTGTTGTTTACTTACTTCCAACATCAAGTCTGGTGCCGCTACCAAAAGTCCACCACAGTGATACAATCCCTATTACTGCTGGTACAAAAACCTCTCTGTGGTGATGATGCTGCAGCTGTTACAGTGAAGATCACTAGTACAGAATCATCATCAACACTAATACACTTTAACATCTTCCAGGTAGAACAAACATTTCATATTAGCTGTTTCTAGATAATACAAATATGAATTGTATCTTAAATCCAAATATTAGTATTTTGTCCTTCTTCTATGTATCAGGTATTCTCCTAGTCTGTAGGTACAGTGCAGCATTACATCCAATGTTGCTAGTATTCCTCCACATTGTCCATATGAAAGACAGCAGCAGCAGTAGTGATAGTGATCCATGTTGTATATTCCTTTATTAAAGATGTTGATCTCAGATGTAACAGTGGTGGTAGAGTCAAAGACGACAGACAACACTAGCAGAGGAATCCTAGCAGCTTTAGTTTAGAGAAGTGTTCACTAACTGATTAGAGGAACTTACATGAGAGACCAAGCATGAGTGAACAGACAGTTCATTATATCTGATCATGATCAGAATAAACATATAATGTTGGTGAGACATAAAAGTTACCATGCATCAGGTATCTGAGTTATCAGTTACTGTTTGATGTTATTGAAGGGGCAGCAGGTAGCTAGTGGTTAGAGTGTTGGGCTAGTAACTGAAAGGTCGCTAGTTTGAATATCCGGGCTGACAATGTGAAAAATATGTTGATGTGTACTTGACTCTAATTGCTCCAGGGTCACCGTTGACAATGGCAGACCCTGTCCTTGACCCTAGTCTCTGAGAACGTCTCAAGGGGAGTTGGGATATTAAAAATACACATTTCCAATTCACACATGTGTAGAATAAGCACCTACCTAATTATTATAATAGCAAGATCATACAGGACAAAATATATTCTAATGATGGAAGCCTACTTGGAAACTGAAATAGATTTAAAACATACATTTGCATAATGCATCTGCTCCACTGCTCTAAGAGCATTTATAGCCCTGTGAGTTTAACACTTCATGACTGAGAGCTGTCCTTCATGACAACAGAACCCATAACAACCATGACTTTTATCACCATATTCATCTGGACACTTGCTTTCTGCTTTCAAGGTTACAATTTTCAGACATTATTGTTGAAAACATTAATTATTCATCACTAAATGTAAAATGTAATTCATATAAATGTTTTTATTCTATTTTTCAGAATCCAGAGGACAGTACACTGTGACTCAGACTCCTGCAGTGAAAGCTGTTCTCCCAGAACAGACAGTCTCTCTGAACTGTAAAACTAGCAGTGCTGTGTACAGTAACAGCTATGGGAACTATCTAGCCTGGTACCAACAGAAACCTGGAGGAGCTCCTAAACTCCTTATATTCTGGGCTACAACACTTCAGTCTGGGATTCCATCTAGATTCAGTGGAAGTGGATCTGGGAGTGACTTCACTCTGACCATCAGTAAAGTCCAGGCTGAAGATGCAGGAGATTACTACTGTCAGAGTTGGCACTATCCCAATAGTAAAGGTGTGTTCACACAGTGATATAGAGCCGTACAAAAACTCCCTCAGTCAGACTGCAGTGACTGAGGGAGAAGAGATAGTGACATGGAACACTGGTCAACTGTGACATGACAATGAGTTCAACTGTGACATGACAATGAGTTCAACTGTGACATGACAATGAGTTCAACTGTGACATGACAATGAGTTCAAACGTGACATGACAATGAGTTCAACTGTGACATGACAATGAGTTCAACTGTGACATGACAATGAGTTCAACTGTGACATGAAAATATGGTTAGAAAGCAATCATTCAGATCACATGACCATCATCATCATTAACAAGCATGGTTATGTCTGTCTGATCTGGGTGATTAATGACCAAGGCTCAGCGCTACTTAAGTCTGACATGTTTTATTTGAGCGAACTTAGCAAACAAAATAACAAACGAAGGAAGTACCACGACCGGAACGTGCGTGTGTTGTCACAACGACCAATAACATTACATACAATAATCCACAAAGTAGGTGGAACAGGTTACAACATAAATAGGTTCCCCAATTAGAGACAAAGGTAAACAGCTGCCTCTAATTGGGGACCAAACACTAAACCACATAGACTTGACTAGAAACCCCTGTCAGGCCCTGAACATAACAACATAGAGTATAGCCAGAGGCTTCCCTATGGTTAGAGCCTGACAATGTCTTATACTATTTGTCATATAGCAGTTATTTAAAGTTTTGAAACACAATACCTGTCGATATGCAAAGCAAGATCTACTGAAGTAAAACAAAACGTGCTATGACATTAAGATTACTTCAAAGTTACAACTACTTCTGCCTCCCAAAACAAGTCCTCATACGGACCTCAATCAAATGTCTGATTTAAATGGATGTGATCTTCTAATATTATATGAGCAGGTTACTGACTGAGATCTGTGAATGAGACAAGATGCTGGACTTAGTCACGAGACAACAATAGACACTACATACACTTTCTACCAGAGTTCAGGTCAATTACATTTAAATTCAGGAAATACACTAAAACTCAAATTCCAGGTCTCTTCAATCATTTTCTATTTCAACATTTTGAAATTGAATTGCAGTTTGGTTTGAGTTGACTGGAATTTAAATGGAATTGACCCAAACCCTGCCATCTACACTAAACTATCTACAATATCTACACTACACTATCTATCTATCTACACTATGCTATCTATTCTATACTATCTATCTACACTACACAATACTATTTACACTATCTACATACACTACATACGGGGCGGCAGGTAGCCGAGTGGTTAGAGTGTTGGGCCCGTAACCGAAAGGTTGCTATATGGAATCCCAGAGCTGACGTTCTGCCCCTGAACAAGGCAGTTAACCCACTGTTCCTCGGCCGTCATTGTAAGTAAGAATTTGTTCTTAACTGACTTGCCTAGTTAAATAAAGGTTAAATAAAAATTATAATTCCCATTTTTTCTGTCATTAATTACATGATGGCATATCTGTTATGTCTCTCTCCCTGAATCCACCATGAAAGTTAAAACCAGTCCACTCTCTCACATCTGGCCCAGTCCAGGGTGTTTCAGGAAGTGAAACTGTTCAACTGCTAGACTGATATCTGTGGGAGTGAAACTGTGATTTACATAGACAGGGCTGGGTGGTTCTGCTTGTCCCAGAATAGAGCAGCACTGTCACTATAACGGCACAAGGCGAGACCCAGATGCAGACACAGGAGGCAGATGGTTTGGGTTCTGATATTTATTATAACACAAGGGGTAGGCAAAAGGCAGGCGAGAGTTTGGAAACCAGGTCAGAATCCAAACGGTACAGGGCGGCAGGCAGGCTCGAGGTCGGGACAGGAAAGTGTCAGAACTAGGTCAGAGTCCAAACAGTACAGGGCAGCAGGCAGGCTCGAGGTCAGGGCATGAAGAATAGTCAGGCAGGCGGGCTCAGTGTCAGGACAGGCAAGGGTCAGAACTAGGAGGACTAGGAAAAAACAGACTGGGGGAAAAATAGAAGCTAGGAGAAAAAACGCTGGTTGAGACGGAAAGACAGGTATAAATACACAGGGGATAATGAGCGGCACCTGGAGGGGGTGGAGACAAGCACAAGGACAGGTGAGACAGATCAGGGCGTGACAGTCACCAGATGTTCACTCTGTCCCCAGGGGGTTGGAGGTAGAGAAGACTATGACTATCTTGAAGATGTGATACTTGTAATATTATGTGTTAAACTTTTTAGATAAATGCAGGTGTGATCAAATTCTTGAGAGTCCAAGATATTGATCAGAAGTCAAAGTATTAAAAAGAGACAACAAAAAGATTTGACCCAAAAGGAAATCTTTATTTTTATCTATTAATCAAATCATCGAAGCACACGTTTCTACAGTATCTAATAGCAATAAAACAGAACACATCACTTCTAACACTGATACAACCTCTAGTCTACAGAGACGATTGATACATGAACTCAAGCAAAGCCAACTGTTAGACTTCATGTCAGTAATCAATAAGACAGAACATCTGATCTCAGAACAGAGTCAAAGCAGAAAAACCAGCAGCCTCTCTCCACAGGGGTGTGTGACTGAAGGGTCCTACCCAGAACAGTCAGCCCTCCTCAGGGCTGACTGGGATTTAAGCTGGGCTTCACAGGTCACCTCTCCTGCATTGGTCCACTCCTGGGCAGTGAGAGTCAGGGTGCTGCTCCAGCTGCACAGGCCGTCCTTCTCCAGGACCCCGGGACTGGCCTCCTGATTCCTGCTGGTCCAGCTCATGGTTCAGTCTGAGTGGAAGCCCTTGCTGGCCAGACACATCAGTGTGGCTGTTGTTGTACTGGACAGCTCCTTTCTGCACCTCCACCGGAAGCGCAACCCAGGCTCTCCACCACCTCGTCTGCTCCTCCTCAAGGTATTTATGAAACCCCTTGGGCTTCTCCCGATCATGAAATGTGGGCAGACAAAGTGGTGTGCGATCCCCCTCCTTCATTCTCTCCGGGCTCTGGCTGAGCACCGATGGAGTGGTGCTCGAAGCCACGACGGACCTTTGTTGGCTCCGGGCCGGCGCTGGAGGCACTGGGTTGGGAACTGGCGTTGGGGGGCTGTGACAGCCCCGATCTTCCTCACTCCATCGCCAATCCCCTCCTCGTGAGATCTCCTCCAAGAGTCCCCACGAGAGAGGGAACAGAAGTACGTCGTCGTCCTCCTCTTCTGACTCCTCTCTGTACCTCTGCTCCCTTGGCTGTAGGGGCTCCTCCTGGATCCCCCACGAGTGCAGTGGCCGGGGCTCCTCTCCGTTTACCCCCGACCACCCCCATAGCCCCTCTCCGACAATCGTTTGGGGTGTCTGGGCTCCAGGCTGTTCCTTCTGGGTCCGTCGTCGCTTCCCCTTTCCCTTGCGCTGCTTGGTCTCCTTTTGGTGGGTCGTTCTGTCACGTGTGGGTGGAAGGAGAGACCAAGGCGCAGCGCAGTAATAGTTCGACATTATTTATTGAATTATAAATCTCTGAACGAACTAAACAAACGATATACAAACGTCTCGTTTTAAAACAAAACAAACACAAATGAATAGAATGTAAATTATTATTATCTCACACACACACACACACACACACACACACACACACACACACACACACACACACACACACACACACACACACACACACACACACACACACACACACACACACACACACACACACACACACACACACACACACACACACACACACACACACACACACACACACACACACACACACACGTTACCCGTGACTGGAGGAATATAACGACCCACACAAGAGTGAAGGACAGACAAACATATATATGATCCCTAATTAGAGACAATGCGGTGCAGCTGCCTCTAATTAGAGATCCACCCAAAACCCCACAAAGAAACAGAAAAGAAAGACACTGTCAGACTCTGACCATAGCTACATAGAGAAGCAAATAGGCCTCTCTATGGCCAGAGCCTGACAACTGGAGGATTTAAAACAACACCGGTGGAGGCATTACAAATAGATCCGGGGGAAATACCATTGTCATTAGAAGAGATAAACTAGGGCTTGCGTATTGGGTTCCACTAAAGGGCAGTGGGACGGATCACCCTGGTCAGGGTGTTTTAAAAGAATGCTGGGAATATAGCAGGTGTAAACACAAGGGATATGGAGCAGGAATAGAAAGCAAAGCGGTTACATATGAACTAACAGATCTCGAGAATGGACCGAGTGTTGCATGGAGTACGATTCCAACATGGTTATTTAATCATCCATATGTGGATTTAATATTGCTGGAAAAAAAGAAAGATTGGTGTGAAGACAATGTGGGCGAAAGAGTAGATCAATACATTAAAAACATATTCTACTCATATGTAGATTTAAAACATATTCTACTCATATGTAGATTAAAAACATATTCTACTCATATGTAGATTTATACACAGATGGGTCAAAGGATCCAAACACTGAACAAACAGGAGCAGGAATTGGATTTATCAGTATATTCAACAGAAATGATTGCTATCATATTGACATTGCAGTGGGTAGAAGAGATTAAACCATGTAGAGTAATTATTTCTTCGGATTCAGCAGCTGTGTTAAGTAGTTTAAGATCCGGAAAGTCAGGAAGGGAAGATTTGTGGGTAGAGATGATGACAATGGTGATGGCAATACAGAGAAGCGGGGTGGTAGTTCAGTTTTGTTGGGTTCCAGCACATGTGGCTGTACAGGGAAATGAAAAGGCAGACTTAACAGCAAAATAAGCACTGAGGAGATATAGAGTAGATGTGGAGGTGAAGTTAAGTTGAGGGGAAGTTAAAACATTGATTAGGACAAAAGGCCTAGATATATGGGAAAGTATGTGGGATGTTGATTTTACTATAGTATTAGGAAGAATATAAAACAAGTAGTGAATCATGGGTGTGCTGGGAATAGAAGAGATGAAGTGGTTCTGGGAAGATTAAGATTTGGACATTCAGGACTGAATTCAACATTGAAATTAATAGGAAAACATGAAAATGGGATGTGAGATGCATGTTTGGTAGGGGAGACAGTGGAACACGTGTTGTTATACTGTCAGTTAGATGATACACAGAGGGAAAGATTGTTTTAAGGAGAAAGGAGAATGGAACGGAAATGTGGGTTAGATGGTAAATTGGGAAGGGGAAATGGAAGCAGTGAGGTAGATAAGGAAATTATATATTTTAGTAGGGAGACTGGTCTGACAATAAGAATATAAGTGTTTTGCCATGGATGACCATACTCCTAAACAGTAGGTGGCGGTAGATGCAAATGATAGTTGCGATCCGCCAAGAAGCCCCAAAGAAGAAGAAGAAGAAGACGAAGAAGAAGGCCTACCTTAAAACTCAGTGCCTCTTTGTTTGACATCATGGGAAACTCAAAAGAAATAAACCAAGACCTCAGAAAAAAATGTGTAGACCTCCACAAGTCTGGTTCATCCTTGGGAGCAATTTCCAAAGGCCTGAAGGTACCACGTTCATCTGTACAAACAATAGTACTGTAAGGTTTATGTTCAGAGAGGTCTCTGGAAACCTTTATGGTTTGGTGTCCAGAGACCTCTCTGGAAAACTCTATGTTTCTGTTTTGGAATTGGTCCCCAATTAAAGGCAGCTGCGCTGCATTGCTTCTAAATGTGGAGCCTATTTATGTTCAGCTTTCACACATGTGTTTGTGTGTTTTTGTGTGTGTTTCATTTTGGTTTTGTTTCACGCCGGTTCATGGTCGCGGTCTCGTCTTTTATTATTTTTGTGCTTTCGATTCAATAAAAAGGAATGTCTTTGCACTATAGTTCGCCAGTATAAACACTATGGGACCACGCAGCCTTCATACCGCTCAGAAAGGAGACGCGTTCTGCCATACTATGGTTTGCAACTGTACATGGGGACAAAGATTGTACTTTTTGGAGAAATGTCCTCTGGTCTGATAAAACAAAAGTAGAACTGTTTGGCTATAATGACCATCGTTATGTTTGGTGGAAAAAGGGGGATGCTTGCAAGCCGAAGAACACCATCCCAACCGTGAAGCACGGGGGTGGCAGCATCATGTTGTGGGGGTGCTTTGCTGCAGGAGGGACTGGTGCACTTCACAAAATAGATGGCATCATGAGGAAGGACATTTTGGTTGATATATTGAAGCAACATCTCAAGACATCAGTCAGGAAGTTAAAGCTTGGCTGCAAATGGGTCTTCCAAATGGACAATGACCCCAAGCATACTTCCAAAGTTGTGGCAAAATGGCTTAAGGACAACAAAGTCAAGGTATTGGAGTGGCCATCACAAAGCCCTGACCTCAATCCTATAGAACATTTGTGGGCAGAACTGAAAAGGTGTGTGCGAGCAAGAAGGCCTACAAACCTGACTCAGTTACACCAGTTCTGTAAGGAGGAATGGGCCAAAATTCACCCAACGTATTGTGAGAAGCTTGTGGAAGGCTAGCCGAAACGTTTGACCCAAGTTAAACAATTTAAAGGCAATGCTACCAAATACTAATTGAGTGTATGTAAACTTCTGACCCACTGGGAATGTGATGAAAGAAATAAAAGCTGAAATAAATCCTTCTCTCTACTATTATTCTGACATGTCACATTCTTAAAGTAAGGTTGTGATCCTAACTGACCTAGGACAGGGAATTTTTACTAGGATTAAATGTCAGGAATTGTGAAAAACTGAGTCCAAATGTATTTGGCTAAGACTTATGTAAACTTCCATCTTCAACTATATATACTCCAACGTTGCTCCTCCTAATATTTATATATATTTTTAATTCCATTATTTTACTTTCTATTTTACTACTGGGAACACAAGCATTTCACTACACCTGCAATAACATCTGCTAAATATGTGTATGCAACCAATACAATGTGATTTAATTTATGCATTCTACAGTGTTTTAACTGCCATTCATTGTCATGTTTTGGTGTTGAGTCTCATATGTATACTGTATGTATGCTGCTCTCTTGGCTAGGGCTCAGTTGAAAAATATGTACATCTCAATGGGAATTATCTGGTTAAATAAACAATAAATAAAATGAAATCTTAAGATGTAGAGGAGATTCTGGGTTTTCATGTACTGTACAGAGTCCCAGTGTATCTGATCAGAGACACGGGAGAGGAGGGAGGAAGCTGAACTCAGTCAGGAACAGAGTAGCAGTCCTGCACAGTGGAGCCCCTCTTCTCTCAGAGGCAGTCCAGTATTCAATCCACTCAGTCCACAGAGACCACGGCACTAACACTACTCTACCTGCAGGGGGCGACACATGACCAAAAATCATTTGGAGGTGGAAAATAACTAGTATTCCTCTTTTCCTTCGATATCAATATGTTACCATAACATATTACCATAACACTATTCAACAGACAAAGTTATATAATAATATGATGTGTTACTTTTATTTAAATTTCTCCAGTATTCATTATGGTTTAGTCTTGCTGAACAACGTTGGTAGTGATCATATGATATAGTACTTAAACCAATAATAGCATTGTGTTTATACCCTTTTTATTAACGTAATTTATTGACATATTATTATGGACTTCTATGATTATTAGGTGACAATTGTAGGAGCAAGATCATCAGATTGTAATGGACTCTCAGTTCTAATCTGATGGATCCTTAGTGGTCTAAGTTTACTGAATAATGGTGGATGGGGAGAAGACCAGAAGATTATTTGCATAGTGATGATGCTCTGCATAGACAGCACATGCTTCAGTGGTCTGAGAGTGTTTATATCCCTGTGAGTTTAACACTTCATGACTGAGAGCTGTCCTTCATGACAACAGAACCCACAACAACCATGACTTTTATCACCATCTTCATCTGGACACTTGCCCTCTGCTTCAAGGGTAAGTAGAATTCAGTTCTGTTTGTTTAATGAAAAGTAAATAATTTGAGTGAACTACAAGGTTGTTGAGAACGTGTTATTAATGCATGGTGATATTTGTTTTCTCTGTTTCAGAATCCAGAGGACAGATCACTGTGACTCAGACTCCTGCAGTGAAAGCTGTTCTCCCAGGAGAGGCAGTCTCTCTGAACTGTAAAACCAGCAGTAATGTGCATAATAATTGTTACAATGGTCAGTCATGGGGCCATCAGTGTCTATCCTGGTATCAACAGAAACCTGGAGGAGCTCCTAAACTCCTTATATACTTGGCTACAACACTTCAGTCTGGGATTCCATCTAGATTCAGTGGCAGTGGATCTGGGAGGGATTTCACTCTGACCATCAGTAGAGTCCAGGCTGAAGATGCAGGAGATTACTACTGTCAGAGTTACCACAGTGGTCCAGTGTTCACACAGTGATACAGAGCCGTACAATAACCTCCCTCTGTCAGACTGCACAGTGACTGTACTGCTACAGCTGGGACCTACTGCAGGTGCTGAGGGGGAAGAAACAGTGATATGGAACACTGGTCACTAGATGAGGTCAACTGTGAAATGTGACAATATGGTTAGAAAGCAATCATTCAGATCACATGACCATCATCATGGGGGTGGCAGGTAGCCTAGTGGTCAGAGTGTTGGGCCAGTAACCGAAAGGTTGCTGGATTGAATCCCCTAGCCGACAAGGTGAAAATCTGTCGATGTGTAGTTGAGGAAGGCACTTAACCCTAATTTGCTCCAGGGGCGCTGTCCCTGTAAGTAGGTTGTCATTGTAAATAAGAATTTGCTCTTAACTGACTTGCCTTTAAGTGTATATAAAAGTTATTTGAAGTTTTGAAACACAACACCTGTCGATATGCAAAGCAAGATCTACTGAAGTAAAACAAAACGTGCTATGACATTAAGATTACTTCAAAGTTACAACTACTTCTGCCTCCCAATACAAGTCCTCATATGGACCTCAATCAAATGTCTGATTTAAATGGATGTGATCTTCTAACATTATATGAGCAGGTTACTGACTGAGATCTGTGAATGAGACAAGATGCTGGACTCAGTCACGAGACAACAATAGACACTACATAGATAGAATGATAGATAGATAGATAGATAGGTACTTTATTGATCCCCCGAGGGGGAAATTTCTTTGTCAAGCAGCTACAACAAAACACAGGGCAGGTGCAAAATGCCACAACGAAAGTACACAAAATACAGATACACGGTACATGATACATAGAGCAGCAGTATGAAAAAGTATAGAAATACAAGATATCTGGAGTGCAAAAAAAAGCTATAAAAAGACATTGCATAGTATGGGTGGTTGGCTGAATATGTACACTATACATTGGTGGATGTTGGATGGTTAACTATACTATACAGGTCGATGCTACTTCAGTAGCTAAAAATGCGTATGATAAGAGCGAGGGTAATAATAGTTTACTTAATAGACAGACTGGCTAAATGAACAGGTAAGTGAAAAATTGTGCATGGTTAAATTAGCTGTAATGTTAAGTATACAGTTATATTTACAGATAAGTGAATACTTGCATGGTTACACAGACTGTACAGGTAAATGACAGGAAGAGATACCGTAATAGCTAAATGTGTGTATGATATAATTTGGGGTGATAATAGTAATTCCCTTAAAATACAGTCCTTAGTGCGCAGGGTTTAATTACAGACAACTGCACCTATTGCACATTCGATATACTAAAAGCAATGAGAAAAGGTGCAACTGACAGGATACTAATATGCATTCCTGAGTGAATGCCTACGTAAGTTAGGTCCAAGAATTACTAGCAATATTGCACGTGATATGATATAACAACTGTACATGAGTATGTATATACAGACCTGCATGAATAAATAGGTCCTGAGTGAATGAGTGCTGACGGACCAGAGTTTCTCACGGATGGATGCATAATTGTTAAACTAGGTTCTAGCACACCAACAGTTCCAGATCCATGTTGCCGACGGCACGGCGCCCCGGTGAGGCATTATATAGTCTAATAGCCGCCGGCAGGAAGGACCTCCTGTAGCGCTCTCTGGCACACCGTAGAGGGATCAGTCTGTGACTGAAAGTGCTCCTCTGCGTCATAACCATAGCGTGCAGAGGGTGGGTGACGTTGTCCATGATGGCCAGCAGTTTGGCCAGGATCCGTCTCTCCGCCACCTCCTCTAGAGTGTCAAGGCTCATCCCCAGGACAGAGCTAGCCTTCCTGATCAGCTTATTTTCCCTGAGAAGCATCACCTGCTTTGATGTTTGCTCCCCAGCACACCACTGCAAAAAAGATGCCACTGGCCACCACAGACTGGTAGAAGGTATGCAGTAGTTTACTGCACATATTGAAGGACCTGAGCCTCCTCAGAAAGTAGAGTCGGCTCTGGCCCATTTTGTACAGGGCCCCGGTGTTACCAGCCCATTCCAGCCTGTTGTCCATATGGACTCCCAGGAACATGTATGACCCAACCATTTCCACATCCATCCCCTGTATAGGGACTGCAGTCAGTTGTGCCTTGGTTCTCCTGAAGTCCACCACCATCTCCTTTGTTTAGCTGATGTTGAGCTGAAGGTGGTTCTGCTCACACCACAACACAAAGTCACTGATTGTGCTCCTGTACTCCTCCTCCTGCCTTCCTCCTTCCCACCCCTGATGCACCCTACAATTGCAGAGTCATCCGAGAACTTCTGTAGGTGGCATGTTTCAGAGTTATATCTGAAGTCCGATGTGATCTTCTAACATTATATGAGCAGGTTACTGACTGAGATCTGTGAATAAGACAAGATGCTGGACTCAGTCACTAGACAACAATAGACACTACATATACTTTCTACTAGAGTTCAGGTCAATTACATTTAAATTCAGGAAATACACTAAAACTCAAATTCCAGGTCTCTTCAATCATTTTCTATTTCAACATTTTGAAATTGAATTGCAGTTTGGTTTGAGTTTACTGGAATTTAAATGGAATTGACCCCAACCCTGCTATCTTCACTAAACTATCTACAATATCTACACTACACGATCTATCTATCTACACTATGCTATCTATATTATACTATCTATCTACACTAGGCTATCTATATTATCTACATACACTATCTATACTATCTATCTACACTATACTATCTATACAATACTATTTACACTATCTACATACACTACATACGGGGCGGCAGGTAGCCAAGTGGTTAGAGTGTTGGGCCCATAACCAAAAGGTTGCTATTTTGAATCCCCGAGCTGACGTTCTGCCCCTGAACAAGGCAGTTAACCCACTGTTCCTAGGCCGTCATTGTAAGTAAGAATTTGTTCTTAACTGACTTGCCTAGTTAAATAAAGGTTAAATAAAAATTATAATTCCCATTTTTTCTGTCATTAATTACATGATGGCATATCTGTTATGTCTCTCTCCCTGAATCCACCATGAAGGTGAAAACCAGTCCACTCTCTCACATCTGGCCCAGTCCAGGGTATTTCAGGAAGTGAAACTGTTCAACTGCTAGACTGATATCTGTGGGAGTGAAACTGTGATTTACATAGACAGGGCTGGGTGGTTCTGCTTGTCCCAGAATAGAGCAGCACTGTCACTATGACGGAACAAGGCGAGACCCAGATGCAGACACAGGAGGCAGATGGTTTGGGTTCTGATATTTATTATAACACAAGGGGTAGGCAAAAGGCAGTCGAGAGTTTGGAAACCAGGTCAGAGTCCAAACGGTACAGGGCGGCAGGCAGGCTCGAGGTCGGGACAGGAAAGTGTCAGAACTAGGTCAGAGTCCAAACAGTACAGGGCAGCAGGCAGGCTTTAGGTCAGGGCACGAAGAATAGTCAGGCAGGCGGGCTCAGTGTCAGGACAGGCAAGGGTCAGAACCAGGAGGACTAGGAAAAAACAGACTGGGGGAAAAATAGGACCTAGGAGAAAAAACGCTGGTTGAGACAGAAAGACAGGTATAAATTCACAGGGGATAATGAGCGACACCTGGAGGGGGTGGAGACAAGCACAAGGACAGGTGAGACAGATCAGGGCGTGACAGTCACCAGATGTTCGCTCTGTCCCCAGGGGGTTGGAGGTAGAGAAGACTATGACTATCTTGAAGATGTGATACTTGTAATATTATGTGTAAAACGTTTTAGATAAATGCAGGTGTGATCAAATTCTTGAGAGTCCAAGAAATTGATCAGAAGTCAAACTATTAAAATAGACAAAAAAAAGGTTTGCTCCAAAAGGAAATCTTTATTTTCATCTATTAATCAAATCATCGAAGCACACGTTTCTACAGTATCTAACAGCAATAAAACAGAACACATCACTTCTAACACTGATACAACCTCTAGTCTACAGAGACGATTGATACATGAACTCAAGCAAAGCCAACTGTTAGACTTCATGTCAGTAATCAATAAGACAGAACATCTGATCTCAGAACAGAGTCAAAGCAGAGGAACCAGCAGCATCTCTCCACAGGGGTGTGTGACTGAAGGGTCCTACCCAGAACAGTCAGCCCTCCTCAGGGTCTTGATGACTGGATTCTGGGATTTCTGCTGGACTTCACAGGTCACCTCTCCTGCATTGTTCCACTCATGGGCAGTGAGAGTCAGGGTGCTGCTCCAGCTGTACAGGCCGTCCTTCTCCAGGACCCTGGATCTGGCCTCATGATTCCTGCTGGTCCCATCCACTTTCCAGCTCATGGTTCAGTCTGAGGGGAAGCCCTTGTTGGCCAGACACATCAGTGTGGCTGTTGTTGTACTGGACAGCTCCTCACTATAGGGGGGCAGGACGGTGAGGGTCGGGACACTGTTACCTGGAACAAAGACAACACATCAACTAAGTAACTACATCAAGTACAGCTACAGTAAGATATTATCTTCAGCAAAGGACACATCAAAAATAAAGTGATTTGGAAATGCCCTCTATATATGAATATAAAAGTTAGATTGTTTTAAAGATACAAAAAATTTATATGATACAAAAAAGATGTATGAACCAAACAAGTGTAAAGTGCTCAAATAACTAGAGTTACTAGACATACGGTGTCAGATATACATGTCATACAGATATTATTTAGGAATGGATCTGATCAGAATATTCTACTCATATTCATAGTATTTTCATCACATATCAACCATGTTAGATCATGAAGTCGGTTACAACCATGAGACCCTTTGTCTTCACACTAACAGTGAAGTCTACCATGAACACAATGCAATAATGATTAATACTATATACAATACTATCATTATACCAGAATTAGTAGTGATATTTTGCAATTACACAAATCAGACATACAAAAAAAATATATAAATATTTATTTGAAAGAAGGCTAAGTCAAAAGTAATCGAAAAACAACATTGTTTTAGAAAGGAAAATATGTAGAATCGCTATATTTTCATAGAGACATGTCAATAGCCGGTTACCACCCGGTTACTCAACGCTGCACCTTAGAGGCTGCTGCCCTACGTACATAGACATGGAACACTGGTCACTTTAATAATGAAACACTGGTCACTTTAATAATGTTTACATACAGTTTTACCCATTTCATATGTATATACTGTATTCTAGTCAAGACCATCCTATTCATCTATTGCTGTACATATACTATTCTACCATACATATTCTTCAGATATATTATATATTCTATCCACATACTCTCCATAATGTCTATATATCCCATCACATACATACATACAGTCGTGGTAAAACGTTTTGGGAATGACACAAGTATTGGTCTCCACAAAGTTTGCTGCTTCAGTGTTCTTAGATCTTTATGTCAGTAGTTACTATGGTACACTGAAGTATAATTACAAGTATTCCATAAGAGTCAAAGGATTTCATTGACAATGACATTCAGTTTATGCAAAGAGTCAATATTTGCAGTGTTGACCCATCTTTTTCAAGACCTCTGCAATCCGCCCTGGCATGCTGTCAATTAACTTCTGGGCCGCATCCTGACTGATGGCAGGCCATTCTTGCATAATCAATGCTTGGATTTTGTTAGAAGTTGTGGGTTTTTGTTTGTCCACCCGCCTCTTGAGGATCGACCACAACTTCTCAATGGGATTAAGGTCTGGGGAGTTTCCAGGCCATGGACCAAAAATGTCTATGTTTTGTTCCCCGAGCCACTTTGTTATCACTTTTGCCTTATGGCAAGGTGCTCCATCATGCTGGAAAAGGCATTGGTCGTCACCAAACTGTTCTTGGATGGTTGGGAGAAGTTGCACTCGGAGGATGTGTTGGTACCATTCTTTATTCATGGCTGTGTTCTTAGTCAAAATTGTGAGTGAGCCCACTCCCTTGGCTGAAAAGCTACCCCACACATGAATGGTCTGAGGATGCTTTACTGTTGGCATGACACAGGACTGATGGTAGCGCTCACCTTGTCTACTCCGGACAAGGTGTTTTCCGGATGGCCCAAACAAACAGAAAGGGGATTCATCAGAGAAAATGACTCTACCCCAGTCCTCAGCAGTCCAATCCCTGTACCTTTTGCAGAATATCAGTCTGTCCCTGATGTTTTTCCTGGAGAGAAGTGGCTTCTTTGCTGCCCTTCTTGACACCAGGCCATCCTCCAAAAGTCTTCGCCTCTCTGTGCGTGCAGATGCACTCACACCTGCCTGCTGCCATTCCTGAGCAAGCTCTGCACTGGTGGTGCCCCATTCATCACCACTGAGGGAGCAAACTTTGTGGAGACCAAAACTTATATGTATATATATATATATACAGACAGATTATTTCACTATATCACAATTCCAGTGGGTCAGAAGTTTACATAGACTAAGTTGACTGAGCCTTTAAACATCTTGGAAAATTCCAGAAAATAATGTCATGGCTTTAGAAGCTTCTGATAGGCTAATTGAGATATTTTTAGTCAATTGGAGGTGTACCTGTGGATGTATTTAAAGGCCTACCTTCGGACGTAGAGAGAGCTAGAAGGTGGAGGGTTGTTTTTTGGTTGTTTGACAAGTTAACGTGATTTTGTAAGTTTTGTTTGTTTGTATGACAGGTTTAGGGAGGTGGTCGTCATGGCGGGAAGTTCAGATGGAAGTTATAACTCAATGAATGAGGATGGTATTTCAGAGAACGTAACATTTACAATGGTTAAGAAAAAGCAAAAAAATAAGAGAGGGCAAAAGGAGGATGACGGGTTAAATAGTGGTGGGGAAATATGAGTAGTGATAACAGACCAGTAAAACGTAGGACAACAAGAGAGGATGAAATGGAAGAATACAAAGTGATGGTGGTGTATTCGGAACCTTTAGGGAAAGATTTTCCTCCAATACAATTGACAAAAGCAATTCAGAAGGAGATTGGGATAATTAAGTCGCCAAACCGGTTGGTTCTGGAAAAATACTGATTGTGGTTAATAGTAAAATGCAACAAGAGAAAATTCTGAACATGGAGTCACTTAATGGAGGAAGTGTCAAGTGTCATATACCAGGTGCTGAGTTCAAACTGAGGCGGGAAATTGCAGGTATTGACTTGACAGTAACTATGGAGGAAATTAAAGAGTTGTTGAAAGGAGGGAAAGTGTTTGAAGCAAAAAGAATGATCAGTAAAAGGAATGGAGTTAGAGTTGAAACTATGACGGTTCTTATACATTTAGAAGAAATGTCACCAAAAAGAGTACAATTTGGATCAATACGTTTTCAGGTTAGAGAATATGTGCCGCTGCCACTGCGGTGTTTCAAGTGTCAAAGAATTGGACATACTGCTAATGTTTGTAGAAAACAGTTGAGATGTGCAAGATGTGGGGGAGGGGCATGAGTATGGATCATGTGCACCTGAAGATTAAGTTAAATGTTGTAATTGCAATGGTGAACATAGTGCAGCAAATGGTGGATGTGAAGAACAAGAGAAGGCAATGGAAGCACAGAGATATAAGGTAGGAAATGATGTATCATATGTTGAGGCAGTGAAGAAGGTAAATGTCAAGAATATTGCACAACCAACCACAATAGTAAATCAACGGCAAATAGTGGAACATTCAAATAGTCAAGTGGAACATGACAATATAGTTAAGACTCAGTGTGTACATGAAGGTTTGATTACTGATAAAACAATGATGGTAAATCGAATTGAATTCATAGCCTTTGTTTGCAAGGCGATAAATTGCTGCTCAGTGCATAAAAGCAGGACGAGCAAGTAGTTAAGACGGCTCAGGAAATTCTGTTTTGATAAGGCTGATTGGGTAATGTTTTATTCTGAATGTGAAATAGAGGTTAATAAAGTATCTTTGGAAGGATCTGTAGAAGAATGTGTTCATGAATTGAGTTTGGCTATATTGAAAGCTGCAACAATGGCCATTCCTATAAGAGGGGGAAGAGGTGGTCAACGAAGGATCGTTCCATGGTGGAATGAAGAATGTGGCAAGGCCATACAGGATCGTGAGGAGGCATATGAAATATTAAAGAATAACATGACAGTTAATAATATGATAGAGTTACAAAGAAAGAAAGCAAAAGTGAGGAAAGTTATTAAAATGGCAAAGAGAGGGGCATGGCGTGACTTCTGTTCATCTATAGGAAGAGACACTCAGCTAGGGGATGTGTGGAAAATGTTAAAAAGTATGATGGGAAAAGGTAAAACATACCAGTATTAAAAAAGTAGAGGTTATGGCTGTAACTAGTGAAGAAAAAGCAAATGTGTTGGGAAATGTCTTTGCAGCAATACATGAAGCAGATCATTTAAGTGATGAAAGCAAAAGATGTATGGAGGAAAAAATGAGAATACATGATGATGTGTTCAGGAAAAAGGGAGATTCAGAGGAAGAGTTAGATGTAGAATGTAATATGTTTGAATTGAATAGTGCTATGGAGGGATGTGGTACAACGGCTCCAGGTGAGGATCGTTTGTGCTATATTATGTTTAAACATATGTCAGATGGTGTATTAGAGAAGATACTTAGGGTATTTAATAAAATATGGAAAGTAGGAGTATTTCCAGGTGGATGGAAGCACGCGGTGGTACTGCCTTTAGTAAAGCCTGGTAAGGATCCATCAAGTCCAGATAGTTAAAGACCAATTGCACTTACCTCTAATTTGTGCAAGTGAATGGAAAAGCTTATTGTAAATAGATTAGTGTTTTATTTGGAGCAGAAGAGTTTGTTGAGTCCATGCCAGAGTGGTTTTAGGAAAGGTAGAACAACTGTAGATGCATTAGTTAAATTGAGTAATGAGATTGAAAAGGCACTGGCAACAAAAGAAGTGCTTTCTGTGGTGTATTTTGACATTGAGAAAGCATACGACACCATGTGGAGGGAAGGTCTGTCAATAAAATTGAATAAACTAGGGATCGGTGGCAGGACGTACAATTGGATAATGGATTTTTTGTTTGACCAAACTTTTCAGGTTAGAGTAAGGAAATGTGAGATAGTAAATGGTACACCGCATGGCAGTGTCATCAGTCCTATATTATTTTCAGTTATGATAGATGATATTTATGGAAGAGTAGGACCTGGGATAAGCACAGCTTTATACGCGGATGATGGAGCCATATGGAATAGAGGTGGAAATATTCGGCAATCATTACTGGATATTTACAGATCATTAATTAGATCAACATTTGATTATGGGTGTTTTGTGTATGGATATTAAAACAACACTGTCAAAATTAGATCAAAAACAGTCAAGGGCACTTAGAATATGTACTGGAGGATTTAAAACAACACTGGTGGAGGCATTACAAATAGATCCGGGGGAAATACCATTGTCACTTAGAAGAGATAAACTAGGGCTTGCGTATTGGGTTCCACTAAAGGGCAGTGGGACGGATCACCCTGGTCAGGGTGTATTAAAAGAATGCTGGGAATATAGCAGGTGTAAACACAAGGGATATGGAGCAGGAATAGAAAGCAAAGCGGTTACATATGAACTAACAGATCTTGAGATTGGACCGAGTGTTGCATGGAGTACGATTCCAACATGGTTATTTAATCATCCATATGTGGATTTAATATTGCTGGAAAAATAGAAAGATGTGTGAAGACAAGGTGGGCGAAAGAGTAGATCAATACATTAAAAACATATTCTACTCATATGTAGATTTATACACAGATGGGTCAAAGGATCCAAACACTGGACAAACAGGAGCAGGAATTGGATTTATCAGTATATTCAACAGAAATGATTGATATCATATTGGCATTGCAGTGGGTAGAAGAGATTAAACAATGTAGAGTAATTATTTATTGGGATTCAGCAGCTGTGTTAAGTAGTTTAAGATCCGGAAAGTCAGGAAGGGAAGATTTGTGGGTAGAGATGATGACAATGGTGATGGGAATACAGAGAAGCGGGGTGGTAGTCTAGTTTTGTTGGGTTCCAGCACGTGGCTGTACAGGGAAATGAAAAGGCAGATTTAATAGCAAAATAAGCACTGAGGAGATATAGAGTAGATGTGGAGGTGAAGTTAAGTTGAGGGGAAGTTAAAACATTGATTAGGACAAAAGGCCTAGATATATGGCAAAGTATGTGGGACGTTGATTTTGCTATAGTATTAGGAAGAATATAAAACAAGTTGTGAATCACGGGTGTGCTGGGAATAGAAGAGATGAAGTGGTTCTGGGAAGATTAAGATTTGGACATTCAGGACTGAATTCAACATTGAAATTAATAGGAAAACATGAAAATGGGATGTGAGATGCATGTTTGTTAGGGGAGACAGTGGAACATGTGTTGTTATACTGTCAGTTAGATGATACACAGAGAGAAAGATTGTTTGAAGGAGTAAGGAGAATGGATTGGAAATGTGGGTTAGATGGTATATTGGGAAGGGGAGATGGAAGCAGTGAGGTAGATAAGGACATTATATATTAGTAGGGAGACTGGTCTGACAATAAGAATATAAGTGTAAATTGCCATGGATGACCACACTCCTAAACAGTAGGTGGCGGTAGATGCAAATGATAGTTGCGATCCGCCAAGAAGCCCCAAAGAAGAAGAAGAAGAAGAAGAAGGCCTACCTTAAAACTCAGTGCCTCTTTGTTTGACATCATGGGAAACTCAAAAGAAATAAACCAAGACCTCAGAAAAGTCTGGTTCATCCTTGGGAGCAATTTCCAAAGGCCTGAAGGTACCACGTTCATCTGTACAAACAATAGTACTGTTAGGTTTATGTTCAGAGAGGTCTCTGGAAACCTTTATGGTTTGGTGTCCAGAGACCTCTCTGGAAAACTCTATGTTTCTGTTTTGGAATTGGTCCCCAATTAAAGGCAGCTGCGCTGCATTGCTTCTAAATGGGGAGCCTATTTATTTTCAGCTTTCACAAATGTGTTTGTGTGTTTTTGTGTGTGTTTCATTTTAGTTTTGTTTCACGCCGGTTCATGGTCGCGGTCTCGTCTTTTATTATTTTTGTGCTTTCGATTTAATAAAAAGGAATGTCTTCGCACTATAGTTCGCCAGTATAAACACTATGGGACCACGCAGCCGTCATACCGCTCAGAAAGGAGACGCGTTCTGCCATACTATGGTTTGCAACTGTACGTGGGGACAAAGATTGTTCTTTTTGGAGAAATGTCCTCTGGTCTGATGAAACAAAAGTAGAACTGTTTGGCTATAATGACCATCATTATGTTTGGTGGAAAAAGTGGATGCTTATAAGCCGAAGAACACCATCCCAACCGTGAAGCACGGGGGTGGCAGCATCATGTTGTGGGGGTGCTTTGCTGCAGGAGGGACTGGTGCACTTCACAAAATAAATGGCATCATGAGGAAGGACATTTTGGTTGATATATTGAAGCAACATCTCAAGACATCAGTCAGGAAGTTAAAGCTTGGCCGCAAATGGGTCTTCCAAATGGACAATGACCCCAAGCATACTTCCAAAGTTGTGGCAAAATGGCTTAAGGACAACAAAGTCAAGGTATTGGAGTGGCCATCACAAAGCCCTGACCTCAATCCTATAGAACATTTGTGGGCACAACTGAAAAAGTGTGTGCGAGCAAGGAGGCCTACAAACCTGACTCAGTTACACCAGTTCTTTTAGGAGGAATGGGCCAAAATTCACCCAACTTATTGTGATAAGTTTGTGGAAGCCTACCTGAAACGTTTGACCCAAGTTAAACAATTTAAAGGCAATGCTACCAAATATGAATTGAGTGTATGTAAACTTCTGACCCACTGGGAATGTGATGAAAGAAATAAAAGCTGAAATAAATCCTTCTCTCTACTATTATTCTGACATTTCACATTCTTAAAGTAAGGTTGTGATCCTAACTGACCTAGGACAGGGAATTTTTACTAGGATTAAATTGGAATCAGGAATTGTGAAAAACTGAGTCTAAATGTATTTGGCTAAGACTTATGTAAACTTCCAACTTCAACTATATATACTCCGGACTCCAACGTTGTTCATCCTAATATTTATATATATTTTTAATTCCATTATTTTACTTTCTATTTTACTACTGGGAACACAAGCATTTCACTACACCTGCAATAACATCTGCTAAAAAAAGTGTATGCAACCAATACAATGTGATTTAATGTATGGATTTTACAGTGTTTTAACTGCCATTCATTGTCATGTTTTGGTGTTGAGTCTCATATGTATACTGTATGTATGCTGCTCTCTTGGCTAGGGCTCAGTTGAAAAATATATACATCTCAATGGGAATTATCTGGTTAAATAAACAATAAATAAAATGAAATCTTAACATGTAGAGGAGATTCTGGGTTTTCATGTACTGTACAGAGTCCCAGTGTATCTGATCAGAGACACAGGAGAGGAGGGAGGAAGCTGAACTCAGTCAGGAACAGAGTAGCAGTCCTGCATAGTGGAGCCCCTCTTCTCTCAGAGGCAGTCCAGTATTCAATCCACTCAGTCCACAGAGACCACGGCACTAACACTACTCTACCTGCAGGGGGCGACACATGACCAATAATCATTTGGAGGTGGAAAATAACTAGTATTCCTCATTTCCTTCGATATTAGTATGTTACCATACCATATTGTCATAATACTAATCAACAGACAAAGTTATATAATAATATGTGTTACTTTTATTTCAATTTCTCCAGTATTCATTATGGTTTAGTCTTGCTGAACAACATTGGTAGTGATCATATAATATAGTACTTAAACCAGTAATAGCATTGTGTTTATACTCTTTTTATTAATGTAATTTATTGACATATTATTATTATTATGGACTTCTATGATTATTAGGTGACAATTGTAGGAGCAAGCTCATCAGATTGTAATGGACTCTCAGTTCTAATCTGATGGATCCTTAGTGGTCTAAGTTTACTGAATAATGGTGGATGGGGAGAAGACCAGAAGATTATTTGCATAGTGATGATGCTCTGCATAGACAGCACATGCTTCAGTGGTCTGAGAGTGTTTATATCCCTGTGAGTTTAACACTTCATGACTGAGAGCTGCTGTCCTTCATGACAACAGAACCCACAACAACCATGACTTTTATCACCATATTCATCTGGACACTTGCCCTCTGCTTCAAGGGTAAGTAGAATTCAGTTCTGTTTGTTTAATGAAAAGTAAATAATTTGAGTGATCTGAAAGGTTGTTGAGAACGTGTTATTAATGCATGGTGATATTTGTTTTCTCTGTTTCAGAATCCAGAGGACAGATCACTGTGACTCAGACTCCTGCAGTGAAAGCTGTTCTCCCAGGAGAGGCAGTCTCTCTGAACTGTAAAACCAGCAGTAATGTGCATAATAATTGTTACAATGGTCAGTCATGGGGCCATCAGTGTCTATCCTGGTACCAACAGAAACCAGGAGAAAAACCCAAACTCATGACGCTCCCAGGAAACACAATCTATTCTGGGACTCCATCTAGATTCAGTGGCAGTGGATCTGGAAGTGACTTCACTCTGACCATCAGTAAAGTCCAGGCTGAAGATGCAGGAGATTACTACTGTCAGAGTTACCACTATATCAATAGTAAACATGTGTTCACACAGTGATTCAGAGCAGTACAAAAACCTCCCTCAGTCAGACTGCACAGTGACTGTACTGCTACAGCTGGGACCTACTGCAGGTGCTGAGGGGGAAGAGACAGTAATATGGAACACTGGTCACTAGATGAGGTCAACCGTGACATGTGACAATATGGTCAGAAAGCAATCATTCAGATCACATGACCATCATCATGGGGGTGGCAGGTAGCCTAGTGGTCAGAGCATTGGGCTGAAATCGAAAGGTTGCTAGATCGAATCCCCGAGCCGACAAGGTGAAAATCTGTCGATGTGTCGTTGAGGAAGGCACTTAACCCTAATTTGCTCCAGGGGCGCCGTACTACTATGGCTGTCCCTGTAGGTAGGCCGTCATTGTAAAATCATCATAATGGTTATATTTGTCATGGCCTTTAAGTGTATATAGAAGTTATTTGAAGTTTTGAAACACAATACCTGTCCATATTCAAAGACAGATCTACATTAGTTAAACAAAAGGTGATCTGACATCAACATTACTTCAAAGTTAGAAACACTTCAGTCCCCAAAACAAGTCCTCATACGGACCTCAATCAAATGTCTGATTTAAATGGATGTGATCTTCTAACATTATATGAGCAGGTTACTGACTGAGATCTGTGAATTAGACAAGATGCTGGACTCAATAGACACTACATATACTTTCTACCAGAGTTCAGGTCAATTACATTTAAATTCAGGAAATACACTAAAACTCAAATTCCAGGTCTCTTCAATCATTTTCTATTTCAACATTTTGAAATTGGATTGCAGTTTGAGTTGACTGGAATTTAAATGGAATTGACCCCAACCCTGCTATCAACATTAAACTATCTACACTACACTATCTATCTATCTACACTATACTATCTATCTACACTAGGCTATCTATACTATCTATCTACACTACACAATCTATACAATACTATTTACCCTATCTACATACACTACATGGGGGGCGGCAGGTAGCCGAGTGGTTAGAGTGTTGGGCCCGTAACCGAAAGTTTGCTATTTTGAATCCCAGAGCTGACGTTCTGCCCCTGAACAAGGCAGTTAACCCACTGTTCCTAGTCCGTCATTGGAAGTAAGAATTTGTTCTTATAATTCCCATTTTATCTGTCATTAATTACATGGTGCCATATCTCTTATGTCTCTGAATCCACCATAAAGGTTAAAACCAGTCCACTCTCTCACATCTGTCCCAGTCCAGGGTGTTTCAGGAAGTGAAACTGTTCAACTGCTAGACTGATATCTGTGGGAGTGAAACTGTGATTTACATAGACAGGGCTGGGTGGTTCTGCTTGTCCCAGAATAGAACAGCACTGTCACCAGATGTTCACTCTGTCCCCATGAGGTTGGAGGTAGAGAAGACTATGACTATCTTGAAGATGTGATACTTCTAATTTAAATGGACAACTTTTACAATAAATGTAGCTTAATGCAGGTGTGATCACATTGGTGAGAAATGAAGATACTGATTAAATGTTCAATAGCATTAGATGACTGTCTTTATAAGTCTATAAGTCAAGCAGGTCAAAAACTGTCCCAAGAAATATGAATAAAGAGTAGGATGTACTTCATGTGGATAAACCTGCTGTTAATCTGTGAAACTAGTAGCATCTTGTGTTAGTATGAACTACTGGTTGATGACCATGTGGTTAGAACAGAAATAACTAAGCAATAAGGTTTAGATCAAATAGTTTTCATAGAAATCCGGCTTCATGAATGTATTTCTATATCATTAAACAACATTTAAGATTCAAGTCTATTTGGGTTTATTGAAAGAGACAATTAAAAGATTTGGTCTAAAGGTCAATCTTTATTTTCATCTATTAATCAAAGCATCAAAGCAAACATTTCTATAGTATCTAATAGTAATAAAACAGAACACATAATATCTAACACTGATACAACCTCTAGTCTACAGAGAGGATTGATACATGAACTACATGTCAGTGATAAAAGACAGAACATCTGATCTCAGAACAGAGTCAAAGCAGAGGAACCAGCAGCCTCTCTCCACAGGGGTGTGTGACTGAAGGGTCCTACCCAGAACAGTCAGCCCTCCTCAGGGTCTTGATGACTGTAGTCTGGGATTCATGCTGGGCTTCACAGGTCACCTCTCCTGCATTGGTCCACTCCTGGGCAGTGAGAGTCAGGGTGCTGCTCCAGCTGTACTTGCCGTCCTTCTCCAGGACCCCGGAACTCCTGTGTACCTCCTGATTCCTGTTGGTCCCATCCACTTTCCAGCTCATGGTCCAGTCTGAGGGGAAGCCCTTGTTGGCCAGACACATCAGTGTGGCTTTTTTTATACCGGACAGCTCCTCACTAGAGGGGGGCAGGACGGTGAGGGTGGGGGCACTGTTACCTGGAACAAAGACAACACATCAACTAAGTAACTACATCAAGTACAGCTACAGTAAGAGTTTATCTTCAGCAAAGGACACAACAAAACAAACTGGCAACAGCCAAACAGAGAACACAGCTTAAAGTACACAGGGGATAATGAGGGAGTTGGGTGACACCTGGAGGGGGATGGAGCCAAGCACACAGACAGGTGAAACAGATCAGGGTGTGACATAACTAGAGTTACTAGTCATACGGTGTCAGTTATACATGTCACACAGATATTGTTTAGTAATGGATCTGATCAGAATAGCCGACTCATATTCATAGTATATTCATCACATATCAACCATGTTTGATCATGAATCCGGTTACAACCATAACTGATAATTAATGATTATTAAAACTATTTACAATACTATGAAATAGTTATGTTATCAGAATTAAGTTATAGTCTGCATTCATGCAAACCAGACATACAAATAAACCTACAATTTATCATTTTGATAAATAATTATTTGAAAGAAGGCTCAGTCTAAAGCTATATTTAACCACAAATATTTGAGAGTAAAAGATCTAAAATCCAACACAAACAGTAATATACAATGCAACAACTATATCCAATATTATTAAATAGTTACCATACCAGAATTATACTCTGCAATCCATCAAACCAGACATACAAATAAACACCTACATTTTAACATTTTGGTTAAATAAAATGTTATTTGACAGAAGGCTTTGTCAAAAGTAATAGAAAAATCTATATTTTTTAGAAAGTAAAATATGTAAATCACAATATTTCCAAAGGGACAGAGTTTAAGAAACTAAAATACAAAAAAAATGTAATCAGAAAGAAATACGAAGAGAATTTGTTACTTACTTCCAACATCAAGTCTGGTGCCGCCACCAAAAGTGTACCACAGTGATACAATCCCTATTACTGCTGGTACAAAAACCTCCTGCACATTTGGAAGCTGAATTTCTTCATACTGTGGTTCAAATCATTTACTATGTTATGAATTATTGTCAAAGAGGATTTAATCAACTCAATTTGAAATAAAGTGTTCTTAGTTTAGTTTAGTTTAGTTCTTGACATTGAACAGAAAACTACTTTTATTTCTTGTACATGTCCTACTAGGTGGAGTATTTATTCATACAACGAATAAAAATGTTGGACTAATCACTTAAAATCCATTTAAAATTTGTTGAGTAATATTAATAATATTAATATTATATAATGGCCATAGTGTGTTTAGGTCTTATGTATTTAAAAACATATATATTGATTGATTAATATTGAGACAAATTTAATAGAGAAACTTACTCACGAATTCAAAAGATGATTGAAACAGTTAATTTTGTTGTTTACTTACTTCCAACATCAAGTCTGGTTCCGCTACCAAAAGTCCACCACAGTGATACAATCCCTATTACTGCTGGTACAAAAACCTCTCTGTGGTGATGATGCTGCAGCTGTTACAGTGAAGATCACTAGTACAGAATCATCATCAACACTAATACACTTTAACATCTTCCAGGTAGAACAAACATTTCATATTAGCTGTATCTAGATAATACAAATATGAATTGTATCTTAAATCCAAATATTAGTATTTTGTCCTTCTTCTGTGTATCAGGTATTCTCCTAGTCTGTAGGTACAGTGCAGCATTACATCCAATGTTGCTAGTATTCCTCCACATTGTCCATATGAAAGACAGCAGCAGCAGTAGTGATAGTGATCCATGTTGTATATTCCTTTATTAAAGATGTTGATCTCAGATGTAACAGTGGTGGTAGAGTCAAAGAGGACAGACAACACTAGCAGAGGAATCCTAGCAGCTTTAGTTTAGAGAAGTGTTCACTAACTGATTAGAGGAACTTACATGAGAGACCAAGCATGAGTGAACAGACAGTTCATTATATCTGATCATCATCAGAATAAACATATAATGTTGGTGAGACATAAAAGTTACCATGCATCAGGTATCTGAGTTATCAGTTACTGTTTGATGTTATTGAAGGGGCAGCAGGTAGTTAGCGGTTAGAGTGTTGGGCTAGTAACTGAAAGGTCGCTAGTTTGAATATCCGGGCTGACAATGTGAAAAATATGTTGATGTGCACTTGACTCTAATTGCTCCAGGGTCACCGTTGACAATGGCAGACCCTGTCCTTGACCCTAGTCTCTGAGAACGTCTCAAGGGGAGTTGGGATATTAAAAATACACATTTCCAATTCACACATGTGTAGAATAGGACACATATAAGCACTTACCTAATTATTATTAAAGCAAGATCATACAGGACAAAATATATTCTAATGATGGAAGCCTACTTGGAAACTGAAATAGATTTAAAACATACATTTGCATAATGCATCTGCTCCACTGCTCTAAGAGCATTTATAGCCCTGTGAGTTTAACACTTCATGACTGAGAGCTGTCCTTCATGACAACAGAACCCATAACAACCATGACTTTTATCACCATCTTCATCTGGACACTTGCTTTCTGCTTTCAAGGTTACAATTTTCAGACATTATTGTTTAAGATGAATTAAATCTCCACCATCAACATTAATTATTCATTACTAAATGAAAAATGTAATTCATATAAATGTTTTTATTCTATTTTTCAGAATCCAGAGGACAGATCACTGTGACTCAGACTCCTGCAGTGTTAGCTGTTCTCCCAGAACAGGCAGTCTCTCTGAACTGTAAAACTAGCAGTAATGTGTTTGGTAATAACCGTCTAGCCTGGTACCAACAGAAACCTGGAGGAGCTCCTAAACTCCTTATATACTTGGCTACAAGACTTCAGTCTGGGATTCCATCTAGATTCAGTGGCAGTGGATCTGGGAGTGACTTCACTCTGACCATCAGTAAAGTCAAGGCTGAAGATGCAGGAGAATACTACTGTCAGAGTTACCACAGTGGTCCAGTGTTCACACAGTGATACAGAGCCGTACAAAAACCTCCCTCAGTCAGACTGCACAGTGACTGTACTGCTACAGCTGGGACCTACTGCAGGTGCTGAGGGGGAAGAGACAGTGATATGGAACACTGGTCACTAGATGAGGTCAACCGTGACATGTGACAATATGGTTAGAAAGCAATCATTCAGATCACATGACCATCATCATGGGGGTGGCAGGTAGCCTAGTGGTCAGAGCATTGGGCTGAAACCGCAAGGTTGCTGGATCGATTCCCTGTGCCAACAAGGTGAAAACCTGTCAATGTGTCCTTGAGCAAGGCACTTGCTCCAGGGGCGCCGTACCACTATGGCTGTCCCTGTAGGTAGGCCGTCATTGTATATTTGTCATGGCCTTTAAGTGTATATAAAAGTTATTTGAAGTTTTGAAACACAATACCTGTCCATATTCAAAGACAGATCTACAGAAGTTAAACAAAAGGTGTTATGACATCAACATTACTTCAAAGTTAGAAACACTTCAGTCCACCAAAACAAGTCCTCATACGGACCTCAATCAAATGTCTGATTTAAATGGATATGATCTTCTAACATTATATGAGCAGGTTACTGACTGAGATCTGTGAATAAGACAAGATGCTCGACTCAGTCACTAGACAACAATAGACACTACATACACTATCTACCAGAGTTCGGGTCAATTACATTAACATTCTTAAATTCAGGTAGTTCACTACAATTCCAATTTTAATTCTCTTCAATACTTTTCAATTAGGATTTTTTACAACTTTTTTATTGGAGTTATTCACTTTTTGAGTTTAAATGGAATTGACCCCAACCCTGCCACCTACACTATCTACATATGGTTCATTCGGAAAGTATTCAGACCCCTTGACTTTTTCCACATTTTGTTACGTTACAGCCTCATTCTAAAATGGATTTATATTTCTCATTAATTAAATATTCCTGATCAATCTACAGACAATACCCCATAATGACAAAGAAAAAACAGGTTATTAGAAATGTTTGCAAATGTATTAGAAATATCACATTTACATACAGTAAGTATTCAGACCCTTTACTCAGTACTTTGTTGAAGCGCCTTTGGCAGAAATGTTCTTCTTGGGTATGACGCTTGACACACCTGTATTTGGGGAGTTTCTGCCATTCTTCTCTGCAGATACTTGGATGGGGAGCGTCGCTGCACAGCTATTTTCAGGTCTCTCCAGAGATGTTTTGATCTGGTTCAAGTACGGGCTCTGGCAATTTGCATACACTCCAGAATGTCATGAAGAGCGATCAGATGAATTGCAATTAATTAATTTGCCATGAAAATTAACTTAATCCCCAAAAACATTTCCACTGCATTTCAGCCCTGCCACAAAAGGACCAGCTGCCATCATGTCAGTGATTGTCTCGTTATGTCAGTGATTGTCTCGTTAACACAGGTTAGAGTGTTGACGAGGACAAGGCTGGAGATCACTCTGTCATGCTGATTGAGTCAGAATAATAGACTGGAAGCTTTAAAAGGAGGGTGGTGCTTGAAATCATTGTTCTTCCTCTGTCAACCATGGTTACCTGCAAGTAAACATGTGTCGTCATCATTGCTTTGCACAAAAAGGGCTTCACAGGTAAGGATATTGCTGCTAGTAAGATTGCACCTAAATCAACCATTTATCGGATCATCAAGAACTTCAAGGAGAGAGGTTCAATTGTTGTAAAAAAGGCGTCAGGGCGCCCAACAAAGCCCAGCAAGCGCCAGGACCGTCTCCTAAAGTTGATTCAGCTGCGGGATCGGGGCACCACCAGTGCAGAGCTTGCTCAGGAATGGCAGCAGGCAGGTGTGAGTGCATCTGCACGCACAGTGAGGCGAAGACTTTTGGAGGATGGCCTGGTGTCAAGAAGGGCAGCACTTTGCTCCAGGAAAAACATCAGGGACAGACTGATATTCTGCAAAAGGTACAGGGATTTGGACTGCTGAGGACTGTGGTACAGTCATTTTCTCTGATGAATCCCCTTTCCGATTGTTTGGGCCATCCGGAAAACACCTTGTCCGGAGAAGACAAGGTGAGCGCTACCATCAGTCCTGTGTCATGCCAACAGTAAAGCATCCTGAGACCATTGATGTGTGGGGTAGCTTCTCAGCCAAGGGAGTGGGCTCACTCACAATTTTGCCTAAGAACACAGCCATGAATAAAGAATGGTACCAACACATCCTCTGAGAGCATTTTCTCCCAACCATCCAAGAACAATTTGGTGACGACCAATGCCTTTTCCAGCATGATGGAGCACCTTGCCATAAGGCAAAAGTGATAACTAAGTGTAGATAACATCTACATTTTGTGTCCATGGCCAGGAAACTCCCCAGACCTTGATCCCATTGAGAACTTGTGGTCGATCCTCAAGAGGCAGGTAGACAAACAAAAATCCACAACTTCTGACAAACTCCAAGCATTGATTATGCAAGAATGGCCTGCCATCAGTCAGGATGTGGCCCAGAAGTTAATTGACAGCATGCCAGGGCGGATTTTAGAGGTCTTGAAAAAGATGGGTCAACACTGCAAATATTGACTCTTTGCATAAACTGAATGTCATTGTCAATGAATGCCTTTGACACTTATGGAGTACTTGTAATTATACTTCAGTGTACCATAGTAACTACTGACATAAAGATCTAAGAACACTGAAGCAGCAAACTTTGTGGAGACCAAAACTTGTGTCATTCTCAAAACCTTTGACCACGACTGTATTTTATTTAGTATGTAAAGACAAGATGTTTGACAAGTCTGTTGGGTTACAATATTAGCCTTGTGAATTATGTATTATCACTTGTGAATTATATATTATCACTTGTGAATTATGTATTATCACTTACGAATGATGCCCAGCTTGTGCAATAAGGCAAGATAAAGCGTATGCCTTTATTTTGTGACTTTTTCAAATCATAGTCGCACACCTCAATATTCAGTCTGCTCTGTGTAGCTCGCACTTTCAAGTTGCGCACACGCCTTCCGTTGCGTCTCCAGCTTTAAGGATAGATGTTGCATTTTTCGTTTGAAATCATTAACTGAGCTGATCATATTGACCATGGTTTATTATTTTCCTTGCTGCTCTAAATTGAGCTAATTCAACTTGTTGGTCAGATCGGTTAAAAATGCCAGGTCTAGCAGCCACTTACTGTCATTAAGTTTTGTGTATTCTGCATGTTTACTGACAAGGTGAAAGTCCTTTATCTCCGGACAGAGTTCTCAAAATCTTTGCAGGAATTTCCCCCTACTAAGCCATCTCACGTCAGTGTGTAGCAAGAGGTCACAGTAGTTGCAGTCAGCCTCCTCCAGATGTGCACGAAACAGTCGTCTTTGAAGAGGTCTCGCTCCAATAGAACAGGCGATTTTCGTTGCCACATCCATTATCTCTTTTGTGTTTAGCATTTTAGCACATAATGCTTGTTGGTGTATTATGCAGTGGTAATTAAGGAAGTCGGGGAAAGCATCGTCCTGCCTGCACTTGGCAATAAATCCATTCAAGCGGCCCACCATTGTGGGAGCACCGTCTGTGGTGGTTGACATTAATTTACACACCGGGAGCTGGGTTTTTGAAAGACTGAAAAATGTCCTCTCCCTGCGTGTGTTCTTTCATGGGCGGTAGTGTTAACAGCTCCTCTTTTGCAGTCATATCTGTAAACACCATCCAAATAAAAATGCACAACTGGGCTGTATCACTTATGTCTGTAGACTCGTCTAATTGCAGTGAGAAACATTCGCAGTCCGAGATGTCCATCCAAAGTTGCTGTATCAAATCGTCGGCCATTACTTCACAGCGCTGTGTAACTGTACTTCTTGATAGCTGAAGAGCTTTGATTGAAGATAATATTTCTGGTTTGTTTTTAAAATCCCGAAACAACGAGTCAGCTGCCTCAACGAAGGCCTCTTTGATCATCTCTCCATCTTGGAAGGACTTCTTATGCTTAATGATGGAGTGACTCACCCTGGACGATGCTTCGGTGGCTGCCTTTGCTTTTGAATTCAGCTGTGTGAAAACCGACTGCTGTCCGATTAACTGTGATTTTAGTTCCCTCACCTTTCTCTTTCTCAGCTCGCTTTTCGGAGGGAAGTCAGTGTCGTAGTTTCTATGAACAGTTCGAAAGTGCCTCTCCACATTTCCCTTCTTTGTAATAGCAATGATAGATTGACAGATCAGACAAACGCATTTCGAATATGGCATGGTGAAAAAAAAGTCCTCCTCCCATTCCGCATGGAAGTGGTACGCTTTTGGTTTCTTACTTGGTCCAGCTCCCCCACTCATTTTTATATCCCTTCTTTAGTATATTAAAATTGGAAGGCTAACTAGGTCACTCAGCTCGCTGAAGTTTTGCAGTAGCTAGCTAGCGTGTTTAACCTCGCATGCATGGTGACTTGTGACCCGTAGAAGAGAAGAGATTTCAGACTGGCCTGCCCTGTACGTCAATCAAGTGGCAAATGCCATAGGGATTCCTTTTTTTTTTTTATTATATGAAAAATGTATTTTCTAAAATATATTTTTAAAAAAATTGGGAGAGGAATGTCACGCGATGTACCTTTGCGATCGACATATTAGGCACCCCTGATCTACACTATATACAGTATCTACATACAGTATCTACACTATATATACTATCTACACTACAATATCTACACTATATACACTATCTGCATACAGTATCTACACTATATATATGTACACTATCTACACTATCTACACTATATACACTACACTATCTACACTACACTATCTACACTATATACATTATCTACATTATCTACACTATCTACACTATCTACACTGCACTATCTACACCATCTACACTACACTATCTACATTATATACACTATCCACACTACACTATCTAACTACGCTATCTACACTATCTACGTTATCTACACTGCACTATCTACACTATCTACACTATCTACACTATATACACTATCTATGCTACACTATCTACACTATATAAATGATCTACACTATATGCACTATCTACACTACACTATCTACACTACATACACTATCTACACTATATACACTATCTACACTATATACACTACCCTATCTACACACATCTAAACTGTATACGTTATCTACACTACACTATCTACATTATCTACACTATACTATCTACACTATATACAGTACACTATCTACATAAAGTATAATACTAATTTTGTCTCTCATTAATCACATTACGGCATATCTATTGTGTCTCTCTTCCTGCATTCACCATATAGGTTAAAACCAGACAGTCCCTCACATTTTTATTTATTTCACCTTTATTTAATCAGGTAGGCCAGTTGAGAACAAGTTCTCATTTACAACTGCGACCTGGCCAAGACAAAGCAAAGCAGTGCGACAAAAACAAATCTGACCCAATCCAGGGTATTTCAGACAGTGAAACTGTTCAACTGCCAGACTGGTAGTTGCCAGACTGGTAGCTGTGGGAGAGAAACAGTTGATGTTGAGATGCGTCTGTTACTGTCACGATGCTGAGTAGTTAAGGGACGATAGACGGAGCGTTGGTAGTGACATCCTTTTAATTTCGGAGATGTTATCACGAATCACGAAAATAACAAAGGAGAGTAGATACTAACACAAAGGTGACTTACTGTCTGCACACACAAAGGCAGTCAAGTACAAACAATGATCCACACATAGGTGGATGTGTGTGGGGCCTAAATACTATCCCCAATCAGAGACAACTCTAGACAGCTGTCTCCGATTGGGGATCATTATTTTCCCCAGTTAGGGTGTGAGGACTTGATTGTGGGCCTTCCATTCCCCCTTATGGGAGTAAGAGGCCTTACCACAACCAACCCTCACAGTTACTTGTTACTCTGTGAAGCATTTATTTGGGCTGCAATTTCTGAGGCTGGTAACTCTAATGAACTTATCCTCTGCAGCAGAGGTGACTCTGGGTCTTCCATTCCTGTGGCGGGCCTCATGAGAGCCAGTTTCATCATAGCGCTTGATGGTTTTTGCGACTGCACTTGAAGAAACTTTCAGAGTTCTTGAAAATGTCCGTATTGACTGACCTTCTGTAACGAATGCCCCGCGCAGAGCGGCGGGCCCTCCTCCTCTCCAACGATCATCCTCACCGGCGTTCTAACCGGCGGTCGGGGGAAGATGGTAGTAACACCCTGATGACCCGCACCTGTTCTCCATTGGTCATCAGGGTCACTACTTAACCCTGTGTATTTTGTTTCAACCCTTGTGGGTTATTATTGTATTGTGTATTGCCGTCTTTATTAAATGTTATCAACTCGATCCTTCATCTCCTATTCGTCTTTTGCCTCTACACTCACTTTCACCCCTCGCAATATTACACCTTCATGTCTTAAAGTAATGATGGACTGTGTCTCTTCGCTTATTTGAGCTGTTCTTGCCATAATAAGGACTTGGTCTTTTCCCAAATAGGGATATTTTCTCTATACCACCCCTACCTTGTCACAACACAACTGATTGGCTGAAAGAGGAGAGGAGAGGAGAGAGTGTTAGCAATCAAGAAAACCATTTCAGATCAACATTATACACAGGTTAAAACACTAGCTACAGTACAAAGGACAACTTAACACTTAATCTTTAAAGAAAAATGAAAAAAAAAATGATACAGTTTAGCCTACCAAGAGCAACAAAACACAGAGGTTGTTTCTCAGACACAGATAAAGCCTAGTCCTAAACTAAAAAAACTTTAAATGTAGATTCTCCATTGAGATTGCTTTTTAGTCATGGACTAGGCTTGATCTGTGTCTGGGAAACCGCCCCTAAATCTAGAAAGACATGAAGTAAACAGATATCCTATACAGTCTGTATACAGTATCATTTCATATTCACAATGAAAAATTAGACATGAAATCTCCATTTCAATTTTGTTAAATCTACTCTGAGACACAAGCCAAATGACCTCAAAATACTTTTCAAAACTATAGATGAGGTTCCCTTTTAAACCATGTCAGTGTTAACATCTACTATGAATACAATACAAAGTGTTGCTTCTATTATATAAATACTAGTTTCTACATCTTGACAGAACAATGAGCTGACCTGCAATACTGTACATCAAAATGTGCTCTTTTTAAATCACGTTAGAATACTTTTATTGCCAAATAAACTTGGTAGTATGTGAACAATTCCCTCACTTTGTTGACTCTGCCCTCTATAAATCGACCAATCTGTCCACAGGAATCTCTAAAAAGATAAAGTCTTTCCTCTGGAGAAGATAACATTTCATAACGTTGTTCAACAGCATGATTACATTTAGTTTTATGAGAGAAAGACAAAAATGGACTTACTTTTCAACACCAGTTTTGTTCCCCTTCCAAAAGTGTACCACAGTGATTCATCCTGAAGTACTAGTATCATACAACAGGGACTCATAGTACTGAAGTACTAGTATCATACAATAGAGACAGATACTCCTGAAGTACTAGTATAATACAATAGGGACTCATAGTACTGAAGTACTAGTATAATACAATAGGGACTCATAGTACTGAAGTACTAGTATCATACAACAGGGAGTCATAGTACTGAAGTACTAGTATCATACAATAGAGACAGATACTCCTGAAGTACTAGTATAATACAATAGGGACTCATAGTACTGAAGTACTAGTATCATACAATAGGGACTCATAGTACTGAAGTACTAGTATCATACAACAGGGACTCATAGTACTGAAGTACTAGTATCATACAATAGGGGCTGATAGTCCTTGGTTATGAGTAAATCCATTATTAGGTATTTAAAATATATTAAATACCATATTAAACAGTTTTGAATGTGGATCCTCACCAGGAAGACTATTTACATAGAACACTTTGCATTATCAGCACATGCTTCAGTGGTCTGGGAGTGTTTATAGCCCTGTGAGTTTAACACTTCAAGACTGAGAGCTGTCCTTCATGACAACTTCAACAATGACTTTTATCATGAGCTTCTTGTGGATATTGATGTTCTTATTTCAGGGTAAGACTATTGAATATCTTCAAATGATTAAAAAAAAAATCTAAATTGCCTCTGCCTTGACAGACTGAGATTAATGAAAATGTAGACAAAAAAAACACAGTTCAATAGAAAGTTATGAAATGTCTTCTGTTTCAGAATCCAGAGGACAGATCACTGTGACTCAGACTCCTGCAGTGAAAACTGTTCTCCCAGAACAGCAAGTTATTATAAACTGTAAAACCAGTGTGCCTGTAGCTGATCTCTGTACTGGGGATTACACCTGTATGGCCTGGTATCAACAGAAACCTGGAGGAGCTCCTAAACTCCTGATGCACTCTTCAAACCAACGTCAGTCTGGGATTCCATCTAGATTCAGTGGCAGTGGATCTCATAGTGACTTCACTCTGACTATCAGTGGAGTCCAGGCTGAAGATGCAGGAGATTACTACTGTCAGAGTTTACACTATCCCAACAGTGTTCTAGTGTTCACACAGTGATTCAGAGCCGTACAAAAACCTCCCTTAGTCAGACTGCAGAGTGACTGTACTGCTACAGCTGGGACCTACTGCAGGTGATGAGGGGGAAGAGACAGTGATATGGAACACTGGTCACTAGATGAGGTCAACCGTGACATGTGACAATATGGTTAGAAAGCAATCATTCAGATCACATGACCATCATCATCATCATCATTATGGTTATGACTTATAGTATTTGTCATCATAGCCTGAAAATGTATATACAAGTTATTTGATGTTTTGAAACACAATGCCTGTCCATATTGAATGCCAGACCTACTGAAGTAAAACAAAAGGTGTTCTGACATCAACATTACTTCAAAGTTACAATCACTTCAGCCCCCCAAAACAAGTCCTCATATGGACCTCAATCAAATGTCTGATTTAAATGGATATGACCTTCTAACATAATATTAACTATTTTGATACATGATGCTGGACTCTATCACGAGACAACAATAGACACTACATACACTATCTACCAGGGTTGGGGTCAATCATGAATAGATGGCGCCGACCGAGATGGCAGCTTCGCGACTAGCCCTTAGGAAACTCTGCAGTATTTTGTTTGTTTATGTACTATTTTTTACATTATTAGCTCAGGAATTGTTTTGTATCATTATATACAGCCGGGAAGAACTATTGGATATTAGAGCAGGGGTAACTCACCTGAACCACCAGCATTACGACAATGATTACACCTTCCCTGGAGCAGATCCTTTGTTCGCTCTCCCAAGAGAAATTGAACTTATTCCAGATGCCGACCCAAAACAACGCCAGCGGAGGAGAGGTACTCTGGGCGGCCTTCTGGTCCGACTCAGGAAGCGCTCACCCACCCACCGCTCCCAAGAATTTTACTCGCTAATGTCCAATCTCTGGATAATAAGGTTGATGAGCTTAGGGTTTGCTTAGAGTTTCTTTACAGCGAGACACCAGAGATTGTAACATACTCTGCTTCACTGAAACATGGCTTTCTGGAGATGTTTTGTTGGACTCCTTAAAGCCAGTTGGGTTCTCAGTACATCGTGCCGACAGGTATAAACATCTCTCAGGGAAGCCGAATGGTGGAGGTATGTGTTTTATGATTAACGATGGATGGTGTCACTGTGATAACATACAGGAACTCAAGTCCTTCTGTTCTCACAATCAAGTGTCGACCGTTCTACCTCCTGAGGGAATTGTACCCACTGTAACTATTAAAACATACCCCAACCAGAAACCATGAAAAGATTTTCCTCCGCAATGCAATCAAGCAGGCTAAATGTCGGAATAGGGATAAAGTTGATAAGAGACGCATGTAGCAGGGTCTACAGACAATCACTGATTATAAAAGGAAAACCAGCCACGTCGCGGACACCGACGTCTTGCTTCCGGACAAAGCTAAACACATCGCTCGCTTTGAGGATAATACAGTGCCACCAACACGGCCCGCTACCAAGGACTGTGGAATCTCCTTCTCAGTGGCCCGACGTGAGTAAGACATTTAAGCGTGTTAACCCTCGCAAGGCTGCTGGCCCAGACGGTATCCCTAGCCGTTTCCTCAAAGCATGCGCAGACCAGCTGGCTGTTGTGTTTACAGAGATATTCAATCTCTCCCTATCCCTGTTTGTTGTCCCAACATGCTTCAAGATGGCCACCATTGTCCCTGTACCTAAGAAAGCAAAGGTAACTGAACTAAATGATTATTGCCCCGTAGCACTCACCTCTGTCATCTTGAAGTGCTTTGAGAAACTAGTCAAGGACCATATTACCTCCAACTTACCTGCCACCCTAGACACCTTTCAATTTGCTTACCGTCCCTATCCCATCTGGATAAGAGACAAACCTATGTAAGAACGGTGTTCATTGACTATAGCTCAGCATTCAACACCATAGTACCCTCCAAGCTCATCATCAAGCTCGAGGCCCTGGGTCTGAACCACGCCCTGTGCAACTGGGTCCTGGACTTCCTGACGGGTCACCCCCAGTTGGTGAAGATAGGAAACAACACCTCCCCCTTGCTGATCATCAACACTGGAGCCCCACAAGGGTGCTTGCTTAGCCACCTCCTGTACTCCCTGTTCACCCATGACTGCGTGGCCAAGCACGCCTCCAACTCTATCATCAAGTTTGCAGACGACACAACAGTAGTAGGCTTGATTACCAACAATGATGAAACAGCCTACAGGGAGGAGGTGAGGGCTCTTGGAGTGTGGTGCCAGGAAAAAATCCTCTCACTCAACGTCAACAAAACTAAGGAGACGATCGTGAACTTCAGGAAACGGCAGAGACAGCACCCCCCAAACCACACTGATGGGACCGCAGTGGAGAAGGTGGAAAGTTTCAAGTTCCTCGGCGTGCACCTCACTCACAAACTGAAATTGTCCACCCACACACAGTGTGGTGAAGAAGGCGCAACAGTGCCTCTTCTACCTCAGGAGCCTAAAGAAATGTGGCTTATCACCTAAAACCCTCACAAACTTCTACAGATGCACAATTGAGAGCATCCTGTCGAGCTGCATCACCGCCTGGTACGGCAAATGCACTGCCCATAACCGCAAAGCTCTTCAGAGAGTGGTGCGGTCTGCTCAACGTATTACTCGGGGCAAACTTCCCGCCCTCCTGGACAACTACAGCACCCGATGCCACAGGAAGGCCAAAAAAATCATCAAAGACATCAACCACTCGAGCCACTGCCTGTTCACCCCGTTATCATCCAGAAGGCGAGGTCAGTACAAGTGCATCAAAGCTGGGACCGAGAGGCTGAAAAACAGCTTCTATCTCAAGGCCATCAGACTGCTAAACAGCCATCACTAACTCACCAGAGGCGGCTGCCTATAGACATTGATTAGAAATCACTGGCCACTTTAAGGAATAGAACATTAGCCACTTTAATAATATATCCGTATCTGCATCACCCATCTCATATGTACTATTGTACTCTATACTACGCCAATGACTGCTAACAGCCATCTCTAGCACATCAGAGACTGCTGCCAATATAGATTAGAAATCACCGGCCACTTTAAGGAAATTATACACTAGTCACTTTAATAATGTTTCCGTATCTTGCACTACTCATCTCATATGAATAAACTGTACGGTATACTATTCTTTGGTATCTTAGTCACTTAATCGTGTTTACGTACTGCATCAACAATCTCTTATGTGTATACTCTATACTGTAAAGCTTACAATGCCACTGTATCTCAGTCCAATGCCACCCTGTCATATATGTATATATTCTCAATCCTTTCCTTACTTAGATTTATGTGTATTTGGGTATATGTTGTGAAACTGTTAGATATTACCTGTTAGATATTGCTGCACTGTCAGAGCTAGAAGCACAAGCATTTCGCTACACCCGCAATAACATCTGCTAACCACGTGTATGTGACCAATGCATTTGATTTGACTTTGATTTGAATTGATTCTGATACTAGAATTTAAATGGAATTGACCCCAACCCTGCTATCTACACTAAACTATCTATCTACACTACACTATCTATACTATACTATCTACACTAGACTATCTATATTATCCACATACACTATCTACACTACACTAACTATACAACACTATTTACACTATCTATCTGCATAAAATATCTACACTACTATACTATACTATCTACACTATATACACTGCACTATCTACACTACACTATCTATCTAAACTACACTATCTATACTATACCATCTAAACTGCGCTGTCTAAACTACACAATCTACACTACACTATCTTCACTACACTATCTATCTACACTACACAATCTACACTATACTATACTATCTACCCTATCTATACAATACTATCTACACTACACTATCTATCTACACATTTCACTATCTATACTATACTATCTACACTACATGTACACTACATTGTCTATACTATACTATCTACACTACACTATCTATCTACACTACACTATATAAACTATCATATCTACACTATCTATACTATAATATCTACACTATCTATATTATACTATCTACACTGTCTTCCCTACACTACACTATCTGTATACACTATCTACACTACACTATCTATCTTCACTACACTATACTGTACTATCTACACTATCTACACTACACTTTATATCTTTCCTATACTATCTACACTACACTATAACTACACTACACTATCTATCCAATACTATCTACACTACACTATATATACACTACACTATCTATACTATACTATCTACACTGCACTATCTACACTATCTACATACACTATCTACATTACACTATCTATCTACACTAAACTATCTATACAATAATAGCTACACTATCTACACTACACTGTATCTACACTACACTATCTATACTATACAATCTACACTACACTATCTATCTACACTACACTATCTATACTATACTATCTACACTACACTATCTATCTACACTACACTATCTATCTACAGTACACTATCTCTACTGTAATATCTACACTACACTATCTATCTACACTATCTATCTACAGTACACTATCGCTACTATAATATCTATACTACACTACACTATCTATTCTATACTATCTACACCACACTATCCATCTACACTACACTATCTATACTATTCTTTCTACACTACACTATCTATCTACATTATTTACAGTACCCTATATCTACTTTAATATCAACACTACACTATGTATTTATACTACGCTATCTATACTATACTATCTACACTAGACTATCTATACTAGACTATCTATCTACACTACACTATCTACACTATCGGCATACACTACACTAGACTATCTATACTATCTACATTAGACTATATATACTATATTATCAACATATACTATCTACACTACACTATCTATACTATACCATCTACACTACACTTTCTTCCTACACTACAATATATATATACACTAGACTATCTATAATATACTATCTACACTACACTATCTATTCTTTACTATCTACACTACACTATCTATCTACACTACACTATCTATACTATACTAACTACACTACACTATTTATTCTTTACTATCTACACTACACTATCTATCTACACTACACTATCTATCTACACTACACTATATATACTATACTAACTACACTACACTATCTATACTCTACTATCTACACTACACTATCTATCTACACTACACTATCTATACTATCTACATGATCTACACTACACTATCTATACAATACTATATATCTACACTGCACTATTTACATACACTATCCACACTATCTTCACTTAGCTATCTACATATACTATCTACATACAATATCAACACCACACTATCTATCTACACTACACTATCTTCATACACTATCTACATACAACATACTGTATACAGTCGTATGCAAAAGTTTGGGCACCCCTCTGAGGCTGCATAATAATTTACTCTGTCGTCACAGAAAATGATCACAGTGGCATGCCATTCATTTTCTAATAAAAGCCAAGTACTGGGGTATTGTCCAGACAAAGATTTTAAGTGTAGCAATATTAAGTTGTATGAAATTAAATCATATGTGAAAAATAGAATATGCAAAAATTTGGGCACCCTTGTCATTCTGTTGATTTGAATACCTGTAACTACTTAGCACTGATTAATTGGAACACACAATTGGTTTGGTGAGCTCATTAAGCCTTGAACTTCATAGACAAGTGCATCCAATCATGAGAAAAGGTATTTAAGGTTGCCAATTGCAAGTTGTTGTTCTCTTTGACTCTCCTCTGAAGAGTGGCAAAATGGGGGCCTCAAAACAACTCTGAAATGACCTGAAAACAAAGATTGTTCAACATTATGGTGTAGGGGAAGGCTACAAAAAGCAGAGATGCAGAGATGTACGCTGTCAGTGTCCACTGTGAGGAACATAGTGAGGAAATGGAAGACCACAGGCACAGTTCTTGTTAAGGCCAGAAGTGGCAGGCCAAGTAAAATATCGGAAAGGCGAAGGATGATGAGAACGGTCAAAAACAGCCCACAGACCTACAACATCATCTTGCTGCAGATGGTGTCACTGTGCATCGTTCAACAATTCAGCGCACTTTGCACAAGGAGAAGCTGTACGGGAGAGTGATGCGGAAGAAGCCTTTTCTGCACACACGCCACAAACGCACATTTGGACAAGCCAGCTTCATTTTGGAATAAGGTGCTGTGGACTGATGAAACAAAGATTGAGTTATTTGGTCATAACAAGAAAAACACTTGCTACCCACAGTAAAATTTGGTGGGGGTTCCATCATGCTGTGGGGCTGTGTGGCCAGTGCCGGTACTAGGAATCTTGTTAAAGTTGAGGGTCGCATGGATTCCACTCAATATCAGCAGATTCTTGGGAATGATGTTGAAGAATCAGTCACAAAGTTGAAGTTACGCCAGGGCTGGATATTTCAACAAGACAACGACCCAAAACACTGCTCAAATCTACCCGGGCATTTATGCAGAGGAACAAGTACAATGTTCTGGAATGGCCATCCCAGTCCCCAGACCTGAATATCATTGAGAATCTGAGGGATAATTTGAAGCGGGCTGTCCATGCTCGGCAACCATCAAACCTAACTGAACTGGAGATGTTTCGTAAGGAGGAATGGTCCAAAATACCTTCATCCAGAATCCAGACACTCGTTAGAGGCAATAGGAAGCGTCTAGAGGCTGTTATTTTAGCAAAAGGAGGCTCTACTAAATATTGATGTGATTTTTCTGTTGAGGTGCCCAAATTTATGCACCTGTCTAATTTCGTTTTGATGCATATTGCACATTTTCTGTTAATCCAATAAACCTCATTTCACTACTGAAATATTACTGTGTCGAACAGTTATTTGATAGATCAAAATGAAATTGCTGATCCAAACACCCAATTATTTATAAATGGAAATCATGGAAATTGTCAGGGGTGCCCAAACTTTTGCATACGACTGTATACTACACTATGTATCTACACTACACTACATAGACTATGGTAGTAGATAAAGTAGATAAAAAAAATTCTGTCATTAATTACATGATGTCATATCTGTTATGTCTCCCTCCCTAAATCCACCATAAAGGTTAAAACTAGTCCACTCTCACATCTGGCCCAGTCAAGGGTGTTTCAGGAAGTGAAACTGTTCAACTGCTAGACTGATATCTGTGGGAGTGAAACTGTGATTTACATAGACAGGGCTGGGTGGTTCTGCTTGTCCCAGAATAGAACAGCACTGTCACCAGATGTTCACTCTGTCCCCATGAGGTTGGAGGTAGAGAAGACTCTATGACTATCTTGAAGATGTGATACTTCTAATTTAAATGTGGACAACTTTTACAATAAATGTAGCTTAATGCAGGTGTGATCACATTGGTGAGAAATGAAGATACTGATTAAATGTTCAATAGCATTAGATGACTGTCTTTATAAGTCTATAAGTCAAGCAGGTCAAAAACTGTTCCAAGAAATATGAATAAAGAGTAGGATGTACTTCATGTGGATAAACATGCTGTTAATCTGTGAAACTAGTAGCATCTTGTGTTAGTATGAACTACTGGTTGATGACCATGTGGTTAGAACAGAAATAACTAAGCAATAAGGTTTAGATCAGATAGTTTTCATAGAAATCCGGCTTCATGAATGTATTTCTATATCATTAAACAACATTTAAGATTCAAGTCTATTTGGGTTTATTGAAAGAGACAATTAAAAGATTTGGTCTAAAGGTCAATCTTTATTTTCATCTATTAATCAAAGCATCAAAGCAAACATTTCTATAGTATCTAATAGTAATAAAACAGAACACATAATATCTAACACTGATACAACCTCTAGTCTACAGAGAGGATTGATACATGAACTACATGTCAGTGATAAAAAAGACAGAACATCTGATCTCAGAACAGAGTCAAAGCAGAGGAACCAGCAGCCTCTCTCCACAGGGGTGTGTGACTGAAGGGTCCTACCCAGAACAGTCAGCCCTCCTCAGGGTCTTGATGACTGGGTTCTGGGATTCATGCTGGGCTTCACAGGTCACCTCTCCTGCATTGGTCCACTCCTGGGCAGTGAGAGTCAGGGTGCTGCTCCAGCTGTACAGGCCGTCCTTTTCCAGGACCCCGGAACTCCTGTGTACCTCCTGATTCCTGTTGGTCCCATCCACTTTCCAGCTCATGGTCCAGTCTGAGGGGAAGCCCTTGTTGGCCAGACACATCAATGTGGCTGTTTTTATACCGGACAGCTCCTCACTAGAGGGGGCAGGACGGTGAGGGTGGGGGCACTGTTACCTGGAACAAAGACAACACATCAACTAAGTAACTACATCAAGTACAGCTACAGTAAGAGATTATCTTCAGCAAAGGACACATCAAAATAAAATGATTTGGAAATGCCCTCTATATATGAGTTTAAAAGTTAGATTGTTTAAAAGATGTGGAGAAAAGAGTAAAGTAATATGATACAAACAGATAAAACCAAACAAGTATAAAGTGGTTAAATAACTTATCAGCGTACAGGTGAGACCCGGTCTGAATAACAAATGTTTATTATCCCAACAGGGGGCAAAAGACAGGTCAGGGGCAAGCAGAGTTCAGTAATCCAGAGTAGTGGGGAAAAGGTACAAGACGGCAGGAAGGCTCAGGGTCAGGGTCAGGGTCAGGGCAGGCAAGGAAAGGTTGAAACCTGGAAGCCAATAAGACAGGCATTTTAGTAATAGAGCGGTAAAGTGGGAAACCACTGGTAGAGTGTTGGGCTAGTAACTGAAAGATTGCTAGTTTGAATATCCGGGCTGATAATGTGAAAAATATGTTGATGTGCACTTGACTCTAATTGCTCCAGGGTCACCGTTGACAATGGCAGACCCTGTCCTTGACCCTAGTCTCTGAGAACGTCTCAAGGGGAGTTGGGATATTAAAAATACACATTTCCAATTCACACATGTGTAGAATAAGCACCTACCTAATTATTATAAAAGCAAGATCATACAGGACAAAATATATTCTAATGATGGAAGCCTACTTGGAAACTGAAATAGATTTAAAACATACATTTGCATAATGCATCTGCTCCACTGCTCTAAGAGCATTTATAGCCCTGTGAGTTTAACACTTCATGACTGAGAGCTGTCCTTCATGACAACAGAACCCATAACAACCATGACTTTTATCACCATATTCATCTGGACACTTGCTTTCTGCTTTCAAGGTTACAATTTTCAGACATTATTGTTGAAAATGAATTAAATCTACACCATCAACATTAATTATTCATTACTAAATGTAAAATGTAATTCATATAAATGTTTTTATTCTATTTTTCAGAATCCAGAGGACAGATCACTGTGACTCAGACACCTGCAGTGAAAGCTGTTCTCCCAGAACAGGCAGTCTCTCTGAACTGTAAAACCAGCAGTAATGTGTATGGTAATAACCGTCTAGCCTGGTACCAACAGAAACCTGGAGGAGCTCCTAAACTCCTTATATACTGGGCTACAAGACTTCAGTCTGGGATTCCATCTAGATTCAGTGGCAGTGGATCTGGAAGTGACTTCACTCTGACCATCAGTAAAGTCAAGGCTGAAGATGCAGGAGATTACTACTGTCAGAGTGCACACGATCCCAACAGTGTCTGGGTGTTCACACAGTGATACAGAGCCGTACAAAAACCTCCCTCAGTCAGACTGCAGAGTGACTGTACTGCTACAGCTGCGACCTACTGCAGGTGCTGAGGGGAGGAGACAGTGATATCGTCAGAGCATTGGGCTGAAACCGAAAGGTTGCTGGATCGAATCCCCTAGCCGACAAGGTAAAAACCTGTCGATGTGTCCTTGAGCAAGGCACTTAAACCTAATTTACTCCAGGGGCGCCGTACTACTATGGCTGTCCCGGTAGGTAGGCCGTCATTGTAAATAAGAATTTGCACTTAACTGACTTGCCTAGTTAAAAAAAATCATCATAATGGTTGTAACTTGTTATATTTGTCATGGCCTATACGTGTATATAAAAGTTATTTGAAGTTTTGAAAGACATCACCTGTCCATATTCAAAGACAGATCTACAGAACAAAAGGTGATCTGACATCAACATTAATTAAAAGTTAGAAACACTTCAGTTCCCAAAACAAGTCCTCATGCGGACCTCAATCAAATGTCTGATTTAAATGGATGTGATCTTCTAACATTATATGAGCAGGTTACTGACTGAGATCTGTGAATGAGACAAGATGCTCGACTCAATAGACACTACATAAACTTTCTACCCGTCACTATTGTGTGTGGAGACCAAGACGCAGCGCAGGGATAGTAGTTCGACATTCCTTTTTAATTTACTATGTGTTCAATTATAGGAGAACGAACTATACAACACAAACAAACATAATCCACAAACGTAACGTCCAAATGAAACACGATAAATTAATAAACGTAACGTCCAAATGAAACCCGATAAATTAATAAACATAACGTCCAAATGAAACCCGATAAATTAATAAACGTAACGTCCAAATGAAACACGATATTATAAACGTAACGTCCAAATGAAACACGATATTATAAACGTAACGTCCAAATGAAACACGATATTATAAACGTAACGTCCAAATGAAACCCGATAAATTAATAAACGTAACGTCCAAATGAAACACGATATTATAAACGTAACGTCCAAATGAAACACGATATTATAAACGTAACGTCCAAATGAAACACGATATTATAAACGTAACGTCCAAATGAAACCCGATAAATTAATAAACGTAACGTCCAAATGAAACACGATATTATAAACGTAATGTGGCAACTCACTTGTGACTGGAGGAATAACGACCCCTTTGCCACCAAAGAGTTCTTGGTGGCAAAGGGGCTGAATACTTATGTAAATAAGGTATTTCTGTTTTTTATTTTTAATACATTTGCCAAAAAAGGTAAAAACCTGCATCTCAGTGCAAGAGGTGTCACTACAATCCCTGGTTCAAATCCAGGCTGTATCACATCCGGCCATGATTTGGAGTCCCATAGGGCGGTGCACAATTGGCCCAGCATCGTCTGGGTTTGTACGGGGTAGGCCGTCATTGTAAATAAGAATTTGTTCTTAACTGACCTGCATAGTTAAATAAAGGTTAAATTAAAAACATATATAGTGATGCCTTTAAAAACTATGAAATAACACATATGGAATCACTTAGTATCCAAAAAAATGTTAAACAATTTTAGATTCTTCAAAGTAGCCATCCTTTGCCTTGATGACAGCTTTGCACACTCTTGGCATTCTCTCAACCAGCTTCATGAAGTAGTCACCTGGAATGCATTTAAATTAATAGGTGTGCCTTGTTACAAGTTAATTTATGGAATTGCTTTCCTTCTTAGTTTGTTTGAGCCAATCATTGTGTACACAAGGTAGGGGTGGCATACAGAAGATAGCCCTAATTGGTAAAAGACCAAGTCCATATTATGCAAGAACAGCTCAAATAAGCAAAGAGTAATGACAGTCCATCATGACTTTAAGACATGAAGGTCAGTCAATACGGAAATTTTCAATAACTTTTAAAGTTTCTTCAAGTGCAGTCGCAAAAAACATCAAGCACTATGATGAAACTGGCTCTCATGAGGACCGCCAAATGAAAGGAAGATCCAGAGTTACCTCTGCTGCAGAGGACAAGTTCATTAGAGCTACCAGCCTCAGAAATTGGCAGTTAACTGCACCTCAGATTGCAGCCCAAATAAATGCTTCACAGAGTTAAATGCTTCACAGAGTTCAAGTAACAGACACATCTCAACATCAACTGTTCAGAGGAGACTGCGTGAATCAGGCCTTCATGGTTGAATTGCTGCAAAGAAACCACTACTAAAGGACACCAATAAGAAGAAGAGACTTGCTTGGACCAAGAAACATGACCAATGGACATTAGAGCGGTGGAAATCTGTCCTTTGGTCTGATGAGTCCAAATTTGAGATTTTTGGTTCCAACCACCATGTATTTGTGAGACGCAGAATAGGTGAACGGATAAGCTCTGCATGTGTGGTTCCCACCATGAAGCATAGAGGAGGAGGTGTGATGTGCTTTGCTGGTGACATTGTCAGTGATTTATTTAGAATTCAAGGCACAGTTAACCAGCAAGGCTACCACAGCGTTCTGCAGCAATACGCCATCCCATCTGGTTTGCGCTTAGTGGGACTATGACCCTAAACACACCTCCAGGCTGTGTAAGGGCTATTTGACCAAGAAGGAGAGTGATGGAGTGCTGCATCAGATGACCTGGCCTCCACAATCACCAAACCTGAACCCAATTGAGATGGTTTGGGATGAGTTGGACCGCAGAGTGAAGGAAAAGCAGTCAACAAGTGCTCAGCATATGTGGGAACTCATGAAGCTGGTTGAGAGAATGCCAAGAGTGTGCAAAGCTGTCTTCTAGGCAAAGGGTGGCTACTTTGAAGAATCTTGTTGTTGTATAACACTTTTTTGGTTACTACATGTTATTTCATAGTTTTGATGTCTTCACTATTATACAATGTAGAAAATAGTAAACACAAAGAAAAACCCTTGAATGAGTAATATTCCAAACTTTTGACTGCTACTGTATCTGTTATGTCTTCTTCCCTAATTACATTACGGCATATAAATTGTGTCTCCATTCCTACATCCACCATAGAGGTTAAAAGCAGACAGTCCCTCACATCTGGCCCAGTCCAGATGTGGACTGGGCCAGGCAGTGAAACTGTTCAACTGCTAGACTCGTACTGTAGCTGTGGGAGTGAAACTGTGATTTGCATAGACAGGGCTGGGTGGTTCTGCTTGTCCCAGAATAGAGCATCACTGTCACCAGATGTTCACTCTGTAAAATATAATGGAGATGTGTAGAATACACATTGTTGAAAACCATTGCTAAAACATCTAATATAATAACATCATATTAGGAATTAAACATTATAAATATATATGTTATGGAAAGTAACTGTTTAGCAGTGTGAGGTCTGAGAAAAGATCTTAGAGGTTTATTATCAAATATCACTAATTATTATCACTGGTATTGGTGCTACAGTATAACTGTCAGGCTCTGGTCATAGGGAAGCCTTTGGCTCCTCTATTTTCCTATAGAGACTGATAGTACTGCAGTACTAGTATAATACTATAGGGACTGATAGTACTGAAGTACTAGTATTATACAATAGGCACTGATAATACTGAAGTATTAGTATAATACAATAAGGGCTGATAGTACTGAAGTACTAGTATAATACTATAGAGACTGATAGTACTGAATTACTAGTATAATACAATAGAGACTCATAGTCCTGGGTTATGGGAACACATATAAATACGTTTATATCTTAGAACACTGATATACAGTATAACGTATTCACAACATGGTCAAATAATCATAATAATCATAATTAAAAGTTTTGAATGTGGATCCTCACCAGGAAGACTAATTACATAGGAAACTTTGCATTGTCAACACATGCTTCAGTGGTCCAAGAGTGTTTATAGCCCTCTGAGTTTAACACTTCATGACTGAGAGCTTTCCTCCATGACAACAGAACCCACAACAACCATGAATTGTATCACCATCTTCATCTGAACACTAGCTTTCTACATCAAGGTGAAAAAAAAGAGAAAGTTATATGTTTGTATTCTAAAAAGTAAACAATGAATAAACTGAAAGGTCAATGTATTGTTCATTCCTGGTTATTAATTCCAATTATTGGTGTTCTCTGTTTCAGAATCCAGAGAACAAAACACTGACTGTTAACCTAGGACAAACAGTCTCTCTGAACTGTAAAACTAGCAGTAATATGTATAGTAGTTGTTACAATGGTCAGTCATGGGGCCATCAGTGTCTATCCTGGTACCAACAGAAACCAGGAGAAAAACCCAAACTCATGATGCTCCCAGGAAACACACTCCATTCTGGGACTCTAGATCCACCATCAGTGAAGTCCAGTCTGAAGATGCAGGAGATTACTACAGTCAGAGTTTACACAGTGGAGCCGTACAAAAACCTCCCTCAGTCAGACTGCACTGTAACTGTACTGCTACAGCAGTACTACAGCTGGGACCTGCAGGGAGGAGATTATCCAATACAATGAGACACTGTGTAGTAGAGCTGAACAACAATAAAGTCAAACTAGAGTTATGTCTAGAAGACCTTATAATATAACTGATCACTAAATGTTTCTCCTGACCATTAACTACATGTTGACTCTGTTGAGTAACTCAAGGAAAACCATCAATCGTTCTGAATAGAGGTGATGTGCAATGATCAAAACCCCTTAAGATGACCTGTGTTTTGAAAAGCTAAAATGTAATCAACATGATTCAAACACATACAATAAACACCCTAAACATTACCCATACATCCTCCCACACACCACTGTGGTAGTTCCAGAGAGCAGCAGTTGAAGCAGGAGACTGGAGATGTCAGAGCTCTGGATATCTCCCCTTTAGATCAGAGTCAGTCAGCAGCATCACACAGTCCACTCACAGACTGCAGTTACTGACCCTGACCACTAGAGGGAGACAGAAAGCAGATACTATCTGGTCTAATAACACAGTAATGACAATATACTCCATTTGTAGATGTCTGTAATCAACATATCAGTCCGCATTCTGCACTGATATCAGAAACTATAGTGATTATATAGTTATCATGTTTCTACATCACATCATACAACATTTATTAGTTTGACTCTCCAGGAAGACTATTTACATATATCACACTTTGCATAGACAGCACATGCTTCAATGCTCTGGGAGTGTTTATAGCCCTGTGAGTTTAACACTTCATGACTGAGATCTGTCCTTCATGACAACAGAATTTCAACGATGACTTTTACCATGAGCTTTTTGTGGATATTGATGTTCTTAATTCAGGGTGAGATTTTACAATTTAATGCTCTTAAAATGACTTTCTAATCAAAATATGTAATATAGAAATTGCCTCTGCCTTGACAGAATTAGATACATGAAAATGTACACAAAAACATGTTTGAAATCAAATATTCTTAAATGTCTATTTCAGAATCCAGAGGACAGGTCACTGTGACTCAGACTCCTGCAGTGAAAGCTGTTCTCCCAGAACAGTCAGTTATTATAAACTGTAAAACCAGTGTGCATGTATATGATGGTTGTCCTGGGTTTTACAAATGTATGGCCTGGTATCAACAGAAACCTGGAGGAACTCCTAAACTCCTGATACACTCTTCAAACCAACGTCTGTCTGGGACTCCATCTAGATTCAGTGGCAGTGGAACTCATAGTGACTTCACTCTGACTATCAGTGGATTCCAGGCTGAAGATGCAGGAGATTACTACTGTCAGAGTTACCACAGTGGTGGAGTGTTCACACAGTGATATAGAGCCGTACAAAAACCTCCCTCAGTCAGACTGCAGTGACTGAGGGAGAAGAGATAGTGACATGGAACACTGGTCAACTGTGACATGACAATGAGTTCAACTGTGACATGACAATGAGTTCAACTGTGACATGACAATGAGTTCAAACGTGACATGACAATGAGTTCAACTGTGACATGACAATGAGTTCAACTGTGACATGACAATGAGTTCAACTGTGACATGAAAATATGGTTAGAAAGCAATCATTCAGATCACATGACCATCATCATCATTAACTAGCATGGTTATGTCTGTCTGATCTGGGTGATTAATGACCAAGGCTCAGCGCTACTTAAGTCTGACATGTTTTATTTGAGCGAACGTAGCAAACAAAATAACAAACGAAGGAAGCACCACGACCAGAACGTGCGTGTGTTGTCACAACAACCAATAACATTACAAACAATAATCCACAAAGTAGGTGGAACAGGTTACAACATAAATAGGTTCCCCAATTAGAGACAATGTTAAACAGCTGCCTCTAATTGGGGACCAAACACAAAACCACATAGACTTGACTAGAAACCCCTGTCAGGCCCTGAACATAAAAACATAGAGAATAGCTAGAGGCTTCCCTGTGGTTAGAGCCTGACAATGTCTTATACTATTTGTCATATAGCAGTTATATGAAGTTTTGAAACACTATACCTGTCGATTTGCAAAGCAAGATCTACTGAAGTAAAACAAAACGTGCTATGACATTAAGATTACTTCAAAGTTACAACTACTTCTGCCTCCCAAAACAAGTCCTCATACGGACCTCAATCAAATGTCTGATTTAAATGGATGTGATCTTCTAACATTACATGAGCAGGTTACTGACTGAGATCTGTGAATGAGACAAGATGCTGGACAATAGACACTACATATACTTTCTACCAGAGTTCAGGTCAATTACATTTAAATTCAGGAAATACACTAAAACTCAAATTCCAGGTCTCTTCAATCATTTTCTATTTCAACATTTTGAAATTGAATTGCAGTTTGATTTGAGTTTACTGGAATTTAAATGGAATTGACCCCAACCCTGCCATCTACACTAAATTATCTACACTACAATATCTATCTATCTACACTATGCTATCTATACTATAATATCTATCTATATTATCTACATACACTATCTATACTATCTATCTACACTACACTATCTATCTACACTACACAATCTATACAATACTATTTACACTATCTACATACACTACATACGGGGCGGCAGGTAGCCGAGTGGTTAGAGTGTTGGGCCCGTAACCGAAAGGTTGCTATTTGGAATCCCAGAGCTGGTGTTCTGCCCCTGAACAAGGCAGTTAACCCACTGTTCCTCGGCCGTCATTGTAAGTAAGAATTTGTTCTTAACTGACTTGCCTAGTTAAATAAAGGTTAAATAAAAATTATAATTCCCATTTTTTCTGTCATTAATTACATGATGGCATATCTGTTATGTCTCTCTCCCTGAATCCACCATGAAGGTTAAAACCAGTCCACTCTCTCACATCTGGCCCAGTCCAGGGTATTTCAGGAAGTGAAATTATTATCTTCAGCAAAGGACACATCAAAAATAAAGTGATTTGGAAATGCCCTCTATATATGAATATAAAAGTTAGATTGTTTTAAAGATACAAAAAATGTATATGATACAAAAAAGATGTATGAACCAAACAAGTGTAAAGTGCTCAAATAACTAGAGTTACTAGTCATACGGTGTCAGTTATACTTGTCATACAGATATTATTTAGGAATGTATCTGATCAGAATATTCTACTCATATTCATAGTATTTTCATCACATATCAACCACGTTAGATCATGAAGTCGGTTAAAACCATGAGACCTTTTGTCTTCACACTAACAGTGAAGTCGACCATGAACACAATGCAATAATGATGAATACTATATACAATACTATCATTATACCAGAAATAGGAGTGATATTTAGCAATTATACAAATCAGACATACAAAAAAACCTACAATTTATCATTTTGATTCAATAAATATTTATTTGAAAGAAGGCAAAGTCAAAAGTAATAGAAACAACGACATTCTTTAGAAAGGAAAATATGTAAAATCGCTATATTTTCATAGAGACATGTCAATAACCGGTTACCACCCGGTTACTCAACCCTGCACCTTAGAGGCTGCTGCCCTACGTACATAGACATGGAACACTGGTCACTTTAATAATGAAACACTGGTCACTTTAATAATGTTTACATACAGTTTTACCCATTTCATATGTATATACTGTATTCTAGTCAAGACCATCCTATTCATCTATTGCTGTACATATACTATTCTACCATACATATTATTCAGATAAATTATATATTCTATCCACATACTCTCCATAATGTCTATATATCCCATCACATACATACATACAGTCGTGGTAAAAATATTTGGTAATGACACAAGTATTGGTCTTCACAAAGTTTGCTGCTTCAGTGTTCTTAGATCTTTATGTCAGTAGTTACTATGGTAAACTGAAGTATAATTACAAGTATTCCATAAGTGTCAAAGGCTTTCATTGACAATGACATTCAGTTTATGCAAAGAGTCAATATTTGCAGTGTTGACCCTTCTTTTACAAGACCTCTGCAATCCGCCCTGGCATGCTGTCAATTAACTTCTGGGCCACATCCTGACTGATGGCAGGCCATTCTTGCAAAATCAATGCTTGGAGTTTGTCAGAAGTTGTGGGTTTTTGTTTGTCCACCCTCCTCTTGAGGATCGACCACAAGTTCTCAATGGGATTAAGGTCTGGGGAGTTTCCTGGCCATGGACCCAAAATGTCGATTTTTTTGTTCCCCGAGCCACTTAGTCATCACTTTTGCCTCATGGCAAGGTGCTCCATCATGCTGGAAAAGGCATTGGTCGTCACCAAACTGTTCTTGGATGGTTGGGAGAAGTTGCTCTCGGAGGATGTGTTGGTACCATTCTTTATTCATGGCTGTGTTCTTATGCAAAAGTGTGAGTGAGCCCACTCCCTTGGCTGAAAAGCAACCCCACACATGAATGGTCTCAGGATGCTTTACTGTTGGCATGACACAGGACTGATGGTAGCGCTCACCTTGTCTTCTTCGGACAAGGTGTTTTCCGGATGGCCCAAACAATCAGAAAGGGCATTCATCAGAGAAAATGACTCTACCCCAGTCCTCAGCAGTCCAATCCCTGTACCTTTTGCAGAATATCAGTCTGTCCCTGATGTTTTTCCTAGAGAGAAGTGGCTTCTTTGCTGCCCTTCTTGACACCAGGCCATCCTCCAAAAGTCTTTGCCTCACTGTGCGTGCAGATGCACTCACACCTGCCTGCTGCCATTCCTGAATAAGCTCTGCACTGGTGTTGCCCCGTTCCCGCAGCTGATTCAACTTTAGGAGATGGTCCTGACGCTTGCTGGACTTTCTTTGGCGCCCTGACGCCTTCTTCACAACAATTGAACCTCTCTCCTTGAAGTTCTTGATGATCCGGTTGATTTAGGTGCAATCTTACCAGCAGCAATATTCTTGCCTGTGAAGCCCTTTTTGTGCAAAGCAATGATGACGGCACGTGTTTCCTTGCAGGTAACTATGGTTGACAGAGGAAGCACCACCCTCCTTTTAAAGCTTCCAGTCTGTTATTCTGACTCAATCAGCATGACAGAGTGATCTCAGGCCTTGTCCTCGTCAACACTCACACCTGTGTTAACGAGACAATCACTGACATGATGGCAGCTGGTCCTTTTGTGGCAGGGCTGAAATGCAGTGGAAATGTTTTTTGGGGATTAAGTTTTCATGGCAAAGAGGGAGTTTGCAATTAATTGCAATTCATCTGATCACTCATGACATTCTGGAGTATATGCAAATTGCCATCATCAACACTGAGGCTGCAAACTTTGTGGAGACCAAAACTTATATGTATATACAGTGGGGAGAACAAGTATTTGATACACTGCCGATTTTGCAGGTTTTCCCACTTACAAAGCATGTAGAAGTCTGTAATTTTTTATCATAGGTACTCTTCAACTGTGAGTGACGGAATCTAAAACAAAAATCCAGAAAATCACATTGTATGATTTTTAAGTAATTAATTTGCATTTTATTGCATGACATAAGTATTTGATACATCAGAAAAGCAGAACTTAATATTTGGTACAGAAACCTTTGTTTGCAATTACAGAGATCATACGTTTCCTGTAGTTCTTGACCAGGTTTGCACACACTGCAGCAGGGATTTTGGCCCACTCCTCCATCCAGATCCTTCAGGTTTCGGGGCTGTCGCTGGGCAATACGGACTTTCAGCTCCCTCCAAAGAGTTTCTATTGGGTTCAGGTCTGGAGACTGGCTAGGCCACTCCAGGACCTTGAGATGCTTCTTACGGAGCCACTCCTTAGTTGCCCTGGCTGTGTGTTTCGGGTTGTTGTCATGCTGGAAGACCCAGCCACGACCCATCTTCAATGCTCTTACTGAGGGAAGGAGGTTGTTGGCCAAGATCTCGCGATACATGGCCCTATCCATCCTCCCCTCAATACGGTGCAGTCGTCCTGTCCCCTTTGCAGAAAAGCATCCCCAAAGAATGATGTTTCCACCTCCATGCTTCACGGTTGGGATGGTGTTCTTGGGGTTGTACTCATCCTTCTTCTTCCTCCAAACACGGCGAGTGGAGTTTAGACCAAAAAGCTCTATTTTTGTCTCATCAGACCACATGACCTTCTCCCATTCCTCCTCTGGATCATCCAGATGGTCATTGGCAAACTTCAGACGGGCCTGGACATGCGCTGGCTTGAGCAGGGGGACCTTGCGTGCGCTGCAGGATTTTAATCCATGACGGCGTAGTGTGTTACTAATGGTTTTCTTTGAGACTGTGGTCCCAGCTCTCTTCAGGTCATTGACCAGGTCCTGCCGTGTAGTTCTGGGCTGATCCCTCACCTTCCTCATGATCATTGATGCCCCACGAGGTGAGATCTTGCATGGTGCCCCAGACCGAGGGAGATTGACCGTCATCTTGAACTTCTTCCATTTTCTAATAATTGCGCCAACAGTTGTTGCCTTCTCACCAAGCTGCTTGCCTATTGTCCTGTAGCCCATCCCAGCCTTGTGCAGGTCTACAATTTTATCCCTGATGTCCTTACACAGCTCTCTGGCCTTGGCCATTGTGGAGAGGTTGGAGTCTGTTTGATTGAGTGTGTGGACAGGTGTCTTTTATACAGGTAACGAGTTCAAACAGGTGCAGTTAATACAGGTAATGAGTGGAGAACAGGAGGGCTTCTTAAAGAAAAACTAACAAGTCTGTGAGAGACGGAATTCTTACTGGTTGGTAGGTGATCAAATACTTATGTCATGCAATAAAATGCAAATTAATTATTTAAAAATCATACAATGTGATTTTCTGGATTTTTGTTTTAGATTCCGTCTCTCACAGTTGAAGTGTACCTATGTTAAAAAATTACAGACCTCTACATGCTTTGTAAGAAGGAAAACCAGCAAAATCGGCAGTGTATCAAATACTTGTTCTCCCCACTGTATATACACAGCGGGTGAAATAAGTATTGAACACGTCACCATTGTTCTCAGTAAATATATTTCCAAAGGTGCTATTGACATGAAATGTTCACCAGATGTTGTTAACAACCCAAGTAATCCATACATACAAAGAAACCAAAACAAATAACACATAGACTAAGTTGACTAAGCCTTTAAACAGCTTGGAAAATTCCAGAAAATAATGTCATGACTTTAGAAGCTTCTGATAGGCTAATTGAGATCATTTTAGAGATGGTGATGGTGGTGTATTCGGAACCTTTAGGGAAATATTTTCATCCAATACAATTGACAAAAGCAATTCAGAAGGAGATTGGGATAATTAAGTCGCCAAACCGGTTGGTTCTGGAAAAATACTGATTGTGGTTAATAGTGAAATGCAACAAGAGAAAAATCTGAAAATGGAGTCACTTAATGGAGGAAGTGTCAAGTGTCATATACCAGGTGCTGAGTTCAAACTGAGGCGGGAAATTGCAGGTATTGACTTGATGGTAACTATGGAGGAAATTAAAGAGTTGTTGAAAGGAGGGAAAGTGTTTGAAGCAAAAAGAATGATCAGTAAAAGGAATGGAGTTAGAGTTGAAACTATGACGGTTCTTATACATTTAGAAGAAATGTCACCAAAAAGAGTACAATTGGGATCAATACGTTTTCAGGTTAGAGAATATGTGCCGCCGCCACTGCGGTGTTTCAAGTGTCAAAGAATTGGACATACTGCAAATGTTTGTAGAAAACAGTTGAGATGTGCAAGATGTGGGGGAGGGGCATGAGTATGGAACATGTGCACCTGAAGATTAAGTTAAATGTTGTAATTGCAATGGTGAACATAGTGAAGCATATGGTGGATGTGAAGAACAAGAGAAGGCAATGGAAGCACAGAGATATAAGGTAGGAAATGATGTATCATATGTTGAGGCAGTGAAGAAGGTAAATGTCAAGAATATTGCACAACCAACCACAATAGTAACTCGACGGCAAATAGTGGAGCATTCAAATAGTCAAGTGGAACATGACAATATGGTTAAGACGCAGTGTGTACATGAAGGTTTGATTACTGATAAAACAATGATGGTAAATCGTATTGAATTCATAGCCTTTGTTTGCAAGGCGATAAATTGCTGCTCCGTGCATAAAAGCAGGACGAGCAAGTAGTTAAGGCGGCTCAGGAAATTCTGTTTTGATAAGGCTGATTGGGAAATGTTTTATACTGAATGTGAAATAGAGGTTAATAAATATCTTTGGAAGGATCTGTAGAAGAATGTGTTCATGAATTGAGTTTGGCTATATTGAAAGCTGCAACAATGGCCATTCCTATAAGAGGGAGAAGAGGTGGTCAACGAAGGATCGTTCCATGGTGGAATGAAGAATGTGGCAAGGCCATACAGGGTCGTGAGGAGGCTTATGAAATATTAAAGAATAACATGACAGTTAATAATATGATAGAGTTACAAAGAAAGAAAGCAAAAGTGAGGAAAGTTATTAAAATGGCAAAGAGAGGGGCATGGCGTGACTTCTGTTCATCTATAGGAAGAGACACTCAGCTAGGGGATGTGTGGAAGATGTTAAAAAGTATGATGGGAAAAGGTAAAACATACCAGTATTAAAAAAGTAGAGGTTATGGCTGAAACTAGTAAAGAAAAAGCAAATGTGTTGGGAAATGTCTTTGCAGCAATACATGAAGCAGTTCATTTAAGTGATGAAAGCAAAAGATGTATGGAGGAAAAAATGAGAATACATGATGATGTGTTCAGGAAAAAGGAAGATTCAGAGGAAGTGTTAGATGTAGAATTGAATATGTTTGAATTGAATAGTGCTATGGAGGGATGTGGTACAACGGCTCCAGGTGAGGATCGTTTGTGCTATATTATGTTTAAACATATGTCAGATGGTGTATTAGAGAAGATACTTAGGGTATGTAATAAAATATGGAAAGTAGGAATATTTCCAGGTGGATGGAAGCACGCGGTGGTACTGCCTTTAGTAAAGCCTGGTAAGGATCCATCAAGTCCAGATAGTTAAAGACCAACTGTACTTACCTCTAATTTGTGCAAGTGAATGGAAAAGCTTATTGTAAATATATTAGTGTATTATTTGGAGCAGAAGAGTTTGTTGAGTCCATGCCAGAGTGGTTTTAGGAAAGGTATATCAACTGTAGATGCATTAGTTAAAGGGAGTGATGAGATTGAAAAGGCACTGGCAACAAAATAAGTGCTTTCTGTGGTGTATTTTGACATTGAGAAAGCATACAACACCATGTGGAGGGAAGGTCTGTCAATAAAATTGAATAAATTAGGGATCGGTGGCAGGACGTACAATTGGATAATGGATTTTTTGTTTGACCAAACTTTTCAGGTTAGAGTAAGAGTGTCTGAGATGTCCAGGAAATGTGAGATAGTAAATGGTGCACCGCATGGCAGTGTCATCAGTCCTATTTTATTTTCAGTTATGATAGATGATATTTATGGAAGAGTAGGACCTGGGATAAGCACAGCTTTATACGCGGATGATGGAGCCATATGGAATAGAGGTGGAAATATTCTGTTTGTAATGAGAAAAATGCAAGAGGCTGTAACAGTGGTTGAGGATTGGTCGTTAACATGGGGATTTAAACTCTCAATTACAAAACCATGCCATATGTTGTTTACTAGGAAAAGGGTTAAGGAAGACAATATTATGAAATTATATGGACAAAGATTAGATAAGGTAACCGATTTTAAATATCTAGGTTTATGGTTAGATTAGAAACTTACATGGAGAACACATATATCAAGTATAGAAACAAAGTGTAAAAAGGTCTTAAACCTAATGAGAACAATAGTAGGTAGGGACTGGGGAACAGAAAGGCAATCATCACTGGATATTTACAGATCATTAATTAGATCAACATTTGATTATGGGTGTTTTGTGTATGGATTTTAAAACAACACTGTCAAAATCAGATCGAAAACAGTTAAGTGCACTTAGAATATGTACTGGAGGATTTAAAACAGGGCATTACAAATAGATCCGGGGGAAATACCATTGTCACTTAGAAGAGATAAACTAGGGATCATGGGAAACTCAAAAGGGATTAACAAAGACCTCAGAAAAAAATTTGTAGACCTCCACAAGACTGGTTCATCCTTGGGAGCAATTTCCAAACGCCTGAAGGTACCACGTTCATCTGTACAAACAATAGTACTGTAAGGTTTATGTTCAGAGAGGTCTCTGGAAACCTTTATGGTTTTCAGGTTTGGTGTCCAGAGACCTCTCTGGAAAACTCTATGTTTCTGTTTTGGAATTGGTCCCCAATTAAAGGCAGCTGCGCTGCATTGCTTCTAAATGTGGAGCCTATTTATGTTCAGCTTTCACACATGTGTTTGTGGGTTTTTGTGTGTGTTTCATTTTGGTTTTGTTTCACGCCGGTCGCGGTCTCGCCTTATATTATTTTTGTGCTTTCGATTTAATAAAAAGGAATGTCTTCGCACTACAGCTCTGTGCCTTGGCTCCTGTTTCCTAGCGATCGTGACAAGTTCGCCAGTATAAACACTATGGGACCACGCAGCCGTCATAGCGCTCAGGAAGGAGACGTGTTCTGCCATACTACGGTTTGTAACTGCACATGGGGACAAAGATTGTACTTTTTGGAGAAATGTCCTCTGGTCTGATGAAACAAAAGTAGAACTGTTTGGCTATAATGACCATCGTTATGTTTGGAGGAAAAAAGGGGATGCTTGCAAGCCGAAGAACACCATCCCAACCGTGAAGCACGGGGGTGGCAGCATCATGTTGTGGGGGTGCTTTGCAGCAGGAGGGACTGGTGCACTTCACAAAATAGATGGCATCATGAGGAAGGAGGCCTATAAACCTGACTCAGTTACACCAGTTCTTTTAGGAGGAATGGGCCAAAATTCACAACTTATTATGGGAAGCTTGTGGAAGGCTACCTGAAACGTTTGACCCAAGTTAAACAATTTAAAGGCAATGCTACCAAATACTAATTAAGTGTATGCAAACTTCTGACCCACTGGGAATGTGATGAAAGAAATAAAAGCTGAAATAAATCCTTCTCTCTACTATTATTCTGACATGTCACATTCTTAAAGTAAGGTTGTGATCCTAACTGACCTAAGACAGGGAATTTTTACTAGGATTAAATGTCAGGAATTGTGAAAAACTGAGTCCAAATGTATTTGGCTAAGATTTATGTAAACTTCCATCTTCAACTATATATACTCCAACGTTGCTCCTCCTAATATTTATATATATTTTTAATTCCATTATTTTACTTTCTATTTTACTACTGGGAACACAAGCATTTCACTACACCTGCAATAACATCTGCTAAATATGTGTATGCAACCAATACAATGTGATTTAATTTATGCATTTTACAGTGTTTTAACTGCCATTCATTGTCATGTTTTGGTATTGAGTCTCATATGTATACTGTATGTATGCTGCTCTCTTGGCTAGGGCTCAGTTGAAAAATATGTACATCTCAGTGGGAATTATCTGGTTAAATAAACAATAAATAAAATGAAATCTTAACATGTAGAGGAGATTCTGGGTTTTCATGTACTGTACAGAGTCCCAGTGTATCTGATCAGAGACACGGGAGAGGAGGGAGGAAGCTGAACTCAGTCAGGAACAGAGTAGCAATCCTGCACAGTGGAGCCCCTCTTCTCTCAGAGGCAGTCCAGTATTCAATCCACTCAGTCCACAGAGACCACGGCACTAACACTTTTCTACCTGCAGGGGGCGACACATGACCAATAATCATTTGGAGGTGGAAAATAACTAGTATTCCATAAATTATCTACAATATCTACACTAGACTATCTATATTATCTACATACACTATCTATCTACACTACACAATCTATACAATACTATTTACACTATCTACATACACTACATAAGGGGCAGCAGGTAGCCGAGTGGTTAGAGTGTTGGGCCCGTAACCGAAAGGTTGCTATTTTGAATCCCCGAGCTGACGTTCTGCCCCTGAACAAGGCAGTTAACCCACTGTTCCTAGGCCATCATTGTAAGTAAGAATTTGTTCTTAACTGACTTGCCTAGTTAAATAAAGGTTAAATAAAAATTATAATTCCCATTTTTTCTGTCATTAATTACATGATGGCATATCTGTTATGTCTCTCTCCCTGAATCCACCATGAAGGTTAAAACCAGTACACTCTCTCACATCTGGCCCAGTCCAGGGTATTTCAGGAAGTGAAACTGTTCAACTGCTAGACTGATATCTGTGGGAGTGAAACTGTGATTTACATAGACAGGGCTGGGTGGTTCTGCTTGTCCCAGAATAGAGCAGCACTGTCACTATAACGGCACAAGGCGAGACCCAGATGCAGACACAGGAGGCAGATGGTTTGAGTTCCAATATTTATTATAACACAAGGGGTAGGCAAAAGGCAGGCTCGAGGTCGGGACAGGAAAGGTTCTGAACTAGGTCAGAGTCCAAACAGTAGAGGGCAGCAGGCAGGCTTGAGGTCAGGGCACGATAAATAGTCAGGCAGGCGGGCTCAGTGTCAATAAAGTACCTATCTATCTATCTATCTATCTATCTATCTATCTATCTATCTATCTATCTATCTATCTATCTATCTATCTATCTATCTATCTATCTATCTATCTATTTATCTATCTAGGACAGGCAAGGGTCAGAACCAGGAGGACTAGGAAAAAACAGACTGGGGGAAAATAGGAGCTAGGAGAAAAACCGGTGGTTGAGACAGAAAGACAGGTATAAATACACAGGGGATAATGAGCGACACCTGGAAGGGGTGGAGACAAGCACAAGGACAGGTGAGACAGATCAGGGCGTGACAGTCACCAGATGTTCACTCTGTCCCCAGGGGGTTGGAGGTAGAGAAGACTATGACTATCTTGAAGATGTGATTCTTGTAAGATTATGTGTAAAACTTTTTAGATAAATGCAGGTGTGATCAAATTCTTGAGAGTCCAAGATATTGATCAGAAGTCAAACTATTAAAAGAGACAACAAAAAGATTTGCTCCAAAAGGAAATCGTTATTTTCATCTATTAATCAAATCATCGAAGCACACGTTTCTACAGTATCTAATAGTAATAAAATAGAACACATCACATCTAACACTGATACAACCTCTAGTCTACAGAGACGATTGATACATGAACTCAAGCAAAGCCAAATGTTAGACTTCATGTCAGTAATCAATAAGACAGAACATCTGATCTCAGAACAGAGTCAAAGCAGAGGAACCAGCAGCCTCTCTCCACAGGGGTGTGTGACTGAAGGGTCCTACCCAGAACAGTCAGCCCTCCTCAGGGTCTTGATGACTGGATTCTGGGATTTCTGCTGGGCTTCACAGGTCACCTCTCCTGCATTGTTCCACTCCTCGGCAGTGAGAGTCAGGGTGCTGCTCCAGCTGTACAGGCCGTCCTTCTCCAGGACCCTGGAACTGGCCTCCTGATTCCTGCTGGTCTCATCCACTTTCTAGCTCATGGTCCAGAGGGGAAGCCCTTGTTGGCGAGACACATCAATGTGGCTGTTGTTGTACTGGACAGCTCCTCACTATAGGGGGGCAGGATGGTGAGGGTGGGGGCACTGTTACCTGGAACAAAGACAACACATCAACTAAGTAACTGCATCAAGTACAGCAACAGTAAGATATTATCTTCAGCAAAGGACACATCAAAATAAAGTGATTTGTAAATGCCCTCTATATATGAATATACAAGTTAGATTGTTTTAAAGATAAAAATAAATATGATACAAAAAAGATGTATGAACCAAACAAGTGTAAAGTGCTCAAATAACTAGAGTTACTAGTCATACGGTGTCAGTTATACATGTCATACAGATATTATTTAGGAATGTATCGGATCAGAATATTCTACTCATATTCATAGTATTTTCATCACATATCAACCATGTTAGATCATGAAGTCGGTTACAACCATGATACCTTTTGTCTTCACACTAACAGTGAAGTCTACCATGAACACAATGCAATAATGATTAATACTATATACAATACTATCATTATACCAGAAATAGGAGTGATATTTTGCAATTATACAAATCAGACATACAAAAAAAACTACAATTTATCATTTCGATTCAATAAATATTTATTTGAAAGAAGGCTAAGTCAAAAGTAATAGAAAAAACTATATTTTATATAGGAAAATATGAACATCATATTTTCATAGAGACATGTCACTAGCCGGCTACCACCCGGTTACTCAACCCTGCACCTTAGAGGCTGCTGTCCTACGTACATAGACATGGAACACTGGTCACTTTTATAATGAAACACTGGTCACTTTAATAATTTGTACATACAGTTTTACCCATTTCATATGTATACTGTATTCTAGTCAAGACCATCCTATTCATCTATTGCTGTACATATACTATTCTACCATACATATTATTCAGATAAATTATATATTCTATCCACATACTCTCCATAATGTCTATATATTCCATCACATACATACAGTTGTGGTAAAACGTTTTGGTAATGACACAAGTATTGGTCTCCACAAAGTTTCCTGCTTCAGTGTTCTTAGATCTTTATGTCAGTAGTTACTATGGTACACTGAAGTATAATTACAAGTATTCCATAAGTGTCAAAGGCTTTCATTGACAATGACATTCAGTTTATGCAAAGAGTCAATATTTGCAGTGTTGACCCTTCTTTGACAAGACCTCTGCAATCCGCCCTGGCATGCTGTCAATTAACTTCTGGGCCACATCCTGACTGATGGCAGGCCATTCTTGCAAAATCAATGCTTGGAGTTTGTCAGAAGTTGTGGGTTTTTGTTTGTCCACCCTCCTCTTGAGGATCAACCACAAGTTCTCAATGGGATTAAGGTCTGGGGAGTTTCCTGGCCATGGACCCAAAATGTTTTTTTTTGTTCCCCGAGCCACTTAGTTATCACTTTTGCCTCATGGCAAGGTGCTCCATCATGCTGGAAAAGGCATTGGTCGTCACCAAACTGTTCTTGGATGGTTGGGAGAAGTTGCTCTCGGAGGATGTGTTGGTACCATTCTTTATTCATGGCTGTGTTCTTAGGCAAAATTGTGAGTGAGCCCACTCCCTTGGCTGAAGAGCAACCCCACACATGAATGGTCTGAGGATGCTCTACTGTTGGCATGACACAGGACTGATGGTAGCGCTCACCTTGTCTTCTACGGACAAGGTGTTTTCCGAATGGCCCAAACAATCAGAAAGGGCATTCATCAGAGAAAATGACTCTACCCCAGTCCTCAGCAGTCCAATCCCTGTACCTTTTGCAGAATATCAGTCTGTCCCTGATGTTTTTCCTGGAGAGAAGTGGCTTCTTTGCTGCCCTTCTTGACACCAGGCCATCCTCCAAAAGTCTTCGCCTCACTGTGCGTGCAGATGCACTCACACCTGCCTGCTGCCATTCCTGAGCAAGCTCTGCACTGGTGTTGCCCCGTTCCCGCAGCTGAATCAACTTTAGGAGATGGTCCTGACGCTTGCTGGACTTTCTTTGGCGCCCTGACGCCTTCTTCACAACAATTTAACCTCTCTCCTTGAAGTTCTTGATGATCCGATAAATGGTTGATTTAGGTGCAATCTTACCAGCAGCAATATCCTTGCCTGTGAAGCCCTTTTTGTGCAAAGCAATGATGACGGCACGTGTTTCCTTGCAGGTAACTATGGTTGACAGAGGAAGCACCACCCTCCTTTTAAAGCTTCCAGTCTGTTATTCTGACTCAATCAGCATGACAGAGTGATCTCCAGCCTTGTCCTCGTCAACACTCACACTTGTGTTAACGAGACAATCACTGACATGATGGCAGCTGGTCCTTTTGTGGCAGGGCTGAAATGCATTGGAAATGTTTTGGGGGGATTAAGTTTTCATGGCAAAGAGGGACTTTGCAATTAATTGCAATTCATCTGATCACTCATGACATTCTGGAGTATATGCAAATTGCCATCATCAACACTGAGGCTGCAAACTTTTTTTTTGTTTTTTATTTTTTTATTTTTTTATTTCACCTTTATTTAACCAGGTAGGTCAGTTGAGAACAAGTTCTCATTTGCAACTGCGACCTGGCCAAGACAAAGCAAAGCAGTGCGACAAATAACAACACAGAGTTACACATTAAACAAACAGTCAAAAACAGAAAAATCTATATACAGAGTGCAAAATGTAGTGCAAAATGCAGTAAGATTAGGAGGTAGGACAATAAATAGACTATAGTGGTGAAAATAAATTACAGATTAGCATTAACACTGGAATGAAGGATGTGCAAATTATGATGTGCAAATAGATATACTGGAGTGCAAGATTAGTGAAAATAAACAAAAATAAATATGGGGATGAGGTAGTAGTGTGGGCTATTTACAGAAGGGACTTTGTGGAGACCAAAACTTATATGTATATATATACACAGCGGGTGAAATAAGAATTGAACACGTCACCATTTTTCTCAGTAAATATATTTCCAAAGGTGCTATTGACATGAAATGTTCACCAGATGTTCGTAACAACCCAAGTAATCCATACATACAAAGAAACCAAAACAAATATGTTCAGAAATTAAGTTATGTGTAATAATGTGAAATTACACAGGGAAAAAGTATTGAACACACTTACTGATATTTATTTAATACTTTGTACAAAATCCTTTGTTGGTAATGACAGCTTCAAGACGCCTCCTGTATGGAGAAACTAGTCGCATGCATTGCTCTGGTGTGATTCTGGCCCATTCTTCCACACAAACAGTCTTCAAATCTTGAAGGTTCCGTGGGCCTCGTCTATGAATCTTGATCTTCAGTTCTTTCCATAATTTCTGAACTTATTTGTTTTGGTTTCTTTGTATGTATGGATTACTTGGGTTGTTACCAACATCTGGTGAAAATGTAATGTCAATAGCACCTTTGGAAATATATTTACTGAGACAAATGGTGACGTGTTCAATACTTATTTCACTCGCTGTATACATATATACAGTTGAAGTCGGAAGTTTACATACACTTAGGTTGATGTCATTAAAACTAATTTTTCACGTTAACAAACTATAGTTTTGGCAAGTCGGTTAGGACATCTGTTTACAGACAGATTATTTCACTATAACACAATTCCAGTGGGTCAGAAGTTTACATAGACTAAGTTGACTGAGCCTTTAAACAACTTGGAAAATTCCAGAAAATAATGTCATGACTTTAGAAGCTTCTGATAGGCTAATTGAGATAATTTTTGTCAATTGGACCTGTACCTGTGGATGTATTTCAAGGCCTACCTTCGGACGTAGAGAGAGCTAGAAGGTGGAGGGTTGTTTTTTGGTTGTTTGACAAGTTAACGTTGGAGTGATTTTGTAAGTTTTGTTTGTTTGTATGACAAGTTTAGAGAGGTTGTCGTCATGGCGGGAAGTTCAGATGGAAGTTATAACTCAATGAATGAAGATGGTATTTCAGAGAACGGAAAATTTACAATGGTTAAGAAAAAGCAAAAAAATAAGAGAGGGCAAAAGGAGGACGACGGGTTAAATAGTGGTGGGGGAAATATGAGTAGTGATAACAGACCAGTAAAACGTAGGAAAACAAGAGAGGATGAAATGGAAGAATACAAAGTGATGGTGGTGTATTCGGAACCTTTAGGGAAAGATTTTCATCCAATACAATTGACAAATGCAATTCAGAAGGAGATTGGGATAATTAAGTCGCCAAACCGGTTGGTTCTGGAAAAATACTGATTGTGGTTAATAGTGAAATGCAACAAGAGAAAATTCTGAACATGGAGTCACTTAATGGAGGAAGTGTCAAGTGTCATATACCAGGTGCTGAGTTCAAACTGAGGGGGGAAATTGCAGGTATTGACTTGATGGTAACTATGGAGGAAATTAAAGAGTTGTTGAAAGGAGGGAAAGTGTTTGAAGCAAAGAGAATTAGCAGTAAAAGGAATGGAGTTAAAGTTGAAACTACGACGGTTCTTATACATTTAGAAGAAATGTCACCAAAAAGAGTACAATTTGGATCAATACGTTTTCAGGTTAGAGAATATGTGCCGCCGCCACTGCGGTGTTTCAAGCGTCAAAGAATTGGACATACTGGTAATGTTTGTAGAAAACAGTTGAGATGTGCAAGATGTGGGGGAGGGGCATGAGTATGGAACATGTGCACCTGAACATTAAGTTAAATGTTGTAATTGCAATGGTGAACATAGTGCAGCAAATGGTGGATGTGAAGAACAAGAGAAGGCAATGGAAGCACAGAGATATAAGGTAGGAAATGATGTATCATATGTTGAGGCAGTGAAGAAGGTAAATGTCAAGAATATTGCACAACCAACCACAATAGTAAATCGACGGCAAATAGTGGAACGTTCAAATAGTCAAGTGGAACATGACAATATAGTTAAGACGCAGTGTGTACATGAAGGTTTGATTACTGATAAAACAATGATGGTCAATCGTATTGAATTCATAGCCTTTGTTTGCAAGGCGATAAATTGCTGCTCAGTGCATAAAAGCAGGACGAGCAAGTAGTTAAGACGGCTCAGGAAATTCTGTTTTGATAAGGCTGATTGGGAAATGTTTTATACTGAGTGTGAAATAGAGGTTAATAAAGTATCTTTGGAAGGATCTGTAGAAGAATGTGTTCATGAATTGAGTTTGGCTATATTGAAAGCTGCAACAATGGCCATTCCTATAAGAGGGAAAAGAGGAGGTCAACGAAGGATCGTTCCATGGTGGAATGAAGAATGTGGCAAGGTCATACAGGGTCGTGAGGAGGCATATGAAATACTAAAGAATAACATGACAGTTAATAATATGATAGAGTTACAAAGAAAGAAAGCAAAAGTGAGGAAAGTTATTAAAATGGCAAAGAGAGGGGCATGGCGTGACTTCTGTTCATCTATAGGAAGAGACACTCAGCTAGGGGATGTGTGGAAGATGTTAAAAAGGATGATGGGAAAAGGTAAAACAGTAAACATACCAGTATTAAAAAAGTAGAGGTTATGGCTGAAACTAGTAAAGAAAAAGCAAATGTGTTGGGAAATGTCTTTGCAGCAATACATGAAGCAGTTCATTTAAGTGATGAAAGCAAAAGATGTATGGAGGAAAAAATGAGAATACATGATGATGTGTTCAGGAAAAAGGAAGATTCAGAGGAAGTGTTAGATGTAGAATTGAATATGTTTGAATTGAATAGTGCTATGGAGGGATGTGGTACAACGGCTCCAGGTGAGGATCGTTTGTGCTATATTATGTTTAAACATATGTCAGATGGTGTATTAGAGAAGATACTTAGGGTATGTAATAAAATATGGAAAGTAGGAATATTTCCAGGTGGATGGAAGCACGCGGTGGTACTGCCTTTAGTAAAGCCTGGTAAGGATCCATCAAGTCCAGATAGTTAAAGACCAACTGTACTTACCTCTAATTTGTGCAAGTGAATGGAAAAGCTTATTGTAAATATATTAGTGTATTATTTGGAGCAGAAGAGTTTGTTGAGTCCATGCCAGAGTGGTTTTAGGAAAGGTAGAACAACTGTAGATGCATTAGTTAAAGGGAGTGATGAGATTGAAAAGGCACTGGCAACAAAATAAGTGCTTTCTGTGGTGTATTTTGACATTGAGAAAGCATACGACACCATGTGGAGGGAAGGTCTGTCAATAAAATTGAATAAATTAGGGATCGGTGGCAGGACGTACAATTGGATAATGGATTTTTTGTTTGACCAAACTTTTCAGGTTAGAGTAAGAGTGTCTGAGATGTCCAGGAAATGTGAGATAGTAAATGGTGCACCGCATGGCAGTGTCATCAGTCCTATTTTATTTTCAGTTATGATAGATGATATTTATGGAAGAGTAGGACCTGGGATAAGCACAGCTTTATACGCGGATGATGGAGCCATATGGAATAGAGGTGGAAATATTCTGTTTGTAATGAGAAAAATGCAAGAGGCTGTAACAGTGGTTGAGGATTGGTCGTTAACATGGGGATTTAAACTCTCAATTACAAAACCATGCCATATGTTGTTTACTAGGAAAAGGGTTAAGGAAGACAATATTATGAAATTATATGAACAAAGATTAGATAAGGTAATCGAGTTTAAATATCTAGGTTTATGGTTAGATTAGAAACTTACATGGAGAACACATATATCAAGTATAGAAACAAAGTGTAAAAAGGTCTTAAACCTAATGAGAACAATAGTAGGTAGGGACTGGGGAACAGAAAGGCAATCATTACTGGATATTTACAGATCATTAATTAGATCTACATTGTTTTGTGTATGGATTTTAAAACAACACTGTCAAAATCAGATCGAAAACAGTTAAGGGCACTTAGAATATGTACTGGAGGATTTAAAACAACACCGGTGGAGGCATTACAAATAGATCCGGGGGAAATACCATTGTCACTTAGAAGAGATAAACTAGGGATCATGGGAAACTCAAAAGGGATTAACAAAGACCTCAGAAAAAAATTTGTAGACCTCCACAAGACTGGTTCATCCTTGGGAGCAATTTCCAAACGCCTGAAGGTACCACGTTCATCTGTACAAACAATAGTACTGTAAGGTTTATGTTCAGAGAGGTCTCTGGAAACCTTTATGGTTTTCAGGTTTGGTGTCCAGAGACCTCTCTGGAAAACTCTATGTTTCTGTTTTGGAATTGGTCCCCAATTAAAGGCAGCTGTGCTGCATTGCTTCTAAATGTGGAGCCTATTTATGTTCAGCTTTCACACATGTGTTTGTGGGTTTTTGTGTGTGTTTCATTTTGGTTTTGTTTCACGCCGGTCGCGGTCTCGCCTTATATTATTTTTGTGCTTTCGATTTAATAAAAAGGAATGTCTTCGCACTACAGCTCTGTGCCTTGGCTCCTGTTTCCTAGCGATCGTGACAAGTTCGCCAGTATAAACACTATGGGACCACGCAGCCGTCATAGCGCTCAGGAAGGAGACGTGTTCTGCCATACTACGGTTTGTAACTGCACATGGGGACAAAGATTGTACTTTTTGGAGAAATGTCCTCTGGTCTGATGAAACAAAAGTAGAACTGTTTGGCTATAATGACCATCGTTATGTTTGGAGGAAAAAGGGGGAGGCTTGCAAGCCGAAGAACACCATCCCAACCGTGAAGCACGGGGGTGGCAGCATCATGTTGTGGGGGTGCTTTGCAGCAGGAGGGACTGGTGCACTTCACAAAATAGATGGCATCATGAGGAAGGAGGCCTATAAACCTGACTCAGTTACACCAGTTCTTTTAGGAGGAATGGGCCAAAATTCACAACTTATTATGGGAAGCTTGTGGAAGGCTACCTGAAACGTTTGACCCAAGTTAAACAATTTAAAGGCAATGCTACCAAATACTAATTAAGTGTATGCAAACTTCTGACCCACTGGGAATGTGATGAAAGAAATAAAAGCTGAAATAAATCCTTCTCTCTACTATTATTCTGACATGTCACATTCTTAAAGTAAGGTTGTGATCCTAACTGACCTAAGACAGGGAATTTTTACTAGGATTAAATGTCAGGAATTGTGAAAAACTGAGTCCAAATGTATTTGGCTAAGATTTATGTAAACTTCCATCTTCAACTATATATACTCCAACGTTGCTCCTCCTAATATTTATATATATTTTTAATTCCATTATTTTACTTTCTATTTTACTACTGGGAACACAAGCATTTCACTACACCTGCAATAACATCTGCTAAATATGTGTATGCAACCAATACAATGTGATTTAATTTATGCATTTTACAGTGTTTTAACTGCCATTCATTGTCATGTTTTGGTATTGAGTCTCATATGTATACTGTATGTATGCTGCTCTCTTGGCTAGGGCTCAGTTGAAAAATATGTACATCTCAGTGGGAATTATCTGGTTAAATAAACAATAAATAAAATGAAATCTTAACATGTAGAGGAGATTCTGGGTTTTCATGTACTGTACAGAGTCCCAGTGTATCTGATCAGAGACACGGGAGAGGAGGGAGGAAGCTGAACTCAGTCAGGAACAGAGTAGCAATCCTGCACAGTGGAGCCCCTCTTCTCTCAGAGGCAGTCCAGTATTCAATCCACTCAGTCCACAGAGACCACGGCACTAACACTTTTCTACCTGCAGGGGGCGACACATGACCAATAATCATTTGGAGGTGGAAAATAACTAGTATTCCACTTTTCCTTCGATATCAATATGTTACCATAACATATTACCATAACACTAATCAACAGACAAAGTTATATAATAATATGATGTGTTACTTTTATTTCATTTTCTCCAGTATTCATTATGGTTTAGTCTTGCTAAACAACATTAATAGTGATCATATGATATAGTACTTAAACCAATAATAGCATTGTGTTTATACCCTTTTTATTAACGTAATTTATTGACATATTATTATGGACTTCTATGATTATTAGGTGACAATTGTGGGAGAAAGATCATCAGATTGTAATGGACTCTCAGTTCTAATCTGATGGATCCTTAGTGGTCTAAGTTTACTGAATAATGGTGGATGGGGAGAAGACCAGAAGATTATTTGCATAGTGATGATGCTCTGCATAGACAGCACATGCTTCAGTGGTCTGAGAGTGTTTATATCCCTGTGAGTTTAACACTTCATGACAGAGCTGTCCTTCATGACAACAGAATTTCAGCAATGACTTTTATCATGATCTTTGTGTGCATATTGATGTTCTTAATTCAAGGTATGATTTACAATTTGTTGGTCTAAATTTACAAAAAAAATGTTCTTAATTTTGCCTCAAATTGAGAAAATGAGACATTATATATTTAGACAACATGGCCAATTGTTATCACATAAATAATAAGTTCTTATATTTTTCTGTTTCAGAATCCAGAGGACAGTACACTGTGACTCAGACTCCTGCAGTGAAAGCTGTTCTCCTAGGAAAGACAGTCTCTCTGAACTGTAAAATCAGCCATAATGTGCATTATGCAGATGGTCTTTATCCCAAATTAGCCTGGTACCACCAGAAACCTGGAGGAGCTACTAAGCTCCTTATTTACCTGGCTACAAGACTTCAGTCTGGGACTCCATCTAGAGTCAGTGGCAATGGATCTCATAGTGACTTCACTCTGACCATCAGTGAAGTCCAGGCTGAAGATGCAGGAGATTACTACTGTCAGAGTTACCACAGTGGTCCAGTGTTCACACAGTGATTCAGAGCCGTACAATAACCTCCCTCAGTATGACTGCTACAGCTGGGACCTACTGGTGCTGAGGGGGAAGAGACAGTGATATGGAACACTGGTCACTAGATGAGGTCAACTGTGACGTGACAATATGGTTAGAAAGCAATCATTCAGATCACATGACCATCATCATCATTATTATGGTTATGACTTATAGTATTTGTTATGGCCTGAAAATGTATATACAAGTTATTTGATGTTTTGAAACACAATGCCTGTCCATATGCAAAGCAAGATCTACTAAAGTAAAACTAAAGGTGTTCTGACATCAACATTACTTCAAAGTTACAATCACTTCAGCCCCCCAAAACAAGTCCTCATATGGACCTCAATCAAATGTCTGATTTAAATGGATATGATCTTCTAACATAATATGAACTATTTTGATACATGATGCTGGACTCTATCACGAGACAACAATAGACACTACATACACTATCTACCAGGGTTGGGGTCAATCATGAATAGATGGCGCCGACCGAGATGGCAGCTTCGCGACTAGCCCTTAGGAAACTCTGCAGTATTTTGTTTGTTTATGTACTATTTTTTACGTTGTTAGCTCAGGAATAGTTTTTGTATCATTATATACAGCCGGGAAGAACTATTGGATATTAGAGCGGGGGTAACTCACCTGAACCACCAGCATTACGACAAGGATTACACCTTCCCTGGAGCAGATCCTTTGTTCGCTCTCTGTAGAGAAATTGAACTTATTCCAGATGCTGACCCAAAACAACGCCAGCGGAGGAGAGGTACTCTGGGCGGCCTTCTGGTCCGACTCAGAAAGCGCTCAACCACCCACTGCTCCCATTTTACTCGCTAATGTCCAATCTCTGGATAATAAGGTTGATGAGCTTAGGGCGAGAGTTTCTTTACAGCGAGACACCAGAGATTGTAACATACTCTGCTTCACTGAAACATTTTTTTTATTTTTTATTTTTTTATTTCACCTTTATTTAACCAGGTAGGTCAGTTGAGAACAAGTTCTCATTTGCAACTGCGACCTGGCCAAGACAAAGCAAAGCAGTGCGACAAAAAAACAACAACACAGAGTTACACATTAAACAAACAGTCAAAAACACAATAGAAAATCTATAAACAGAGTGCAAAATGTAGTGCAAAAATGCAGTAAGGTTGGGAGGTAGGACAATAAATAGACTATAGAATAGAAATAAATTACAGAATTATCATCATTAACACAGGAATGAAGGATGTGCAAATTATGATGTGCAAATAGAGATACTGGAGTGCAAGATTAGTGAAAAATAAACAAAAATAAATATGGGGATGAGGTAGTAGTGTGGGCTATTTACAGAAGGGCTATATACAGGTGCAGTGATCGATAAGCAGCTTTGACAGCTGATGCTTAAAGGTATTGAGGGAGATAGGAACCTCTAGCTTCAATGATTTTTGCAATTCGTTCCAGTCATTGGCAGCAGCGAACTGGAAGGAATGGCGGCCAAAGGAGGTGTTGGCTTTGGGGGTGACCAGTGAGATATACCTGCTGGAGCGCATGCTACGGGTGGGTGTTGCTATGGTGACCAGTGAGCTGAGATAGGGCGGGGATTTACCTAATAAAGACTTATAGATGACCTGGAGCCAGTGGGTTTGGCGACGAATATATAGTGAAGGCCAGCCAACGAGAGCATACAGGTCGCAGTGGTGGGTAGTGTAAGGGGCTTTGGTGACAAAACGGATGGCACTATGATAGACTACATCCAATTTGCTAAGTAGAGTGTTGGAGGCTAGTTTGTAAATGACATCGCCAAAATCAAGGATCGGTAGGATAGTCAGTTTTACAAGGGCATGTTTGGCAGCATGAGTGAAGGAGGCTCTGTTGCGAAATAGGAAGCCAATTCTGGATTTAATTTTGGATTGGAGATGGTTGATGTGAGTCTGGAAGTTGAGTTTATAGTCTAACCAGATGCCTAGGTATTTGTAGGTGTCCACGTATTCTAATTCGGATCCGTCGAGAGTAGTGATGATAGTCCGGTGGGCGGGTGCTGGCATTGTTCGATAGAAAAGCATGCACTTAGTTTTACTAGCGTTTAAGAGCAGTTGTAGGCCACGGAAGGAGTGTTGTATGGCATTGAAGCTTGATTGAAGGTTAGTAAACACAGTATCCAAAGAGGGTCCAGTTGTATACAGAATGGTGTCATCTGCGTAGAGATGGATGAGAGAGTCACCAGCAGCGAGAGCAACATCGTTGATATATATAGAGAAAAGGGTTGGCCCAAGAATTGAACCCTGTGGCACCCCCATAGAGACTGCCAGAGGATCGGACAATAGGCCCTCCGATTTGACACACTGAACTCTGTCTGCAAAGTAGTTAGAGAACCAATCAAGGCAGTCACTTGAGAAACCAAGGCTGTTGAGTCTGCCAATAAGAATGCGGTGATTGACAGAGTCGAAAGCCTTAGCCAGGTCGATGAAAACGGCTGCACAGTACTGTCTTTTATCGATGGCGGTTATGATATCGTTCAGTACCTTGAGCGTAGCTGAGGTGCACCCATGACCAGCTCGGAAACCAGATTGCATAGCAGAGAAGGTACGGTGGGATTCGAAGTGGTCAGTTATCTGTTTGTTAACTTGGCTTTCGAAAACTTTAGAAAGGCAGGGCAGGATGGATATTGGTCTATAACAGTTTGGGTCTAGAGTGTCTCCTCCTTTGAAGAGGGGGATGACCGCGGCAGCTTTCCAATCTCTAGGGATCTCAGACGATACGAAAGAGAGGTTGAACAGTCTAGTGATAGGTGTTGCAACAATTTTGGCTGATAATTTCAGAAAGAGAGGGTCCAGATTATCTAGCCCAGCAGATTTGTAGGGGTCCAGACTTAGCAGCTCTTTCAGAACATCAGCTGTCAGGATTTGGGTGAAGGAGAAGCGGGGGGGGCTTGGGCAAGTAGCTGCCGGGGGTGCAGAGCTGTTGACCGGGGTAGGGGTAGTCAGATGGAAAGCATGGCCAGCCGTAGCAAAATGCTTATTGAAATGTTCAATAATCGTGGATTTATCGGTGGTAACAGTGTTTCCGAGCCTCAGTGCAGTGGGCAACTGGGAGGAGGTGCTCTTATTCTCCATGGACTTTACAGTGTCCCAGAACTTTTTGGAGTTAGTACTACAGGAAGCAAATTTCTCTTTGAAAAAGCTGGCCTTTGCTTTCCTAACTGACTGGGTGTACTTGTTCCTGACTTCCCTGAATAGCTGCATATCGCGGGGGCTATTCGATGCTAATGCAGTGCGCCACAGGATGTTTTTGTGTTGGTCTAGTGCAGTCAAGTCTGGGGTGAACCAAGGGCTATATCTATTCTTAGTTCTACGTTTTTTAAAAGGGGCATGCTTATTTAGGATGGTGAGGAAAGCACTTTTAAAGAACAACCAGGCGTCCTCTACTGACGGGATGAGGTCAATATCCTTCCAGGATACCTGGGCCAGATCGAATAGAAAGGCCTGCTCGCAAAAGTGTTTTAGGGAGCGTTTGACAGTGATAAGGGGTGGTCGTTTGGCCGCTGACCCATTGCGAACACAGGCGATGAGGCAGTGATCGCTGAGATCCTGGTTGAAAACAGAGGAGGTGTATTTGGAGGGCAAGTTAGTCAGGATGATATCAATAATGGTACCCATGTTTACGGATTTTGGGTTGTACCTGGTGGGTTCCTTGATAATTTGTGTGAGATTGAGGGCATCTATCTTAGATTGAAAGACAGCCGGGGTGTTAAGCATATCCCAATTTAAGTCACCTAACAGTACAAACTCTGAAGATAGATGGGGGGCAATCAATTCACATATGGAGTCCAGGGCACAGCTGGGGGCTGAGGGGGGTCTGTAACAGGCGGCAACAGTGAGAGACTTATTTCTGGATAGGTGGATTTTTAAAAGTAGAAGCTCAAACTGTTTGGGCACAGACCTGGACAGTATGACAGAACTCTGCAGGTTATCTCTGCAGTAGATTGCAACTCCACCTCCTTTGGCAGTTCTATCTTGACGGGAAATGTTGTAGTTGGGGATGGAAATTTCCGAATTTTTGGTGGCCTTCCTAAGCCAGGATTCAGACACAGCTAGGACATCCGGGTTGGCGGAGTGTGCTAATGCAGTGAATAAATCAAACTTAGGGAGGAGGCTTCTAATGTTAACATGCATGAAACCAAGGCTTTTACGGTTACAGAAATCAACAAATGAGAGCGCCTGGGGAATAGGTGTAGTACTGGGGGCTACAGGACCTGGGTTTACCTCTACATCACCAGAGGAACAGAGGAGTAATAGAATTAGTATTCGACTAAGGACTTTAAGAACTGGACGTCTAGTACGTTGGGTACATAGAATAAAAGGAGCAGATTTCTGGGCGTGGTGGAATAGATTCAGGGCATAATTTATAGTCAAGGATATAGAAGGGTGTGAGTTCAGTGGAGGTAAACCTAGGCGTTGGGTAATAAAGAGAGAGGTTGCATCTCTGGAGACACCAGTTAAGCCAGATGAAGTCTCCGCATGTGTGGGGGGAGGGACAAAAAAGCTATCAGAGCCCAGTTGAGCAGGACTGGGGGCTCTGCAATGAAGTAAAACAATAATAGCTAACCTAAACAACAACAGACAAGGCATATTGAAATAAGAAAGGGGCAGAACATAAAATAAATAAAATGACAGTTAATTAAGAGGGCTAAGACAACGACGGGTAAAGGCGATGAATGGACAAAGAGGGTCAGTTAGAAAAAAGTGATGTACTACACACAGGACCTGAGGCCTGGTAGTTAAACATAAATAAATACCATAAAACCAAACAGTCCTGCAGGCATCAGCTGTGGAGCTGAACAAGCGTGGGATCCGATGAAAAAGCAAAGTGGTGAGCCGGGGAATCAGTTCAATGGCACGGCGTTCAGAGTGCTAGCAGGCTGGGCTAGCAGGCTGGGCTAGCAGGCCGGAGCTAGCAGATGAATCTTCGGCGGCGTCGCAGAGGAGAACCCTGTTGAGACCACGTCGGACAATTACGTCGGCAGACCAGTCACGGTGGCTCGGTGGGGCTCCGTGTCGACAGTAGAAAGGTCCAGGTAGGTTGATAAGGTACTGGAGCCCGGGAGAGTAGCTAGCACACGTCGGCTGTCCGGGAGATGAGCCTAGCTCACGCTAGCATTGGAAGCATGTACACAATGGAGCTTAGCTATAAACGTCGGTCAGTCGAATGCAGCTAGCTAGCTGTGATGATCCGGTGTGGTGGTCCGGTACTTTCAGTGGAAATCCGGTAAAGTGGAAGGGAACGCAGTCCGATAAGCGCTGGGTTGGTAGCGCGCTGAGCAGACTGGCCAATATTGTCCGAACTGAAGGCTGGCTGATCAGCCAGAGCGGAGGTGAAGACCGCTAGCAGTGGTTAACGATGGAAGGTTAGCAAGCTAGCTAACAGGCTAACTTTTGACTGCGGTTCGGTTAAATAGTGGAAAAACACGGATATTTGACCCGATATTTGACCCGTTTCACGTTGGGTAGGTGGCTTGCAGGAGGGGTAAATCGGGAACAAATAAAAATGTATGAAAAGACAAAGTACAAACTATTTACACGAGACGAGACGGGACAAAACAAAATACACGTCTGCACTGTTACGCCATCTTGGATCATAGCTTAGCTTTCTGGAGAAGTTCTGTCGGACTCCTTAAAGCCAGTTGGGTTCTCAGTACATCGTGCCGACAGGTATAAACAACGTATGCTCAACGTATTACGTCTGCTCAACGTATTACTCTGGGAAAACGTCCCGCCCTCCTGGACAACTACAGCACCCGATGCCACAGGAAGGCCAAAAAGATCATCAAAGACATCAACCACTCGAGCCACTGCCTGTTCACCCCGTTATCATCCAGAAGGCGAGGTCAGTACAAGTGCATCAAAGCTGGGACCGAGAGACTGAAAAACAGCTTCTATCTCAAGGCCATCAGACTGCTAACCAGCCATCACTAACTCACCAGAGGCGGCTGCCTATAGACATTGATTAGAAATCACTGGCCACTTTAAGGAATAGAACACTAGCCACTTTAATAATGTATCCGTATCTGCATCACCCTTCTCATATGTACTATTGTACTCTATACTACGCCAATGACTGCTAACAGCCATCTCTAGCACATCAGAGACTGCTGCCAATATAGATTAGAAATCACCGGCCACTTTAAGGAAATTAAACACTAGTCACTTTAATAATGTTTCCGTATCTTGCACTACTCATCTCATATGTATAAACTGTACGGTATACTATTCTTCGGTATCTTAGTCACTTAATCGTGTTTACGTACTGCATCAACAATCTCTTATGTGTATACTGTATACTATAAAGCTTACAATGCCACTGTATCTCAGTCCAAGGCCACCCAGTCATATATGTATATATTCTCAATCCATTCCTTACTTAGATTTATGTGTATTTGGGTATATGTTGTGAAACTGTTAGATATTACCTGTTAGATATTGCTGCACTGTCAGAGCTAGAAGCACAAGCATTTCGCTACACCCGCAATAACATCTGCTAACCACGTGTATGTGACCAATGCATTTGATTTTGATTTGAATTGATTCTTACATTTAATTTCAGGAAGTACACCAAAACTCAGATTCCAGTTCTCTTCCATGCTTTTCAATAAGAAACATTATAGTTTAATGTTTAATGTGCTATCTACACTAAACGATCTACACTACACTATCTATCTACACTAAACTATCTATACTATACTATCTACACTAGACTATCTATATTATCCACATACACTAACTATACAACAATATTTACACAATCTGCCTTAAATATCTACACTACTCTACTATCCTATCTACACTATGTACACTACACTATCTACACTACACTATCTATCCAGACTACACTATCTATACTATACCATCTACACTAGGCTATCTAAACTACACAATCTACACTACACTATCTATCTACACTACACAATCTACACTATACTACACTATCTGCACAACTCTATCTATACTATACTATCTACACTACACTATCTATACTACACTATCGACACCACACTATCTACACTATCTATACTATATTATCTTTATACACTATCTACACTAGACTATCAACACTACGATATATATGTACACTACACTAGCTCTACTATACTATCTACACTACAGAATCTATCTACACTACTCTATCTCTCAACACTAGACTATCTACACTACAATATCTATACAATACTATCTACATTGTCTACACTACACTATCTATCCTACACTATCTACTCTACACTATCTATCTACACATTTCACTATCTATACTATACTATCTACACTACACTATATTACACTACACTATCCATACTATACTATCTACACTACACTATCTATCTACACTACTCTATATATACTATCATATCTACACTATATATACTATACTATCTACACTACACTATCTATATTATACTATATACACTATCTTCCCTACACTACACTATCTGTATACACTATCTACACTACACTATCTATCTTCACTACACTATACTCTACTATCTACACTACACTTTATATATTTCCTATACTATCTACACTACACTATATCTACACTACACTATCTATCCCATACTATCTACACAACAGACAACAGCTGAAAACTATCAGTAATTAAAAAGCAATCCAGCCCCCTGTCAGTGCAAATTAATATCAGCTGGTTCAGTCTCAACTGATGGCCTACAAAAAGGTCTCATTGCCAAGGTGTCACACAAGACACATCTCATGATGGGTAAAAGCAAAGAGCTGTCTCAAGACCTTTGCAACCTAATTGTTGCAAAACATAATGATGGCATTGGTTATAGGCGCATTTCTAAGCTTCTGAATGTTCCAGTGAGCACTGTTGGGGCCATAATACGGAAGTGGAAAGACAATCATTTCACCATAAATTTGCCTCGACCAGGTGCTCCTCGCAAGAGTTCTGACAGAGGAGTGAAAAGAATAATCAGAAGAGTTGTCCAAGAGCCAAGGACCACTTGTGGAGAGCTTCAAAAAGACCTGCAATTATCAGGTACTGTTGTCTCAAAGAAAACAGTAAGTAATGCACTCCACCGCCATGGCCTGTGTGCACGCTCACCACGCAAGACTCCATTGCTGAAAAAAAAGCATGTTGAAGCTCGTTTAAAGTTTGCTGCACAACATTTGGAAAAACCAGTGAAATACTGGGAGAATATAGTGTGGTCAGATGAGAGCAAAATTGAACTGTTTGGATGTCATAATACACACCATGTTTGGAGGAGAAATGACACTGCACATCACCCTAATCATGGTGTGGGGCTGCTTTTCAGCAAATGGTACTGGCAAACTTCACATAATTGAAGGAAGGATGAATGGACAAATTTCTGCTGCCATCTACCAGGATGATGAAGATGAAACGAGGGTGGACATTTCAGCAAGACAATGATCCCAAACACACAGCCAAGGAAACTCTCAATTGGTTTCAAAGAAATATAATAAAGCTGCTAGAATGGCCCAGCCAATCACCTGACTTAAATCCCATTGAAAATCTATGGAAAGATCTGAAGATCAAGATTCATAGAAAAGGCCCACGGAACCTTCAAGATTTTAAGACTGTTTGTGTGAAAGAATGGGCCAAAATCACACCAGAGCAATGTATGCAACTAGTTTCTCCTTACAGGAGGCGTCTTGAAGCTGTCATTACCTACAAAGGCTTTTGTACAAAGTATTAAATAAATATCAGTAAGTGTGTTCAATACTTTTTCCCTGTGTCATTTCACATTATTACACATAACTTAATTTCTGAACTTATTTGTTTTGGTTCTTTGTATGTATGGATTACTTGTTACCAACATCTGGTGAACATTTCATGTCAATAGCACCTTTGGAAATATATTTACTGAGAAAAATGGTGACGTGTTCAATACTTAATTCACCCGCTGTATCTACACTACACGATCTATACTATACTATCTATACTATTCTATGTACACTATCTATCTATAGTACACTATCGCTACTATAATATCTACATTACACTATCTATTCTATACTATCTACACCACACTATCCATCTACACTACACTATCTATACTATTCTATCTACACTTCACTATCTATCTACATTATTTACAGTACACTATATCTAATTTAATATCAACACTACACTATGTATTTATACTACGCTATCTATACTATACTATCTACACTAGACTATCTATCTACACTACACTATCTACACTATTGGCATACACTACACTAGACTATCTATACTATCTACATTAGACTATCTATACTATATTATCTTCATATACTGTAAGACTTTATCAGGCAATATGTCCTCCAACCGCTAGGGGTCAAACTCCTGCCTGGACCAGCGGTATGGCCAGGGGGAAACCATTGGCAAGAACTCTGTTGTAGTTAGCAATCATTGTTGATGATACTCACCTGTGTAGGGCCCTATTTTGCCTTTTGTCATTGTTTTTTGTTCAGTCTTAAGCCTACCTGTACCCGTCGATCCCGTGAGTTTGTTGTGAGCCATTGTGCTTGTTTTGTTTTCCTTTTTTGTGACCATTGGAAGCTTTGCTTCTAGTTTATTTGTTTGTACCTTGTTTTTTGATCACTCCTGGAGGAACACCAGCTCTGTGTCTAGGAGACTGGGGTTCTAATCCCGCTAAAAACATGCCAGGTCTTAGTCCATAGTCCCTGGTTCTATATCATAACATATACTATCTATACTATGCCATCTACACTTTCTTCCTACACTACAATATATATCTACACTATCTACACTGCACTATCTTCATACACTATCAACATACAACATACTGTATATACTACACTATGTATCTACACTACATAGACTATGGAATTACATAAAGTATAAAAAAAAAAAATTCTGTCATTAATTACATGACATATCTGTTATGTCTCTGAATCCACCATAAAGGTTAAAACCAGTCCACTCTCTCACATCTGTCCCAGTCCATGGTGTTTCAGGAAGTGAAACTGTTCAACTGCTAGACTGGTATCTGTGGAAGTGAAGCTGTGATTTACATAGACAGGGCTGGGTGGTTCTGCTTGTCCCAGAATAGAACAGCACTGTCACCAGATGTTCACTCTGTCCCCATGAGGTTGGAGGTAGAGAAGACTCTATGACTATCTTGAAGATGTGATACTTCTAATTTAAATGTGGACAACTTTTACTTTTATTAAATGTAGCTTAATGCAGGTGTGATCACATTGGTGAGAAATGAAGATACTGATTAAATGTTCAATAGCATTAGATGACTGTCTTTATAAGTCTATAAGTCAAGCAGGTCAAAAACTGTTCCAAGAAATATGAATAAAGAGTACGATGTACTTCATGTGGATAAACCTGCTGTTAATCTGTGAAACTAGTAGCATCTTGTGTTAGTATGAACTACTGGTTGATGACCATGTGGTTAGAACAGAAATAACTAAGCAATAAGGTTTAGATCAGATAGTTTTCATGAATGTATTTCTATATCGTTAAACATTTAAGATTCAAGTCTATTTGGGTTTATTGAAAGAGACAATTAAAAGATTTGGTCTAAAGGTAAATCTTTATTTTCATCTATTAATCAAAGCAAACATTTCTATAGTATCTAATAGTAATAAAACAGAACACATAATATCTAACACTGATACAACCTCTAGTCTACAGAGAGGATTGATACATGAACTACATGTCAGTGATAAAAAAGACAGAACATCTGATCTCAGAACAGAGTCAAAGCAGAGGAACCAGCAGCCTCTCTCCACAGGGGTGTGTGATTGAAGGGTCCTACCCAGAACAGTCAGCCCTCCTCAGGGTCTTGATGACTGTAGTCTGGGATTCACGCTGGGCTTCACAGGTCACTTCTCCTGCATTGGTCCACTCCTGGGCAGTGAGAGTCAGGGTGCTGCTCCAGCTGTACAGGCCGTCCTTCTCCAGGACCCCGGAACTCCTGTGTACCTCCTGATTCCTGTTGGTCCCATCCACTTTCCAGCTCATGGTCCAGTCTGAGGGGAAGCCCTTGTTGGCCAGACACATCAGTGTGGCTTTTTTTATACCGGACAGCTCCTCACTAGAGGGTGGCAGGACGGTGAGGGTGGGGGCACTGTTACCTGGAACAAAGACAACACATCAACTAAGTAACTACATCAAGTACAGCTACAGTAAGAGATTATCTTCCGCAAAGGACACAACAAATCAAACTGGCAACAGCCAAACAGAGAACACAGCTTAAAGTACACAGGGGATAATGAGGGAGATGGGTGACACCTGGAGGGGGGTGGAGCCAAGCACACAGACAGGTGAAACAGATCAGGGTGTGACATATCTAGAGTTACTAGTCATACGGTGTCAGTTATACATGTCACACAGATATTGTTTAGTAATGGATCTGATCAGAATAGCCGACTCATATTCATAGTATATTCATCACATATCAACCATGGTAGATCATGAATCCAGTTACAACCATAACTGAGATGCAATGATAATTAAAACAATTTACAATACTATGAAATAGTTATCATACCAGAATTAAGTTATAGTCTGCATTCATGCAAACCAGACATACAAATAAACCTACAATTTATCATTTTGATAAATAATTATTTGAAAGAAGGCTCAGTCAGAAGCTACATTTAACCAAAAATATTTGAGAGTGAAAGATCTAAAAACACACACAATCAGTAACACACAATGCAACAACTATATCCAATATTATTAAATAGTTACCATACCAGAATTATACTCTGCAATCCATCAAACCAGACATATAAATAAACACCTACATTTTAACATTTTGGTTAAATAAAATGTTATTTGACAGAAGGCTTTGTCAAAAGTAATAGAAAAATCTATATTTTTTAGAAAGTAAAATATGTAAATTACAATATTTCCAAAGAGACAGAGTTTAAGAAACTAAAATACAAAAAAAATGTAAACAGAAAGAAATATGAAGAGAACTTGTTACTTACTTCCAACATCAAGTCTGGTGCCGCCACCAAAAGTCAACCACAGTGATACAATCCCTATTACTGCTGGCACAATAACCTCTCTGTGGTGATGATGCTGCAGCTGTTACAGTGAAGATCACTCGTACAGAATCATCATCAACACTAATACACTTTAACATCTTCCAGGTAGAACAAACATTTCATATTAGCTGTTTCTAGATAATACAAATATGAATTGTATCTTAAATCCAAGTATTAGTATTTTTTCCTTCTTCTGTGTATCAGGTGTTCTCCTAGTCTGTAGGTACAGTGCAATATTACATCCAATGTTGCTAGTATTCCTCCACATTGTCCATATGAAAGACAGCAGCAGTAGTGATAGTGATCCATGTTGTATATTCCTTTATTAAAGATGTTGATCTCAGATGTAACAGTGGTGGTAGAGTCAAAGAGGACAGACAACACTAGCAGAGGAATCCTAGCAGCTTTAGTTTAGAGAAGTGTTCACTAACTGATTAGAGGAACTTACATGAGAGACCAAGCATGAGTGAACAGACAGTTCATTATATCTGATCATCAGAATAAACATATAATGTTGGTGAGACATAAAAGTTACCATGCATCAGGTATCTGAGAAATCAGTTACTGTTTGATGTTATTGAAGGGGCAGCAGGTAGCTAGCGGTTAGAGTGTTGGGCTAGTAACTGAAAGGTCGCTAGTTTGAATATCCGGGCTGACAATGTGAAAAATTGTCCTTGACCCTAGTCTCTGAGGATGTCTCAAGGGGAGTTGGGATATTAAAAATACACATTTCCAATTCACACATGTGTAGAATAAGCACCTACCTAATTATTATAAAAGCAAGATCATACAGGACAAAATATATTCTAATGATGGAAGCCTACTTGGAAACTGAAATAGATTTAAAACATACATTTGCATAATGCATCTGCTCCACTGCTCTAAGAGCATTTATAGCCCTGTGAGTTTAACACTTCATGACTGAGAGCTGTCCTTCATGACAACAGAACCCATAACAACCATGACTTTTATCACCATATTCATCTGGACACTTGCTTTCTGCTTTCAAGGTTACAATTTTCAGACATTATTGTTTAAGATGAATTAAATCTACACCATCAACATGAATTATTCACTACTATATGTAAAATGTAATTCAAATAAATGTTTTCATTATATTTTTCAGAATCCAGAGGACAGATCACTGTGACTCAGACTCCTGCAGTGAAAGCTGTTCTCCCAGAACAGACAGTCTCTCTGAACTGTAAAACTAGCAGTGCTGTGTACAGTAACAGCAATGGGAACTATCTATTCTGGTACCAACAGAAACCTGGAGGAGCTCCTAAACTCCTTATATACTTTGCTACAAGACTTCAGTCTGGTATTCCATCTAGATTCAGTGGCAGTGGATCTGGGAGTGACTTCACTCTGACCATCAGTAAAGTCCAGGCTGAAGATGCAGGAGACCCAGCAAATAGGCATCTCTATGGCCAGAGCCTGATACTACCAGAGTTCGGGTCAATTACATTTAAATTCTTAAATTCAGGTAGTTCACTACAATTCCAATTTTAATTCTCTTCAATACTTTTCAATTAGGATTTTTTACAACTTTTTTTATTGGAGTTCTTCACTTTTTGAGTTTAAAGGGAATTGACCCCAACCCTGCCACCTACACTATCTACATATGGTTCATTCGGAAAGTATTCAGACCCCTTGACTTTTTCCACATTTTGTTACGTTACAGCCTCATTCTAAAATGGATTTATATTTCTCATTAATTAAATATTAATGACGCTTGACACTCCTGTATTTGTGGAGTTTCTGCCATTCTTCTCTGCAGATCATTGGATGGGGAGCATCGCTGCACAGCTATTTTCAGGTCTCTCCAATGATGTTTTGATCGGGTTCAAGTACGGGCTCTGGCAGGGCCACTCCAGGACATTCAGAGACTTTTCCCGAAGCCACTGCTACATTGTCTTGGCTGTGTGCTTAAGGTCGTTGTCCTGTTGGAAGGTGAACCTTCGCACCAGTCTGAGGTCCTGAGTGCTCTGGAGCAGGTTTTCATCAAGGATCCCTCTGTACTCAATCCTGACTAGTCTCCCAGTCCCTGCCGCTGAAAAACATCCCCACAGTATGATGCTGCCACCACCATGTTTCACCGTAGGGATGGTGCCATATTTCCTCCAGGCGTCATGCTTGGTATTCAGGCCAAAGAGTTCTTGGTGGCAAAGGGGCTGAATACTTATGTAAATAAGGTATTTCTGTTTTTTATTTTTAATACATTTGCCAAAAAAGGTAAAAACCTCCATCTCAGTGCAAGAGGTGTCACTACAATCCCTGGTTCAAATCCAGGCTGTATCAAATCCGTCCATGATTTGGAGTCCCATAGGGCGGTGCACAAGCGTCGTCTGGGTTTGGCCGGGGTAGGCCGTCATTGTAAATAAGAATTTGTTCTTAACTGACCTGCATAGTTAAAATAAGGTTCAATTAAAAAAATATATAGTGATGACATCAAAAACTATGAAATAACACATATGGAATCACTTAGTATCCAAAAAAGTGTTAAACAATTTTAGATTCTTCAAAGTAGCCATCCTTTGCCTTGATGACAGCTTTGCACACTCTTTGCATTCTCTGAACCAGCTTCATGAGGTAGTCACCTGGAATGCATTTCAATTAATAGGTGTGCCTTGTTACAAGTTAATTTATGGAATTTCTTTCCTTCTTAATTAGTTTGAGCCAATCATTGTGTACACAAGGTAGGAGTGGTATACAGAAGACAGCCCTAATTGGTAAAAGACCAAGTCCATATTATGCAAGAACAGCTCAAATAAGCAAAGAGTAATGACAGTCCATCATGACTTTAAGACATGAAGGTAAGTCAATACCTTTTAATGTTTCTTCAAGTGCAGTCGCAAAAAACATCAAGCGCTATGATGAAACTGGCTCTCATGAGGACCGCCAAAGGAAAGGAAGATCCAGAGTTACCTCTGCTGCAGAGGACAAGTTCATTAGAGCTACCAGCCTCAGAAATTGGCAGTTAACTGCACCTCAGATTGCAGCCCAAATAAATGCTTCACAGAGTTAAATGCTTAACAGAGTTCAAGTAACAGACACATCTCAACATCAACTGTTCAGAGGAGACTGCATGAATCAGGCCTTCGTGGTTGAATTGCTGCAAAGAAACCACTACTAAAGGACACCAATAAGAAGAAGAGACTTGCTTGGACCAATAAACATAACCAATGGACATTAGAGCAGTGGAAATCTGTCCTTTGGTCTGATGAGTCCAAATTTGAGATTTTTGGTTCCAACCACCATGTATTTGTGAGACGCAGAATAGGTGAACGGATAAGCTCCGCATGTGTGGTTCCCACTATGAAGCATAGAAGATTGTCAGTGATTTAATTAGAATTCAAGGCACAGTTAACCAGCAAGGCTACAACAGCGTTCTGCAGCAATACGCCATCCCATCTGGTTTGCGCTTAGTGGGACTATGACCCTAAACACACCTCCAGGCTGTGTAAGGGCTATTTGACCAAGAAGGAGAGTGATGGAGTGCTGCATCAGATGACATGGCCTCCACAATCACCAAGCCTGAACTCAATTGAGATGGTTTGGGATGAGTTGGATCACAGAGTGAAGGAAAAGCAGTCAACAAGTGCTCAGCATATGTGGGAACTCCTTCAAGACATTCCAGGTGACTACCTCATGAAGCTGGTTGAGAGAATGCCAAGAGTGTGCAAAGCTGTCATCTAGGCAAAGGGGGGCTACTTTGAAGAATCTTATTGTTGTTTAACACTTTTTTGGTTACTACATGTTATTTTGTAGTTTTGATGTCTTCACTATTATTCTACAATGTAGAAAATAGTAAACACAAAGAAAAACCCTTGAATGAGTAATATTCCAAACTTTTGACTGTTACTGTATGTGTTATGTCTTCTTCCCTAATTACATTACGGCATATCTATTGTGTCTCCATTCCTACATCCACCATAGAGGTTAAAAGCAGACAGTCCCTCACATCTGGCCCAGTCCAGAGTATTTCAGGCAGTGAAACTGTTCAACTGCTAGACTCATACTGTAGCTGTGGGAGTGAAACTGTGATTTGCATAGACAGGGCTGGGTGGTTCTGCTTGTCCCAGAATAGAGCATCACTGTCACCAGATGTTCACTCTGTAAAATATAATGGAGATGTGTAGAATACACATTGTTGAAAACCATTGCTAAAACATCTAATATAATGACATCATATTAGGAATTAAACATTATAAATATATATGTTATGGAAAGTAACTGTTTAGCAGTGTGAGTTCTGAGAGAAGATCTTAGAGGTTTATTATCAAATATCACTAATTATTATCACTGGTATTGGTGCTACAGTATAACTGTCAGGCTCTGGTCATAGGGAAGCCTTTGGCTCCTCTATTTATCTAGGACAAACAGTCTCTCTGAACTGTAAAACTAGCAGTAATATGTATAGTAATTGTTACAATGGTCAGTCATGGGGCCATCAGTGTCTATCCTGGTACCAACAGAAACCAGGAGAAAAACCCAAACTCATGATGCTCCCAGGAAACACACTCCATTCTGGGACTCTAGATCCACCATTAGTGAAGTCCAGGCTGAAGATGTAGGAGATTACTACTGTCAGAGTTTACACAGTGGAGCCGTACAAAAACCTCCCTCAGTCAGACTGCACTGTAACTGTACTGCTACAGCTGGGACCTACTGCAGGTGCTGAGGGGAGGAGATGATCCAGTACATTGACTCAGTGTGTAGCAGAGCTGAACAACAATAGAGTCAAACTAGAGTTATGTCTAGAAGACCTTAGATCATAACTGATCACTAAATGTTTCTCCTGACCATTAACTACATGTTGACTCTGTTGAGTAAGTCAAGAAAAACCATCAAACATTCTGCATAGAGGTGATATGCAATGATCAATACCCCTTAAGATGACCTGTGTTTTGCTAGAATTAAATCAACATGATTCAAACACATACAATAAACCCCCTAAACATTACCCATACATCCTCCCACACACCACAGTGGTAGTTCCAGAGAGCAGCAGTTGAAGCAGGAGACTGGAGATGTCAGAGCTCTGGATATCTCTAAGAAAATATCTTTAAGAAATTTCCCCCTCGGGGATCAATAAAGTATCTATCTATCTATCTCCCCTTTAGATCAGAGTCAGTCAGCAGCATCTCACAGTCCACTCACAGACTGCAGTTACCGACCCTGACCACTGGAGGGAGACAGAAAGCAGATACTATCTGGTCTAATAACAATATACTCAATTTGTAGATGTCTGTAATCAATATATCAGTCCCCATTCAGCACTGATATCAGAAACCATAGTGATTATATAGTTATCATGTTTCTACATCACATCATATGACATTTATTAGTTTGACTCTCCAGGAAGACTATTTACATATATCACACTTTGCATAGACAGCACATGCTTCAGTGGTCTGGGAGTGTTTATAGCCCTGTGAGTTTAACACTTCATGACTGAGATCTGTCCTTCATGACAACAGAATTTCAACAATGACTTTTACCATGAGCTTTTTGTGGATATTGATGTTCTTAATTCAGGGTGAGATTTTACAATTTAATGCTCTAATAATGACTTTCTAATCAAAATATGTAATATAGAAATTGCCTCTGCCTTGACAGAATTAGATACATGAAAATGTACACAAAAACATGTTTGAAATAAAATATTCTTAAATGTCTATTTCAGAATCCAGAGGACAGGTCACTGTGACTCAGACTCCTGCAGTGAAAGCTGTTCTCCCAGATCAGTCAGTTATTATAAACTGTAAAACCAGTGTGCATGTATATGATGGTTGTCCTGGGTTTTACAAATGTATGGCCTGGTATCAACAGAAACCTGGAGGAGCTCCTAAACTCCTGATACACTCTTCAAACCAACGTCTGTCTGGGACTCCATCTAGATTCAGTGGCAGTGGAACTCATAGTGACTTCACTCTGACTATCAGTGGATTCCAGGCTGAAGATGCAGGAGATTACTACTGTCAGAGTTTCCACAATCTCAATAGTAAAGATGTGTTCACACAGTGATATAGAGCCGTACAAAAACCTCCCTCAGTCAGACTGCAGTGACTGAGGGAGAAGAGATAGTGACATGGAACACTGGTCAACTGTGACATGACAATGAGTTCAACTGTGACATGACAATGAGTTCAACTGTGACATGACAATGAGTTCAACTGTGACATGACAATGAGTTCAACTGTGACATGAAAATATGGTTAGAAAGCAATCATTCAGATCACATGACCATCATCATCATTAACAAGCATGGTTATGTCTGTCTGATCTGGGTGATTAATGACCAAGGCTCAGCGCTACTTAAGTCTGACATGTTTTATTTCAGCGAACGTAGAAAACAAAATAACAAACGAAGGAAGTACCACGACCGGAACATGCGTGTGTTGTCACAACGACCAATAACATTACATACAATAATCCACAAAGTAGGTGGAACAGGTTACAACATAAATAGGTTCCCCAATTAGAGACAATGGTAAACAGGAACCCTGGACTGGCCTCCTGATTCCTGTTGGTCCCGTCCACTTTCCAGCTCATGGTCCAGTCTGAGGGGAAGCCCTTGTTGGCCAGACACATCAGTGTGGCTGTTGTTGTACTGGACAGCTCCTCACTAGAGGGGGGCAGGACGGTGAGGGTGGGGGCACTGTTACCTGGAACAAAGACAACACATCAACTAAGTAACTACGTCAAGTACAGCTACAGTAAGATATTATCTTCAGCAAAGGACACATCAAAATATAATGATTTGGAAATGCCCTCTATATATGAGTTTAAAAGTTAGATTGTGGAGAAATCAATATGATTCAAAAAAGAAATATGATACAATAAAGATTTATGAACCAAACAAGTATAAAGTGCTCAAATAACTAGAGTTACTAGTCATATGGTGTCAGTTATACATGTCATACAGATATTATTTAGGAATGGATCTGATCAGAATATTCTACTCATATTCATAGTATTTTCATCACATATCAACCATGTTAGATCATGAAGTCGGTTACAACCATGAGACCCTTTGTCTTCACACTAACAGTGAAGTCTACCATGAACACAATGCAATAATGATTAATACTATATACAATACTATCATTATACCAGAAATAGGAGTGAAATTTTGCAATTATACAAATCAGACATACAAAAAAAACTACAATTTATCATTTTGATTCAATAAATATTTATTTGAAAGAAGGCTAAGTCAAAAGTAATAGAATAAACAACATTCTTTTAGAAAGGAAAATATGTAGAATCGCTATATTTTCATAGAGACATGTCAATAGCTATAAGAGTCAGTATTTGCAGTGTTGACCCATCTTTTTCAAGACCTCTGCAATCCGCCCTGGCATGCTGTCAATTAACTTCTGGGCCACATCCTGACTGATGGCAGGCCATTCTTGCATAATCAATGCTTGGAATTTGTTAGAGGTTGTGGGTTTTTGTTTGTCCACCCGCCTCTTGAGGATCGACCACAAGTTCTCAATGGGATTAAGGTCTGGGGAGTTTTCTGGCCATGGACCCAAATGTCGATGTTTTGATCCCCGAGCCACTTAGTTATCACTTTTGCCATATGGCAAGGTGCTCCATCATGCTGGAAAAGGCATTAGTCGTCACCAAACTGTTCTTGGATGGTTGGGAGAAGTTGCTCTCGGAGGATGTGTTGGTATGATGTTTTATACTGAATGTGAAATAGAGGTTAATAAAGTATCTTTGGAAGGATCTGTAGAAGAATGTATTGATGAATTGAGTTTGTCTGTATTGAAAGCTGCAACAATGGCCATTCCTATAAGACGGGTAGAGATGGTCAACGAAGGATCGTTCCATGGTGGAATGAAGAATGTGGCAAGGTCATACAGGGTCGTGAGGAGGCTTATGAAATATTAAAGAATAACATGACAGTTAATAATATGATAGAGTTACAAAGAAAGAAAGCAAAAGTGAGGAAAGTTATTAAAATGGCAAAGAGAGGGGCATGGCGTGACTTCTGTTCATCTATAGGAAGAGACACTCAGCTAGGGGATGTGTGGAAGATGTTAAAAAGGATGATGGGAAAAGGTAAAACATACCAGTATTAAAAAAGTAGAGGTTATGGCTGTAACTAGTAAAGAAAAAGCAAATGTGTTGGGAGACGTCTTTGCAGCAATACATAAAGCAGATCATTTAAGTGATGAAAGCAAAAGATGTATGGAGGAAAAAATGAGAATACATGATGTGTACAGGAAAAAGGGAGATTCAGAGGAAGAGTTAGATGTAGAATTGAATATGTTTGAATTGAATAGTGCTATGGAGGGATGTGGTACAACGGCTCCAGGTGAGGATCGTTTGTGCTATATTATGTTTAAACATATGTCAGATGGTGTATTAGAGAAGATACTTAGGGTATTTAATAAAATATGGAAAGTAGGAATATTTCCAGGTGGATGGAAGCACGCGGTGGTACTGCCTTTAGTAAAGCCTGGTAAGGATCCATCAAGTCCAGATAGTTAAAGACCAATTGCACTTGTGCAAGTTAATGGAAAAGCTTATTGTAAATAGATTAGTGTATTATTTGGAGCAGAAGAGTTTGTTGAGTCCATACCAGAGTGGTTTTAGGAAAGGTAGAACAACTGTAGATGCATTAGTTAAAGGGAGTAATGAGATTGAAAAGGCACTGGCAACAAAATAAGTGCTTTCTGTGGTGTATTTTGACATTGAGAAAGCATACGACTGTCACGATTGTGTGTGGGGAGAGACCAAGGCGCAGCGCAGGGATAGTAGTTCGACATCGTTTATTTTATACTATGTAATAATTCACACTATGTATAATTACAAAACGAAAATGACGAACTACCAGACACAAAACCAAACACGAATAGACTAACGTCCCGCTCACACAACACACCAATGAACGGACGTAAAATAAACACACTTACTTCAAACGTGACTGCGACATACATCGATATGTAACGATAACAACCCACACCCGCGTGAGGGACAGACTCGACATATATTGGATCCCTAATTAGAGACAATGGTTAGCAGCTGCCTCTAATTAGAGATCCACCCAAACCCCACAAAGAAACAGAAAAGAACGACACTGTCAGACTCTGCCCATAGCTACATAGAGATGCCTATTGCTTCTCTATGGCCAGAGCCTGACAGTACCCCCCCCCCAAGGCGCGGACTCCCGGACGCCTAAAAAACCACACACAAAACACGGGGGGGTAAATGGGCGGGAACACTAGTCCATCGGGGGCGGCTCCGGCTCCGGCGCTGTGGACAGTTTTGTCCCGTGCCCCTTCCTTATCACCGGTCCCGGGCTGTGGACCGGTGGGGCAAAAGGCTCCGGCCATGGAGCGGGGAAAACAACCGGGCCCGGACTGGGCACCGGTGGGGTAACCGGCTCCGGCCACGGAGCGGGGAAAACAACCGGGCCCGGACTGGGCCCCGGTGGGACAAACTGCTCCGGCCATGGAGCAGGGAAAACCGCCGGACCCGGACTGGGCACCGGTGGGACGAACTGCTCCGGCCATGGAGCTGGGAAAACAACCGGGCCCGGACTGGGCACCGGTGGGGCAAACGGCTCCGGCCATGGAGCGGGGAAAACAACCGGGCCCGGACTGGGCCCCGGTGGGGCAAACGGCTCCGGCCATGGAGCGGGGAAACCAACCGGGCCCGGACTGGGCCCCGGTGGGGTAAACGGCTCCTGCCATGGAGCGGGGAACACAACCGGACCCGGACTGGGCACCGGTGGGGTAAACGGCTCCGGCCATGGAGCGGGGAAAACAACCGGGCCCGGACTGGGCCCCGGTGGGGCAAACGGCTCCGGCCATGGTGCTGGCAATAAACCGGGCCCGGACTGGGCACCAGTGGGGTAAACTGCTCCGGCCATGGAGCGGGGAAAACAGCCGGGCCCGGACTGGGCACCGGTGGAGCGGACTGCTCCGGCACTGAGGCGGAGCAGGCGGCTGGACCCGGACTGGGTACCGGTGGAGCGGACTGCTCTGGCACTGAGGCGGAGCAGACGGCTGGACCCGGACAGGGTACCGGTGGAGCGGACTGCTCTGGCACTGAGGCGGAGCAGGCGGCTGGACCCGGACTGGGTACCGGTGGAGCGGACTGCTCTGGCACTGAGGCGGAGCAGGCGGCTGGACCCGGACTGGGTACCGGTGGAGCGGACTGCTCTGGCACTGAGGCGGAGCAGGCGGCTGGACCCGGATTGGGCACCGGTGGAGCGGACTGCTCTGGCACTGAGGCGGAGCAGGCGGCTGGACCCGGATTGGGCACCGGTGGAGCGGACTGCTCTGGCACTGAGGCGGAGCAGGCGGCTGGACCCGGATTGGGTACCGGTGAACTGACCTTCGCTGGAGGTTGAGAGGCGCTGACCTTCGCTGGAGGTTGAGAGGCGCTGACCTTCGCTGGAGGTTGAGAGGCGCTGACCTTCGCTGGAGGTTGAGAGGCGCTGACCTTCGCTGGAGGTTGAGAGGCGCTGACCTTCGCTGGAGGTTGAGAGGCGCTGACCTTCGCAGGAGGTTGAGAGGCGCTGACCTTCGCAGGAGGTTGAGAGGCGCTGACCTTCGCAGGAGGTTGAGAGGCGCTGACCTTCGCAGGAGGTTGAGAGGCGCTGACCCTCGCAGGAGGTTGAGAGGCGCTGACCTTCGCAGGAGGTTGAGAGGCGCTGACCTTCGCAGGAGGTTGAGAGGCGCTGACCTTCGCAGGAGGTTGAGAGGCGCTGACCTTCGCAGGAGGTTGAGAGGCGCTGACCTTCGCAGGAGGTTGAGAGGCACTGACCTTCGCAGGAGGTTGAGAGGCGCTGACCCTCGCTGGAGGTTGAGAGGCGCTGACCCTCGCTGGAGGTTGAGAGGCGCTGACCCTCGCTGGAGGTTGAGAGGCGCTGACCCTCGCTGGAGGTTGAGAGGCGCTGACCCTCGCTGGAGGTTGAGAGGCGCTGACCCTCGCTGGAGGTTGAGAGGCGCTGACCCTCGCTGGAGGTTGAGAGGCGCTGACCCTCGCTGGAGGTTGAGAGGCGCTGACCCTCGCTGGAGGTTGAGAGGCGCTGACCCTCGCTGGAGGTTGAGAGGCGCTGACCCTCGCAGGAGGTTGAGAGGCGCTGACCTTCGCAGGAGGCTTAGAGGCGCTGACCTTCGCAGGAGGCTTAGAGGCGCTGACCTTCGCAGGAGGCTTAGAGGCGCTGACCTTCGCAGGAGGTTCAGGGTGGCTGACCCTCGCTGGAGGCTCAGGGTGGCTGACCCTCGCTGGAGGCTCAGGGTGGCTGACCCTCGCTGGAGGCTCAGGGTGGCTGACCCTCGCTGGAGGCTCAGGGTGGCTGACCCTCGCTGGAGGCTCAGGGTGGCTGACCCTCGCTGGAGGCTCAGGGTGGGGAGCCGGCACGGGTCGTACCGGACTGGGAAGGCGCACCGGAGGTCGAATGCGTGGAGCTGGCACGGGACGCACCTGGCTAGACGCACGCACTGGAGGTTGGGTGCGGGGAGTCGGGCAGAGGTCCGGACCCAGACTGGACATCGGTGAAGCGGATTGCTCTGGCCTGGAAGGGGAGTATCTGACCGGACCTGGACTGGTCCACTCCGCCATCTCCCTCTCGACCTCCTCCTCTATCTCCACCAATTCCCTCAGAACCTCCCCAAAATGCTCCTCCAGCTCTTCCTCCTGCTCCTTGCTCTGAGCCCCCCATTGGTACCTGGGTCTCCCCATGGTCCACATGGGGAGTGGAGTTGGCTCCTCCAGGAGCCCCCACGGGTGAGGGAACCGAAGCATGTCCTCCTCCTCGTCCTCCTCTGAAGAGTCCGACTCGAACCCTCCGAGGAGTTCGGTGTTGGTAAACCGACGCGGGGCTATCTCGCTCTCCGTCTCTCCCCATTTGCGCTGCTTGGTCTCGTATTGGTGGGTTGTTCTGTCACGATTGTGTGTGGGGAGAGACCAAGGCGCAGCGCAGGGATAGTAGTTCGACATCGTTTATTTTATACTATGTAATAATTCACACTATGTATAATTACAAAACGAAAATGACGAACTACCAGACACAAAACCAAACACGAATAGACTAACGTCCCGCTCACACAACACACCAATGAACGGACGTAAAATAAACACACTTACTTCAAACGTGACTGCGACATACATCGATATGTAACGATAACAACCCACACCCGCGTGAGGGACAGACTCGACATATATTGGATCCCTAATTAGAGACAATGGTTAGCAGCTGCCTCTAATTAGAGATCCACCCAAACCCCACAAAGAAACAGAAAAGAACGACACTGTCAGACTCTGCCCATAGCTACATAGAGATGCCTATTGCTTCTCTATGGCCAGAGCCTGACAACGACACCATGTGGAGGGAAGGTCTGTCAATAAAATTGAATAAACTAGGGAATTTTTGTTTGACCAAACTTTTCAGGTTAGAGTAAGGAAATGTGAGATAGTAAATGGTACACCGCATGGCAGTGTCATCAGTCCTATTTTATTTTCAGTTATGATACAGTGGGGAGAACAAGTATTTGATACACTGCCGATTTTGCAGGTTTTCCTACTTACAAAGCATGTAGAGGTCTGTAATTTTTATCATAGGTACACTTCAACTGTGAGAGACTGAATCTAAAACAAAAATCCAGAAAATCACATTGTATGATTTTTAAATAATTAATTTGCATTTTATTGCATGACATAAGTATTTGATCACCTACCAACCAGTAAGAATTCCGGCTCTCACAGACCTGTTAGTTTTTCTTTAAGAAGCCCTCCTGTTCTCCACTCATTACCTGTATTAACTGCACCTGTTTGAACTCGTTACCTGTATAAAAGACACCTGTCCACACACTCAATCAAACAGACTCCAACCTCTCCACAATGGCCAAGACCAGAGAGCTGTGTAAGGACATCAGGGATAAAATTGTAGACCTGCACAAGGCTGGGATGGGCTACAGGACAATAGGCGAGCAGCTTGGTGAGAAGGCAACAACTGTTGGTGCAATTATTAGAAAATGGAAGATGTTCAAGATGACGGTCAATCTCCCTCTGTCTGGGGCACCATGCAAGATCTCACCTCGTGGGGCATCAAAGATCATGAGGAAGGTGAGGGATCAGCCCAGAACTACACGGCAGGACCTGGTCAATGACCTGAAGAGAGCTGGGACCACAGTCTCAAAGAAAACCATTAGTAACACACTACGCCGTCATGGATTAAAATCCTGCAGCGCACGCAAGGTCCCCCTGCTCAAGCCAGCGCATGTCCAGGCCCGTCTGAAGTTTGCCAATGACCATCTGGATGATCCAGAGGAGGAATGGGAGAAGGTCATGTGGTCTGATGAGACAAAAATAGAGCTTTTTGGTCTAAACTCCACTCGCTGTGTTTGGAGGAAGAAGAAGGATGAGTACAACCCCAAGAACACCATCCCAAGCGTGAAGCATGGAGGTGGAAACATCATTCTTTGGGGATGCTTTTCTGCAAAGGAGACAGGACGACTGCACCGTATTGAGGGGAGGATGGATGGGGCCATGTATCGCGAGATCTTGGCCAACAACCTCCCCTCAGTAAGAGCATTGAATATGGGTCGTGGCTAGGTCTTCCAGCATGACAATGACCCGAAACACACAGCCAGGGCAACTAAGGAGTGGCTCCGTAAGAAGCATCTCAAGGTCCTGGAGTGGCCTAGCCAGTCTCCAGACCTGAACCCAATAGAAAATCTTTGGAGGGAGCTGAAAGTCCGTATTGCCCAGCGACAGCCCCGAAACCTGAAGGATCTGGAGAAGGTCTGTATGGAGGAGTGGGCCAAAATCCCTGCTGCAGTGTGTGCAAACCTGGTCAAGAACTACAGGAAACGTATGATCTCTGTAATTGCAAACAAAGGTTTCTGTACAAAATATTAAGTTCTGCTTTTCTGATGTATCAAATACTTATGTCATGCAATAAAATGCAAATTAATTACTTAAAAATCATACAATGTGATTTTCTGGATTTTTGTTTTAGATTCCGTCACTCACAGTTGAAGAGTACCTATGATAAAAATTACAGACTTCTACATGCTTTGTAAGTGGGAAAACCTGCAAAATCGGCAGTGTATCAAATACTTGTTCTCCCCACTGTATATGATATTTATGGAAGAGTAGAACCTGGGATAAGCACAGCTTTATACGCGGATGATGGAGCCATATTAAATAGAGGTGGAAATATTCCGTTTGTAATGGGAATAATGCAAGAGGCTGTAACAGTGGTTGAGGATTGGTCGTTAACATGGGGATTTAAACTCTCAATTACAAAATCATGCCATATGTTGTTTACTAGAAAAAGGGTTAAGGAAGACAATATTATGAAATGATATGGACAAAGATTAGATAAGGTAACCGAGTTTAAATATCTAGGTTTATGGTTAGATTAGAAACTTACATGGAGAACACATATATCAAGTATAGAAACAAAGTGTAAAAAGGTCTTAAACCTAATGAGAACAATAGTAGGTAGGGACTGGGGAACAGAAAGGCAATCATTACTGGATATTTACAGATCATTAATTAGATCTACATTGTTTTGTGTATGGATTTTAAAACAACACTGTCAAAATTTGATCGAAAACAGTCAAGGGCACTTAGAATATGTACTGGAGCATTTAAAACAACACCGGTGGAGGCATTAAAAATAGATCCGGGGGAAATACCATTGTCACTTAGAGGAGATAAACTAGGGATCATGGGAAACTCAAAAGAAATTAACAAAGACCTCAGAAAAAAAATTGTAGACCTCCACAAGTCTGGTTCATCCTTGGAAGCAACGCCTGAAGGTACCACGTTCATCTGTACAAACAATAGTACTGTAAGGTTCATGTTCAGAGAGGTCTCTGGAAACCTTTATGGTTTTCAGGTTTGGTGTCCAGAGACCTCTCTGGAAAACTCTATGTTTCTGTTTTGGAATTGGTCCCCAACTAAAGGCAGCTGCACTGCATTGCTTCTAAATGGGGAGCCTATTTATGTTCAGCTTTCACACCTGTGTTTGTGGGTTTTTGTGTGTGTTTCATTTTGGTTTTGTTTCACGCTGGTTCATGGTCGCGGTCTCGCCTTTTATTATTTTTGTGCTTTCGATTTAATAAAAAGGAATGTCTTCGCACTACAGCTCTGCGCCTCGGCTCCTGTTTCCTAGCAATCGTGACAAGTTTGCCAGTATAAACACTATGGGACCACGCAGCCGTCATAGCGTTTAGAAAGGAGACGCGTTCTGCCATACTACGGTTTGCAACTGCACATGGGGACAAAGATTGTACATTTTGGAGAAATGTCCTCTGGTCTGATGAAACAAAAGTAGAACTGTTTGGCTATAATGACAATCCTTATGTTTGGAGGAAAAAGGGGGATGCTTGCAAGCCGAAGAACATCATCCCAACCGTGAAGCACGGGGGTGGCAGCATCATGTTGTGGGTGTGCTTTGCTGCAGGAGGGCTGGTGCACTTCATGGCATCATGAAGAAGGACAATTATGTGGCTATATTGAAGTAACATCTCAAGACATCAGTCAGGAAGTTAAAGCTTGGTCGCAAATGGGTCTTCCAAATGGACAATGACCCCAAGCATATTTCCAAAGTTGTAGAAAAATGGCTTAAGGACAACAAAGTCAAGGTATTGGAGTGGCCATCACAAAGCCCTGACCTCAATCCTACAGAACATTTGTGGGCAGAACTGAAAAAGCGTGTGCGAGCCTCCTCTGCCAGGAGGAATGGGCCAAAATTCACCCAACTTATTATGGGAAGCTTGTGGAAGGCTACCTGAAACGTTTGACCCAGGTTAAACAATTTAAAGGCAATGCTACTAAATACTAATTGAGTGTATGTAAACTTCTGACCCACTGGGAATTTGAAAAAAAGCTGAAATAAATCCTTCTCTCTACTATTATTCTGACATTTCACATTCTTAAAGTAAGGTTGTGATCCTAATTTTTACTAGGATTAAATGTCAGAAATTGTGAAACTGAGTCTAAATGTATTTGGCTAAGACTTACGTAAACTTCCATTTTCAACTATATATACAGTGGGGAGAACAAGTATTTGATACACTGCCGATTTTGCAGGTTTTCCTACTTACAAAGCATGTAGAGGTCTGTAATTTTTAAAACAAAAATCCAGAAAATCACATTGTATGATTTTTAAGTAATTTATTTGCATTTTATTGCATGACATAAGTATTTGATACATCAGAAAAGCAGAACTTAATATTTGGTACAATTAATATTTGGTGCAATTACAGAGATCAAACGTTTCCTGTAGTTCTATACCAGGTTTGCACACACTGCAGCAGGGATTTTGGCCCACTCCTCCATACAGATCCTTCAGGTTTTGGGGCTGTCGCTGGGCAATACGGATTTTCAGCTCCCTCCAAAGATTTTCTATTGGGTTCAGGTCTGGAGACTGGCTAGGCCACTCCAGGACCTTGAGATGCTTCTTACGGAGCCACTCCTTAGTTGCCCTGGCTGTGTGTTTCGGGTCGTTGTCATGCTGGAAGACCCAGCCACGACCCATCTTCAATGCTCTTACTGAGGGAAGGAGGTTGTTGGCCAAGATCTCGCAATACCTGGCCCCATCCATCCTCCCCTCAATACGGTGCAGTCGTCCTGTCCCCTTTGCAGAAAAGCATCCCCAAAGAATGATGTTTCCACCTCCATGCTTCACGGTTGGGATGGTGTTCTTGGGGTTGTACTCATCCTTCTTCTTCCTCCAAACACGGCGAGTGGAGTTTAGACCAAAAAGCTCGATTTTTGTCTCATCAGACCACATGACCTTCTCCCATTCCTCCTCTGGATCATCCAGATGGTCATTGGCAAACTTCAGACGGGCCTGGACATGCGCTGGCTTGAGCAGGGTGACCTTGCGTGCGCTGCAGGATTTAAATCCATGACGGCGTAGTGTGTTACTAATGGTTTTCTTTGAGACTGTGGTCCCAGCTCTCTTCAGGCCATTGACCAGGTCCTGCCGTGTAGTTCTGGGCTGATCCCTCACCTTCCTCATGATCATTGATGCCCCACGAGGTGAGATCTTGCATGGTGCCCTAGACCGAGGGAGATTGACCGTCATCTTGAACTTCTTCCATTTTCTAATAATTGCGCCAACAGTTGTTGCCTTCTCACCAAGCTGCTTGCCTATTGTCCTGTAGCCCATCCCAGCCTTGTGCAGGTCTACAATTCTATCCCTGATGTCCTTACACAGCTCTCTGGTCTTGGCCATTGTGGAGAGGTTGGAGTCTGTTTGATTGAGTGTGTGGACAGGTGTCTTTTATACAGGTAACGAGTTCAAATAGGTGCAGTTAATACAGGTAATGAGTGGAGAACAGGAGGGCTTCTTAAAGAAAAACTATCAGGTCTGTGAGAGCCGGAATTCTTACTGGTTGGTAGGTGATCAAATACTTATGTCATGCAATAAAATGCAAATTAATTACTTAAAAATCATACAATGTGATTTTCTGGATTTTTGAAGAGTACCTATGATAAAAATTACAGACTTCTACATGCTTTGTAAGTAGGAAAACCTGCAAAATCGGCAGTGTATCAAATACTTATTCTCCCCACTGTATGTAAGAATGCTGTTCATTGACTATAGCTCAGCATTCAACACCATAGTACCCTCCAAGCTCATCATCAACCTCGAGGCCCTGGGTCTGAACCCACCCTGTGCAACTGGGTCCTGGACTTCCTGAAGGGTCGCCCCCAGGTGGTGAAGATAGGAAAGGAAACAACACCTCCTCCTTGCTGATCATCATCACTGCAGCCCCACAAGAGTGCGTGCTCAGCCACCTCCTGTACTCCCTGTTCACCCATGACTGCGTGGCCAAGCACGCCTCCAACTCAATCATCAAGTTTGCAGATGACACAACAGTAGTAGACTTGATTACCAACAATGATGAGACAGCCTACAGGGAGGAGGTCAGGGCTCTTGGAGTGTGGTGCCAGGAAAATAACCTTTCACTCAACGTCAACAAAACTAAGGAGATGATTGTGGACTTCAGTAAACGGCAGAGGCAGCTCCCCCCGATCCACACTGATGGGACCGCAGTGGAGAAGGTGGAAAGCTTCAAGTTCCTCGGCGTGCACATCACTCACAAACTGAAATTGTCCACCCACACAGACAGTTTGGTGAAGAAGGCGCAACAGTGCCTCTTCTACCTCAGGAGCCTAAAGAAATTTGGCTTATCACCTAAAACCCTCACAAACTTCTACAGATGCACAATTGAGAGCATCCTGTCGAGCTGCATCACCGCCTGGTACGGCAAATGCACCGCCCATAACCGCAAAGCTCTTCAGAGAGTGGTGCGGTCTGCTCAACGTATTTCTCGGGGCAAACTTCCTGCCCTCCTGGACAACTACAGCACCCGATGCCACAGGATGGCCAAAAAGATCATCAAAGACATCAACCACTCGAGCCACTGCTTGTTCACCCCGTTATCATCCAGAAGGCGAGGTCAGTACAAGTGCATCAAAGCTGGGACCGAGAGACTGAAAAACAGCTTCTATCTCAAGGCCATCAGACTGCTAAACAGCCATCACTAACTCACCAGAGGCGGCTGCCTATAGACATTGATTAGAAATCACTGGCCACTTTAAGGAATAGAACACTAGCCACTTTAATAATGTATCCGTATCTGCATCACCCATCTCATATGTACTATTGTACTCTATACTACGCCAATGACTGCTAACAGCCATCTCTAGCACATCAGAGACTGCTGCCAATATACATAGATTAGAAATCACCGGCCACTTTAAAGAAATTAAACACTAGTCACTTTAATAATGTTTCCGTATCTTGCACTACTCATCATATATGTATAAATTCTCAATCCATTCCTTACTTAGATTTATGTGTATTTGGGTATATGTTGTGAAACTGTTAGATATTACCTGTTAGATATTGCTGCACTGTCAGAGCTAGAAGCACAAGCATTTCGCTACACCCGCAATAACATCTGCTAACCACGTGTATGTGACCAATGCATTTGATTTTGATTTGAATTGATTCTTACATTTAATTTCAGGAAGTACACCAAAACTCAGATTCCAGTTCTCTTCATGCTTTTCAATAAGAAACATTTTGAATTTGAATTGGAGTTTAGGTTTGAGTTGACTGGAATTTAAATGGAATTGACCCAAACCCTGCTATCTACACTAAACGATCTACACTACACTATCTATCTACACTACACTATCTATACTATACTATCTACACTACACTAACTATACAACACTATTTACACAAACTGCCTAAAATATCTACACTACTATAATATCCTATCTACACTACACTGTCTACAATACACTATCTATCCAGACTACACTATCTATACCATCTACACTAGGCTATCTAAACTACACAATCTACACTACACTATCTATCTACACTACACAATCTACACTATACTACACTATCTGCACTATCTATACTATACTACACTATCTATCTACACTACACTATCTATAATATCTACACTATCTATACTATCTACACCACACTATCTACACTATCTATACTATATTATCTTTATACACTATCTACACTAGACTATCAACACTACAATATATATGTACACTACACTAGCTCTACTATACTATCTACACTACAGTATCTATCTACACTACTCTATCTCTCAACACTAGACTATCTACACTACAATATCTATACAATACTATCTACATTGTCTACACTACACTATCTATCCTACACTATCTACTCTACACTATCTATCTACACATTTCACTATCTATACTATACTATCTACACTACACTATATGTACACTACACTATCCATACTATACTATCTACACTACACTATCTATCTACACTACTCTATCTATTATATACTATCATCACTATCTACTCTACACTATATATCTACACTACACTATATATACTATCATATCTACACTATCTATACTATACTATCTACACTACACTATCTATATTATACTATATACACTATCTTCCCTACACTACACTATCTGTATACACTGTCTACACTACACTATCTATCTTCACTACACTATACTCTACTATCTACACTACACTTTATATCTTTCCTATACTATCTACACTACACTATATCTACACTACACTATCTATCCCATACTATCTACACTAACCTATATATACACTCCACATCTCTATACTATAATATCTACACTATCTGCACTATCTGCATACACTATCTACATTATAGTGTAGCTATTATTGTATAGATAGTTTAGTGTAGATAGATAGTGTAATGTAGATAGTGTATGCAGTATCTATCTACACTAAACTATCTATACAATAATAGCTACACTATCTACACTACACTGTATACAGCGGGTGAAATAAGTATTGAACACGTCACCATTTTTCTCAGTAAATATATTTCCAAAGGTGCTATTGACATGAAATGTTCACCAGATGTTGGTAACAACCCAAGTAATCCATACATACAAAGAAACCAAAACAAGTAAGTTCAGAAATTAAGTTATGTGTAATAATGTGAAATGACACAGGCAAAAAAGTATTGAACACATGAAGAAAGGGAGGTGCAAAAAGGCATGGAAAGCCAAGACAACAGCTGAAAACTATCAGTAATTAAAAAGCAATCCAGCCCCCTGTCAGTGCAAATTAATATCAGCTGGTTCAGTCTCAACTGATGGCCTACAAAAAGGTCTCATTGCCAAGGTGTCACACAAGACACATCTCATGATGGGTAAAAGCAAAGAGCTGTCTCAAGACCTTCGCAACCTAATTGTTGCAAAACATAATGATGGCATTGGTTATAGGCGCATTTCTAAGCTTCTGAATGTTCCAGTGAGCACAGTTGGGGCCATAATACGGAAGTGGAAAGACAATCATGTCACCATAAATTTGCCTCGACCAGGTGCTCCTCGCAAGAGTTCTGACAGAGGAGTGAAAAGAATAATCAGAAGAGTTGTCCAAGAGCCAAGGACCACTTGTGGAGAGCTTCAAAAAGACCTGCAATTATCAGGTACTGTTGTCTCAAAGAAAACAGTAAGTAATGCATGTTGAAGCTAGTTTAAAGTTTGCTGCACAACATTTGGAAAAGCCAGTGAAATACTGGGAGAATATAGTGTGGTCAGATGAGAGCAAAATTGAACTGTTTGGATGTCATAATACACACCATGTTTGGAGGAGAAATGACACTGCACATCACCCTAAAAACACCATACCAACAGTGAAGTTTGGAGGTGGGAACATCATGGTGTGGGGCTGCTTTTCAGCAAATGGTACTGGCAAACTTCACATAATTGAAGGAAGGATGAATGGACAAATTTCTGCTGCCATCTACCAGGATGATATAAGATGAAACGAGGGTGGACATTTCAGCAAGACAATGATCCCAAACACACAGCCAAGAAAACTCTCAATTGGTTTCAAAGAAAGATAATAAAGCTGCTAGAATGGCCCAGCCAATCACCTGACTTAAATCCCATTGAAAATCTCTGGAAAGATCTGAAGATCAAGATTCATAGAAGAGGCCCACGGAACCTTCAAGATTTGAAGACTGTTTGTGTGGAAGAATGGGCCAAAATCACACCAGAGCAATGTATGCGACTAGTTTCTCCTTACAGGAGGCGTCTTGAAGCTGTCATTACCAACAAAGGCTTTTGTACAAAGTATTAAATAAATATCAGTAAGTGTGACTTTTTCCCTGTGTCATTTCACATTATTACACATAACTTAATTTCTGAACTTATTTGTTTTGGTTCTTTGTATGTATGGATTACTTGTTACCAACATCTGGTGAAAATTTCATGTCAATAGCACCTTTGGAAATATATTTACTGAGAAAAATGGTGACGTGTTCAATACTTATTTCACCCGCTGTATCTACACTACACGATCTATACTATACTATCTACACTACACTGTATATCTACACTATACTATCTATACTATTCTATGTACACTATCTATCTACAGTACACTATCGCTACTATAATATCTACACTACACTATCTATTCTATACTATCTACACCACACTCTCCATCTACACTGTCTATACTATTCTATCTACACTTCACTATCTATCTACATTATATACAGTACACTATATCTACTTTAATATCAACACTACACTATGTATTTATACTACGCTATCTATACTATACTATCTACACTAGACTATCTATCTACACTACACTATCTACACTATCGGCATACACTCCACTAGACTATCTATACTATCTACATTAGACTATCTATACTATATTATCTTCATATACTGTAAGACTGTATGTACGTCTTACAGTACGTCCTCCAACCGCTAGGGGTCACACTCCTGCCAGGACCAGCGGTATGGCCCCCAGTCACTAGGGGGCGCAGGAGGTCTTTTGCCTGCAATCCTCCTCCCAGTTGCCATGGGGAAACCATTGGCAAGAACTCTGTTGTAGTTAGCAATCATTGTTGATGATACTCACCTGTGTAGGGCCCTATTTAAGTTTGCCTTTTGTCATTGTTTTTTGTTCAGTCTTAAGCCTACCTGTACCCGTCTATCCCGTGAGTTTGTTGTGAGCCATTGTGCTTGTTTTGTTTTCCTTTTTTGTGACCATTGGAAGCTTTGCTTCTAGTTTATTTGTTTGTACTTTGTTTTTTGATCATTCTAAAAGTAAAAGTTACTTGAAGTTTATGCTACTCCTCTGCACTTGGGTCTCAACATCCTCAACCGTGAGTTAGCTCACTCTGGAGGAACACCAGCTCTGTGTCTAGGAGACTGGGGTTCTAATCCCGCTAAAAGCAACATGCCAGGTCTTAGTCCATAGTCCCTGGTTCTATATCATAACATATACTATCTACACTATCTATACTATACCATCTACACTTTCTTCCTACACTACAATATATATCTACTCTACACTATCTTCACTTAACTATCTACATACAACATACTGTATATACTACACTATGTATCTACACTACATAGACTATGGTAGTACATAAAGTATAATATAAAAATGTTTCTGTCATTAATTACATGATGGCATATCTGTTATGTCTCCTTCCCTGAATCCACCATAAAGGTTAAAACCAGTCCACTCTCTCACATCTGGCCCAGTCCAGGGTGTTTCAGGACGTGAAACTGTTCAACTGATATCTGTGGGAGTGAAACTGTGATTTACATAGACAGGGCTGGGTGGTTCTGCTTGTCCCAGAATAGAGCAGCACTGTCACCAGATGTTCACTCTGTCCCCATGAGGTTGGAGGTAGAGAAGACTCTATGACTATCTTGAAGATGTGATACTTCTAATTTAAATGTGGACAACTTTTACTTTCAATAAATGTAGCTTGATGCAGGTGTGATCACATTGGTGAGAAATGAAGATACTGATTAAATGTTCAATAGCATTAGATGACTGTCTTTATAAGTCTATAAGTCAAGCAGGTCAAAAACTGTTCCAAGAAATATGAATAAAGAGTAGGATGTACTTCATGTGGATAAACCTGCTGTTAATCTGTGAAACTAGTAGCATCTTGTGTTAGTATGAACTACTGGTTGATGACCATGTGGTTAGAACATAAATAACTAAGCAATAAGGTTTAGATCAGATAGTTTTCATAGAAATACGGCTTCATGAATGTATTTCTATATCATTAAACAACATTTAAGATTCAAGTCTATTTGGGTTTATTGAAAGAGACAATTAAAAGATTTGGTCTAAAGGTCAATCTTTATTTTCATCTATTAATCAAAGCATCAAAGCAAACATTTCTATAGTATCTAATAGTAATAAAACAGAACACATAATATCTAACACTGATACAACCTCTAGTCTACAGAGAGGATTGATACATGAACTACATGTCAGTGATAAAAAAGACAGAACATCTGATCTCAGAACAGAGTCAAAGCAGAGGAACCAGCAGCCTCTCTCCACAGCGGTGTGTGACTGAAGGGTCCTACCCAGAACAGTCAGCCCTCCTCAGGGTCTTGATGACTGGGTTCTGGGATTCATGCTGGGCTTCACAGGTCACCTCTCCTGCATTGGTCCACTCCTGGGCAGTGAGAGTCAGGGTGCTGCTCCAGCTGTACAGGCCGTCCTTCTCCAGGACACGGGAAATCCTGTGTGCCTCCTGATTCCTGTTGGTCCCATCCACTTTCCAGCTCATGGTCCAGTCTGAGGGGAAGCCCTTGTTGGCCAGACACATCAGTGTGGCTGTTGTTGTACTGGACAGCTCCTCACTATAGGGGGGCAGGACGGTGAGGGTGGGGGCACTGTTACCTGGAACAAAGACAACACATCAACTAAGTAACTACATCAAGTACAGCTACAGTAAGAGATTATCTTCAGCAAAGGACACATCAAAATAAAATAATTTGGAAATGCCCTCTATATATGAGTTTAAAAGTTAGATTGTTTAAAAGATGTGGAGAAAACAGTAAAGTAATATGATACAAACAGATAAAACCAAACAAGTATAAAGTGGTTAAATAACTTATCAGCGTACAGGTGAGACCCGGTCAGAATAACAAATGTTTATTATCCCAACAGGGGGCAAAAGACAGGTCAGGGGCAAGCAGAGTTCAGTAATCCAGAGTAGTGGGGAAAAGGTACAAGACGGGAGGAAGTAATGGATCTGACCAGAATAGCCGACTCATATTCATAGTATATTCATCACATATCAACCATGTTTGATCATGATTCCGGTTACAACCATAACTGAGATACACTGATAATTAAGACTATTTACAATACTATGAAATAGTTATCATATCAGAATTAAGTTATAGTCTGCATTCATGCAAACCAGACATACAAATAAACGTACAATTTATCATTTTGATAAATAATTATTTGAAAGAAGGCTCAGTCAAAAGCTACATTTAACCAAAAATATTTGAGAGTGAAAGATCTAAAAACACACACAAACAGTAATACACAATGCAACAACTATATCCAATATTATTGAATAGCTTTCATACCGGAATTATACTCTGCAATCCATCAAACCAGACATATAAATAAACACCTACATTTTAACATTTTGGTTAAATAAAATGTTATTTGACAGAAGGCTTTGTCAAAAGTAATAGAAAAATCTATATTTTTTAGAAAGTCAAATATGTAAATCACAATATTTTCATAGAGACAGAGTTTAAGAAACTAAAATACAAAAAAAATGTAATCAGAAAGAAATATGAAGAGAACTTGTTACTTACTTCCAACATCAAGTCTGGTGCCGCCACCAAAAGTCAACCACAGTGATACATTGAACAGAAACCTACTTTTGTTCCTTGTACATTTCCTACTAGGTGCAGTATTTATTCATACAACTAATAAAAAATGTTGGACTAATCACTTAAAATCCATTTAAAATTTGTTGAGTAATATTAATAATATTAATATTATAATTGGCCATAGTGTGTTTAGATCTTGTGTATTTAAAAACATATATATTGATTGATTAATATTGAGACAAATTTAATAGAGAAACTGACTCACGAATTCAAAAGATGAATAAAACAGCTAATTTTGTTGTTTACTTACTTCCAACATCAAGTCTGGTGCCGCTACCAAAAGTACACCACAGTGATACAATCCCTATTACTGCTGGTACAAAAACCTCTCTGTGGTGATGATGCTGCAGCTGTTACAGTGAAGATCACTCGTTCAGAATCATCATCAACACTAATACACTTTAACATCTTCCAGGTAGAACAAACATTTAATATTAGCTGTTTCTAGATAATACAAATTGTATCTTAAATCCAAATATTAGTATTTTGTCCTTCTTCTGTGTATCAGGTGTTCTCCTAGTCTGTAGGTACAGTGCAGCATTACATCCAATGTTGCTAGTATTCCTCCACATTGTCCATATGAAAGACAGCAGCAGCAGTAGTGATAGTGATCCATGTTGTATATTCCTTTATTAAAGATGTTGATCTCAGATGTAACAGTGGTGGTAGAGTCAAAGAGGACAGACAACACTAGCAGAGGAATCCTAGCAGCTTTAGTTTAGAGAAGTGTTCACTAACTGATTAGAGGAACTTACATGAGAGACCAAGCATGAGTGAACAGACAGTTCATTATATCTGATCATCATCAGAATAAACATATAATGTTGGTGAGACATAAAAGTTACCATGCATCAGGTATCGGAGTTATCACTTACTATTTGATGGTATTGAAGGGGCAGCAGGTAGCTAGCGGTTAGAGTGTTGGGCTAGTAACTGAAAGGTCGCTAGTTTGAATATCCGGGCTGACAATGTGAAAAATTGTCCTTGACCCTAGTCTCTGAGAACGTCTCAAGGGGAGTTGGGATATTAAAAATACACATTTCCAATTCACACATGTGTAGAATAAGCACCTACCTAATTATTATAAAAGCAAGATCATACAGGACAAAATATATTCTAATGATGGAAGCCTACTTGGAAACTGAAATAGATTTAAAACATACATTTGCATAATGCATCTGCTCCACTGCTCTAAGAGCATTTATAGCCCTGTGAGTTTAACACTTCATGACTGAGAGCTGTCCTTCATGACAACAGAACCCATAACAACAATGACTTTTATCACCATATTCATCTGGACACTTGCTTTCTGCTTTCAAGGTTACAATTTTCAGACATTATTGTTGAAAATGAATTAAATCTACACCATAAACATTAATTATTCATTACTATATGTAAAATGTAATTCATATAAATGTTTTTATTATATTTTTCAGAATCCAGAGGACAGATCACTGTGACTCAGACACCTGCAGTGTTAGCTGTTCTCCCAGAACAGAGAGTCTCTCTCAACTGTAAAACTAGCAGTGCTGTGTACAGTGACAGAAATGGGAACTATCTAGCCTGGTACCAACAGAAACCTGGAGGAGCTCCTAAACTCCTTATATACTTGGCTACAACACCTCAGTCTGGGATTCCATCTAGATTCAGTGGCAGTGGATCTGGGAGTGACTTCACTCTGACCATCAGTAAAGTCCAGGCTGAAGATGCAGGAGATTACTACTGTAAGAGTTGGCACTATCCCAACAGTGTCTGGGTGTTCACACAGTGATTCAGAGCCGTACAATAACCGCCGTACAATAACCTCCCTCAGTCAGACTGCACAGTGACTGTACTGCTACAGCTGGGACCTACTGCAGGTGCTGAGGGGGAAGAAACAGTGATATGGTCACTAGATGAGGTCAACTGTGACATGTGACAATATGGTTAGAAAGCAATCATTCAGATCACATGACCATCATCATCATCATCATTATTATGGTTATGACTTATAGTATTTGTTATGGCCTGAACATGTATATACAAGTTATTTGATGTTTTGAAACACAATGCCTGTCCATATGCAAAGCAAGATCTACTGAAGTAAAACAAAAGGTGTTCTGACATTAACATTACTTCAAAGTTACAATCACTTCAGCCCCCCAAAACAAGTCCTCATATGGACCTCAATCAAATGTCTGATTTAAATGGATATGACCTTCTAACATAATATTAACTATTTTGATACATGATGCTGGACTCCATCACGAGACAACAATAGACACTACATACACTATCTACCAGGTTTGGGGTCAATCATGAATAGATGGTGCCGACCGAGATGGCAGCTTCGCGACTAGCCCTTAGGAAACTCTGCAGTATTTTGTTTGTTTATGTACTATTTTTTACGTTATTAGCTCAGGAATTGTTTTGTATCATTATATACAGCCGGGAATAACTATTGGATATTAGAGCGTGGGTAACTCACCTGAACCACCAGCATTACGACAAGGATTACGCCTTCCCTGGAGCAGATCCTTTGTTCGCTCTCCCCAGAGAAATTGAACTTATTCCAGATGCCGACCCAAAACAACGCCAGCGGAGGAGAGGTACTCTGGGCGGCCTTCTGGTCCGACTCAGGAAGCGCTCACCCACCCACCGCTATCAAGAATTTTACTCGCTAATGTCCAATCTCTGGATAATAAGGTTGATGAGCTTAGGGCGAGAGTTTCTTTACAGCGAGACACCAGAGATTGTAACATACTCTGCTTCACTGAAACATAGCTTTCTGGAGATGTTTTGTTGGACTCCTTAAAGCCAGTTGGGTTCTCAGTACATCGTGCCAAAAGGTATAAACATCTCTCAGGGAAGCCGAATGGTGGAGGTATATGTTTTATGATTAACGATGGATGGTGTCACTGTGATAACATACAGGAACTCAAGTCCTTCTGTTCTCACAATCAAGTGTCGACCGTTCTACCTCCTGAGGGAATTGTACCCACTGTAACTATTAAAACATACCCCAACCAGAAACCATGAAAAGATTTTCCTCCGCAATGCAATCAAGCAGGCTAAATGTCGGAATAGGGATAAAGTTGACAAGAGACGCATGTAGCAGGGTCTACAGACAATCACTGATTATAAAAGGAAAACCAGCCACGTCGCGGACACCGACGTCTTGCTTCCGGACAAGCTAAACACATTCTTCGCTCGCTTTGAGGATAATACAGTGCCACCGTCACGGCCCGCTACCAAGGACAGTGGAATCTCCTTCTCAGTGGCCGATGTGAGTAAGACATTTAAGCGTGTTAACCCTCGCATGGCTGCTGGCCCAGACAGTATCCCTAGCCGCGTCCTCAAAGCATGCGCAGACCAACTGGCTGTTGTGTTTACAGAGATATTAAATCTCTCCCTATCCCTGTTTGTTGTCCCAACATGCTTCAAGATGGCCACCATTGTCCCTGTACCTGAGAAAGTAAAGGTAACTGAACTAAATGACTATTGCCGCGTAGCACTCACCTCTGTCATCATGAAGTGCTTTGAGAGACTAGTCAAGGATCATATTACCTCCACCTTACCTGCCACCCTAGACCCCCTTCAATTTGCTTACCGTCCTTATCACATCTGGATAAGAGGCATACCTATGTAAGAATGCTGTTCATTGACTATAGCTCAGCATTCAACACCATAGTACCCTCCAAGCTCATCATCAAGCTCGAGGCCCTGGGTCTGAACCCCGCCCTTTGCAACTGGGTCCTGGACTTCCTGAAGGGTCGCCCCCAGGTGGTGAAGATAGGAAAGGAAACAACACCTCCTCCTTGCTGATCATCATCACTGCAGCCCCACAAGAGTGCGTGCTCAGCCACCTCCTGTACTCACTGTTCACCCATGACTGTCCATGACTGTTCACCCAACTCAATCATCAAGTTTGCAGATGACACAACAGTAGTAGGCTTGATTACCAACAATGATGAGACAGCCTACAGGGAGGAGGTCAGGTCTCTTGGAGTGTGGTGCCAGGAAAATAACCTCTCACTCAACGTCAACAAAACTAAGGAGATGATTGTGGACTTCAGGAAACGGCAGAGGCAGCTCCCCCCGATCCACACTGATGGGACCGCAGTGGAGAAGGTGGATAGTTTCAAGTTCCTCGGCGTGCACATCACACACAAACTGAAATTGTCCACCCACACAGACAGTTTGGTGAAGAAGGCGCGACAGTGCCTCTTCTACCTCAGGAGCCTAAAGAAATGTGGCTTATCACCTAAAACCCTCACAAATTTCTACAGATGCACAATTGAGAGCATCCTGTCGAGCTGCATCACCGCCTGGTATGGCAAATGCACCGCCAATAACCGCAAAGCTCTTCAGAGAGTGGTGCGGTCTGCTCAACGTATTTCTCGGGGCAAACTTCCTGCCCTGCATCAACAATCTCTTATGTGTATACTGTATACTGTAAAGCTTACAATGCCACTGTATCTCAGTCCAATGCCACCCTGTCATATATGTATATATTCTCAATCCATTCCTTACTTAGATTTATATGTATTTGGGTATATGTTGTGAAACTGTTAGATATTACCTGTTAGATATTGCTGCACTGTCAGAGCTAGAAGCACAAGCATTTCGCTACACCCGCAATAACATCTGCTAACCACGTGTATGTGACCAATGCATTTGATTTGACTTTGATTTGAATTGATTCTTACATTTAATTTCAGGAAGTACACCAAAACTCAGATTCCAGTTCTCTTCCATGCTTTTCAATAAGGAACATTTGGAATTTGAATTGGAGTTTAGGTTTGAGTTGACTGGAATTTAAATGGAATTGACCCCAACCCTGCTATCTACACTAAACTATCTATCTACACTACACTATCTATACTATACTATCTACACTAGACTATCTATATTATCCACATACACTATCTACACTACACTAACTATACAACACTATTTACACTATCTATCTGCATAAAATATCTACACTACTATACTATACTATCTACACTATATACACATCTACACTACACTATCTATCTAAACTACACTATCTATACTATACCATCTAAACTGCGCTGTCTAAACTACACAATCTACACTACACTATCTTCACTACACTATCTATCTACACTACACAATCTACACTATACTATACTATCTACCCTATCTATACAATACTATCTACACTACACTATCTATCTACACATTTCACTATCTATACTATACTATCTACACTACATGTACACTACATTATCTATACTATACTATCTACACTACACTATCTATCTACACTACACTATATAAACTATCATATCTACACTATCTATACTATAATATCTACACTATCTATATTATACTATCTACACTGTCTTCCCTACACTACACTATTTGTATACACTATCTACACTACACTATCTATCTTCACTACACTATACTGTACTATCTACACTATCTACACTACACTTTATATCTTTCCTATACTATCTACACTACACTATAACTACACTACACTATCTATCCAATACTATCTACACTACACTATATATACACTACACTATCTATACTATACTATCTACACTGCACTATCTACACTATCTACATACACTATCTACATTACACTATCTATCTACACTAAACTATCTATACAATAATAGCTACACTATCTACACTACACTGTATCTACACTACACTATCTATACTATACTATCTACACTACACTATCTATCTACACTACACTATCTATACTATACTATCTACACTACACTATCTATCTACACTACACTATCTATCTACAGTACACTATCTCTACTGTAATATCTACACTACACTATCTATTCTATACTATCTACACCACACTATCCATCTACACTACACTATCTATACTATTCTTTCTACACTGCACTATCTATCTACATTATTTACAGTACCCTATATCTACTTTAATATCAACACTACACTATGTATTTATACTACGCTATCTATACTATACTATCTACACTACACTATCGGCATACACTACACTAGACTATCTATACTATCTACATTAGACTACATATACTATATTATCAACATATACTATCTACACTACACTATCTATACTATACCATCTACACTACACTTTCTTCCTACACTACAATATATATCTACACTAGACTATCTATAATATACTATCTACACTACACTATCTATTCTTTACTATCTACACTATACTGTCTATCTACACTACACTATCTATACTATACTAACTACACTACACTATTTATTCTTTACTATCTACACTACACTATCTATCTACACTACACTATCTATCTACACTATACTATATATACTATACTAACTACACTACACTATCTATACTCTACTATCTACACTACACTATCTATCTACACTACACTATCTATACTATCTACATGATCTACACTACACTATCTATACAATACTATATATCTACACTGCACTATTTACATACACTATCCACACTATCTTCACTTAACTATCTACATATACTATCTACATACAATATCAACACCACACTATCTATCTACACTACACTATCTTCATACACTATCTACATACAACATACTGTATACAGTCGTATGCAAAAGTTTGGGCACCCCTCTGAGGCTGCATAATAATTAACTCTGTCGTCACAGAAAATGATCACAGTGGCATGCCATTCATTTTCTAATAAAAGCCAAGTACTGGGGTATTGTCCAGACAAAGATTTTTAGTGTAGCAATATTAAGTTGTATGAAATTAAATCAGATGTGAAAAATAGAATATGCAAAAATGTGGGCACCCTTGTCATTCTGTTGATTTGAATACCTGTAACTACTTAGCACTGATTAATTGGAACACACAATTGGTTTGGTGAGCTCATTAAGCCTTGAACTTCATAGACAAGTGCATCCAATCATGAGAAAAGGTATTTAAGGTTGCCAATTGCAAGTTGTTGTTCTCTTTGACTCTCCTCTGAAGAGTGGCAAAATGGGGGCCTCAAAACAACTCTGAAATGACCTGAAAACAAAGATTGTTCAACATTATGGTGTAGGGGAAGGCTACAAAAAGCTATCGCAGAGATGTACGCTGTCAGTGTCCACTGTCAGGAACATAGTGAGGAAATGGAAGACCACAGGCACAGTTCTTGTTAAGGCCAGAAGTGGCAGGCCAAGTAAAATATCGGAAAGGCGAAGGATGGTGAGAACGGTCAAAAACAGCCCACAGACCTACAACATCATCTTGCTGCAGATGGTGTCACTGTGCATCGTTCAACAATTCAGCGCACTTTGCACAAGGAGAAGCTGTACGGGAGAGTGATGCGGAAGAAGCACACACGCCACAAACGCACATTTGGACAAGCCAGCTTCATTTTGGAATAAGGTGCTGTGGACTGATGAAACAAAGATTGAGTTATTTGGTCATAACAAGAAAAACACTTGCTACCCACAGTAAAATTTGGTGGGGTTCCATCATGCTGTGGGGCTGTGTGGCCAGTGCCGGTACTGGGAATCTTGTTAAAGTTGAGGGTCGCATGGATTCCACTCAATATCAGCAGATTCTTGGGAATGATGTTGAAGAATCAGTCACAAAGTTGAAGTTACGCCGGGGCTGGATGTTTCAACAAGACAACGACCCAAAACACTGCTCAAAATCTACCCGGGCATTTATGCAGAGGAACAAGTACAATGTTCTGGAATGGCCATCCCAGTCCCCAGACCTGAATATCATTGAGAATCTGAGGGATGATTTGAAGCGGGCTGTCCATGCTCGGCAACCATCAAACCTAACTGAACTGGAGATGTTTCGTAAGGAGGAATGGTCCAAAATACCTTCATCCAGAATCCAGACACTCGTTAGAGGCAATAGGAAGCGTCTAGAGGCTGTTATTTTAGCAAAAGGAGGCTCTACTAAATATTGATCTGATTTTTCTGTTGGGGTGCCCACATTTATGCACCTGTCTAATTTCGTTTTGATGCATATTGCACATTTTCTGTTAATCCAATAAACCTCATTTCACTACTGAAATATTACTGTGTCGAACAGTTATTTGATAGATCAAAATGAAATTGCTGATCCAAACACCCAATTATTTATAAATGGAAATCATGGAAATTGTCAGGGGTGCCCAAACTTTTGCATACGACTGTATACTACACTATGTATCTACACTACACTACATAGACTATGGTAGTAGATAAAGTATAATATAATTTTTTTCTGTCATTAATTACATGATGTCATATCTGTTATGTCTCCATCCCTGAATCCACCATAAAGGTTAAAACCAGTCCACTCTCACATCTGGCCCAGTCAAGGGTGTTTCAGGAAGTGAAACCGTTCAACTGCTAGACTGATATCTGTGGGAGTGAAACTGTGATTTACATAGACAGGGCTGGGTGGTTCTGCTTGTCCCAGAATAGAACAGCACTGTCACCAGATGTTCACTCTGTCCCCATGAGGTTGGAGGTAGAGAAGACTCTATGACTATCTTGAAGATGTGATACTTCTAATTTAAATGTGGACAACTTTTACAATAAATGTAGCTTAATGCAGGTGTGATCACATTGGTGAGAAATGAAGATACTGATTAAATGTTCAATAGCATTAGATGACTGTCTTTATAAGTCTATAAGTCAAGCAGGTCAAAAACTGTTCCAAGAAATATGAATAAAGAGTACGATGTACTTCATGTGGATAAACCTGCTGTTAATCTGTGACACTAGTAGCATCTTGTGTTAGTATGAACTACTGGTTGATGACCATGTGGTTAGAACATAAATAACTAAGCAATAAGGTTTAGATCAGATAGTTTTCATAGAAATACGGCTTCATGAATGTATTTCTATATCATTAAACAACATTTAAGATTCAGGTCTATTTGGGTTTATTGAAAGAGACAATTAAAAGATTTGGTCTAAAGGTCAATCTTTATTTTCATCTATTAATCAAAGCATCAAAGCAAACATTTCTATAGTATCTAATAGTAATAAAAACAGAACACATAATATCTAACACTGATACAACCTCTAGTCTACAGAGAGGATTGATACATGAACTACATGTCAGTGATAAAAAAGACAGAACATCTGATCTCAGAACAGAGTCAAAGCAGAGGAACCAGCAGCCTCTCTCCACAGGGGTGTGTGACTGAAGGGTCCTACCCAGAACAGTCAGCCCTCCTCAGGGTCTTGATGACTGTAGTCTGGGATTTCTGCTGGGCTTCACAGGTCACCTCTCCTGCATTGGTCCACTCCTGGGCAGTGAGAGTCAGGGTGCTGCTCCAGCTGTACAGGCCGTCCTTCTGCAGGACCCCGGAACTCCTGTGTGCCTCCTGATTCCTGTTGGTCCCATCCACTTTCCAGCTCATGGTCCAGTCTGAGGGGAAGCCCTTGTTAGCCAGACACATCAGTGTGGCTTTTTTTATACCGGACAGCTCCTCACTAGAGGGGGGCAGGACGGTGAGGGTGGGGGCACTGTTACCTGGAACAAAGACAACACATCAACTAAGTAACTACATCAAGTACAGCTACAGTAAGAGATTATGTTCAGCAAAGGACACAACAAAATAAAATGATTTGGAAATGCCCTCTATATATGAATATAAAAGTTAGATTGTTTAAAAGATGTGGAGAAAACAGTAAAGTAATATGATACAAACAGATAAAAAGAAGTAATGGATCCCAACAGGGGCAAGCAGAGTTCAGTAATCCAGAGTAGTGGGGAAAAGGTACAAGACGGGAGGAAGTAATGGATCTGATCAGAATAGCCGACTCATATTCATAGTATATTCATCACATATCAACCATGTTTGATCATGAATCCGGTTACAACCATAACTGAGATGCAATGATAATTAAGACTATTTACAATACTATGAAATAGTTATCATACCAGAATTAAGTTATAGTCTGCATTCATGCAAACCAGACATACAAATAAACCTACAATTTATCATTTTGATAAATCATTCTTTGAAAGAAGGCTCAGTCAAAAGCTATATTTGACCAAAAATATTTGAGAGTGAAAGATCTAAAAACACACACAAACAGAAACACACAATGCAACAACTATATCCAATATTATTAAATAGTTATCATACCAAAATTATACTCCGCAATCCATCAAACCAGACATATAAATAAACACCTACATTTTAACATTTTGGTTAAATAAAATGTTATTTGACAGAAGGCTTTGTCAAAAGTAATAGAAAAATCTATATTTTTTAGAAAGTAAAATATGTAAATTACAATATTTCCAAAGAGACAGAGTTTAAGAAACTAAAATACAAAAAAAATGTAATCAGAAAGAAATATGAAGAGAACTTGTTACTTACTTCCAACATCAAGTCTGGTGCCGCCACCAAAAGTCAACCACAGTGATACATTGAACAGAAACCTACTTATGTTTCTTGTACATTTCCTACTAGGTGCAGTATTTATTCATACAACTAATAAAAAATTTTGGACTAATCACTTAAAATCCATTTAAAATTTGTTGAGTAATATTAATAATATTAATATTATATAATGGCCATAGTGTGTTTAGATCTTGTGTATTTAAAAAATATATATATTGATTGATTAATATTGAGACAAATTTAATAGAGAAACTGACTCACGAATTCAAAATGTGAATAAAACAGTTCATTTTGTTGTTTACTTACTTCCAACATCAAGTCTGGTGCCGCCACCAAAAGTACACCACAGTGATACAATCCCTATTACTGCTGGTACAAAAACCTCTCTGTGGTGATGATGCTGCAGCTGTTACAGTGAAGATCACTCGTACAGAACCATCATCAACACTAATACACTTTAACATCTTCCAGGTAGAACAAACATTTAATATTAGCTGTTTATAGATAATACAAATATGAATTGTATCTTAAATTCAAGTATTAGTATTTTTTCCTTCTTCTGTGTATCAGGTATTCTCCTAGTCTGTAGGTACAGTGCAGCATTACATCCAATGTTGCTAGTATTCCTCCACATTGTCCATATGAAAGACAGCAGCAGCAGTAGTGATAGTGATCCATGTTGTATATTCCTTTATTAAAGATGTTGATCTCAGATGTAACAGTGGTGGTAGAGTCAAAGAGGACAGACAACACTAGCAGAGGAATCCTAGCAGCTTTAGTTTAGAGAAGTGTTCACTAACTGATTAGAGGAACTCACATGAGAAACCAAGCATGAGTGAACAGACAGTTCATTATATCTGATCATCATCAGAATAAACATATAATGTTGGTGAGACATAAAAGTTACCATGCATCAGGTATCTGAGTTATCAGTTACTGTTTGATGTTATTGAAGGGGCAGCAGGTAGCTAGCGGTTAGAGTGTTGGGCTAGTAACTGAAAGGTCGCTAGTTTGAATATCCGGGCTGACAATGTGAAAAATTGTCCTTGATCCTAGTCTCTGAGAACGTCTCAAGGGGAGTTGGGATATTAAAAATACACATTTCCAATTCACACATGTGTAGATTAAGCACCTACCTAATTATTATAATAGCAAGATCATACAGGACAAAATATATTCTAATGATGGAAGCCTACTCGGAAACTGAAATAGATTTAAAACATACATTTGCATAATGCATCTGCTCCACTGCTCTAAGAGCATTTATAGCCCTGTGAGTTTAACACTTCATGACTGAGAGCTGTCCTTCATGACAACAGAACCCATAACAACCATGACTTTTATCACCATCTTCATCTGGACACTTGCTTTCTGCTTTCAAGGTTAACATTTTCAGACATTATTGTTGAAAATGAATTAAATCTCCACCATCAACATGAATTATTCATTACTATATGTAAAATGTAATTCATATAAATGTTTTTATTCTATTTTTCAGAATCCAGAGGACAGATCACTGCGACTCAGACTCCTGCAGTGAAAGCTGTTCTCCCAGAACAGACAGTCTCTCTGAACTGTAAAACTAGCAGTGCTGTGTACAGTGATAGCTATGGGAACCGTCTAGCCTGGTACCAACAGAAACCTGGAGGAGCTCCTAAACTCCTTATATACTTGGCTACAACACTTCAGTCTGGGATTCCATCTAGATTTAGTGGCAGTGGATCTGGGAGTGACTTCACTCTGACCATCAGTAAAGTCCAGGCTGAAGATGCAGGAGATTACTACTGTCAGAGTTGGCACTATCCCAACAGTGTCTGGGTGTTCACACAGTGATTCACAGCCGTACAAAAACCTCCCTCAGTCAGACTGCACAGTGACTGTACTGCTACAGCTGGGACCTACTGCAGGTGCTGAGGGGGAAGAGACAGTGATATGGAACATTGGTCACTAGATGAGGTCAACCGTGAAATGTGACAATATGGTTAGAAAGCAATCATTCAGATCACATGACCATCATCATGGGGGTGGCAGGTAGCCTAGTGGTCAGAGCATTGGGCTGAAACCGAAAGGTTGCTGGATCCCGTCACGATCGTGTGTGTGGAGACCAAGACGCAGCGCAGGGATATTAGTTCGACATTCCTTTTTAATTTAATTTACTACGTATTAAATTATAGGAGAACGAACTATACAACACAAACAAACATAATCCACAAACGTAACGTCCAAATGAAACCCGATAAATTAATAAACGTAACGTCCAAATGAAACCCGATAAATTAATAAAAGTATCGTCCAAATGAAACACGTTAAATTAATAAACGTAACGTCCAAATGAATCACGATAAATTAATAAACGTAACGTCCAAATGAAACCCGATAAATTAATAAACGTAACGTCCAAATGAAACACGATAAATTAATAAACGTAACGTCCAAATGAAACACGATAAATTAATAAACGTAACGTCCAAATGAAACCCGATAAATTAATAAACGTAACGTCCAAATGAAACCCGATAAATAAATAAACGTAACGTCCAAATGAAACACTATATTATAAACGTAATGTGGCAACTCACTTGTGACTGGAGGAATAACGACCCACACAAAAGTGAAGGACATACAAACATATATAGGATCCCTAATTAGAGACAATGCGGTGCAGCTGCCTCTAATTAGGGATCCAACCCAAAACCCACACAGAAACAGAAAGAATAGAAACTGTCAGACTCTGACCATAGCTACATAGAGAAGCAAATAGGCATCTCTATGGCCAGAGCCTGACACTACCAGAGTTCGGGTCAATTACATTTAAATTCTTAAATTCAGGTAGTTCACTACAATTCCAATTTTAATTATCTTCAATACTTTTCAATTAGGATTTTTTACAACTTTTTTATTGGAGTTATTCACTTTTTGAGTTTAAATGGAATTGACCCCAACCCTGCCACCTACACTATCTACATATGGTTAATTCGGAGAGTATTCAGACCCCTTGACTTTTTCCACATTTTGTTACGTTACAGCCTCATTCTAAAATGGATTTATATTTCTCATTATTTAAATATTAATGACGCTTGGCACACCTGTATTTGGGGAGTTTCTGCCATTCTTCTCTGCAGATCATTGGATGGGGAGCATCGCTGCCCAGCTATTTTCAGGTCTCTCCAATGATGTTTTGATCGGGTTCAATTACGGGCTCTGGCTGGGCCACTCCAGGACATTCAGAGACTTTTCCCGAAGCCACTGCTACATTGTCTTGGCTGTGTGCTTAAGGTTGTTGTCCTGTTGGAAGGTGAACCTTCGCACCAGTCTGAGGTCCTGAGTGCTCTGGAGCAGGTTTTCATCAAGGATCCCTCTGTACTCAATCCTGACTAGTCTCCCAGTCCCTGCCGCTGAAAAACATCCCCACAGTATGATGCTGCCACCACCATGCTTCACCGTAGGGATGGTGCCATATTTCCTCCAGACGTCATGCTTGGTATTCAGGCCAAAGAGTTCTTGGTGGCGAAAGGGCTGAATACTTATGTAAATAAGGTATTTCTGTTTTTTATTTGTAATACATTTGCCAAAAAAGGTAAAAACCTGCATCTCAGTGCAAGAGGTGTCACTACAATCCCTGGTTCAAATCCAGGCTGTATCACATCCGGCCATGATTTGGAGTCCCATAGGGCGGTGCACAATTGGCCCAGCATCGTCTGGGTTTGTCCGGGGTAGGCCGTCATTGTAAATAAGAATTTGTTCTTAACTGACCTGCATAGTTAAATAAAGGTTAAATTAAAAAAATAGATAGTGATGACATCAAAAACTATGAATTAACACATATGGAATCACTTAGTATCCAAAAAAATGTTAAACAATTTTAGATTTTTCAAAGTAGCCATCCTTTGCCTTGATGACAGCTTTAAACACTCTTGGCATTCACTCAACCAGCTTCATGAGGTAGTCACCTGGAATGCATTTAAATTAATAGGTGTGCCTTGTTACAAGTTAATTTATGGAATTGCTTTCCTTCTTAATTTGTTTGAGCCAATCATTGTGTACACAAGTGTCAGGCTCTGGCCATAGAGAAGCCTATTTGCTTCTCTATGTAGCTATGGTCAGAGTCTGACAGTGTTTTTCTTTTCTGTTTCTGTGTGGGGTTTGGGGTGGATCCCTAATTAGAGGCAGCTGCTACGCATTGTCTCTAATTAGGGATCCCATATATGTTGAGTCTGTCCTTCACTTGGGTGTGGGTCGTTATCGTTATATGTCGCAGTCACGGTTAACAGTAAGTGTGCCTTTTGTTACGTCCGTTTCATTTCGTGTTTGTTTGGTCAACGTGACGTTTTGTGCTTAGTGTTTGTTTCTGTTCTTTAGTTCGTCAGTCGTGGTTTTGTTTATACATAGTAATTATGTCATTTCATTACATAGTATAAATAAAAGATGACGAACTATAATCACTGCGCTGCGTCTTGGTCTCGCTATGCACCCGATCGTGACAGAACGACCCACCACACTGAGACCAAGCAGCGCAACTGGGGAGAGACTAACAGGAGTTAGTACCTATTCCCACATGGCCTAGGGTGAAGCCTGAGGACCGGGGTAGGTTCATGAAGCAATGGAGGAGGATGGAGAAGGCAAGGTCTGTCATGGCTGTGAGCACCACACCATCGGTGAGCGGCCAGAGCCCGGAGAGGCTGAAAAAGGGGAATCGCACGCCGCTTCGTATGCCCACAGATCTGGATCGGGAGTGGCCAGAGGGCTTCGAGGAATACCCGGAGGAGGAGCGGACCAGGTGGTGGAGAGCCTGGAATGCTCTTCCTCTGGAGACGCAGATGGATCCGCTGGTTGTACAGGCGTTGGAGGACTTCAAGCGCCAGATGACTCTCGTGGCGAGGCGTATGGTTGGACCGGAGCCTCCAGCGAAAGGCCAGCAGCCCTGAGCCTCCAGCGAAGGCCAGCAGCCCTGAGCCTCCAGCGAAGGCCAGCAGCCCTGCGCCTCCAGCGAAGGCCAGCAGCCCTGCGCCTCCAGCGAAGGTCAGCGTCCCTGCGCCTCCAGCGAAGGTCAGCGTCCCTGCGCCTCCAGCGAAGGTCAGCGTCCCTGCGCCTCCAGCGAAGGTCAGCGTCCCTGCGCCTCCAGCGAAGGTCAGCGTCCCTGCGCCTCCAGCGAAGGTCAGCGTCCCTGCGCCTCCAGCGAAGGTCAGCGTCCCTTCGCCTCCAGCGAAGGTCAGCGTCCCTGCGCCTCCAGTGAAGGTCAGCGTCCCTGCGCCTCCAGCGAAGGTCAGCGTCCCTGCGCCTCCAGCGAAGGTCAGCGTCCCTGCGCCTCCAGCGAAGGTCAGCGTCCCTGCGCCTCCAGCGAAGGTCAGCGTCCCTGCGCCTCCAGCGAAGGTCAGCGTCCCTGCACCTCCAGCAAAGGTCAGCGTCCCAGCCGTCTGCTCCGCCTCTGTGCCAGAGCAGTCCGCTCCACCGGTACCCATTCCGGGTCCAGCCGTCTGCTCCGCCTCAGTGCCAGAGCAGTCCGCTCAACCGGTACCCATTCCGGGTCCAGCCGTCTGCTCCGCTCCAGGGCCAGAGCAGTCCGCTCCACCGGTACCCAGTCCGGGGTCAGCCGTCTGCTCCGCCCCAGTGCCAGAGCAGTCCGCTCCACCGGTGCCCATTCCGGGTCCAGCCGTCTGCTCCGCCTCAGTGCCAGAGCAGTCCGCTCCACCGGTACCCATTCCGGGTCTAGCCGTCTGCTCCGCCCCAGTGCCAGAGCAGTCCGCTCCACCGGTACCCAATCCGGGTCCAGCCGTCTGCTCCACCTCAGTGCCAGAGCAGTCCGCTCCACCGGTACCCAATCCGGGTCCAGCCGTCTGCTCCGCCTCAGTGCCAGAGCAGTCCCTCCACCGGTACCCAATCCGGGTCCAGCCGTCTGCTCCGCCTCAGTGCCAGAGCAGTCCGCTCCACCGGTACCCAATCCGGGTCCAGCCGTCTGCTCCGCCTCAGTGCCAGAGCAGTCCGCTCCACCGGTACCCATTCCGGGTCCAGCTGTTTTCCCCCCTCCATGGCCGGAGCCGTTTGCCCCACCGGTGCCCAGTCCGGGCCCGGTTGTGTTCTCCGCTCCTGAGCCTGAGCAGTCCGCCCCACCGGTGCCCAGTCCGGGCCCGGTTGTTTTCCCTGCTCCATGGCCGGAGCCGGTTGCCCCACTGGTGCCCAGTCCGGGCTCGGTTGTTTTCCCCGCTCCATGGCCGGAGCCGTTTACCCCACCAGGGCCCAGTCCGGGACCGGTTATAAGGAAGGGGCATGGGACAAAACTGTCCACTTCGCCAGAGCCAGAGCCGCCCCCGAGGGTTAAAGTTTCTTCAAGTGCAGTCTCAAAAAACATCAAGCGCTATGATGAAACTGGCTCTCATGAGGACCGCCAAAGGAAAGGAAGATCCAGAGTTACCTCTGCTGCAGAGGACAAGTTCATTAGATCTACCAGCCTCAGAAATCAGCAGTTAACTGCACTTCAGATTGCAGCCCAAATAAATGCTTCACATTTAAATGCTTCACAGAGTTCAAGTAACAGACACATCTCAACATCAACTGTTCAGAGGAGACTGCGTGAATCAGGCCTTCGTGGTTGAATTGCTGCAAAGAAACCACTACTAAAGGACACCAATAATAAGAAGAGACTTGCTTGGACCAAGAAACATAACCAATGGACATTAGAGCGGTGGAAATCTGTCCTTTGGTCTGATGAGTCCAAATTTGAGATTTTTGGTTCCAACCACCATGTGTTTGTGAGACACAGAATAGGTGAACGGATAAGCTCTGCATGTGTGGTTCCCACCATGAAGCATAGAGGAGGAGGTGTGATGTGCTTTGCTGGTGACATTGTCAGTGATTTATTTAGAATTCAAGGCACAGTTAACCAGCAAGGCTACCACAGCGTTCTGCAGCAATACGCCATCCCATCTGGTTTGCGCTTAGTGGGACTATGACCCTAAACACACCTCCAGGCTGTGTAAGGGCTATTTGACCAAGAAGGAGAGTGATGGAGTGCTGCATCAGATGGCCTCCACAATCACCAAACCTGAACCCAATTGAGATGGTTTGGGATGAGTTGGACCGCAGAGTGAAGGAAAAGCAGTCAACAAGTGCTCAGCATATGTGGGAACTCATGAAGCTGGTTGAGAGAATGCCAAGAGTGTGCAAAGCAGTCTTCTAAGCAAAGGGTGGCTACTTTGAAGAATCTTGTTGTTTAACACTTTTGTTTACTACATGTTATTTCATAGTTTTGATGTCTTCACTATTATTCTACAATGTAGAAAATACTAAACACAAAGAAAAACCCTTGAATGAGTAATATTCCAAACTTTTGACTGCTACTGTATGTGTTATGTCTTCTTCCCTAATTACATTACGGCGTATCTATTGTGTCTCCATTCCTACATCCACCATAGAGGTTAAAACCAGACAGTCCCTCACATCTGGCCCAGTCCAGAGTATTTCAGGCAGTGAAACTGTTCAACTGCTAGACTCGTACTGTAGCTGTGGGAGTGAAACTGTGATTTGCATAGACAGGGCTGGGTGGTTCTGCTTGTCCCAGAATAGAGCATCACTGTTACCAGATGTTCACTCTGTAAAATATCATGGAGAAGTGTAGAATACACATTGTTGAAAACCATTGCTAAAATATCTAATATAATGACATCATATTAGGAATTAAACATTGTAAATATATATGTTATGGAAAGTAAATGTTTAGCAGTGTGAGTTCTGAGAGAAGATCTTAGAGGTTTATTATCAAATATCTCTAATTATTATCACTGGTATTGGTGCTACAGTATAACTGTCAGGCTCTGGTCATAGGGAAGCCTTTGGCTCCTCTATTTATCTATAGAGACTGATAGTACTGAAGTACTAGTATAATACTATAGGGACTGATAGTACTGAAGTACTAGTATTATACAATAGGCACTGATAATACTGAAGTATTAGTATAATACAATAAGGGCTGCTAGTACTGCAGTACTAGTATAGTACAATAGAGACTGATAGTACTGAAGTACTAGTATAATACTATAGGGACTGATAGTACTGCAGTACTAGTATAGTACAATAGAGACTGATAGTACTGAAGTACTAGTATAATACAATAGAGACTCATAGTACTGAATTACTAGTATAATACAATAGAGACTCATAGTCCTGGGTTAAGGGAACACATATAAATATGTTTATATCTTAGAACACTGATATACAGTATAACGTATTCATAACATGGTCAAATAATCATAATAATCATAATTAACAGTTTTGAATGTGGATCCTCACCAGGAAGACTATTTACATAGGAAACTTTGCATTGTCAGCACATGCTTCAGTGGTCTAAGAGTGTTTATAGCCCTGTGAGTTTAACACTTCATGACTGAGAGCTGTCCTCCATGACAACAGAACCCACAACAGCCATGAATTGTATCACCATCTTCATCTGAACACTAGCTTTCTACATCAAGGTGAAAAAAAAGAGAAAGTGATATGTTTGTATTCTAAAAAGTAAACAATGAGTAAACTGAAAGGTCAATGTATTGTTCATTCCTGGTTATTAATTCCAAGTATTGGTGTTCTCTGTTTCAGAATCCAGAGGACAAAACACTGTGACTCAGACTGTTAACCTAGGACAAACAGTCTCTCTGAACTGTAAAACTAGCAGTAATATGTATAGCAATTGTTACAATGGTCAGTCATGAGACCATCAGTGTCTATCCTGGTACCAACAGAAACCAGGAGAAAAACCCAAACTCATGATGCTCCCAGGAAACACACTCCATTCTGGGACTCTAGATCCACCATCAGTGAAGTCCAGGCTGAAGATGCAGGAGATTACTACTGTCAGAGTTTACACAGTGGAGCCGTACAAAAACCTCCCTCAGTCAGACTGCAGAGTAACTGTACTGCTACAGCTGGGACCTACTGCAGGTGCTGAGGGGAGGAGATGATCCAGTACATTGACTCAGTGTGTAGCAGAGCTGAACAACAATAGAGTCAAACTAGAGTTATGTCTAGAAGACCTTAGATCATAACTGATCACTAAATGTTTCTCCTGACCATTAACTACATGTTGACTCTGTTGAGTAAGTCAAGGAAAACCATCAATCGTTCTGAATAGAGGTGATGTGCAATGATCAAAACCCCTTAAGATGACCTGTGTTTTGCTAGAATTTAATCAACATGATTCAAACACATACAATAAACCCCCTAAACATTACCCATACATCCTCCCACACTATCTATCTATCTATCTATCTATCTATCTATCTATCTATCTATCTATCTATCTATCTATCTATCTATCTATCTATCTATCTATCTATCTATCTATCTATCTATCTATCTATCTATCTATCTATCTATCTATCTATCTATCCATCCATCCATCCATCCATCCATCCATCCATCCATCCATCCATCCATCCATCCATCCATCCATCCATCCATCCATCCATCCATCCATCCATCCATCCATCCATCCATCCATCCATCCATCCATCCATCCATCCATCCATCCATCCATCCATCCATCCATCCATCCATCCATCCATCCATCCATCCATCCATCCATCCATCCATCCATCCATCCATCTATCTATCTATCTATCTATCTATCTATCTATCTATCTATCTATCTATCTATCTATCTATCTATCTATCTATCTATCTATCTATCTATCTATCTATCTATCTATCTATCTATCTATCTATCTATCTATCTATCTATCTATCTATCTATCTATCTATCTATCTATCTATCTATCTATCTATCTATCTATCTATCTATCTATCTATCTATCTCCCCTTTAGATCAGAGTCAGTCAGCAGCATCTCACAGTCCACTCACAGACTGCAGTTACTGACCCTGACCACTAGATAGAGACAGAAAGCAGATACTATCTGGTCTAATAACACAGTAATAACAATACACTCCATTTGTAGATGTCTATAATCAATATATCAGTCACCATTCAGCACTGATATCAGAAACCATAGTGACTATATAGTTATCATGTTTCTACATCACATCATACGACATTTATTAGTTTGACTCTCCAGGAAGACTATTTAAATATATCACACTTTGCATAGACAGCACATGCTTCAATGCTCTGGGAGTGTTTATAGCCCTGTGAGTTTAACACTTCATGACTGAGATCTGTCCTTCATGACAACAGAATTTCAACGATGACTTTTACCATGAGCTTTTTGTGGATATTGATGTTCTTAATTCAGGGTGAGATTTTACAATTTAACGCTCTAAAAATGACTTTCTAATCAAAATATGTAATATAGAAATTGCCTCTGCCTTGACAGAATTAGATACACAAAAATATGTTTGAAATATTCTTAAATGTCTATTTCAGAATCCAGAGGACAGGTCACTGTGACTCAGACTCCTGCAGTGAAAGCTGTTCTCCCAGATCAGCCAGTTATTATAAACTGTAAAACCAGTGTGGCTGTATATGATGGTTGTGCTGGGGATTACACCTGTATGGCCTGGTATCAACAGAAACCTGGAGGAGCTCCTAAACTCCTGATGCACTCTTCAAACCAACGTCTGTCTGGGATTCCATCTAGATTCAGTGGCAGTGGATCTCATAGTGACTTCACTCTGACTATCAGTGGAGTTCAGGCTGAAGATGCAGGAGATTACTACTGTCAGAGTTGGCACTATATCAATAGTAAAGATGTGTTCACACAGTGATATAGGGCCGTACAAAAACCTCCCTCAGTCAGACTGCAGTGACTGAGGGAGAAGAGATAGTGACATGGAACACTGGTCAACTGTGACTTGACAATGAGTTCAACTGTGACATGACAATGAGTTCAACTGTGACATGAAAATATGGTTAGAAAGCAATCATTCAGATCACATGACCATCACCATCATTAACAAGCATGGTTATGTCTGTCTGAACTGGGTGATTAATGACCAAGGCTCAGCGCTACTTAAGTCTGACATGTTTTATTTCAGCGAATTTAGCAAACAAAATAACAAACGAAGGAAGTACCACGACCGGAACGTGCGTGTGTTGTCATAACAACCAATAACATTACAAACAATAATCCACAAAGTAGGTGGAACAGGTTACAACATAAATAGGTTCTCCAATTAGAGACAATGGTAAACAGGAACCCTGGAACTGGCCTCCTGATTCCTGTTGGTCCCATCCACTTTCCAGTTCATGGTCCAGTCTGAGGGGAAGCCCTTGTTGGCCAGACACATCAGTGTGGCTGTTGTTGTACTGGACAGCTCCTCACTAGAGGGGGGCAGGACGGTGAGGGTGGGGGCACTGTTACCTGGAACAAAGACAACACATCAACTAAGTAACTACATCAAGTACAGCTACAGTAAGAGATTATCTTCAGCAAAGGACACATCAAAATAAAATGATTTGGAAATGCCCTCTATATATGAATATAAAAATTAGATTGTTTTAAAGATGTGGAGAAATCAATATGATACAAAAAATAAATATGATACAATAAAGATTTATGAACCAAAAAAGTATAAAGTGCTCAAATAACTAGAGTTATTAGTCATACGGTGTCAGTTATACATGTCATACAGATATTATTTAGGAATGGATCTGATCAGAATATTCTACTCATATTCATAGTATTTTCATCACATATCAACCATGTTAGATCATGAAGTAGGTTACAACCATGAGACCTTTTGTCTTCACACTAACAGTGAAGTCTACCATGAACACAATGCAATAATGATTAATACTATATACAATACTATCATTATACCAGAAATAGGAGTGATATTTTGGAATTATACAAATCAGACATACAAAACAAAACTACAATTTATCATTTTGATTCAATAAATATTTATTTGAAAGAAGGCTAAGTCAAAAGTAATAGAAAAAACAACATTCTTTTAGAAAGGAAAATATGTAAAATCGCTATATTTTCATAGAGACGTGTCAATAGCCGGCTACCACCCGGTTACTCAACCCTGCACCTTAGAGGCTGCTGCCCTACGTACATAGACATGGAACACTGGTCACTTTAATAATGAAACACTGGTCACTTTAATAATGAAACACTGGTCACTTTAATAATGTTCACATACAGTTTTACCCATTTCATGTGTATATACTCTATTCTTGTCAAGACCATCCTAATCATCTATTGCTGTACATATACTATTCTACCATACATATTCTTCAGATATATTATATATTCTATCCACATACTCTCCATAATGTCTATATATCCCATCACATACATACATACAGTCGTGGTAAAACGTTTTGAGAATGACACAAGTATTGGTCTCCACAAAGTTTGCTGCTTCAGTGTTCTTAGATCTTTATGTCAGTAGTTACTATGGTACACTGAAGTATAATTACAATTATTCCATAAGTGTCAAAGGCTTTCATTGACAATGACATTCAGTTTATGCAAAGAGTCAATAGTTGCAATGTTGACCTTTCTTTTTCAAAATGTCGATTTTTTTTGTTCCCCGAGCCACTTAGTTATCACTTTTGCCTTATGACAAGGTGCTCCATCATGCTGGAAAAGGCATTGGTCGTCACCAAACTGTTCTTGGATGGTTGGGAGAAGTTGCTCTCGGAGCATGTGTTGGTACCATTCTTTATTCATGGCTGTGTTCTTAGGCAAAATTGTGAGTGAGCCCACTCCCTTGGCTGAAAAGCAACCCCACACATGAATGGTCTCAGGATGCTTTACTGTTGGCATGACACAGGACTGATGGTAGCGCTCTCTCCGGACAAGGTGTTTTCCGGATGGCCCAAACAATCAGAAAGGGGATTCATCAGAGAAAATGACTCTGTGTTCTTAGGCAAAATTGTGAGTGAGCCCACTCCCTTGGCTGAAAAGCAACCCCACACATGAATGGTCTCAGGATGCTTTACTGTTGGCATGACACAGGACTGATGGTAGCGCTCTCTCCGGACAAGGTGTTTTCCGGATGGCCCAAACAATCAGAAAGGGGATTCATCAGAGAAAATGACTCTACCTCAGTCCTCAGCAGTCCAATCCCTGTACCTTTTGCAGAATATCAGTCTGTCCCTGATGTTTTTCCTGTAGTGAAGTGGCTTCTTTGCTGCCCTTCTTGACACCAGGCCATCCTCCAAAAGTCTTCGCCTCACTGTGCGTGCAGATGCACTCACACCTGCCTGCTGCCATTCCTGAGCAAGCTCTGCACTGGTGGTGCCCCGTTCCCGCAGCTGAATCAACTTTAGGAGACGGTCCTGGCGCTTGCTGGACTTTCTTTGGCGCCCTGACGCCTTCTTCACAACAATTGAACCTCTCTCCTTGAAGTTCTTGATGATCCTATAAATGGTTGATTTAGGTGCAATATTACCAGCAGCAATATCCTTGCCTATAAAGCCTTTTTTGTGCAAAGCAATGATGACGGCATGTGTTTCCTTGCAGGTAACTATGGTTGACAGAAGAAGCACCACCCTCCTTTTAAAGCTTCCAGACTGTTATTCTGACTCAATCAGCATGACAGAGTGATCTCTAGCCTTGTCCTCGTCAACACTCTCACCTGTGTTAACGAGACAATCACTGACATGATGGCAGCTGGTCCTTTTGTGGCAGGGCTGAAATGCAGTGGAAATGTTTTTGGGGGATCAAGTTTTCATGGCAAAGAGGGACTTTGCAATTAATTGCAATTCATCTGATCACTCATTACATTCTGGAGTATATGCAAATTGCTATATATATATACAGTTGAAGTCGGAAGTTTACATACACTTAGGTTGATGTCATTAAAACTAATTTTTCAACCACTCCACAGATTTCATGTTAACAGTTTTGGCAAGTCGGTTAGGACATCTACTTTGTGCATGACACAAGTAATTCCTCCAACAATTGTTTACAGACAGATTATTTCACTATATCACAATTCCAGTGGGTCAGAAGTTTACATACACTAAGTTGACTGTGCCTTTAAACAGCTTGGAAAATTCCAGAAAATAATGTCATGGCTTTAGAAGCTTCTGATAGGCTAATTGAGATAATTTTAGTCAATTGGAGGTGTACCTGTGGATGTATTTCAAGGCCTACCTTAGAACGTAGAGAGAGCTGGAGGGTTGTTTTTTGGTTGTTTGACAAGTTAACGTTGGAGTGATTTTGTAAGTTTTGTTTGTTTGTATGACAAGTTTAGGGAGGTGGTCGTCATGGCGGGAAGTTCAGATGGAAGTTATAACTCAATGAATGAGGAAGGTATTTCAGAGAACGTAACATTTACAATGGTTAAGAAAAAGCAAAAAAATAAGAGAGGGCAAAAGGAGGACGACGGGTTAAATAGTGGTCGGGGAAATATGAGTAGTGATAACAGACCAGTAAAACGTAGGACAACAAGAGAGGATGAAATGGAAGAATACAAAGTGATGGTGGTGTATTCGGAACCTTTAGGGAAATATTTTCATCCAATACAATTGACAAAAGCAATTCAGAAGGAGATTGGGATAATTAAGTCGCCAAACCGGTTGGTTCTGGAAAAATACTGATTGTGGTTAATAGTAAAATGCAACAAGAGAAAATTCTGAAAATGGAGTCACTTAATGGAGGAAGTGTCAAGTGTCATATACCAGGTGCTGAGGCCAAACTGAGGGGGGAAATTGCAGGTATTGACTTGACAGTAACTATGGAGGAAATTAAAGAGTTGTTGAAAGGAGGGAAAGTGTTTGAAGCAAAGAGACTGAGTAGTAAAAGGAATGGAGTTAAAGTTGAAACTACGACAGTTCTTATACATTTAGAAGAAAAGAGTACATTTTGGATCAATACGTTTTCAGGTTAGAGAATATGTGCCGCCGCCACTGCGGTGTTTCAAGTGTCAAAGAATTGGACATACTGCTAATGTTTGTAGAAAACAGTTGAGATGTGCAAGATGTGGGGGAGGGGCATGAGTATGGAACATGTGCACCTGAAGATTAAGTTAAATGTTGTAATTGCAATGGTGAACATAGTGAAGCATATGGTGGATGTGAAGAACAAGAGAAGGCAATGGAAGCACAGAGATATAAGGTAGGAAATGATGTATCATATGCTGAGGCAGTGAAGAAGGTAAATGTCAAGAATATTGCACAACCAACCACAATAGTAAATCAACGGCAAATAGTGGAACGTTCAAATAGTCAAGTGGAACATGACAATATAGTTAAGACGCAGTGTGTACATGAAGGTTTGATTACTGATAAAACAATGATGGTAAATCGTATTGAATTCATAGCCTTTGTTTGCAAGGCGATAAATTGCTGCTCAGTGCATAAAAGCAGGACGAGCAAGTAGTTAAGACGGCTCAGGAAGTTCTGTTTTGATAAGGCTGATTGGGAAATGTTTTATAGTGAATGTGAAATAGAGGTTAATAAAGTAAGTAAGAGGTGGTCAACGAAGGATAGTTCCATGGTGGAATGAAGAATGTGGCAAGGCCATACAGGGTCGTGAGGAGGCATATAAAATATTAAAGAATAACATGACAGTTAATAATATGATAGAGTTACAAAGAAAGAAAGCAAAAGTGAGGAAAGTTATTAAAATGGCAAAGAGAGGGGCATGGCGTGACTTCTGTTCATCTATAGGAAGAGACACTCAGCTAGGGGATGTGTGGAAAATGTTAAAAAGTATAATGTGAAAAGGTAAAACGGTAAACATACCAGTATTAAAAAAGTAGAGGTTATGGCTGTAACTAGTAAATAAAAAGCAAATGTGGTGGGAAATGTCTTTGCAGCAATACATAAAGCAGATCATTTAAGTGATGAAAGCAAAAGATGTATGGAGGAAAAAATGAGAATACATGATGATGTGTTCAGGAAAAAGGGAGATTCAGAGGTGTGAGATGTAGAATAGAATTGAATATGTTTGAATTGAATAGTGCTATGGAGGGTTGTGGTACAACGGCTCCAGGTGAGGATCGTTTGTGTTATATTATGTTTAAACATATGTCAGATGGTATATTAGAGAAGATACTTAGGGTATTTAATAAAATATGGAAAGTAGGAATATTTCCAGGTGGATGGAAGCATGTGGTGGTACTGCCTTTAGTAAAGCCTGGTAAGGATCCATCAAGTCCAGATAGTTAAAGACCAACTGTACTTACCTCTAATTTGTGCAAGTTAATGGAAAAGCTTATTGTAAATAGATTAATGTATTATTTGGAGCAGAAGAGTTTGTTGAGTCCATGCCAGAGTGGTTTTAGGAAAGGTAGAACAACTGTAGAAGCATTAGTTAAAGGGAGTAATGAGATTGAAAAGGCACTGGCAACAAAATAAGTGCTTTCTGTGGTGTATTTTGACATTGAGAAAGCATACGACACCATGTGGACAGCTCTGCGTCTTGGCTCCTGTTTCCTAGCGATCGTGACAAGTTCGCCAGTATAAACACTATGGGACCACGCAGCCGTCATAGCGCTCAGGAAGGAGACGTGTTCTGCCATACTACGGTTTGTGGAATTTGCCAAAATTCACAACTTATTGTAAACAATTTAAAGGCAATGCTACCAAATACTAATTGAGTGTATGTAAACTTCTGACCCACTGGGAATGTGATGAAAGAATTGAAAGCTGAAATAAATCCTCTCTACTATTATTCTGACATTTCACATTCTTAAAGTAAGGTTGTGATCCTTACTGACCTAAGACAGGGAATTTTGACTAGGATTAAATTTCAGGAATTGTGAAAAACTGAGTCTAAATGTATTTGTCTAAGACTTATGTAAACTTCCATCTTCAACTCTATATACTCCGGACTCCAACGTTGCTCCTCCTAATATTTATATTTTTAATTCCATTATTTTACTTTCTATTTGACTACTGGGAACACAAGCATTTCACTACACCTGCAATAGCATCTGCTAAATAAGTGTATGCAACCAATACAATGTGATTTAATTTCATTTATGGATTTTACAGTGTTTTAACTGCCATTCATTGTCATGTTTTGGTGTTGAGTCTCATATGTATACTGTATGTATGCTGCTCTCTTGGCTAGGGCTCAGTTGAAAAATATGTACATCTCAATGGGAATTATCTGGTTAAATAAACAATAAATAAAATGAAATCTTAAGATGTAGAGGAGATTCTGTGTTTTAATGTACTGTACAGAGTCCCAGTGTATCTGATCAGAGACACAGGAGAGGAGGGAGGAAGCTGAACTCAGTCAGGAACAGAATAGCAGTCCTGCACAGTGGAGCCCCTCTTCTCTCAGAGGCAGTCCAGTATTCAATCCACTCAGTCCACAGACACCACAGCACTAACACTACTCTTGTCACTTAGAAGAGATAAACTAGGGCTTACATATTGGTTTCCACTAAAGGGCAGTGGGACTGATCACCCTGGTCAGGGTGTATTAAAAGAATGCTGGGAATATAGCAGGTGTAAACACAAGGGATATGGAGCAGGAATAGAAAGCAAAGCGGTTACATATGAACTAACAGATCTCGAGAATGGACCGAGTGTTGCATGGAGTACGATTCCAACATGGTTATTTAATCAACCATATGTGGATTTAATATTGCTGGAAAAATAGAAAGATTGGTGTGAAGACAATGTGGGCGAAAGAGTAGATCAATACATTAAAAACATATTCTACTCATATGTAGATTTATACACAGATGGGTCAAAGGATCCAAACACTGGACAAACAGGAGCAGGAATTGGATTTATCAGTATATTCAACAGAAATGATTGATATCATATTGGCATTGCAGTGGGTAGAAGAGATTAAACAATGTAGAGTAATTATTTCTTCGGATTCAGCAGCTGTGTTAAGTAGTTTAAGATCCGTAAAGTCAGGAAGGGAAGATTTGTGGGTAGAGTTGATGACAATGGTGATGGGAATACAGAGAAGCGGGGTGGTAGTCTAGTTTTGTTGGGTTCCAGCACATGTGGCTGTACAGGGAAATGAAAAGGCAGATTTAACAGCAAAATAAGCACTGAGGAGATATAGAGTAGATGTGGAGGTTAAGTTGAGGGGAAGTTAAAACATTGATTAGGACAAAAGGCCTAGATATCTGGCAAAGTATGTGGGATGTTGATTTTACTATAGTATTAGGAAGAATATAAAACAAGTAGTGAATCATGGGTGTGCTGGGAATAGAAGAGATGAAGTGGTTCTGGGAAGATTAAGATTTGGACATTCAGGACTGAATTCAACATTGAAATTAATAGGAAAACATGAAAATGGGATGTGAGATGCATGTTTGGTAGGGGAGACAGTGGAACATGTGTTGTTATACTGTCAGTTAGATGATACACAGAGGGAAAGATTGTTTGAAGGAGTAAGGAGAATGGAACGGAAATGTGGGTTAGATGGTATTTTGGGAAGGGGAGATGGAAGCATTGAGGTAGATAAGGAAATTATATATTTTAGTAGGGAGACTGGTCTGACAATAAGAATTTAAGTGTAAATTGCCATGGATGACCATACTCCTAAACAGTAGGTGGCGGTAGATGCAAATGATAGTTGCGATCCGCCATGATGCCCCAAAGAAGAAGAAGAAGAAGAAGAAGAAGAAGAAGGTCTACCTTAAAACTCAGTGCCCCTTTGCTCGACATCATGGGAAACTCAAAAGAAATAAACCAAGACCTCAGAAAAATAATTGTAGACCTCCACAAGTCTGGTTCATCCTTGGGAGCAATTTCCAAATGCCTGAAGGTACCACGTTCATCTGTACAAACAATAGTACTGTAAGGTTTATGTTCAGAGAGGTCTTTGGAAAACTTTATGGTTTTCAGGTTTGGTGTCCAGAGACCTCTCTGGAAAACTCTGTTTCTGTTTTGGAATTGGTCCCCAATTAAAGGCAGCTGCACTGCATTGCTGCTAAATGGGGAGACTATTTATGTTTAGATTTCACACCTGTGTTTGTGTGTTTTTGTGTGTGTTTCATTTTGGTTTTTGTTTCACGCCGGTCCATGGTCGCGGTCTCGCCTTTTATTATTTTTGTGCTTTCGATTTAATAAAAAGGAATGTCTTCGCACTACAGCTCTGCGCCTTGGCTCCTGTTTCCTAGCGATTGTGACAAGTTCGCCAGTATAAACACTATGGGACCACGCAGCCGTCATAGCGTTTAGAAAGGAGACGTGTTCTGCCATACTATGGTTTGCAACTGCACATGGGGTCAAAGATTGTACTTTTTTTGAAAAAATGTCCTCTGGTCTGATGAAACAAAAGTAGAACTGTTTGGCTATAATGACCATCTTTATGTTTGGAGGAAAAAGGGGGATGCTTGCAAGCCGAAGAACACCATCCCAACCGTGAAGCACGGGGGTGGCAGCATCATGTTGTGGGGGTGCTTTGCTGCAGGAGGGACTGGTGCACGTCACAAAATAGATGGCATCATGAGGAAGGACATTTTGGTTGATATATTGAAGCAACATCTCAAGACATCAGTCAGGAAGTTAAAGCTTGGTGTGTGCGAGCAAGGAGGCCTACAAACCTGACTCAGTTACACCAGTTCTTTTAGGAGGAATGGGCCAAAATTCACAACTTATTATGGGAAGCTTGTGGAAGGCTACCTGAAACATTTGACCCAGGTTAAACAATTTAAAGGCAATGCTACCAAATACTAATTGAGTGTATGTAAACTTCTGACCCACTGGGAATGTGATGAAAGAATTAAAAGCTGAAATAAATCCTCTCTACTATTATTCTGACATTTCACATTCTTAAAGTAAGGTTGTGATCCTTACTGACCTAAGACAGGGAATTTTTACTAGGATTAAATGTCAGGAATTGTGATTAACTGAGTCTAAATGTATTTGGCTAAGACTTCCATCTAAACTTCCATCTTCAACTCTATATACTCTGGACTCCAACGTTGCTCCTCCTAATATTTATATTTTTAATTCCATTATTTTACTTTCTATTTGACTACTGGGAACACAAGCATTTCACTACACCTGCAATAACATCTGCTAAATAAGTGTATGCAACCAATACAATGTTACTTTAATTCAATGTATGCATTTTAGTGTTTTAACTGCCATTCATTGTCATGTTTTGGTGTTGAGTCTCATATGTATACTGTATGTATGCTGCTCTCTTGGCTAGGGCTCAGTTTAATTCTCTGGTTAAATAAATAAATAAAATGAAATCTTAAGATGTAGAGGACATTCTGGGTTTTAATGTACTGTACAGAGTCCCAGTGTATCTGATCAGAGACACAGGAGAGGAGGGAGGAAGCTGAACTCAGTCAGAGTAGCAGTCCTGCACAGTGGAGCCCCTCTTCTCTGAGGCAGTCCAGTAATCAATCCACTCAGTCCACAGATTCCACGGCACTAACACTACGCTACCTGCAGGGGGCGAAACATGACCAATAATCATTTGGAGGTGGAAAATAAATAGTATTCATCTTTTCCATCGATATCAATATGTTACCATAACACTAATCAACAGACAAAGTTATATAATAACATGTGTTACTTTTATTTCATTTTCTCCTGTATTCATTATGGTTTAGTCTTGCTAAACAACATTAATAGTGATCATATGTTATAGTACTTAAACCAATAATTAGCCTTGTATTTATACCCTTTTTATTAATGTAATTTATTAACATATTATTATGGACAATTGTAAGAGCAATCTCATCAGATTGTAATGGACTCTCAGTTCTAATCTGATGGATCCTTAGTGGTCTAAGTTTACTGAATAATGGTGGATGGGGAGAAGACCAGAAGATTATTTGCATAGTGATGATGCTCTGCATAGACAGCACATGCCTCAGTGGTCTGAGAGTGTTTATATCCCTGTGAGTTTAACACTTCATGACTGAGAGCTGTCCTTCATGACAACAGAATTTCAGCAATGACTTTTATCATGATCTTTGTGTGCATATTGATGTTCTTAATTCAAGGTATGATTTACAATTTGTTGGGCTAAATTTAATTTTGCCTCAAATTGAGAAAATGAGACATTATATATTTAGACAACATGGCCAATTGTTATCACATAAATAATGAGTTCTTATATTTCTCTGTTTCAGAATCCAAAGGACAGTACACTGTGACTCAGACTCCTGCAGTGAAAGCTGTTCTCCCAGGAAAGACAGTCTCTCTGAACTGTAAAATCAGCCATGATGTGTATTATAAAGATGGTCTTTATCCCGAATTAGCCTGGTACCACCAGAAACCTGGAGGAGCTACTAAACTCCTTATTTACTTGGCTACAAGACTTCAGTCTGGGACTCCATCTAGAGTCAGTGGCAGTGGATCTCATAGTGACTTCACTCTGACCATCAGTGAAGTCCAGGCTGAAGATGCAGGAGATTACTACTGTCAGAGTTACCACAGTGGTGTGTTCACACAGTGATTCAGAGCCGTACAATAACCTCCCTCAGTAAGACTGCAACAGCTGGGACCTACTGGTGCTAAGGGGGAAGAGACAGTGATATGGAACACTGGTCACTAGATGAGGTCAACTGTGACATGTGACAATATGGTTAGAAAGCAATCATTCAGATCACATGACCATCATCATCATTATTATGGTTATTACTTATAGTATTTGTTATGGCCTGAAAATGTATATACAAGTTATTTGATGTTTTGAAACACAATGCCTGTCCATATGCAAAGCAAGATCTACTGAAGTAAAACAAAAGGTGTTCTGACATTAACATTACTTCAAAGTTACAATCACTTCAGCCCCCCAAAACAAGTCCTCATATGGACCTCAATCAAATGTCTGATTTAAATGGATATGACCTTCTAACATAATATTAACTATTTTGATACATGATGCTGGACTCCATCACGAGACAACAATAGACACTACATACACTATCTAACAGGGTTGTTGTCAATCATGAATAGATGGCGCCGACCGAGATGGCAGCTTCGCGACTAGCCCTTAGGAAACTCTGCAGTATTTTGTTTGTTTATGTACTATTTTTTACGCTATTAGCTCAAGAATTGTTTTGTATCATTATATTCAGCCGGGAAGAACTATTGGATATTAGAGCTGAACCACCAGCATTACGACAAGGATTACGCCTTCCCTGGAGCAGATCCTTTGTTCGCTCTCCCCAGAGAAATTGAACTTATTCCAGATGCCGACCCAAAACAACGCCAGCGGAGGAGAGGTACTCTGGGCGGCCTTCTGGTCCGACTCAGGAAGCGTGCACCCACCCACCGCTACCAAGAATTTTACTCGCTAATGTCCAATCTCTGGATAATAAGGTTGATGAGTTTAGGGCGAGAGTTTTTTTACAGCGAGACACCAGAGTTTGTAACATACTCTGCTTCACTGAAACATGGCTTTCTGGAGATGTTTTGTTGGACTCCTTAAAGCCAGTTGGGTTCTCAGTACATCGTGCCGACAGGTATAAACATCTCTCAGGGAAGCCGAATGGTGGAGGTATATGTTTTATGATTAACGATGGATGGTGTCACTGTGATAACATACAGGAACTCAAGTCCTGTTCTCACAATCAAGTGCCGACCGTTCTACCTCCCGAGGGAATTGTACCCACTGTGACTATTAAAACATACCCCAACCAGAAACCATGAAAAGATTTTCCTCCGCAATGCAATTAAGCAGGCTAAATGTCGGAATAGGGATTAAGTTGACAAGAGACGCATGTAGCAGGGTCTACAGACAATCACTGATTATAAAAGGAAAACCAGCCACGTCGCGGACACCGACGTCTTGCTTCCGGACAAGCTAAACACATCGCTCGCTTTGAGGATAATACAGTGCCACCAACACGGCCCGCATTCGCAGACCAGCTGGCTGTTGTGTTTACAAAGATATTCAATCTCTCCCTATCCCTGTTTGTTGTCCCAACATGCTTCAAAGATGGCCACCATTGTCCCTGTACCTAAGAAAGCGAAGGTAACTGAACTAAATGACTATTGCAACGTAGCACTCACCTCTGTCATCATGAAGTGCTTTGATAGACTAGTCAAGGATCATTTTACCTCCACCTTACCTGCCACCCTAGACACCTTTCAATTTGCTTACCGTCCCTATCCCATCTGGATAAGAGGCATACCTATGTAAGAACGGTGTTCATTGACTATAGCTCAGCATTCAACACCATAGTACCCTCTAAGCTCATCATCAAGCTCGAGGCCCTGGGTCTGAACCACGCCCTGTGCAACTGGGTCCTGGACTTCCTGACGGGTCACCCCCAGTTGGTGAAGATAGGAAACAACACCTCCTCCTTGCTGATCATCAACACTGGAGCCCCACAAGGGTGCTTGCTCAGCCACCTCCTGTACTCCCTGGTCACCCATGACTGCGTGGCCAAGCACGCCTCCAACTCAATCATCAAGTTTGCAGACGACACAACAGTAGTAGGCTTGATTACCAACAATGATGAAACAGCCTACAGGGAGGAGGTCAGGGCTCTTGGAGTGTGGTGCCAGGAAAATAACCTCTCACTCAACGTAAACAAAACTAAGGAGATGATCGTGGACTTCAGGAAACGGCAGAGACAGCATCCCCCGATCCACACTGATGGGACCGCAGTGGAGAAGGTGGAAAGCTTCAAGTTCCTCGGCGTGCACATCACTCACAAACTGAAATGGTCCACCCACACAGACAGTGTGGTGAAGAAAGCGCAACAGTGCCTCTTCTACCTCAGGAGCCTAAAGAAATGTGGCTTATCACCTAAAACCCTCACAAACTTCTACATGCACAATTGAGAGCATCCTGTCGAGCTGCATCACTGCCTGGTACGGCAAATGCACCGCCCATAACCGCAAAGCTCTTCAGAGAGTGGTGCGGTCTGCTCAACATATTTCTCGGGGCAAACTTCCTGCCCTCCTGGACAACTACAGCACCCGATGCCACAGGAAGGCCAAAAAGATCATCAAAGACATCAACCGCTCGAGCCACTGCCTGTTCAACCCGTTATCATCCAGAAGGCGAGGTCAGTACAAGTGCATCAAAGCTGGGACAGAGAGACTGAAAAACAGCTTCTATCTCAAGGCCATCAGACTGCTAAACAGCCATCACTAACTCACCAGAGGCGGCTGCCTATAGACATTGATTGGAAATCACTGGCCACTTTAAGGAATAGAACATTAGCCACTTTAATAATGTATCCGTATCTGCATCACCCATCTCATATGTACTATTGTACTCTATACTACGCCAATGACTGCTAACAGCCATCTCTAGCACATCAGAGACTGCTGCCAATATACATAGATTAGAAATCACAGGCCACTTTAAGGAAATTAAACACTAGTCAATTTAATAATGTTTCCGTATCTTGCACTACTCATCTCATATGTATAAACTGTACGGTATACTATTCTTCGGTATCTTAGTCACTTAATAGTGTTTACGTACTGCATCAACAATCTCTTATGTGTATACTGTATACTGTAAAGCTTACAATGCCACTGTATCTCAGTCCAATGCCACCCTGTCATATATGTATATATTCTCAATTCATTCCTTACTTAGATTTATGTGTATTTGGGTATATGTTGTGAAACTGTTAGATATTACCTGTTAGATATTGCTGCACTGTCAGAGCTAGAAGCACAAGCATTTCGCTACACCCGCAATAACATCTGCTAACCACGTGTATGTGACCAATGCATTTGATTTGACTTTGATTTGAATTGATTCTTACATTTAATTTCAGGAAGTACACCAAAACTCAGATTCCAGTTCTCTTCCATGCTTTTCAATAAGGAACATTTTGAATTTGAATTGGAGTTTAGGTTTGAGTTGACTGGAATTTAAATGGAATTGACCCCAACCCTGCTATCTACACTAAACTATCTATCTACACTACGCTATCTATACTAAACTATCTACACTAGACTATCTATATTATCCACATACACTATCTACACTACACTAACTATACAACACTATTTACACTATCTATCTGCATAAAATATCTACACTACTATACTATACTATCTACACTATATACACTGCACTATCTACACTACACTATCTATCTAAACTACACTATCTATACTATACCATCTAAACTACGCTGTCTAAACTACACAATCTACACTACACTATCTTCACTACACTATCTATCTACACTACACAATCTACACTATACTATACTATCTACCCTATCTATACTATACTATCTACACTACACTATCTATCTACACTACACTATCTATACTATACTATCTACACTACACTATCTACACTATATTACCTTCATACACTATCTACACTATACTATCTACACTAGACTATCAACACTACAATATATATGTACACTACACTAGCTCTACTATACTATCTACACTACAGTATCTATCTACACTACTCTATCTCTCAACACTAGACTATCTACACTACAATATATATATACAATACTATCTACATTGTCTACACTACACTATCTATCCTACACTATATATCTACACATTTCACTTTTTATACTATACTATCTACACTACATGTACACTACATTATCCATACTATACTATCTACACTACACTATCTATCTACACTACACTATATATACTATCATATCTACACTATCTATACTATACTATCTACACTACACTATCTATGTTATACTATCTACACTGTCTTCCCTACACTACACTATCTGTATACACTATCTACACTACACTATCTATCTTCACTACACTATACTGTACTATCTACACTATCTACACTACACTTTATATCTTTCCTATACTATCTACACTACACTATAACTACACTATCTATCCTATACTATCTACACTACACTATATATACACTACACTATCTATACTATACTATCTACACTGCACTATCTACACTATCTACATACACTATCTACATTACACTATCTATCTACACTAAACTATCTATACAATAATAGCTACACTATCTACCCTACACTATATCTACACTACACTATCTATACTATAGTATCTACACTACACTATCTATCTACACTATACTATCTATACTATACTATCTACACTACACTATCTATCTACACTACACTATCTATCTACAGTACACTATCTCTACTGTAATATCTACACTACACTATCTATCTACACTATCTATCTACACTACACTATCTATACTATTCTATGTACACTATCTATCTACAGTACACTAACGCTACTATAATATCTATACTACACTACACTATCTATCCTATACTATCTACACCACACTATCCATCTACACTACACTATCTATACTATACTATCTACACTACACTATATATCTACATTATTTACAGTACACTATATCTACTTTAATATCAACACTACACTATGTATTTATACTACGCTATCTATACTATACTATCTACACTACACTATCTATCTACACTACACTATCTACTCTATCTGCATACACTACACTAGACTATCTATACTATCTACATTAGACTATATATACTATATTATCTAAATATACTATCTACACTACACTATCTATACTATACCATCTACACTACACTTTCTTCCTACACTACAATATATATCTACACTAGACTATCTATACTATACTATCTACACTACACTATCTATTCTTTACTATCTACACTACACTATCTATCTACACTACATTATCTATACTATACTAACTACACTACACTATCTATACTCTACTATCTACACTACACTATCTATCTACACTACACTATCTATACTATCTACATGATCTACACTACACTATCTATACAATACTATATATCTACACTGCACTATTTACATACACTATCCACACTATCTTCACTTAGCTATCTACATATACTATCTACATACAATATCAACATCACACTATCTACACTACACTATCTACATACAACATACTGTATATACTACACTATGTATCTCCACTCCACTACATAACATACTGTATACAGTCGTATGCAAAAGTTTGGGCAACCCTCTGAGGCTGCATAATAATTTACTCTATCGTCACAGAAAATGATCACAGTGGCATGCCATTCATTTTCTAATAAAAGCTGAGTACTGGGGTATTGTCCAGACAAAGATTTTTAGTGTAGCAATATTAAGTTGTATGAAATTAAATCAGATGTGAAAAATAGAATATGCAAAAATTTGGGCACCCTTGTCATTCTGTTGATTTGAATACCTGTAACTACTTAGCACTGATTAATTGGAACACACAATTGGTTTGGTGAGCTCATTAAGCCTTGAACTTCATAGACAAGTGCATCCAATCATGAGAAAAGGTATTTAAGGTTGCCAATTGCAAGTTGTTGTTCTCTTTGACTCTCCTCTGAAGAGTGGCAAAATGGGGACCTCAAAACAACTCTGAAATGACCTGAAAACAAAGATTGTTCAACATTATGGTGTAGGGGAAGGCTACAAAAAGCTATCGCAGAAATGTACGCTGTCAGTGTCCACTGTGAGGAACATAGTGAGGAAATGGAAGACCACAGGCACAGTTCTTGTTAAGGCCAGAAGTGGCAGGCCAAGTAAAATATCGGAAAGGCGAAGGATGGTGAGAACGGTCAAAAACAGCCCACAGACCTACAACATCATCTTGCTGCAGATGGTGTCACTGTGCATCGTTCAACAATTCAGCGCACTTTGCACAAGGAGAAGCTGTACGGGAGAGTGATGCGGAAGAAGCCTTTTCTGCACACACGCCACAAACGCACATTTGGACAAGCCAGCTTCATTTTGGAATAAGGTGCTGTGGACTGATGAAACAAAGATTGAGTTATTTGGTCATAACAAGAAAAACACTTGCTACCCACAGTAAAATTTGGTGGGGGTGTGTGGCCAGTGCCGGTACTGGGAATCTTGTTAAAGTTGAGGGTCGCATGGATTCCACTCAATATCAGCAGATTCTTGGGAATGATGTTGAAGAATCAGTCAAAGTTGAAGTTACGCCAGGAATGGATATTTCAACAAGACAACGACCCAAAACACTGCTCAAAATCTACCCGGGCATTTATGCAGAGGAACAAGTACAATGTTCTGGAATGGCCATCCCAGTCCCCAGACCTGAATATCATTGAGAATCTGAGGGATGATTTGAAGCGGGCTGTCCATGCTCGGCAACCATCAAACCTAACTGAACTGGAGATGTTTCGTAAGGAGGAATGGTCCAAAATACCTTCATCCAGAATCCAGACACTCGTTAGAGGCAATAGGAAGCGTCTAGAGGCTGTTATTTTAGCAAAAGGAGGCTCTACTAAATATTGATGTGATTTTTCTGTTGGGGTGCCCAAATTTATGCACCTGTCTAATTTCGTTTTGATGCATATTGCATATTTTCTGTTAATCCAATAAACCTCATTTCACTACTGAAATATTACTGTGTCGAAGAGTTATTTGATAGATCAAAATGAAATTGCTGATCCAAACACCCAATTATTTATAAATGGAAATCATGGAAATTGTCAGGGGTGCCCAAACTTTTGCATACGACTGTATACTACACTATGTATCTACACTACATAGACTATGGTAGTAGATAAAGTATAATATAATTTTTTTCTGTCATTAATTACATGATGTCATATCTGTTATGTCTCCCTCCCTGAATCCACAATAAAGGTTAAACCAGTCCACTCTCACATCTGGCCCAGTCAAGGGTGTTTCAGGAAGTGAAACTGTTCAACTGCTAGACTGATATCTGTGGGAGTGAAACTGTGATTTACATAGACAGGGCTGGGTGGTTCTGCTTGTCCCAGAATAGAACAGCACTGTCACCAGATGTTCACTCTGTCCCCATGAGGTTGGAGGTAGAGAAGACTCTATGACTATCTTGAAGATGTGATACTTCTTATTTAAATGTGGACAATTTTTACAATAAATGTAGCTTAATGCAGGTGTGATCACATTGGTGAGAAATGAAGATACTGATTAAATGTTCAATAGCATTAGATGACTGTCTTTATAAGTCTATAAGTCAAGCAGGTCAAAAACTGTTCCAAGAAATATGAATAAAGAGTATGATGTACTTCATGTGGATAAACCTGCTGTTAATCTGTGAAACTAGTAGCATCTTGTGTTAGTATGAACTACTGGTTGATGACCATGTGGTTAGAACATAAATAACTAAGCAATAAGGTTTAGATCAGATAGTCTTCATAGAAATCCGGCTTCATGAATATATTTCTATATCATTAAACAACATTTAAGATTCAAGTCTATTTGGGTTTATTGAAAGAGACAATTAAAAGATTTGGTCTAAAGGTAAATCTTTATTTTAATCTATTAATCAAAGCATCAAAGCAACCATTTCTATAGTATCTAATAGTAATAAAACAGAACACAATATCTAACACTGATACAACCTCTAGTCTACAGAGAGGATTGATACATGAACTACAGGTCAGTGATAAAAAAAAAGATCTCAAAAAAAATCTGATCTCAGAACAGAGTCTAAGCAGAGGAACCAGCAGCCTCTCTCCACAGGGGTGTGTGACTGAAGGGTCCTACCCAGAACAGTCAGCCCTCCTCAGGGTCTTGATGACTGTAGTCTGGGATTTCTGCTGGGCTTCACAGGTCACCTCTCCTGCATTGGTCCACTCCTGGGCAGTGAGAGACAGGGTGCTGCTCCAGCTGTACTTGCCGTCCTTCTCCAGGACCCCGGAACTCCTGTGTACCTCCTGATTCCTGTTGGTCCCGTCCACTTTCCAGCTCATGGTCCAGTCTGAGGGGAAGCCCTTGTTGGCCAGACACATCAGTGTGGCTGTTGTTGTACTGGACAGCTCCTCACTAGAGGGGGGCAGGACGGTGAGGGTGGGGGCACTGTTACCTGGAACAAAGACAACACATCAACTAAGTAACTACATCAAGTACAGCTACAGTAAGAGATTATCTTCAGCAAAGGACACAACAAAACAAACTGGCAACAGCCAAACAGAGAACACAGCTTAAAGTACACAGGGGATAATGAGGGAGATGGGTGACACCTGGAGGGGGGTGGAGCCAAGCACACAGACAGGTGAAACAGATCAGGGTGTGACATAACTAGAGTTACTAGTCATACGGTATCAGTTATACATGTCACACAGATATTGTTTAGTAATGGATCTGAATAGCCGACTCATATTCATAGTATATTCATCACATATCAACCATGTTTGATCATGAATCCGGTTACAACCATAACTGAGATGCAATAATAATTAAGACTATTCACAATACTATGAAATAGTTATCATACCAGAATTAAGTTATAGTCTGCATTCATGCAAACCAGACATACAAATAAACCTACAATTTATCATTTTGATAAATAATTATTTGAAAGAAGGCTCAGTCAAAAGCTACATTTAACCAAAAATATTTGAGAGTGAAAGATCTAAAATCACCCACAAACAGTAACATACAATGCAACAACTATATCCAATATTATTAAATAGTTATCATACCAAAATTATACTCCGCAATCCATCAAACCAGACATATAAATAAACACCTACATTTTAACATTTTGGTTAAATAAAATGTTATTTGACAGAAGGCTTTGTCAAAAGTAATAGAAATATCTATATTTTTTAGAAAGTAAAATATGTAAATCACAATATTTCCAAAGGGACAGAGTTTAAGAAACTAAAATACAAAACAAAATGTAATCAGAAAGAAATATTAAGAGAACTTGTTACTTACTTCCAACATCAAGTCTGGTGCCGCCACCAAAAGTCCACCACAGTGATACAATCCCTATTACTGCTGGTACAAAAACCTCTCCGTGGAGTGATGCTGCAGCTGTTACAGTGAAGATCACTCGTACAGAATCATCAACACTAATACACTTTAACATCTTCCAGGTAGAACAAACATTTCATTTTAGCTGTTTATAGATAATATAAATATGAATTGGATCTTAAATCCAAATATTAGTATTTTTTCCTTCTTCTGTGTATCAGGTATTCCCCTAGTCTGTAGGTACAGTGCAGCATTACATCCAATGTTGCTAGTATTCCTCCACATTGTCCATATGAAAGACAGCAGCAGCAGTAGTGATAGTGATCCATGTTGTATATTCCTTTATTAAAAATGTTGATCTCAGATGTAACAGTGGTGGTAGAGTCAAAGAGGACAGACAACACTAGCAGAGGAATCCTAGCAGCTTTAGTTTAGAGAAGTGTTCACTAACTGATTAGAGGAACTTACATGAGAGACCAAGCATGAGTGAACAGACAGTTCATTATATCTGATCATCATCAGAATAAACATATAATGTTGGTGAGACATAAAAGTTACCATGCATCAGGTATCTGAGTTATCAGTTACTGTTTGATTTTATTGAAGGGGCAGCAGGTAGGTAGCGGTTAGAGTGTTGGGCTAGTAACTGAAAGGTTGCTAGTTTGAATATCCGGGCTGACAATATGAAAAATATGTTGATGTGCACTTGACTCTAATTGCTCCAGGGTCACCGTTGACAATGGCAGACCCTGTCCTTGACCCTAGTCTCTGAGAAGGGGAGTTGGGATATTAAAAATACACATTTCCAATTCACACATGTGTAGAATAGGACAAATATAAGCACCTACCTAATTATTATAAAAGCAAGATCATACAGGAAAAAATATACTCTAAAGATGGAAGCCTACTTGGAAACTGAAATAGATTTAAAACCTACATTTGCATAATGCATCTGCTCCACTGCTCTAAGAGCATTTATAGCCCTGTGAGTTTAACACTTCATGACTGAGAGCTGTCCTTCATGACAACAGAACCCATAACAACCATGACTTTTATCACCATCTTCATCTGGACACTTGCTTTCTGCTTTCAAGGTTACAATTTTCAGACATTATTGTTTAAGATGAATTAAATCTACACCATCAACATTAATTATTCATCACTAAATGTAAAATGTAATTCATATAAATGTTTTTATTCTATTTTTCAGAATCCAGAGGACAGATCACTGTGACTCAGACTCCTGCAGTGAAAGCTGTTCTCCCAGATCAGACAGTCTCTCTGAACTGTAAAACCAGCAGTAATGTGTATAATAATGACTTTCTAGCCTGGTACCAACAGAAACCTGGAGGAGCTCCTAAACTCCTTATATACCGGGCTACAACACTTCAGTCTGGGATTCCATCTAGATTTAGTGGCAGTGGATCTGGGAGTGACTTCACTCTGACCATCAGTAAAGTCCAGGCTGAAGATGCAGGAGATTACTACTGTCAGAGTCGGCACTATCCCAACAGTGTCTGGGTGTTCACACAGTGATTCAGAGCCGTACAAAAACCTCCCTCAGTCAGACTGCAGAGTGACTGTACTGCTACAGCTGGGACCTACTGCAGGTGCTAAGGGGGAAGAGACAGTGATATGGTCACTAGATGAGGTCAACTGTGACATGTGACAATATGGTTAGAAAGCAATCATTCAGATCACATGACCATCATCATCATCATTATTATGGTTATGACTTATAGTATTTGTTATGGCCTGAAAATGTATATACAAGTTATTTGATGTTTTGAAACACAATGCCTGTCCATATGCAAAGCAAGATCTACTGAAGTAAAACAAAAGGTGTTCTGACATTAACATTACTTCAAATTTACAATCACTTCAGCCCCCCAAAACAGGTCCTCATATGGACCTCAATCAAATGTCTGATTTAAATGGATATGACCTTCTAACATAATATTAACTATTTTGATACATGATGCTGGACTCCATCACGAGACAACAATAGACACTACATACACTATCTACCAGGGTTGGGGTCAATCATGAATAGATGGCGCCGACCGAGATGGCAGCTTCGCGACTAGCCCTTAGGAAACTCTGCAGTATTTTGTTTGTTTATGTACTATTTTTTACGTTGTTAGCTCAGGAATAGTTTTGTATCTTTATATACAGCCGGGAAGAACTATTGGATATTAGAGCGGGGGTAACTCACCTGAACCACCAGCATTACGACAAGGATTTCGACTTCCCTGGAGCAGATCCTTTGTTCGCTCTCTGCAGAGAAATTGAACTTATTCCAGATGCTGACCCAAAACAACGCCAGCGGAGGAGAGATACTCTGGGCGGCCTTCTGGTCCGACTCAGGAAGCGCTCAACCACCCACTGCTCCCATTTTACTCGCTAATGTCCAATCTCTGGATAATAAGGTTGATGAGCTTAGGGCGATAGTTTCTTTACATTGAGACACCAGAGAATGTAACATACTCTGCTTCACTGAAACATAGTTTTCTGGAGAAGTTCTGTCGGACTCCTTAAAGCCAGTTGGGTTCTCAGTACATCGTGCCGACAGGTATAAACATCTCTCAGGGAAGCCGAATGGTGGAGGTATATGTTTTATGATTTACGATGGATGGTGTCACTGTGATAACATACAGGAACTCAAGTCCTTCTGTTCTCACAATCAAGTGCCGACCGTTCTACCTCCCGAGATAATTGTACCCACTGTGACTATTAAAACATACCCCAACCAGAAATCATGGATAGATGGGAGCATTCGTGCTAAACTGAAAGCGCTATCCACTGCATTTAACCAGGGCAAGAAGACTGTGAATATGGAAGAACACAAACAGTGTAGTTATTTCCTCCGCAATGCAATCAAGCAGGCTAAATGTCGGAATAGGGATAAAGTTGACAAGAGACACATGTGGTAGGGTCTACAGACAATCATGGATTATAAAAGGAAAACCAGCCATGTCGCGGACACCGACGTCTTGCTTCCGGACAAGCTAAACACATCGCTCGCTTTGAGGATAATACAGTGCCACCAACACGGCCCGCTACCAAGGACTGTGGGCTCTCCTTCTGTGGCCGACGTGAGTAAGACATTTAAGCGTCTCAACTCTCGCAAGACTGCTGGCTCAGACGATATTCCTAGCCGTGTCCTCAAAGCATGCGCAGACCAGCTGGCTGTTGTGTTTACAGAGATATTCAATCTCTCCCTATCCCTGTTTGTTGTTCCAACATGCTTCAAGATGGCCACCATTGTCCCTGTACCTAAGAAAGCAAAGGTAACTGACTATTGCTGCGTAGCACTCACCTCTGTCATCATGAAGTGCTTTGAGAGACTAGTCAAGGATCATATTACCTCCACCTTACCTGCCACCCTATACCCCCAATTTGCTTACCGTCCCTATCACATCTGGATAAGAGACAAACCTATGTAAGAATGCTGTTCATTGACTATAGCTCAGCATTCAACACCATAGTACCCTCCAAGCTCATCATCAACCTCGAGGCCCTGGGTCTGAACCCACCCTGTGCAACTGGGTCCTGGACTTCCTGAAGGGTCGCCCCCAGGTGGTGAAGATAGGAAAGGAAACAACACCTCCTCCTTGCTGATCATCATCACTGCAGCCCCACAAGAGTGCGTGCTCAGCCACCTCCTGTACTCACTGTTCACCCATGACTGCGTGGCCAAGCACGCCTCCAACTCAATCATCAAGTTTGCAGATGACACAACAGTAGTAGGCTTGATTACCAACAATGATGAGACAGCCTACAGGGAGGCGGTCAGGGCTCTTGGAGTGTGGTGCCAGGAAAATAACCTTTCACTCAACGTCAACAAAACTAAGGAGATGATTGTGGACTTCAGGAAATGGCAGAGGCAGCTCCCCCCGATCCACACTGATGGGACTGCAGTGGAGAAGGTGGAAAGCTTCAACTTCCTCGGCGTGCACATCACTCACAAACTGAAATGGTCCACCCACACAGACAGTGTGGTGAAGAAGGCGCAACAGTGCCTCTTCTACCTCAGGAGCCTAAAGAAATGTGGCTTATCACCTAAAACCCTCACAAACTTCTACAGATGCACAATTGAGAGCATCCTGTCGAGCTGCATCACTGCCTGGTACGGCAAATGCACCGCCCATAACCGCAAAGCTCTTCAGAGAGTGGTGCGGTCTGCTCAACGTATTTCTCGGGGCAAACTTCCTGCCCTCCTGAACAACTACAGCACCCGATGCCACAGGAAGGCCAAAAAGATCATCAAAGACATCAACCGCTCGAGCCACTGCCTGTTCACCCCGTTATCATCCAGAAGGCGAGGTCAGTACAAGTGCATCAAAGCTGGGACCGAGAGACTGAAAAACAGCTTCTATCTCAAGGCCATCAGACTGCTAAACAGCCATCACTAACTCACCAGAGGCGGCTGCCTATAGACATTGATTAGAAATCACTGGCCACTTTAAGGAATAGAACACTAGCCACCTATAATAATAATGTATCTGCATCACCCATCTCATATGTACTATTGTACTCTATACTACGCCAATGACTGCTAACAGCCATCTCTAGCACATCAGAGACTGCTGCCAATATACATAGATTAGAAATCACAGGCCACTTTAAGGAAATTAAACACTAGTCACTTTAATAATGTTTCCGTATCTTGCACTACTCATCTCATATGTATAAACTGTACGGTATACTATTCTTCAGTATCTTAGTCACTTAATCGTGTTTACGTACTGCATCAACAATCTCTTATGTGTATACTGTATACTATAAAGCTTACAATGCCACTGTATCTCAGTCCAAGGCCACCCTGTCATATATGTATATATTCTCAATCCATTCCTTACTTAGATTTATGTGTATTTGGGTATATGTTGTGAAACTGTTAGATATTACCTGTTAGATATTGCTGCACTGTCAGAGCTAGAAGCACAAGCATTTCGCTACACCCGCAATAACATCTGCTAACCACGTGTATGTGACCAATGCATTTGATTTGACATTGATTTGAATTGATTCTTACATTTAATTTCAGGAAGTACACCAAAACTCAGATTCCAGTTCTCTTCCATGCTTTTCAATAAGGAACATTTTGAATTGAGTTGACTGGAATTTAAATGGAATTCTGCTATCTACACTAAACTATCTCCACTACACTATCTATAAACATTACACTATCTATACTATACTATCTATATTATCCACATACACAATATCTACACTACTATACTATACTATCTACACTATCTACACTGCGATATCTACACTATACTATCTATCTAAACTACACTATCTATACTATACCATCTGCACTACACTATCTAAACTACACAATCTACACTACACTATCTATACTATCTATCTACACTACACTATCTATCTTCACTACACTATCTTCACTACACTATCTATACTATACCATCTACACTACACTATCTACACTACACTATCTATCTACACTACACTATCTATACTATCTACACTACACTATCTATCTTCACTACACTATCTATACTATACTATCTACACTACACTATATATCTACACTACACTATCTACATGATCTACACTATATATACAATACTATATATCTACACTACACAATCTACACTATACTATATCTCTACACTACACTATCTACACTATTTACATACACTGTCCACACTATCTTCACTTAACTATCTACATATACTATCTACATACAATATCAACAACACACTATCTATCTACACTACCTTCATACACTATCTACATACAACATACTGTATATACTACACTATGTATCTACACTACACTACATACACTATGGTAGTACATAAAGTATAATATGCATTTTTTGTCATTAACTACATGATGTCAGATCTGTTATGTCTCCCTCCCTGAATCCACCATAAAGGTTAATACCAGTCCACTCTCTCACATCTGTCCCAGTCCAGGGTGTTTCAGGAAGTGAAACTGTTCAACTGCTAGACTGATATCTGTGGGAGTGAAACTGTGATTTACATAGACAGGGCTGGGTGGTTCTGCTTGTCCCAGAATAGAACAGCACTGTCACCAGATGTTCACTCTGTCCCCATGAGGTTGGAGGTAGAGAAGACTCTATGACTATCTTGAAGATGTGATACTTCTAATTTAAATGTGGACAACTTTTACAATAAATGTAGCTTAATGCAGGTGTGATCAAATTGGTGAGAAATTAAGATACTGATTAAATGTTCAATAGCATTAGATGACTGTCTTTATAAGTCTATAAGTCAAGCAGGTCAAAAACTGTTCCAAGAAATATGAATAAAGAGTATAATGTACTTCATGTGGATAAACCTGCTGTTAATCTGTGAAACTAGTAGCATCTTGTGTTAGTATGAACTACTGGTTGATGACCATGTGGTTAGAACAGAAATAACTAAGCAATAAGGTTTAGATCAGATAGTTTTCATAGAAATCCGGCTTCATGAATGTATTTCTATATCATTAAACAACATTTAAGATTCAAGTCTATTTGGGTTTATTGAAAGAGACAATTGAAAGATTTGGTCTAAAGGTCAATCTTTATTTTCATCTATTAATCAAAGCATCAAAGCAAACATTTCTATAGTATCTAATAGTAATAAAACAGAACACATAATATCTAACACTGATACAACCTCTAGTCTACAGAGAGGATTGATACATGAACTACATGTCAGTGATAAAAAAGACAGAACATCTGATCTCAGAACAGAGTCAAAGCAGAGGAACCAGCAGCCTCTCTCCACAGGGGTGTGTGACTGAAGGGTCCTACCCAGAACAGTCAGCAATCCTCAGGGTCTTGATGACTGTAGTCTGGGATTCACGCTGGGCTTCACAGGTCACCTCTCCTGCTTTGGTCCACTCCTGGGCAGTGAGAGTCAGGGTGCTGCTCCAGCTGTACAGGCCGTCCTTCTCCAGGACCCCGGAACTCCTGTGTACCTCCTGATTCCTGTTGGTCCCATCCACTTTCCAGCTCATGGTCCAGTCTGAGGGGAAGCCCTTGTTGGCCAGACACATCAGTGTGGCTGTTGTTGTACTGGACAGCTCCTCACTAGAGGGGGGCAGGACGGTGAGGATGGGGGCACTGTTACCTGGAACAAAGACAACACATCAACTAAGTAACTACATCAAGTACAGCAACAGTAAGAGATTATCTTCAGCAAAGGACACATCAAAATAAAATGATTTGGAAATGCCCTCTATATATGAGTTTAAAAGTTAGATTGTTTAAAAGATGTGGAGAAAAGAGTAAAGTAATATGATACAAACAGATAAAACCAATCAAGTATAAAGTGGTTAAATAACTTATCAGCGTACAGGTGAGACCCGGTCTGAATAACAAATGTTTATTATCCCAACAGGGGGCAAAAGACAGGTCAGGGGCAAGCAGAGTTCAGTAATCCAGAGTAGTGTGGAAAAGGTACAAGACGAGAGGAAGTAATGGATCTGATCAGATTAGCCAACTCATATTCATAGTATATTCATCACATATCAACCATGTTTGATCATGAATCCGGTTACAACCATAACTGAGATGCAATGATAATTAAGACTATTTACAATACTTTGAAATAGTTATCTTATCAGAATTAAGTTATAGTCTGCGTTCATGCAAACCAGACATACAAATAAACCTACAATTTATCATTTTGATAAATAATTATTTGAAAGAAGGTTCAGTCTAAAGCTACATTTAACCAAAACTATTTGAGAGTGAAAGATCTAAAAACACACACAAACAGTAACATACAATGCAACAACTATATCCAATATTATTATATAGTTATCATACCAGAATTATACTCTGCAATCCATCAAACCAGACATATAAATAAACACCTACATTTTAACATTTTGGTTAAATAAAATGTTATTTGACAGAAGTCTTTTTTCAAAAGTAATAGAAAAATCTATATTTTTTAGAAAGTAAAATATGTAAATGACAATATTTCCAAAGAGACAGAGTTTAAGAAACTAAAATAAAAAAAAATGTAATCAGAAAGAAATATGAAGAGAACTTGTTACTTACATCCAACATCAAGTCTGGTGCCGCCACCAAAAGTCAACCACAGTGATACAATCCCTATTACTGCTGGTACAAAAACCTCCTGCACATTTGGAAGCTGAATTTCTTCATACTGTGGTTCAAATCATTAACTATGTTATGAATTCTTGTCAAACAGGATTTAATCAACTCAATTTGAAATAAAGTCTTCTTATTTTTATTATTTTTATTTTTACTGCTGGTACAAAAACCTCTCTGTGGTGATGATGCTGCAGCTGTTACAGTGAAGATCACTCGTACAGAATCATCATCAACACTAATACACTTTAACATCTTCCAGGTAGAACAAACATTTAATATTAGCTGTTTCTAGATAACACAAATATGAATTGTATCTTAAATCCAAATATTAGTATTTTTTCCTTCTTCTATGTATCAGGTATTCTCCTAGTCTGTAGGTACAGTGCAGCATTACATCCAATGTTGCTAGTATTCCTCCACATTGTCCATTTAAAAGACAGCAGTAGCAGTAGTAATAGTGATCCATGTTGTATATTCTTTTATTAAAGATGTTGATCTCAGATGTAACAGTGGTGGTAGAGTCAAAGAGGACAGACAACACTAGCAGAGGAATCCTAGCAGCTTTAGTTTAGAGAAGTGTTCACTAACTGATTAGAGGAACTTACATGAGAGACCAAGCATGAGTGAACAGACAGTTCATTATATCTGATCATCATCAGAATAAACATATAATGTTGGTGAGACATAAAAGTTACCATGCATCAGGTATCTGAGTTATCAGTTACTGTTTGATGTTACTGAAGGGGTAGCAGGTAGTTAGCGGTTAGAGTGTTGGGCTAGTAACTGAAAGGTTGCTAGTTTGAATATCCGGGCTGACAATGTGAAAAATATGTTGATGCGCACTTAGCTCAAATTGCTCCAGGGTCACCGTTGACAATGGCAGACCCTGTCCTTGACCCTAGTCTCTGAGAACGTCTCAAGGGGAGTTGGGATATTAAAAATACACATTTCCAATTCACACATGTGTAGAATAGGACACATATAAGCACTTACCTAATTATTATTAAAGCAAGATCATACAGGACAAAATATATTCTAATGATGGAAGCCTACTTGGAAACTGAAATAGATTTAAAACATACATTTGCATAATGCATCTGCTCCACTGCTCTAAGAGCATTTATAGCCCTGTGAGTTTAACACTTCATGACTGAGAGCTGTCCTTCATGACAACAGAACCCATAACAACCATGACTTTTATCACCATCTTCATCTGGACACTTGCTTTCTGCTTTCAAGGTTACAATTTTCAGACATTATTGTTTAAAATGAATTAAATCTCCACCATCAACATTAATTATTCATCACTAAATGTAAAATGTAATTCATATAAATGTTTTTATTCTATTTTTCAGAATCCAGAGGACAGATCACTGTGACTCAGACTCCTGCAGTGTTAGCTGTTCTCCCAGAACAGACAGTCTCTCTGAACTGTAAAACTAGCAGTGCTGTGTACAGTAACAGCAATGGGAACTTTCTAGCCTGGTATCAACAGAAACCTGGAGGAGCTCCTAAACTCCTTATATACTGGGCTACAACACTTCAGTCTGGGATTCCATCTAGATTCAGTGGCAGTGGATCTGGGAGTGACTTCACTCTGACCATCAGTAAAGTCCAGGCTGAAGATGCAGGAGATTACTACTGTCAGAGTGCACACGATCCCAACAGTGTCTGGGTGTTCACACAGTGATACAGAGTCGTACAAAAACCTTCCTCAGTCAGACTGCAGAGTGACTGTACTGCTACAGCTGGGACCTACTGGTGCTGAGGGGGAAGAGACAGTGATATGGAACATTGGTCACTAGATGAGGTGAAACGTGACATGTGACAATATGGTTAGAAAGCAATCATTCAGATCACATGACCATCATCATGGGGGCAGCAGGTAGCCTAGAGGTCAGAGCATTGGGCTGAAACCGAAAGGTTGCTGGATCGAATCCCCTAGCCGACAAGGTAAAAACCTGTCGATGTGCCCTTGAGCAAGGCACTTAAACCTAATTTACTCCAGGGGCGCCGTACTACTATGGCTGTCCCGGTAGGTAGGCCGTCATTGTAAATAAGAATTTGCACTTAACTGACTTACCTAGTTTTAAAAAATCATCATAACGGTTATAACTTGTTATATTTGTCATGGCCTGTAAGTGTATATAAAAGTTATTTGAAGTTTTGAAAGACATCACCTGTCCTTATGCAAAGCAAGATCTACAGAACAAAAGGTGATCTGACATCAACATTAATTAAAAGTTAGAAACACTTCAGTTCCCAAAACAAGTCCTCATACGGACCTCAATCAAATGTCTGATTTAAATGGATGTGATCTTCTAACATTATATGAGCAGGTTACTGACTGAGATCTGTGAATGAGACAAGATGCTCGACTCAGTTACGAGACAACAATAGACACTACATACACTTTCTACCCGTCACGATCGTGTGTGGAGACCAAGACGCAGCGCAGGGATAGTAGTTCGACATTCCTTTTTAATTTACTATGTATTCAATTATAGGAGAACGAACTATACAACACAAACAAACATAATCCACAAACGTAACGTCCAAATGAAACACGATAAATTAATAAACGTAACGTCCAAATGAAACACGATAAATGAATAAACGTAACGTCCAAATGAAACCCGATAAATAAATAAACGTAACATCCAAATGAAACACGATATTATAAACGTAACGTCCAAATGAAACACGATATTATAAACGTAACGTCCAAATGAAACCCGATAAATTAATAAACGTAACGTCCAAATGAAACCCGATAAATTAATAAACGTAACGTCCAAATGAAACCCGATAAATTAATAAACGTAACGTCCAAATGAAACCCGATAAATTAATAAACGTAACGTCCAAATGAAACCCGATAAATTAATAAACGTAACGTCCAAATGAAACCCGATAAATTAATAAACGTAACGTCCAAATGAAACCCGATAAATAAATAAACGTAACGTCCAAATGAAACACGATATTATAAACGTAACGTCCAAATGAAACACGATATTATAAACGTAACGTCCAAATGAAACCCGATAAATTAATAAACGTAACGTCCAAATGAAACACGATATTATAAACGTAATGTGGCAACTCACTTGTGACTGGAGGAATAACGACCCACACAAAAGTGAAGGACATACAAACATATATAGGATCCCTAATTAGAGACAATGCGGTGAAGCTGCCTCTAATTAGGGATCCAACCCAAAACCCACACAGAAACAGAAAGAATAGAAACTGTCAGCCTCTGACCATAGCTACATAGAGAAGCAAATAGGCTTCTCTATGGCCAGAGCCTGACACTACCAGAGTTCGTGTCAATTACATTTAAAATCTTAAATTCAGGTAGTTCACTACAATTCCAATTTTAATTCTCTTCAATACTTTTCAATTAGGATTTTTTACAACTTTTTTATTGGAGTTATTCACTTTTTGAGTATAAATGGAATTGACCCCAACCCTGCCACCTACACTATCTACATATGGTTCATTCGTATGTATTCAGACCCCTTTACTTTTTCCACATTTTGGTTAAGTTACACCCTCATTCTAAAATGGATTCATATTTCTCATTAATTAAATATTAATGACGCTTGGCACTCCTGTATTTGTGGAGTTTCTGCCATTCTTCTCTGCAGATCATTGGATGGGGAGCGTCGCTGCACAGCTATTTTCAGGTCTCTCCAATGATGTTTTGATCGGGTTCAAGTCCGGGCTCTGGCTGGGCCACTCCAGGACATTCAGAGACTTTTCCCGAAGCCACTGCTACATTGTCTTGGCTGTGTGCTTAAGGTCGTTGTCCTGTTGGAAGGTGAACCTTCGCACCAGTCTGAGGTCCTGAGTGCTCTGGAGCAGGTTTTCATCAAGGATCCCTCTGTACTCAATCCTGACTAGTCTCCCAGTCCCTGCCGCTGAAAAACATCCCCACAGTATGATGCTGCCACCAACATGTTTCACCGTAGGGATGGTGCCATATTTCCTCCAGACATCATGCTTGGTATTCAGGCCAAAGAGTTCTTGGTGGCAAAGGGGCTGAATACTTATGTAAATAAGGTATTTCTGTTTTTTATTTGTAATACATTTGCCAAAAAAGGTAAAAAAACTGCATCTCAGTGCAAGAGGTGTCACTTCAATCCCTGGTCCAGGCTGTCTCACATCCGGCCATGATTTGGAGTCCCATAGGGCGGTGCACAATTGGCCCAGCGTCGTCTGGGTTTGGCCGGGGTAGGCCGTCATTGTAAAAAATAATTTGTTCTTAACTGACCTGCATAGTTAAATAAAAAAAAATATATAGTGATGACATCAAAAACTATGAAATAACACATATGGAATCACTTAGTATCCAAAAAAGTGTTAAACAATTTTAGATTCTTCAAAGTAGCCATCCTTTGCCTTGATGACAGCTTTGCACACTCTTGGCATTCTCTCAACCAGCTTCATGAGGTAGTCACCTGGAATGCATTTCAATTAATAGGTGTTCCTTGTTACAAGTTAATTTATGGAATTTCTTTCCTTCTTAATTTGTTTGAGCCAATCATTGTGTACACAAGGTAGGAGTGGTATACAGAAGATAGCCCTAATTGGTAAAATACCAAGTCCTTATTTTGCAAGAACAGCTCAAATAAGCAAAGAGTAATGACAGTCCACCATGACTTTAATACATGAAGGTCAGTCAATACGGAACATTTCAAGAACTTGAAAGTTTCTTCAAGTGCAGTCGCAAAAAACATCAAGCGCTATGATGAAACTGGCTCTCATGAGGACCGCCAAAGGAAAGGAAGATCCAGAGTTACCTCTGCTGCAGAGGACAAGTTCATTAGAGCTACCAGCCTCAGAAATCAGCACCTCAGATTGCACATCACCTCTATTCAGAACGATTGATGGTTTTCCTTGAGTTACTCAACAGTCAACATGTAGTTAATGGTCAGGACCTCAGATTGCAGCCCAAATAAATGCTTCACAGTTAAATGCTTCACAGAGTTCAAGTAACAGACACATCTCAACATCAACTGTTCAGAGGAGACTGCGTGAATCAGGCCTTCGTGGTTGAATTGCTGCAAAGGAACCACTACTAAAGGACTCCAATAAGAAGAAGAGACTTGCTTGTACCAAGAAACATAACCAATGGACATTAGACCGGTGGAAATCTGTCCTTTGGTCTGATGAGTCCAAATTTGAGATTTTTGGTTCCAACCACCATGTGTTTGTGAGACACAGAATAGGTGAACGGATAAGCTCCGCATGTGTGGTTCCCACCATGAAGCATGGGGGAGGAGGTGTGATGTGCTTTGCTGGTGACATTGTCAGTGATTTATTTAGAATTCAAGGCACAGTTAACCAGCAAGGCTACCACAGCGTTCTGCAGCAATACGCCATCCCATCTGGTTTGCGCTTAGTGGGACTATGACCCTAAACACACCTCCAGGCTGTGTAAGGGCTATTTGACCAAGAAGGAGAGTGATGGAGTGCTGCATCAGATGACCTGGCCTCCACAATCACCAAACCTGAACCCAATTGAGATGGTTTGGGATGAGTTGGACCGCAGAGTGAAGGAAAAGCAGTCAACAAGTGCTCAGCATATGTGGGAACTCATGAAGCTGGTTGAGAGAATGCCAAGAGTGTGCAAAGCTGTCTTCTAGGCAAAGGGTGGCTACTTTGAAGAATCTTGTTGTTGTTTAACACTTTTTTGGTTACTACATGTTATTTCATAGTTTTGATGTCTTCACTATTATTCTACAGTGTAGAAAATAGTAAACACAAAGAAAAACCCTTGAATGAGTAATGTTCCAAACTTTTGACTGCTACTGTATGTGTTATGTCTTATTCCCTAATTACATTACGGCATATCTATTGTGTCTCCATTCCTACATCCACCATAGAGGTTAAAAGCAGACAGTCCCTCACATCTGGCCCAGTCCAGAGTATTTCAGGCAGTGAAACTGTTCAACTGCTAGACTCGTACTGTAGCTGTGGGAGTGAAACTGTGATTTGCATAGACAGGGCTGGGTGGTTCTGCTTGTCCCAGAATAGAGCATCACTGTCAGCAGATGTTCACTCTGTAAAATATAATGGAGATGTGTAGAATACACATTGTTGAAAACCATTGCTAAAACATCTAATATAATAACGTCATATTAGGAATTAAACATTATAAATATATATGTTATGGAAAGTAACTGTTTAGAAGTGTGAGTTCTGAGAGAAGATCTTAGAGGTTTATTATCAAATATCACTAATTATTATCACTGGTATTGGTGCTACAGGCTCTGGTCATAGGGATTTATCTATAGAGACTGATAGTACTGAAGTACTAGTATAATACTATAGGGACTAATAGTACTGAAGTACTAGTATTATACAATAGGCACTGATAATACTGAAGTATTAGTATAATACAAAAAGGGCTGCTAGTACTGCAGTACTAGTATAGTACAATAGAGACTGATAGTACTGAAGTACTAGTATAATACAATAGAGACTCATAGTCCTGGGTTATGGGAACACATATAAATACATTTATATCTTAGAACACTGATATACAGTATAACGTATCCATAACATGGTCAAATAATCGGTATAATCTGTATCATAATTAACAGTTTTGAATGTGGATCCTCACCAGGAAGACTATTTACATAGGAAACTTTGCATTGTCAGCACATGCTTCAGTGGTCCAAGAGTGTTTATAGCCCTGTGAGTTTAACACTTCATGACTGAGAGCTGTCCTCCATGACAACAGAACCCATAACAACCATGACTTTTATCACCATCTTCATCTGGACACTTGCTTTCTGCTTTCAAGGTTATAATTTTCAGATATTATTGTTGAAAATGAATTAAATCTCCACCATCAACATTAATTATTCATTACTAAATGTAAAATGTAATTCATATAAATGTTTTTATTCTATTTTTCAGAATCCAGAGGACAGATCACTGTGACTCAGACTCCTGCAGTGTTAGCTGTTCTCCCAGAACAGACAGTCTCTCTGAACTGTAAAACTAGCAGTAATGTGTATAATAATAACTATCTATCCTGGTACCAACAGAAACCTGGAGGAGCTCCTAAACTCCTTATATACTATGCTACAACACTTCAGTCTGGGATTCCATCTAGATTCAGTGGCAGTGGATCTGGGAGTGACTTCACTCTGACCATCAGTAAAGTCCAGGCTGAAGATGCAGGAGATTACTACTGTCAAAGTCGGCACAGTGGTCCAGTGTTCACACAGTGATTCAGAGCCGTACAAAAACCTCCCTCAGTCAGACTGCAGAGTAACTGTACTGCTACAGCTGGGACCTACTGCAGGTGCTGAGGGGAGGAGATGATCCAGTACAATGACACAGTGTGTAGTAGAGCTGAACAACATTAGAGTCAAACTAGAGCTATGTCTAGTGTAGCAGTAACAGAAATATCTATACATGATAACTCAAAAATTCAATCAAATCAAATTGTATTGGTCACATACCCGTGGTTAGCAGATGTTAGTGCGGGTGTAGTGAAATGCTTGTGCTTCTAGCTACGACAGTGCAGTAGTATCAAAGCTGTTCCATCATATTCAGTCACTATCCCATCGGTTCTTTAATGCATTTTAATTTATTCTTGAAAAGCTCATAGAGAACCATGAACCCATCTAGCTACAAAAAGGTTCAAATCTGTTATCTTCTGAAACCTCCTGGTACTCTTGCTCATTGACATTTTTTAAAATTGCTTTTTACATTGTCTATAGGAACAAGTCTTGTTTTTTATTTCAAGCTAGAAAAGACCTGGTTGCAGACACTTTCTAGCCTCTGTTGGACTATTATATTCTGGAATGTTCCAGGATCCCACCTGCACACACTAGACACAATGATGCTGTTAGATTAGTAACCAACACAAGCCTTCTAACACATCATTGAACCTTATATCAGTTCGCAGGATGGACATTCTTAACTGTGAGGTCACAGACTCACTGGTACGTTTTTTATGAGAACATCTTAGAGCCACTGCCATTATATTTAAGCACTGTGTTCACCCAACATTACTGTCTGAGATCACATAACTGTATCGTATAGAATGTTATCAACACCATAAAATAGCAGGTTTAAAAACATGTGTGGACAGGGATCAGCAGCCCTCCAATCTGGGATTTAAAATCAATCAGAATAAAATTATAATTTTTTTGCAAAGTGTTCCGACATGATGGGGCAGCAAAGCTAAAAGCACTCTTAGCAAACTTAGTTAAACTCTTTTATGGACTTTGCACTGTTTTAAATTCCATTCATTGCTATGTTTCAGCAGCCTGAAGGTCTGGGGGTAGAAGCTGTTTGTCAGTCTTTTAGTTCTAGCCATGATGCTCTTGTACTGCCACCGTCTCAGTGATGGAAGCAGGCTTGGTTGGCTGACATACCTGATGATTTTTTGTGAACTTCCTGCAACACCTGGTGTTGTAGGTATCCTGAAGGGCAAACAGTGTGCACCTAGGGCTGTTACGGTGACCTAATTAAGGCTAGTCATTATGGCAGTCTAATTCCACATGACCGTTTTGTCACGGCAATTAGGCTTCTCCATGCTCTGAAGCTGCTGATGGTCATTAGTAGCCTACCAAACGTGCTAACCTCCTGGTACTCAGCACTCTATTGTCCCTCTAATCACTAGCACATCAATGCAAATGTAATCAAAAATCTAATCAAACACTTAATGAGAGCCCATGGGCTCATGATGCAGCAACATTTCTATAGGCTATCAATTGCGTGAAAAAACAGCGATGGCCTGTAATAAAAAGATGAGGATCCCATCAGCTTTCTATATATAGGCTTAAATGCATAGATTACATGTAGTTTTTTCCCACAGCCCCTGTTTTGAGACAGGTGCATGATAATGCTACATTCTAAATCAAAACAAATTTCACACATATATTATTTAGTATGTAAAGACAAGATGGTTGACAAGTCTGATGGGTGACTGTCACGATCGTGTGTGTTCATAGACCAAGGCAAGGTGTATTTATAGTTCGACATGTTTTATTTAACCTAACACTATACTTCGTCGGAACTATACAAAATAACAAAGAAGATATAGCTATCACAAATGACACCACACTTACTTCGAACTGACATCTAGGAACAATGACCCACACAAACGTGTGGGGTTGAGCAACTTAAATAGAATCTCCAATCAGAGACAACAAAATGAAAAACACATAGATCTAGAGATCTAGATCTGTCAGGCTCTGACCATGGCCATAAAGGTACTCCCTATGGCCAGAGCCTGACAGTGACAGTATTAGCCTATCACTTGTGAATTATGTATTATCACTTGTGAGTTATATATTATCACTTGTGAATTATGTATTATCACTTGTGAGTTATATATTATCACTTGTGAATGATGTATTATCACTTGTGAGTTACATATTATCACTTGTGAATTATGTATTATCACTTGTGAGTTATATATTATCACTTGTGAATTATGTATTATCACTTGTGAGTTATATATTATCACTTGTGAATTATGTATTATCACTTGTGAGTTACATATTATCACTTGTGAATTATGTATTATCACTTGTGAGTTATATATTATCACTGTGAGTTATATATTATCACTTGTGAATTATGTATTATCACTTGTGAGTTATATATTATCACTTGTGAATTATGTATTATCACTGTGTGTTATATATTATCACTTGTGAATTATGTATTATCACTTGTGAGTTATATATTATCACTTGTGAATTATGTATTATCACTTGTGAGTTATATATTATCACTTGTGAATTATGTATTATCACTTGTGAGTTATATATTATCACTTGTGAGTTATGTATTATCACTTGTGAATTATGTATTATCACTTGTGAATGATGTTTTATCACTTGTGAATGATGTATTATCACTTGTGAATTATGTATTATCACTGTGAGTTATATATTATCACTTGTGAGTTATGTATTATCACTTGTGAGTTATATATTATCACTTGTGAATTATGTATTATCACTTGTGAATTATGTATTATCACTTGTGAATGATGCCCAGCTTGTGCAGTAAGGCAAGAAAAAGCGCATGCCTTTATTTTGTGACTTTTTCCAATCATAGTCGCACACCTCATGTAGCCTAGCACATAGGCCTATATGTTTCGATAAGGTTTGTATCACAACTAAAATGGCCAAATAACTCTAAATTAAGCATAAAAGAGTACCTGTTTCTTTGTTAACCACTCAACACAGAAAGAAGCCACATGTGCGCACTCCGTCGAATCCTTTGGAGAAAATATCCTTTCTACAGTCGTAGCCAAAAGTTTTGAGAATGACACAAGTATTGGTCTCCACAAAGTTTGCTGCTTCAGTGTTCTAAGATCTTTATGTCAGTAGTTACTATGGTACACTGAAGTATAATACAAGTATTCCATAAGGCTTTCATTGACAATGACATTCAGTTTATGCAAAGAGTCAATATTTGCAGTGTTGACCCTTCTTTTTCAAGACACATCCTCCGAGAGCAACTTCTCCCAACCATCCAAGAACAGTTTGGTGACGACCAATGCCTTTTCCAGCAAGATGGAGCACCTTGTCATAAGGCAAAAGTGATAACTAAGTGTTCACCTGAAGATAAAGTTAAATGTTGTAATTGCAATGGTGAACATAGTGAAGCATATGGTGGATGTGAAGAACAAGGCAATGGAAGCACAGAGATATAAAGTAGTAAATGATGTATCATATGTTGAGGCAGTGAAGAAGGTAAATGTCAAGAATATTGCACAACCAACCACAATAGTAAATCAACGGCAAATAGTGGAACGTTCAAATAGTCAAGTGGAACATGACAATATAGTTAAGACGCAGTGTGTACATGAAGGTTTGATTACTGATAAAACAATGATGGTAAATCGTATTGAATTCATAGCCTTTGTTTGCAAGGCGATAAATTGCTGCTCAGTGCATAAAAGCAGGACGAGCAAGTAGTTAAGGCGGCTCAGGAAATTCTGTTTTGATAAGGCTGATTGGGAAATGTTTTATACTGAATGTGAAATAGAGGTTAATAAAGTATCTTTGGAAGGATCTGTAGAAGAAGAATGTGTTCATGAATTGAGTTTGTCTGTATTGAAAGCTGCAACAATGGCCATTCCTATAAGAGGGGGAAGAGGTGGTCAACGAAGGATCGTTCCATGGTGGAATGAAGAATGTGGCAAGGCCATACAGGGTCGTGAGGAGGCATATGAAATATTAAAGAATAACATGACAGTTAATAATATGATAGAGTTACAAAGAAAGAAAGCAAAAGTGAGGAAAGTTATTAAAATGGCAAAGAGAGGGGCATGGCGTGACTTCTGTTCATCTATAGGAAGAGAGACTCAGCTAGGGGATGTGTGGAAGATGTTAAAAAGTATGATGGGAAAAGGTAAAACATACCAGTATTAAAAAAGTAGAGGTTATGGCTGTAACTAGTAAAGAAAAAGCAAATGTGTTGGGAAATGTCTTTGCAGCAATACATGAAGCAGATCATTTAAGTGATGAAAGCAAAAGATGTATGGAGGAAAAAATGAGAATACATGATGATGTGTTCAGGAAAAAGGGAGATTCAGAGGAAGTGTTAGATGTAGAATGTAATATGTTTGAATTGAATAGTGCTATGGAGGGATGTGGTACAACGGCTCCAGGTGAGGATAGTTTGTGCTATTTTATGTTTTAACATATGTCAGATGGTGTATTAGAGAAGATACTTAGGGTATTTAATAAAATATGGAAAGTAGGAATATTTCCAGGTGGATGGAAGCACGCGGTGGTACTGCCTTTAGTAAAGCCTGGTAAGGATCCATCAAGTCCAGATAGTTAAAGACCAATTGCACTTACCTCTAATTTGTGCAAGTGAATGGAAAAGCTTATTGTAAATAGATTAGTGTATTATTTGGAGCAGAAGAGTTTGTTGAGTCCATGCCAGAGTGGTTTTAGGAAAGGTAGAACAACTGTAGAAGCATTAGTTAAAGGGAGTAATGAGATTGAAAAGGCACTGGCCACAAAATAAGTGCTTTCTGTGGTGTATTTTGACATTGAGGAAGCATACGACACCATGTGGAGGGAAGGTCTGTCAATAAAATTGAATAAACTAGGGATCGGTGGCAGGACGTACAATTGGATAATGTATTGGTGATAGTAAATGGTGCACCGCATGGCAGTGTCTTTAGTCCTATTTTATTTTCAGTTATGATAGATGATATTTATGGAAGAGTAGGACCTGGGATAAGCACAGCTTTATACGCGGATGATGGAGCCATATGGAATAGAGGTGGAAATATTCTGTTTGTAATGAGAAAAATGCAAGAGGCTGTAACAGTGGTTGAGGATTGGTCGTTAACAAGGGGATTTAAACTCTCAATTACAAAATCATGCCATATGTTGTTTACTAGGAAAAGGGTTAAGGAAGACAATATTATGAAATTATATGGACAAAGATTAGATAAGGTAACCAAATTTAAATATCTAGGTTTATGGTTAGATTAGAAACTTACATGGAGAACACATATATCAAGTATAGAAACAAAGTGTAAAATGGTCTTAAACCTAATGAGAACAATAGTAGGTAGGGACTGGGGAACAGAAAGGCAATCATTACTGGATATTTACAGATCATTAATTAGATCTACATTGTTTTGTGTATGGATTTTAAAACAACACTGTCAAAATTAGATCGAAAACAGTCAAGGGCACTTAGAATATGTACTGGAGCATTTAAAACAACACCGGCGGAGGCATTACAAATAGATCCGGGGGAAATACCATTGTCACTTAGAAGAGATAAACTAGGGATCATGGGAAACTCAAAAGAAATTAACAAAGACCTCAGAAAAAAAATTGTAGACCTCCACAAGTCTGGTTCATCCTTGGGAGCAATTTCCAAACGCCTGAAGGTACCACGTTCATCTGTACAAACAATAGTACTGTAAGGTTCATGTTCAGAGAGGTCTCTGGAAACCTTTATGGTTTTCAGGTTTGGTGTCCAGAGGAATTGTTTTGGAATTGGTCCCCAACTAAAGGCAGCTGCACTGCATTGATTCTAAATGGGGAGCCTATTTATGTTCAGCTTTCACACCTGTGTTTGTGTGTTTTTGTGTGTGTTTTATTTTAGTTTTGTTTCACGCTGGTTCATGGTCGCGGCCTCGCCTTTTATTATTTTTGTGCTTTGATTTAATAAAAAGGAATGTCTTCGCACTACAGCTCTGCGCCTCGGCTCCTGTTTCCTAGCGATCGTGACAAGTTTGCCAGTATAAACACTATGGGACCACATAGCCGTCATACCGCTCAGGAAGGAGACGCGTTCTGCCATACTACGGTTTGTAATTGCACATGGGGACAAAGATTGTACTTTTTGGAGAAATGTCCTCTGGTCTGATGAAACAAAAGTAGAACTGTTTGGCTATAATGACCATCGTTATGTTTGGTGGAAAAAGGGGGAGGCTTGCAAGCCGAAGAACACCATCCCAACCGTGATGCACAGGGGTGGCAGCATCATGTTGTGAGGGTGCTTTGTTGCAGGAGGGGCTGTTGCACGTCACAAAATAGATGGCATCATGAGGAAGAAAATTTTGGTTGATATATTGAAGCAACATCTCAAGACATCAGTCAGGTAGTTAAAGCTTGGTCGCAAATTGGTCTTCCAAATGGACAATGACCCCAAGCATACTTCCAAAGTTGTGGCAAAATGGCTTAAGGACAACAAAGTCAAGGTGTTGGAGTGGCCATCACAAAGCCCTGACCTCAATCCTATAGAACATTTGTGGGCAGAACTGAAAAAGTGTGTGCGAGCAAGGAGGCCTACAAACCTGACTCAGTTACACCAGTTCTGTCAGGAGGAATGGGCCAAAATTCACACAGCTTATTGTGGGAAGCTTGTGGAAGGCTACCTGAAACGTTTGACCCAAGTTAAACAATTTAAAGGCAATGCTACCAAATACTAATTGAGTGTTTGCAAACTTCTGACCCACTGGGAATGTGATGAAAGAAATAAAAGCTTAAATAAATCCTTCTCTCTACTATTATTCTGACATTTCACATTCTTAAAGTAAGGTTGTGATCCTAACTGACCTAAGACAGGGAATTTTTACTAGGATTAAATGTCAGGAATTGTGAAAAACTGAGTCCAAATGTATTTGGCTAAGACTTATGTAAACTTCCATCTTCAACTATATATACTCCAATGTTGCTCCTCCTAATATTTATATATATTTTTAATTCCATTATTTTACTTTCTATTTTACTACTGGGAACACAAGCATTTCACTACACCTGCAATAACATCTGCTAAAAAAAGTGTATGCAACCAATACAATGTGATTTAATTTATGCATTTTACAGTGTTTTAACTGCCATTCATTGTCATGTTTTGGTGTTGAGTCTCATATGTATACTGTATGTATGCTGCTCTCTTGGCTAGGGCTCAGTTGAAAAATATGTACATCTCAGTGGGAATTATCTGGTTAAATAAACAATAAATAAAATGAAATCTTAAGATGTAGAGGAGATTCTGGGTTTTCATGTACTGTACAGAGTCCCAGTGTATCTGATCAGAGACACGGGAGAGGAGGGAGGAAGCTGAACTCAGTCAGGAACAGAGTAGCAATCCTGCACAGTGGAGCCCCTTTTCTCTCAGAGGCAGTCCAGTATTCAATCCACTCAGTCCACAGAGACCACGGCACTAACACTACTCTACCTGCAGGGGGCGATACATGACCAATAATCATTTGGAGGCTGAAAATAACTAGTATTCCACTTTTCCTTCGATATCAATATGTTACCATACCATATTGTCATAACACTAATCAACAGACAAAGTTATATAATAATATGATGTGTTACTTTTATTTCATTTTCTCCTGTATTCATTATGGTTTAGTCTTGCTGAACAACATTAATAGTGATCATATGATATAGTACTTAAACCAATAATAGCATTGTGTTTATACCCTTTTTATTAACGTAATTTATTGACATATTATTATGGACTTCTATGATTATTAGGCGACAATTGTGGGAGAAAGATCATCAGATTGTAATGGACTCTCAGTTCTAATCTGATGGATCCTTAGTGGTCTAAGTTTACTGAATAATGGTGGATGTCGAGAAGACCAGAAGATTATTTGCATAGTGATGATGCTCTGCATAGACAGCACATGCTTCAGTGGTCTGAGAGTGTTTATATCCCTGTGAGTTTAACACTTCATGACTGAGAGCTGCTGTCCTTCATGACAACAGAACCCACAACAACCATGACTTTTATCACCATCTTCATCTGGACACTTGCCCTCTGCTTCAAGGGTAAGTAGAATTCAGTTCTGTTTGTTTAATGAAAAGAAAATAATTTGAGTGATCTGAAAGGTTGTTGAGAACGTGTTATTAATGCATGGTGATATTTGTTTTCTCTGCTTCAGAATCCAGAGGACAGATCACTGTGACTCAGACTCCTGCAGTGAAAGCTGTTCTCCCAGGACAGACAGTCTCTCTGAACTGTAAAACTAGCAGTGCTGTGTACAGTAGCAGCAATGTGAACTATCTAGCCTGGTACCAACAGAAACCTGGAGGAGCTCCTAAACTCCTTATATACTGGGCTACAACACTTCAGTCTGGGATTCCATCTAGATTCATTGGCAGTGGAACTCATAGTGACTTCACTCTGACCATCAGTAAAGTCCAGGCTGAAGATGCAGGAGATTACTACTGTCAGAGTTACCACTATCTCAATAGTAAAGATGTGTTCACACAGTGATATAGAGCCGTACAAAAACCTCCCTCAGTCAGACTGCAGTGACTGAGGGAGAAGAGATAGTGACATGGAACACTGGTCAACTGTGACATGACAATGAGTTCAACTGTGACATGACAATGAGTTCAACTGTGACATGACAATGAGTTCAACTGTGACATGACAATGAGTTCAACTGTGACATGACAATGAGTTCAACTGTGACATGACAATGAGTTCAACTGTGACATGACAATGAGTTCAACTGTGACATGAAAATATGGTTAGAAAGCAATCATTCAGATCACATGACCATCATCATCATTAACAAGCATGGTTATGTCTGTCTGATCTGGGTGATTAATGACCAAGGCTCAGCGCTACTTAAGTCTGACATGTTTTATTTGAGCGAACTTAGCAAACAAAATAACAAACGAAGGAAGTACCACGACCGGAACGTGCGTGTGTTGTCACAACGACCAATAACATTACAAACAATAATCCACAAAGTAGGTGGAACAGGTTACAACATAAATAGGTTCCCCAATTAGAGACAAAGGTAAACAGCTGCCTCTAATTGGGGACCAAACACAAAACCACATAGACTTGACTAGAAACCCCTGTCAGGCCCTGAACATAACAACATAGAAAATAGCCAGAGGCTTCCCTATGGTTAGAGCCTGACAATGTCTTATACTATTTGTCATATAGCAGTTATTTGAAGTTTTGAAACACAATACTTGTCGATATGCAAAGCAAGATCTACTGAAGTAAAACAAAACGTGCTATGACATTAAGATTACTTCAAAGTTACAATCACTTCAGCCCCCCAAAACAAGTCCTCATGGGGCGGCAGGTAGCCCAGTGGTTAGAGTGTTGGGCCCGTAACCGAAAGGTTGCTGGATCGAATCCCCGAGCTGACATGGTAAAAATCTGTCGTTCTGCCCCTGAACAAGGCAGTTAACCCACTGTTCCTAGGCCGTCATTGAAAATAAGAATTTGTTCTTAACTGACTTGCCTAGTAAAATAAAGGTAAAATAAAAAAAAAAAAGAAAATAAATACGGACCTCAATCAAATGTCTGATTTAAATGGATATGATCTTCTAACATTATATGAGCAGGTTACTGACTGAGATCTGTGAATGAGACAAGATGCTGGACTCACTAGACAACAATAGACACTACATATACTTTCTACCAGAGTTCAGGTCAATTACATTTAAATTCAGGAAATACACAAAAACTCAAATTCCAGGTATCTTCAATCATTTTCTATTTCAACATTTTTAAATTGAAATGCAGTTTGGTTTGAGTTGACTGGAATTTAAATGGAATTGACCCCAACCCTGCTATCTACACTAAACTATCTACAATATCTACACTACACTATCTATCTACACTATGCTGTCTATACTATACCATCTATCTACACTATGCTATCTATACTATCTATCTACACTACACAATCTATACAATACTATTTACACTATCTACATACACTACATACGGGGCGGCAGGTAGCCGAGTGGTTAGAGTGTTGGGCCCGTAACCAAAAGGTTGCTATTTGGAATCCCAGAGCTGACGTTCTGCCCCTGAACAAGGCATTTAACCCACTGTTCATAGGCCGTCATTGGAAGTAAGAATTTGTTCTTAACTGACTTGCCTAGTTAAATAAAGGTTAAATAAAAATTATAATTCCCATTTTATCTGTCATTAACTACATGATGTCATATCTGTTATGTCTCCCTCCCTGAATCCACCATGAAGGTTAAAACCAGTCCACTCTCACATCTGGCCCAGTCCAGGGTGTTTCAGGAAGTGAAACTGTTCAACTGCTAGACTGATATCTGTGGGAGTGAAACTGTGATTTCCATAGACAGGGCTGGGTGGTTCTGATTGTCCCAGAATAGAGCAGCACTGTCACTATAACGGCACAAGGCGAGACCCAGATGCAGACACAGGAGGCAGATGGTTTGGGTTCTGATATTTATTATAACACAAGGGGTAGGCAAAAGGCAGGCGAGAGTTCGGAAACCAGGTCAGAGTCCAAACAGTACAGGGCGGCAGGCAGGCTCGAGGTCGGGACAGGAAAGGGTCAGAACTAGGTCAGGTTCCAAACAGTAAAGGGCAGCAGGCAGGCTCGATAAATAGTCAGACAGGCGGGCTCAGTGTCAATAAAGTATCTATCTATCTATCTATCTATCTATCTATCTATCTGACTATCTTGAAGATGTGATACTTCTAATTTAAATGTGGACAACTTTTACAATAAATGTAGCTTAATGCAGGTGTGATCACATTGGTGAGAAATGAAGATACTGATTAAATGTTCAATAGCATTAGATGACTGTCTTTATAAGTCTATAAGTCAAGCAGGTCAAAAACTGTTCCAAGAAATATGAATAAAGAGTAGGATGTACTTCATGTGGATAAACCTGCTGTTAATCTGTGAAACTAGTAGCATCTTGTGTTAGTATGAACTACTGGTTGATGACCATGTGGTTAGAACATAAATAACTAAGCAATAAGGTTTAGATCAGATAGTTTTCATAGAAATCCGGCTTCATGAATGTATTTCTATATCATTAAACAACATTTAAGATTCAAGTCTATTTGGGTTTATTGAAAGAGACAATTAAAAGATTTGGTCTAAAGGTCAATCTTTATTTTCATCTATTAATCAAAGCATCAAAGCAAACATTTCTATAGTATCTAATAGTAATAAAACAGAACACATAATATCTAACACTGATACAACCTCTAGTCTACAGAGAGGATTGATACATGAACTACATGTCAGTGATAAAAAAAGACAGAACATCTGATCTCAGAACAGAGTCAAAGCAGAGGAACCAGCAGCCTCTCTCCACAGGGGTGTGTGACTGAAGGGTCCTACCCAGAACAGTCAGCCCTCCTTAGGGTCTTGATGACTGTAGTCTGGGATTTCTGCTGGGCTTCACAGGTCACCTCTCCTGCATTGGTCCACTCCTGGGCAGTGAGAGTCAGGGTGCTGCTCCAGCTGTACAGGCCGTCCTTCTCCAGGACCCCGGAACTCCTGTGTGCCTCCTGATTCCTGTTGGTCCCATCCACTTTCCAGCTCATGGTCCAGTCTGAGGGGAAGCCCTTGTTAGCCAGACACATCAGTGTGGCTGTTGTTGTACTGGACAGCTCCTCACTAGAGGGGGGCAGGACGGTGAGGGTGGGGGCACTGTTACCTGGAACAAAGACAACACATCAACTAAGTAACTACATCAAGTACAGCTACAGTAAGAGATTATCTTCAGCAAAGGACACATCAAAATAAAATGATTTGGAAATGCCCTCTATATATGAGTTTAAAAGTTAGATTGTTTAAAAGATGTGGAGAAAAGAGTAAAGTAATATGATACAAACAGATAAAACCAAACAAGTATAAAGTGGTTAAATAACTTATCAGCGTACAGGTGAGACCCGGTCAGAATAACAAATGTTTATTATCCCAACAGGGGGCAAAAGACAGGTCAGGGGCAAGCAGAGTTCAGTAATCCAGAGTAGTGGGGAAAAGGTACAAGACGGCAGGAAGTAATGGATCTGATCAGAATAGCCGACGACTCATATTCATAGTATATTCATCACATATCAACCATGTTTGATCATGAATCCGGTTACAACCATAACTGAGATGCAATGATAATTAAGACTATTTACAATACTATGAAATAGTTATCATACCAGAATTAAGTTATAGTCTGCATTCATGCAAACCAGACATTCAAATAAACCTACAGTTGATCATTTTGATAAATAATTATTTGAAAGAAGGCTCAGTTAAAATCTACATTTAACCAACAATATTTGAGAGTGAAAGATCTAAAAACACAAACAGTAATACACAATGCAACAACTATATCCAATGTTATTAAATAGTTATCATACCAGAATTATACTCCATCAAACCAGACATTTAAATAAACACCTACATTTTAACATTTTGGTTAAATAAAATGTTATTTGACAGAAGGCTTTGTCAAAAGTAATAGAAAAATCTATATTTTTTAGAAAGTAAAATATGTAAATCACAATATTTTCATAGAGACAGAGTTTAAGAAACTAAAATACAAAAAAAATGTAATCAGAAAGAAATATGAAGAGAACTTGTTACTTACTTCCAACATCAAGTCTGGTGCCGCCACCAAAAGTCAACCACAGTGATACAATCCCTATTACTGCTGGTACAAAAACCTCCTGCACATTTGGAAGCTGAATTTCTTCATACTGTGGTTCAAATCATTAACTATGTTATGAATTCTTGTCAAAGAGGATTTAATCAACTCAATTTGAAATAAAGTTCTTAGTTTCGTTTTTTTTTTTTACATTGAACAGAAACCTACTTTTATTTCTTGTACATTTCCTACTAGGTGCAGTATTTATTCATACAACTAATACAAATGTTGGACTAATCACTTAAAATCCATTTAAAATTTGTTGAGTAATATTAATAATATTAATATTATAATTGGCCATAGTGTGTTTAGATCTTGTGTATTTTAAAAAAAAAAAAGTATTTTTTTTTAAATCCTCAATATTGAGACAAATTTAATAGAGAAACTTATTCACGAATTCAAAAGATGAATGAAACAGTTAATTTTGTTGTTTACTTACTTCCAACATCAAGTCTGGTGCCGCTACCAAAAGTCCACCACAGTGATACAATCCCTATTACTGCTGGTACAAAACCTCTCTGTGGTGATGATGCTGCAGCTGTTACAGTGAAGATCACTCGTTCAGAATCATCATCAACACTAATACACTTTAACATCTTCCAGGTAGAACAAACATTTCATATTAGCTGTTTCTAGATAACACAAATATGAATTGTATCTTAAATCCAAGTATTAGTATTTTTTCCTTCTTCTGTGTATCAGGTATTCTCCTAGTCTGTAGGTACAGTGCAGCATTACATCCAATGTTGCTAGTATTCCTCCACATTGTCCATATGAAAGACAGCAGCAGCAGTAGTGATAGTGATCCATGTTGTATATTCCTTTATTAAAGATGTTGATCTCAGATGTAACAGTGGTGGTAGAGTCAAAGAGGACAGACAACACTAGCAGAGGAATCCTAGCAGCATTAGTTTAGAGAAGTGTTCACTAACTGATTAGAGGAACTTACATGAGAGACCAATCATGAGTGAACAGACAGTTCATTATATCTGATCATCATTAGAATAAACATATAATGTTGGTGAGACATAAAAGTTACCATGCATCAGGTATCTGAGTTATCAGTTACTGTTTGATGTTACTGAAGGGGCAGCAGGTAGCTAGCGGTTAGAGTGTTGGGCTAGTAACTGAAAGGTCGCTAGTTTGAATATCCGGGCTGACAATGTGAAAAATATGTTGATGTGCACTTGACTCTAATTGCTCCAGGGTCACCGTTGACAATGGCAGACCCTGTCCTTGACCCTAGTCTCTGAGAAGGGGAGTTGGGATATTAAAAATACACATTTCCAATTCACACATGTGTAGAATAGGACAAATATAAGCACCTACCTAATTATTATAAAAGCAAGATCATACAGGAAAAAATATATTCTAAAGATGGATGCCTACTTGGAAACTGAAATAGACTTAAAACATACATTTGCATAATGCATCTGCTCCACTGCTCTAAGAGCATTTATAGCCCTGTGAGTTTAACACTTCATGACTGAGAGCTGTCCTTCATGACAACAGAACCCATAACAACCATGACTTTTATCACCATCTTCATCTGGACACTTGCTTTCTGCTTTCAAGGTTACAATTTTCAGACATTATTGTTTAAGATGAATTAAATCTACACCATCAACATGAATTATTCATTACTATATGTAAAATGTAATTCATATAAATGTTTTTTTTCTATTTTTCAGAATCCAGAGGACAGATCACTGTGACTCAGACTCCTGCAGAGATAGCTGTTCTCTCAGAACAGACAGTCTCTCTGAACTGTAAAACCAGCAGTAATGTGTATAATAATGACTTTCTAGCCTGGTACCAACAGAAACCTGGAGGAGCTCCTAAACTCCTTATATACCGGGCTAAAACACGTCAGTCTGGGACTCCATCTAGATTTAGTGGCAGTGGATCTTACAGTGACTTCACTCTGACCATCAGTAATGTCCAGGGTGAAGATGCAGGAGATTACTACTGTCAGAGTTACCACAGTGGTCCAGTGTTCACACAGTGATATAGAGCCGTACAAAAACCTCCCTCAGTCAGACTGCAGTGACTGAGGGAGAAGAGATAGTGACATGGAACACTGGTCAACTGTGACATGACAATGAGTTCAACTGTGACATGACAATGAGTACAAACGTGACATGACAATGAGTTCAAACGTGACATGACAATGAGTTCAAACGTGACATGACAATGAGTTCAACTGTGACATGACAATGAGTTCAACTGTGACATGACAATGAGGTCAAACGTGACATGACAATGAGGTCAAACGTGACATGACAATGAGTTCAACTGTGACATGACAATGAGTTCAACTGTGACATGACAATGAGTTCAAACGTGACATGACAATGAGTTCAACTGTGACATGACAATGAGTTCAACTGTGACATGACAATGAGGTCAAACATGACATGACAATGAGTTCAACTGTGACATGACAATGAGTTCAACTGTGACATGACAATGAGTTCAACAGTGACATGACAGTGAGTTCAACTGTGACATGACAATGAGTTCAAACGTGACATGACAATGAGTTCAACTGTGACATGACAATGAGTTCAACTGTGACATGACAATGAGGTCAAACATGACATGACAATGAGTTCAACTGTGACATGACAATGAGTTCAACTGTGACATGACAATGAGTTCAAATGTGACATGACAATGAGTTCAACTGTGACATGACAATGAGTTCAACTGTGACATGACAATGAGTTCAACTGTGACATGACAATGAGTTCAACTGTGACATGACAATGAGTTCAAACGTGACATGACAATGAGTTCAACAGTGACATGACAGTGAGTTCAACTGTGACATGACAATGAGTTCAAACGTGACATGACAATGAGTTCAACTGTGACATGACCATGAGTTCAACTGTGACATGACAATGAGTTCAACTGTGACATGACAATGAGTTCAAACGTGACATGACAATGAGTTCAACTGTGACATGACAATGAGTTCAACTGTGACATGAAAATATGGTTAGAAAGCAATCATTCAGATCACATGACCATCATCATCATTAACAAGCATGGTTATGTCTGTCTGATCTGGGTGATTAATGACCAAGGCTCAGCGCTACTTAAGTCTGACATGTTTTATTTCAGCGAACTTAGCAAACAGAATAACAAACGAAGGAAGTACCACGACCGGAACGTGCGTGTGTTGTCACAACGACCAATAACATTACAAACAATAATCCACAAAGTAGGTGGAACAGGTTACAACATAAATAGGTTCCCCAATTAGAGACAAAGGTAAACAGCTGCCTCTAATTGGGGACCAAACACAAAACCACATAGACTTGACTAGAAACCCCTGTCAGGCCCTGAACATAACAACATAGAGTATAGCCAGAGGATTCCCTATGGTTAGAGCCTGACAATGTCTTATACTATTTGTCATATAGCAGTTATTTGAAGTTTTGAAACACAATACCTGTCGATATGCAAAGCAAGATCTACTGAAGTAAAACAAAACGTGCTATGACATTAAGATTACTTCAAAGTTACAATCACTTCAGCCCCCCCAAAACAAGTCCTCATACGGACCTCAATCAAATGTCTGATTTAAATGGATATGATCTTCTAACATTATATGAGCAGGTTACTGACTGAGATCTGTGAATGAGACAAGATGCTGGACTCAGTCACTAGACAACAATAGACACTACATATACTTTCTACCAGAGTTCAGGTCAATTACATTTAAATTCAGGAAATACACTAAAACTCAAATTCCAGGTCTCTTCAATCATTTTCTATTTCAACATTTTGAAATTGAATTGCAGTTTGGTTTGAGTTGACTGGAATTTAAATGGAATTGACCCCAACCCTGCTATCTACACTAAACTATCTACAATATCTACACTACACTATCTATCTACACTATGCTATCTATACTATCTATCTACACTATGCTATCTATACTATCTATCTACACTACACAATCTATACAATACTATTTACACTATCTACATACACTACATACGGGGCGGCAGGTAGCCGAGTGGTTAGAGTGTTGGGCCCGTAACCAAAAGGTTGCTATTTTGAATCCCCGAGCTGACGTTCTGCCCCTGAACAAGGCATTTAACCCACTGTTCATAGGCCGTCATTGTAAGTAAGAATTTGTTCTTAACTGACTTGCCTAGTTAAATAAAGGTTAAATAAAAATTATAATTCCCATTTTTTCTGTCATTAATTACATGATGGCATATCTGTTATGTCTCTCTCCCTGAATCCACCATGAAGGTTAAAACCAGTCCACTCTCTCACATCTGGCCCAGTCCAGGGTATTTCAGGAAGTGAAACTGTTCAACTGCTAGACTGATATCTGTGGGAGTGAAACTGTGATTTACATATACAGGGCTGGGTGGTTCTGCTTGTCCCAGAATAGAACAGCACTGTCACCAGATGTTCACTCTGTCCCCATGTTTCTACAGTATCTAATAGCAATAAAACAGAACACATCACTTCTAACACTGATACAACCTCTAGTCTACAGAGACGATTGATACATGAACTCAAGCAAAGCCAACTGTTAGACTTCATGTCAGTAATCAATAAGACAGAACATCTGATCTCAGAACAGAGTCAAAGCAGAGGAACCAGCAGCCTCTCTCCACAGGGGTGTGTGACTGAAGGGTCCTACCCAGAACAGTCAGCCCTCCTCAGGGTCTTGATGACTGTAGTCTGGGATTTAAGCTGGGCTTCACAGGTCACCTCTCCTGCATTGGTCCACTCCTGGGCAGTGAGAGTCAGGGTGCTGCTCCAGCTGTACAGGCCGTCCTTCTCCAGGACCCCGGGACTGGCCTCCTGATTCCTGCTGGTCCAGCTCATGGTTCAGTCTGAGTGGAAGCCCTTGCTGGCCAGACACATCAGTGTGGCTGTTGTTGTACTGGACAGCTCCTTTCTGCACCTCCACCGGAAGCGCAACCCAGGCTCTCCACCACCTCGGCTGCTCCTCCTCAAGGTATTTATGAAACCCCTTGGGCTTCTCCCGATCATGAAATGTGGGCAGACAAAGTGGTGTGCAAATCCCCCTCCTTCATTCTCTCCGGGCTCTGGCTGCGCACCGATGGAGTGGTGCTCGATGCCACGACGGACCTTTGTTGGCTCCGGGCCGGCGCTGGAGGCACTGGGTTGGGAACTGGCGTTGGGGGGCTGTGACAGCCCCGATCTTCCTCACTCCATCGCCAATCCCATCCTCGTGAGATCTCCTCCAAGAGTCCCCACGAGAGAGGGAACAGAAGTACGTCGTCGTCCTCCTCTTCCGACTCCTCTCCGTACCTCTGCTCCCTTGGCTGTAGGGGCTCCTCCTGGATCCCCCACGAGTGCAGTGGCCGGGGCTCCTCTCAGTTCACCCCCATAGCCCCTCTCCGAAAATCGTTTGGGGTGTCTGGGCTCCAGGCTGTTCCTTCTGGGTCCGTCGTCGCTTCCCCTTTCCCTTGCGCTGCTTGGTCTCCTTTTGGTGGGTCGTTCTGTCACGTGTGGGTGGAAGGAGAGACCAAGGCGCAGCGCACTCATAGTTCGACATTATTTATTGAATTATAAATCTCTGAACGAGCTAAACAAACGATATACAAACGTCTCGTTTTACAACAAAACAAACACGAATGAATAGAATGTAAATTATTATTATCTCACACACACACACACACACACACACACACACACACACACACACACACACACACACACACACACACACACACACGTTACGTTACGTTACGTTACCCGTGACTGGAGGAATATAACGACCCACACAAGAGTGAAGGACAGACAAACATATATATGATCCCTAGTTAGAGACAATGCAGTGCAGCTGCCTCTAATTAGGGATCCAACCCAAAACCCACACAAAGAAACAGAAAAGAAAGACACTGTCAGACTCTGACCATAGCTACATAGAGAAGCAAATAGGCCTCTCTATGGCCAGAGCCTGACAACTGGAGCATTTAAATCAACACCGGTGGAGCCATTACAAATAGATCCGGGGGAAATACCATTGTCATTAGAAGAGATAAACTAGGGCTTGCGTATTGGGTTCCACTAAAGGGCAGTGGGACTGATCACCCTGGTCAGGGTGTATTAAAAGAATGCTGGGAATATAGCAGGTGTAAACACAAGGGATATGGAGCAGGAATAGAAAGCAAAGCGGTTACATATGAACTAACAGATCTCGAGAATGGACCGAGTGTTGCATGGAGTACGATTCCAACATGGTTATTTAATCAACCATATGTGGATTTAACATTGCTGGAAAAAAAGAAAGATTGGTGTGAAGACAATGTGGGCGAAAGAGTAGATCAATACATTAAAAACATATTCTACTCATATGTAGATTTATACACAGATGGGTCAAAGGATCCAAACACTGGACAAACAGGAGCAGGAACTGGATTTATCAGTCTATTCAACAGAAATTATTGCTATCATATTGGCATTGCAGTGGGTAGAAGAGATTAAACCATGTAGAGTAATTATTTCTTCGGATTCAGCAGCTGTGTTAAGTAGTTTAAGATCCGGAAAGTCAGGAAGGGAAGATTTGTGGGTAGAGATGATGACAATGGTGATGGGAATACAGAGAAGCGGGGTGGTAGTTCAGTTTTGTTGGGTTCCAGCACATGTGGCTGTACAGGGAAATGAAAAGGCAGATTTAATAGCAAAATAAGCACTGAGGAGATATAGAGTAGATGTGGAGGTGAAGTTAAGTTGAGGGGAAGTTAAAACATTGATTAGGAAAAAAGGCCTAGATATATGGCAAAGGATAATGGACGTTGATTTTACTATAGTATTAGGAAGAATATAAAACAAGTAGTGAATCATGGGTGTGCTGGGAATAGAAGAGATGAAGTGGTTCTGGGAAGATTAAGATTTGGATATTCAGGACTGAATTCAACATTGAAATTAATAGGAAAACATGAAAATGGGATGTGAGATGCATGTTTGGTAGGGGAGACAGTGGAACGTGTGTTGTTATACTGTCAGTTAGATGATACACAGAGGGAAAGATTGTTTGAAGGAGTAAGGAGAATGGAATGGAAATGTGGGTTAGATGGTATATTGGGAAGGGGAGATGGAAGCAGTGAGGTAGATAAGGACATTATATATTTTAGTAGGGAGACTGGTCTGACAATAAGAATATAAGTGTAAATTGCCATGGATGACCACACTCCTAAACAGTAGGTGGCGGTAGATGCAAATGATAGTTGCGATCCGCCATGATGCCCCAAAGAAGAAGAAGAAGAAGAAGAAGGTCTACCTTCAAACTCAGTGCCCCTTTGCTCGACATCATGGGAAACTCAAAAGAAATAAACCAAGACCTCAGAAAAAAAATTGTAGACCTCCACAAGTCTGGTTCATCCTTGGGAGCAATTTCCAAATGCCTGAAGGTACCACGTTCATCTGTACAAACGACAGTACTGTAAGGTTTATGTTCAGAGAGGTCTTTGGAAAACTTTATGGTTTTCAGGTTTGGTGTCCAGAGACCTCTCTGGAAAACTCTATGTTTCTGTTTTGGAATTGGTCCCCAATTAAAGGCAGCTGCTTCTAAATGGGGAGCCTATTTATGTTCAGATTTGTGTGTTTTTGTGTGTGTTTCATTTTGGTTTTGTTTCACGCTGGTTCATGGTCGCGGTCTCGCCTTTTATTATTTTTGTGCTTTCGATTTAATAAAAAGGAATGTCTTCGCACTACAGCTCTGCGCCTCGGCTCCTGTTTCCTAGCGATCGTGACAAGTTCGCCAGTATAAACACTATGGGACCACGCAGCCGTCATACCGCTCAGGAAGGAGACGTGTTCTGCCATACTACGGTTTGTAAATGCACATGGGGTCAAAGATTGTACTTTTTGAAAAAATGTCCTCTGGTCTGATGAAACAAAAGTAGAACTGTTTGGCTATAATGACCATCATTATGTTTGGTGGAAAAAGGGGGATGCTTGCAAGCCGAAGAACACCATCCCAACCGTGAAGCACGGGGGTGGCAGCATCATGTTGTGGGGGTGCTTTGCTGCAGGAGGGGCTGGTGCACTTCACAAAATAGATGGCATCATAAGGAAGGACATTTTGGTTGATATATTGAAGCAACATCTCAAGACATCAGTCAGGAAGTTAAAGCTTGGTCGCAAATGGGTCTTCTAAATGGACAATGACCCCAAGCATACTTCCAAAGTTGTGGCAAAATGGCTTAAGGACAACAAAGTCAAGGTATTGGAGTGGCCATCACAAAGCCCTGACCTCAATCCTATAGAACATTTGTGGGCAGAACTGAAAAAGTGTGTGTGAGCAAGGAGGCCTACAAACCTGACTCAGTTACACCAGTTCTGTCAGGAGGAATGGGCCAAAATTCACAACTTATTATGGGAAGCTTGTGGAAAGCTACCTGAAACGTTTGACCCAGGTTAAACAATTTAAAGGCAATGCTACCAAATACTAATTGAGTGTATGTAAACTTCTGACCCACTGGGAATGTGATGAAAGAAATTAAAGCTGAAATAAATCCTTCTCTCTACTATTATTCTGACATTTCACATTCTTAAAGTAAGGTTGTGATCCTAACTGACCTAGGACAGGGAATTTTTACTAGGATTAAATTGGAATCAGGAATTGTGAAAAACTGAGTCTAAATCTATTTGGCTAAGACTTATGTAAACTTCCAACTTCAACTATATATACACTCGACTCCAACGTTGCTCATCCTAATATTTATATATATTTTTAATTCCATTATTTTACTTTCTATTTTACTACTGGGAACACAAGCATTTCACTACACCTGCAATAACATATGCTAAAATAAGTGTATGCAACCAATACAATGTGATTTAATTTATGCATTTTACAGTGTTTTAACTGCCATTCATTGTCATGTTTTGGTGTTGAGTCTCATATGTATACTGTATGTATGCTGCTCTCTTGGCTAGGGCTCAGTTGAAAAATACGTACATCTCAATGGGAATTATCTGGTTAAATAAACAATAAATAAAATGAAATCTTAAGATGTAGAGGAGATTCTGTGTTTTCATGTACTGTACAGAGTCCCAGTGTATCTGATCAGAGACACAGGAGAGGGGGGAGGAAGCTGAACTCAGTCAGGAACAGAGTAGCAGTCCTGCACAGTGGAGCCCCTCTTCTCTCAGAGGCAGTCCAGTATTCAATCCACTCAGTCCACAGAGACCACGGCACAAACACTACTCTACCTGCAGGGGGCGACACATGACCAATAATCATTTGGAGGTGGAAAATAACTAGTATTACTCATTTCCTTCGATATTAGTATGTTACCATATTGTCATAATACTAATCAACAGACAAAGTTATATAATAATATGTGTTACTTTTATTTCAATTTCTCCAGTATTCATTATGGTTTAGTCTTGCTGAACAACATTGGTAGTGATCATATAATATAGTACTTAAACCAATAATAGCATTGTGTTTATACCCTTTTTATTAACGTAATTTATTGACATATTATTATGGACTTCTATGATTATTAGGTGACAATTGTGGGAGAAAGATCATCAGATTGTAATGGACTCTCAGTTCTAATCTGATGGATCCTTAGTGGTCTAAGTTTACTGAATAATGGTGGAAGGGGAGAAGACCAGAAGATTATTTGCATAGTGATGATGCTCTGCATAGACAGCACATGCTTCAGTGGTCTGGGAGTGTTTATATCCCTGTGAGTTTAACACTTCATGATTGAGAGCTGTCCTTCATGACAACAGAACCCACAACAACCATGACTTTTATCACCATCTTCATCTGGACACTTGCCCTCTGCTTCAAGGGTAAGTAGAATTCAGTTCTGTTTGTTTAATGAAAAGTAAATAATTTGAGTGAACTAAAAGGTTGTTGAGAACGTGTTATTAATGCATGGTGATATTTGTTTTCTCTGTTTCAGAATCCAGAGGACAGATCACTGTGACTCAGACTCCTGCAGTGAAAGCTGTTCTCCCAGGAGAGGCAGTCTCTCTGAACTGTAAAACCAGCAGTAATGTGCATAATAATTGTTACAATGGTCAGTCATGGGGCCATCAGTGTATATCCTGGTACCAACAGAAACCAGGAGAAAAACCCAAACTCATGACGCTCCCAGGAAACACCCTCTATTCTGGGACTCCATCTAGATTCAGTGGCAGTGGATCTGGAAGTGACTTCACTCTGACCATCAGTAAAGTCCAGGCTGAAGATGCAGGTGAAGATGCAGGAGATTACTACTGTCAGAGTTACCACTATCTCAATAGTAAACATGTGTTCACACAGTGATTCCGAGCCATACAAAAACCTCCCTCAGTCAGACTGCACAGTGACTGTACTGCTACAGCTGGGACCTACTGCAGGTGCTGAGGGGGAAGAGACAGTGATATGGAACACTGGTCACTAGATGAGGTCAACTGTGACATGTGACAATATGGTTAGAAAGCAATCATTCAGATTACATGACCATCATCATGGGGGTGGCAGGTAGCCTAGTGGTCAGAGCATTGGGCTGAAACCGAAAGGTTGCTAGATCGAATCCCCGAGCCGACAAGGTGAAAATCTGTCGATGTGTCGTTGAGGAAGGCACTTAACCCTAATTTGCTCCAGGGGCGCCGTACCACTATGGCTGTCCCTGTAGGTAGGCCGTCATTGTAAAATCATCATAATGGTTATATTTGTCATGGCCTTTAAGTGTATACAGAAGTTATTTGAAGTTTTGAAACACAATACCTGTCCATATTCAAAGACAGATCTACATTAGTTAAACAAAAGGTGTTATGACATCAACATTACTTCAAAGTTAGAAAAACTTCAGTCCCCCAAAACAAGTCCTCATACGGACCTCAATCAAATGTCTGATTTAAATGGATGTGATCTTCTAACATTATATGAGCAGGTTACTGACTGAGATCTGTGAATTAGACAAGATGCAGGACTCAATAGACACTACATATACTTTCTACCAGAGTTCAGGTCAATTACATTTAAATTCAGGAAATACACTAAAACTCAAATTCCAGGTCTCTTCAATCATTTTCTATTTCAACATTTTGAAATTGAATTGCAGTTTGGTTTGAGTTGACGGTAATTTAAATGGAATTGACCCCAACCCTGCTATCTACATTAAACTATCTACAATATCTACACTACACTATCTATCTATCTACACTATACTATATATCTACACTAGGCTATCTATTCTATCTATCTACACTACACAATCTATACAATACTATTTACACTATCTACATACACTACATGCGGGGCGGCAGGGAGCCGAGTGGTTAGAGTGTTGGGCCCGTAACCGAAAGTTTGCTATTTTGAATCCCAGAGCTGACGTTCTGCCCCTGAACAAGGCAGTTGACCCACTGTTCCTAGGCCGTCATTGGAAGTAAGAATTTGTTCTTATAATTCCCATTTTATCTGTCATTAATTACATGGTGCCATATCTCTTATGTCTCTGAATCCACCATGAAGGTTAAAACCAGTCCACTCTCTCACATCTGGCCCAGTCCAGGGTGTTTCAGGAAGTGAAACTGTTCAACTGCTAGACTGATATCTGTGGGAGTGAAACTGTGATTTACATAGACAGGGCTGGGTGGTTCTGCTTGTCCCAGAATAGAACAGCACTGTCACCAGATGTTCACTCTGTCCCCATGAGGTTGGAGGTAGAGAAGACTCTATGACTATCTTGAAGATGTGATACTTCTCATTTAAATGTGGACAACTTTTACAATAAATGTATCTTAATGCAGGTGTGATCACATTGGTGAGAAATGAAGATACTGATTAAATGTTCAATAGCATTAGATGACTGTCTTTATAAGTCTATAAGTCAAGCAGGTCAAAAACTGTTCCAAGAAATATGAATAAAGAGTACGATGTACTTCATGTGGATAAACCTGCTGTTAATCTGTGAAACTAGTAGCATCTTGTGTTAGTATGAACTACTGGTTGATGACCATGTGGTTAGAACATAAATAACTAAGCAATAAGGTTTAGATCAGATAGTTTTCATAGAAATCCGGCTTCATGAATGTATTTCTATATCATTAAACAACATTTAAGATTCAAGTCTATTTGGGTTTATTGAAAGAGACAATTAAAAGATTTGGTCTAAAGGTCAATCTTTATTTTCATCTATTAATCAAAGCATCAAAGCAAACATTTCTATAGTATCTAATAGTAATAAAACAGAACACATAATATCTAACACTGATACAACCTCTAGTCTACAGAGAGGATTCATACATGAACTACATGTCAGTGATAAAAAAGACAGAACATCTGATCTCAGAACAGAGTCAAAGCAGAGGAACCAGCAGCCTCTCTCCACAGGGGTGTGTGACTGAAGGGTCCTACCCAGAACAGTCAGCCCTCCTCAGGGTCTTGATGACTGTAGTCTGGGATTTCTGCTGGGCTTCACAGGTCACCTCTCCTGCATTGGTCCACTCCTGGGCAGTGAGAGTCAGGGTGCTGCTCCAGCTGTACTTGCCGTCCTTCTCCAGGACCCCGGAACTCCTGTGTACCTCCTGATTCCTGTTGGTCCCATCCACTTTCCAGCTCATGGTCCAGTCTGAGGGGAAGCCCTTGTTGGCCAGACACATTAGTGTGGCTGTTGTTGTACTGGACAGCTCCTCACTAGAGGGGGGCAGGACGGTGAGGGTGGGGGCACTGTTACCTGGAACAAAGACAACACATCAACTAAGTAACTACATCAAGTACAGCTACAGTAAGAGATTATCTTCAGCAAAGGACACAACAAAACAAACTGGCAACAGCCAAACAGAGAACACAGCTTAAAGTACACAGGGGATAATGAGGGAGATGGGTGACACCTGGAGGGGGATGGAGCCAAGCACACAGACAGGTGAAACAGATCAGGGTGTGACATAACTAGAGTTACTAGTCATACGGTGTCAGTTATACATGTCACACAGATATTGTTTAGTAATGGATCTGATCAGAATACCCAACTCATATTCATAGTATATTCATCACATATCAACCATGTTTGATCATGAATCCGGTTACAACCATAACTGAGATGCAATGATAATTAAGACTATTTACAATACTATGAAATAGTTATCATACCAGAATTAAGTTATAGTCTGCATTCATGCAAACCAGACATACAAATAAACCTACAATTTATCATTTTGATAAATAATTATTTGAAAGAAGGCTCAGTCAAAAGCTACATTTAACCAAAAACATTTGAGAGTAAAAGATCTAAAATCCCACACAAACAGTAACATACAATGCAACAACTATATCCAATATTATTAAATAGTTATCAAAACAGAATTATACTCCGCAATCCATCAAACCAGAAATATAAATAAACACCTACATTTTAACATTTTGGTTAAATAAAATGTTATTTGACAGAAGGCTTTGTCAAAAGTAATAGAAAAATCTATATTTTTTAGAAAGTAAAATATGTAAATCACAATATTTCCAAAGGGACAGAGTTTAAGAAACTAAAATACAAAAAAAATGTAATCAGAAAGAAATATGAAGAGAACTTTTTACTTACTTCCAACATCAAGTCTGGTGCCGCCACCAAAAGTGTACCACAGTGATACAATCCCTATTACTGCTGGTACAAAAACCTCCTGCACATTTGGAAGCTGAATTTCTTCATACTGTGGTTCAAATCATTAACTATGTTATGAATTCTTGTCAAAGAGGATTTAATCAACTCAATTTGAAATAAAGTGTTCTTAGTTTAGTTTAGTTTAGTTCTTGACATTGAACAGAAACCTACTTTTGTTTATTGTATATTTCCTACTAGGTGCAGTATTTATTCATACAACTAATAAAAAATGTTGGACCAATCACTTAAAATCCATTTAAAATTTGTTGGGTAATATTAATAATATTAATATTATATAATGGCCATAGTGTGTTTAGAGCTTGTGTATTTAAAAAAAATATATATTGATTGATTAATATTGAGACAAATTTAATAGAGAAACTTACTCACGAAATCAAAAGATGAATGAAACAGTTAATTTTGTTGTTTACTTACTTCCAACATCAAGTCTGGTGCCGCTACCAAAAGTCCACCACAGTGATACAATCCCTATTACTGCTGGTACAAAACCTCTCTGTGGTGATGATGCTGCAGCTGTTACAGTGAAGATCACTTGTACAGAATCATCATCAACACTAATACACTTTAACATCTTCCATGTAGAACAAACATTTAATATTAGCTGTTTCTAGATAATACAAATATGAATTGTATCTTAAATCCAAATATTAGTATTTTGTCCTTCTTCTGTGTATCAGGTATTCTCCTAGTCTGTAGGTACAGTGCAGCATTACATCCAATGTTGCTAGTATTCCTCCACATTGTCCATATGAAAGACAGCAGCAGCAGTAGTGATAGTGATCCATGTTGTATATTCCTTTATTAAAGATGTTGATCTCAGATGTAACAGTGGTGGTAGAGTCAAAGAGGACAGACAACACTAGCAGAGGAATCCTAGCAGCTTTAGTTTAGAGAAGTGTTCACTAACTGATTAGAGGAACTTACATGAGAGACCAAGCATGAGTGAACAGACAGTTCATTATATCTGATCATCATCAGAATAAACATATAATGTTGGTGAGACATAAAAGTTACCATGCATCAGGTATCTGAGTTATCAGTTACTATTTGATGGTATTGAAGGGGCAGCAGGTAGCTAGCGGTTAGAGTGTTGGGCTAGTAACTGAAAGGTTGCTAGTTTGAATATCCGGGCTGACAATGTGAAAAATATGTTGATGTGCACTTGACTCTAATTGCTCCAGGGTCACCGTTGACAATGACAGACCCTGTCCTTGACCCTAGTCTCTGAGAACGTCTCAAGGGGAGTTGGGATATTAAAAATACACATTTCCAATTCACACGTGTGTAGAATAGGACACATATAAGCACCTACCTAATTATTATTAAAGCAAGATCATACAGGACAAAATATATTCTAATGATGGAAGCCTACTTGGAAACTGAAATAGATTTAAAACATACATTTGCATAATGCATCTGCCCCACTGCTCTAAGAGCATTTATAGCCCTGTGAGTTTAACACTTCATGACTGAGAGCTGTCCTTCATGACAACAGAACCCATAACAACCATGACTTTTATCACCATATTCATCTGGACACTTGCTTTCTGCTTTCAAGGTTACAATTTTCAGACATTATTGTTGAAAATGAAATAAATCTCCACCATCAACATGAATTATTCATTACTATATGTAAAATGTAATTCATATAAATGTTTTTATTCTATTTTTCAGAATCCAGAGGACAGATCACTGTGACTCAGACTCCTGCAGTGAAAGCTGTTCTCTCAGGACAGACAGTCTCTCTGAACTGTAAAACTAGCAGTGATGTGTTAAATGATGACTGTCTAGCCTGGTACCAACAGAAACCTGGAGGAGCTCCTAAACTCCTTATATACTATGCTACAACACTTCAGTCTGGGATTCCATCTAGATTCAGTGGCAGTGGATCTGGGAGTGACTTCACTCTGACCATCAGTAAAGTCCAGGCTGAAGATGCAGGAGATTACTACTGTCAGAGTTACCACAGTGGTGGTGTGTTCACACAGTGATACAGAGCCGTACAAAAACCTTCCTCAGTCAGACTGCACAGTGACTGTACTGCTACAGCTGGGACCTACTGCAGGTGCTGAGGGGGAAGAGACAGTGATATGGAACACTGGTCACTAGATGAGGTCAACCGTGACATGTGACAATATGGTTAGAAAGCAATCATTCAGATCACATGACCATCATCATAGGGGCGGCAGGTAGCCTAGTGGTCAGAGCATTGGGCTGAAACCAAAAGGTTGCTGGATCAAATCCCTGTGCCAACAAGGTGAAAACCTGTCAATGTGTCCTTGAGCAAGGCACTTAACCCTAATTTGCTCCAGGTGCGCCGTACCACTATGGCTGTCCCTGTAGGTAGGCCGTCATTGTAATAAAAAAATCATCATAATGGTTATATTTGTCATGGCCTTTAAGTGTATATAAAAGTTATTTGAAGTTTTGAAACACAATACCTGTCCATATTCAAAGACAGATCTACAGAAGTTAAACAAAAGGTGTTAAGACATCAACATTACTTCAAAGCTAGAAACACTTCAGTCCCCCAAAACAAGTCCTCATACGGACCTCTATCAAATGTCTGATTTAAATGGATATGATCTTCTTACATTGTATGAGCAGGTTACTGACTGAGATCTTTGAATGAGACAAGATGCTGGACTCAGTCACGTGACAACAATAGACACTACATACACTTTCTACCAGAGTTCGGGTCAATTACATTAGCATTTTTTACCACTTTTTTATTGGAGTTATTCACTTTTTGAGTTTAAATGGAATTGACCCCAACCCTGCCACCTACACTATCTACATATGGTTCATTTGGAAAGTATTCAGACCCTTTGACTTTTTCTACATTTTGTTACGTTACAGCCTCATTCTAAAATGGATTTATATTTCTCATCAATTAAATATTCCTGATCAATCTACAAACAATACCCAATAATGACCAAGCAAAAGCAGGTTATTAGAAATGTTTGCAAATCTATTAGAAATAAAAAATGGTGTATTCAGTATTCAGTACTCAGACCATTTGTACTCAGTACTTTGTTGTAGCGCCTTTGGCAGACATTTTCTTCTTGGGTATGACGCTTGGCACACCTGTATTTGGGGAATTTCAGCCATTCTTCTCTGCAGATCCTTGGATGGGGAGCGCCGCAGCACAGCTATTTTCAGGTCTCTCCAGAGATGTTTTGATCGGGTTCAAGTACGGGCTCTGGCTGGGCCACTCAAGGACATTCAGAGACTTTTCCCGAAGCCACTGCTACATTGTCTTGGCTGTGTGCTTAAGGTCGTTGTCCTGTTGGAAGGTGAACCTTCACACCAGTCTGAGGTCCTGAGTGCTCTGGAGCAGGTTTTCGTCAAGGATCCCTCTGTACTCAATCCTGACTAGTCTCACAGTCCCTGCCACTGAAAAACATCCCCACAGTATGATGCTGCCACCACCATGCTTCACCGTAGGGATGGTCCCATATTTCCTCCAGACTTCACGCTTGGCATTCAGGCCAAAGAGATCAATCTTGGCAAAGGGGCTGAATACTTACGTAAATAAGATATTTCTGTATTTTATTTTTAATACATTTTCAAAAAAAGGTTAAAACCTGCATCTCAGTGCAAGAGGTGTCACTACAATCCCTGGTTCAAATCCAGGCTGTATCACATCCGGCCGTGATTTGGAGTCCAATAGGGCGGTACACAATTGGCCCAGCGTCGTCTGGGTTTGGCCGGGGTAGGACGTCATTGTAAATAAGAATTTGTTCGTAACTGACTTGCATACAGTCGTGGTCAAAAGTTTCGAGGATGACACAAGTATTGGTCTCCACAAAGTTTGCTGCCTCAGTGTTGATGATGGCAATTTGCATATACTCCAGAATGTCATGAAGAGTGATCAGATTAATTGCAATTAACTGCAAAGTCCCTCTTTGCCATGAAAATGAACTCAATCCCCCCAAAACATTTCCACTGCATTTCAGCCCTGCTACAAAAGGACCAGCTGCCGTCATGTCAGTGATTGTCTCGTTAACACAGGTGAGAGTGTTGACGAGGACAAGGCTGGAGATCACTCTGTCATGCTGATTGAGTCAGAATAACAGACTGGAAGCTTTAAAAGGAGGGTGGTGCTTGAAATCATTGTTCTTCCTCTGTCAACCATGGTTACCTGCAAGGAAACACATGTCGTCATCATTGCTTTGCACAAAAAGGGCTTCACAGGCAAGGATATTGCTGCTAGTAAGATTGCACCTAAATCAACCATTTATCGGATCATCAAAAACTTCAAGGAGAGAGGTTCAATTGTTGTGAAGAAGGCGTCAGGGCGCCTAAGAAAGTCCAGCAAGTGCCAGGACCGTCTCCTAAAGTTGATTAAGCTGCGGGATCGGGGGACAACCAGTGCAGAGCTTGCTCAGGACCGGCAGCAGGCAGATATGAGTGCATCTGCACGCACAGTGAGGCAAAGACTTTGAGGATGGCCTGGTGTCAAGAAGGGCAGCAAAGAAGCCACTTCTCTCCAGGAAAAACATCAGGGACAGACTGATATTCTGCAAAAGGTACAGGGATTTGGACTGCTGAGGACTGGGGTACAGCCATTTTCTCTGATGAATCCCCTTTCCGATTGTTTGGGCCATCCGGAAAACACCTTGTCCGGAGAAGACAAGGTGAGCGCTACCATCAGTCCTGTGTCATGCCAACAGTAAAGCATCCTGAGACCATTAATGTGTGGGGTAGCTTCTCAGCCAAGGGAGTGGGATCACTCACAATTTTGCCTAAGAACACAGCCATGAATAAAGAATGGTACCAACACATCCTCTGAGAGCATTTTCTCCCAACCATCCAAGAACAGTTTGGTGACGACCAATGCCTTTTCCAGCATGATGGAGCACCTTGCCATAAGGCAAAAGTGATAATTAAGTGGCTCGAGGAACAAAACATCGACATTTTCGGGGAAAGCATCGTCCTGCCTGCACTTGGCAATAAATCCATTCAAGCGGCCCACCATTGTGGGAGCACCGTCTGTGGTGGTTGACATTAATTTACACACCTGGAGCTGGGTTTTTGAAAGACTGAAAAATGTCCTCTCCCTGCGTGTGTTCTTTCATGGGCGGTAGTGTTAACAGCTCCTCTTTTGCAGTCATATCTGTAAACACCATCCAAACAAAAATGCACAACTGGGCTGTATCACTTATGTCTGTAGACTCGTCTAATTGCAGTGAGAAATATTCGCAGTCCGAGATGTCCATCCAAAGTTGCTGTATCAAATCGTCGCCCATTACTTCACAGCGCTGTGTAACTGTACTTCTTGATAGCTGAAGAGCTTTGATTGAAGATAATATTTCTGGTTTGTTTTTAAAATCCCGAAACAACGAGTCAGCTGCCTCAACGAAGGCCTCTTTGATCATCTCTCCATCTTGGAAGGACTTCTTATGCTTAATGATGGAGTGACTCACCCAGGACGATGCTTCGGTGGCTGCCTTTGCTTTTGAATTCAGCTGTGTGAAAACCGACTGCTGTCCGATTAACTGTGATTTTAGTTCCCTCACCTTTCTCTTTCTCAGCTCGCTTTTCAGAGGGAAGTCAGTGTCGTAGTTTCTATGAACAGTTCGAAAGTGCCTCTCCACATTTCCCTTCTTTGTAATACCAATGATAGATTGAGAGATCAGACAAACACATTTCGAATATGGCATGGTGAAAAAAAAGTCCTCCTCCCATTCCGCATGGAAGTGGTACGCTTTTGGATTCTTACTTGGTCCAGCTCCCCCACTCATTTTTATATCCCTTCTATAGTATATTAAAATTGGAAGGCTAACTAGGTCACTCAGCTCGCTGAAGTTTTGCAGTAGCTAGCTAGCATGTTTAACCTCGCATGCATGGTGACTTGTGACCCGTAGAAGAGAAGAGATTTCAGACTGGCCTGCCCTGTACGTCAATCAAGTGGCAAATACCATAGGGATTCCTTTTTTTTTTTATTATATGAAAAATGTATTTTCTAAAATATATATATTTTTTTTTGGGGGGGGGGGGGGGGGGGGAATGTCACGCGATGTAACTTTGCGATCGACATATTAGGCACCCCTGATCTACACTATATACAGTATCTACATACAGTATCTACACTATATATACTATCTACACTACACTATCTACACTATATACACTATCTGCATACAGTATCTACACTATATATATATGTACACTATCTACACTATCTACACTATCTACACTACACTATCTACACTACACTATCTACACTATCTACACTATCTACACTATCTACACTATCTACACTGCACGATCTACACTGCACTATCTACACCATCTACACTACACTATCTACATTATATACACTATCCACACTACACTATCTAACTACGCTATCTACACTATCTACGTTATCTACACTGCACTATCTACACTATATACACTATCCATGCTACACTATCTACACTATATAAACGATCTACACTATATGCACTATCTACACTACACTATCTACACTACATACACTATATACACTACCCTATCTACACACACATCTAAACTGTATACGCTATCTACACTACACTATCTACATTATCTACACTATCTACACTATATACAGTACACTATCGACATAAAGTATAATACTAATTTTGTCTCTCATTAATCACATTACGGCATATCTATTGTGTCTCTCTTCCTGCATCCACCATATGGGTTAAAACCAGACAGTCCCTCACATTTTTTTTTATTTCACCTTTATTTAATCAGGTAGGCCAGTTGAGAACAAGTTCTCATTTACAACTGCGACCTGGCCAAGACAAAGCAAAGCAGTGCGACAAAAACAAATCTGACCCAATCCAGGGTATTTCAAACAGTGAAACTGTTCAACTGCCAGACTGGTAGTTGCCAGACTGGTAGCTGTGGGAGAGAAACAGTTGATGTTGAGATGTGTCTGTTACTGTCACGATGCTGAGTAGTTAAGGGACGATAGACGGAGCGTTGGTAGTGACATCCTTTTTATTTCGGAGATGTTCTCACGAATCACGAAAATAACAAAGGAGAGTAGATACTAACACAAAGGTGACTTACTGTCTGCACACACAAAGGCAGTCAAGTACAAACAATGATCCACACATAGGTGGATGTGTGTGGGGCCTAAATACTATCCCCAATCAGAGACAACTCTAGACAGCTGTCTCCGATTGGGGATCATTATTTTCCCCAGTTAGGGTGTGAGGACTTGATTGTGGGCCTTCCATTCCCCCTTATGGGAGTAAGAGGCCTTACCACAACCAACCCTCACAGTTACTTGTTACTCTGTGAAGCATTTATTTGGGCTGCAATTTCTGAGGCTGGTAACTCTAATGAACTTATCCTCTGCAGCAGAGGTAACTCTGGGTCTTCCATTCCTGTGGCGGTCCTCATGAGAGCCAGTTTCATCATAGCGCTTGATGGTTTTTGCGACTGCACTTGAAGAAACTTTCAGAGTTCTTGAAAATGTCCGTATTGACTGACCTTCTGTAACGAATGCCCCGCGCAGAGCGGCGGGCCCTCCTCCTCTCCAACGATCATCCTCACCGGCGTTCTAACCGGCGGTCGGGGGAAGATGGTAGTAACACCCTGATGACCCGCACCTGTTCTCCATTGGTCATCAGGGTCACTACTTAACCCTGTGTATTTTGTTTCAACCCTTGTGGGTTATTATTGTATTGCCGTCTTTATTAAATGTTATCAACTCAATCCTTCATCTCCTATTCGTCTTTTGCCTCTACACTCACTTTCACCCCTCGCAATATTACACCTTCATGTCTTAAAGTAATGATGGACTGTGTCTCTTCGCTTATTTGAGCTGTTCTTGCCATAATAAGGACTTGGTCTTTTCCCAAATAGGGATATTTTCTCTATACCACCCGTACCTTGTCACAACACAACTGATTGGCTCAAAGAGGAGAGGAGAGAGTGTTAGCAATCAAGAAAACCATTTCAGATCAACATTATACAAAGGTTAAAACACTAGCTACAGTACAAAGGACAACTTAACACTTAATCTTTAAAGATAAATGACAAAAAAATGATACAGTTTAGCCTACGAAGAGCAACAAAACACAGAGGTTGTTTCTCAGACACAGATAAAGCCTAGTCCTAGACAAAAAAAACTTTAAATGTAGATTCTCCATTGAGATTGCTTTTTAGTCATGGACTAGGCTTGATCTGTGTCTGGGAAACCGCCCCTAAATCTAGAAAGACATGAAGTAAACAGATATCCTATACAGTCTGTAGACAGTATCATTTCATATTCACAATGAAAAATCAGACATGAAATCTCCATTTCAAATTTGTTAAATCTACTCTGAGACACAAGCCAAATGACCTCAAAATACTTTTCAAAACTATAGATGAGGTTCCCCTTTAAACCATGTCAGTGTTAACATCTACTATGAATACAATACAAAGTGTTGCTTCTATTATATAAATACTAGCTGCTACATCTTGACAGAACAATGAGCTGACCTGCAATACTGTACATCAAAATGTGCTCTTTTTAAATCACATGTTAGAATACTTTTATTGCCAAATAAAATTGGTAGTATGTGAACAATTCCCTCACTTTGTTGACTCTGCCCTCTAGAAATCGACCAATCTGTCCACAGGAATCTCTAAAAAGATAAAGTCTTTCCTCTGGAGAAGATAACATTTCATAACGTTGTTCAACAGCATGATTACATTTAGTTTTATGAGAGAAAGACAAAAATGGACTTACTTTTCAGCTCCAGTTTTGTTCCGCTTCCAAAAGTTTACCACAGTGATTCATCCTGAAGTACTAGTATCATACAACAGGGACTCATAGTACTGAAGTACTAGTATAATACAATAGGGACTCATAGTACTGAAGTACTAGTATAATACAATAGGGGCTGATAGTACTGAAGTACTAGTATAATACAATAGGGACTCATAGTACTGAAGTACTAGTATCATACAACAGGGACTCATAGTACTGAAGTACTAGTATCATACAATAGAGACTGATAGTACTGAAGTACTAGTATAATACAATAGGGGCTGATAGTCCTTGGTTATGAGTAAATCCATTATTAGGTATTTAAAATATGATAACATAATTTGATAACAATCTGTATCTGTAGAATTTGGATCATATTAAACAGTTTTGAATGTGGATCCTCACCAGGAAGACTATTTACATAGAACACTTTGCATTATCAGCACATGCTTCAGTGGTCTGGGAGTGTTTATAGCCCTGTGAGTTTAACACTTCATGACTGAGAGCTGTCCTTCATGACAACAGAACTTCAACAATGACTTTTATCATGAGCTTCTTGTGGATATTGATGTTCTTATTTCAGGGTAAGACTATTGAATATCTTCAAATTATTTTAAAAAAAATCTAAATTGCCTCTGCCTTGACAGACTGAGATTAATGAAAATGTAGACAAAAAAAACACAGTTCAATAGAAAGTTATGAAATGTCTTCTGTTTCAGAATCCAGAGGACAGATCACTGTGACTCAGACTCCTGCAGTGAAAACTGTTCTCCCAGAACAGCAAGTTATTATAAACTGTAAAACCAGTGTGCCTGTAGCTGATGCCTGTGATGGGGATTACACCTGTATGGCCTGGTATCAACAGAAACCTGGAGGAGCTCCTAAACTCCTGATGCACTCTTCAAACCAACGTCAGTCTGGGATTCCATCTAGATTCAGTGGCAGTGGATCTCATAGTGACTTCACTCTGACCATCAGTAAAGTCCAGGCTGAAGATGCAGGAGATTACTACTGTCAGAGTTACCACTATGGTCCAGTGTTCACACAGTGATACAGAGCCGTACAATAACCTCCCTCAGTATGACTGCAACAGCTGGGACCTACTGGTGCTGAGGGGGAAGAGACAGTGATATGGAACACTGGTCACTAGATGAGGTCAACTGTGACATGTGACAATATGGTTAGAAAGCAATCATTCAGATCACATGACCATCATCATCATCATCATTATTATGGTTATGACTTATAGTATTTGTTATGGCCTGAAAATGTATATACAAATTATTTGATGTTTTGAAACACAATGCCTGTCCATATGCAAAGCAAGATCTACTGAAGTAAAACAAAATGTGTTCTGACATTAACATTACTTCAAAGTTACAATCACTTCAGCCCCCCAAAACAAGTCCTCATATGGACCTCAATCAATTGTCTGATTTAAATGGATATGACCTTCTAACATAATATGAACTATTTTGATACATGATGCTGGACTCCATCACGAGACAACAATAGACACTACATACACTATCTACCAGGGTTGGGGTCAATCATGAATAGATGGCGCCGACCGAGATGGCAGCTTCGGCGACTAAGCCCTTAGGAAACTCTGCAGTATTTTGTTTGTTTATGTACTATTTTTTACGTTGTTAGCTCAGCAATTGTTTTGTATCATTATATACAGCCGGGAAGAACTATTGGATATTAGAGCTGAACCACCAGCATTACGACAAGGATTTCGACTTCCCTGGAGCAGGTCCTTTGTTCGCTCTCCGCAGAGAAATTGATGCCGACCCAAAACAACACCAGCGGAGGAGAGGTACTCTGGGCGGCCTTCTGGTCCGACTCAGGAAGCGTTCACCCACCCACCGCTCCCAAGAATTTTACTCGCTAATGCCCAATCTCTGGATAATAAGGTTGATGAGTTTAGGGCGAGAGTTTCTTTACAGCGAGACACCAGAGATTGTAACATACTCTGCGTCACTGAAACATGGCTTTCTGGAGATGTTTTGTTGGACTCCTTAAAGCCAGTTGGGTTCTCAGTACATCGTGCCGACAGGTATAAACATCTCTCAGGGAAGCCGAATGGTGGAGGTATATGTTTTATGATTAACGATGGATGGTGTCACTGTGATAACACACAGGAACTCAAGTCCTTCTGTTCTCACAATCAAGTGCTGACCGTTCTACACTATCTATAAACATTACACTATCTATACTATACTATCTATATTATCCACATACATTATCTACACTACACTAACTATACAACACTATTTACACTATCTGCATAGAATATCTACACTACTATACTATACTATCTACACTATCTACACTGCGATATCTACACTATACTATCTATCTAAACTACACTATCTATACCATACCATCTCAATCAATCAATCAACATTTATTTATAAAGCGCTTTTTACATCAGCCGATGTCACAAAGTGCTATACAGAAACCCAGCCTAAAACCCCAAACAGCAAGCAATGCAGATGTAGAAGCACGGTGGCTAGGAAAAACTCCCTAGAAAGGCAAAACCTAGGAAGAAACCTAGAGAGGAACCAGGCTCTGAGGGGTGGCCAGTCCTCTTCTGGCTGTGCCGGGTGGAGATTATAACAATTCATGGCCATTAAGGCCAGTTCTTTCTCCAAGATCTGCACCATCTGCACTACACTATCTAAACTACACAATCTACACTACACTATCTATACTATCTATCTACACTACACTATCTATCTTCACTACACTATCTTCACTACACTATCTATACTATACCATCTACACTACACTATCTACACTACACTATCTATCTACACTACACTATCTATACTATCTACACTACACTATCTATCTTCACTACACTATCTATACTATACTATCTACACTACACTATATATCTACACTACACTATCTACATGATCTACACTATATATACAATACTATATATCTACACTACACAATCTACACTATACTATATCTCTACACTACACTATCTACACTATTTACATACACTGTCCACACTATCTTCACTTAACTATCTACATATACTATCTACATACAATATCAGCAACACACTATCTATCTACACTACCTTCATACACTATCTACATACAACGTACTGTATATACTACACTATGTATCTACACTACACTACATACACTATGGTAGTACATAAAGTATAATATACATTTTTTGTCATTAACTACATGATGTCATATCTGTTATGTCTCCCTCCCTGAATCCACCATAAAGGTTAATACCAGTCCACTCTCTCACATCTGGCCCAGTCCAGGGTGTTTCAGGAAGTGAAACTGTTCAACTGCTAGACTGATATCTGTGGGAGTGAAACTGTGATTTCCATAGACAGGGCTGGGTGGTTCTGCTTGTCCCAGAATAGAACAGCACTGTCACCAGATGTTCACTCTGTCCCCATGAGGCTGGAGGTAGAGAAGACTCTATGACTATCTTGAAGATGTGATACTTCTAATTTAAATGTGGACAACTTTTACAATAAATGTAGCTTAATGCAGGTGTGATCACATTGGTGAGAAATGAAGATACTGATTAAATGTTCAATAGCATTAGATGACTGTCTTTATAAGTCTATAAGTCAAGCAGGTCAAAAACTGTTCCAAGAAATATGAATAAAGAGTAGGATGTACTTCATGTGGATAAACCTGCTGTTAATCTGTGAAACTAGTAGCATCTTGTGTTAGTATGAACTACTGGTTGATGACCATGTGGTTAGAACAGAAATAACTAAGCAATAAGGTTTAGATCAGATAGTTTTCATAGAAATCCGGCTTCATGAATGTATTTCTATATCGTTAAACAACATTTAAGATTCAAGTCTATTTGGGTTTATTGAAAGAGACAATTAAAAGATTTGGTCTAAAGGTCAATCTTTATTTTCATCTATTAATCAAAGCATCAAAGCAAACATTTCTATAGTATCTAATAGTAATAAAACAGAACACATAATATCTAACACTGATACAACCTCTAGTCTACAGAGAGGATTGATACATGAACTACATGTCAGTGATAAAAAAGACAGAACATCTGATCTTAGAACAGAGTCAAAGCAGAGGAACCAGCAGCCTCTCTCCACAGGGGTGTGTGACTGAAGGGTCCTACCCAGAACAGTCAGCCCTCCTTAGGGTCTTGATGACTGTAGTCTGGGATTTCTGCTGGGCTTCACAGGTCACCTCTCCTGCATTGGTCCACTCCTGGGCAGTGAGAGTCAGGGTGCTGCTCCAGCTGTACAGGCCGTCCTTCTCCAGGACCCCGGAACTCCTGTGTACCTCCTGATTCCTGTTGGTCCCATCCACTTTCCAGCTCATGGTCCAGTCTGAGGGGAAGCCCTTGTTGGCCAGACACATCAGTGTGGCTGTTGTTGTACTGGACAGCTCCTCACTAGAGGGGGGCAGGACGGTGAGGGTGGGGGCACTGTTACCTGGAACAAAGACAACACATCAACTAAGTAACTACGTCAAGTACAGCTACAGTAAGAGATTATCTTCAACAAAGGACACAACAAAATAAAATGATTTGGAAATGCCCTCTATATATGAGTTTAAAAGTTAGATTGTTTAAAAGATGTGGAGAAAACAGTAAAGTAATATGATACAAACAGATAAAACCAAACAAGTATAAAGTGGTTAAATAACTTATCAGCGTACAGGTGAGACCCGGTCAGAATAACAAATGTTTATTATCCCAACAGGGGGCAAAAGACAGGTCAGGGGCAAGCAGAGTTCAGTAATCCAGAGTAGTGGGGAAAAGGTACAAGACGGCAGGAAGGCTCAGGGTCAGGGTCAGGGCAGGCAAGGAAAGGTCGAAACCTGGAAGCCAATAAGACAGGCATTTTAGTAATAGAGCGGTAAAGGGGGAAACCACTGGTAGAGTGTTGGGCTAGTAACTGAAAGGTCGCTAGTTTGAAAATCCGGGCTGACAATGTGAAAAATATGTTGATGTGCACTTGACTCTAATTGCTCCAGGGTCACCGTTGACAATGGCAGACCCTGTCCTTGACCCTAGTCTCTGAGGACGTCTCAAGAGGAGTTGGGATATTAAAAATACACATTTCCAAATCACACATGTGTAGAATAGGACACATATAAGCACCTACCTAATTATTATAAAAGCAAGATCATACAGGACAAAATATATTCTAATGATGGAAGCCTACTTGGAAACTGAAATAGATTTAAAACATACATTTGCATAATGCATCTGCTCCACTGCTCTAAGAGCATTTATAGCCCTGTGAGTTTAACACTTCATGACTGAGAGCTGTCCTTCATGACAACAGAACCCATAACAACCATGACTTTTATCCCCATCTTCATCTGGACACTTGCTTTCTGCTTTCAAGGTTACAATTTTCAGACATTATTGTTGAAAATTAAATCTACACCATCAACATGAATTATTCATTACTATATGTAAAATGTAATTCATATAAATGTTTTTATTCTATTTTTCAGAATCCAGAGGACAGATCACTGTGACTCAGACTCCTGCAGAGAAAGTTGTTCTCCCAGAACAGACAGTCTCTCTCAACTGTAAAACTAGCAGTGCTGTGTACAGTGACAGCTATGGGAACCGTCTAGCCTGGTACCAACAGAAACCTGGAGGAGCTCCTAAACTCCTTATATACCGGGCTACAAGACTTCAGTCTGGGATTCCATCTAGATTCAGTGGCAGTGGATCTGGGAGTGACTTCACTCTGACCATCAGTAAAGTCCAGGCTGAAGATGCAGGAGATTACTACTGTCAGAGTTACCACTATCTCAATAGTAAAGATGTGTTCACACAGTGATATAGAGCCGTACAAAAACCTCCCTCAGTCAGACTGCAGAGTAACTGTACTGCTACAGCTGGGACCTACTGCAGGTGCTGAGGGGGAGGAGATGATCCAGTACAATGACACAGTGTGTAGTAGAGCTGAACAACATTAGAGTCAAACTAGAGCTATGTCTAGTGTAGTAGTAACAGAAATATCTATACCTGATAACTCAAAAATTCAATCAAATCAAATTGTATTGGTCACATACACGTGGTTAGCAGATGTTAGTGCGGGTGTAGTGAAATGCTTGTGCTTCTAGCTACGACAGTGCAGTAGTATCAAAGCTGTTCCATCATATTCAGTCACTATCCCATCGGTTCTTTAATGCATTTTAATTTATTCTTGAAAAGCTCATAGAGAACCATGAACCCATCTAGCTACAAAAAGGTTCAAATCTGTTATCTTCTGAAACTGACTTCCTCTTGCTCATTGACATTTTTTAAAATTACTTTTTACATCCAGCTCACTAAAAAGCTTAAACTTAGTCTGGGCGTTGTCTATAGGAACAAGTCTTGTTTTTTATTTCAAGCTAGAAAAGACCTGGTTGCAGACACTTTCTAGCCTCTGTTGGACTATTATATTCTGGAATGTTCCAGGATCCCACCTGCACACACTAGACACAACGATGCTGTTAGATTAGTAACCAACACAAGCCTTCTAACACATCATTGAACCTTATATCAGTTCGCAGGATGGACATTCTTAACTGTGAGGTCACAGACTCACTGGTACGTTTTCTATGAGAACATCTTAGAGCCACTGCCATTATATTTAAGCACTGTGTTCACCCAACATTACTGTCTGAGATCACATAACTGTATTGTATAGAATGTTATCAACACAATAAAATAGCAGGTTTAAAAACATGTGTGGACAGGGATCAGCAGCCCTCCAATCTGGGATTTAAAATCAATCAGAATAAAATTATACTTTTTTTGCAAAGTGTTCCGACATGATGGGGCAGCAAAGCTAAAAGCACTCTTAGCAAACTTAGTTAAACTCTTTTATGGACTTTGCACTGTTTTAACTTCCATTCATTGCTATGTTTCAGCAGCCTGAGGGTCTGGGGGTAGAAGCTGTTTGTCAGTCTTTTAGTTCTAGCCATGATGCTCTTGTACTTCCACCGTCTCAGTGATGGAAGCAGGCTTGGTTGGCTGACATACCTGATGATTTTTTGTGAACTTCCTGCAACACCTGGTGTTGTAGGTATCCTGAAGGGCAAACAGTGTGCACCTAGGGCTGTTACGGTGACCTAATTAAGGCTAGTCATTATGGCAGTCTAATTCCACATGACCGTTTTGTCACGGCAATTAGGCTTCTCCATGCTCTGAAGCTGCTGATGGTCATTAGTAGCCTACCAAACGTGCTAACCTCCTGGTACTCAGCACTCAATTGTCCCTCTAATCACTATCACAATGCAAATGTAATCAAAAATCTAATCAAACACTTAATGAGAGCCCATGGGCTCATGATGCAGCAACATTTCTATAGGCTATCAATTGCGTGAAAAAACAGCGATGGCCTCTAATAAAAAGATGAGGATCCCATCAGCTTTCTATATATAGGCTTAAATGCATAGATTACATGTATTTTTTTCCCACAGCCCCTGTTTTGAGACAGGTGCATGATAATGCTACATTCTAAATCAAAACAAATTTCACACATGTATTATTTAGTATGTAAAGACAAGATGATTGACAAGTCTGATGGGTGACTGTCACGATCGTGTGTGTTCATAGACCAAGGCAAGGCGTAGTTATAGTTCGACATGTTTTATTTAACCTAACACTATACTTCGTCGGAACTATACAAAATAACAAAGAAGATATAGCTATCACAAATGACACCACACTTACTTCGAACTGACATCTAGGAACAATGACCCACACAAACGTGTGGGGTTGAGCAACTTAAATAGAATCTCCAATCAGAGACAACGTCTCACAGCTGTCTCCAATTGGGGATTCAACACAAAAAGAAAAACACATAGATCTAGAGATCTAGATCTGTCAGGCTCTGACCATGGCCATAAAGGTACTCCCTATGGCCAGAGCCTGACAGTGACAGTATTAGCCTATCACTTGTGAATTATGCATTATCACTTGTGAATTATGTATTATCACTTGTGAGTTATATATTATCACTTGTGAATTATGTATTATCACTGTGAGTTATATATTATCACTTGTGAATTATATATTATCACTTGTGAGTTATGTATTATCACTTGTGAGTTATGTATTATCACTTGTGAATTATGTATTATCACTTGTGAATTATGTATTATCACTTGTGAATTATGTATTATCACTGTGAGTTATATATTATCACTGTGAGTTATATATTATCACTTGTGAATTATGTATTATCACTTGTGAGTTACATATTATCACTTGTGAATTATGTATTATCACTGTGAGTTATATATTATCACTGTGAGTTATATATTATCACTTGTGAGTTATGTATTATCACTTGTGAATTATGTATTATCACTTGTGAATGATGTTTTATCACTTGTGAATGATGTATTATCACTTGTGAATTATGTATTATCACTGTGAGTTATATATTATCACTTGTGAGTTATGTATTATCACTTGTGAGTTATATATTATCACTTGTGAATTATGTATTATCACTTGTGAATTATGTATTATCACTTGTGAATGATGCCCAGCTTGTGCAGTAAGGCAAGAAAAAGCGCATGCCTTTATTTTGTGACTTTTTCCAATCATAGTCGCACACCTCATGTAGCCTAGCACATAGGCCTATATGTTTCGATAAGGTTTGTATCACAACTAAAATGGCCAAATAACTCTAAATTAAGCATAAAGGAGTACCTGTTTCTTTGTTAACCACTCAACACAGAATAAACCACATGTGCGCACTCCGTCGAATCCTTTGGAGAAAATATCCTTTCTACAGTCGTAGCCAAAAGTTTTGAGAATGACACAAGTATTGGTCTCCACAAAGTTTGCTGCTTCAGTGTTCTAAGATCTTTATGTCAGTAGTTACTATGGTAACACTGAAGTATAATACAAGTATTCCATAAGGCTTTCATTGACAATGACATTCAGTTTATGCAAAGAGTCAATATTTGCAGTGTTGACCCTTCTTTTTCAAGACACATCCTCCGAGAGCAACTTCTCCCAACCATCCAAGAACAGTTTGGTGACGATCAATGCCTTTTCCAGCAAGATGGAGCACCTTGCCATAAGGCAAAAGTGATAACTAAGTGTTCACCTGAAGATTAAGTTAAATGTTGTAATTGCAATGGTGAACATAGTGCAACAAATGGTGGATGTGAAGAACAAGAGAAGGCAATGGAAGCACAGAGATATAAGGTAGGAAATGATGTATCATATGTTTAAGGCAGTGAAGAAGGTAAATGTCAAGAATATTGCACAACCAACCACAATAGTAAATCAACGGCAAATAGTGGAACGTTCAAATAGTCAAGTGGAACATGACAATATAGTTAAGACGCAGTGTGTACATGAAGGTTTGATTACTGATAAAACAATGATGGTAAATCATATTGAATTCATAGCCTTTGTTTTCAAGGCGATAAATTGCTGCTCAGTGCATAAAAGCAGGACGAGCAAGTAGTTAAGGCGGCTCAGGAAATTCTGTTTTGATAAGGCTGATTGGGAAATGTTTTATACTGAATGTGAAATAGAGGTTAATAAAGTATCTTTGGAAGGATCTGTAGAAGAATGTGTTCATGAATTGAGTTTGGCTATATTGAAAGCTGCAACAATGGCCGTTCCTATAAGAGGGGGAAGAGGTGGTCAACGAAGGATCGTTCCATGGTGGAATGAAGAATGTGGCAAGGCCATACAGGGTCGTGAGGAGGCTTATGAAATATTAAAGAATAACATGACAGTTAATAATATGATAGAGTTACAAAGAAAGAAAGCAAAAGTGAGGAAAGTTATTAAAATGGCAAAGAGAGGGGCATGGCGTAACTTATGTTCATCTATAGGAAGAGACACTCAGCTAGGGGATTTGTGGAAAATGTTAAAAAGTATGATGGGAAAAGGTAAAACATACCAGTATTAGAAAAGTAGAGGTTATGGCTGTAACTAGTAAAGAAAAAGCAAATGTGTTGGGAAATGTCTTTGCAGCAATACATAAAGCAGATCATTTAAGTGATGAAAGCAAAAGATGTATGGAGGAAAAAATGAGAATACATGATGATGTGTTCAGGAATAAGTGAGATTCAGAGGAAGAGTTAGATGTAGAATTTAATATGTTTGAATTGAATAGTGCTATGGAGGGATGTGGTACAACGGCTCCAGGTGAGGATCGTTTATGTTATATTATGTTTAAACATATGTCAGATGGTGTATTAGAGAAGATACTTAGGGTATTTAATAAAATATGGAAAGTAGGAATTTTTCCAGGTGGATGGAAGCATGTGGTGGTACTGCCTTTAGTAAAGCCTGGTAAGGATCCATCAAGTCCAGATAGTTATAGACCAACTGTACTTACCTCTAATTTGTGCAAGTGATTGGACAAGCTTATTGTAAATAGATTAGTGTATTATTTGGAGCAGAAGAGTTTGTTGTGTCCATGCCAGAGTGGTTTTAGGAAAGATAGAACAACTGTAGATGCATTAGTTAAATCATTAGTTAATGAGATTGAAAAGGCACTGGCCACAAAATAAGTGCTTTCTGTGGTGTATTTTGACATTGAGAAAGCATACGACACCATGTGGAGGGAAGATCTGTCAATAAAATTGAATAAATTAGGGATCGGTGGCAGGACGTACAATTTGGATAATGGATTTTTTGTTTGACCAAACTTTTCAGGTTAGAGTAAGGAAATGTGAGATAGTAAATGGTACACCGCATGGCAGTGTCATCAGTCCTATTTTATTTTCAGTTATGATAGATGATATTTATGGAAGAGTAGGACCTGGGATAAGCACAGCTTTATACGCGGATGATGGAGGTGGAAATATTCCGTTTGTAATGGGAAAAATGCAAGAGGCTGTAACAGTGGTTGAGGATTGGTCGTTAACATGGGGATTTAAACTCTCAATTACAAAATCATGCCATATGTTGTTTACTAGGAAAAGGGTTAAGGAAGACAATATTATGAAATTATGTGGACAAAGATTAGATAAGGTAACCGAGTTTAAATATCAAGGTTTATGGTTAGATTAGAAACTTACATGGAGAACACATATATCAAGTATAGAAACAAAGTGTAAAAAGGTCTTAAACCTAATGAGAACAATAGTAGGTAGGGACTGGGGAACAGAAAGGCAATCATTACTGGATATTTACAGATCATTAATTAGATCTACATTGTTTTGTGTATGGATTTTAAAACAACACTGTCAAAATTAGATCGAAAACAGTCAAGGGCACTTAGAAGATGTACTGGAGCATTTAAAACAACACCGGTGGAGGCATTACAAATAGATCCGGGGGAAATACCATTGTCACTTAGAAGAGATAGACTAGGGATCATGGGAAACTCAAAAGAAATTAACAAAGACCTCAGAAAATAAATTGTAGACCTCCACAAGTCTGGTTCATCCTTGGGAGCAATTTCCAAACGCCTGAAGGTACCACGTTCATCTGTACAAACAATAGTACTGTAAGGTTTATGTTCAGAGAGGTCTCTGGAAACCTTTATGGTTTTCAGGTTTGGTGTCCAGAGACCTCTCTGGAAAACTCTATGTTTCTGTTTTGGAATTGGTCCCCAACTAAAGGCAGCTGCACTGCATTGCTTCTAAATGGGGAGCCTATTTATGTTCAGCTTTCACACCTGTGTTTTTGTGTGTGTTTCATTTTGGTTTTGTTTCACGCTGGTTCATGGTCGCGGCCTCGCCTTTTATTATTTTTGTACTTTCGATTTAATAAAAAGGAATGTCTTCGCACTACAGCTCTGCGCCTCCTCTCCTGTTTCCTAGCGATCGTGACAAGTTTGCCAGTATAAACACTATGGGACCACGCAGCCGTCATACCGCTCAGGAAGGAGACGTGTTCTGCCATACTACGGTTTGCAACTGTACATGGGGACAAAGATTGTACTTTTTGGAGAAATGTCCTCTGGTCTGATGAAACAAAAGTAGAACTGTTTGGCTATAATGACCATCGTTATGTTTGGAGGAAAAAGGGGGATGCTTGCAAGCCGAAGAACACCATCCCAACCGTGAAGCACGGGGGTGGCAGCATCATTTTGTAGGGGTGCTTTGCTGCAGGAGGGGCTGTTGCACGTCACAAAATAGATGGCATCATGAGGAAGGAAATTTTGGTTGATATATTGAAGCAACATCTCAAGACATCAGTCAGGTAGTTAAAGCTTGGTCGCAAATGGGTCTTCCAAATGGACAATGAACCCAAGCATACTTCCAAAGTTGTGGCAAAATGGCTAAAGGACTACAAAGTCAAGGTATTGGAGTGGCCATCACAAAGCCCTGACCTCAATCCTATAGAACATTTGTGGGCAGAACTGAAAAGTGTGTGCGAGCAAGGAGGCCTACAAACCTGACTCAGTTACACCAGTTCTGTCAGGAGGAATGGGCCAAAATTCACCCAACTTATTGTGAGAAGCTTGTGGAAGGCTAGCCGAAACATTTGACCCAAGTTAAACAATTTAAAGGCAATGCTACCAAATACTAATTGAGTGTCTGTAAACTTTGACTGGGAATTCCACTGGGAATGTGATGAAAGAAAATAAAAAATAAATCCTTCTCTCTACTATTATTCTGACATTTCATATTCTTAAAGTAAGGTTGTGATCCTAACTAACCTAAGACAGCGAATTTTAACTAGGATTAAATGTCAGGAATTGTGAAAAACTGAGTCTAAATGTATTTGGCTAAGACTTATGTAAACTTCCATCTTCAACTATATATATACTCCGGACTCCAACGTTGCTCATCCTAATATTTATATAAATTTTTAATTCCATTATTTTACTTCTACTTTCTATTTTACTACTGGGAACACAAGCATTTCACTACACCTGCAATAACATCTGCTAAATAAGTGTATGCAACCAATACAATGTGATTTAATTAAATTTATGGATTCTACAGTGTTTTAACTGCCATTCATTGTCATGTTTTGGTGTTGAGTCTCATATGTATACTGTATGTATGCTGCTCTCTTGGCTAGGGCTCAGTTGAAAAATATGTACATCTCAATGGGAATTATCTGGTTAAATAAACAATAAATAAATAAAATCAAATCTTAAAATGTAGAGGAGATTCTGTGTTTTAATGTATTGTACAGAGTCCCAGTGTATCTGATCAGAGACACAGGAGAGGAGGGAGGAAGCTGAACTCAGTCAGGAACAGAGTAGCAGTCCTGCACAGTGGAGCCCCTCTTCTCTCAGAAGCAGTCCAGTATTCAATCCACTCAGTCCACAGAGACCACGGCACTAACACTACTCTACCTGCAGGGGGCAACACATGACCAATAATCATTTGGAGTTGGAAAATAACTAGTATTCCTCATTTCCTTCGATATCAATATGTTACCATAAAATATTACCATAACACTAATCAACAGACAAAGTTATATAATAATATGTGTTACTTTTATTTCATTTTGTCCAGTATTCATTATGGTTTAGTCTTGCTGAACAACATTGGTAGTGATCATATGTTATAGTACTTAAACCAGTAATAGCATTGTGTTTATACCCTTTTTATTAACGTAATTTATTGACATATTATTATGGACTTCTATGATTATTAGGTGACAATTGTGGGAGAAAGATCATCAGATTGTAATGGATTCTCAGTTCTAATCTGATGGATCCTTAGTGGTCTAGGTTTACTGAATAATGGTGGAAGGGGAGAAGACCAGAAGATTATTTGCATAGTGATGATGCTCTGCATAGACAGCACATGCTTCAGTGGTCTGAGAGTGTTTATATCCCTGTGAGTTTAACACTTCATGACTGAGAGCTGTCCTTCATGACAACAGAACCCATAACAACCATGACTTTTATCACCATATTCATCTGGACACTTGCTTTCTGCTTTCAAGGTTACAATTTTCAGACATTATTGTTGAAAATGAAATAAATCTACACCATCAACATTAATTATTCATTACTATATGTAAAATGTAATTCATATAAATGTTTTTATTCTATTTTTCAGAATCCAGAGGACAGATCACTGTGACTCAGACTCCTGCAGTGAAAGCTGTTCTCCCAGAACAGGCAGTCTCTCTGAACTGTAAAACCAGCAGTAATGTGTATGGTAATAACCGTCTATCCTGGTACCAACAGAAACCTGGAGGAGCTCCTAAACTCCTTATATACTATGCTACAAGACTTCAGTCTGGGATTCCATCTAGATTCAGTGGCAGTGGATCTGGAAGTGACTTCACTCTGACCATCAGTAAAGTCCAGGCTGAAGATGCAGGAGATTACTACTGTCAGACTTTACACGATCCCAACGATGTCTGGGTGTTCACACAGTGATTCAGAGCCGTACAAAAACCTCCCTCAGTCAGACTGCACAGTGACTGTACTGCTACAGCTGGGACCTACTGCAGGTTCTGAGGGGGAGGAGACAGTGATATTGTGTGTGGAGACCAAGACGCAGCGCAGGGATAGTAGTTCGACATTCCTTTTTAATTTACTATGTATTCAATTATAGGAGAACGAACTATACAACACAAACAAACATAATCCACAAACGTAACGTCCAAATGAAACCCGATAAATTAATAAACGTAACGTCCAAATGAAACCCGATAAATTAATAAACGTAACGTCCAAATGAAACACGATAAATTAATAAACGTAACGTCTAAATGAAACACGATAAATTAATAAACGTAACGTCCAAATGAAACACGATATTATAAACGTAATGTGGCAACTCACTTGTGACTGGAGGAATAACGACCCACACAAAAGTGAAGGACATACAAACATATACAGTGGGGAGAACAAGTATTTGATACACTGCCGATTTTGCAGGTTTTCCTACTTACAAAGCATGTAGAGGTCTGTAATTTTTATCATAGGTACACTTCAACTGTGAGAGACGGAATCTAAAACAAAAATCCAGAAAATCACATTGTATGATTTTTAAATAATTAATTTGCATTTTATTGCATGACATAAGTATTTGATCACCTACCAACCAGTAAGAATTCCGTCTCTCACAGACCTGTTCTTTAAGAAGCCCTCCTGTTCTCCACTCATTACCTGTATTAACTGCACCTGTTTGAACTCGTTACCTGTATAAAAGACACCTGTCCACACACTCAATCAAACAGACTCCAACCTCTCCACAATGGCCAAGACCAGAGAGCTGTGTAAGGACATCAGGGATAAAATTGTAGACCTGCACAAGGCTGGGATGGGCTACAGGACAATAGGCAAGCAGCTTGGTGAGAAGGCAACAACTGTTGGCGCAATTATTAGAAAATGGAAGAAGTTCAAGATGACGGTCAATCTCCCTCGGTCTGGGGCACCATGCAAGGTCTCACCTCGTGGGGCATCAATGATCATGAGGAAGGTGAGGGATCAGCCCAGAACTACACGGCAGGACCTGGTCAATGACCTGAAGAGAGCTGGGACCACAGTCTCAAAGAAAACCATTAGTAACACACTACGCCGTCATGGATTAAAATCCTGCAGTGCACGCAAGATCCCCCTGCTCAAGCCAGCGCATGTCCAGGCCCGTCTAAAGTTTGCCAATGACCTTCTGGATGATCCAGAGGAGGAATGGGAGAAGGTCATGTGGTCTGATGAGACAAAAATATAGCTTTTTGGTCTAAACTCCACTCGCCGTGTTTGGAGAAATAAGAAGGATGAGTACAACCCCAAGAACACCATCCCAACCGTGAAGCTTGGAGGTGGAAACATCATTCTTTGGGGATGCTTTTCTGCAAAGGGGACAGGACGACTGCACCGTATTGAGGGGAGGATGGATGGGGCCATGTATCGCGAGATCTTGGCCAACAACCTCCTTCCCTCAGTAAGAGCATTGAAGATGGGTCGTGACTAGTCTCCCAGTCCCTGCCGCTGAAAAACATCCCCACAGTATGATGCTGCCACCAACATGTTTCACCGTAGGGATGGTGCCATATTTCCTCCAGGCGTCTTGCTTGGTATTCAGGCCAAAGAGTTCTTGGTGGCAAAAGGGCTGAATACTTATGTAAATAAGGTATTTCTGTTTTTTATTTTTAATACATTTGCCAAAAAAGGTAAAAACCTCCATCTCAGTACAAGAGGTGTCACTACAATCCCTGGTTCAAATCCAGGCTGTATCAAATCCGTCCATGATTTGGAGTCCCATAGGGCGGTGCACAAGCGTCGTCTGGGTTTGGCCGGGGTAGGCCGTCATTGTAAATAAGAATTTGTTCTTACTGACCTGCATAGTTAAAAAAAGGTTCAATTAAAAAAATATATAGTGATGACATCAAAAACTATGAAATAACACATATGGAATCAATTAGTATCCAAAAAAGTGTTAAACAATTTTAGATTCTTCAAAGTAGCCATCCTTTGCCTTGATGACAGCTTTGCACACTCTTTGCATTCTCTGAACCAGCTTCATGAGGTAGTCACCTGGAATGCATTTCAATTAATAGGTGTGCCTTGTTACAAGTTAATTTATGGAATTTCTTTCCTTCTTAATTAGTTTGAGCCAATCATTGTGTATACAAGGTAGGAGTGGTATACAGAAGACAGCCCTACATATTACAGAAGACAACCAAGTCCATATTATGCAAGAACAGCTCAAATAAGCAAAGAGTAATGACAGTCCATCATGACTTTAAGACATGAAGGTCAGTCAATACGGAAATGTTCAAGAACTTTGAAAGTTTCTTCAAGTGCAGTTGCAAAAAACATCAAGCGCTATGATGAAACTGGCTCTCATGAGGACCGCCAAAGGAAAGGAAGATCCAGAGTTACCTCTGCTGCAGAGGACAAGTTCATTAGAGCTACCAGCCTCAATAATTGGCAGTTAACTGCACCTCAGATTGCAGCCCAAATAAATGCTTCACAGAGTTAAATGCTTCACAGAGTTCAAGTAACAGACACATCTCAACATCAACTGTTCAGAGGAGACTGCGTGAAGATAGATGTAGATGTAGATGTAGATAGGTACTTTATTGATCCCCCGGGGGGGAAATTTCAGTGCCACAACGAAAGTACACAAAAGACAGATACATGATACATAGAGCGGCAGTATGAAAAAGTATAGAAATACAAGATATCTGGAGTGCAAAAAAAAGCTATAAAAAGACATTGCATAGTATGAGTGGTTGGCTGAATATGTACACTATACATTGGTGGATGTTGGATGGTTAACTATACTATACAGGTCGATGGCAGAGAAATACTTCAGTAGCTAAAAATGCGTATGATATGAGCGAGGGAATAATAGTTTACTTAATAGACAGACTGGGTAAATGAACAGGTAAGTGAATACTTGCATGTTTACACAAACTGTACAGGTAAATGACAGGAAGAGATACTTTAATAGCTAAATGTGTGTATGATATCATTTGGGGTAATAATAGTAATTCCCTTAAAATACAGTCCTTAGTGCGCAGGGTTTAATTACAGACAACTGCACGTATTGCACATTCGATATACTAAAAGCAATGAGAAAAGGTGCAACTGGCAGGATACTAATATGCATTCCTGGGTGAATGCCTACGTAGGTTAAGTCCAATAATTACTTACAATATTGCATGTGATATAATATAACAACTGTACATGAGTATGTATATACAGACCTGTATGAATAAATAGGTCCTGAGTGGATGAGTGCTGACGGACCAGAGTTACTCACGGATGGATGCATAATTGTTAAACTAGGTCCTAGCACCCCAACAGTTCCAGATCTATGTTGCCGACGGCACGGCACCCCGGTGAGGCATTATATAGTCTAATAGCCGCCGGCAGTAAGGACCTCCTGTAGCGCTCTCTTGCACACCGTGGTGGGATCAGTCTGTGACTGAAAGTGCTCCTCTGCGTCATAACCATAGCGTGCAGAGGGTGGGTGACGTTGTCCATGATGGCCAGCAGTTTGGCCAGGATCCGTCTCTCCGCCACCTCCTCTAGAGTGTCAAGGCTCATCCCCAGGACAGAGCTAGCCTTCCTGATCAGCTTATTTACCCGAGAAGCATCACCGGCTTTGATGTTTGCTCCCCAGCACACCACTGCAAAAAAGATGGCACTGGCCACCACAGACTGGTAGAAGGTATGCAGTAGTTTACTGCACACGTTGAAGGACCTGAGCCTCCTCAGAAAGTAGAGTCGGCTCTGGCCCTTTTTGTACAGGGCCCCGGTGTTACCGGCCCATTCCAGCCTGTTGTCCATATGGACTCCCAGGAACTTGTATGACCCAACCATTTCCACATCCATCCCCTGTATAGGGACTGCAGTCAGTTGTGCCTTGGTTCTCCTGAAGTCCACCACCATCTCCTTTGTTTTGCTGATGTTGAGCTGAAGGTGGTTCTGCTCACACCACAACACAAAGTCACTGATTGTGCTCCTGTACTCCTCCTCCTGCCCACCCCTGATGCACCCTACAATAGCAGAGTCATCCGAGAACTTCTGTAGGTGGCATGTTTCAGAGTTATATCTGAAGTCTGAGGTGTAGAGGGTGAACAGGAAGGGGGACAGGACCGTACCCTGGGGGGCCCCTGTGTTGCTAACTGCCCGTTCTGACACACAGCTCTGTAGTCGCACAAATTGTGGCCTACCGGTCAGGTAGTCCGTGACCCAGGAGACTAAGGGTGCTTCCACTTTCATCCTCCTCATCTTCTCACCCAGTAGCAGGGGCTGAATGGTATTGAAGGCACTGGAGAAGTCAAAAAACATAACCCTCACAGTGCAACCTGCGTTGTCCAGGTGAGAGTAGGCCCTCTGCAGAAGGTAGATGATTGCATCATCCACCCCGATGTTGCGCTGGTATGCAAACTGCAGGGGGTCCATTGATGAACACACCAGGGGTCTGAGGTGAGCGAGGACTAACCTTTCCAGGGTCTTCATGATGTGGGATGTTAGCGCTACAGGTCTGAAGTCATTCAGGACAGTGGGGTGTACCTTCTTGGGCACTGGGACGAGGCAGGATGTTTTCCACAGCACAGGGACCCTTTCTAGGCTCAGGCTAAGGTTGAAAAGATGCTGGAGTATTCCACACAGTTGGTCAGCACAGACCCTCAGCACCCTTGGGCTGATGCCATCAGGGCCCGCCGCTTTCCACTGGTGTAGTCTCTCCAGCTCTCTCTTCACTTGGTTGGTGGTGAAAGCCAGCCCAGGTGGGGAGGTGGGGGGGAGGGGGGTGTTGAGGATCAGTCCAGGGGGAGCAGGGGCGGAGGTGGGGTCACTGATGAGGTGCTGTGAGCAAAGTGGGGGTGGGACAGCCGTGAGGGTGTGTGGTCTGGGGAGCTGGAGGGGAGGTGGACAGGGCCAGTATCAAACCTGTTAAAAAATTGGTTCAGCTCATTGGGTCTGTCCTGGGTCCCCTCCGTCTGCCCACTGTTTGACTTTTTGAAGCCAGTGATATTTCTCATACCCTTCCACACCTCTCTCACCTGGCTCTGCCTCAGCTTGTCCTCCATCTTCTCCTTATACACTCTCTTCCCCTCAGCAATCCGCAACTTCAGCTCCCTCTGGACGCATTTCAATTTGTCCTTGTCCTTGTCCCTCTCCTTGAAGGCCCTCTTCTTCTCATTCAGCAGCAGGGCCTTCAGGTCGCTGGTGACCCAGGGTTTATTGTTTGGGAAACAGCGTACCTTCCTGGTGGGTACAGTGTTGTCTACACAAAAATTTATATAGTCTGTTATGCAGTCAGTGAGTCCATCGATGTCCTCCCCATGAGCCTCACAGAGCACATCCCAGTCTGTTGTTTCAAAACAGTCCTGTAGGGCCTCATTCGCCTCCGGGGACCATCTCCTAATAGTCCTGGTGGTTGCAGGCTGCTGTTGGACCAAAGGCCTGTAGAGTGGGGTGAGGTGGACAAGGTTGTGATCCGATCTACCGAGGGGAGGGAGTGCAGTGGAGTTGTATGCATCCCTCACATTAGCATATAACAATCCAGAGTTGTATTATTCCTGGTTGGGCACTTTGAACGTGGGCAGCGTTGAAGAGAGAGATGCATGGTTAAAATCCCCCGAAATGGCAAAGAAAGCACTGGGATGCGCTGTCTGTAACCTCGCGATAACAGAGTGGATGACGTCACACGCTGCGTTTGCGTCAGCAGAGGGCGGGATGTAAACAATAACAGCAATGGCCGCCGTGAATTCCCTCGGCTAACAGCTCAATGTCCGGGCTACAAAACTCTTCCTTAAGAGTAATATGGTTCGGATGACACCATCTGTTGTTAACTAATAAAGCCAGCCCACCACCCTTACTCTTACCGGAAGAGACGCTATCCCTGTCCGCTCTGATGGTCTGGAAACCGTCGATAGTGACGTTCTGTATGGGGATGTTATCGTTCAGCCAAGTCTCAGTAAAACACATTAGGCTTGTTTCCCGATAAATCCTTTGTCCACGAACAAGTCCCTCCAACTCATCCATCTTGTTATGTAAACACCTCACATTGCCCATAATAATAGATGGTATAGCCGGCTTGTACTTGAACCTCCTCCGCTTTGCCTTACATTTCAATCCCGCCCTACGTACACGGCGTCGTCTTTTCAATTCGTCCGGAATATCAAACTTTTCCCTGGGGAGCAGCAGCGCTGCGTGGGCTAAATCCAGGAGCTGGGCTCTGTTGTAAACAATAACAGTTGACGACTCCTGTCGACGTTCAGCTGCGATAAAATCCATAAAATCCATAATCCTGAATTAATCCTGAACTATTATAGTTCAACTGTAGCAAAATAAAAAATAAAACTAAAGAAAAGAGACGAAAGAAAACGAACTAAAACAACAATTTATGCACGAACAACGGGAGCTGCTTAACAGGCGACTACTCAGGGCGGCGCCAAACAACTATGAATCAGGCCTTCATGGTTGAATTGCTGCAAAGAAACCACTACTAAACGACACCAATAATAAGAAGAGACTTGCTTGGACCAATAAACATAACCAATGGACATTAGAGCGGTGGAAATCTGTCCTTTGGTCTGATGAGTCCAAATTTGAGATTTTTGGTTCCAACCACCATGTACAGTGGGGAGAACAAGTATTTGATACACTGCCGATTTTGCAGGTTTTCCCACTTACAAAGCATGTAGAAGTCTGTAATTTTTATCATAGGTACTCTTCAACTGTGAGTGACGGAATCTAAAACAAAAATCCAGAAAATCACATTGTATGATTTTTTAGTAATTAATTTGCATTTTATTGCATGACATAAGTATTTGATACATCAGAAAAGCAGAACTTAATATTTGGTAGATTAACCTTTGTTTGCAATTACAGAGATCATACGTTTCCTGTAGTTCTTGACCAGGTTTGCACACACTGCAGCAGGGATTTTGGCCCACTCCTCCATCCAGATCCTTCAGGTTTCGGGGCTGTCGCTGGGCAATACGGACTTTCAGCTCCCTCCAAAGATTTTCTATTGGGTTCAGGTCTGGAGACTGGCTAGGCCACTCCAGGACCTTGAGATGCTTCTTACGGAGCCACTCCTTAGTTGCCCTGGCTGTGTGTTTCGGGTTGTTGTCATGCTGGAAGACCCAGCCACGACCCATCTTCAATGCTCTTACTGAGGTAAGGAGGTTGTTGGCCAAGATCTCGCGATACATGGCCCCATCCATCCTCCCCTCAATACGGTGCAGTCGTCCTGTCCCCTTTGCAGAAAAGGGGACACCTCCATGCTTCACGGTTGGGATGGTGTTCTTGGGGTTGTACTCATCCTTCTTCTTCCTCCAAACACGGCGAGTGGAGTTTAGACCAAAAAGCTCTATTTTTGTCTCATCAGACCACATGACCTTCTCCCATTCCTCCTCTGGATCATCCAGATGGTCATTGGCAAACTTCAGACGGGCCTGGACATGCGCTGGCTTGAGCAGGGGGACCTTGCGTGCGCTGCAGGATTTTAATCCATGACGGCGTAGTGTGTTACTAATGGTTTTCTTTGAGACTGTGGTCCCAGCTCTCTTCAGGTCATTGACCAGGTCCTGCCGTGTAGTTCTGGGCTGATCCCTCACCTTCCTCATGATCATTGATGCCCCACGAGGTGAGATCTTGCATTGTGCCCCAGACCGAGGGAGATTGACCGTCATCTTGAACTTCTTCCATTTTCTAATAATTGCGCCAACAGTTGTTGCCTTCTCACCAAGCTGCTTGCCTATTGTCCTGTAGCCCATCCCAGCCTTGTGCAGGTCTACAATTTTATCCCTGATGTCCTTACACAGCTCTCTGGCTTTGGCCATTGTGGAGAGGTTGGAGTCTGTTTGATTGAGTGTGTGGACAGGTGTCTTTTATACAGGTAACGAGTTCAAACAGGTGCAGTTAATACAGGTAATGAGTGGAGAACAGGAGGGCTTCTTAAAGAAAAACTAACAAGTCTGTGAGAGACGGAATTCTTACTGGTTGGTAGGTGATCAAATACTTATGTCATGCAATAAAATGCAAATTAATTATTTAAAAATCATACAATGTGATTTTCTGGATTTTTGTTTTAGATTCCGTCTCTCACAGTTGAAGTGTACCTATGATAAAAATTACAGACCTCTACATGCTTTGTAAGAAGGAAAACCAGCAAAATCGGCAGTGTATCAAATACTTGTTCTCCCCACTGTATATACACAGCGGGTGAAATAAGTATTGAACACGTCACCATTGTTCTCAGTAAATATATTTCCAAAGGTGCTATTGACATGAAATGTTCACCAGATGTTGTTAACAACCCAAGTAATCCATACATACAAAGAAACCAAAACAAATAACACATAGACTAAGTTGACTAAGCCTTTAAACAGCTTGGAAAATTCCAGAAAATAATGTCATGACTTTAGAAGCTTCTGATAGGCTAATTGAGATCATTTTAGAGATGGTGATGGTGGTGTATTCGGAACCTTTAGGGAAATATTTTCATCCAATACAATTGACAAAAGCAATTCAGAAGGAGATTGGGATAATTAAGTCGCCAAACCGGTTGGTTCTGGAAAAATACTTATTGTGGTTAATAGTGAAATGCAACAAGAGAAAATTCTGAAAATGGAGTCACTTAATGGAGGAAGTGTCAAGTGTCATATACCAGGTGCTGAGTTCAAACTAAGGGGGGAAATTGCAGGTCTTGACTTGATGGTAACTATGGAGGAAATTAAAGAGTTGTTGAAAGGAGGGAAAGTGTTTGAAGCAAAGAGACTGAATAGTAAAAGGAATGGAGTTAAAATTGAAACTATGACGGTTCTTATACATTTAGAAGAAATGTCACCAAAAAGAGTACAATTGGGATCAATACGTTTTCAGGTTAGAGAATATGTGTCGCCGCCACTGCGGTGTTTCAAGTGTCAAAGAATTGGACATACTGGTAATGTTTGTAGAAAACAGTTGAGATGTGCAAGATGTGGGGGAGGGGCATGAGTATGGAACATGTGCAACGTTCAAATAGTCAAGTGGAACATGACAATATAGTTAAGACGCAGTGTGTACATGAAGGTTTGATTACTGATAAAACAATGATGGTAAATCGTATTGAATTCATAGCCTTTGTTTGCAAGGTGATAAATTGCTGCTCAGTGCATAAAAGCAGGACGAGCAAGTAGTTAAGGCGGCTCAGGAAATTCTGTTTTGATAAGGCTGATTGGGAAATGTTTTATACTGAATGTGAAATAGAGGTTAATAAAGTATCTTTGGAAGGATCTGTAGAAGAATGTGTTCATGAATTGAGTTTGTCTATATTGAAAGCTGCAACAATGGCCATTCCTATAAGAGGGGGAAGAGGTGGTCAACGAAGGATCGTTCCATGGTGGAATGAAGAATGTGGCAAGGCCATACAGGGTCGTGAGGAGGCTTATGAAATATTAAAGAATAACATGACAGTTAATAATATGATAGAGTTACAAAGAAAGAAAGCAAAAGTGAGGAAAGTTTTTAAAATGGCAAAGAGAGGGGCATGGCGTGACTTCTGTTCATCTATAGGAAGAGACACTCAGCTAGGGGATGTGTGGAAAATGTTAAAAGGTATGATGGGAAAAGGTAAAACATACCAGTATTAAAAAAGTAGAGGTTATGGTTGTAACTAGTAAAGAAAAAGCTAATGTGTTTGGAAATGTCTTTATAGCAATACATAAAGCAGATCATTTAAGTGATGAAAGCAAAAGATGTATGGAGGAAAAAATGAGAATACATGATGATTTGTTCAGGAAAAAGTGAGATTCAGAGGAAGAGTTAGATGTAGAATGTAATATGTTTGAATTGAATAGTACTATGGAGGGATGTGGTACAACGGCTCCAGGTGAGGATCGTTTATGTTATATTATGTTTCAACATATGTCAGATGGTGTATTAGAGAAGATACTTAGGGTATTTAATAAAATATGGAAAGTAGGAATATTTCCAGGTGGATGGAAACACGCGGTGGTACTGCCTTTAATAAAGCCTGGTAAGGATCCATCAAGTCCAGATAGTTAAAGACCAATTGCACTTACCTCTAATTTGTGCAAGTTAATGGAAAAGCTTATTGTAAATAGATTAGTGTATTATTTGGAGCAGAAGAGTTTGTTGAGTCCATGCCAGAGTGGTTTTAGGAAAGATAGAACAACTGTAGATGCATTAGTTAAATCATTAGTTAATGAGATTGAAAAGGCACTGGCCACAAAATAAGTGCTTTCTGTGGTGTATTTTAACATTGAGAAAGCATACGACACCATGTGGAGGGAAGATCTGTCAATAAAATTGAATAAATTAGGGATCGGTGGCAGGACGTACAATTTGGATAATGGATTTTTTGTTTGCCCAAACTTTTAAGGTTAGAGTAAGGAAATGTGAGATAGTAAATGGTACACCGCATGGCAGGGTCATCAGTCCTTTTTTATTTTCAGTTATGATATATGATATTTATGGAAGAGTAGGACCTGGGATAAGCACAGCTTTATACGCGGATGATGGAGGTGGAAATATTCAGTTTGTAATGGGAAAAATGCAAGAGGCTGTAACAGTGGTTGAGGATTGGTCGTTAACATGGGGAGGTAAACTCTCAATTACAAAATCATGCCATATGTTGTTTACTAGGAAAAGGGTTAAGGAAGACAATATTATGAAATTATATGGACAAAGATTAGATAAGGTAACCGAGTTTAAATATCAAGGTTTATGGTTAGATTAGAAACTTACATGGAGAACACATATATCAAGTATAGAAACAAAGTATAAAAAGGCATTAAAAATAGATCCGGGGAAAATACCATTGTCACTTAGAAGAGATAAACTAGGGATCATGGGAAACTCAAAAGGGATTAACAAAGACCTCAGAAAAAAAATGTGTAGACCTCCACAAGTCTGGTTCATCCTTGGGAGCAATTTCCAAACGCCTGAAGGTACCACGTTCATCTGTACAAACAATAGTACTGTAAGGTTCATGTTCAGAGAGGTCTCTGGAAACCTTTATGGTTTTCAGGTTTGGTGTCCAGAGACCTCTCTGGAAAACTCTATGTTTCTGTTTTGGAATTGGTCCCCAATTAAAGGCAGCTGCGCTGCATTGCTTCTAAATGGGGAGACTATTTATGTTCAGCTTTCACACGTGTGTTTGTGGGTTTTTGTGTGTGTTTTGTTTTAGTTTTGTTTCACGCTGGTTCATGGTCGCGGCCTCGCCTTTTATTATTTTTGTGCTTTCGATTTAATAAAAAGGAATGTCTTCGCACTACAGCTCTGCGCCTCAGCCCCTCTTTCCTAGCGATCGTGACAAGTTCGCCAGTATAAACACTATGGGACCACGCAGCCGTCATACCGCTCAGGAAGGAGACACGTTCTGCCATACTACGGTTTGCAACTGCACATGGGGACAAAGATTGTACTTTTTGGAGAAATGTCCTCTGGTCTGATGAAACAAAAGTAGAACTGTTTGCCTATAATGACCATCGTTATGTTTGGTGGAAAAAGGGGGAGGCTTGCAAGCTGAAGAACACCATCCCAACCGTGAAGCACAGGGGTGGCAGCATCATGTTGTAGGGGTGCTTTGCTGAAGGAGGGACTGGTGCACTTCACAAAATAGATGGCATCATGAGGAAGGAAATTTTGGTTGATATATTGAAGCAACATCTCAAGACATCAGTCAGGAAGTTAAAGCTTGGTCGCAAATGGGTCTTCCAAATGGACAATGACCCCAAGCATACTTCCAAAGTTGTGGCAAAATAGCTTAAGGACAACAAAGTCAAGGTATTGGAGTGGCCATCACAAAGCCCTGACCTCAATCCTATAGAACATTTGTGAGCATAACTGAAAAGTGTATGCGAGCAAGGAGGCCTACACACCTGACTCAGTTACACCAGTTCTGTCAGGAGGAATGGGCCAAAATTCACCCAACTTATTGTGAGAAGCTTGTGGAAGGCTACCCGAAACGTTTGACCCAAGTTAAACAATTTAAAGGCAATGCTACCAAATACTAATTGAGTGTATGTAAACTTGGACTGGGAATTCCACTGGGAATGTGATGAAAGAAATTAAAAAATAAATCCTTCTCTCTACTATTATTCTGACATTTCACATTCTTAAAGTAAGATTGTGATCCTAACTGACCTAGGACAGCGAATTTTAACTAGGATTAAATGTCAGGAATTGTGAAAAACTGAGTCTAAATGTATTTGGCTAAGACTTGTAAACTTGTAAACTTCCATCTTCAACTATATATACTCCGGACTCCAACGTTGCTCATCCTAATATTTATATACATTTTTAATTCCATTATTTTACTTTTACTTTATATTTGACTACTGGGAACACAAGCATTTCACTACACCTGCAATAACATCTGCTAAATATTTATGCAACCAATACAATGTGATTTAATTAAAATTATGGATTTTACAGTGTTTTAACTGCCATTCATTGTCATGTTTTGGTGTTGAGTCTCATATGTATACTGTATGTATGCTGCTCTCTTGGCTAGGGCTCAGTTGAAAAATATGTACATCTCAATGGGAATTATCTGGTTAAATAAACAATAAATAAAATGAAATCTTAAGATGTAGAGGAGATTCTGTGTTTTAATGTACTGTACAGAGTCCCAGTGTATCTGATCAGAGACACAGGAGAGGAGGGAGGAAGCTGAACTCAGTCAGGAACAGAGTAGCAGTCCTGCACAGTGGAGCCCCTCTTCTCTCAGAGGCAGTCCAGTAATCAATCCACTCAGTCCAAAAAGACCACGGCACTAACACTACTCTACCTGCAGGGGGCGACACATGACCAATAATCAATTGGAGGTGGAAAATAACTAGTATTCCTCTTTTCCTTCGATATCAATATGTTACCATAACATATTACCATAACACTAATCAACAGACAAAGTTATATAATAATATGTGTTACTTTTATTTCATTTTCTCCAGTATTCATTATGGTTTAGTCTTGCTGAACAACATTGGTAGTGATCATATGTTATAGTACTTAAACCAATAATAGCATTGTGTTTATACCCTTTTTATTAACGTAATGTATTGACATATTATTATGGACTTCTATGATTATTAGGTGACAATTGTAGGAGCAAGCTCATCAGATTGTAATGGACTCTCAGTTCTAATCTGATGGATCCTTAGTGGTCTAAGTTTACTGAATAAGGGTGGATGGGGAGAAGACCAGAAGATTATTTGCATAGTGATGATGCTCTGCATAGACAGCACATGCTTCAGTGGTCTGAGAGTGTTTATATCCCTGTGAGTTTAACACTTCATGACTGAGAGCTGCTGTCCTTCATGATAACAGAACCCACAACAACCATGACTTTTATCACCATATTCATCTGGACACTTGCTTTCTGCTTTGAAGGTTACAATTTTCAGACATTATTGTTTAAGATGAATTAAATCTACACCATCAACATGAATTATTCATTACTAAATGTAAAATGTAAGTCATATAAATGTTTTTATTCTATTTTTCAGAATCCAGAGGACAGATCACTGTGACTCAGACTCCTGCAGTGAAAGCTGTTCTCCCAGAACAGAGAGTCTCTCTGAACTGTAAAACTAGCAGTAATGTGTATGGTAATGACCGTCTAGCCTGGTATCAACAGAAACCTGGAGGAGCTCCTAAACTCCTTATATACTATGCTACAAGACTTCAGTCTGGGATTCCATCTAGATTCAGTGGCAGTGGATCTGGAAGTGACTTCACTCTGACCATCAGTAAAGTCCAGGCTGAAGATGCAGGAGATTACTACTGTCAGAGTTACCACAGTGGTGGTGTGTTCACACAGTGATACAGAGCCGTACAAAAACCTCCCTCAGTCAGACTGCACAGTGACTGTACTGCTACAGCTGGGACCTACTGCAGGTGATGAGGGGGAAGAGACAGTGATATGGAACACTGGTCACTAGATGAGGTCAACCGTGAAATGTGACAATATGGTTAGAATGATTCAGATCACATGACCATCATCATAGGGGCGGCAGGTAGCCTAGTGGTCAGAGCATTGGGCCGAAACCGAAAGGTTGCTAGATCGAATCCCCGAGCCGACAAGGTGAAAATCTGTCTGTGTCGTTGAGGAAGGCACTTAACCCTAATTTGCTCCAGGGGCGCCGTACCACTATGGCTGTCCCTGTAGGTAGGCTGTCATTGTAAAATCATCATAATGGTTATATTTGTCATGGCCTTTAAGTGTATATAGAAGTTTTGAAACACAATACCTGTCCATATTCAAAGACAGATCTACAGAAGTTAAACAAAAGGTGTTATGACATCAACATTACTTCAAAGTTAGAAAAACTTCAGTCCCCATAAAAACAAGTCCTCATACGGACCTCAATCAAATGTCTGATTTAAATGGATGTGATCTTCTAACATTATATCAGCAGGTTACTGACTGAGATCTGTGAATGAGACAAGATGCTGGTCTCAGTCACTAGACAACAATAGACACTACATACACTTTCTACCAGAGTTCAGGTCAATTACATTTAAATTCAGGAAATACACTGAAACTCAAATTCCAGGTCTCTTCAATCATTTTCTATTTCAACATTTTGAAATTGAATTGCAGTTTGGTTTGAGTTGACTGGAATTTAAATGGAATTGACCCCAACCCTGCTATATACACTAAACTATCTACAATATCTACACTATCTATCTATCTACACTACACTACAGAATCTATACAATACTATTTACACCATCTACATACACTACATACAGTGTGGCAGGTAGCCGAGTGGTTAGTGTTGGGCCGTAACCGAAAGTTTAATATTTTGAATCCCAGAGCTGACGTTCTGCCCCTGAACAAGGCAGTTAACCCACTGTTCCTAGGCCGTCATTGTAAGTAAGAATTTGTTCTTAACTGACTTGCCTAGTTAAATAAAGGTTAAATAAAAATTATAATTCCCGTTTTATCTGTCATTAATTACATGGTGCCATATCTCTTATGTCTCTGAATCCACCATGAAGGTTAAAACCACAGTCCCTCATCTGGCCCAGTCCAGGGTATTTCAGGAAGTGAAACTGTTCAACTGCTAGACTGATATCTGTGGGAGTGAAACTGTGATTTACATAGACAGGGCTGGGTGGTTCTGCTTGTCCCAGAATAGAACAGCACTGTCACCAGATGTTCACTCTGTCCCCATGAGGTTGGAGGTAGAGAAGACTCTATGACTATCTTGAAGATGTGATATTTCTAATTTAAATGTGGACAACTTTTACAATAAATGTAGCTTAATGCAGGTGTGATCACATTGGTGAGAAATGAAATTCTGATTAAATGTTCAATAGCATTAGATGACTGTCTTTATAAATCTATAAGTCAAGCAGGTCAAAAACTGTTCCAAGAAATATGAATAAAGAGTACGATGTACTTCATGTGGATAAACCTGCTGTTAATCTGTGAAACTAGTAGCATCTTGTGTTAGTATGAACTACTGGTTGATGACCATGTGGTTAGAACATAACTAACTAAGCAATAAGGTTTAGATCAGATAGTTTTCATAGAAATCCGGCTTCATGAATGTATTTCTATGTCATTAAACATTTAAGATTCAAATCTACTTGGGTTTATTGAAAGAGACAATTAAAAGATTTGGTCTAAAGGTCAATCTTTATTTTCATCTATTAATCAAAGCATCAAAGCAAACATTTCTATAGTATCTAATAGTAATAAAACAGAACACATAATATCTAACACTGATACAACCTCTAGTCTACAGAGAGGATTGATGAACTACATGTCAGTGATAAAAAAGACAGAACATCTGATCTCAGAACAGAGTCAAAGCAGAGGAACCAGCAGCCTCTCCACAGGGGTGTGTGACTGAAGGGTCCTACCCAGAACAGTCAGCCCTCCTCAGGGTCTTGATGACTGTAGTCTGGGATTCACGCTGGGCTTCGCAGGTCACCTCTCCTGCATTGGTCCACTCCTGGGCAGTGAGAGTCAGGGTGCTGCTCCAGCTGTACTTGCCGTCCTTCTCCAGGACCCCGGAACTCCTGTGTACCTCCTGATTCCTGTTGGTCCCGTCCACCTTCCAGCTCATGGTCCAGTCTGAGGGGAAGCCCTTGTTGGCCAGACACATCAGTGTGGCTTTTTTTATACTGGACAGCTCCTCACTAGAGGGGGGCAGGACGGTGAGGGTGGGGGCACTGTTACCTGGAACAAAGACAACACATCAACTAAGTAACTACATCAAGTACAGCTACAGTAAGAGATTATCTTCAGCAAAGGACACAACAAAACAAACTGGCAACAGCCAAACAGAGAACACAGCTTAAAGTACACAGGGGATAATGAGGGAGATGGGTGACACCTGGAGGGGGATGGAGCCAAGCACACAGACAGGTGAAACAGATCAGGGTGTGACATAACTAGAGTTACTAGTCATATGGTGTCAGTTATACATGTCACACAGATATTGTTTAGTAATGGATCTGATCAGAATAGCCGACTCATATTCATAGTATATTCATCACATATCAACCATGTTTGATCATGAATCCGGTTACAACCGTAACTGAGATGCAATGATAATTAAAACAATTTACAATACTATGAAATAGTTATCATACCAGAATTAAGTTATAGTCTGCATTCATGCAAACCAGACATACTAATAAACCTACAATTTATCATTTTGATAAATTATTATTTGAAAGAAGGCTCAGTCAGAAGCTACATTTAACCAAAAATATTTGAGAGTGAAAGATCTAAAAACACACACAAACAGTAATACACAATGCAACAACTATATCCAATATTATTAAATAGTTACCATACCAGAATTATACTCTGCAATCCATTAAACCAGACATATAAATAAACACCTAAATTTTAACATTTTGGTTAAATAAAATGTTATTTGACAGAAGGCTTTGTCAAAAGTAATAGAAAAATCTATATTTTTTAGAAAGTAAAATATGTAAATTACAATATTTCCAAAGAGACAGAGTTTAAGAAACTAAAATACAAAAAAAATGTAAACAGAAAGAAATATGAAGAGAGCTTGTTACTTACTTCCAACATCAAGTCTGGTGCCGCTACCAAAAGTGTACCACAGTGATACAATCCCTATTACTGCTGGTACAAAAACCTCCTGCACATTTGGAAGCTGAATTTCTTCATAATGTGGTTCAAATCATTAACTCTATTACGTTATGAATTCTTGTCAAAGAGGATTTAATCAACTCAATTTGAAATAAAGTGTTCTTATTTTTGTTTTTTGACATTGAACAGAAACTTACTTTTGTTTCTTGTACATTTCCTACTAGGTGCAGTATTTATTCATACAACTAATAAAAAATGTTGGATTATCACTTAAAATCCATTTAAAATGTGTTGAGTAATATTAATAATATTAATATTATAATTGTCCATAGTGTGTTTAGGTCTTGTGTATTTAAAAAAAAAAAAAATTGTCTTTTTTAAAAATCCTCAATATTGAGACAAATTTAAAAGAGAAACTGACTCACAAATTCAAAAGATGAATGAAACAGTTAATTTTGTTGTTTACTTACTTCCAACATCAAGTCTGGTGCCGCTACCAAAAGTCCACCACAGTGATACAATACCTATTACTGCTGGTACAAAAACCTCTCTGTGGTGATGATGCTGCAGCTGTTACAGTGAAGATCACTCGTTCAGAATCATCATCAACACTAAAACACTTTAACATCTTCCAGGTAGAACAAACATTTAATATTAGCTGTTTCTAGATAATACGAATATGAATTGTATCTTAAATCCAAGTATTAGTATTTTTTCCTTCTTCTGTGTATCAGGTATTCTCCTAGTCTGTAGGTACAGTGCAGCATTACATCCAATGTTGCTAGTATTCCTCCACATTGTCCATATGAAAGACAGCAGCAGCACTAGTGATAGTGATCCATGTTGTATATTCCTTTATTAAAGATGTTGATCTCAGATGTAACAGTGGTGGAAGAGTCAAAGAGGACAGACAACACTAGCAGAGGAATCCTAGCAGCTTTAGTTTAGAGAAGTGTTCACTAACTGATTAGAGGAACTTACATGAGAGACCAAGCATGAGTGAACAGACAGTTCATTATATCTGATCATCATCAGAATAAACATATAATGTTGGTGAGACATAAAAGTTACCATGCATCGGGTATCTGAGTTATCAGTTACTGTTTGATGTTACTGAAGGGGCAGCAGTTAGCTAGCGGTTAGAGTGTTGGGCTAGTAACTGAAAGGTTGCTAGTTTGAATATCCGGGCTGACAATGTGAAAAATATTTTGATGTGCCCTTGAGTAAGGCACTTGACTCTAATTGACTGACAATGTGACTAGGGTCCTTGACCCTAGTCTCTGAGGATGTCTCAAGAGGAGTTGGGATATTAAAAATACACATTTCCAATTCATACATGTGTAGAATAGGACACATATAAGCACCTACCTAATTATTATAAAAGCAAGATCATACAGGACAAAATATATTCTAATGATGGAAGCCTACTTGGAAACTGAAATAGATTTAAAACATACATTTGCATAATGCATCTGCTCCACTGCTCTAAGAGCATTTATAGCCCTGTGAGTTTAACACTTCATGACTGAGAGCTGTCCTTCATGACAACAGAACCCATAACAACCATGACTTTTATCACCATCTTCATCTGGACACTTGCTTTCTGCTTTCAAGGTTACAATTTTCAGACATTGTTAAAAATGCATTAAATCTACACAATCAACATTAATTATTCATTACTATATGTAAAATGTAATTCATAAAAATGTTTTTATTCTATTTTTCAGAATCCAGAGGACAGATCACTGTGACTCAGACTCCCGCAGTGATAGCTGTTCTCTCAGGACAGACAGTCTCTCTGAACTGTAAAACTAGCAGTGATGTGTTAAATGATGACTTTCTAGCCTGGTACCAACAGAAACCTGGAGGAGCTCCTAAACTCCTTATATACTTGGCTACAGAACTTGAGTCTGGGATTCCATCTAGATTCAGTGGCAGTGGATCTGAGAGTGACTTCACTCTGACTATCAGTGGAGTCCAGGCTGAAGATGCAGGAGATTACTACTGTCAGAGTTACCACAGTGATGGAGTGTTCACACAGTGATATAGAGCCGTACAAAAACCTCCCTCAGTCAGACTGCAGTGACTGAGGGAGAAGAGATAGTGACATGAAACACTGGTCAACTGTGACATAACAATGAGTTCAACTGTGACATGACAATGAGTTCAACTGTGACATGACAATGAGTTCAACTGTGACATGAAAATATGGTTAGAAAACAATCATTCAGATCACATGACCATTATCATTAACAAGCATGGTTATGTCTGTCTGATCTGGGTGATTAATGACCAAGGCTCAGCGCTACTTAGTCTGACATGTTTTAACTTAGCAAACAAAATAACAAACGAAGGAAGTACCACGACCGGAACGTGCGTGTGTTGTCACAACGACCAATAACATTACAAACAATAATCCACAAAGTAGGTGGAACAGGTTACAACATAAATAGGTTCCCCAATTAGAGACAATGGTAAACAGGAACCCTGGACTGGCCTCCTGATTCCTGTTGGTCCCATCCACTTTCCAGCTCATGGTCCAGTCTGAGGGGAAGCCCTTGTTGGCCAGACACATCAGTGTGGCTGTTGTTGTACTGGACAGCTCCTCACTAGAGGGGGGCAGGACGGTGAGGGTGGGGGCACTGTTACCTGGAACAAAGACAACACATCAACTAAGTAACTACATCAAGTACAGCTACAGTAAGAGATTATCTTCAGCAAAGGACACAACAAAACAAACTGGCAACAGCCAAACAGAGAACACAGCTTAAAGTACACAGGGGATAATGAGGGAGATGGGTGACACCTGGAGGGGGGTGGAGCCAAGCACACAGACAGGTGAAACAGATCAGGGTGTGACATAACTAGAGTTACTAGTCATACGGTGTCAGTTATACATGTCACACAGATATTGTTTAGTAATGGATCTGATCAGAATAGCCGACTCATATTCATAGTGTTTTCATCACATATCAACCATGTTAGATCATGAAGTCGGTTACAACCATGAGACCTTTTGTCTTCACACTAACAGTGAAGTCTACCATGAACACAATGCAATAATGATGAATACTATATACAATACTATCATTATGATTCAATAAATATTTATTTGAAAGAAGGCTAAGTCAAAAGTAATAGAAAAAATGACATTCTTTTAGAAAGGAAAATATGTAAAATCGCTATATTTTCATAGAGACATGTCAATACCCGGCTACCACCCGGTTACTCAACCCTGCACCTTAGAGGCTGCTGCCCTACGAACATAGACATCTAACACTGGTCACTTTAATAATGAAACACTGGTCACTTTAATAATGTTTACATACAGTTTTACCCATTTCATATGTATATACTGTATTCTAGTCAAGACCATCCTATTCATCTATTGCTGTACATATACTATTCTACCATACATATTCTTCAGATATATTATATATTCTATCCACATACTCTCCATAATGTCTATATATCCCATCACATACATACATACAGTCGTGGTCAAACGTTTTGAGAATGACACAAGTATTGGTCTCCACAAAGTTTGCTGCTTCAGTGTTCTTAGATCTTTATGTCAGTAGTTATTATGGTACACTGAAGTATAATTACAAGTATTCCATAAGTGTCAAAGGCTTTCATTGACAATGACATTCAGTTAATCTTTTTCAAGACCTCTGCAATCTGCCCTGGCATGCTGTCAATTAACTTCTGGGCCACATCCTGACTGATGGCAGGTCATTCTTGCATAATCAATGCTTGGAGTTTGTTAGACGTTGTGGGTTTTTGTTTGTCCACCCGCCTCTTGAGGATCGACCACAAGTTCTCAATGGGATTAAGGTCTGGGGAGTTTCCTGGCCATGGACCCAAATGTTGATGTTTTGATCCCCGAGCCACTTAGTTATCACTTTGCCTTATGGCAAGGTGCTCCATCATGCTGGAAAAGGCATTGGTCGTCACCAAACTGTTCTTGGATGGTTGGGAGAAGTTGCTCTCGGAGGATGTGTTGGTATGATGTTTTATACTGAATGTGAAATAGAGGTTAATAAAGTATCTTTGGAAGGATCTGTAGAAGAATGTGTTCATGAATTGACTTTGGCTATATTGAAAGCTGCAACAATGGCCATTCCTAAACAGTAAACATACCAGTATTAAAAAAGTAGAGGTTATGTCTGTAAACTAGTAAATAAAAAGCAAATGTGTTGGGAAATGTCTTTGCAGCAATACATAAAGCAGATCTTTAAATGTCTTTGCAGCAATACATAAAGCAGATCATTTAAGTGATGAAAGCAAAAGATGTATGGAGGAAAAAATGAGAATACATGATGATGTGTACAGGAAAAAGGGAGATTCAGAGGAAGAGTTAGATGTAGAATGTAATATGTTTGAATTGAATAGTGCTATGGAGGGATGTGGTACAACGGCTCCAGGTGAGGATCGTTTGTGCTATATTATGTTTAAACATATGTCAGATGGTGTATTAGAGAAGATACTTAGGGTATTTAATAAAATATGGAAAGTAGGAATATTTCCAGGTGGATGGAAGCACGCGGTGGTACTGCCTTTAGTAAAGCCTGGTAAGGATCCATCAAGTCCAGATAGTTATAGACCAACTGTACTTACCTCTAATTTGTGCAAGTTAATGGAAAAGCTTATTGTAAATAGATTAATGTCTTATTTGGAGCAGAAGAGTTTGTTGAGTCCATGCCAGAGTGGTTTTAGGAAAGGTAGAACAACTGTAGATGCATTAGTTAAAGGGAGTAATGAGATTGAAAAGGCACTGGCCTCAAAATAAGTGCTTTCTGTGGTGTATTTTGACATTGAGAAAGCATACGACACCATGTGGAGGGAAAGTCTGTCAATAAAATTGAATAAATGAGGGATCGGTGGCAGGACGTACAATTGGATAATGTATTTTTTGTTTGACCAAACTTTTCAGGTTAGAGTAAGGAAATGTGAGATAGTAAATGGTACACCGCATGGCAGTGTCATCAGTCCTATTTTATTTTCAGTTATGATAGATGATATTTATGGAAGAGTAGGACCTGGGATAAGCACAGCTTTATACGCGGATGATGGAGCCATATGGAATAGAGGTGGAAATATTCTGTTTGTAATGGGAAAAATTCAAGAGGCTATAACAGTGGTTGAGGATTGGTCGTTAACATGGGGATTTAAACTCTCAATTACAAAATCATGCCATATGTTGTTTACTAGGAAAAGGGTTAAGGAAGACAATATTATGAAATTATATGGACAAAGATTAGATAAGGTAACCGAGTTTAAATATCTAGGTTTACGGTTAGATTAGAAACTTACATGGAGAACACATATATCAAGTATAGAAACAAAGTGTAAAAAGGTCTTAAACCTAATGAGAACAATAGTAGGTAGGGACTGGGGAACAGAAAGGCAATCATTACTGGATATTTACAGATCATTAATTAGATCTACATTGTTTTGTGTATGGATTTTAAAACAACACTGTCAAAATTAGATCGAAAACAGTCAAGGGCACTTAGAATATGTACTGGAGCATTTAAAACAACACCGGTGGAGGCATTAAAAATAGATCCGGGGGAAATACCATTGTCACTTAGAGGAGATAAACTAGGGATCATGGGAAACTCAAAAGAAATTAACAAAGACCTCAGAAAAAAAATTGTAGACCTCCACAAGTCTGGTTCATCCTTGGAAGCAACGCCTGAAGGTACCACGTTCATCTGTACAAACAATAGTACTGTAAGGTTCATGTTCAGAGAGGTCTCTGGAAACCTTTATGGTTTTCAGGTTTGGTGTCCAGAGACCTCTCTGGAAAACTCTATGTTTCTGTTTTGGAATTGGTCCCCAACTAAAGGCAGCTGCACTGCATTGCTTCTAAATGGGGAGCCTATTTATGTTCAGCTTTCACACCTGTGTTTGTGGGTTTTTGTGTGTGTTTCATTTTGGTTTTGTTTCACGCTGGTTCATGGTCGCGGTCTCGCCTTTTATTATTTTTGTGCTTTCGATTTAATAAAAAGGAATGTCTTCGCACTACAGCTCTGCGCCTCGGCTCCTGTTTCCTAGCAATCGTGACAAGTTTGCCAGTATAAACACTATGGGACCACGCAGCCGTCATAGCGTTTAGAAAGGAGACGCGTTCTGCCATACTACGGTTTGCAACTGCACATGGGGACAAAGATTGTACATTTTGGAGAAATGTCCTCTGGTCTGATGAAACAAAAGTAGAACTGTTTGGCTATAATGACAATCCTTATGTTTGGAGGAAAAAGGGGGATGCTTGCAAGCCGAAGAACATCATCCCAACCGTGAAGCACGGGGGTGGCAGCATCATGTTGTGGGTGTGCTTTGCTGCAGGAGGGCTGGTGCACTTCATGGCATCATGAAGAAGGACAATTATGTGGCTATATTGAAGTAACATCTCAAGACATCAGTCAGGAAGTTAAAGCTTGGTCGCAAATGGGTCTTCCAAATGGACAATGACCCCAAGCATATTTCCAAAGTTGTAGAAAAATGGCTTAAGGACAACAAAGTCAAGGCATTGGAGTGGCCATCACAAAGCCCTGACCTCAATCCTACAGAACATTTGTGGGCAGAACTGAAAAAGCGTGTGCGAGCCTCCTCTGCCAGGAGGAATGGGCCAAAATTCACCCAACTTATTATGGGAAGCTTGTGGAAGGCTACCTGAAACGTTTGACCCAGGTTAAACAATTTAAAGGCAATGCTACTAAATACTAATTGAGTGTATGTAAACTTCTGACCCACTGGGAATTTGAAAAAAAGCTGAAATAAATCCTTCTCTCTACTATTATTCTGACATTTCACATTCTTAAAGTAAGGTTGTGATCCTAATTTTTACTAGGATTAAATGTCAGGAATTGTGAAACTGAGTCTAAATGTATTTGGCTAAGACTTACGTAAACTTCCATTTTCAACTATATATACAGTGGGGAGAACAAGTATTTGATACACTGCCGATTTTGCAGGTTTTCCTACTTACAAAGCATGTAGAGGTCTGTAATTTTTAAAACAAAAATCCAGAAAATCACATTGTATGATTTTTAAGTAATTTATTTGCATTTTATTGCATGACATAAGTTTTGATACATCAGAAAAGCAGAACTTAATATTTGGTACAATTAATATTTGGTGCAATTACAGAGATCAAACGTTTCCTGTAGTTCTATACCAGGTTTGCACACACTGCAGCAGGGATTTTGGCCCACTCCTCCATACAGATCCTTCAGGTTTTGGGGCTGTCGCTGGGCAATACGGATTTTCAGCTCCCTCCAAAGATTTTCTATTGGGTTCAGGTCTGGAGACTGGCTAGGCCACTCCAGGACCTTGAGATGCTTCTTACGGAGCCACTCCTTAGTTGCCCTGGCTGTGTGTTTCGGGTCGTTGTCATGCTGGAAGACCCAGCCACGACCCATCTTCAATGCTCTTACTGAGGGAAGGAGGTTGTTGGCCAAGATCTCGCAATACCTGGCCCCATCCATCCTCCCCTCAATACGGTGCAGTCGTCCTGTCCCCTTTGCAGAAAAGCATCCCCAAAGAATGATGTTTCCACCTCCATGCTTCACGGTTGGGATGGTGTTCTTGGGGTTGTACTCATCCTTCTTCTTCCTCCAAACACGGCGAGTGGAGTTTAGACCAAAAAGCTCGATTTTTGTCTCATCAGACCACATGACCTTCTCCCATTCCTCCTCTGGATCATCCAGATGGTCATTGGCAAACTTCAGACGGGCCTGGACATGCGCTGGCTTGAGAAGGGTGACCTTGGGTGCGCTGCAGGATTTAAATCCATGACGGCGTAGTGTGTTACTAATGGTTTTCTTTGAGACTGTGGTCCCAGCTCTCTTCAGGCCATTGACCAGGTCCTGCCGTGTAGTTCTGGGCTGATCCCTCACCTTCCTCATGATCATTGATGCCCCACGAGGTGAGATCTTGCATGGTGCCCTAGACCGAGGGAGATTGACCGTCATCTTGAACTTCTTCCATTTTCTAATAATTGCGCCAACAGTTGTTGCCTTCTCACCAAGCTGCTTGCCTATTGTCCTGTAGCCCATCCCAGCCTTGTGCAGGTCTACAATTTTATCCCTGATGTCCTTACACAGCTCTCTGGTCTTGGCCATTGTGGAGAGGTTGGAGTCTGTTTGATTGAGTGTGTGGACAGGTGTCTTTTATACAGGTAACGAGTTCAAATAGGTGCAGTTAATACAGGTAATGAGTGGAGAACAGGAGGGCTTCTTAAAGAAAAACTATCAGGTCTGTGAGAGCCGGAATTCTTACTGGTTGGTAGGTGATCAAATACTTATGTCATGCAATAAAATGCAAATTAATTACTTAAAAATCATACAATGTGATTTTCTGGATTTTTGAAGAGTACCTATGATAAAAATTACAGACTTCTACATGCTTTGTAAGTAGGAAAACCTGCAAAATCGGCAGTGTATCAAATACTTATTCTCCCCACTGTATGTAAGAATGCTGTTCATTGACTATAGCTCAGCATTCAACACCATAGTACCCTCCAAGCTCATCATCAACCTCGAGGCCCTGGGTCTGAACCCACCCTGTGCAACTGGGTCCTGGACTTCCTGAAGGGTCGCCCCCAGGTGGTGAAGATAGGAAAGGAAACAACACCTCCTCCTTGCTGATCATCATCACTGCAGCCCCACAAGAGTGCGTGCTCAGCCACCTCCTGTACTCCCTGTTCACCCATGACTGCGTGGCCAAGCACGCCTCCAACTCAATCATCAAGTTTGCAGATGACACAACAGTAGTAGACTTGATTACCAACAATGATGAGACAGCCTACAGGGAGGAGGTCAGGGAGTGTGGTGCCAGGAAAATAACCTTTCACTCAACGTCAACAAAACTAAGGAGATGATTGTGGACTTCAGGAAACGGCAGAGGCAGCTCCCCCCGATCCACACTGATGGGACCGCAGTGGAGAAGGTGGAAAGCTTCAAGTTCCTCGGCGTGCACATCACTCACAAACTGAAATTGTCCACCCACACAGACAGTTTGGTGAAGAAGGCGCAACAGTGCCTCTTCTACCTCAGGAGCCTAAAGAAATTTGGCTTATCACCTAAAACCCTCACAAACTTCTACAGATGCACAATTGAGAGCATCCTGTCGAGCTGCATCACCGCCTGGTACGGCAAATGCACCGCCCATAACCGCAAAGCTCTTCAGAGAGTGGTGCGGTCTGCTCAACGTATTTCTCGGGGCAAACTTCCTGCCCTCCTGGACAACTACAGCACCCGATGCCACAGGATGGCCAAAAAGATCATCAAAGACATCAACCACTCGAGCCACTGCTTGTTCACCCCGTTATCATCCAGAAGGCGAGGTCAGTACAAGTGCATCAAAGCTGGGACCGAGAGACTGAAAAACAGCTTCTATCTCAAGGCCATCAGACTGCTAAACAGCCATCACTAACTCACCAGAGGCGGCTGCCTATAGACATTGATTAGAAATCACTGGCCACTTTAAGGAATAGAACACTAGCCACTTTAATAATGTATCCGTATCTGCATCACCCATCTCATATGTACTATTGTACTCTATACTACGCCAATGACTGCTAACAGCCATCTCTAGCACATCAGAGACTGCTGCCAATATACATAGATTAGAAATCACCGGCCACTTTAAAGAAATTAAACACTAGTCACTTTAATAATGTTTCCGTATCTTGCACTACTCATCATATATGTATATATTCTCAATCCATTCCTTACTTAGATTTATGTGTATTTGGGTATATGTTGTGAAACTGTTAGATATTACCTGTTAGATATTGCTGCACTGTCAGAGCTAGAAGCACAAGCATTTCGCTACACCCGCAATAACATCTGCTAACCACGTGTATGTGACCAATGCATTTGATTTTGATTTGAATTGATTCTTACATTTAATTTCAGGAAGTACACCAAAACTCAGATTCCAGTTCTCTTCATGCTTTTCAATAAGAAACATTTTGAATTTGAATTGGAGTTTAGGTTTGAGTTGACTGGAATTTAAATGGAATTGACCCAAACCCTGCTATCTACACTAAACGATCTACACTACACTATCTATCTACACTACACTATCTATACTATACTATCTACACTAGACTATCTATATTATCCACATACACTATCTACACTACACTAACTATACAACACTATTTACACAATCGGCCTAAAATATCTACACTACTATAATATCCTATCTACACTACACTATCTACACTACACTATCTATCCAGACTACACTATCTATACCATCTACACTATGCTATCTAAACTACACAATCTACACTACACTATCTATCTACACTACACAATCTACACTATACTACACTATCTGCACTATCTATACTATACTATCTACACTACACTATCTATCTACACTACACTATCTATAATATCTACACTATCTATACTATCTACACCACACTATCTACACTATCTATACTATATTATCTTTATACACTATCTACACTAGACTATCAACACTACAATATATATGTACACTACACTAGCTCTACTATACTATCTACACTACAGTATCTATCTACACTACTCTATCTCTCAACACTAGACTATCTACACTACAATATCTATACAATACTATCTACATTGTCTACACTACACTATCTATCCTACACTATCTACTCTACACTATCTATCTACACATTTCACTATCTATACTATACTATCTACACTACACTATATGTACACTACACTATCCATACTATACTATCTACACTACACTATCTATCTACACTACTCTATCTATTATATACTATCATCACTATCTACACTACACTATATATCTACACTACACTATATATACTATCATATCTACACTATCTATACTATACTATCTACACTACACTATCTATATTATACTATATACACTATCTTCCCTACACTACACTATCTGTATACACTGTCTACACTACACTATCTATCTTCACTACACTATACTCTACTATCTACACTACACTTTATATCTTTCCTATACTATCTACACTACACTATATCTACACTACACTATCTATCCCATACTATCTACACTAACCTATATATACACTCCACATCTCTATACTATAATATCTACACTATCTGCACTATCTGCATACACTATCTACATTATAGTGTAGCTATTATTGTATAGATAGTTTAGTGTAGATAGATAGTGTAATGTAGATAGTGTATGCAGTATCTATCTACACTAAACTATCTATACAATAATAGCTACACTATCTACACTACATTGTATACAGCGGGTGAAATAAGTATTGAACACGTCACCATTTTTCTCAGTAAATATATTTCCAAAGGTGCTATTGACACGAAATGTTCACCAGATGTTGGTAACAACCCAAGTAATCCATACATACAAAGAAACCAAAACAAGTAAGTTCAGAAATTAAGTTATGTGTAATAATGTGAAATGACACAGGCAAAAAAGTATTGAACACATGAAGAAAGGGAGGTGCAAAAAGGCATGGAAAGCCAAGACAACAGCTGAAAACTATCAGTAATTAAAAAGCAATCCAGCCCCCTGTCAGTGCAAATTAATATCAGCTGGTTCAGTCTCAACTGATGGCCTACAAAAAGGTCTCATTGCCAAGGTGTCACACAAGACACATCTCATGATGGGTAAAAGCAAAGAGCTGTCTCAAGACCTTCGCAACCTAATTGTTGCAAAACATAATGATGGCATTGGTTATAGGCGCATTTCTAAGCTTCTGAATGTTCCAGTGAGCACAGTTGGGGCCATAATACGGAAGTGGAAAGACAATCATGTCACCATAAATTTGCCTCGACCAGGTGCTCCTCGCAAGAGTTCTGACAGAGGAGTGAAAAGAATAATCAGAAGAGTTGTCCAAGAGCCAAGGACCACTTGTGGAGAGCTTCAAAAAGACCTGCAATTATCAGGTACTGTTGTCTCAAAGAAAACAGTAAGTAATGCATGTTGAAGCTAGTTTAAAGTTTGCTGCACAACATTTGGAAAAGCCAGTGAAATACTGGGAGAATATAGTGTGGTCAGATGAGAGCAAAATTGAACTGTTTGGATGTCATAATACACACCATGTTTGGAGGAGAAATGACACTGCACATCACCCTAAAAACACCATACCAACAGTGAAGTTTGGAGGTGGGAACATCATGGTGTGGGGCTGCTTTTCAGCAAATGGTACTGGCAAACTTCACATAATTGAAGGAAGGATGAATGGACAAATTTCTGCTGCCATCTACCAGGATGATATAAGATGAAACGAGGGTGGACATTTCAGCAAGACAATGATCCCAAACACACAGCCAAGGAAACTCTCAATTGGTTTCAAAGAAAGATAATAAAGCTGCTAGAATGGCCCAGCCAATCACCTGACTTAAATCCCATTGAAGATCTCTGGAAAGATCTGAAGATCAAGATTCACAGAAGAGGCCCACGGAACCTTCAAGATTTGAAGACTGTTTGTGTGGAAGAATGGGCCAAAATCACACCAGAGCAATGTATGCGACTAGTTTCTCCTTACAGGAGGCGTCTTGAAGCTGTCATTACCAACAAAGGCTTTTGTACAAAGTATTAAATAAATATCAGTAAGTGTGACTTTTTCCCTGTGTCATTTCACATTATTACACATAACTTAATTTCTGAACTTATTTGTTTTGGTTCTTTGTATGTATGGATTACTTGTTACCAACATCTGGTGAAAATTTCATGTCAATAGCACCTTTGGAAATATATTTACTGAGAAAAATGGTGACGTGTTCAATACTTATTTCACCCGCTGTATCTACACTACACGATCTATACTATACTATCTACACTACACTGTATATCTACACTACACTATCTATACTATACTATCTATACTATTCTATGTACACTATCTATCTACAGTACACTATCGCTACTATAATATCTACACTACACTATCTATTCTATACTATCTACACCACACTCTCCATCTACACTGTCTATACTATTCTATCTACACTTCACTATCTATCTACATTATATACAGTACACTATATCTACTTTAATATCAACACTACACTATGTATTTATACTACGCTATCTATACTATACTATCTACACTAGACTATCTATCTACACTACACTATCTACACTATCGGCATACACTCCACTAGACTATCTATACTATCTACATTAGACTATCTATACTATATTATCTTCATATACTGTAAGACTGTATGTACGTCTTACAGTACGTCCTCCAACCGCTAGGGGTCACACTCCTGCCAGGACGGTATGGCGGTATGGCCCCCAGTCACTAGGGGGCGCAGGAGGTCTTTTGCCTGCAATCCTCCTCCCAGTTGCCATGGGGAAACCATTGGCAAGAACTCTCAGTTGTAGTTAGCAATCATTGTTGATGATACTCACCTGTGTAGGGCCCTATTTAAGTTTGCCTTTTGTCATTGTTTTTTGTTCAGTCTTGAGCCTACCTGTACCCGTCTATCCCGTGAGTTTGTTGTGAGCCATTGTGCTTGTTTTGTTTTCCTTTTTTGTGACCATTGGAAGCTTTGCTTCTAGTTTATTTGTTTGTACTTTGTTTTTTGATCATTCTAAAAGTAAAAGTTACTTGAAGTTTATGCTACTCCTCTGCACTTGGGTCTCAACATCCTCAACCGTGAGTTAGCTCACTCTGGAGGAACACCAGCTCTGTGTCTAGGAGACTGGGGTTTTAATCCCGCTAAGAACAACATGCCAGGTCTTAGTCCATAGTCCCTGGTTCTATATCATAACATATACTATCTACACTACACTATCTATACCATCTACACTTTCTTCCTACACTACAATATATATCTACACTATACTATCTACATACAACATACTGTATATACTACACTATGTATCTACACTACATAGACTATGGTAGTACATAAAGTATAATATAAAAATGTTTCTGTCATTAATTACATGATGTCATATCTGTTATGTCTCCCTCCCTGAATCCACCATAAAGGTTAAAACCAGTCCACTCTCTCACATCTGGCCCAGTCCAGGGTGTTTCAGGAAGTGAAACTGTTCAACTGATATCTGTGGGAGTGAAACTGTGATTTACATAGACAGGGCTGGGTGGTTCTGCTTGTCCCAGAATAGAACAGCACTGTCACCAGATGTTCACTCTGTCCCCATGAGGTTGGAGGTAGAGAAGACTCTATGACTATCTTGAAGATGTGATACTTCTAATTTAAATGTGGACAACTTTTACAATAAATGTAGCTTAATGCAGGTGTGATCACATTGGTGAGAAATGAAGATACTGATTAAATGTTCAATAGCATTAGATGACTGTCTTTATAAGTCTATAAGTCAAGCAGGTCAAAAACTGTTCCAAGAAATATGAATAAAGAGTAGGATGTACTTCATGTGGATAAACCTGCTGTTAATCTGTGAAACTAGTAGCATCTTGTGTTAGTATGAACTACTGGTTGATGACCATGTGGTTAGAACATAAATAACTAAGCAATAAGGTTTAGATCAGATAGTTTTCATAGAAATATGGCTTCATGAATGTATTTCTATATCATTAAACAACATTTAAGATTCAAGTCTATTTGGGTTTATTGAAAGAGACAATTAAAAGATTTGGTCATATTGTCAATCTTTATTTTCATCTATTAATCAAAGCATCAAAGCAAACATTTCTATAGTATCTAATAGTAATAAAACAGAACACATATCTAACACTGATACAACCTCTAGTCTACAGAGAGGATTGATACATGAACTACATGTCAAAGCAGAGGAACCAGCAGCCTCTCTCCACAGGGGTGTGTGACTGAAGGGTCCTACCCAGAACAGTCAGCCCTCCTCAGGGTCTTGATGACTGTAGTCTGGGATTCACGCTGGGCTTCGCAGGTCACCTCTCCTGCATTGGTCCACTCCTGGGCAGTGAGAGTCAGGGTGCTGCTCCAGCTGTACAGGCCGTCCTTCTCCAGGACCCCGGAACTCCTGTGTACCTCCTGATTCCTGTTGGTCCCATCCACCTTCCAGCTCATGGTCCAGTCTGAGGGGAAGCCCTTGTTGGCCAGACACATCAGGGTGGCTTTTTTTATACTGGACAGCTCCTCACTAGAGGGGGGCAGGACGGTGAGGGTGGGGGCACTGTTACCTGGAACAAAGACAACACATCAACTAAGTAACTACATCAAGTACAGCTACAGTAAGAGATTATCTTCAGCAAAGGACACAACAAAACAAACTGGCAACAGCCAAACAGAGAACACAGCTTAAAGTACACAGGGGATAATGAGGGAGATGGGTGACACCTGGAGGGGGGTGGAGGCAAGCACACAGACAGGTGAAACAGATCAGGGTGTGACATAACTAGAGTTACTAGTCATACGGTGTCAGTTATACATGTCACACAGATATTGTTTAGTAATCGATCTGATCAGAATAGCCGACTCATATTCATAGTATATTCATCACGTATCAACCATGTTTGATCATGAATCCGGTTACAACCATAACTGAGATGCAATGATAATTAAGACTATTTACAATACTATGAAATAGTTATCATACCAGAATTAAGTTATAGTCTGCATTCATGCAAACCAGACATACAAATAAACCTACAATTTATAATTTTGATAAATAATTATTTGAAAGAAGGCTCAGTCAAAAGCTACATTCAACCAAAAATATTTGAGTGAAAGATCTAAAATCCAACACAAACAGTAGTATACAATGCAACAACTATATCCAATATTATTAAATAGTTACCATACCAGAATTATACTCTGCAATCCATCAAACCAGACATATAAATAAACACCTACATTTTAACATTTTGGTTAAATAAAATGTTATTTGACAGAAGGCTTTGTCAAAAGTAATAGAAAAATCTATATTTTTTAGAAAGTAAAATATGTAAATTACAATATTTCCAAAGAGACAGAGTTTAAGAAACTAAAATATTAAAAAAATGTAAACAGAAAGAAATATGAAGAGAGCTTGTTACTTACTTCCAACATCAAGTCTGGTGCCGCCACCAAAAGTGTACCACAGTGATACAATCCCTATTACTGCTGGTACAAAAACCTCCTGCACATTTGGAAGCTGAATTTCTTCATACTGTGGTTCAAATCATTAACTATGTTATGAATTATTGTCAAAGAGGATTTAATCAACTCAATTTGAAATAAAGTGTTTTTAGTTGAGTTTTTCTTGACATTGAACAGAAACCTACTTTTATTTCTTGTACATTTCCTACTAGGTGCAGTATTTATTCATACAACTAATAAAAAATGTTGGACCAATCACTTAAAATCCATTTAAAATTTGTTGAGTAATATTAATAATATTAATATTATAATTGGCCATAGTGTGTTTAGGTCTTATGTATTTAAAAAAACAAAAATGTATTTTTTAAAAATCCTCAATATTGAGACAAATTTAATAGAGAAACTTACTCACAAATTCAAAAGATGAATGAAACAGTTAATTTTGTTGTTTACTTACTTCCAACATCAAGTCTAGTGCCGCTACCAAAAGTCCACCACAGTGATACAATCCCTATTACTGCTGGTACAAAAACCTCTCTGTGGAGATGATACAGCTGTTACAGTGAAGATCACTAGTACAGAATCATCATCAACACTAATACACTTTAACATCTTCCAGGTAGAACAAACATTTAATATTAGCTGTTTCTAGATAATACAAATATGAATTGGATCTTAAATCCAAGTATTAGTATTTTGTCCTTCTTCTGTGTATCAGGTATTCTCCTAGTCTGTAGGTACAGTGCAGCATTACATCCAATGTTGCTAGTATTCCTCCACATTGTCCATATGAAAGACAGCAGCAGCAGTAGTGATAGTGATCCATGTTGTATATTCCTTTATTAAAGATGTTGATCTCAGATGTAACAGTGGTGGTAGAGTCAAAGAGGACAGACAACACTAGCAGAGGAATCCTAGCAGCTTTAGTTTAGAGAAGTGTTCACTAAATGATTAGAGGAACTTACATGAGAGACCAAGCATGAGTGAACAGACAGTTCATTATATCTGATCATCATTAGAATAAACATATAATGTTGGTGAGACATAAAAGTTACCATGCATCAGGTATCTGAGTTATCAGTTACTGTTTGATGTTATTGAAGGGAAAGCAGGTAGCTAGCGGTTAGAGTGTTGGGCTAGTAACTGAAAGGTTGCTAGTTTGAATATCCGGGCTGATAATGTGAAAAATATGTTGATGTGCACTTGGCTCAAATTGCTCCAGGGTCACTGTTGACAATGGCAGACCCTGTCCTTGACCCTTGTCCACATTTCCAATTCACACGTGTGTAGAATAGGACACATATAAGCACCTCCCTAATTATTATTAAAGCAAGATCATACAGGACAAAATATATTCTAATGGTGGAAGCCTACTTGGAAACTGAAATAGATTTATAACACACATTTGCATAATGCATCTGCTCCAGTGCTCTAAGAGCATTTATAGCCCTGTGAGTTTAACACTTCATGACAGAGCTGTCCTTCATGACAACAGAACCCATAACAACCATGACTTTTATCACCATATTCATCTGGACACTTGCTTTCTGCTTTCAAGGTTAAAATTTTCAGACATTATTGTTGAAAATGAATTAAATCCACACCATCAACATGAATTATTCATTACTATATGTAAAATGTAATTCATATAAATGTTTTTATTCTATTTTTCAGAATCCAGAGGACAGATCACTGTGACTCAGACTCCTGCAGTGATAGCTGTTCTCTCAGGACAGACAGTCTCTATGAACTGTAAAACTAGCAGTAATGTGAATTCTAATATATATTATGACTTTCTAGCCTGGTACCAACAGAAACCTGGAGGAGCTCCTAAACTCCTTATATACTGGGCTAAAACACTTCAGTCTGGGACTCCATCTAGATTTAGTGGCAGTGGATCTTACAGTGACTTCACTCTGACCATCAGTGGAGTCCAGGCTGAAGATGCAGGAGATTACTACTGTCAGAGTGAACACAGTGGTCATGTGTTCACACAGTGATACAGAGCCGTACAAAAACCTTCCTCAGTCAGACTGCAGAGTGACTGTACTGCTACAGCTGGGACCTACTGCAGGTGCTGAGGGGGAAGAGACAGTGATATGGAACATTGGTCACTAGATGAGGTCAACCGTGGAATGTGACAATATGGTTAGAAAGCAATCATTCAGATCACATGACCATCATCATGGGGGTGGCAGGTAGCCTAGTGGTCAGAGCATTGGGCTAAAACCGAAAGGTTGCTGGATCGAATCCCAGAGCCTACAAGGTAAAAACCTGTCGATGTGTCCTTGATCAAGGCACTTAAACCTAATTTACTCCAGGGGCTCCGTACTACTATGGCTGTCCCTGTAGGTAGGCCGTCATTGTAAATAAGAATTTGCTCTTAACTGAAAAAAAAATCATCATAATGGTTATAGCTTGTTATATTTGTCATGGCCTTTAAGTGTATAAAAAAAGTTATTTGAAGTTTTGAAAGACATCACCTGTCCATAGACAAAGACAGATCTACAGAACAAAAAGTGTTAAGACATCAACATTACTTCAAAGTTAGAAACACTTCAGTTCCCAAAACAAGTCCTCATTCGGACCTCAATCAAATGTCTGATTTAAATGGATGTGATCTTCTAACATTATATGAGCAGGTTACTGACTGAGATCTGTGAATAAGACAAGATGCTCGACTCAGTCACGAGACAACAATAGACACTACATACACTTTCTACCCGTCACGATCGTGTGTGGAGACCAAGACGCAGCGCAGGGATATTAGTTCGACATTCCTTTTTTATTTACTACGTATTAAATTATAGGAGAACGAACTATACAACACAAACAAACATAATCCACAAACGTAATGTCCAAATGAAACTCGATTAATTAATAAACGTAACGTCCAAATGAATCCCGATAAATTAATAAACGTAACGTCCAAATGAAACCCGATTAATTAATAAACGTAACGTCCAAATGAATCCCGATAAATTAATAAACGTAACGTCCAAATGAAACACGATAAATTAATAAACGTAACGTCCAAATGAATCCCGATAAATTAATAAACGTAACGTCCAAATGAAACCCGATAAATTAATAAACGTAACGTCCAAATGAAACACGATATTATAAACGTAATGTGGCAACTCACTTGTGACTGGAGGAATAACGACCCACACAAAAGTGAAGGACAGACAAACACATATAGGATCCCTAATTAGAGACAATGCGGTGAAGCTGCCTCTAATTAGGGATCCAACCCAAAATCCACACAGAAACAGAAAGAATAGAAACTGTCAGACTCCGACCATAGCTACATAGAGAAGCAAATAGGCTTCTCTATGGCCAGAGCCTGACACTACCAGAGTTCGGGTCAATTACATTTAAATTCTCAAATTCAGGTAGTTCACTACAATTCCAATTTTAATTATCTTCAATACTTTTCAATTAGGATTTTTTACAACTTTTTTATTGGAGTTATTCACTTTTTGAGTTTAAATGGAATTGACCCCAACCCTGCCACCTACACTATCTACATATGGTTCATTCGGAAAGTATTCAGACCCCTTGCCTTTTTCCACATTTTGTTAAGTTACAGCCTCATTCTAAAATGGATTTATATTTCTCATTAATTAAATATTAATGACGCTTGGCACTCCTGTATTTGGGGAGTTTCTGCAATTCTTCTCTGCAGATCATTGGACGGGGAGCATCGCTGCACAGCTATTTTCAGGTCTCTCCAATGATGTTTTGATCGGGTTCAAGTACGGGCTCTGGCTGGGCCACTCCAGGACATTCAGAGACTTTTCCCGAAGCCACTGCTACATTGTCTTGGCTGTGTGCTTAAGGTCGTTGTCCTGTTGGAAGGTGAACCTTCGCACCAGTCTGAGGTCCTGAGTGCTCTGGAGCAGGTTTTCATCAAGGATCCCTCTGTACTCAATCCTGACTAGTCTCCCAGTCCCTGCCGCTGAAAAACATCCCCACAGTATGATGCTGCCACCACCATGTTTCACCGTAGGGATGGTGCCATATTTCCTCCAGACGTCATGCTTGGTATTCAGGCCAAAGAGTTCTTGGTGGCAAAGGGGCTGAATACTTATGTAAATAAGGTATTTCTGTTTTTTATTTTTAATACATTTGCCAAAAAAGGTAAAAAATCTCAGTGCAAGAGGTGTCACTACAATCCCTGGTTCAAATCCGTCCATGATTTGGAGTCCCATAGGGCGGTGCACAAGCGTCGTCTGGGTTTGGCCGGGGTAGGCCGTCATTGTAAATAAGAATTTGTTCTTAACTGACCTGCATAGTTAAAATAAGGTTCAATTAAAAAAATATATAGTGATGACATCAAAAACTATGAAATAACACATATGGAATCACTTAGTATCCAAAAAAGTGTTAAACAATTTTAGATTCTTCAAAGTAGCCATCCTTTGCCTTGATGACAGCTTTGCACACTCTTTGCATTCTCTGAACCAGCTTCATGAGGTAGTCACCTGGAATGCATTTCAATTAATAGGTGTGCCTTGTTACAAGTTAATTTATGGAATTTCTTTCCTTCTTAATTAGTTTGAGCCAATCATTGTGTACACAAGGTAGGAGTGGTATACAGAAGACAGCCCTAATTGGTAAAAGACCAAGTCCATATTATGCAAGAACAGCTCAAATAAGCAAAGAGTAATGACAGTCCATCATGACTTTAAGACATGAAGGTAAGTCAATACCGCAATTTTCAAGAACTTTTAATGTTTCTTCAAGTGCAGTCGCAAAAAACATCAAGCGCTATGATGAAACTGGCTCTCATGAGGACCGCCAAAGGAAAGGAAGATCCAGAGTTACCTCTGCTGCAGAGGACAAGTTCATTAGAGCTACCAGCCTCAGAAATTGGCAGTTAACTGCACCTCAGATTGCAGCCCAAATAAATGCTTCACAGAGTTAAATGCTTCACAGAGTTCAAGTAACAGACACATCTCAACATCAACTGTTCAGAGGAGACTGCATGAATCAGGCCTTCGTGGTTGAATTGCTGCAAAGAAACCACTACTAAAGGACACCAATAAGAAGAAGAGACTTGCTTGGACCAATAAACATAACCAATGGACATTAGAGCAGTGGAAATCTGTCCTTTGGTCTGATGAGTCCAAATTTGAGATTTTTGGTTCCAACCACCATGTATTTGTGAGACGCAGAATAGGTGAACGGATAAGCTCCGCATGTGTGGTTCCCACTATGAAGCATAGAAGATTGTCAGTGATTTAATTAGAATTCAAGGCACAGTTAACCAGCAAGGCTACAACAGCGTTCTGCAGCAATACGCCATCCCATCTGGTTTGCGCTTAGTGGGACTATGACCCTAAACACACCTCCAGGCTGTGTAAGGGCTATTTGACCAAGAAGGAGAGTGATGGAGTGCTGCATCAGATGACATGGCCTCCACAATCACCAAGCCTGAACTCAATTGAGATGGTTTGGGATGAGTTGGATCACAGAGTGAAGGAAAAGCAGTCAACAAGTGCTCAGCATATGTGGGAACTCCTTCAAGACATTCCAGGTGACTACCTCATGAAGCTGGTTGAGAGAATGCCAAGAGTGTGCAAAGCTGTCATCTAGGCAAAGGGGGGCTACTTTGAAGAATCTTATTGTTGTTTAACACTTTTTTGGTTACTACATGTTATTTTGTAGTTTTGATGTCTTCACTATTATTCTACAATGTAGAAAATAGTAAACACAAAGAAAAACCCTTGAATGAGTAATATTCCAAACTTTTGACTGCTACTGTATGTGTTATGTCTTCTTCCCTAATTACATTACGGCATATCTATTGTGTCTCCATTCCTACATCCACCATAGAGGTTAAAAGCAGACAGTCCCTCACATCTGGCCCAGTCCAGTGTATTTCAGGCAGTGAAACTGTTCAACTGCTAGACTCATACTGTAGCTGTGGGAGTGAAACTGTGATTTGCATAGACAGGGCTGGGTGGTTCTGCTTGTCCCAGAATAGAGCATCACTGTCACCAGATGTTCACTCTGTAAAATATAATGGAGATGTGTAGAATACACATTGTTGAAAACCATTGCTAAAACATCTAATATAATGACATCATATTAGGAATTAAACATTATAAATATATATGTTATGGAAAGTAACTGTTTAGCAGTGTGAGTTCTGAGAGAAGATCTTAGAGGTTTATTATCAAATATCACTAATTATTATCACTGGTATTGGTGCTACAGTATAACTGTCAGGCTCTGGTCATAGGGAAGCCTTTGGCTCCTCTATTTATCTAGGACAAACAGTCTCTCTGAACTGTAAAACTAGCAGTAATATGTATAGTAATTGTTACAATGGTCAGTCATGGGGCCATCAGTGTCTATCCTGGTACCAACAGAAACCAGGAGAAAAACCCAAACTCATGATGCTCCCAGGAAACACACTCCATTCTGGGACTCTAGATCCACCATTAGTGAAGTCCAGGCTGAAGATGTAGGAGATTACTACTGTCAGAGTTTACACAGTGGAGCCGTACAAAAACCTCCCTCAGTCAGACTGCACTGTAACTGTACTGCTACAGCTGGGACCTACTGCAGGTGCTGAGGGGAGGAGATGATCCAGTACATTGACTCAGTGTGTAGCAGAGCTGAACAACAATAGAGTCAAACTAGAGTTATGTCTAGAAGACCTTAGATCATAACTGATCACTAAATGTTTCTCCTGACCATTAACTACATGTTGACTCTGTTGAGTAAGTCAAGAAAAACCATCAAACATTCTGCATAGAGGTGATATGCAATGATCAATACCCCTTAAGATGACCTGTGTTTTGCTAGAATTTAATCAACATGATTCAAACACATACAATAAACCCCCTAAACATTACCCATACATCCTCCCACACACCACAGTGGTAGTTCCAGAGAGCAGCAGTTGAAGCAGGAGACTGGAGATGTCAGAGCTCTGGATATCTCTAAGAAAATATCTTTAAGAAATTTCCCCCTCGGGGATCAATAAAGTATCTATCTATCTATCTCCCCTTTAGATCAGAGTCAGTCAGCAGCATCTCACAGTCCACTCACAGACTGCAGTTACCGACCCTGACCACTGGAGACAGAAAGCAGATACTATCTGGTCTAATAACAATATACTCAATTTGTAGATGTCTGTAATCAATATATCAGTCCCCATTCAGCACTGATATCAGCAACCATAGTGATTATATAGTTATCATGTTTCTACATCACATCATATGACATTTATTAGTTTGACTCTCCAGGAAGACTATTTACATATATCACACTTTGCATAGACAGCACATGCTTCAGTGGTCTGGGAGTGTTTATAGCCCTGTGAGTTTAACACTTCATGACAACAGAATTTCAACGATGACTTTTACCATGAGCTTTTTGTGGATATTGATGTTCTTAATTCAGGGTGAGATTTTACAATTTAATGCTCTAATAATGACTTTCTAATCAAAATATGTAATATAGAAATTGCCTCTGCCTTGACAGAATTAGATACATGAAAATGTACACAAAAACATGTTTGAAATAAAATATTCTTAAATGTCTATTTCAGAATCCAGAGGACAGGTCACTGTGACTCAGACTCCTGCAGTGAAAGCTGTTCTCCCAGAACAGCCAGTTATTATAAACTGTAAAACCAGTGTGCATGTATATGATGGTTGTCCTGGGTTTTACAAATGTATGGCCTGGTATCAACAGAAACCTGGAGGAGCTCCTAAACTCCTGATACACTCTTCAAACCAACGTCTGTCTGGGACTCCATCTAGATTCAGTGGCAGTGGAACTCATAGTGACTTCACTCTGACTATCAGTGGAGTCCAGGCTGAAGATGCAGGAGATTACTACTGTCAGAGTTACCACTATCTCAATAGTAAAGATGTGTTCACACAGTGATATAGAGCCGTACAAAAACCTCCCTCAGTCAGACTGCAGTGACTGAGGGAGAAGAGATAGTGACATGGAACACTGGTCAACTGTGACATGACAATGAGTTCAACTGTGACATGACAATGAGTTCAACTGTGACATGACAATGAGTTCAACTGTGACATGAAAATATGGTTAGAAAGCAATCATTCAGATCACATGACCATCACCATCATTAACAAGCATGGTTATGTCTGTCTGATCTGGGTGATTAATGACCAAGGCTCAGCGCTACTTAAGTCTGACATGTTTTATTTGAGCGAACTTAGCAAACAGAATAACAAACGAAGGAAGTACCACGACCGGAACGTGCGTGTGTTGTCACAACGACCAATAACATTACAAACAATAATCCACAAAGTAGGTGGAACAGGTTACAACATAAATAGGTTCCCCAATTAGAGACAATGGTAAACAGGAACCCTGGACTGGCCTCCTGATTCCTGTTGGTCCCATCCACTTTCCAGCTCATGGTCCAGTCTGAGGGGAAGCCCTTGTTGGCCAGACACATCAGTGTGGCTGTTGTTGTACTGGACAGCTCCTCACTAGAGGGGGGCAGGACGGTGAGGGTGGGGACACTGTTACCTGGAACAAAGACAACACATCAACTAAGTAACTACATCAAGTACAGCTACAGTAAGAGATTATCTTCAGCAAAGGACACATCAAAATAAAATGATTTGGAAATGCCCTCTATATAAGAGTTTAAAAGTTAGATTGTTTTAAAGATGTTGAGAAAACAATGATACAAAAAAGATTTATGAACCAAAAAAGTATAAAGTGCTCAAATAACTAGAGTTACTAGTCATACGGTGTCAGTTATACATGTCATACAGATAATATTTAGGAATGTATCTGATCAGAATATTCTACTCATATTCATAGTATTTTCATCACATATCAACCATGTTAGATCATGAAGTCGGTTACAACCATGAGACCTTTTGTCTTCACACTAACAGTGAAGTCTACCATGAACACAATGCAATAATGATTAATACTATATACAATACTATCATTATACCAGAAATAGGAGTGATATTTAGCAATTATACAAATCAGACATACAAAAACGACAATTTATCATTTTGTGAGCCCACTCCCTTGGCTGAGAAGCAACCCCACACATGAATGGTCTGAGGATGCTTTACTGTTGGCATGACACAGGACTGATGGTAGCGCTCACCAAGGTGTTTTCCGGGTGGCCCAAACAATCGGAGAGGGGATTCATCAGAGAAAATGACTCTACCCCAGTCCTCAGCAGTCCAATCCCTGTACCTTTTGCAGAATATCAGTCTGTCCCTGATGTTTTTCCTGGAGAGAAGTGGCTTCTTTGCTGCCCTTCTTGACATCAGGCCATCCTCCACAATTTTCGTCTCACTGTGCATGCAGATGCACTCACACCTGCCTGCTGCCATTCCTGATTAAGCTTTGCACTGGTGGTGCTCCGATCCCGCAGCTGAATCAAATTTAGGAGACGGTCCTGGTGCTTGCTGGACTTTCTTTGGCACTCTGACGCCTTCTTCACAACAATTGAACCTCTCTCCTTGAAGTTCTTGATGATCCTATAAATGGTTGATTTAGGTGCAATCTTACCAGCAGCAATATCCTTGCCTGTGAAGCCCTTTTTGTGCAAAGCAATGATGACGGCACGTGTTTCCTTGCAGGTAAATATGGTTGACAGAGGAAGCACCACCCTCCTTTTAAAGCTTCCAGTCTGTTATTCTGACTCAATCAGCATGACAGAGTGATCTCCAGCCTTGTCCTCGTCAACACTCTCTCACCTGTGTTAACGAGACAATCACTGACATGATGGCAGCTGGTCCTTTTGTGGCAGGGCTGAAATGCAGTTGAAATGTTTTTGGGGGATTAAGTTTTCATGGCAAAGAGGGACTTTGCAATTAATTGCAATTCATCTGATCACTCATGACATTCTGGAGTATATGCAAATTGCCATCATTAACACTGAGGCAGCAAACTTTGTGGAGAAAACGTATATGTATATATATACAGTTGAAGTCGGAAGTTTACATACACTTAGGTTGATGTCATTAAAACACATTTTTCAACCACTCCACAGATTTCATGTTGTAAGGGCCTGACTGAGGCCAGGTCCCTGACTCCCTCTAGGGGGAGTGGGATGGCCACAGTCAGGTCCTGACATTCACAGGGTTGGGTTATTGGTGATCCCCAATTAGAGACAGCTGTCTTGAGTTGTCTCTAATTGGGGATTCTATTTATGTGCACTGCACGTCCACCTGCGTGTGGATCATTGTTTGTTCGTCTGCACGCAACGTCACGGGTTAGTACGTTTGTTCATTGTCTGTATTATTATTAGTAGTATTAATAAAACATGTTTGCACCGTCCTCTCGCTCTGCGCCTCGTTCCCTCAACACTCACCATGACACATGTTAACAAACTATAGTTTTGGCATGTCGGTTAGGACATCTACTTTGTGCATGACACAAGTCATTCTTCCAACAATAGTTTACAGACAGATTATTTCACTATCACAATTCCAGTGGGTCAGAAGTTTACATACACTAAGTTGACTGTGCCTTTAAACAGCTTGGAAAATTCCAGAAAATAATGTCAAGGCTTTAGAAGTTTCTGAGGCTAATTGACATCATTTGAGTCAATTGGAGGTGTACCTGTGGATGTATTTCAAGGCCTACCTTCGGACGTAGAGAGAGCTAGAAGGTGGAGGGTTGTTTTTTGGTTGTTTGACAAGTTAACGTTGGAGTGATTTTGTAAGTTTTGTTTGTTTGACAAGTTTAGGGAGGTGGTCGTCATGGCAGGAAGTTCAGATGGAAGTTATAACTCAATGAATGATGAAGGTATTTCAGAGAACGGAAAATGTACAATGGTTAAGAAAAAGCAAAAAAAATAAGATGGGGCAAAAGGAGGACGGCGGGTTAAATAGTGGTGGGGAAATATGAGTAGTGATAACAGACCAGTAAAACGTAGGACAACAAGAGAGGATGAAATGTAAGATTACAAAGTGATGGTGTATTCGGAACCTTTAGGGAAATATTTTCATCCAATACAATTGACAAGTTGCCAAACCGGTTGTGTCACGAGTGGGTGTAGAGAGAGACCAAGGAGCAGCGCAGCGATAGTTCGACATCGTTTATTAAATGATAAAACAACAAATGTCACAAACTATATAAACAAAAGGCAATGAACAAGAACGGAAAAAACACACTTACTGGGGAATATAATGACCCACACATAGGTGGCTGTGATTGGTGCCTAAATGCAATCCCCAATCAGAGACAGCCCTGTACAGCTGTCTCTGATTGAGGATCATTACTCCCCTAGTTAGGGTGTGAGGGTTCGACTGTGGTTCTACCACTCCCCTTATAGGTCTAGCCACAGCCAAACCCTCACAGGTATCTCCTTTGATGTCATTCTAATGCCCACAATCCAGTCTAGTAGGTGGCGGTAATGCACCTTTGAGATGAGTTGCCAACCGCCAATAAAACCTGAAAGAAGAAGAACCCTCACAGGTTGGTTCTGGAAAAATACTGATTGTGGTTAATAGTAAAATGCAACAAGAGAAAATTCTGAACATGGAGTCACTTAATGGAGGAAGTGTCAAGTGTCATATACCAGGTGCTGAGGCCAAACTGAGGGGGGAAATTGCAGGTATTGACTTGATGGTAACTATGGAGGAAATTAAAGTTGTTGAAAGGAGGGAAAGTGTTTGAAGCAAAAAGTGGAACATGACAATCTAGTTAAGACGCAGTGTGTACATGAAGGTTTGATTACTGATAAAACAATGATGGTAAATCGAATTGAATTCATAGCCTTTGTTTGCAAGGCGATAAATTGTTGCTCAGTGCATAAAAGCAGGACGAGAAAGTAGTTAAGACGGCTCAGGAAATTCTGTTTTGATAAGGCTGATTGGGAAATGTTTTATACTGAATGTGAAATAGAGGTTAATAAAGTATCTTTGGAAGGATCTGTTAATGAATGTGTTCATGAATTGAGTTTGTCTGTATTGAAAGCTGCAACAATGGCCATTCCTATAAGAGGGGGAAGAGGTGGTCAACGAAGGATCGTTCCATGGTGGAATGAAGAATGTGGCAAGGTCATACAGGGTCGTGAGGAGGCATATGAAATACTAAAGAATAACATGACAGTTAATAATATGATAGAGTTACAAAGAAAGAAAGCAAAAGTGAGGAAAGTTATTAAAATGGCAAAGAGAGGGGCATGGCGTGACTTCTGTTCATCTATAGGAAGAGACTCAGCTAGGGGATGTGTGGAAAATGTTAAAAAGTATGATGGGAAAAGGTAAAACGGTAAACATACCAGTATTAAAAAAGTAGAGGTTATGGCTGTAACTAGTAAAGAAAAAGCAAATGTGTTGGGAAATGTCTTTGCAGCAATACATGAAGCAGATCATTTAAGTGATGAAAGCAAAAGATGAGAATACATGATGTGTACAGGAAAAAGGGAGATTCAGAGGAAGAGTTAGATGTAGAATTGAATATGTTTGAATTGAATAGTGCTATGGAGGGATGTGGTACAACGGCTCCAGGTGAGGATCGTTTGTGTTATATTATGTTTAAACATATGTCAGATGGTGTATTAGAGAAGATACTTAGGGTATTTAATAAAATATGGAAAGTAGGAATATTTCCAGGTGGATGGAAACACGCGGTGGTACTGCCTTTAGTAAAGCCTGGTAAGGATCCATCAAGTCCAGATAGTTATAGACCAATTGCACTTACCTCTAATTTGTGCAAGTGAATGGAAAAGCTTATTGTAAATAGATTAATGTATTATTTGGAGCAGAAGAGTTTGTTGAGTCCATGCCAGAGTGGTTTTAGGAAAGGTAGAACAACTGTAGATGCATTAGTTAAAGTGAGTAATGAGATTGAAAAGGCACTGGCCACAAAAGAAGTGCTTTCTGTGGTGTATTTTGACATTGAGAAAGCATACGACACCATGTGGTGTAACGAATGCCCCACGCAGAGCACCAGTCCCTCCTCCTCTCCAGCGATCATCCTCGCCGGCGTTCTAACCGGCGGTCGGGGGAAGATGGTAGCAACACCCTGATGACCCACACCTGTTCCTCATCGGTCATCAGGGTCACTATTTAACTCCATGTTTTCTGTTCAACCCTTGCGGGTTATTAGTCTTTCTTTGTGTATTGCTGTCTTTCGTGTAATTAAATATCCTCAATACTTCTATTTCCTCTTTCTCGCTCATTCTTAGCCTCATCACTCACTTTCACCCCTCGCAATATCACAGAATAACCCGCCCAACCAGAGGCACCTTTTATTTTATTTTCACCTACCTGTTGTCGTCTTCACCGTTAACTCTCTTTTCTTTGCTCACTACTATCCCTAGGTCTCCATGGACGAGCACGGAGGGGGAGCTGGAGCACCCGGCAGGTCACCAGAGCTGGAGGAGGGGCTCCAAGCCATGGAGGCACAGGTCGCCGGGTTGGTTACTGCTCTCGGGGATATGATGTCTCTCATGGCGGCACGATCGAGCGGGGAACCTCGGCACGTCCCGAGAGGAGAACTCCGGAGAGCCACCCCAGATAAGTACGATGGCAATCCGGAGTGTTGTCGTGGGTTCCTTCTTCAGTGCGAGCTGTATTTGGGCGATCAGCCAGTGCCAGACTCGGAGAAGGTCCACACGATGATCACTCTCCTCACGGGGCGTGCACTCGAGTGGGCAACGTCACTGTGGGAGAGCGGATCCGAAGAGTTACGGTCGGTTCCTAAATTCGTCGCTCAGTTCCGAGCTGTATTTGACCATCCAGCGGAGGGGAGAGATGCGGGCGAGCGGATTATGTGCCTTGCCCAGGGGAAGGGCACGGCCTTGGAGTATGCTCTGTCATTCCGGACGCTGGCGGCGTCCAGTGGGTGGAACGAGCCGGCTCTTAGGACCGCCTTCCGGAGGGGGCTACGGGTGGAGGTCCAAATGGAGCTGGCCTGTGTGAGTCAATCCATGCCCCTGGACGCCTACATCACCCGGGCCATTGCCATCGACGGTCAGCTCCGAGACCGTGACCAACTGGCGCGCCGAGCGCATTCTCCCCTTCCTCGATCCGAGCCGGAACATGAGCCGATGGAGGTGGGGATCACGAGACTCTCCGCGGAGGAGAGAGAGCGACGGAGTCGACAGGGGCTTTGTCTGTACTGCGGGGAGAGGGGTCATGTCAGGAGGGCATGCCCCTCTGTGCCAGCAGGACGCAGGAAAGGGGTAAGTGGCCGGATGGCACAGGTGGGCACAGTAAGTGTTCTACGTGCTGAGAAAATCACCAGACCTTTCTGCTGCTCAGTTGTGCTGTCTGGTGACTTCCCCGATCATGTGTCCACAGCCCTGATTGACTCCGGAGCGGCGGGGAGTTTCATTGACCGGACTTTAGTTGACGCTCTCCGGCTGCCGTTGCGCCGTTTGAGGTCCTCCCTGCCAGTTCAAGCTCTGGATGGACGGCCGGTGGGTTCCGGTTCCGTTACCCACGTTACCCGTCCAGTCACCCTCACCATACACGGCTGCCATCGAGAGAGGCTGGAATTGCTGGTGATCTCGTCGTCCATACATCCGGTCATCTTGGGACTTCCCTGGCTCCAACAGCACAACCCCACCATCAACTGGAGCGCACAGAGGATTCTGGGATGGTCGGATAAATGTAGGAAGACCTGTATTACATCGACGGTAGGGGCTACATCAGTGGAAAGTCCGGAGAGTGCCCTCACGGGGAACATTCCGCCCGAATATGAAGATCTACGCGGGGTGTTCTCCAAAGAAAAAGCCAAATGTCTCCCTCCACACCGTGCTTGGGACTGTGCCATCGACCTGATGCCTAGTGGCGTGCCTCCCCGGAAACGTATATATCTGCTCTCTATGGTCGAAACGGATAATATGGAGACATATATCCGAGAGGCACTGGAGCAGAGGCATATTCGCCATTCTACATCCCCTGCTTCAGCTAGCTTTTTTTTGTGAAAAAGAGGGACGGGGGATTAAGGCCGTGCATTGACTATCGCGGACTAAATGAGGTGACAACGAAGTTCCGATATCCAATGCCCCTCGTTCCTGGGGCCATAGAGCAGCTACGGGGAGCTCGTTTCTTCACCAAGCTAGACCTCCGGAGTGCATACAACCTTATACGAATCCGGGAGGGAGATGAGTGTAAGACCGCAGTGATGCCATACGGACTCGCCAATGCCCCAGCGGTATTCCAGTCTTTTCTGAATGAGGTATTTCGGGATATGTCGGGGAGGTATGTAGTCGTATATATCGATGATATCCTAGTGTACTCCCCGACGTTCTCAGACCACGTGACGCACGTTCGTGCTGTCCTCCGCCGTTTATTACAGAATCAGCTGTATGTCAAGGAGGAAAAATGCGCCTTCCACCAAACGGCCGTCTCCTTCCTCGGGTACCGTATTTCTCCGGAGGGGGTGAAGATGGAGGAGTTGAAGGTGGAGGCAGTCAGGTCATGGCCAGTCCCTCGGGACATTAAAGGACTCCAAAGCTTCCTTAGTTTCGCCAACTTTTACCGCCGGTTTATCAAGGGCTATAGCTCTATCGCAGCGCCACTCACGTCGTTGTTGAAAGGAAACCCTCAACGCCTCGCCTGGACCCCGAGTGCCAAGAAGGCATTTCTCGACCTGAAGGGCCGATTCACCACCGCTCCTCTGATCCGCCATCCAGACCCGCTTAAGCCCTTCACGGTCGAGGTAGACGCATCGGAGGTCGGGGTAGGGGCGGTCCTCTCCCAGCAGCAGGGGAACCCTCCCCTGCTATACCCCTGTGCGTACTTTTCCAAAAAGCTGACTGCTGCGGAGAGGAACTTCGACGTGGGTGACCGAGAGCTACTGGCGGTAAAGTTGGCATTGGAGGAGTGGAGACACTGGCTAGAGGGCGCTCATGAGCCGTTCACTGTCCTGACGGATCATCGGAACCTGGAGTACGTCAGGGCAGCCCGGCGCCTTAACCCCCGACAGGCCCGCTGGACATTGTTTTTTGAGCGCTTCCAGTTCACCCTGACCTATCGCCCGGGAACAAAAAACGACAGGGCGGACGCACTCTCCCGCATCCACGACCGGGGGGCAGAGATGAGGCAGGACGTCCTGATCCTGCCTCCATCATGTATTGTGGGACCCGTCTCCTGGGACATCGACACGGATATCCAACGAGCAGGGAGACGGGATCCTACCCCAGCAACCTGCCCTCCGGGGAAGGTTTACGTTCCAAGGAGAGTGCGGGGAAGGCTGGTAACCTGGGCACACACAACACCTGCCACCGGGCACCCAGGTATCAGTCGGACCCTGGAGGCGCTCCGGGATAAGTATTGGTGGCCGGGCATGGGGAGGACTGTGCGTCATTATGTACTGTCTTGTGTGGTGTGCGCACAGTCCAAGGCGCCGAGAACGGCTCCAACAGGAAAGCTCCATCCCCTACCAGTACCTCAGCGGCCTTGGACTCACATCGCGGTAGATTTCAGCAGAGGGGAAAACCACCATCGCCGTGGTAGTGGACAGGTTCTCTAAGATGGTGCGCTTCATATCACTACCCGGCCTCCCCTCTGCTCTCCAGTTTGCTGAGGTGCAGTATGGACTTCCGGAGGACATCGTGTCTGACCGGGGTCCCCAGTTCACCTCTCGTGTGTGGAAGGCGTTCATGTCCAAACTGGGAGTTGCGGTCAGTCTCACATCCGGGTACCACCCTCAGGCGAATGGGCAAGCGGAGCGCACCAACCAAGAACTGGGGAGGTTCCTTCGGGCGTATTGCATGGAACAGCCAGGTGAGTGGACCCGTTTCCTTCCCTGGGCGGAATACGCTCAGAACTCCCTGCGCCACGCCTCCACTGGTCTGACCCCCTTCCAGGTGGTACTGGGTTTTCAGCCCCGTTTGTGCCCCTGGGGGAGGGGTTCTGGTGAAGTTTAGGCGGTGGAGGAGTGGTTTGGGAGGGCTGAGGGAGTCTGGTTCGCTGCTAGGGTCCGTCTAGGCGGCGGAGTGAGGCTCCAGTGTTCCTCCCAGGGGATAAAACCTGGCTGTCCACGAGGAAACTCCAGCTCCGTTTGCCCAGTCATAAGCTAGAACCCCGGTATGTGGGACCATTCACGGTCCTTCGGAGAGTGAACGAGGTCACCTATAGGTTGAGACTCACACCACCTTATAACAACCTGTCTCCCTCTTTCCATGTCTCTCTCCTCAGACCGGTGGTTCCTGGTCCACTAGGGGGGTCCGGACCTGCAGTGGCGCCTCCACCACCAACGTAGGTAGCTGGGGGTCTGGCATATCGAGTGGACAAGGTGTGGACTGGGCGGGATACGGCCCTGAGGAGCGTAGCTGGGTTCGGGCGGCGGACATCTGCGATCCGTCGCTTACCACAGAGTTCCATGCTCTCCGTCCGGATCGACCAGCACCTCGCCCTCGGGGTCGTCCAGAGCGCCAGCGAGTGGCGACGTTGGGAGCCGCGCCTAGGGAGGGGGGTACTGTAACGAATGCCCCGCGCAGAGCACCGGTCCCTCCTCCTCTCCAGCGATCATCCTCGCCGGCGTTCTAACCGGCGGTCGGGGGAAGATGGTAGCAACACCCTGATAACCCACACCTGTTCCTCATCGGTCATCAGGGTCACTATTTAACTCCAAGTTTTCTGTTCAACCCTTGCGGGTTATTAGTCTTTCTTTGTGTATTGCTGTCTTTCGTGTAATTAAATATCCTCAATACTTCTATTTCCTCTTTCTCGCTCATTCTTAGCCTCATCACTCACTTTCACCCCTCGCAATATCACATGTGGAGGGAAAGTCTGTCAATAAAATTGAAAAAATTAGGGATCGGTGGCAATTGGATAATGGATTTTTTGTTTGACCAAACTTTTCAGGTTAGAGTAAGGAAATGTGAGATAGTAAATGGTGCACCGCATGGCAGTGTCATCAGTCCTATATTATTTTCAGTTATGATAGATGATATTTATGGAAGAGTAGAACCTGGGATAAGCACAGCTTTATACGCGGATGATGGAGCCATATGGAATAGAGGTGGAAATATTCCGTTTGTAATGAGAAAAATGCAAGAGGCTGTAACAGTGGTTGAGGATTGGTCGTTAACAAGGGGATTTAAACTCAATTACAAAATCATGCCATATGTTGTTTACTAGGAAAAACCGTTAAGGAAGACAATATTATGAAATTATATGGACAAAGATTAGATAAGGTAACCGAGTTTAAATATCTAGGTTTATGGTTAGATTAGAAACTTACATGGAGAACACATATATCAAGTATAGAAACAAAGTGTAAAAAGGTCTTAAAACTAATGAGAACAATAGTAGGTAGGGACTGGGGAACAGAAAGGCAATCATTACTGGATATTTACAGATCATTAATTAGATCTACATTGTTTTGTGTATGGATATTAAAACAACACTGTCAAAATTAGATCGAAAACAGTCAAGGGCACTTAGAATATGTACTGGAGCATTTAAAACAACACCGGTGGAGGCATTACAAATAGATCCGGGGGAAATACCATTGTCACTTAGAAGAGATAAACTAGGGATCATGGGAAACTCAAAAGGGATTAACAAAGACCTCAGAAAAAAAATTGTAGACCTCCACAAGTCTGGTTCATCCTTGGGAGCAATTTCCAAACGCCTGAAGGTACCACGTTCATCTGTACAAACAATAGTACTGTAAGGTTTATGTTCAGAGAGGTCTCTGGAAACCTTTATGGTTTTCAGGTTTGGTGTCCAGAGACCTCTCTGGAAAACTCTATGTTTCTGTTTTGGAATTGGTCCCCAACTAAAGGCAGCTGCACTGCATTGCTTCTAAATGTGGAGCCTATTTATGTTCAGCTTTCACTCCTGTGTTTTTGTGTGTGTTTCATTTTGGTTTTGTTTCACGCTGGTTCATGGTCGCGGTCTCGCCTTTTATTATTTTTGTGCTTTCGATTTAATAAAAAGGAATGTCTTCGCACTACAGCTCTGTGCCTCGGCTCCTGTTTCCTAGCGATCGTGACAAGTTTGCCAGTATAAACACTATGGGACCACGCAGCCGTCATAGCGTTTAGAAAGGAGACGTGTTCTGCCATACTACGGTTTGTAACTGTACATGGGGACAAAGATTGTACTTTTTGGAGAAATGTCCTCTGTCTGATGAAACAAAAGTAGAACTGTTTGGCTATAATGACCATCGTTATGTTTGGAGGAAAAAGGGGGAGGCTTGCAAGCCGAAGAACACCATCCCAAACGTGAAGCACGGGGGTGGCAGCATCATGTTGTGGGGGTGCTTTGCTGCAGGAGGGGCTGTTGCACGTCACAAAATAGATGGCATCATGAGGAAGGAAATTTTGGTTGATATATTGAAGCAACACCTTAAGACATCAGTCAGGTAGTTAAAGCTTGGTCGCAAATGGGTCTTCCAAATGGACAATGACCCCAAGCATACTTCCAAAGTTGTGGCAAAATGGCGTAAGGACAACAAAGTCAAGGTATTGGAGTGGCCATCACAAAGCCCTGACCTCAATCCTAAAGCACATTTGTGGGCAGAACTGAAAAGTGTGTGCGAGCAAGGAGGCCTACAATCCTGACTCAGTTACACCAGTTCTGTCAGGAGGAATGGGCCAAAATTCACACAACTTATTGTGAGAAGCTTGTGGAAGCCTTCCCGAAACGTTTGACCCAAGTTAAACAATTTAAAGGCAATGCTACCAAATACCAATTGAGTGTATGTAAACTTGGACTAGGAATTCCACTGGGAATGTGATGAAAGAAAATAAAAAATAAATCCTTCTCTCTACTATTATTCTGACATTTCACATTCTTAAAGTAAGGTTGTGATCCTAACTGACCTAAGACAGGGAATTTTAACTAGGATTAAATGTCAGGAATTGTGAAAAACTGAGTCTAAATGTATTTGGCTAAGACTTATGTAAACTTCCATCTTCAACTATATATATATACTCCGGACTCCAACGTTGCTCCTCCTAATATTTATATACATTTTTAATTCCATTATTTTACTTTTACTTTATATTTGACTACTGGGAACACAAGCATTTCACTACACCTGCAATAACATCTGCTAAATAAGTGTATGCAACCAATACAATGTGATTTAATTACATTTATGGATTTTACAGTGTTTTAACTGCCATTCATTGTCATGTTTTGGTGTTGAGTCTCATATGTATACTGTATGTATGCTGCTCTCTTGGCTAGGGCTCAGTTGAAAAATATGTACATCTCAATGGGAATTATCTGGTTAAATAAACAATAAATAAATTAAATGAAATCTTAAAATGTAGAGGAGATTCTGTGTTTTAATGTACTGTACAGAGTCCCAGTGTATCTGATCAGAGACACAGGAGAGGAGGGAGGAAGCTGAACTCAGTCAGGAACAGAGTAGCAGTCCTGCACAGTGGAGCCCCTCTTCTCTCAGAGGCAGTCCAGTATTCAATCCACTATGTCCACAGAGACCACGGCACTAACACTACTCTACCTGCAGGGGGCGACACATGACCAATAATCATTTGGAGGTGGAAAATAACTAGTATTCCTCTTTTCCTTCGATATCAATATGTTACCATACCATATTGTCATAATACTAATCAACAGACAAAGTTATATAATAATATGTGTTACTTTTATTTTATTTTCTCCAGTATTCATTATGGTTTAGTCTTGCTGAACAACATTGGTAGTGATCATATGATATAGTACTTAAACCAGTAATAGCATTGTGTTTATACCCTTTTTATTAACGTAATTTATTGACATATTATTATGGACTTCTATGATTATTAGGTGACAATTGTAGGAGCAAGATCATCAGATTGTAATGGACTCTCAGTTCTAATCTGATGGATCCTTAGTGGTCTAAGTTTACTGAATAATGGTGGATGGGGAGAAGACCAGAAGATTATTTGCATAGTGATGATGCTCTGCATAGACAGCACATGCTTCAGTGGTCTGAGAGTGTTTATATCCCTGTGAGTTTAACACTTCATGACTGAGAGCTGTCCTTCATGACAACAGAACCCACAACAACCATGACTTTTATCACCATCTTCATCTGGACACTTGCCCTCTGCTTCAAGGGTAAGTAGAATTCAGTTCTGTTTGTTTAATGAAAAGTAAATAATTTGAGTGAACTACAAGGTTGTTGAGAACGTGTTATTAATGCATGGTGATATTTGTTTTCTCTGTTTCAGAATCCAGAGGACAGATCACTGTGACTCAGACTCCTGCAGTGAAAGCTGTTCTCCCAGGAGAGGCAGTCTCTCTGAACTGTAAAACCAGCAGTAATGTGTATAGTAATTGTCACAATGGTCAGTCATGGGGCCATCAGTGTCTATCCTGGTACCAACAGAAACTAGGAGAAAAACCCAAACTCATGATGCTCCCAGGAAACACACTCTATTCTGGGACTCCATCTAGATTCAGTGGCAGTGGATCTGGAAGTGACTTCACTCTGACCATCAGTAAAGTCCAGGCTGAAGATGCAGGAGATTACTACTGTAAGAGTTGGCACTATCCCAACAGTGTCTGGGTGTTCACACAGTGATTCAGAGCAGTACAAAAACCTCCCTCAGTCAGACTGCACAGTGACTGTACTGCTACAGCTGGGACCTACTGCAGGTGCTGAGGGTAGGAGACAGTGATATGGAACACTGGTCACTAGATGAGGTCAACTGTGACATGTGACAATATGGTTAGAAAGCAATCATTCAGATCACATGACCATCATCATGGGGGCGGCAGGTAGCCTAGTGGTCAGAGCATTGGGCTGAAACCGAAAGTTGCTAGATTGAATCCCCGAGCCGACAAGGTGAAAATCTGTCGATGTGTAGTTGAGGAAGGCACTTAACCCTAATTTGCTCCAGGGGCGCCATACTACTATGGCTGTCCCTGTAGGTAGGCTGTCATTGTAAAACCATCATAATGGTTATATTTGTCATGGCCTTTAAGTGTATATAGAAGTTTTGAAACACAATACCTGTCCATATTCAAAGACAGATCTACAGAAGTTAAACAAAAGGTGTTATGACATCAACATTACTTCAAAGTTAGAAAAACTTCAGTCCTCCAAAACAAGTCCTCATACTGACCTCAATCAAATGTCTGATTTAAATGGATATGATCTTCTAACATTATATGAGCAGGTTACTGACTGAGATCTGTGAATTAGACAAGATGCTGGACTCAATAGACACTACATATACTTTCTACCAGAGTTCTTGTCAATTACATTTAAATTCAGGAAATACACTAAAACTCAAATTCCAGGTCTCTTCAATCATTTTCTATTTCAACATTTTGAAATTGAATTGCAGTTTGGTTTGAGTTTACTGGAATTTAAATGGAATTGACCCCAACCCTGCTATCTACACTAAACTATCTACAATATCTACACTACACTATCTATCTATCTACACTATGCTATCTATACCATACTATCTATCTACACTAGACTATCTATATTATCTACATACACTATCTATACTATCTATCTACACTACACTATCTACACTACAGAATCTATACAATACTATTTACACCATCTACATACACTACATACGGGGTGGCAGGTAGCCGAGTGGTTAGAGTGTTGGGCCCGTAACCGAAAGGTTAATATTTTGAATCCCAGAGCTGACGTTCTGCCCCTGAACAAGGCAGATAACCCACTGTTCCTAGGTCGTCATTGTAAGTAAGAATTTGTTCTTAACTGACTTGCCTAGTTAAATAAAGGTTAAATAAAAATTATATTTTTATCTGTCATTAATTACATGGTGCCATATCTCTTATGTCTCTGAATCCACCATGAAGGTTAAAACCACAGTCCCTCATCTGGCCCAGTCCAGGGTGTTTCAGGAAGTGAAACTGTTCAACTGCTAGACTGGTAGCTGTGAGAGTGAAACTGTGATTTACATAGACAGGGCTGGGTGGTTCTGCTTGTCCCAGAATAGAGCAGCACTGTCACTATAACGGCACAAGGCGAGACCCAGATGCAGACACAGGAGGCAGATGGTTTGGGTTCTGATATTTATTATAACACAAGGGGTAGGCAAAAGGCAGGCGAGAGTTTGGAAACCAGGTCAGAATCCAAACGGTACAGGGCGGCAGGCAGGCTCGAGGTCGGGACAGGAAAGTGTCAGAACTAGGTCAGAGTCCAAACAGTACAGGGCAGCAGGCAGGCTCGAGGTCAGGGCATGAAGAATAGTCAGGCAGGCGGGCTCAGTGTCAGGACAGGCAAGGGTCAGAACTAGGAGGACTAGGAAAAAACAGACTGGGGGAAAAATAGAAGCTAGGAGAAAAAACGCTGGTTGAGACGGAAAGACAGGTATAAATACACAGGGGATAATGAGCGGCACCTGGAGGGGGTGGAGACAAGCACAAGGACAGGTGAGACAGATCAGGGCGTGACAGTCACCAGATGTTCACTCTGTCCCCAGGGGGTTGGAGGTAGAGAAGACTATGACTATCTTGAAGATGTGATACTTGTAATATTATGTGTTAAACTTTTTAGATAAATGCAGGTGTGATCAAATTCTTGAGAGTCCAAGATATTGATCAGAAGTCAAAGTATTAAAAAGAGACAACAAAAAGATTTGATCCAAAAGGAAATCTTTATTTTTATCTATTAATCAAATCATCGAAGCACACGTTTCTACAGTATCTAATAGCAATAAAACAGAACACATCACTTCTAACACTGATACAACCTCTAGTCTACAGAGACGATTGATACATGAACTCAAGCAAAGCCAACTGTTAGACTTCATGTCAGTAATCAATAAGACAGAACATCTGATCTCAGAACAGAGTCAAAGCAGAGGAACCAGCAGCCTCTCTCCACAGGGGTGTGTGACTGAAGGGTCCTACCCAGAACAGTCAGCCCTCCTCAGGGCTGACTGGGATTTAAGCTGGGCTTCACAGGTCACCTCTCCTGCATTGGTCCACTCCTGGGCAGTGAGAGTCAGGGTGCTGCTCCAGCTGCACAGGCCGTCCTTCTCCAGGACCCCGGGACTGGCCTCCTGATTCCTGCTGGTCCAGCTCATGGTTCAGTCTGAGTGGAAGCCCTTGCTGGCCAGACACATCAGTGTGGCTGTTGTTGTACTGGACAGCTCCTTTCTGCACCTCCACCGGAAGCGCAACCCAGGCTCTCCACCACCTCGTCTGCTCCTCCTCAAGGTATTTATGAAACCCCTTGGGCTTCTCCCGATCATGAAATGTGGGCAGACAAAGTGGTGTGCGATCCCCCTCCTTCATTCTCTCCGGGCTCTGGCTGAGCACCGATGGAGTGGTGCTCGAAGCCACGACGGACCTTTGTTGGCTCCGGGCCGGCGCTGGAGGCACTGGGTTGGGAACTGGCGTTGGGGGGCTGTGACAGCCCCGATCTTCCTCACTCCATCGCCAATCCCCTCCTCGTGAGATCTCCTCCAAGAGTCCCCACGAGAGAGGGAACAGAAGTACGTCGTCGTCCTCCTCTTCTGACTCCTCTCTGTACCTCTGCTCCCTTGGCTGTAGGGGCTCCTCCTGGATCCCCCACGAGTGCAGTGGCCGGGGCTCCTCTCCGTTTACCCCCGACCACCCCCATAGCCCCTCTCCGACAATCGTTTGGGGTGTCTGGGCTCCAGGCTGTTCCTTCTGGGTCCGTCGTCGCTTCCCCTTTCCCTTGCGCTGCTTGGTCTCCTTTTGGTGGGTCGTTCTGTCACGTGTGGGTGGAAGGAGAGACCAAGGCGCAGCGCAGTAATAGTTCGACATTATTTATTGAATTATAAATCTCTGAACGAACTAAACAAACGATATACAAACGTCTCGTTTTAAAACAAAACAAACACAAATGAATAGAATGTAAATTATTATTATCTCTCACACACACACACACACACACACACACACACACACACACACACACACACACACACACACACACACACACACACACACACACACACACACACACACACACACACACACACACACACACACACACACACACACACACACACACACACACACACACACACACACACACACACACACGTTACCCGTGACTGGAGGAATATAACGACCCACACAAGAGTGAAGGACAGACAAACATATATATGATCCCTAATTAGAGACAATGCGGTGCAGCTGCCTCTAATTAGAGATCCACCCAAAACCCCACAAAGAAACAGAAAAGAAAGACACTGTCAGACTCTGACCATAGCTACATAGAGAAGCAAATAGGCCTCTCTATGGCCAGAGCCTGACAACTGGAGGATTTAAAACAATACCGGTGGAGGCATTACAAATAGATCCGGGGGAAATACCATTGTCACTTAGAAGAGATAAACTAGGGCTTGCATATTGGGTTCCACTAAAGGGCAGTGGGACGGATCACCCTGGTCAGGGTGTTTTAAAAGAATGCTGGGAATATAGCAGGTGTAAACACAAGGGATATGGAGCAGGAATAGAAAGCAAAGCGGTTACATATGAACTAACAGATCTCGAGAATGGACCGAGTGTTGCATGGAGTACGATTCCAACATGGTTATTTAATCATCCATATGTGGATTTAATATTGCTGGAAAAAAAGAAAGATTGGTGTGAAGACAATGTGGGCGAAAGAGTAGATCAATACATTAAAAACATATTCTACTCATATGTAGATTTAAAACATATTCTACTCATATGTAGATTAAAAACATATTCTACTCATATGTAGATTTATACACAGATGGGTCAAAGGATCCAAACACTGAACAAACAGGAGCAGGAATTGGATTTATCAGTATATTCAACAGAAATGATTGCTATCATATTGACATTGCAGTGGGTAGAAGAGATTAAACCATGTAGAGTAATTATTTCTTCGGATTCAGCAGCTGTGTTAAATAGTTTAAGATCCGGAAAGTCAGGAAGGGAAGATTTGTGGGTAGAGATGATGACAATGGTGATGGCAATACAGAGAAGCGGGGTGGTAGTTCAGTTTTGTTGGGTTCCAGCACATGTGGCTGTACAGGGAAATGAAAAGGCAGACTTAACAGCAAAATAAGCACTGAGGAGATATAGAGTAGATGTGGAGGTGAAGTTAAGTTGAGGGGAAGTTAAAACATTGATTAGGACAAAAGGCCTAGATATATGGGAAAGTATGTGGGATGTTGATTTTACTATAGTATTAGGAAGAATATAAAACAAGTAGTGAATCATGGGTGTGCTGGGAATAGAAGAGATGAAGTGGTTCTGGGAAGATTAAGATTTGGACATTCAGGACTGAATTCAACATTGAAATTAATAGGAAAACATGAAAATGGGATGTGAGATGCATGTTTGGTAGGGGAGACAGTGGAACACGTGTTGTTATACTGTCAGTTAGATGATACACAGAGGGAAAGATTGTTTTAAGGAGAAAGGAGAATGGAACGGAAATGTGGGTTAGATGGTAAATTGGGAAGGGGAAATGGAAGCAGTGAGGTAGATAAGGAAATTATATATTTTAGTAGGGAGACTGGTCTGACAATAAGAATATAAGTGTTTTGCCATGGATGACCATACTCCTAAACAGTAGGTGGCGGTAGATGCAAATGATAGTTGCGATCCGCCAAGAAGCCCCAAAGAAGAAGAAGAAGAAGAAGAAGAAGAAGAAGGCCTACCTTAAAACTCAGTGCCTCTTTGTTTGACATCATGGGAAACTCAAAAGAAATAAACCAAGACCTCAGAAAAAAATGTGTAGACCTCCACAAGTCTGGTTCATCCTTGGGAGCAATTTCCAAAGGCCTGAAGGTACCACGTTCATCTGTACAAACAATAGTACTGTAAGGTTTATGTTCAGAGAGGTCTCTGGAAACCTTTATGGTTTGGTGTCCAGAGACCTCTCTGGAAAACTCTATGTTTCTGTTTTGGAATTGGTCCCCAATTAAAGGCAGCTGCGCTGCATTGCTTCTAAATGTGGAGCCTATTTATGTTCAGCTTTCACACATGTGTTTGTGTGTTTTTGTGTGTGTTTCATTTTGGTTTTGTTTCACGCCGGTTCATGGTCGCGGTCTCGTCTTTTATTATTTTTGTGCTTTCGATTCAATAAAAAGGAATGTCTTTGCACTATAGTTCGCCAGTATAAACACTATGGGACCACGCAGCCGTCATACCGCTCAGAAAGGAGACGCGTTCTGCCATACTATGGTTTGCAACTGTACATGGGGACAAAGATTGTACTTTTTGGAGAAATGTCCTCTGGTCTGATAAAACAAAAGTAGAACTGTTTGGCTATAATGACCATCGTTATGTTTGGTGGAAAAAGGGGGATGCTTGCAAGCCGAAGAACACCATCCCAACCGTGAAGCACGGGGGTGGCAGCATCATGTTGTGGGGGTGCTTTGCTGCAGGAGGGACTGGTGCACTTCACAAAATAGATGGCATCATGAGGAAGGACATTTTGGTTGATATATTGAAGCAACATCTCAAGACATCAGTCAGGAAGTTAAAGCTTGGCTGCAAATGGGTCTTCCAAATGGACAATGACCCCAAGCATACTTCCAAAGTTGTGGCAAAATGGCTTAAGGACAACAAAGTCAAGGTATTGGAGTGGCCATCACAAAGCCCTGACCTCAATCCTATAGAACATTTGTGGGCAGAACTGAAAAGGTGTGTGCGAGCAAGAAGGCCTACAAACCTGACTCAGTTACACCAGTTCTGTCAGGAGGAATGGGCCAAAATTCACCCAACGTATTGTGAGAAGCTTGTGGAAGGCTAGCCGAAACGTTTGACCCAAGTTAAACAATTTAAAGGCAATGCTACCAAATACTAATTGAGTGTATGTAAACTTCTGACCCACTGGGAATGTGATGAAAGAAATAAAAGCTGAAATAAATCCTTCTCTCTACTATTATTCTGACATGTCACATTCTTAAAGTAAGGTTGTGATCCTAACTGACCTAGGACAGGGAATTTTTACTAGGATTAAATGTCAGGAATTGTGAAAAACTGAGTCCAAATGTATTTGGCTAAGACTTATGTAAACTTCCATCTTCAACTATATATACTCCAACGTTGCTCCTCCTAATATTTATATATATTTTTAATTCCATTATTTTACTTTCTATTTTACTACTGGGAACACAAGCATTTCACTACACCTGCAATAACATCTGCTAAATATGTGTATGCAACCAATACAATGTGATTTAATTTATGCATTCTACAGTGTTTTAACTGCCATTCATTGTCATGTTTTGGTGTTGAGTCTCATATGTATACTGTATGTATGCTGCTCTCTTGGCTAGGGCTCAGTTGAAAAATATGTACATCTCAATGGGAATTATCTGGTTAAATAAACAATAAATAAAATGAAATCTTAAGATGTAGAGGAGATTCTGGGTTTTCATGTACTGTACAGAGTCCCAGTGTATCTGATCAGAGACACGGGAGAGGAGGGAGGAAGCTGAACTCAGTCAGGAACAGAGTAGCAGTCCTGCACAGTGGAGCCCCTCTTCTCTCAGAGGCAGTCCAGTATTCAATCCACTCAGTCCACAGAGACCACGGCACTAACACTACTCTACCTGCAGGGGGCGACACATGACCAAAAATCATTTGGAGGTGGAAAATAACTAGTATTCCTCTTTTCCTTCGATATCAATATGTTACCATAACATATTACCATAACACTATTCAACAGACAAAGTTATATAATAATATGATGTGTTACTTTTATTTAAATTTCTCCAGTATTCATTATGGTTTAGTCTTGCTGAACAACGTTGGTAGTGATCATATGATATAGTACTTAAACCAATAATAGCATTGTGTTTATACCCTTTTTATTAACGTAATTTATTGACATATTATTATGGACTTCTATGATTATTAGGTGACAATTGTAGGAGCAAGATCATCAGATTGTAATGGACTCTCAGTTCTAATCTGATGGATCCTTAGTGGTCTAAGTTTACTGAATAATGGTGGATGGGGAGAAGACCAGAAGATTATTTGCATAGTGATGATGCTCTGCATAGACAGCACATGCTTCAGTGGTCTGAGAGTGTTTATATCCCTGTGAGTTTAACACTTCATGACTGAGAGCTGTCCTTCATGACAACAGAACCCACAACAACCATGACTTTTATCACCATCTTCATCTGGACACTTGCCCTCTGCTTCAAGGGTAAGTAGAATTCAGTTCTGTTTGTTTAATGAAAAGTAAATAATTTGAGTGAACTACAAGGTTGTTGAGAACGTGTTATTAATGCATGGTGATATTTGTTTTCTCTGTTTCAGAATCCAGAGGACAGATCACTGTGACTCAGACTCCTGCAGTGAAAGCTGTTCTCCCAGGAGAGGCAGTCTCTCTGAACTGTAAAACCAGCAGTAATGTGTATAGTAATTGTCACAATGGTCAGTCATGGGGCCATCAGTGTCTATCCTGGTATCAACAGAAACCTGGAGGAGCTCCTAAACTCCTTATATACTTGGCTACAACACTTCAGTCTGGGATTCCATCTAGATTCAGTGGCAGTGGATCTGGGAGGGATTTCACTCTGACCATCAGTAGAGTCCAGGCTGAAGATGCAGGAGATTACTACTGTCAGAGTTACCACAGTGGTCCAGTGTTCACACAGTGATACAGAGCCGTACAATAACCTCCCTCTGTCAGACTGCACAGTGACTGTACTGCTACAGCTGGGACCTACTGCAGGTGCTGAGGGGGAAGAAACAGTGATATGGAACACTGGTCACTAGATGAGGTCAACTGTGAAATGTGACAATATGGTTAGAAAGCAATCATTCAGATCACATGACCATCATCATGGGGGTGGCAGGTAGCCTAGTGGTCAGAGCGTTGGGCCAGTAACCGAAAGGTTGCTGGATTGAATCCCCTAGCCGACAAGGTGAAAATCTGTCGATGTGTAGTTGAGGAAGGCACTTAACCCTAATTTGCTCCAGGGGCGCTGTCCCTGTAAGTAGGTTGTCATTGTAAATAAGAATTTGCTCTTAACTGACTTGCCTTTAAGTGTATATAAAAGTTATTTGAAGTTTTGAAACACAACACCTGTCGATATGCAAAGCAAGATCTACTGAAGTAAAACAAAACGTGCTATGACATTAAGATTACTTCAAAGTTACAACTACTTCTGCCTCCCAATACAAGTCCTCATATGGACCTCAATCAAATGTCTGATTTAAATGGATGTGATCTTCTAACATTATATGAGCAGGTTACTGACTGAGATCTGTGAATGAGACAAGATGCTGGACTCAGTCACGAGACAACAATAGACACTACATAGATAGAATGATAGATAGATAGATAGATAGGTACTTTATTGATCCCCCGAGGGGGAAATTTCTTTGTCAAGCAGCTACAACAAAACACAGGGCAGGTGCAAAATGCCACAACGAAAGTACACAAAATACAGATACACGGTACATGATACATAGAGCAGCAGTATGAAAAAGTATAGAAATACAAGATATCTGGAGTGCAAAAAAAAGCTATAAAAAGACATTGCATAGTATGGGTGGTTGGCTGAATATGTACACTATACATTGGTGGATGTTGGATGGTTAACTATACTATACAGGTCGATGCTACTTCAGTAGCTAAAAATGCGTATGATAAGAGCGAGGGTAATAATAGTTTACTTAATAGACAGACTGGCTAAATGAACAGGTAAGTGAAAAATTGTGCATGGTTAAATTAGCTGTAATGTTAAGTATACAGTTATATTTACAGATAAGTGAATACTTGCATGGTTACACAGACTGTACAGGTAAATGACAGGAAGAGATACCGTAATAGCTAAATGTGTGTATGATATAATTTGGGGTGATAATAGTAATTCCCTTAAAATACAGTCCTTAGTGCGCAGGGTTTAATTACAGACAACTGCACCTATTGCACATTCGATATACTAAAAGCAATGAGAAAAGGTGCAACTGACAGGATACTAATATGCATTCCTGAGTGAATGCCTACGTAAGTTAGGTCCAAGAATTACTAGCAATATTGCACGTGATATGATATAACAACTGTACATGAGTATGTATATACAGACCTGCATGAATAAATAGGTCCTGAGTGAATGAGTGCTGACGGACCAGAGTTTCTCACGGATGGATGCATAATTGTTAAACTAGGTTCTAGCACACCAACAGTTCCAGATCCATGTTGCCGACGGCACGGCGCCCCGGTGAGGCATTATATAGTCTAATAGCCGCCGGCAGGAAGGACCTCCTGTAGCGCTCTCTGGCACACCGTAGAGGGATCAGTCTGTGACTGAAAGTGCTCCTCTGCGTCATAACCATAGCGTGCAGAGGGTGGGTGACGTTGTCCATGATGGCCAGCAGTTTGGCCAGGATCCGTCTCTCCGCCACCTCCTCTAGAGTGTCAAGGCTCATCCCCAGGACAGAGCTAGCCTTCCTGATCAGCTTATTTTCCCTGAGAAGCATCACCGGCTTTGATGTTTGCTCCCCAGCACACCACTGCAAAAAAGATGCCACTGGCCACCACAGACTGGTAGAAGGTATGCAGTAGTTTACTGCACATATTGAAGGACCTGAGCCTCCTCAGAAAGTAGAGTCGGCTCTGGCCCATTTTGTACAGGGCCCCGGTGTTACCAGCCCATTCCAGCCTGTTGTCCATATGGACTCCCAGGAACATGTATGACCCAACCATTTCCACATCCATCCCCTGTATAGGGACTGCAGTCAGTTGTGCCTTGGTTCTCCTGAAGTCCACCACCATCTCCTTTGTTTAGCTGATGTTGAGCTGAAGGTGGTTCTGCTCACACCACAACACAAAGTCACTGATTGTGCTCCTGTACTCCTCCTCCTGCCTTCCTCCTTCCCACCCCTGATGCACCCTACAATTGCAGAGTCATCCGAGAACTTCTGTAGGTGGCATGTTTCAGAGTTATATCTGAAGTCCGATGTGATCTTCTAACATTATATGAGCAGGTTACTGACTGAGATCTGTGAATAAGACAAGATGCTGGACTCAGTCACTAGACAACAATAGACACTACATATACTTTCTACTAGAGTTCAGGTCAATTACATTTAAATTCAGGAAATACACTAAAACTCAAATTCCAGGTCTCTTCAATCATTTTCTATTTCAACATTTTGAAATTGAATTGCAGTTTGGTTTGAGTTTACTGGAATTTAAATGGAATTGACCCCAACCCTGCTATCTTCACTAAACTATCTACAATATCTACACTACACGATCTATCTATCTACACTATGCTATCTATATTATACTATCTATCTACACTAGGCTATCTATATTATCTACATACACTATCTATACTATCTATCTACACTATACTATCTATACAATACTATTTACACTATCTACATACACTACATACGGGGCGGCAGGTAGCCGAGTGGTTAGAGTGTTGGGCCCATAACCAAAAGGTTGCTATTTGGAATCCCAGAGCTGACGTTCTGCCCCTGAACAAGGCATTTAACCCACTGTTCCTAGGCCGTCATTGTAAGTAAGAATTTGTTCTTAACTGACTTGCCTAGTTAAATAAAGGTTCAATAAAAATTATAATTCCCATTTTTTCTGTCATTAATTACATGATGGCATATCTGTTATGTCTCTCTCCCTGAATCCACCATGAAGGTGAAAACCAGTCCACTCTCTCACATCTGGCCCAGTCCAGGGTATTTCAGGAAGTGAAACTGTTCAACTGCTAGACTGATATCTGTGGGAGTGAAACTGTGATTTACATAGACAGGGCTGGGTGGTTCTGCTTGTCCCAGAATAGAGCAGCACTGTCACTATAACGGAACAAGGCGAGACCCAGATGCAGACACAGGAGGCAGATGGTTTGGGTTCTGATATTTATTATAACACAAGGGGTAGGCAAAAGGCAGTCGAGAGTTTGGAAACCAGGTCAGAGTCCAAACGGTACAGGGCGGCAGGCAGGCTCGAGGTCGGGACAGGAAAGTGTCAGAACTAGGTCAGAGTCCAAACAGTACAGGGCAGCAGGCAGGCTTTAGGTCAGGGCACGAAGAATAGTCAGGCAGGCGGGCTCAGTGTCAGGACAGGCAAGGGTCAGAACCAGGAGGACTAGGAAAAAACAGACTGGGGGAAAAATAGGACCTAGGAGAAAAAACGCTGGTTGAGACAGAAAGACAGGTATAAATTCACAGGGGATAATGAGCGACACCTGGAGGGGGTGGAGACAAGCACAAGGACAGGTGAGACAGATCAGGGCGTGACAGTCACCAGATATTCGCTCTGTCCCCAGGGGGTTGGAGGTAGAGAAGACTATGACTATCTTGAAGATGTGATACTTGTAATATTATGTGTAAAACGTTTTAGATAAATGCAGGTGTGATCAAATTCTTGAGAGTCCAAGAAATTGATCAGAAGTCAAACTATTAAAAGAGACAAAAAAAAGGTTTGCTCCAAAAGGAAATCTTTATTTTCATCTATTAATCAAATCATCGAAGCACACGTTTCTACAGTATCTAACAGCAATAAAACAGAACACATCACTTCTAACACTGATACAACCTCTAGTCTACAGAGACGATTGATACATGAACTCAAGCAAAGCCAACTGTTAGACTTCATGTCAGTAATCAATAAGACAGAACATCTGATCTCAGAACAGAGTCAAAGCAGAGGAACCAGCAGCATCTCTCCACAGGGGTGTGTGACTGAAGGGTCCTACCCAGAACAGTCAGCCCTCCTCAGGGTCTTGATGACTGGATTCTGGGATTTCTGCTGGACTTCACAGGTCACCTCTCCTGCATTGTTCCACTCATGGGCAGTGAGAGTCAGGGTGCTGCTCCAGCTGTACAGGCCGTCCTTCTCCAGGACCCTGGATCTGGCCTCAACATCCACTTTCCAGCTCATGGTTCAGTCTGAGGGGAAGCCCTTGTTGGCCAGACACATCAGTGTGGCTGTTGTTGTACTGGACAGCTCCTCACTATAGGGGGGCAGGACGGTGAGGGTCGGGACACTGTTACCTGGAACAAAGACAACACATCAACTAAGTAACTACATCAAGTACAGCTACAGTAAGATATTATCTTCAGCAAAGGACACATCAAAAATAAAGTGATTTGGAAATGCCCTCTATATATGAATATAAAAGTTAGATTGTTTTAAAGATACAAAAAATTTATATGATACAAAATGAACCAAACAAGTGTAAAGTGCTCAAATAACTAGAGTTACTAGACATACGGTGTCAGATATACATGTCATACAGATATTATTTAGGAATGGATCTGATCAGAATATTCTACTCATATTCATAGTATTTTCATCACATATCAACCATGTTAGATCATGAAGTCGGTTACAACCATGAGACCCTTTGTCTTCACACTAACAGTGAAGTCTACCATGAACACAATGCAATAATGATTAATACTATATACAATACTATCATTATACCAGAATTAGTAGTGATATTTTGCAATTACACAAATCAGACATACAAAAAAAATATATAAATATTTATTTGAAAGAAGGCTAAGTCAAAAGTAATCGAAAAACAACATTGTTTTAGAAAGGAAAATATGTAGAATCGCTATATTTTCATAGAGACATGTCAATAGCCGGTTACCACCCGGTTACTCAACGCTGCACCTTAGAGGCTGCTGCCCTACGTACATAGACATGGAACACTGGTCACTTTAATAATGAAACACTGGTCACTTTAATAATGTTTACATACAGTTTTACCCATTTCATATGTATATACTGTATTCTAGTCAAGACCATCCTATTCATCTATTGCTGTACATATACTATTCTACCATACATATTCTTCAGATATATTATATATTCTATCCACATACTCTCCATAATGTCTATATATCCCATCACATACATACATACAGTCGTGGTAAAACGTTTTGGGAATGACACAAGTATTGGTCTCCACAAAGTTTGCTGCTTCAGTGTTCTTAGATCTTTATGTCAGTAGTTACTATGGTACACTGAAGTATAATTACAAGTATTCCATAAGAGTCAAAGGATTTCATTGACAATGACATTCAGTTTATGCAAAGAGTCAATATTTGCAGTGTTGACCCATCTTTTTCAAGACCTCTGCAATCCGCCCTGGCATGCTGTCAATTAACTTCTGGGCCGCATCCTGACTGATGGCAGGCCATTCTTGCATAATCAATGCTTGGATTTTGTTAGAAGTTGTGGGTTTTTGTTTAACCACCCACCTCTTGAGGATCGACCACAACTTCTCAATGGGATTAAGGTCTGGGGAGTTTCCAGGCCATGGACCAAAAATGTCTATGTTTTGTTCCCCGAGCCACTTTATCACTTTTGCCTTATGGCAAGGTGCTCCATCATGCTGGAAAAGGCATTGGTCGTCACCAAACTGTTCTTGGATGGTTGGGAGAAGTTGCACTCGGAGGATGTGTTGGTACCATTCTTTATTCATGGCTGTGTTCTTAGTCAAAATTGTGAGTGAGCCCACTCCCTTGGCTGAAAAGCTACCCCACACATGAATGGTCTGAGGATGCTTTACTGTTGGCATGACACAGGACTGATGGTAGCGCTCACCTTGTCTACTCCGGACAAGGTGTTTTCCGGATGGCCCAAACAAACAGAAAGGGGATTCATCAGAGAAAATGACTCTACCCCAGTCCTCAGCAGTCCAATCCCTGTACCTTTTGCAGAATATCAGTCTGTCCCTGATGTTTTTCCTGGAGAGAAGTGGCTTCTTTGCTGCCCTTCTTGACACCAGGCCATCCTCCAAAAGTCTTCGCCTCTCTGTGCGTGCAGATGCACTCACACCTGCCTGCTGCCATTCCTGAGCAAGCTCTGCACTGGTGGTGCCCCATTCATCACCACTGAGGGAGCAAACTTTGTGGAGACCAAAACTTATATGTATATATATATATACAGACAGATTATTTCACTATATCACAATTCCAGTGGGTCAGAAGTTTACATAGACTAAGTTGACTGAGCCTTTAAACATCTTGGAAAATTCCAGAAAATAATGTCATGGCTTTAGAAGCTTCTGATAGGCTAATTGAGATATTTTTAGTCAATTGGAGGTGTACCTGTGGATGTATTTAAAGGCCTACCTTCGGACGTAGAGAGAGCTAGAAGGTGGAGGGTTGTTTTTTGGTTGTTTGACAAGTTAACGTGATTTTGTAAGTTTTGTTTGTTTGTATGACAGGTTTAGGGAGGTGGTCGTCATGGCGGGAAGTTCAGATGGAAGTTATAACTCAATGAATGAGGATGGTATTTCAGAGAACGTAACATTTACAATGGTTAAGAAAAAGCAAAAAAATAAGAGAGGGCAAAAGGAGGATGACGGGTTAAATAGTGGTGGGGAAATATGAGTAGTGATAACAGACCAGTAAAACGTAGGACAACAAGAGAGGATGAAATGGAAGAATACAAAGTGATGGTGGTGTATTCGGAACCTTTAGGGAAAGATTTTCCTCCAATACAATTGACAAAAGCAATTCAGAAGGAGATTGGGATAATTAAGTCGCCAAACCGGTTGGTTCTGGAAAAATACTGATTGTGGTTAATAGTAAAATGCAACAAGAGAAAAGTCTGAACATGGAGTCACTTAATGGAGGAAGTGTCAAGTGTCATATACCAGGTGCTGAGTTCAAACTGAGGCGGGAAATTGCAGGTATTGCCTTGACAGTAACTATGGAGGAAATTAAAGAGTTGTTGAAAGGAGGGAAAGTGTTTGAAGCAAAAAGAATGATCAGTAAAAGGAATGGAGTTAGAGTTGAAACTATGACGGTTCTTATACATTTAGAAGAAATGTCACCAAAAAGAGTACAATTTGGATCAATACGTTTTCAGGTTAGAGAATATGTGCCGCCGCCACTGCGGTGTTTCAAGCGTCAAAGAATTGGACATACTGGTAATGTTTGTAGAAAACAGTTGAGATGTGCAAGATGTGGGGGAGGGGCATGAGTATGGAACATGTGCACCTGAACATTAAGTTAAATGTTGTAATTGCAATGGTGAACATAGTGCAGCATATGGTGGATGTGAAGAACAAGAGAAGGCAATGGAAGCACAGAGATATAAGGTAGGAAATGATGTATCATATGTTGAGGCAGTGAAGAAGGTAAATGTCAAGAATATTGCACAACCAACCACAATAGTAAATCGACGGCAAATAGTGGAACGTTCAAATAGTCAAGTGGAACATGACAATATAGTTAAGACGCAGTGTGTACATGAAGGTTTGATTACTGATAAAACAATGATGGTCAATCGTATTGAATTCATAGCCTTTGTTTGCAAGGCGATAAATTGCTGCTCAGTGCATAAAAGCAGGACGAGCAAGTAGTTAAGACGGCTCAGGAAATTCTGTTTTGATAAGGCTGATTGGGAAATGTTTTATACTGAGTGTGAAATAGAGGTTAATAAAGTATCTTTGGAAGGATCTGTAGAAGAATGTGTTCATGAATTGAGTTTGGCTATATTGAAAGCTGCAACAATGGCCATTCCTATAAGAGGGAAAAGAGGAGGTCAACGAAGGATCGTTCCATGGTGGAATGAAGAATGTGGCAAGGTCATACAGGGTCGTGAGGAGGCATATGAAATACTAAAGAATAACATGACAGTTAATAATATGATAGAGTTACAAAGAAAGAAAGCAAAAGTGAGGAAAGTTATTAAAATGGCAAAGAGAGGGGCATGGCGTGACTTCTGTTCATCTATAGGAAGAGACAATCAGCTAGGGGATGTGTGGAAGATGTTAAAAAGTATGATGGGAAAAGGTAAAACAGTAAACATACCAGTATTAAAAAAGTAGAGGTTATGGCTGTAACTAGTAAAGAAAAAGCAAATGTGTTGGGAAATGTCTTTGCAGCAATACATAAAGCAGATCATTTAAGTGATGAAAGTAAAAGATGTATGGAGGAAAAAATGAGAATACATGATGATGTGTTCAGGAAAAAGGGAGATTCAGTGGAAGTGTTAGATGTAGAATTGAATATGTTTGAATTGAATAGTGCTATAGAGGGATGTGGTACAACGGCTCCAGGTGAAGATAGTTTGTGTTATATTATGTTTTAACATATGTCAGATGGTGTATTAGAGAAGATACTTAGGGTATTTAATAAAATATGGAAAGTAGGAATATTTCCAGGTGGATGGAAGCACGCGGTGGTACTGCCTTTAGTAAAGCCTGGTAAGGATCCATCAAGTCCAGATAGTTATAGACCAACTGTACTTACCTCTAATTTGTGCAAGTTAATGGAAAAGCTTATTGTAAATAGATTAGTGTATTATTTGGAGCAGAAGAGTTTGTTGAGTCCATGCCAGAGTGGTTGTAGGAAAGGTAGAACAACTGTAGATGCATTCGTTAAAGGGAGTAATGAGATTGAAAAGGCACTGGCCACAAAATAAGTGCTTTCTGTGGTGTATTTTGACATTGAGAAAGCATACGACACCATGTGGAGGGAAGGTCTGTCAATAAAATTGAATAAATTAGGGATCGGTGGCAGGATGTACAATTGGATAATGGATTTTTTGTTTGACTAAACTTTTCAGGTTAGAGTAAGAGTGTCTAAGATGTCCAGGAAATGTGAGATAGTAAATGGTACACCGCATGGCAGTGTCATCAGTCCTATTTTATTTTCAGTTATGATATATGATATTTATGGAAGAGTAGGACCTGGGATAAGCACAGCTTTATACGCGGATGATGGAGGTGGAAATATTCTGTTTGTAATGGGAAAAATGCAAGAGGCTGTAACAGTGGTTGAAGATTGGTCGTTAACATGGGGATTTAAACTCTCAATTACAAAATCATGCCATATGTTGTTTACTAGGAAAAGGGTTAAGGAAGACAATATTATGAAATTATATGGACAAAGATTAGATAAGGTAACCGAGTTTAAATATCTAGGTTTATGGTTGGATTAGAAACTTACATGGAGAACACATATATCAAGTATAGAAACAAAGTGTAAAAAGGTCTTAAACCTAATGAGAACAATAGTAGGTAGGGACTGGGGAACAGAAAGGCAATCATTACTGGATATTTACAGATCATAAATTAGATCAACATTTGATTATGGGTGTTTTGTGTATGGATTTTAAAACAACACTGTCAAAATGTGATCGAAAACAGTCAAGGGCACTTAGAATGTGTACTGGAGGATTTAAAACAACACCGGTGGAGGCATTATAAATAGATCCGGGGGAAATACCATTGTCACTTAGAAGAGATAAACTAGGGCTTACATATTGGTTTCCACTAAAGGGCAGTGGGACTGATCACCCTGGTCAGGGTGTATTAAAAGAATGCTGGGAATATAGCAGGTGTAAACACAAGGGATATGGAGCAGGAATAGAAAGCAAAGCGGTTACATATGAAATAACAGATCTCGAGATTGGACCGAGTGTTGCATGGAGTACGATTCCAACATGGTTATTTAATCATCCATATGTGGATTTAATATTGCTGGAAAAAAAGAAAGATTGGAGTGAAGACAATGTGGGCGAAAGAGTAGATCAATACATTAAAAACCTATTCTACTCATATGTAGATTTATACAGAGATGGGTCAAAGGATCCAAACACTGGACAAACAGGAGCAGGAATTGGATTTATCAGTATATTCAACAGAAATGATTGCTATCATATTGGCATTGCAGTGGGTAGAAGAGATTAAACCATGTAGAGTAATTATTTCTTCGGATTCAGCAGCTTTGTTAAGTAGTTTAAGATCCGGAAAGTAAGGAAGGGAAGATTTGTGGGTAGAGATGATGACAATGGTGATGGGAATACAGAGAAGCGGGGTGGTAGTTCAGTTTTGTTGGGTTCCAGCACTTGTGCCTGTACAGGGAAATGAAAAGGCAGATTTAATAGCAAAATAAGCACTGAGGAGATATAGAGTAGATGTGGAGGTGAAGTTAAGTTGAGGGGAAGTTAAAACATTGATTAGGACAAAAGGCCTAGATATATGGCAAAGTATGTGGGATGTTGATTTTACTATAGTATTAGGAAGAATATAAAACAAGTAGTGAATCATGGGTGTGCTGGGAATAGAAGAGATGAAGTGGTTCTGGGAAGATTAAGATTTGGACATTCAGGACTGAATTCAACATAGAAATTAATAGGGAAACATGAAAATGGGATGTGAGATGCATGTTTGGTAGGGGAGACAGTGGAACATGTGTTGTTATACTGTCAGTTAGATGATACACAGAGGGAAAGATTGTTTGAAGGAGTAAGGAGAATGGAACGGAAATGTGGGTTAGATGGTATTTTGGGAAGGGGAGATGGAAGCAGTGAGGTAGATAAGGACATTATATATTTTAGTAGGGAGACTGGTCTGACAATAAGAATTTAAGTGTAAATTGCCATGGATGACCATACTCCTAAACAGTAGGTGGCGGTAGATGTAAATGATAGTTGCGATCCGCCAAGAAGCCCCAAAGAAGAAGAAGAAGAAGAAGGCCTACCTTCAAACTCAGGGCCTCTTTGTTTGACATCATGGGAAACTCAAAAGAAATAAAAGTCTGGTTCATCCTTGGGAGCAATTTCCAAAGGCCTGAAGGTACCACGTTCATCTGTACAAACAATAGTACTGTAAGGTTTATGTTCAGAGAGGTCTCTGGAAACCTTTATGTTTTGGTGTCCAGAGACCTCTCTGGAAAACTCTATGTTTCTGTTTTGGAATTGGTCCCCAATTAAAGGCAGCTGCGCTGCATTGCTTCTAAATGGGGAGTCTATTTATGTTCAGCTTTCACACCTGTGTTTGTGTGTTTTTGTGTGTGTTTCATTTTGGTTTTGTTTCACGCTGGTTCATGGTCGCGGTCTCGCCTTTTATTATTTTTGTGCTTTCGATTTAATAAAAAGGAATGTCTTCGCACTATAGTTCGCCAGTATAAACACTATGGGACCACGCAGCCGTCATAGCGCTCAGGAAGGAGACGTGTTCTGCCTTACTACGGTTTGTAACTGTACATGGGGGCAAAGATTGTACTTTTTGGAGAAATGTCCTCTGGTCTGATGAAACAAAAGTAGAACTTTTTGGCTATAATGACCATCGTTATGTTTGGTGGAAAAAGGAGGAAGCTGAACTCAGTCAGGAACAGAGTAGCAGTCCTGCACAGTGGAGCCCCTCTTCTCTCAGAGGCAGTCCAGTATTCAATCCACTATGTCCACAGAGACCACGGCACTAACACTACTCTACCTGCAGGGGGCGACACATGACCAATAATCATTTGGAGGTGGAAAATAACTAGTATTCCTCATTTCCTTCGATATTAATATGTTACCATACCATATTGTCATAATACTAATCAACAGACAAAGTTATATAATAATATGTGTTACTTTTATTTCATTTTCTCCAGTATTCATTATGGTTTAGTCTTGCTGAACAACATTAGTAGTGATCATATGATATAGTACTGAAACCAGTAATAGCATTGTGTTTATACCCTTTTTATTAACGTAATTTATTGATATTATTATGGACTTCTATGATTATTAGGTGACAATTGTAGGAGCAAGATCATCAGATTGTAATGGACTCTCAGTTCTAATCTGATGGATCCTTAGTGGTTAGTAGTTTACTGAATAATGGTGGATGGGGAGAAGACCAGAAGATTATTTGCATAGTGATGATGCTCTGCATAGACAGCACATGCTTCAGTGGTCTGGGAGTGTTTATATCCCTGTGAGTTTAACACTTCATGACTGAGAGCTGTCCTTCATGACAACAGAACCCACAACAACCATGACTTTTATCACCATCTTCATCTGGACACTTGCCCTCTGCTTCAAGGGTAAGTAGAATTCAGTTCTGTTTGTTTAATGAAAAGTAAATAATTTGAGTGAACTAAAAGGTTGTTGAGAACGTGTTATTAATGGTGATATTTGTTTTCTCTGTTTCAGAATCCAGAGGACAGATCACTGTGTCTCAGACTCCTGCAGTGAAAGCTGTTCTCCCAGGAGAGGCAGTCTCTCTGAACTGTAAAACCAGCAGTAATGTGTATAGTAATTGTCACAATGGTCAGTCATGGGGCCATCAGTGTCTATCCTGGTACCAACAGAAACCAGGAGAAAAACCCAAACTCATGATGCTCCCAGGAAACACACTCTATTCTGGGACTCCATCTAGATTCAGTGGCAGTGGATCTGGGAGTGACTTCACTCTGACCATCAGTAAAGTCCAGGCTGAAGATGCAGGAGATTACTACTGTCAGAGTTTACACGATCCCAACGATGTCTGGGTGTTCACACAGTGATTCAGAGCCGTACAAAAACCTCCCTCAGTCAGACTGCACAGTGACTGTACTGCTACAGCTGGGACCTACTGCAGGTGCTGAGGGGGAAGAGACAGTGATATGGAACACTGGTCACTAGATGAGGTCAACCGTGACATGTGACAATATGGTTAGAATGCAATCATTCAGATCACATGACCATCATCATGGGGGCAGCAGGTAGCCTAGAGGTCAGAGCGTTGGGCCGAAACCGAAAGGTTGCTGGATCGAATCCCCTAGCCGACAAGGTGAAAACCTGTCGATGTGTCCTTGAGCAAGGCACTTAAACCTAATTTACTCCAGGGGCGCCGTACTACTATGGCTGTCCCTGTAGGTAGGCCATCATTGTAAATAAGAATTTGCTCTTAACTGACTTGTCTAGTTAAAAAAAATCATCATAATGGTTATAACTTGTTATATTTGTCATGTTCTTTAAGAGTATATAAAAGTTATTTGAAGTTTTGAAAGACATCACCTGTCCATATACAAAGACAGATCTACAGAACAAAAGGTGTTAAGACATCAACATTACTTCAAAGTTAGAAACACTTCAGTTCCCAAAACAAGTCCTCATACGGACCTCAATCAAATGTCTGATTTAAATGGATGTGATCTTCTAACATTATATCAGCAGGTTACTGACTGAAATCTGTGAATGAGACAAGATGCTCGACTCAGTCACTAGACAACAATAGACACTACATACACTTTCTACCCGTCACTATTGTGTGTGTGGAGACCAAGACGCAGCGCAGGGATAGTAGTTCGACATTCCTTTTTAATTTACTATGTATTCAATTATAGGAGAACGAACTATACAACACAAACAAACATAATCCACAAACGTAACGTCCAAATGAAACCCGATAAATTAATAAACGTAACGTCCAAATAAATCACGATAAATTAATAAACGTAACGTCCAAATGAAACACGATATTATAAACGTAACGTCCAAATGAAACCCGATAAATTAATAAACGTAACGTCCAAATGAAACCCGATAAATTAATAAACGTAACGTCCAAATGAAACACGATAAATTAATAAACGTAACGTCCAAATGAAACACGATAAATTAATAAACGTAACGTCCAAATGAAACACGATAAATTAATAAACGTAACGTCCAAATGAAACACGATAAATTAATAAACGTAACGTCCAAATGAAACCCGATAAATTAATAAACGTAACGTCCAAATGAAACCCGATAAATTAATAAACGTAACGTCCAAATGAAACCCGATAAATTAATAAACGTAACGTCCAAATGAAACCCGATAAATTAATAAACGTAACGTCCAAATGAAACCCGATAAATTAATAAACGTAACGTCCAAATGAAACCCGATAAATTAATAAACGTAACGTCCAAATGAAACCCGATAAATTAATAAACGTAACGTCCAAATAAAACCCGATAAATTAATAAACGTAACGTCCAAATGAAACCCGATAAATTAATAAACGTAGCGTCCAAATGAAACCCGATAAATTAATAAACGTAGCGTCCAAATAAAACCCGATAAATTAATAAACGTAACGTCCAAATGAAACCCGATAAATTAATAAACGTAGCGTCCAAATGAAACCCGATAAATTAATAAACGTAACGTCCAAATGAAACACAATAAATTAATAAACGTAACGTCCAAATGAAACCCAATAAATTAATAAACGTAACGTCCAAATAAAACCCAATAAATTAATAAACGTAACGTCCAAATGAAACACAATCAATTAATAAACGTAACGTCCAAATAAAACACAATAAATTAATAAACGTAACGTCCAAATAAAACCCGATTAATTAATAAACGTAACGTCCAAATGAAACACGATAAATTAATAAACGTAACGTCCAAATGAAACACGATATTATAAACGTAATGTGGCAACTCACTTGTGACTGGAGGAATAACGACCCACACAAAAGTGAAGGACATACAAACACATATAGGATCCCTAATTAGAGACAATGTGGTGCAGCTGCCTCTAATTAGGGATCCAACCCAAAACCCACACAGAAACAGAAAGAATAGAAACTGTCAGACTCTGACCATAGCTACATAGAGAAGCAAATAGGCTTCTCTATGGCCAGAGCCTGACACTACCAGAGTTCGGGTCAATTACATTAACATTCTTAAATTCAGGTAGTTCACTACAATTCCAATTTTAATTCTCTTCAATACTTTTCAATTAGGATTTTTTACAACTTTTTTATTGGAGTTCTTCACTTTTTGAGTTTAAATGGAATTGACCCCAACCCTGCCACCTACACTATCTACATATGGTTCATTCTGAAAGTATTCAGACCCCTTGACTTTTTCCACATTTTGTTAAGTTACAGCCTCATTCTAAAATGGATTTATATTTCTCATTATTTAAATATTAATGACGCTTGGCACTCCTGTATTTGGGGAGTTTCTGCCGTTCTTCTCTGCAGATCATTGGATGGGGAGCACCGCTGCACAGCTATTTGCAGGTCTCTCCAGAGATGTTTTGATCGGGTTCAAGTACGGGCTCTGGCTGGGCCACTCAAGGACATTCAGAGACTTTTCCCGAAGCCACTGCTACATTGTCTTGGCTGTGTGCTTAAGGTCGTTGTCCTGTTGGAAAGTGAACCTTCGCACCAGTCTGAGGTCCTGAGTGCTCTGGAGCAGGTTTTCGTCAAGGATCCCTCTGTACTCAATCCTGACTAGTCTCACAGTCCCTGCCGCTGAAAAACATCCCCACAGTTTGATGCTGCCACCACCATGCTTCACCGTAGGGATGGTGCCATATTTCCTCCAGACATCATGCTTGGTATTCAGGCCAAAGAGTTCTTGCTGGCAAAGGGGCTGAATACTTATGTAAATAAGGTATTTCTGTTTATTTTTAATACATTTGACAAAAAAGGTAAAAAACTGCATCTCAGTGCATGAGGTGTCACTTCAATCCCTGGTTCAAATCCAGGCTGTCTCACATCCGGCCATGATTTGGAGTCCCATAGGGCGGTGCACAATTGGCCCAGCGTCGTCTGGGTTTGGCCGGGGTAGGCCGTCATTGTAAAAAAGAATTTGTTCTTAACTGACCTGCATAGTTAAATAAAGGTTAAATAAAAAAATATATATAGTGATGACATCAAAAACTATGAAATAACACATATGGAATCACTTAGTATCCAAAAAAGTGTTAAACAATTTTAGATTCTTCAAAGTAGCCATCCTTTGCCTTGATGACAGCTTTGCACACTCTTGGCATTCTCTCAACCAGCTTCATGAGGTAGTCACCTGGAATGCATTTAAATTAATAGGTGTGCCTTGTTACAAGTTAATTTATGGAATTGCTTTCCTTCTTCATTTGTTTGAGCCAATCATTGTGTACACAATGTAGGGGTAGAATACAGAAGATAGCCCTAATTGGTAAAAGACCAAGTCCATATTATGCAAGGGTTTAGTTTGGCGCCGCCCTGAGTGGTCGCCTTTTAAGCAGCTCCCGTTGTCCGTGCATTAATTGTTGTTTTAGTTCGTTTTCTTTCGTCTACTTTCTTTAGTTTTATTTTTTATTTTGCTACAGTCGAACTATAACAGTTCAGGATTATGGATTTGATGGATTTTATCGCAGCTGAACGTCGACAGGAGTCGTCAACTGTTATTGTTTACAACCGAGCCCAGCTCCTGGATTTAGCCCACGCAGCGCTGCTGCTCCCCGGGGAAAAGTTTGATATTCCGGACGAATTGAAAAGACGACGCCGTGGACGCAGGGCGGGATTGAAATGTAAGGCAAAGCGGAGGAGGTTCAAGTACAAGCCGGCTATACCATCTATTATTATGGGCAATGTGAGGTGTCTACATAACAAGATGGATGAGTTGGCGGGACTTGTTCGTGGACAAAGGATTTATCGGGAAGCTAGCCTAATGTGTTTTACTGAGACTTGGCTGAACGATAACATCCCCATACAGAACGTCACTATCGACGGTTTCCAGACCATCAGAGCGGACAGGGATCGCGTCTCTTCCGGTAAGAGTAAGGGTGGTGGGCTGGCTTTATTAGTTAACAACAGATGGTGTCATCCGAAACATATTACTCTTAAGGAAAAGTTTTGTAGCCCGGACATTGAACTGCTAGCCGTTAGCCTGAGACCCTACTATCTACCGAGGGAATTCACGGCGGCCATTGCTGTTATTGTTTACATCCCGCCCTCTGCTGACGCAAACGCAGCGTGTGACGTCATCCACTCTGTTATCGCGAGGTTACAGACAGCGCATCCCAGTGCTTTCTTTGCAATTTCGGGGGATTTTAACCATGCATCTCTCTCTTCAACGCTGCCCACGTTCAAACAGTTCGTGAAGTGCCCAACCAGGAATAATAAAACTCTGGACTTGTTATATGCTAATGTGAAGGATGCATACAACTCCACTGCACTCCCTCTCCTCGGTAGATCAGATCACAACCTTGTCCACCTCACCCCACTCTACAGGCCTTTGGTCCAACAGCAGCCTGCAACCACCAGGACTATTAGGAGATGGTCCCCGGAGGCGAATGAGGCCCTACAGGACTGCTTTGAAACAACAGACTGGGATGTGTTCTGTGAGGCTCATGGGGAGGACATCGATGGACTCACTGACTGCATAACAGACTATATTAATTTTTGTGTAGACAACACTGTACCCACCAGGAAGGTACGCTGTTTCCCAAACAATAAACCCTGGGTCACCAGTGACCTGAAGGCCCTGCTGAATGAGAAGAAGAGGGCCTTCAAGGAGAAGGACAAGGACAAATTGAAATGCGTCCAGAGGGAGCTGAAGTTGCGGATTGCTGAGGGGAAGAGAGTGTATAAGGAGAAGATGGAGGACAAGCTGAGGCAGAGCCAGGTGAGAGAGGTGTGGAAGGGTATGAGAAATATCACTGGCTTCAAAAAGTCAAACAGTGGGCAGACGGAGGGGACCCAGGACAGAGCCAATGAGCTGAACCAATTTTTTAACAGGTTCGATACTGGCCCTGTCCACCTCCCCTCCAGCTCCCCAGACCACACACCCTCACGGCTATCCCACCCCCACTTTGCTCACAGCACCTCTGCTGAGACAATCAGTGACCCCACCTCCGCCCCTGCCCCCCCTGGACTGATCCTCAACACCCCTCTTCCCCCCACCTCCCTACCTGGGCTGGCTTTCACCACCAACCAAGTGAAGAGAGAGCTGGAGAGACTACACCAGTGGAAAGCGGCGGGCCCTGATGGCATCAGCCCAAGGGTGCTGAGGGTCTGTGCTGACCAACTGTGTGGAATACTCCAGCGTCTTTTCAACCTTAGCCTGAGCCTAGAAAGGGTCCCTGTGCTGTGGAAAACATCCTGCCTCGTCCCAGTGCCCAAGAAGGCACACCCCACTGTCCTGAATGACTTCAGACCTGTAGCGCTAACATCCCACATCATGAAGACCCTGGAAAGGTTAGTCCTCGCTCACCTCAGACCCCTGGTGTGTTCATCAATGGACCCCCTGCAGTTTGCATACCAGCGCAACATCGGGGTGGATGATGCAATCATCTACCTTCTGCAGAGGGCCTACTCTCACCTGGACAACGCAGGTTGCACTGTGAGGGTCATGTTTTTTGACTTCTCCAGTGCCTTCAATACCATTCAGCCCCTGCTACTGGGTGAGAAGATGAGGAGGATGGAAGTGGAAGCACCCTTAGTCTCCTGGGTCACGGACTACCTGACCGGTAGGCCACAATTTGTGAGACTACAGAGCTGTGTGTCAGAACGGGCAGTTAGCAACACAGGGGCCCCCCAGGGTACGGTCCTGTCCCCCTTCCTGTTCACCCTCTACACCTCAGACTTCAGATATAACTCTGAGACATGCCACCTACAGAAGTTCTCGGATGACTCTGCTATTGTAGGGTGCATCAGGGTTGGGCAGGAGGAGGAGTACAGGAGCACAATCAGTGACTTTGTGTTGTGGTGTGAGCAGAACCACCTTCAGCTCAACATCAGCAAAACTAAGGAGATGGTGGTGGACTTCAGGAGAACCAAGGCACAACTGACTGCAGTCCCTATAAAGGGGATGGATGTGGAAATGGTTGAGTCATACAAGTTCTTGGGTGTCCATATGGACAACAGACTGGAATGGGCTGGTAACACCGGGGCCCTGTACAAAAAGGGCCAGAGCCGACTCTACTTTCTGAGGAGGCTCAGGTCCTTCAACGTGTGCAGTAAACTACTGCATACCTTCTACCAGTCTGTGGTGGCCAGTGCCATCTTTTTTGCAGTGGTGTGCTGGGGAGCAAACATCAAAGCCGGTGATGCTTCTCGGGTAAATAAGCTGATCAGGAAGGCTAGCTCTGTCCTGGGGATGAGCCTTGACACTCTAGAGGAGGTGGCGGAGAGACGGATCCTGGCCAAACTGCTGGCCATCATGGACAACGTCACCCACCCTCTGCACGCTATGGTTATGACGCAGAGGAGCTCTTTCAGTCACAGACTGATCCCACCACGGTGTGCCAGAGAGCGCTACAGGAGGTCCTTCCTGCCGGCGGCTATGAGACTATATAATGCCTCACCGGGGTGCCGTGCCGTCGGCAACATAGATCTGGAACTGTTGGGGTGCTAGGACCTAGTTTAACAATTATGCATCCATCCGTGAGTAACTCTGTTCCGTCAGCACTCATCCACTCAGGACCTACTTATTCATACAGGTCTGTATATACATACCCATGTACAGTTGTTATATTATATCACATGCAATATTGTAAGTAATTATTGGACCTAGGCATTCACTCAGGAATGCATATTAGTATCCTGCCAGTTGCACCTTTTCTCATTGCTTTTAGTATATCAAATGTGCAATAAGTGCAGTTGTCTGTAATTAAACCCTGCGCACTAAGGACTGTATTTTAAGGGAATTACTATTATTATCCCAATGATATCATACACACATTTAGCTATTAAAGTATCTCTTCCTGTCATTTACCTGTACAGTTTGTGTAAACATGCAAGTATTCACTCATCTGTAAATATAACTGTATACCTAACTGTACAGCTAATTTAACCATGCAAAAATTTCACTTACCTGTTCATTTACCCAGTCTGTCTATTAAGTAAACTATTATTACCCTCGCTCATATCATACGCATTAGCTACTGAAGTATTTCTCTGCCATCAACCTGTATAGTATAGTTAACCATCCAACATCCACCAATGTATAGTGTACATATTCAGCCAACCACCCATACTATGCAATGTCCTTTTATAGCTTTTTTTTGCACTCCAGATATCCTGTATTTCTATACTTTTTCATACTGCCGCTCTATGTATCATGTACCGTGTATCTGTCTTTTGTGTTCTTTCGTTGTGGCATTTTGCACCTGCCCTGTGTTTTTGTTGTAGCTGCTTGATAATGAAATTTCCCCCCCGGGGGATCAATAAAGTACCTATCTATCTATCTATCTATCTATCTAACAGCTCAAATAAGCAAAGAGTAATGACAGTCCATCATGACTTTAATACATGAAGGTCAGTCAATACGGAAATTTTCAATAACTTTTAAAGTTTCTTCAAGTGCAGTCTCAAAAAACATCAAGCACTATGATGAAACTGGCTCTCATGAGGACCGCCAAAGGAAAGGAAGATCCAGAGTTACCTCTGCTGCAGAGGACAAGTTCATTAGAGCTACCAGCCTCAGAAATTGGCAGTTAACTGCACCTCAGATTGCAGCCCAAATAAATGCTTCACAGAGTTAAATGCTTCACAGAGTTAAATGCTTCACAGAGTTCAAGTAACAGACACATCTCAACATCAACTGTTCAGAGGAGACTGCGTGAATCAGGCCTTCATGGTTGAATTGCTGCAAAGAAACCACTACTAAAGGACACCATTAAGAAGAAGAGACTTGCTTGGACCAAGAAACATAACCAATGGACATTAGAGCGGTGGAAATCTGTCCTTTGGTCTGATGAGTCCAAATTTGAGATTTTTGGTTCCAACCACCATGTATTTGTGAGACGCAGAATAGGTGAACGGATAAGCTCCGCATGTGTGGTTCCCACCATGAAGCATAGAGGAGGAGGTGTGATGTGCTTTGCTGGTGACATTGTCAGTGATTTATTTAGAATTCAAGGCACAGTTAACCAGCAAGGCTACCACAGCGTTCTGCAGCAATACGCCATCCCATCTGGTTTGCGCTTAGTGGGACTATGAACCTAAACACACCTCCAGGCTGTGTAAGGGCTATTTGACCAAGAAGGAGAGTGATGGAGTGCTGCATCAGATGACCTGGCCTCCACAATCACCAAACCTGAACTCAATTGAGATGGTTTGGGATGAGTTGGACAACAGAGTGAAGGAAAAGCAGTCAACAAGTGCTCAGCATATGTGGGAACTCATGAAGCTGGTTGAGAGAATGCCAAGAGTGTGCAAAGCTGTCATCAAGGCAAAGGGTGGCTACTTTGAAGAATCTTGTTGTTGTATAACACTTCTTTGGTTACTACATGTTATTTCATAGTTTTGATGTCTTCACTATTATTCTACAATGTAGAAAATAGTAAACACAAAGAAAAACCCTTGAATGAGTAATATTCCAAACTTTTGACTGCTACTGTATCTGTTATGTCTTATTCCCTAATTACATTACGGCATATCTATTGTGTCTCCATTCCTACATCCACCATAGAGGTTAAAAGCAGACCGTCCCTCACAACTGGCCCAGTCCAGAGTATTTCAGGCAGTGAAACTGTTCAACTGCTAGACTCGTACTGTAGCTGTGGGAGTGAAACTGTGATTTGCATAGACAGGGCTGGGTGGTTCTGCTTGTCCCAGAATAGAGCATCACTGTCAGCAGATGTTCACTCTGTAAAATATAATGGAGAAGTGTAGAATACACATTGTTGAAAACCATTGCTAAAACATCTAATATAATGACATCATATTTGGAATTAAACATTATAAATATATATGTTATGGAAAGTAACTGTTTAGCAGTGTGAGTTCTGAGAGAAGATCTTAGATGTTTATTATCAAATATCACTAATTATTATCACTGGTATTGGTGCTACAGTATAACTGTCAGGCTCTGGTCATAGGGAAGCCTTTGGCTCCTCTATTTATCTATAGAGACTGATAGTACTGAAGTACTAGTATAATACTATAGGGACTGATAGTACTGAAGTACTAGTATTATACAATAGGCACTGATAATACTGAAGTATTAGTATAATACAATAAGGGCTGCTAGTACTGCAGTACTAGTATAGTACAATAGAGTCTGATAGTACTGCAGTACTAGTATTATACAATAGGCACTGATAATACTGAAGTATTAGTATAATACAATAAGGGCTGATAGTACTGAAGTACTAGTATAATACTATAGAGACTGATAGTACTGAATTACTAGTATAATACTATAGAGACTCATAGTACTGAATTACTAGTATAGTACAATAGAGACTCATAGTAATGGGTTAATAGAACACATATAAATACGTTTATATCTTAGAACACTGATATACAGTATAACGTATTCATAACATGGTCAAATAATCATAATAATCATAATTAACAGTTTTGAATGTGGACCCTCACCAGGAAGACTATTTACATAGGAAACTTTGCATTGTCAGCACATGCTTCAGTGGTCTGGGAGTGTTTATAGCCCTCTGAGTTTAACACTTCATGACTGAGAGCTGTCCTCCATGACAACAGAACCCACAACAACCATGAATTGTATCACCATCTTCATCTGGACACTAGCTTTCTACATCAATGTGAAAAAAAAGAGAAAGTGACATGTTTGTATTCTAAAAAGTAAACAATGAATAAACTGAAAGGTCAATGTATTGTTCATTCCTGGTTATTAATTCCAATTATTGGTGTTCTCTGTTTCAGAATCCAGAGGACAAAACACTGTGACTCAGACTGTTAACCTAGGACAAACAGTCTCTCTGAACTGTAAAACGAGCAGTAATATGTATAGTAATTGTTACAATGGTCAGTCATGGGACCATCAGTGTCTATCCTGGTACCAACAGAAACCAGGAGAAAAACCCAAACTCATGATGCTCCCAGGAAACACACTCCATTCTGGGACTCTAGATCCACCATCAGTGAAGTCCAGGCTGAAGATGCAGGAGATTACTACTGTCAGAGTTTACACAGTGGAGCCGTACAAAAACCTCCCTCAGTCAGACTGCACTGTAACTGTACTGCTACAGCAGTACTACAGCTGAGACCTGCAGGGAGGAGATGATCCAATACAATGAGACACTGTGTAGCAGAGCTGAACAACAATAGAGTCAAACTAGAGTTATGTCTAGAAGACCTTATAATATAACTGATCACTAAATGTTTCTCCTGACCATTAACTACATGTTGACTCTGTTGAGTAACTCAAGGAAAACCATCAATCATTCTGAATAGAGGTGATGTGCAATGATCAAAACCCCTTAAGATGACCTGTGTTTTGAAAAGCTAAAATGTAATCAACATGATTCAAACACATACAATAAACCCCCTAAACATTACCCATACATCCTCCCACACACCACTGTGGTAGTTCCAGAGAGCAGCAGTTGAAGCAGGAGACTGGAGATGTCAGAGCTCTTTATATCTCCCCTTTAGATCAGAGTCAGTCAGCAGCATCTCACAGTCCACTCCCAGACTGCAGTTACTAACCCTGACCACTAGAGGGAGACAGAAAGCAGATACTATCTGGTCTAATAACACAGTAATAACAATATACTCCATTTGTAGATGTCTATAATCAATATATCAGTCCCCATTCAGCACTGATATCAGAAACCATAGTGATTATATAGTTATCATGTTTCTACATCACACAACATTTATTAGTTTGACTCTCCAGGAAGACTATTTACATATATCACACTTTGCATAGACAGCACATGCTTCAATGCTCTGGGAGTGTTTATAGCCCTGTGAGTTTAACACTTCATGACTGAGATCTGTCCTTCATGACAACAGAATTTCAACGATGACTTTTACCATGAGCTTTTTGTGGATATTGATGTTCTTAATTCAGGGTGAGATTTTACAATTTAATGCTTTAAAAATGACTTTCTAATCAAAATATGTAATATAGAAATTGCCTCTGCCTTGACAGAATTAGATACATGAAAATGTACACAAAAACATGTTTGAAATATTCTTAAATGTCTATTTCAGAATCCAGTGGACAGATCACTGCGACTCAGACTCCTGCAGTGAAAGTTGTTCTCCCAGAACAGACAGTCTCTCTGAACTGTAAAACTAGCAGTAATGTGTATGGTAATAACCATCTAGCCTGGTACCAACAGAAACCTGGAGGAGCTCCTAAACTCCTTATATTCTGGGCTACAACACTTGAGTCTGGGATTCCATCTAGATTCAGTGGCAGTGGATCTGGAAGTGACTTCACTCTGACCATCAGTAAAGTCCAGGCTGAAGATGCAGGAGATTACTACTGTCAGAGTTACCACTATCTCAATAGTAAAGATGTGTTCACACAGTGATATAGAGCCGTACAAAAACCTCCCTCAGTCAGACTGCAGTGACTGAGGGAGAAGAGATAGTGACATGGAACACTGGTCAACTGTGACATGACAATGAGTTCAACTGTGACATGACAATGAGTTCAACTGTGACATGACAATGAGTTCAACTGTGACATGACAATGAGTTCAACTGTGACATGACAATGAGTTCAACTGTGACATGACAATGAGTTCAACTGTGACATGAAAATATGGTTAGAAAGCAATCATTCAGATCACATGACCATCATCATCATTAACTAGCATGGTTATGTCTGTCTGATCTGGGTGATTAATGACCAAGGCTCAGCGCTACTTAAGTCTAACATGTTTTATTTGAGCGAACTTAGCAAACAAAATAACAAACGAAGGAAGTACCATGACCGGAACGTGTGTGTGTTGTCACAACAACTAATAACATTACAAACAATAATCCACAAAGTAGGTGGAACAGGTTACAACATAAATAGGTTCCACAATTAGAGACAAAGTTAAACAGGAACCCGGGACTGGCCTCCTGATTCCTGTTGGTCCCATCCACTTTCCAGCTCATGGTCCAGTCTGAGGGGAAGCCCTTGTTGGCCAGACACATCAGTGTGGCTGTTGTTGTACTGGACAGCTCCTCACTAGAGGGGGGCAGGACGGTGAGGGTGGGGGCACTGTTACCTGGAACAAAGACAACACATCAACTAAGTAACTACATCAAGTACAGCAACAGTAAGATATTATCTTCAGCAAAGGACACATCAGAATAAAATGATTTGGAAATGCCCTCTATATATAAATATAAAAGGACAACAAAGTCAAGGTATTGGAGTGGCCATCACAAAGCCCTGACCTCAATCCTAAAGCACATTTGTGAGCAGAACTGAAAAGTGTGTGCGAGCAAGGAGGCCTACAAACCTGACTCAGTTACACCAGTTCTGTCAGGAGGAATGGGCCAAAATTCACACAACTTATTGTGAGAAGCTTGTGGAAGGCTAACCGAAACGTTTGACCCAAGTTAAACAATTTAAAGGCAATGCTACCAAATACTAATTGAGTGTATGTAAACTTGGACTGGGAATTCCACTGGGAATGTGATGAAAGAAAATAAAAGATAAATCCTTCTCTCTACTATTATTCTGACATTTCACATTCTTAAAGTAAGGTTGTGATCCTAACTGACCTAAGACAGGGAATTTTAACTAGGATTAAATGTCAGGAATTGTAAAAAACTGAGTCTAAATGTATTTGGCTAAGACTTATGTAAACTTCCATCTTCAACTATATATACTCCGGACTCCAACGTTGCTCATCCTAATATTTATTTATATATATTTTTAATTCCATTATTTTACTTTTTATTTTACAACTGGGAACACAAGCATTTCACTACATCTGCAATAACATCTGCTAAATAAGTTTATGCAACCAATACAATGTGATTTAATTTATGCATTTTACAGTGTTTTAACTGCCATTCATTGTCATGTTTTGGTGTTGAGTCTCATATGTATACTGTATGTATGCTGCTCTCTTGGCTAGGGCTCAGTTGAAAAATATGTACATCTCAATGGGAATTATCTGGTTAAATAAACAATAAATAAATAAAATGAAATCTTAAGATGTAGAGGAGATTCTGGGTTTTAATGTACTGTACAGAGTCCCAGTGTATCTGATCAGAGACACAGGAGAGGAGGGAGGAAGCTGAACTCAGTCAGGAACAGAGTAGCAGTCCTGCACAGTGGAGCCCCTCTTCTCTCAGAGGCAGTCCAGTATTCAATCCACTCAGTCCACAGAGACCACGGCACTAACACTCTTCTACCTGCAGGGGGAAACACATGACCAATAATCAATTGGAGGTGGAAAATAACTAGTATTCCTCTTTTCCATCAATATCAATATGTTACCATACCATATTACCATAACACTATTCAACAGACAAAGTTATATAATAATATGTGTTACTTTTATTTCATTTTCTCCAGTATTCATTATGGTTTAGTCTTGCTGAACAACATTGGTAGTGATCATATGTTATAGTACTTAAACCAATAATAGCATTGTGTTTATACCCTTTTTATTAACGTAATTTATTGACATATTATTATGGACTTCTATGATTATTAGGTGACAATTGTAGGAGAAAGATCATCAGATTGTAATGGACTCTCAGTTCTAATCTGATGGATCCTTAGTGGTCTAAGTTTACTGAATAATGGTGGATGGGGAGAAGACCAGAAGATTATTTGCATAGTGATGATGCTCTGCATAGACAGCACATGCTTCAGTGGTCTGAGAGTGTTTATATCCCTGTGAGTTTAACACTTCATGACAGAGCTGTCCTTCATGACAACAGAACCCACAACAACCATGACTTTTATCACCATATTCATCTGGACACTTGCTTTCAAGGTTAAAATTTTCAGACATTATTGTTGAAAATGAATTAAATCTACACCATCAACATTAATTATTCATTACTATATGTAAAATGTAATTCATATAAATGTTTTTATTCTATTTTTCAGAATCCAGATCACTGTGACTCAGACTCCTGCAGTGATAGCTGTTCTCTCAGGACAGACAGTCTCTCTGAACTGTAAAACTAGCAGTAATGTGTACAGTACTATATTTCATGACTTTCTATCCTGGTACCAACAGAAACCTGGAGGAGCTCCTAAACTCCTTATATACTGGGCTACAACACTTCAGTCTGGGACTCCATCTATATTTAGTGGCAGTGGATCTTACAGTGACTTCACTCTGACCATCAGTAAAGTCCAGGCTGAAGATGCAGGAGATTACTACTGTCAGAGTTACCACAGTGGTCCAGTGTTCACACAGTGATACAGAGCCGTACAAAAACCTCCCTCAGTCAGACTGCACAGTGACTGTACTGCTACAGCTGGGACCTACTGCAGGTGCTGAGGGGGAAGAGACAGTGATATGGAACACTGGTCACTAGATGAGGTCAACCGTGACATGTGACAATATGGTTAGAAAGCAATCATTCAGATCACATGACCATCATCATAGGGGCGGCAGGTAGCCTAGCGGTCAGAGCGTTGGGATGAAACTTCAGTCTCCCAAAACAAGTCCTCATACGGACCTCAATCAAATGTCTGATTTAAATGGATATGATCTTCTAACATTATATGAGCAGGTTACTGACTGAGATCTGTGAATGAGACAAGATGCTCGACTCAGTCACTAGACAACAATAGACACTACATACACTTTCTACCAGAGTTCAGGTCAATTACATTAACATTCTTAAATTCAGGTAGTTCACTACAATTCCAATTTTAATTCTCTTCAATACTTTTCAATTAGGATTTTTTACAACTTTTTTATTGGAGTTCTTCACTTTTTGAGTTTAAATGGAATTGACCCCAACCCTGCCACCTACACTATCTACATATGGTTCATTCTGAAAGTATTCAGACCCTTTGACTTTTTTTACATTTTGTTACGTTACAGCCTCATTCTAAAATGGATTTATATTTCTCATCAATTAAATATTCCTGATCAATCTACAGACAATACCCAATAATGACCAAGCAAAAGCAGGTTATTAGAAATGTTTGCAAATGTATTAGAAATAAAAAATGGTGTATTCAGTATTCAGCACTCAGACCATTTGTACTCAGTACTTTGTTGAAGCGCCTTTGGCAGACATTTTCTTCTTGGGTATGACGCTTGGCACACCTGTATTTGGGGAGTTTCTGCCATTCTTCTCTGCAGATCCTTGGATGGGGAGCACCGCTGCACAGCTATTTGCAGGTCTCTCCAGAGATGTTTTGATCGGGTTCAAGTACGGGCTCTGGCTGGGCCACTCAAGGACATTCAGAGACTTTTCCCGAAGCCACTGCTACATTGTCTTGGCTGTGTGCTTAAGGTCGTTGTCCTGTTGGAAGGTGAACCTTCGCACCAGTCTGAGGTCCTGAGTGCTCTGGAGCAGGTTTTCGTCAAGGATCCCTCTGTACTCAATCCTGACTAGTCTCACAGTCCCTGCCGCTGAAAAACATCCCCACAGTATGATGCTGCCACCACCATGCTTCACCGTAGGGATGGTCCCATATTTCCTCCAGACTTCACTCTTGGCATTCAGGCGAAAGAGATCAATCTTGGCAAAGGGGCTGACAGTAGTAATACATTTTCAAAAAAAGGTTAAAACCTGCATCTCAGTGCAAGAGGTGTCACTACAATCCCTGGTTCAAATCCAGGCTGTATCACATCCGGACGTGATTTGGAGTCCAATAGGGCGGTACACAATTGGCCCAGCGTCGTCTGAGTTTGGCCGGGGTAGGACGTCATTGTTCGTAACTGACTTGCATACAGTCGTGGTCAAAAGTTTCGAGAAGTATTGGTCTCCACAAAGTTTGCTGCCTCAGTGTTGATGATGGAAATTTGCATATACTCCAGAATGTAATGAAGAGTGATCAGATGAATTGCAATTAATTGCAAAGTCCCTCTTTGCCATGAAAATGAACTCAATCCCCCTAAAACATTTCCACTGCATTTCAGCCCTGCTACAAAAGGACCAGCTGCCATCATGTCAGTGATTGTCTCGTTAACACAGGTGAGAGTGTTGACGAGGACAAGGCTGGAGATCACTCTGTCATGCTGATTGAGTCAGAATAACAGACTGGAAGCTTTAAAAGGAGGGTGGTGCTTGAAATCATTGTTCTTCCTCTGTCAACCATGGTTACCTGCAAGGAAACACATGCCGTCATCATTGCTTTGCACAAAAAGGGCTTCACAGGCAAGGATATTGCTGCTGGTAAGATTGCACATAAATCAACCATTTATCGGATCATCAAAAACTTCAAGGAGAGAGGTTCAATTGTTGTGAAGAAGGCGTCAGGGCGCCCAAGAAAGTCCAGCAAGTGCCAGGACCGTCTCCTAAAGTTGATTCAGCTGCGGGATCGGGGGACAACCAGTGCAGAGCTTGCTCAGGAATGGCAGCAGGCAGATATGAGTGCATCTGCACGCACAGTGAGGCAAAGACTTTGAGGATGGCCTTGTGTCAAGAAGGGCAGCAAAGAAGCCACTTCTCTCCAGGAAAAACATCAGGGACAGACTGATATTCTGCAAAAGGTACAGGGATTTGGACTGCTGAGGACTGGGGTACAGTCATTTTCTCTGATGAATCCCCTTTGCGATTGTTTGGGCCATCCGGAAAACACCTTGTCCGGAGAAGACAAGGTGAGAGCTACCATCAGTCCTGTGTCATGCCAACAGTAAAGCATCCTCAGACCATTAATGTGTGGGGTAGCTTCTCAGCCAAGGGAGTGGGATCACTCACAATTTTGCCTAAGAACACAGCCATGAATAAAGAATGGTACCAACACATCCTCTGAGAGCATTTTCTCCCAACCATCCAAGAACAGTTTGGTGACGACCAATGCCTTTTCCAGCATGATGGAGCACCTTGCCATAAGGCAAAAGTGATAACTAAGTGGCTCGAGGAACAAAACATAGACATTTTGGGTCCATGGCCAGGAAACTCCCCAGACCTTGATCCCATTGAGAACTTGTGGTCGATCCTCAAGAGGCGGGTAGACAAACAAAAATCCACAACTTCTGACAAACTCCAAGCATTGATTATGCAAGAATGGCCTGCCATCAGTCAGGATGTGGCCCAGAAATTAATTGACAGCATGCCAGGGCGGATTTTAGAGGTCTTGAAAAAGATGGGTCAACACTGCAAATATTGACTCTTTGCATAAACTGAATGTCATTGTCAATGAAAGCCTTTGACACTTATGGAATACTTGTAATTATACTTCAGTTTACCATAGTAACTACTGACATAAAGATCTAAGAACACTGAAGCAGCAAACTTTGTGGAGACCAAAACTTGTGTCATTCTCAAAACCTTTGACCACGACTGTATTTTATTTAGTATGTAAAGACAAGATGTTTGACAAGTCTGATGGGTGACAATATTAGCCTTGTGAATTATGTATTATCACTTGTGAATTATATATTATCACTTGTGAATTATGTATTATCACTTACGAATGATGCCCAGCTTGTGCAGTAAGGCAAGCGTATGCCTTTATTTTGTGACTTTTTCAAATCATAGTCGCACACCTCAATATTCAATCTGCTCTGTGTAGCGCGCACTGTCAAGTTGACAGATTACCAACAATGATGATTACCAACAATGATGAAACAGCCTACAGGGAGGAGGTGAGGGCTCTTGGAGTGTGGTGCCAGGAAAATAACCTCTCACTCAACGTCAACAAAACTAAGGAGATGATCGTGGACTTCAGGAAACGGCAGAGACAGCACCCCCCGATCCACACTGATGGGACTGCAGTGGAGAAGGTGGAAAGCTTCAAGTTCCTCGGCGTGCACATCACTCACAAACTGAAATGGTCCACCCACACAGACAGTGTGGTGAAGAAGGCGCAACAGTGCCTCTTCTACCTCAGGAGCCTAAAGAAATTTGGCTTATCACCTAAAACCCTCACAAACTTCTACAGATGCACAATTGAGAGCATCCTGTCGAGCTGCATCACCGCCTGGTACGGCAAATGCACCGCCCATAACCGCAAAGCTCTTCAGTGAGTGGTGCGGTCTGCTCAACGTATTTCTCGGGGCAAACTTCCTGCCCTCCTGGACAACTACAGCACCCGATGCCACAGGAAGGCCAAAAAGATCATCAAAGACATCAACCACTCGAGCCACTGCCTGTTCACCCCGTTATCATCCAGAAGGCGAGGTCAGTACAAGTGCATCAAAGCTGGGGCCGAGAGACTGAAAAACAGCTTCTATCTCAAGGCCATCAGACTGCTAAACAGCCATCACTAACTCACCAGAGGCGGCTGCCTATAGACATTGATTAAAAATCACTGGCCACTTTAAGGAATAGAACATTAGCCACTTTAATAATGTATCCGTATCTGCATCACCCATCTCATATGTACTATTGTACTCTATACTACGCCAATGAATGCTAACAGCCATCTCTAGCACATCAGAGACTGCTGCCAATATACATAGATTAGAAATCACCGGCCACTTTAAGGAAATTATACACTAGTCACTTTAATAATGTTTCCGTATCTTGCACTACTCATCTCATATGAATAAACTGTATGGTATACTATTCTTCAGTATCTTAGTCACTTAATCGTGTTTACGTACTGCATCAACAATCTCTTATGTGTATACTGTATACTATAAAGCTTACAATGCCACTGTATCTCAGTCCAAGGCCACCCAGTCATATATGTATATATTCTCAATCCATTCCTTACTTAGATTTATGTGTATTTGGGTATATGTTGTGAAACTGTTAGATATTACCTGTTAGATATTGCTGCACTGTCAAAGCTAGAAGCACAAGCATTTCGCTACACCCGCAATAACATCTGCTAACCACGTGTATGTGACCAATGCATTTGATTTGACTTTGATTTGAATTTATTCTTACATTTAATTTCAGGAAGTACACCAAAACTCAGATTCCAGTTCTCTTCCATGCTTTTCAATAAGGAACATTTGGAATTTGAATTGGAGTTTAGGTTTGAGTTGACTGGAATTTAAATGGAATTGACCCCAACCCTGCTATCTACACTAAACTATCTATCTACACTACACTATCTATACTATACTATCTACACTAGACTATCTATATTATCCACATACACTATCTACACTACACTAACTATACAACACTATTTACACTATCTATCTGCATAAAATATCTACACTACTATACTATACTATCTACACTATATACACATCTACACTACACTATCTATCTAAACTACACTATCTATACTATACCATCTAAACTGCGCTGTCTAAACTACACAATCTACACTACACTATCTTCACTACACTATCTATCTACACTACACAATCTACACTATACTATACTATCTACCCTATCTATACAATACTATCTACACTACACTATCTATCTACACATTTCACTATCTATACTATACTATCTACACTACATGTACACTACATTATCTATACTATACTATCTACACTACACTATCTATCTACACTACACTATATAAACTATCATATCTACACTATCTATACTATAATATCTACACTATCTATATTATACTATCTACACTGTCTTCCCTACACTACACTATCTGTATACACTATCTACACTACACTATCTATCTTCACTACACTATACTGTACTATCTACACTATCTACACTACACTTTATATCTTTCCTATACTATCTACACTACACTATAACTACACTACACTATCTATCCAATACTATCTACACTACACTATATATACACTACACTATCTATACTATACTATCTACACTGCACTATCTACACTATCTACATACACTATCTACATTACACTATCTATCTACACTAAACTATCTATACAATAATAGCTACACTATCTACACTACACTGTATCTACACTACACTATCTATACTATACTATCTACACTACACTATCTATCTACACTACACTATCTATACTATACTATCTACACTACACTATCTATCTACACTACACTATCTATCTACAGTACACTATCTCTACTGTAATATCTACACTACACTATCTATTCTATACTATCTACACCACACTATCCATCTACACTACACTATCTATACTATTCTTTCTACACTGCACTATCTATCTACATTATTTACAGTACCCTATATCTACTTTAATATCAACACTACACTATGTATTTATACTACGCTATCTATACTATACTATCTACACTACACTATCGGCATACACTACACTAGACTATCTATACTATCTACATTCGACTATATATACTATATTATCAACATATACTATCTACACTACACTATCTATACTATACCATCTACACTACACTTTCTTCCTACACTACAATATATATCTACACTAGACTATCTATAATATACTATCTACACTACACTATCTATTCTTTACTATCTACACTATACTGTCTATCTACACTACACTATCTATACTATACTAACTACACTACACTATTTATTCTTTACTATCTACACTACACTATCTATCTACACTACACTATCTATCTACACTACACTATATATACTATACTAACTACACTACACTATCTATACTCTACTATCTACACTACACTATCTATCTACACTACACTATCTATACTATCTACATGATCTACACTACACTGTCTATACAATACTATATATCTACACTGCACTATTTACATACACTATCCACACTATCTTCACTTAACTATCTACATATACTATCTACATACAATATCAACACCACACTATCTATCTACACTACACTATCTTCATACACTATCTACATACAACATACTGTATACAGTCGTATGCAAAAGTTTGGGCACCCCTCTGAGGCTGCATAATAATTAACTCTGTCGTCACAGAAAATGATCACAGTGGCATGCCATTCATTTTCTAATAAAAGCCAAGTACTGGGGTATTGTCCAGACAAAGATTTTTAGTGTAGCAATATTAAGTTGTATGAAATTAAATCAGATGTGAAAAATAGAATATGCAAAAATGTGGGCACCCTTGTCATTCTGTTGATTTGAATACCTGTAACTACTTAGCACTGATTAATTGGAACACACAATTGGTTTGGTGAGCTCATTAAGCCTTGAACTTCATAGACAAGTGCATCCAATCATGAGAAAAGGTATTTAAGGTTGCCAATTGCAAGTTGTTGTTCTCTTTGACTCTCCTCTGAAGAGTGGCAAAATGGGGGCCTCAAAACAACTCTGAAATGACCTGAAAACAAAGATTGTTCAACATTATGGTGTAGGGGAAGGCTACAAAAAGCTATCGCAGAGATGTACGCTGTCAGTGTCCACTGTCAGGAACATAGTGAGGAAATGGAAGACCACAGGCACAGTTCTTGTTAAGGCCAGAAGTGGCAGGCCAAGTAAAATATCGGAAAGGCGAAGGATGGTGAGAACGGTCAAAAACAGCCCACAGACCTACAACATCATCTTGCTGCAGATGGTGTCACTGTGCATCGTTCAACAATTCAGCGCACTTTGCACAAGGAGAAGCTGTACGGGAGAGTGATGCGGAAGAAGCACACACGCCACAAACGCACATTTGGACAAGCCAGCTTCATTTTGGAATAAGGTGCTGTGGACTGATGAAACAAAGATTGAGTTATTTGGTCATAACAAGAAAAACACTTGCTACCCACAGTAAAATTTGGTGGGGGTTCCATCATGCTGTGGGGCTGTGTGGCCAGTGCCGGTACTGGGAATCTTGTTAAAGTTGAGGGTCGCATGGATTCCACTCAATATCAGCAGATTCTTGGGAATGATGTTGAAGAATCAGTCACAAAGTTGAAGTTACGCCGGGGCTGGATGTTTCAACAAGACAACGACCCAAAACACTGCTCAAAATCTACCCGGGCATTTATGCAGAGGAACAAGTACAATGTTCTGGAATGGCCATCCCAGTCCCCAGACCTGAATATCATTGAGAATCTGAGGGATGATTTGAAGCGGGCTGTCCATGCTCGGCAACCATCAAACCTAACTGAACTGGAGATGTTTCGTAAGGAGCAATGGTCCAAAATACCTTCATCCAGAATCCAGACACTCGTTAGAGGCAATAGGAAGCGTCTAGAGGCTGTTATTTTAGCAAAATGAGGCTCTACTAAATATTGATCTGATTTTTCTGTTGGGGTGCCCACATTTATGCACCTGTCTAATTTCGTTTTGATGCATATTGCACATTTTCTGTTAATCCAATAAACCTCATTTCACTACTGAAATATTACTGTGTCGAACAGTTATTTGATAGATCAAAATGAAATTGCTGATCCAAACACCCAATTATTTATAAATGGAAATCATGGAAGTTGTCAGGGGTGCCCAAACTTTTGCATACGACTGTATACTACACTATGTATCTACACTACACTACATAGACTATGGTAGTAGATAAAGTATAATATAATTTTTTTCTGTCATTAATTACATGATGTCATATCTGTTATGTCTCCATCCCTGAATCCACCATAAAGGTTAAAACCAGTCCACTCTCACATCTGGCCCAGTCAAGGGTGTTTCAGGAAGTGAAACCGTTCAACTGCTAGACTGATATCTGTGGGAGTGAAACTGTGATTTACATAGACAGGGCTGGGTGGTTCTGCTTGTCCCAGAATAGAACAGCACTGTCACCAGATGTTCACTCTGTCCCCATGAGGTTGGAGGTAGAGAAGACTCTATGACTATCTTGAAGATGTGATACTTCTAATTTAAATGTGGACAACTTTTACAATAAATGTAGCTTAATGCAGGTGTGATCACATTGGTGAGAAATGAAGATACTGATTAAATGTTCAATAGCATTAGATGACTGTCTTTATAAGTCTATAAGTCAAGCAGGTCAAAAACTGTTCCAAGAAATATGAATAGAGTACGATGTACTTCATGTGGATAAACCTGCTGTTAATCTGTGAAACTAGTAGCATCTTGTGTTAGTATGAACTACTGGTTGATGACCATGTGGTTAGAACATAAATAACTAAGCAATAAGGTTTAGATCAGATAGTTTTCATAGAAATCCGGCTTCATGAATGTATTTCTATATCATTAAACAACATTTAAGATTCAGGTCTATTTGGGTTTATTGAAAGAGACAATTAAAAGATTTGGTCTAAAGGTCAATCTTTATTTTCATCTATTAATCAAAGCAAACATTTCTATATTATCTAATAGTAATAAAACAGAACATAATATCTAACACTGATACAACCTCTAGTCTACAGAGAGGATTGATACATGAACTACATGTCAGTGATAAAAAAGACAGAACATCTGATCTCAGAACAGAGTCAAAGCAGAGGAACCAGCAGCCTCTCTCCACAGGGGTGTGTGACTGAAGGGTCCTACCCAGAACAGTCAGCCCTCCTCAGGGTCTTGATGACTGTAGTCTGGGATTTCTGCTGGGCTTCACAGGTCACCTCTCCTGCATTGGTCCACTCCTGGGCAGTGAGAGTCAGGGTGCTGCTCCAGCTGTACTTGCCGTCCTTCTCCAGGACCCCGGAACTCCTGTGTACCTCCTGATTCCTGTTGGTCCCATCCACCTTCCAGCTCATGGTCCAGTCTGAGGGGAAGCCCTTGTTGGCCAGACACATCAGTGTGGCTGTTGTTGTACTGGACAGCTCCTCACTAGAGGGGGGCAGGACGGTGAGGGTGGGGGCACTGTTACCTGGAACAAAGACAACACATCAACTAAGTAACTACATCAAGTACAGCTACAGTAAGAGATTATCTTCAGCAAAGGACACAACAAAACAAACTGGCAACAGCCAAACAGTGAACACAGCTTAAAGTACACAGGGGATAATGAGGGAGATGGGTGACACCTGGAGGGGGGTGGAGCCAAGCACACAGACAGGTGAAACAGATCAGGGTGTGACATAACTAGAGTTACTAGTCATACGGTGTCAGTTATATATGATACAAAAAAGAAATATGATACAATAAAGATTTATGATCCAAAAAAGTATAAAGTGCTCAAATAACTAGAGTTACTAGTCATACGGTGTCAGTTATACATGTCACACAGATATTGTTTAGTAATGGATCTGATCAGAATAGCCGACTCATATTCATAGTATATTCATCACATATCAACCATGTTTGATCATGAATCCGGTTACAACCATAACTGAGATGCAATGATAATTAAGACTATTTACAATACTATGAAATAGTTATAATACCAGAATTAAGTTATAGTCTGCATTCATGCAAACCAGACATACAAATAAACCTACAATTTATCATTTTGATAAATAGTTATTTGAAAGAAGGCTCAGTCTAAAGCTATATTTAACCAAAGACATTTGAGAGTAAAAGATCTAAAATCCCACACAAACAGTAACATACAATGCAACAACTATATCCAATATTATTGAATAGTTATCATACCAGAATTATACTCTGCAATCCATCAAACCAGACATATAAATAAACACCTACATTTTAACATTTTGGTTAAATAAAATGTTATTTGACAGAAGGCTTTGTCAAAAGTAATAGAAAAATCTATATTTTTTAGAAAGTAAAATATGTAAATCACAATATTTCCAAAGGGATAGAGTTTAAGAAACTAACATACAAATAAAATGTAATCAGAAAGAAAACTTACTTCCAACATCAAGTCTGGTGCCGCCACCAAAAGTGTACCACTGTGATACAATCCCTATTACTGCTGGAACAAAAACCTCCTGCACATTTGGCAAGCTGAATTTCTTCATACTGTGGTTCAAATCATTAACTATGTTATGAATTCTTGTCAAAGAGGATTTAATCAACTCAATTTGAAATAAAGTGTTCTTAGTTTAGTTTTTCTTGACATTGAACAGAAACCTACTTATGTTTCTTGTACATTTCCTACTAGGTGCAGTATTTATTCATACAACTAATAAAAAATGTAGGACTAATCACTTAAAATCCATTTAAAATTTGTTGAGTAATATTAATAATATTAATATTATAATTGGCCATAGTGTGTTTAGGTCTTATGTATTTAAAGAAAAAAAAAAAAAATTTGTTTTTTTTAAATCCTCAATGTTGAGACAAAGTTAATAGAGAAACTTACTCACGAATTCAAAAGATGAATGAAACAGTTAATTTTGTTGTTTACTTACTTCCAACATCAAGTCTGGTGCCGCTACCAAAAGTCCACCACAGTGATACAATCCCTATTACTGCTGGTACAAAAACCTCTCTGTGGTGATGATGCTGCAGCTGTTACAGTGAAGATCACTCGTTCAGAATCATCATCAACACTAATACACTTTAACATCTTCCAGGTAGAACAAACATTTAATATTAGCTGTTTCTAGATAATACAAATATGAATTGGATCTTAAATCCAAATATTAGTATTTTTTCCTTCTTCTGTGTATCAGGTATTCTCCTAATCTGTAGGTACAGTGCAGCATCACATCCGATGTTGCTAGTATTCCTCCACATTGTCCATATGAAAGACAGCAGCAGCAGTAGTAATAGTGATCCATGTTGTATATTCCTTTATTAAAGATGTTGATCTCAGATGTAACAGTGGTGGTAGAGTCAAAGAGGACAGACAACACTAGCAGAGGAATCCTAGCAGCTTTAGTTTAGAGAAGTGTTCACTAACTGATTAGAGGAACTTACATGAGAGACCAAGCATGAGTGAACAGACAGTTCATTATATCTGATCATCATTAGAATAAACATATAACGTTGGTGAGACATAAAAGTTACCATGCATCAGGTATCTGAGTTATCAGTTACTGTTTGATGTTATTGAAGGGGCAGCAGGTAGCTAGCGGTTAGAGTGTTGGGCTAGTAACTGAAAGGTTTCTATTTTGAATATCCGGGCTGACAATGTGAAAAATATGTTGATGTGCACTTGACTCTAATTGCTCCAGGGTCACCGTTGACAATGGCAGACCCTGTCCTTGACCCTAGTCTCTGAGAACGTCTCAAGAGGAGTTGGGATATTAAAAATACACATTTCCAATTCACACATGTGTAGAATAGGACACATATAAGCACCTACCTAATTATTATAAAAGCAAGATCATACAGGACAAAATATATTCTAATGATGGAAGCCTACTTGGAAACTGAAATAGATTTAAAACATTTGCATAATGCATCTGCTCCACTGCTCTAAGAGCATTTATAGCCCTGTGAGTTTAACACTTCATGACTGAGAGCTGTCCTTCATGACAACAGAACCCATAACAACCATGACTTTTATCACCATATTCATCTGGACACTTGCTTTCTGCTTTCAAGGTTACAATTTTCAGACATTATTGTTTAAGATGAATTAAATCTACACCATCAACATTAATTATTCATTACTAAATGTAAAACGTAATTCATATAAATGTTTTTATTCTATTTTTCAGAATCCAGAGGACAGATCACTGTGACTCAGACTCCTGCAGTGATAGCTGTTCTCTCAGGACAGACAGTCTCTCTGAACTGTAAAACTAGCAGTAATGTGTACAGTGATATATTTTATGACTATCTATCCTGGTACCAACAGAAACCTGGAGGAGCTCCTAAACTCCTTATATACCGGGCTACAACACTTCAGTCTGGGACTCCATCTAGATTTAGTGGCAGTGGATCTTACAGTGACTTCACTCTGACTATCAGTGGATTCCAGGCTGAAGATGCAGGAGATTACTACTGTCAGAGTTGGCACCATATCAATAGTAAAGGTGTGTTCACACAGTGATATAGAGCCGTACAAAAACTCCCTCAGTCAGACTGCAGTGACTGAGGGAGAAGAGATAGTGACATGGAACACTGGTCAACTGTGACATGACAATGAGTTCAACGGTGACATGACAATGAGTTCAAACGTGACATGACAATGAGTTCAAACGTGACATGACAATGAGTTCAACTGTGACATGACAATGAGTTCAACTGTGACATGACAATGATTTCAACTGTGACATGACAATGAGTTCAACTGTGACATGACAATGAGTTCAAACGTGACATGACAATGAGTTCAACTGTGACATGACAATGAGTTCAAACGTGAAATGACAATGAGTTCAACTGTGACATGACAATGAGTTCAACTGTGACATGAAAATATGGTTAGAAAGCAATCATTCAGATCACATGACCATCATCATCATTAACAAGCATGGTTATGTCTGTCTGATCTGGGTGATTAATGACCAAGGCTCAGCGCTACTTAAGTCTAACATGTTTTATTTCAGCGAACTTAGCAAACAAAATAACAAACGAAGGAAGTACCACGACCGGAACGTGCGTGTGTTGTCACAACTACCAATAACATTGCAAACAATAATCCACAAAGTAGGTGGAACAGGTTACAACATAAATAGGTTCCCCAATTAGAGACAATGGTAAACAGCTGCCTCTAATTGGGGACCAAACACTAAACCACATAGACTTGACTAGAAACCCCTGTCAGGCCCTGAACATAACAACATAGAGTATAGCCAGAGGCTTCCCTATGGTTAGAGCCTGACAATGTCTTATACTTTTTGTCATATAGCAGTTATTTGAAGTTTTTAAACACAATACCTGTCGATATGCAAAGCAAGATGTACTGAAGTTTAACAAAAGGTGTTCTGACATCAACATTACTTCAAAGTTACAACTACTTCAGCCTCCCAAAACAAGTCCTCATACGGACCTCAATCAAATGTCTGATTTAAATTGATGTGATCTTCTAACATTATATGAGCAGGTTACTGATTGAGATCTGTGAATTAGACAAGATGCTGGACTCATACACTATCTACCAAGTCAATTACATTTAAATTCAGGAAATACACTAAAACTCATATTCCAGGTCTCTTCAATCATTTTCTATTTCAACATTTTGAAATTGAATTGCATTTTGAGTTTACTGGAATTTAAATGGAATTGACCCCAACCCTGCTATCTACACTAAACTATCTACAATATCTACACTACACTATCTATCTACACTACACAATCTATACAATACTATTTACACCATCTACATACACTACATACGGGGTGGCAGGTAGCCGAGTGGTTAGAGTGTTGGGCCCGTAACCGAAAGGTTGCTATTTGGAATCCCAGAGCTGACGTTCTGCCCCTGAACAAGGCAGTTAACCCACTGTTCCTAGGCCGTCATTGTAAGTAAGAATTTGTTCTTAACTGACTTGCCTAGTTAAATAAAGGTTAAATAAAAATTATAATTCCCATTTTTTCTGTCATTAATTACATGATGGCATATCTGTTATGTCTCTCTCCCTGAATCCACCATGAAGGTTAAAACCAGTCCACTCTCTCACATCTGGCCCAGTCCAGGGTGTTTCAGGAAGTGAAACTGTTCAACTGCTAGACTGATATCTGTGGGAGTGAAACTGTGATTTCCATAGACAGGGCTGGGTGGTTCTGATTGTCCCAGAATAGAGCAGCACTGTCACTATAACGGCACAAGGCGAGACCCAGATGCAGACACAGGAGGCAGATGGTTTGGGTTCTGATATTTATTATAACACAAGGGGTAGGCAAAAGGCAGGCGAGAGTTCGGAAACCAGGTCAGAGTCCAAACAGTACAGGGCGGCAGGCAGGCTCGAGGTCGGGACAGGAAAGGGTCAGAACTAGGTCAGGTTCCAAACAGTAAAGGGCAGCAGGCAGGCTCGATAAATAGTCAGACAGGCGGGCTCAGTGTCAATAAAGTATCTATCTATCTATCTATCTATCTATCTATCTGACTATCTTGAAGATGTGATACTTCTAATTTAAATGTGGACAACTTTTACAATAAATGTAGCTTAATGCAGGTGTGATCACATTGGTGAGAAATGAAGATACTGATTAAATGTTCAATAGCATTAGATGACTGTCTTTATAAGTCTATAAGTCAAGCAGGTCAAAAACTGTTCCAAGAAATATGAATAAAGAGTAGGATGTACTTCATGTGGATAAACCTGCTGTTAATCTGTGAAACTAGTAGCATCTTGTGTTAGTATGAACTACTGGTTGATGACCATGTGGTTAGAACATAAATAACTAAGCAATAAGGTTTAGATCAGATAGTTTTCATAGAAATCCGGCTTCATGAATGTATTTCTATATCATTAAACAACATTTAAGATTCAAGTCTATTTGGGTTTATTGAAAGAGACAATTAAAAGATTTGGTCTAAAGGTCAATCTTTATTTTCATCTATTAATCAAAGCATCAAAGCAAACATTTCTATAGTATCTAATAGTAATAAAACAGAACACATAATATCTAACACTGATACAACCTCTAGTCTACAGAGAGGATTGATACATGAACTACATGTCAGTGATAAAAAAAGACAGAACATCTGATCTCAGAACAGAGTCAAAGCAGAGGAACCAGCAGCCTCTCTCCACAGGGGTGTGTGACTGAAGGGTCCTACCCAGAACAGTCAGCCCTCCTTAGGGTCTTGATGACTGTAGTCTGGGATTTCTGCTGGGCTTCACAGGTCACCTCTCCTGCATTGGTCCACTCCTGGGCAGTGAGAGTCAGGGTGCTGCTCCAGCTGTACAGGCCGTCCTTCTCCAGGACCCCGGAACTCCTGTGTGCCTCCTGATTCCTGTTGGTCCCATCCACTTTCCAGCTCATGGTCCAGTCTGAGGGGAAGCCCTTGTTAGCCAGACACATCAGTGTGGCTGTTGTTGTACTGGACAGCTCCTCACTAGAGGGGGGCAGGACGGTGAGGGTGGGGGCACTGTTACCTGGAACAAAGACAACACATCAACTAAGTAACTACATCAAGTACAGCTACAGTAAGAGATTATCTTCAGCAAAGGACACATCAAAATAAAATGATTTGGAAATGCCCTCTATATATGAGTTTAAAAGTTAGATTGTTTAAAAGATGTGGAGAAAAGAGTAAAGTAATATGATACAAACAGATAAAACCAAACAAGTATAAAGTGGTTAAATAACTTATCAGCGTACAGGTGAGACCCGGTCAGAATAACAAATGTTTATTATCCCAACAGGGGGCAAAAGACAGGTCAGGGGCAAGCAGAGTTCAGTAATCCAGAGTAGTGGGGAAAAGGTACAAGACGGCAGGAAGTAATGGATCTGATCAGAATAGCCGACGACTCATATTCATAGTATATTCATCACATATCAACCATGTTTGATCATGAATCCGGTTACAACCATAACTGAGATGCAATGATAATTAAGACTATTTACAATACTATGAAATAGTTATCATACCAGAATTAAGTTATAGTCTGCATTCATGCAAACCAGACATTCAAATAAACCTACAGTTGATCATTTTGATAAATAATTATTTGAAAGAAGGCTCAGTTAAAATCTACATTTAACCAACAATATTTGAGAGTGAAAGATCTAAAAACACAAACAGTAATACACAATGCAACAACTATATCCAATGTTATTAAATAGTTATCATACCAGAATTATACTCCATCAAACCAGACATTTAAATAAACACCTACATTTTAACATTTTGGTTAAATAAAATGTTATTTGACAGAAGGCTTTGTCAAAAGTAATAGAAAAATCTATATTTTTTAGAAAGTAAAATATGTAAATCACAATATTTTCATAGAGACAGAGTTTAAGAAACTAAAATACAAAAAAAATGTAATCAGAAAGAAATATGAAGAGAACTTGTTACTTACTTCCAACATCAAGTCTGGTGCCGCCACCAAAAGTCAACCACAGTGATACAATCCCTATTACTGCTGGTACAAAAACCTCCTGCACATTTGGAAGCTGAATTTCTTCATACTGTGGTTCAAATCATTAACTATGTTATGAATTCTTGTCAAAGAGGATTTAATCAACTCAATTTGAAATAAAGTTCTTAGTTTCGTTTTTTTTTTTTACATTGAACAGAAACCTACTTTTATTTCTTGTACATTTCCTACTAGGTGCAGTATTTATTCATACAACTAATACAAATGTTGGACTAATCACTTAAAATCCATTTAAAATTTGTTGAGTAATATTAATAATATTAATATTATAATTGGCCATAGTGTGTTTAGATCTTGTGTATTTTAAAAAAAAAAAAGTATTTTTTTTTAAATCCTCAATATTGAGACAAATTTAATAGAGAAACTTATTCACGAATTCAAAAGATGAATGAAACAGTTAATTTTGTTGTTTACTTACTTCCAACATCAAGTCTGGTGCCGCTACCAAAAGTCCACCACAGTGATACAATCCCTATTACTGCTGGTACAAAACCTCTCTGTGGTGATGATGCTGCAGCTGTTACAGTGAAGATCACTCGTTCAGAATCATCATCAACACTAATACACTTTAACATCTTCCAGGTAGAACAAACATTTCATATTAGCTGTTTCTAGATAACACAAATATGAATTGTATCTTAAATCCAAGTATTAGTATTTTTTCCTTCTTCTGTGTATCAGGTATTCTCCTAGTCTGTAGGTACAGTGCAGCATTACATCCAATGTTGCTAGTATTCCTCCACATTGTCCATATGAAAGACAGCAGCAGCAGTAGTGATAGTGATCCATGTTGTATATTCCTTTATTAAAGATGTTGATCTCAGATGTAACAGTGGTGGTAGAGTCAAAGAGGACAGACAACACTAGCAGAGGAATCCTAGCAGCTTTAGTTTAGAGAAGTGTTCACTAACTGATTAGAGGAACTTACATGAGAGACCAATCATGAGTGAACAGACAGTTCATTATATCTGATCATCATTAGAATAAACATATAATGTTGGTGAGACATAAAAGTTACCATGCATCAGGTATCTGAGTTATCAGTTACTGTTTGATGTTACTGAAGGGGCAGCAGGTAGCTAGCGGTTAGAGTGTTGGGCTAGTAACTGAAAGGTCGCTAGTTTGAATATCCGGGCTGACAATGTGAAAAATATGTTGATGTGCACTTGACTCTAATTGCTCCAGGGTCACCGTTGACAATGGCAGACCCTGTCCTTGACCCTAGTCTCTGAGAAGGGGAGTTGGGATATTAAAAATACACATTTCCAATTCACACATGTGTAGAATAGGACAAATATAAGCACCTACCTAATTATTATAAAAGCAAGATCATACAGGAAAAAATATATTCTAAAGATGGATGCCTACTTGGAAACTGAAATAGACTTAAAACATACATTTGCATAATGCATCTGCTCCACTGCTCTAAGAGCATTTATAGCCCTGTGAGTTTAACACTTCATGACTGAGAGCTGTCCTTCATGACAACAGAACCCATAACAACCATGACTTTTATCACCATCTTCATCTGGACACTTGCTTTCTGCTTTCAAGGTTACAATTTTCAGACATTATTGTTTAAGATGAATTAAATCTACACCATCAACATGAATTATTCATTACTATATGTAAAATGTAATTCATATAAATGTTTTTTTTCTATTTTTCAGAATCCAGAGGACAGATCACTGTGACTCAGACTCCTGCAGAGATAGCTGTTCTCTCAGAACAGACAGTCTCTCTGAACTGTAAAACCAGCAGTAATGTGTATAATAATGACTTTCTAGCCTGGTACCAACAGAAACCTGGAGGAGCTCCTAAACTCCTTATATACCGGGCTAAAACACGTCAGTCTGGGACTCCATCTAGATTTAGTGGCAGTGGATCTTACAGTGACTTCACTCTGACCATCAGTAATGTCCAGGGTGAAGATGCAGGAGATTACTACTGTCAGAGTTACCACAGTGGTCCAGTGTTCACACAGTGATATAGAGCCGTACAAAAACCTCCCTCAGTCAGACTGCAGTGACTGAGGGAGAAGAGATAGTGACATGGAACACTGGTCAACTGTGACATGACAATGAGTTCAACTGTGACATGACAATGAGTACAAACGTGACATGACAATGAGTTCAAACGTGACATGACAATGAGTTCAAACGTGACATGACAATGAGTTCAACTGTGACATGACAATGAGTTCAACTGTGACATGACAATGAGGTCAAACGTGACATGACAATGAGGTCAAACGTGACATGACAATGAGTTCAACTGTGACATGACAATGAGTTCAACTGTGACATGACAATGAGTTCAAACGTGACATGACAATGAGTTCAACTGTGACATGACAATGAGTTCAACTGTGACATGACAATGAGGTCAAACATGACATGACAATGAGTTCAACTGTGACATGACAATGAGTTCAACTGTGACATGACAATGAGTTCAACAGTGACATGACAGTGAGTTCAACTGTGACATGACAATGAGTTCAAACGTGACATGACAATGAGTTCAACTGTGACATGACAATGAGTTCAACTGTGACATGACAATGAGGTCAAACATGACATGACAATGAGTTCAACTGTGACATGACAATGAGTTCAACTGTGACATGACAATGAGTTCAACTGTGACATGACAATGAGTTCAACTGTGACATGACAATGAGTTCAACTGTGACATGACAATGAGTTCAACTGTGACATGACAATGAGTTCAAACGTGACATGACAATGAGTTCAACAGTGACATGACAGTGAGTTCAACTGTGACATGACAATGAGTTCAAACGTGACATGACAATGAGTTCAACTGTGACATGACCATGAGTTCAACTGTGACATGACAATGAGTTCAACTGTGACATGACAATGAGTTCAAACGTGACATGACAATGAGTTCAACTGTGACATGACAATGAGTTCAACTGTGACATGAAAATATGGTTAGAAAGCAATCATTCAGATCACATGACCATCATCATCATTAACAAGCATGGTTATGTCTGTCTGATCTGGGTGATTAATGACCAAGGCTCAGCGCTACTTAAGTCTGACATGTTTTATTTCAGCGAACTTAGCAAACAGAATAACAAACGAAGGAAGTACCACGACCGGAACGTGCGTGTGTTGTCACAACGACCAATAACATTACAAACAATAATCCACAAAGTAGGTGGAACAGGTTACAACATAAATAGGTTCCCCAATTAGAGACAAAGGTAAACAGCTGCCTCTAATTGGGGACCAAACACAAAACCACATAGACTTGACTAGAAACCCCTGTCAGGCCCTGAACATAACAACATAGAGTATAGCCAGAGGATTCCCTATGGTTAGAGCCTGACAATGTCTTATACTATTTGTCATATAGCAGTTATTTGAAGTTTTGAAACACAATACCTGTCGATATGCAAAGCAAGATCTACTGAAGTAAAACAAAACGTGCTATGACATTAAGATTACTTCAAAGTTACAATCACTTCAGCCCCCCCAAAACAAGTCCTCATACGGACCTCAATCAAATGTCTGATTTAAATGGATATGATCTTCTAACATTATATGAGCAGGTTACTGACTGAGATCTGTGAATGAGACAAGATGCTGGACTCAGTCACTAGACAACAATAGACACTACATATACTTTCTACCAGAGTTCAGGTCAATTACATTTAAATTCAGGAAATACACTAAAACTCAAATTCCAGGTCTCTTCAATCATTTTCTATTTCAACATTTTGAAATTGAATTGCAGTTTGGTTTGAGTTGACTGGAATTTAAATGGAATTGACCCCAACCCTGCTATCTACACTAAACTATCTACAATATCTACACTACACTATCTATCTACACTATGCTATCTATACTATCTATCTACACTATGCTATCTATACTATCTATCTACACTACACAATCTATACAATACTATTTACACTATCTACATACACTACATACGGGGCGGCAGGTAGCCGAGTGGTTAGAGTGTTGGGCCCGTAACCAAAAGGTTGCTATTTTGAATCCCCGAGCTGACGTTCTGCCCCTGAACAAGGCATTTAACCCACTGTTCATAGGCCGTCATTGTAAGTAAGAATTTGTTCTTAACTGACTTGCCTAGTTAAATAAAGGATAAATAAAAATTATAATTCCCATTTTATCTGTCATTAATTACATGATGGCATATCTGTTATGTCTCTCTCCCTGAATCCACCATGAAGGTGAAAACCAGTCCACTCTCTCACATCTGGCCCAGTCCAGGGTATTTCAGGAAGTGAAACTGTTCAACTGCTAGACTGATATCTGTGGGAGTGAAACTGTGATTTACATATACAGGGCTGGGTGGTTCTGCTTGTCCCAGAATAGAACAGCACTGTCACCAGATGTTCACTCTGTCCCCATGTTTCTACAGTATCTAATAGCAATAAAACAGAACACATCACTTCTAACACTGATACAACCTCTAGTCTACAGAGACGATTGATACATGAACTCAAGCAAAGCCAACTGTTAGACTTCATGTCAGTAATCAATAAGACAGAACATCTGATCTCAGAACAGAGTCAAAGCAGAGGAACCAGCAGCCTCTCTCCACAGGGGTGTGTGACTGAAGGGTCCTACCCAGAACAGTCAGCCCTCCTCAGGGTCTTGATGACTGTAGTCTGGGATTTAAGCTGGGCTTCACAGGTCACCTCTCCTGCATTGGTCCACTCCTGGGCAGTGAGAGTCAGGGTGCTGCTCCAGCTGTACAGGCCGTCCTTCTCCAGGACCCCGGGACTGGCCTCCTGATTCCTGCTGGTCCAGCTCATGGTTCAGTCTGAGTGGAAGCCCTTGCTGGCCAGACACATCAGTGTGGCTGTTGTTGTACTGGACAGCTCCTTTCTGCACCTCCACCGGAAGCGCAACCCAGGCTCTCCACCACCTCGGCTGCTCCTCCTCAAGGTATTTATGAAACCCCTTGGGCTTCTCCCGATCATGAAATGTGGGCAGACAAAGTGGTGTGCAAATCCCCCTCCTTCATTCTCTCCGGGCTCTGGCTGCGCACCGATGGAGTGGTGCTCGATGCCACGACGGACCTTTGTTGGCTCCGGGCCGGCGCTGGAGGCACTGGGTTGGGAACTGGCGTTGGGGGGCTGTGACAGCCCCGATCTTCCTCACTCCATCGCCAATCCCATCCTCGTGAGATCTCCTCCAAGAGTCCCCACGAGAGAGGGAACAGAAGTACGTCGTCGTCCTCCTCTTCCGACTCCTCTCCGTACCTCTGCTCCCTTGGCTGTAGGGGCTCCTCCTGGATCCCCCACGAGTGCAGTGGCCGGGGCTCCTCTCAGTTCACCCCCATAGCCCCTCTCCGAAAATCGTTTGGGGTGTCTGGGCTCCAGGCTGTTCCTTCTGGGTCCGTCGTCGCTTCCCCTTTCCCTTGCGCTGCTTGGTCTCCTTTTGGTGGGTCGTTCTGTCACGTGTGGGTGGAAGGAGAGACCAAGGCGCAGCGCACTCATAGTTCGACATTATTTATTGAATTATAAATCTCTGAACGAGCTAAACAAACGATATACAAACGTCTCGTTTTACAACAAAACAAACACGAATGAATAGAATGTAAATTATTATTATCTCACACACACACACACACACACACACACACACACACACACACACACACACACACACACACACGTTACGTTACGTTACGTTACCCGTGACTGGAGGAATATAACGACCCACACAAGAGTGAAGGACAGACAAACATATATATGATCCCTAGTTAGAGACAATGCAGTGCAGCTGCCTCTAATTAGGGATCCAACCCAAAACCCACACAAAGAAACAGAAAAGAAAGACACTGTCAGACTCTGACCATAGCTACATAGAGAAGCAAATAGGCCTCTCTATGGCCAGAGCCTGACAACTGGAGCATTTAAATCAACACCGGTGGAGCCATTACAAATAGATCCGGGGGAAATACCATTGTCATTAGAAGAGATAAACTAGGGCTTGCGTATTGGGTTCCACTAAAGGGCAGTGGGACTGATCACCCTGGTCAGGGTGTATTAAAAGAATGCTGGGAATATAGCAGGTGTAAACACAAGGGATATGGAGCAGGAATAGAAAGCAAAGCGGTTACATATGAACTAACAGATCTCGAGAATGGACCGAGTGTTGCATGGAGTACGATTCCAACATGGTTATTTAATCAACCATATGTGGATTTAACATTGCTGGAAAAAAAGAAAGATTGGTGTGAAGACAATGTGGGCGAAAGAGTAGATCAATACATTAAAAACATATTCTACTCATATGTAGATTTATACACAGATGGGTCAAAGGATCCAAACACTGGACAAACAGGAGCAGGAACTGGATTTATCAGTCTATTCAACAGAAATTATTGCTATCATATTGGCATTGCAGTGGGTAGAAGAGATTAAACCATGTAGAGTAATTATTTCTTCGGATTCAGCAGCTGTGTTAAGTAGTTTAAGATCCGGAAAGTCAGGAAGGGAAGATTTGTGGGTAGAGATGATGACAATGGTGATGGGAATACAGAGAAGCGGGGTGGTAGTTCAGTTTTGTTGGGTTCCAGCACATGTGGCTGTACAGGGAAATGAAAAGGCAGATTTAATAGCAAAATAAGCACTGAGGAGATATAGAGTAGATGTGGAGGTGAAGTTAAGTTGAGGGGAAGTTAAAACATTGATTAGGAAAAAAGGCCTAGATATATGGCAAAGGATAATGGACGTTGATTTTACTATAGTATTAGGAAGAATATAAAACAAGTAGTGAATCATGGGTGTGCTGGGAATAGAAGAGATGAAGTGGTTCTGGGAAGATTAAGATTTGGATATTCAGGACTGAATTCAACATTGAAATTAATAGGAAAACATGAAAATGGGATGTGAGATGCATGTTTGGTAGGGGAGACAGTGGAACATGTGTTGTTATACTGTCAGTTAGATGATACACAGAGGGAAAGATTGTTTGAAGGAGTAAGGAGAATGGAATGGAAATGTGGGTTAGATGGTATATTGGGAAGGGGAGATGGAAGCAGTGAGGTAGATAAGGACATTATATATTTTAGTAGGGAGACTGGTCTGACAATAAGAATATAAGTGTAAATTGCCATGGATGACCACACTCCTAAACAGTAGGTGGCGGTAGATGCAAATGATAGTTGCGATCCGCCATGATGCCCCAAAGAAGAAGAAGAAGAAGAAGAAGGTCTACCTTCAAACTCAGTGCCCCTTTGCTCGACATCATGGGAAACTCAAAAGAAATAAACCAAGACCTCAGAAAAAAAATTGTAGACCTCCACAAGTCTGGTTCATCCTTGGGAGCAATTTCCAAATGCCTGAAGGTACCACGTTCATCTGTACAAACGACAGTACTGTAAGGTTTATGTTCAGAGAGGTCTTTGGAAAACTTTATGGTTTTCAGGTTTGGTGTCCAGAGACCTCTCTGGAAAACTCTATGTTTCTGTTTTGGAATTGGTCCCCAATTAAAGGCAGCTGCTTCTAAATGGGGAGCCTATTTATGTTCAGATTTGTGTGTTTTTGTGTGTGTTTCATTTTGGTTTTGTTTCACGCTGGTTCATGGTCGCGGTCTCGCCTTTTATTATTTTTGTGCTTTCGATTTAATAAAAAGGAATGTCTTCGCACTACAGCTCTGCGCCTCGGCTCCTGTTTCCTAGCGATCGTGACAAGTTCGCCAGTATAAACACTATGGGACCACGCAGCCGTCATACCGCTCAGGAAGGAGACGTGTTCTGCCATACTACGGTTTGTAAATGCACATGGGGTCAAAGATTGTACTTTTTGAAAAAATGTCCTCTGGTCTGATGAAACAAAAGTAGAACTGTTTGGCTATAATGACCATCATTATGTTTGGTGGAAAAAGGGGGATGCTTGCAAGCCGAAGAACACCATCCCAACCGTGAAGCACGGGGGTGGCAGCATCATGTTGTGGGGGTGCTTTGCTGCAGGAGGGGCTGGTGCACTTCACAAAATAGATGGCATCATAAGGAAGGACATTTTGGTTGATATATTGAAGCAACATCTCAAGACATCAGTCAGGAAGTTAAAGCTTGGTCGCAAATGGGTCTTCTAAATGGACAATGACCCCAAGCATACTTCCAAAGTTGTGGCAAAATGGCTTAAGGACAACAAAGTCAAGGTATTGGAGTGGCCATCACAAAGCCCTGACCTCAATCCTATAGAACATTTGTGGGCAGAACTGAAAAAGTGTGTGTGAGCAAGGAGGCCTACAAACCTGACTCAGTTACACCAGTTCTGTCAGGAGGAATGGGCCAAAATTCACAACTTATTATGGGAAGCTTGTGGAAAGCTACCTGAAACGTTTGACCCAGGTTAAACAATTTAAAGGCAATGCTACCAAATACTAATTGAGTGTATGTAAACTTCTGACCCACTGGGAATGTGATGAAAGAAATTAAAGCTGAAATAAATCCTTCTCTCTACTATTATTCTGACATTTCACATTCTTAAAGTAAGGTTGTGATCCTAACTGACCTAGGACAGGGAATTTTTACTAGGATTAAATTGGAATCAGGAATTGTGAAAAACTGAGTCTAAATCTATTTGGCTAAGACTTATGTAAACTTCCAACTTCAACTATATATACACTCGACTCCAACGTTGCTCATCCTAATATTTATATATATTTTTAATTCCATTATTTTACTTTCTATTTTACTACTGGGAACACAAGCATTTCACTACACCTGCAATAACATATGCTAAAATAAGTGTATGCAACCAATACAATGTGATTTAATTTATGCATTTTACAGTGTTTTAACTGCCATTCATTGTCATGTTTTGGTGTTGAGTCTCATATGTATACTGTATGTATGCTGCTCTCTTGGCTAGGGCTCAGTTGAAAAATACGTACATCTCAATGGGAATTATCTGGTTAAATAAACAATAAATAAAATGAAATCTTAAGATGTAGAGGAGATTCTGTGTTTTCATGTACTGTACAGAGTCCCAGTGTATCTGATCAGAGACACAGGAGAGGGGGGAGGAAGCTGAACTCAGTCAGGAACAGAGTAGCAGTCCTGCACAGTGGAGCCCCTCTTCTCTCAGAGGCAGTCCAGTATTCAATCCACTCAGTCCACAGAGACCACGGCACAAACACTACTCTACCTGCAGGGGGCGACACATGACCAATAATCATTTGGAGGTGGAAAATAACTAGTATTACTCATTTCCTTCGATATTAGTATGTTACCATATTGTCATAATACTAATCAACAGACAAAGTTATATAATAATATGTGTTACTTTTATTTCAATTTCTCCAGTATTCATTATGGTTTAGTCTTGCTGAACAACATTGGTAGTGATCATATAATATAGTACTTAAACCAATAATAGCATTGTGTTTATACCCTTTTTATTAACGTAATTTATTGACATATTATTATGGACTTCTATGATTATTAGGTGACAATTGTGGGAGAAAGATCATCAGATTGTAATGGACTCTCAGTTCTAATCTGATGGATCCTTAGTGGTCTAAGTTTACTGAATAATGGTGGAAGGGGAGAAGACCAGAAGATTATTTGCATAGTGATGATGCTCTGCATAGACAGCACATGCTTCAGTGGTCTGGGAGTGTTTATATCCCTGTGAGTTTAACACTTCATGATTGAGAGCTGTCCTTCATGACAACAGAACCCACAACAACCATGACTTTTATCACCATCTTCATCTGGACACTTGCCCTCTGCTTCAAGGGTAAGTAGAATTCAGTTCTGTTTGTTTAATGAAAAGTAAATAATTTGAGTGAACTAAAAGGTTGTTGAGAACGTGTTATTAATGCATGGTGATATTTGTTTTCTCTGTTTCAGAATCCAGAGGACAGATCACTGTGACTCAGACTCCTGCAGTGAAAGCTGTTCTCCCAGGAGAGGCAGTCTCTCTGAACTGTAAAACCAGCAGTAATGTGCATAATAATTGTTACAATGGTCAGTCATGGGGCCATCAGTGTATATCCTGGTACCAACAGAAACCAGGAGAAAAACCCAAACTCATGACGCTCCCAGGAAACACCCTCTATTCTGGGACTCCATCTAGATTCAGTGGCAGTGGATCTGGAAGTGACTTCACTCTGACCATCAGTAAAGTCCAGGCTGAAGATGCAGGTGAAGATGCAGGAGATTACTACTGTCAGAGTTACCACTATCTCAATAGTAAACATGTGTTCACACAGTGATTCCGAGCCATACAAAAACCTCCCTCAGTCAGACTGCACAGTGACTGTACTGCTACAGCTGGGACCTACTGCAGGTGCTGAGGGGGAAGAGACAGTGATATGGAACACTGGTCACTAGATGAGGTCAACTGTGACATGTGACAATATGGTTAGAAAGCAATCATTCAGATTACATGACCATCATCATGGGGGTGGCAGGTAGCCTAGTGGTCAGAGCATTGGGCTGAAACCGAAAGGTTGCTAGATCGAATCCCCGAGCCGACAAGGTGAAAATCTGTCGATGTGTCGTTGAGGAAGGCACTTAACCCTAATTTGCTCCAGGGGCGCCGTACCACTATGGCTGTCCCTGTAGGTAGGCCGTCATTGTAAAATCATCATAATGGTTATATTTGTCATGGCCTTTAAGTGTATACAGAAGTTATTTGAAGTTTTGAAACACAATACCTGTCCATATTCAAAGACAGATCTACATTAGTTAAACAAAAGGTGTTATGACATCAACATTACTTCAAAGTTAGAAAAACTTCAGTCCCCCAAAACAAGTCCTCATACGGACCTCAATCAAATGTCTGATTTAAATGGATGTGATCTTCTAACATTATATGAGCAGGTTACTGACTGAGATCTGTGAATTAGACAAGATGCAGGACTCAATAGACACTACATATACTTTCTACCAGAGTTCAGGTCAATTACATTTAAATTCAGGAAATACACTAAAACTCAAATTCCAGGTCTCTTCAATCATTTTCTATTTCAACATTTTGAAATTGAATTGCAGTTTGGTTTGAGTTGACTGTAATTTAAATGGAATTGACCCCAACCCTGCTATCTACATTAAACTATCTACAATATCTACACTACACTATCTATCTATCTACACTATACTATATATCTACACTAGGCTATCTATTCTATCTATCTACACTACACAATCTATACAATACTATTTACACTATCTACATACACTACATGCGGGGCGGCAGGGAGCCGAGTGGTTAGAGTGTTGGGCCCGTAACCGAAAGTTTGCTATTTTGAATCCCAGAGCTGACGTTCTGCCCCTGAACAAGGCAGTTAACCCACTGTTCCTAGGCCGTCATTGGAAGTAAGAATTTGTTCTTATAATTCCCATTTTATCTGTCATTAATTACATGGTGCCATATCTCTTATGTCTCTGAATCCACCATGAAGGTTAAAACCAGTCCACTCTCTCACATCTGGCCCAGTCCAGGGTGTTTCAGGAAGTGAAACTGTTCAACTGCTAGACTGATATCTGTGGGAGTGAAACTGTGATTTACATAGACAGGGCTGGGTGGTTCTGCTTGTCCCAGAATAGAACAGCACTGTCACCAGATGTTCACTCTGTCCCCATGAGGTTGGAGGTAGAGAAGACTCTATGACTATCTTGAAGATGTGATACTTCTCATTTAAATGTGGACAACTTTTACAATAAATGTATCTTAATGCAGGTGTGATCACATTGGTGAGAAATGAAGATACTGATTAAATGTTCAATAGCATTAGATGACTGTCTTTATAAGTCTATAAGTCAAGCAGGTCAAAAACTGTTCCAAGAAATATGAATAAAGAGTACGATGTACTTCATGTGGATAAACCTGCTGTTAATCTGTGAAACTAGTAGCATCTTGTGTTAGTATGAACTACTGGTTGATGACCATGTGGTTAGAACATAAATAACTAAGCAATAAGGTTTAGATCAGATAGTTTTCATAGAAATCCGGCTTCATGAATGTATTTCTATATCATTAAACAACATTTAAGATTCAAGTCTATTTGGGTTTATTGAAAGAGACAATTAAAAGATTTGGTCTAAAGGTCAATCTTTATTTTCATCTATTAATCAAAGCATCAAAGCAAACATTTCTATAGTATCTAATAGTAATAAAACAGAACACATAATATCTAACACTGATACAACCTCTAGTCTACAGAGAGGATTCATACATGAACTACATGTCAGTGATAAAAAAGACAGAACATCTGATCTCAGAACAGAGTCAAAGCAGAGGAACCAGAAGCCTCTCTCCACAGGGGTGTGTGACTGAAGGGTCCTACCCAGAACAGTCAGCCCTCCTCAGGGTCTTGATGACTGTAGTCTGGGATTTCTGCTGGGCTTCACAGGTCACCTCTCCTGCATTGGTCCACTCCTGGGCAGTGAGAGTCAGGGTGCTGCTCCAGCTGTACTTGCCGTCCTTCTCCAGGACCCCGGAACTCCTGTGTACCTCCTGATTCCTGTTGGTCCCATCCACTTTCCAGCTCATGGTCCAGTCTGAGGGGAAGCCCTTGTTGGCCAGACACATTAGTGTGGCTGTTGTTGTACTGGACAGCTCCTCACTAGAGGGGGACAGGACGGTGAGGGTGGGGGCACTGTTACCTGGAACAAAGACAACACATCAACTAAGTAACTACATCAAGTACAGCTACAGTAAGAGATTATCTTCAGCAAAGGACACAACAAAACAAACTGGCAACAGCCAAACAGAGAACACAGCTTAAAGTACACAGGGGATAATGAGGGAGATGGGTGACACCTGGAGGGGGATGGAGCCAAGCACACAGACAGGTGAAACAGATCAGGGTGTGACATAACTAGAGTTACTAGTCATACGGTGTCAGTTATACATGTCACACAGATATTGTTTAGTAATGGATCTGATCAGAATACCCAACTCATATTCATAGTATATTCATCACATATCAACCATGTTTGATCATGAATCCGGTTACAACCATAACTGAGATGCAATGATAATTAAGACTATTTACAATACTATGAAATAGTTATCATACCAGAATTAAGTTATAGTCTGCATTCATGCAAACCAGACATACAAATAAACCTACAATTTATCATTTTGATAAATAATTATTTGAAAGAAGGCTCAGTCAAAAGCTACATTTAACCAAAAACATTTGAGAGTAAAAGATCTAAAATCCCACACAAACAGTAACATACAATGCAACAACTATATCCAATATTATTAAATAGTTATCAAAACAGAATTATACTCCGCAATCCATCAAACCAGAAATATAAATAAACACCTACATTTTAACATTTTGGTTAAATAAAATGTTATTTGACAGAAGGCTTTGTCAAAAGTAATAGAAAAATCTATATTTTTTAGAAAGTAAAATATGTAAATCACAATATTTCCAAAGGGACAGAGTTTAAGAAACTAAAATACAAAAAAAATGTAATCAGAAAGAAATATGAAGAGAACTTTTTACTTACTTCCAACATCAAGTCTGGTGCCGCCACCAAAAGTGTACCACAGTGATACAATCCCTATTACTGCTGGTACAAAAACCTCCTGCACATTTGGAAGCTGAATTTCTTCATACTGTGGTTCAAATCATTAACTATGTTATGAATTCTTGTCAAAGAGGATTTAATCAACTCAATTTGAAATAAAGTGTTCTTAGTTTAGTTTAGTTTAGTTCTTGACATTGAACAGAAACCTACTTTTGTTTATTGTATATTTCCTACTAGGTGCAGTATTTATTCATACAACTAATAAAAAATGTTGGACCAATCACTTAAAATCCATTTAAAATTTGTTGGGTAATATTAATAATATTAATATTATATAATGGCCATAGTGTGTTTAGATCTTGTGTATTTAAAAAAAATATATATTGATTGATTAATATTGAGACAAATTTAATAGAGAAACTTACTCACGAATTCAAAAGATGAATGAAACAGTTAATTTTGTTGTTTACTTACTTCCAACATCAAGTCTGGTGCCGCTACCAAAAGTCCACCACAGTGATACAATCCCTATTACTGCTGGTACAAAAACCTCTCTGTGGTGATGATGCTGCAGCTGTTACAGTGAAGATCACTTGTACAGAATCATCATCAACACTAATACACTTTAACATCTTCCATGTAGAACAAACATTTAATATTAGCTGTTTCTAGATAATACAAATATGAATTGTATCTTAAATCCAAATATTAGTATTTTGTCCTTCTTCTGTGTATCAGGTATTCTCCTAGTCTGTAGGTACAGTGCAGCATTACATCCAATGTTGCTAGTATTCCTCCACATTGTCCATATGAAAGACAGCAGCAGCAGTAGTGATAGTGATCCATGTTGTATATTCCTTTATTAAAGATGTTGATCTCAGATGTAACAGTGGTGGTAGAGTCAAAGAGGACAGACAACACTAGCAGAGGAATCCTAGCAGCTTTAGTTTAGAGAAGTGTTCACTAACTGATTAGAGGAACTTACATGAGAGACCAAGCATGAGTGAACAGACAGTTCATTATATCTGATCATCATCAGAATAAACATATAATGTTGGTGAGACATAAAAGTTACCATGCATCAGGTATCTGAGTTATCAGTTACTATTTGATGGTATTGAAGGGGCAGCAGGTAGCTAGCGGTTAGAGTGTTGGGCTAGTAACTGAAAGGTTGCTAGTTTGAATATCCGGGCTGACAATGTGAAAAATATGTTGATGTGCACTTGACTCTAATTGCTCCAGGGTCACCGTTGACAATGACAGACCCTGTCCTTGACCCTAGTCTCTGAGAACGTCTCAAGGGGAGTTGGGATATTAAAAATACACATTTCCAATTCACACGTGTGTAGAATAGGACACATATAAGCACCTACCTAATTATTATTAAAGCAAGATCATACAGGACAAAATATATTCTAATGATGGAAGCCTACTTGGAAACTGAAATAGATTTAAAACATACATTTGCATAATGCATCTGCCCCACTGCTCTAAGAGCATTTATAGCCCTGTGAGTTTAACACTTCATGACTGAGAGCTGTCCTTCATGACAACAGAACCCATAACAACCATGACTTTTATCACCATATTCATCTGGACACTTGCTTTCTGCTTTCAAGGTTACAATTTTCAGACATTATTGTTGAAAATGAAATAAATCTCCACCATCAACATGAATTATTCATTACTATATGTAAAATGTAATTCATATAAATGTTTTTATTCTATTTTTCAGAATCCAGAGGACAGATCACTGTGACTCAGACTCCTGCAGTGAAAGCTGTTCTCTCAGGACAGACAGTCTCTCTGAACTGTAAAACTAGCAGTGATGTGTTAAATGATGACTGTCTAGCCTGGTACCAACAGAAACCTGGAGGAGCTCCTAAACTCCTTATATACTATGCTACAACACTTCAGTCTGGGATTCCATCTAGATTCAGTGGCAGTGGATCTGGGAGTGACTTCACTCTGACCATCAGTAAAGTCCAGGCTGAAGATGCAGGAGATTACTACTGTCAGAGTTACCACAGTGGTGGTGTGTTCACACAGTGATACAGAGCCGTACAAAAACCTTCCTCAGTCAGACTGCACAGTGACTGTACTGCTACAGCTGGGACCTACTGCAGGTGCTGAGGGGGAAGAGACAGTGATATGGAACACTGGTCACTAGATGAGGTCAACCGTGACATTTGACAATATGGTTAGAAAGCAATCATTCAGATCACATGACCATCATCATAGGGGCGGCAGGTAGCCTAGTGGTCAGAGCATTGGGCTGAAACCAAAAGGTTGCTGGATCAAATCCCTGTGCCAACAAGGTGAAAACCTGTCAATGTGTCCTTGAGCAAGGCACTTAACCCTAATTTGCTCCAGGTGCGCCGTACCACTATGGCTGTCCCTGTAGGTAGGCCGTCATTGTAATAAAAAAATCATCATAATGGTTATATTTGTCATGGCCTTTAAGTGTATATAAAAGTTATTTGAAGTTTTGAAACACAATACCTGTCCATATTCAAAGACAGATCTACAGAAGTTAAACAAAAGGTGTTAAGACATCAACATTACTTCAAAGCTAGAAACACTTCAGTCCCCCAAAACAAGTCCTCATACGGACCTCTATCAAATGTCTGATTTAAATGGATATGATCTTCTTACATTGTATGAGCAGGTTACTGACTGAGATCTTTGAATGAGACAAGATGCTCGACTCAGTCACGTGACAACAATAGACACTACATACACTTTCTACCAGAGTTCGGGTCAATTACATTAGCATTTTTTACCACTTTTTTATTGGAGTTATTCACTTTTTGAGTTTAAATGGAATTGACCCCAACCCTGCCACCTACACTATCTACATATGGTTCATTTGGAAAGTATTCAGACCCTTTGACTTTTTCTACATTTTGTTACGTTACAGCCTCATTCTAAAATGGATTTATATTTCTCATCAATTAAATATTCCTGATCAATCTACAAACAATACCCAATAATGACCAAGCAAAAGCAGGTTATTAGAAATGTTTGCAAATCTATTAGAAATAAAAAATGGTGTATTCAGTATTCAGTACTCAGACCATTTGTACTCAGTACTTTGTTGTAGCGCCTTTGGCAGACATTTTCTTCTTGGGTATGACGCTTGGCACACCTGTATTTGGGGAATTTCAGCCATTCTTCTCTGCAGATCCTTGGATGGGGAGCGCCGCAGCACAGCTATTTTCAGGTCTCTCCAGAGATGTTTTGATCGGGTTCAAGTACGGGCTCTGGCTGGGCCACTCAAGGACATTCAGAGACTTTTCCCGAAGCCACTGCTACATTGTCTTGGCTGTGTGCTTAAGGTCGTTGTCCTGTTGGAAGGTGAACCTTCACACCAGTCTGAGGTCCTGAGTGCTCTGGAGCAGGTTTTCGTCAAGGATCCCTCTGTACTCAATCCTGACTAGTCTCACAGTCCCTGCCACTGAAAAACATCCCCACAGTATGATGCTGCCACCACCATGCTTCACCGTAGGGATGGTCCCATATTTCCTCCAGACTTCACGCTTGGCATTCAGGCCAAAGAGATCAATCTTGGCAAAGGGGCTGAATACTTACGTAAATAAGATATTTCTGTATTTTATTTTTAATACATTTTCAAAAAAAGGTTAAAACCTGCATCTCAGTGCAAGAGGTGTCACTACAATCCCTGGTTCAAATCCAGGCTGTATCACATCCGGCCGTGATTTGGAGTCCAATAGGGCGGTACACAATTGGCCCAGCGTCGTCTGGGTTTGGCCGGGGTAGGACGTCATTGTAAATAAGAATTTGTTCGTAACTGACTTGCATACAGTCGTGGTCAAAAGTTTCGAGGATGACACAAGTATTGGTCTCCACAAAGTTTGCTGCCTCAGTGTTGATGATGGCAATTTGCATATACTCCAGAATGTCATGAAGAGTGATCAGATTAATTGCAATTAACTGCAAAGTCCCTCTTTGCCATGAAAATGAACTCAATCCCCCCAAAACATTTCCACTGCATTTCAGCCCTGCTACAAAAGGACCAGCTGCCGTCATGTCAGTGATTGTCTCGTTAACACAGGTGAGAGTGTTGACGAGGACAAGGCTGGAGATCACTCTGTCATGCTGATTGAGTCAGAATAACAGACTGGAAGCTTTAAAAGGAGGGTGGTGCTTGAAATCATTGTTCTTCCTCTGTCAACCATGGTTACCTGCAAGGAAACACATGTCGTCATCATTGCTTTGCACAAAAAGGGCTTCACAGGCAAGGATATTGCTGCTAGTAAGATTGCACCTAAATCAACCATTTATCGGATCATCAAAAACTTCAAGGAGAGAGGTTCAATTGTTGTGAAGAAGGCGTCAGGGCGCCTAAGAAAGTCCAGCAAGTGCCAGGACCGTCTCCTAAAGTTGATTAAGCTGCGGGATCGGGGGACAACCAGTGCAGAGCTTGCTCAGGACCGGCAGCAGGCAGATATGAGTGCATCTGCACGCACAGTGAGGCAAAGACTTTGAGGATGGCCTGGTGTCAAGAAGGGCAGCAAAGAAGCCACTTCTCTCCAGGAAAAACATCAGGGACAGACTGATATTCTGCAAAAGGTACAGGGATTTGGACTGCTGAGGACTGGGGTACAGCCATTTTCTCTGATGAATCCCCTTTCCGATTGTTTGGGCCATCCGGAAAACACCTTGTCCGGAGAAGACAAGGTGAGCGCTACCATCAGTCCTGTGTCATGCCAACAGTAAAGCATCCTGAGACCATTAATGTGTGGGGTAGCTTCTCAGCCAAGGGAGTGGGATCACTCACAATTTTGCCTAAGAACACAGCCATGAATAAAGAATGGTACCAACACATCCTCTGAGAGCATTTTCTCCCAACCATCCAAGAACAGTTTGGTGACGACCAATGCCTTTTCCAGCATGATGGAGCACCTTGCCATAAGGCAAAAGTGATAATTAAGTGGCTCGAGGAACAAAACATCGACATTTTCGGGGAAAGCATCGTCCTGCCTGCACTTGGCAATAAATCCATTCAAGCGGCCCACCATTGTGGGAGCACCGTCTGTGGTGGTTGACATTAATTTACACACCTGGAGCTGGGTTTTTGAAAGACTGAAAAATGTCCTCTCCCTGCGTGTGTTCTTTCATGGGCGGTAGTGTTAACAGCTCCTCTTTTGCAGTCATATCTGTAAACACCATCCAAACAAAAATGCACAACTGGGCTGTATCACTTATGTCTGTAGACTCGTCTAATTGCAGTGAGAAATATTCGCAGTCCGAGATGTCCATCCAAAGTTGCTGTATCAAATCGTCGCCCATTACTTCACAGCGCTGTGTAACTGTACTTCTTGATAGCTGAAGAGCTTTGATTGAAGATAATATTTCTGGTTTGTTTTTAAAATCCCGAAACAACGAGTCAGCTGCCTCAACGAAGGCCTCTTTGATCATCTCTCCATCTTGGAAGGACTTCTTATGCTTAATGATGGAGTGACTCACCCAGGACGATGCTTCGGGGGCTGCCTTTGCTTTTGAATTCAGCTGTGTGAAAACCGACTGCTGTCCGATTAACTGTGATTTTAGTTCCCTCACCTTTCTCTTTCTCAGCTCGCTTTTCAGAGGGAAGTCAGTGTCGTAGTTTCTATGAACAGTTCGAAAGTGCCTCTCCACATTTCCCTTCTTTGTAATACCAATGATAGATTGAGAGATCAGACAAACACATTTCGAATATGGCATGGTGAAAAAAAAGTCCTCCTCCCATTCCGCATGGAAGTGGTACGCTTTTGGATTCTTACTTGGTCCAGCTCCCCCACTCATTTTTATATCCCTTCTATAGTATATTAAAATTGGAAGGCTAACTAGGTCACTCAGCTCGCTGAAGTTTTGCAGTAGCTAGCTAGCATGTTTAACCTCGCATGCATGGTGACTTGTGACCCGTAGAAGAGAAGAGATTTCAGACTGGCCTGCCCTGTACGTCAATCAAGTGGCAAATACCATAGGGATTCCTTTTTTTTTTTATTATATGAAAAATGTATTTTCTAAAATATATATTTTTTTTTTTGGGGGGGGGGGGGGGGGAATGTCACGCGATGTAACTTTGCGATCGACATATTAGGCACCCCTGATCTACACTATATACAGTATCTACATACAGTATCTACACTATATATACTATCTACACTACACTATCTACACTATATACACTATCTGCATACAGTATCTACACTATATATATATGTACACTATCTACACTATCTACACTATCTACACTACACTATCTACACTACACTATCTACACTATCTACACTATCTACACTATCTACACTATCTACACTGCACGATCTACACTGCACTATCTACACCATCTACACTACACTATCTACATTATATACACTATCCACACTACACTATCTAACTACGCTATCTACACTATCTACGTTATCTACACTGCACTATCTACACTATATACACTATCCATGCTACACTATCTACACTATATAAACGATCTACACTATATGCACTATCTACACTACACTATCTACACTACATACACTATATACACTACCCTATCTACACACACATCTAAACTGTATACGCTATCTACACTACACTATCTACATTATCTACACTATCTACACTATATACAGTACACTATCGACATAAAGTATAATACTAATTTTGTCTCTCATTAATCACATTACGGCATATCTATTGTGTCTCTCTTCCTGCATCCACCATATGGGTTAAAACCAGACAGTCCCTCACATTTTTTTTTATTTCACCTTTATTTAATCAGGTAGGCCAGTTGAGAACAAGTTCTCATTTACAACTGCGACCTGGCCAAGACAAAGCAAAGCAGTGCGACAAAAACAAATCTGACCCAATCCAGGGTATTTCAAACAGTGAAACTGTTCAACTGCCAGACTGGTAGTTGCCAGACTGGTAGCTGTGGGAGAGAAACAGTTGATGTTGAGATGTGTCTGTTACTGTCACGATGCTGAGTAGTTAAGGGACGATAGACGGAGCGTTGGTAGTGACATCCTTTTTATTTCGGAGATGTTCTCACGAATCACGAAAATAACAAAGGAGAGTAGATACTAACACAAAGGTGACTTACTGTCTGCACACACAAAGGCAGTCAAGTACAAACAATGATCCACACATAGGTGGATGTGTGTGGGGCCTAAATACTATCCCCAATCAGAGACAACTCTAGACAGCTGTCTCCGATTGGGGATCATTATTTTCCCCAGTTAGGGTGTGAGGACTTGATTGTGGGCCTTCCATTCCCCCTTATGGGAGTAAGAGGCCTTACCACAACCAACCCTCACAGTTACTTGTTACTCTGTGAAGCATTTATTTGGGCTGCAATTTCTGAGGCTGGTAACTCTAATGAACTTATCCTCTGCAGCAGAGGTAACTCTGGGTCTTCCATTCCTGTGGCGGTCCTCATGAGAGCCAGTTTCATCATAGCGCTTGATGGTTTTTGCGACTGCACTTGAAGAAACTTTCAGAGTTCTTGAAAATGTCCGTATTGACTGACCTTCTGTAACGAATGCCCCGCGCAGAGCGGCGGGCCCTCCTCCTCTCCAACGATCATCCTCACCGGCGTTCTAACCGGCGGTCGGGGGAAGATGGTAGTAACACCCTGATGACCCGCACCTGTTCTCCATTGGTCATCAGGGTCACTACTTAACCCTGTGTATTTTGTTTCAACCCTTGTGGGTTATTATTGTATTGCCGTCTTTATTAAATGTTATCAACTCAATCCTTCATCTCCTATTCGTCTTTTGCCTCTACACTCACTTTCACCCCTCGCAATATTACACCTTCATGTCTTAAAGTAATGATGGACTGTGTCTCTTCGCTTATTTGAGCTGTTCTTGCCATAATAAGGACTTGGTCTTTTCCCAAATAGGGATATTTTCTCTATACCACCCGTACCTTGTCACAACACAACTGATTGGCTCAAAGAGGAGAGGAGAGAGTGTTAGCAATCAAGAAAACCATTTCAGATCAACATTATACAAAGGTTAAAACACTAGCTACAGTACAAAGGACAACTTAACACTTAATCTTTAAAGATAAATGACAAAAAAATGATACAGTTTAGCCTACGAAGAGCAACAAAACACAGAGGTTGTTTCTCAGACACAGATAAAGCCTAGTCCTAGACAAAAAAAACTTTAAATGTAGATTCTCCATTGAGATTGCTTTTTAGTCATGGACTAGGCTTGATCTGTGTCTGGGAAACCGCCCCTAAATCTAGAAAGACATGAAGTAAACAGATATCCTATACAGTCTGTAGACAGTATCATTTCATATTCACAATGAAAAATCAGACATGAAATCTCCATTTCAAATTTGTTAAATCTACTCTGAGACACAAGCCAAATGACCTCAAAATACTTTTCAAAACTATAGATGAGGTTCCCCTTTAAACCATGTCAGTGTTAACATCTACTATGAATACAATACAAAGTGTTGCTTCTATTATATAAATACTAGCTGCTACATCTTGACAGAACAATGAGCTGACCTGCAATACTGTACATCAAAATGTGCTCTTTTTAAATCACATGTTAGAATACTTTTATTGCCAAATAAAATTGGTAGTATGTGAACAATTCCCTCACTTTGTTGACTCTGCCCTCTAGAAATCGACCAATCTGTCCACAGGAATCTCTAAAAAGATAAAGTCTTTCCTCTGGAGAAGATAACATTTCATAACGTTGTTCAACAGCATGATTACATTTAGTTTTATGAGAGAAAGACAAAAATGGACTTACTTTTCAGCTCCAGTTTTGTTCCGCTTCCAAAAGTTTACCACAGTGATTCATCCTGAAGTACTAGTATCATACAACAGGGACTCATAGTACTGAAGTACTAGTATAATACAATAGGGACTCATAGTACTGAAGTACTAGTATAATACAATAGGGGCTGATAGTACTGAAGTACTAGTATAATACAATAGGGACTCATAGTACTGAAGTACTAGTATCATACAACAGGGACTCATAGTACTGAAGTACTAGTATCATACAATAGAGACTGATAGTACTGAAGTACTAGTATAATACAATAGGGGCTGATAGTCCTTGGTTATGAGTAAATCCATTATTAGGTATTTAAAATATGATAACATAATTTGATAACAATCTGTATCTGTAGAATTTGGATCATATTAAACAGTTTTGAATGTGGATCCTCACCAGGAAGACTATTTACATAGAACACTTTGCATTATCAGCACATGCTTCAGTGGTCTGGGAGTGTTTATAGCCCTGTGAGTTTAACACTTCATGACTGAGAGCTGTCCTTCATGACAACAGAACTTCAACAATGACTTTTATCATGAGCTTCTTGTGGATATTGATGTTCTTATTTCAGGGTAAGACTATTGAATATCTTCAAATTATTTTAAAAAAAATCTAAATTGCCTCTGCCTTGACAGACTGAGATTAATGAAAATGTAGACAAAAAAAACACAGTTCAATAGAAAGTTATGAAATGTCTTCTGTTTCAGAATCCAGAGGACAGATCACTGTGACTCAGACTCCTGCAGTGAAAACTGTTCTCCCAGAACAGCAAGTTATTATAAACTGTAAAACCAGTGTGCCTGTAGCTGATGCCTGTGATGGGGATTACACCTGTATGGCCTGGTATCAACAGAAACCTGGAGGAGCTCCTAAACTCCTGATGCACTCTTCAAACCAACGTCAGTCTGGGATTCCATCTAGATTCAGTGGCAGTGGATCTCATAGTGACTTCACTCTGACCATCAGTAAAGTCCAGGCTGAAGATGCAGGAGATTACTACTGTCAGAGTTACCACTATGGTCCAGTGTTCACACAGTGATACAGAGCCGTACAATAACCTCCCTCAGTATGACTGCAACAGCTGGGACCTACTGGTGCTGAGGGGGAAGAGACAGTGATATGGAACACTGGTCACTAGATGAGGTCAACTGTGACATGTGACAATATGGTTAGAAAGCAATCATTCAGATCACATGACCATCATCATCATCATCATTATTATGGTTATGACTTATAGTATTTGTTATGGCCTGAAAATGTATATACAAATTATTTGATGTTTTGAAACACAATGCCTGTCCATATGCAAAGCAAGATCTACTGAAGTAAAACAAAATGTGTTCTGACATTAACATTACTTCAAAGTTACAATCACTTCAGCCCCCCAAAACAAGTCCTCATATGGACCTCAATCAATTGTCTGATTTAAATGGATATGACCTTCTAACATAATATGAACTATTTTGATACATGATGCTGGACTCCATCACGAGACAACAATAGACACTACATACACTATCTACCAGGGTTGGGGTCAATCATGAATAGATGGCGCCGACCGAGATGGCAGCTTCGGCGACTAAGCCCTTAGGAAACTCTGCAGTATTTTGTTTGTTTATGTACTATTTTTTACGTTGTTAGCTCAGCAATTGTTTTGTATCATTATATACAGCCGGGAAGAACTATTGGATATTAGAGCTGAACCACCAGCATTACGACAAGGATTTCGACTTCCCTGGAGCAGGTCCTTTGTTCGCTCTCCGCAGAGAAATTGATGCCGACCCAAAACAACACCAGCGGAGGAGAGGTACTCTGGGCGGCCTTCTGGTCCGACTCAGGAAGCGTTCACCCACCCACCGCTCCCAAGAATTTTACTCGCTAATGCCCAATCTCTGGATAATAAGGTTGATGAGTTTAGGGCGAGAGTTTCTTTACAGCGAGACACCAGAGATTGTAACATACTCTGCGTCACTGAAACATGGCTTTCTGGAGATGTTTTGTTGGACTCCTTAAAGCCAGTTGGGTTCTCAGTACATCGTGCCGACAGGTATAAACATCTCTCAGGGAAGCCGAATGGTGGAGGTATATGTTTTATGATTAACGATGGATGGTGTCACTGTGATAACACACAGGAACTCAAGTCCTTCTGTTCTCACAATCAAGTGCTGACCGTTCTACACTATCTATAAACATTACACTATCTATACTATACTATCTATATTATCCACATACATTATCTACACTACACTAACTATACAACACTATTTACACTATCTGCATAGAATATCTACACTACTATACTATACTATCTACACTATCTACACTGCGATATCTACACTATACTATCTATCTAAACTACACTATCTATACCATACCATCTCAATCAATCAATCAACATTTATTTATAAAGCGCTTTTTACATCAGCCGATGTCACAAAGTGCTATACAGAAACCCAGCCTAAAACCCCAAACAGCAAGCAATGCAGATGTAGAAGCACGGTGGCTAGGAAAAACTCCCTAGAAAGGCAAAACCTAGGAAGAAACCTAGAGAGGAACCAGGCTCTGAGGGGTGGCCAGTCCTCTTCTGGCTGTGCCGGGTGGAGATTATAACAATTCATGGCCATTAAGGCCAGTTCTTTCTCCAAGATCTGCACCATCTGCACTACACTATCTAAACTACACAATCTACACTACACTATCTATACTATCTATCTACACTACACTATCTATCTTCACTACACTATCTTCACTACACTATCTATACTATACCATCTACACTACACTATCTACACTACACTATCTATCTACACTACACTATCTATACTATCTACACTACACTATCTATCTTCACTACACTATCTATACTATACTATCTACACTACACTATATATCTACACTACACTATCTACATGATCTACACTATATATACAATACTATATATCTACACTACACAATCTACACTATACTATATCTCTACACTACACTATCTACACTATTTACATACACTGTCCACACTATCTTCACTTAACTATCTACATATACTATCTACATACAATATCAGCAACACACTATCTATCTACACTACCTTCATACACTATCTACATACAACGTACTGTATATACTACACTATGTATCTACACTACACTACATACACTATGGTAGTACATAAAGTATAATATACATTTTTTGTCATTAACTACATGATGTCATATCTGTTATGTCTCCCTCCCTGAATCCACCATAAAGGTTAATACCAGTCCACTCTCTCACATCTGGCCCAGTCCAGGGTGTTTCAGGAAGTGAAACTGTTCAACTGCTAGACTGATATCTGTGGGAGTGAAACTGTGATTTCCATAGACAGGGCTGGGTGGTTCTGCTTGTCCCAGAATAGAACAGCACTGTCACCAGATGTTCACTCTGTCCCCATGAGGCTGGAGGTAGAGAAGACTCTATGACTATCTTGAAGATGTGATACTTCTAATTTAAATGTGGACAACTTTTACAATAAATGTAGCTTAATGCAGGTGTGATCACATTGGTGAGAAATGAAGATACTGATTAAATGTTCAATAGCATTAGATGACTGTCTTTATAAGTCTATAAGTCAAGCAGGTCAAAAACTGTTCCAAGAAATATGAATAAAGAGTAGGATGTACTTCATGTGGATAAACCTGCTGTTAATCTGTGAAACTAGTAGCATCTTGTGTTAGTATGAACTACTGGTTGATGACCATGTGGTTAGAACAGAAATAACTAAGCAATAAGGTTTAGATCAGATAGTTTTCATAGAAATCCGGCTTCATGAATGTATTTCTATATCGTTAAACAACATTTAAGATTCAAGTCTATTTGGGTTTATTGAAAGAGACAATTAAAAGATTTGGTCTAAAGGTCAATCTTTATTTTCATCTATTAATCAAAGCATCAAAGCAAACATTTCTATAGTATCTAATAGTAATAAAACAGAACACATAATATCTAACACTGATACAACCTCTAGTCTACAGAGAGGATTGATACATGAACTACATGTCAGTGATAAAAAAGACAGAACATCTGATCTTAGAACAGAGTCAAAGCAGAGGAACCAGCAGCCTCTCTCCACAGGGGTGTGTGACTGAAGGGTCCTACCCAGAACAGTCAGCCCTCCTTAGGGTCTTGATGACTGTAGTCTGGGATTTCTGCTGGGCTTCACAGGTCACCTCTCCTGCATTGGTCCACTCCTGGGCAGTGAGAGTCAGGGTGCTGCTCCAGCTGTACAGGCCGTCCTTCTCCAGGACCCCGGAACTCCTGTGTACCTCCTGATTCCTGTTGGTCCCATCCACTTTCCAGCTCATGGTCCAGTCTGAGGGGAAGCCCTTGTTGGCCAGACACATCAGTGTGGCTGTTGTTGTACTGGACAGCTCCTCACTAGAGGGGGGCAGGACGGTGAGGGTGTGGGCACTGTTACCTGGAACAAAGACAACACATCAACTAAGTAACTACGTCAAGTACAGCTACAGTAAGAGATTATCTTCAACAAAGGACACAACAAAATAAAATGATTTGGAAATGCCCTCTATATATGAGTTTAAAAGTTAGATTGTTTAAAAGATGTGGAGAAAACAGTAAAGTAATATGATACAAACAGATAAAACCAAACAAGTATAAAGTGGTTAAATAACTTATCAGCGTACAGGTGAGACCCGGTCAGAATAACAAATGTTTATTATCCCAACAGGGGGCAAAAGACAGGTCAGGGGCAAGCAGAGTTCAGTAATCCAGAGTAGTGGGGAAAAGGTACAAGACGGCAGGAAGGCTCAGGGTCAGGGTCAGGGCAGGCAAGGAAAGGTCGAAACCTGGAAGCCAATAAGACAGGCATTTTAGTAATAGAGCGGTAAAGGGGGAAACCACTGGTAGAGTGTTGGGCTAGTAACTGAAAGGTCGCTAGTTTGAAAATCCGGGCTGACAATGTGAAAAATATGTTGATGTGCACTTGACTCTAATTGCTCCAGGGTCACCGTTGACAATGGCAGACCCTGTCCTTGACCCTAGTCTCTGAGGACGTCTCAAGAGGAGTTGGGATATTAAAAATACACATTTCCAAATCACACATGTGTAGAATAGGACACATATAAGCACCTACCTAATTATTATAAAAGCAAGATCATACAGGACAAAATATATTCTAATGATGGAAGCCTACTTGGAAACTGAAATAGATTTAAAACATACATTTGCATAATGCATCTGCTCCACTGCTCTAAGAGCATTTATAGCCCTGTGAGTTTAACACTTCATGACTGAGAGCTGTCCTTCATGACAACAGAACCCATAACAACCATGACTTTTATCCCCATCTTCATCTGGACACTTGCTTTCTGCTTTCAAGGTTACAATTTTCAGACATTATTGTTGAAAATTAAATCTACACCATCAACATGAATTATTCATTACTATATGTAAAATGTAATTCATATAAATGTTTTTATTCTATTTTTCAGAATCCAGAGGACAGATCACTGTGACTCAGACTCCTGCAGAGAAAGTTGTTCTCCCAGAACAGACAGTCTCTCTCAACTGTAAAACTAGCAGTGCTGTGTACAGTGACAGCTATGGGAACCGTCTAGCCTGGTACCAACAGAAACCTGGAGGAGCTCCTAAACTCCTTATATACCGGGCTACAAGACTTCAGTCTGGGATTCCATCTAGATTCAGTGGCAGTGGATCTGGGAGTGACTTCACTCTGACCATCAGTAAAGTCCAGGCTGAAGATGCAGGAGATTACTACTGTCAGAGTTACCACTATCTCAATAGTAAAGATGTGTTCACACAGTGATATAGAGCCGTACAAAAACCTCCCTCAGTCAGACTGCAGAGTAACTGTACTGCTACAGCTGGGACCTACTGCAGGTGCTGAGGGGGAGGAGATGATCCAGTACAATGACACAGTGTGTAGTAGAGCTGAACAACATTAGAGTCAAACTAGAGCTATGTCTAGTGTAGTAGTAACAGAAATATCTATACCTGATAACTCAAAAATTCAATCAAATCAAATTGTATTGGTCACATACACGTGGTTAGCAGATGTTAGTGCGGGTGTAGTGAAATGCTTGTGCTTCTAGCTACGACAGTGCAGTAGTATCAAAGCTGTTCCATCATATTCAGTCACTATCCCATCGGTTCTTTAATGCATTTTAATTTATTCTTGAAAAGCTCATAGAGAACCATGAACCCATCTAGCTACAAAAAGGTTCAAATCTGTTATCTTCTGAAACTGACTTCCTCTTGCTCATTGACATTTTTTAAAATTACTTTTTACATCCAGCTCACTAAAAAGCTTAAACTTAGTCTGGGCGTTGTCTATAGGAACAAGTCTTGTTTTTTATTTCAAGCTAGAAAAGACCTGGTTGCAGACACTTTCTAGCCTCTGTTGGACTATTATATTCTGGAATGTTCCAGGATCCCACCTGCACACACTAGACACAACGATGCTGTTAGATTAGTAACCAACACAAGCCTTCTAACACATCATTGAACCTTATATCAGTTCGCAGGATGGACATTCTTAACTGTGAGGTCACAGACTCACTGGTACGTTTTCTATGAGAACATCTTAGAGCCACTGCCATTATATTTAAGCACTGTGTTCACCCAACATTACTGTCTGAGATCACATAACTGTATTGTATAGAATGTTATCAACACAATAAAATAGCAGGTTTAAAAACATGTGTGGACAGGGATCAGCAGCCCTCCAATCTGGGATTTAAAATCAATCAGAATAAAATTATACTTTTTTTGCAAAGTGTTCCGACATGATGGGGCAGCAAAGCTAAAAGCACTCTTAGCAAACTTAGTTAAACTCTTTTATGGACTTTGCACTGTTTTAACTTCCATTCATTGCTATGTTTCAGCAGCCTGAGGGTCTGGGGGTAGAAGCTGTTTGTCAGTCTTTTAGTTCTAGCCATGATGCTCTTGTACTTCCACCGTCTCAGTGATGGAAGCAGGCTTGGTTGGCTGACATACCTGATGATTTTTTGTGAACTTCCTGCAACACCTGGTGTTGTAGGTATCCTGAAGGGCAAACAGTGTGCACCTAGGGCTGTTACGGTGACCTAATTAAGGCTAGTCATTATGGCAGTCTAATTCCACATGACCGTTTTGTCACGGCAATTAGGCTTCTCCATGCTCTGAAGCTGCTGATGGTCATTAGTAGCCTACCAAACGTGCTAACCTCCTGGTACTCAGCACTCAATTGTCCCTCTAATCACTATCACAATGCAAATGTAATCAAAAATCTAATCAAACACTTAATGAGAGCCCATGGGCTCATGATGCAGCAACATTTCTATAGGCTATCAATTGCGTGAAAAAACAGCGATGGCCTCTAATAAAAAGATGAGGATCCCATCAGCTTTCTATATATAGGCTTAAATGCATAGATTACATGTATTTTTTTCCCACAGCCCCTGTTTTGAGACAGGTGCATGATAATGCTACATTCTAAATCAAAACAAATTTCACACATGTATTATTTAGTATGTAAAGACAAGATGATTGACAAGTCTGATGGGTGACTGTCACGATCGTGTGTGTTCATAGACCAAGGCAAGGCGTAGTTATAGTTCGACATGTTTTATTTAACCTAACACTATACTTCGTCGGAACTATACAAAATAACAAAGAAGATATAGCTATCACAAATGACACCACACTTACTTCGAACTGACATCTAGGAACAATGACCCACACAAACGTGTGGGGTTGAGCAACTTAAATAGAATCTCCAATCAGAGACAACGTCTCACAGCTGTCTCCAATTGGGGATTCAACACAAAAAGAAAAACACATAGATCTAGAGATCTAGATCTGTCAGGCTCTGACCATGGCCATAAAGGTACTCCCTATGGCCAGAGCCTGACAGTGACAGTATTAGCCTATCACTTGTGAATTATGCATTATCACTTGTGAATTATGTATTATCACTTGTGAGTTATATATTATCACTTGTGAATTATGTATTATCACTGTGAGTTATATATTATCACTTGTGAATTATATATTATCACTTGTGAGTTATGTATTATCACTTGTGAATTATGTATTATCACTGTGAGTTATATATTATCACTTGTGAATTATATATTATCACTTGTGAGTTATGTATTATCACTTGTGAGTTATGTATTATCACTTGTGAATTATGTATTATCACTTGTGAATTATGTATTATCACTTGTGAATTATGTATTATCACTGTGAGTTATATATTATCACTTGTGAGTTATATATTATCACTTGTGAATTATGTATTATCACTTGTGAATTATGTATTATCACTTGTGAATGATGCCCAGCTTGTGCAGTAAGGCAAGAAAAAGCGCATGCCTTTATTTTGTGACTTTTTCCAATCATAGTCGCACACCTCATGTAGCCTAGCACATAGGCCTATATGTTTCGATAAGGTTTGTATCACAACTAAAATGGCCAAATAACTCTAAATTAAGCATAAAGGAGTACCTGTTTCTTTGTTAACCACTCAACACAGAATAAGCCACATGTGCACACTCCGTCGAATCCTTTGGAGAAAATATCCTTTCTACAGTCGTAGCCAAAAGTTTTGAGAATGACACAAGTATTGGTCTCCACAAAGTTTGCTGCTTCAGTGTTCTAAGATCTTTATGTCAGTAGTTACTATGGTAACACTGAAGTATAATACAAGTATTCCATAAGGCTTTCATTGACAATGACATTCAGTTTATGCAAAGAGTCAATATTTGCAGTGTTGACCCTTCTTTTTCAAGACACATCCTCCGAGAGCAACTTCTCCCAACCATCCAAGAACAGTTTGGTGACGATCAATGCCTTTTCCAGCATGATGGAGCACCTTGCCATAAGGCAAAAGTGATAACTAAGTGTTCACCTGAAGATTAAGTTAAATGTTGTAATTGCAATGGTGAACATAGTGCAACAAATGGTGGATGTGAAGAACAAGAGAAGGCAATGGAAGCACAGAGATATAAGGTAGGAAATGATGTATCATATGTTTAAGGCAGTGAAGAAGGTAAATGTCAAGAATATTGCACAACCAACCACAATAGTAAATCAACGGCAAATAGTGGAACGTTCAAATAGTCAAGTGGAACATGACAATATAGTTAAGACGCAGTGTGTACATGAAGGTTTGATTACTGATAAAACAATGATGGTAAATCATATTGAATTCATAGCCTTTGTTTTCAAGGCGATAAATTGCTGCTCAGTGCATAAAAGCAGGACGAGCAAGTAGTTAAGGCGGCTCAGGAAATTCTGTTTTGATAAGGCTGATTGGGAAATGTTTTATACTGAATGTGAAATAGAGGTTAATAAAGTATCTTTGGAAGGATCTGTAGAAGAATGTGTTCATGAATTGAGTTTGGCTATATTGAAAGCTGCAACAATGGCCGTTCCTATAAGAGGGGGAAGAGGTGGTCAACGAAGGATCGTTCCATGGTGGAATGAAGAATGTGGCAAGGCCATACAGGGTCGTGAGGAGGCTTATGAAATATTAAAGAATAACATGACAGTTAATAATATGATAGAGTTACAAAGAAAGAAAGCAAAAGTGAGGAAAGTTATTAAAATGGCAAAGAGAGGGGCATGGCGTAACTTATGTTCATCTATAGGAAGAGACACTCAGCTAGGGGATTTGTGGAAAATGTTAAAAAGTATGATGGGAAAAGGTAAAACATACCAGTATTAGAAAAGTAGAGGTTATGGCTGTAACTAGTAAAGAAAAAGCAAATGTGTTGGGAAATGTCTTTGCAGCAATACATAAAGCAGATCATTTAAGTGATGAAAGCAAAAGATGTATGGAGGAAAAAATGAGAATACATGATGATGTGTTCAGGAATAAGTGAGATTCAGAGGAAGAGTTAGATGTAGAATTTAATATGTTTGAATTGAATAGTGCTATGGAGGGATGGGGTACAACGGCTCCAGGTGAGGATCGTTTATGTTATATTATGTTTAAACATATGTCAGATGGTGTATTAGAGAAGATACTTAGGGTATTTAATAAAATATGGAAAGTAGGAATTTTTCCAGGTGGATGGAAGCATGTGGTGGTACTGCCTTTAGTAAAGCCTGGTAAGGATCCATCAAGTCCAGATAGTTATAGACCAACTGTACTTACCTCTAATTTGTGCAAGTGATTGGACAAGCTTATTGTAAATAGATTAGTGTATTATTTGGAGCAGAAGAGTTTGTTGTGTCCATGCCAGAGTGGTTTTAGGAAAGATAGAACAACTGTAGATGCATTAGTTAAATCATTAGTTAATGAGATTGAAAAGGCACTGGCCACAAAATAAGTGCTTTCTGTGGTGTATTTTGACATTGAGAAAGCATACGACACCATGTGGAGGGAAGATCTGTCAATAAAATTGAATAAATTAGGGATCGGTGGCAGGACGTACAATTTGGATAATGGATTTTTTGTTTGACCAAACTTTTCAGGTTAGAGTAAGGAAATGTGAGATAGTAAATGGTACACCGCATGGCAGTGTCATCAGTCCTATTTTATTTTCAGTTATGATAGATGATATTTATGGAAGAGTAGGACCTGGGATAAGCACAGCTTTATACGCGGATGATGGAGGTGGAAATATTCCGTTTGTAATGGGAAAAATGCAAGAGGCTGTAACAGTGGTTGAGGATTGGTCGTTAACATGGGGATTTAAACTCTCAATTACAAAATCATGCCATATGTTGTTTACTAGGAAAAGGGTTAAGGAAGACAATATTATGAAATTATGTGGACAAAGATTAGATAAGGTAACCGAGTTTAAATATCAAGGTTTATGGTTAGATTAGAAACTTACATGGAGAACACATATATCAAGTATAGAAACAAAGTGTAAAAAGGTCTTAAACCTAATGAGAACAATAGTAGGTAGGGACTGGGGAACAGAAAGGCAATCATTACTGGATATTTACAGATCATTAATTAGATCTACATTGTTTTGTGTATGGATTTTAAAACAACACTGTCAAAATTAGATCGAAAACAGTCAAGGGCACTTAGAAGATGTACTGGAGCATTTAAAACAACACCGGTGGAGGCATTACAAATAGATCCGGGGGAAATACCATTGTCACTTAGAAGAGATAGACTAGGGATCATGGGAAACTCAAAAGAAATTAACAAAGACCTCAGAAAATAAATTGTAGACCTCCACAAGTCTGGTTCATCCTTGGGAGCAATTTCCAAACGCCTGAAGGTACCACGTTCATCTGTACAAACAATAGTACTGTAAGGTTTATGTTCAGAGAGGTCTCTGGAAACCTTTATGGTTTTCAGGTTTGGTGTCCAGAGACCTCTCTGGAAAACTCTATGTTTCTGTTTTGGAATTGGTCCCCAACTAAAGGCAGCTGCACTGCATTGCTTCTAAATGGGGAGCCTATTTATGTTCAGCTTTCACACCTGTGTTTTTGTGTGTGTTTCATTTTGGTTTTGTTTCACGCTGGTTCATGGTCGCGGCCTCGCCTTTTATTATTTTTGTGCTTTCGATTTAATAAAAAGGAATGTCTTCGCACTACAGCTCTGCGCCTCCTCTCCTGTTTCCTAGCGATCGTGACAAGTTTGCCAGTATAAACACTATGGGACCACGCAGCCGTCATACCGCTCAGGAAGGAGACGTGTTCTGCCATACTACGGTTTGCAACTGTACATGGGGACAAAGATTGTACTTTTTGGAGAAATGTCCTCTGGTCTGATGAAACAAAAGTAGAACTGTTTGGCTATAATGACCATCGTTATGTTTGGAGGAAAAAGGGGGATGCTTGCAAGCCGAAGAACACCATCCCAACCGTGAAGCACGGGGGTGGCAGCATCATTTTGTAGGGGTGCTTTGCTGCAGGAGGGGCTGTTGCACGTCACAAAATAGATGGCATCATGAGGAAGGAAATTTTGGTTGATATATTGAAGCAACATCTCAAGACATCAGTCAGGTAGTTAAAGCTTGGTCGCAAATGGGTCTTCCAAATGGACAATGAACCCAAGCATACTTCCAAAGTTGTGGCAAAATGGCTAAAGGACTACAAAGTCAAGGTATTGGAGTGGCCATCACAAAGCCCTGACCTCAATCCTATAGAACATTTGTGGGCAGAACTGAAAAGTGTGTGCGAGCAAGGAGGCCTACAAACCTGACTCAGTTACACCAGTTCTGTCAGGAGGAATGGGCCAAAATTCACCCAACTTATTGTGAGAAGCTTGTGGAAGGCTAGCCGAAACGTTTGACCCAAGTTAAACAATTTAAAGGCAATGCTACCAAATACTAATTGAGTGTCTGTAAACTTTGACTGGGAATTCCACTGGGAATGTGATGAAAGAAAATAAAAAATAAATCCTTCTCTCTACTATTATTCTGACATTTCATATTCTTAAAGTAAGGTTGTGATCCTAACTAACCTAAGACAGCGAATTTTAACTAGGATTAAATGTCAGGAATTGTGAAAAACTGAGTCTAAATGTATTTGGCTAAGACTTATGTAAACTTCCATCTTCAACTATATATATACTCCGGACTCCAACGTTGCTCATCCTAATATTTATATAAATTTTTAATTCCATTATTTTACTTCTACTTTCTATTTTACTACTGGGAACACAAGCATTTCACTACACCTGCAATAACATCTGCTAAATAAGTGTATGCAACCAATACAATGTGATTTAATTAAATTTATGGATTCTACAGTGTTTTAACTGCCATTCATTGTCATGTTTTGGTGTTGAGTCTCATATGTATACTGTATGTATGCTGCTCTCTTGGCTAGGGCTCAGTTGAAAAATATGTACATCTCAATGGGAATTATCTGGTTAAATAAACAATAAATAAATAAAATCAAATCTTAAAATGTAGAGGAGATTCTGTGTTTTAATGTATTGTACAGAGTCCCAGTGTATCTGATCAGAGACACAGGAGAGGAGGGAGGAAGCTGAACTCAGTCAGGAACAGAGTAGCAGTCCTGCACAGTGGAGCCCCTCTTCTCTCAGAAGCAGTCCAGTATTCAATCCACTCAGTCCACAGAGACCACGGCACTAACACTACTCTACCTGCAGGGGGCAACACATGACCAATAATCATTTGGAGTTGTAAAATAACTAGTATTCCTCATTTCCTTCGATATCAATATGTTACCATAAAATATTACCATAACACTAATCAACAGACAAAGTTATATAATAATATGTGTTACTTTTATTTCATTTTCTCCAGTATTCATTATGGTTTAGTCTTGCTGAACAACATTGGTAGTGATCATATGTTATAGTACTTAAACCAGTAATAGCATTGTGTTTATACCCTTTTTATTAACGTAATTTATTGACATATTATTATGGACTTCTATGATTATTAGGTGACAATTGTGGGAGAAAGATCATCAGATTGTAATGTATTCTCAGTTCTAATCTGATGGATCCTTAGTGGTCTAGGTTTACTGAATAATGGTGGAAGGGGAGAAGACCAGAAGATTATTTGCATAGTGATGATGCTCTGCATAGACAGCACATGCTTCAGTGGTCTGAGAGTGTTTATATCCCTGTGAGTTTAACACTTCATGACTGAGAGCTGTCCTTCATGACAACAGAACCCATAACAACCATGACTTTTATCACCATATTCATCTGGACACTTGCTTTCTGCTTTCAAGGTTACAATTTTCAGACATTATTGTTGAAAATGAAATAAATCTACACCATCAACATTAATTATTCATTACTATATGTAAAATGTAATTCATATAAATGTTTTTATTCTATTTTTCAGAATCCAGAGGACAGATCACTGTGACTCAGACTCCTGCAGTGAAAGCTGTTCTCCCAGAACAGGCAGTCTCTCTGAACTGTAAAACCAGCAGTAATGTGTATGGTAATAACCGTCTATCCTGGTACCAACAGAAACCTGGAGGAGCTCCTAAACTCCTTATATACTATGCTACAAGACTTCAGTCTGGGATTCCATCTAGATTCAGTGGCAGTGGATCTGGAAGTGACTTCACTCTGACCATCAGTAAAGTCCAGGCTGAAGATGCAGGAGATTACTACTGTCAGACTTTACACGATCCCAACGATGTCTGGGTGTTCACACAGTGATTCAGAGCCGTACAAAAACCTCCCTCAGTCAGACTGCACAGTGACTGTACTGCTACAGCTGGGACCTACTGCAGGTTCTGAGGGGGAGGAGACAGTGATATTGTGTGTGGAGACCAAGACGCAGCGCAGGGATAGTAGTTCGACATTCCTTTTTAATTTACTATGTATTCAATTATAGGAGAACGAACTATACAACACAAACAAACATAATCCACAAACGTAACGTCCAAATGAAACCCGATAAATTAATAAACGTAACGTCCAAATGAATCACGATAAATTAATAAACGTAACGTCCAAATGAAACACGATAAATTAATAAACGTAACGTCCAAATGAAACACGATATTATAAACGTAACGTCCAAATGAAACACTATATTATAAACGTAATGTGGCAACTCACTTGTGACTGGAGGAATAACGACCCACACAAAAGTGAAGGACATACAAACATATACAGTGGGGAGAACAAGTATTTGATACACTGCCGATTTTGCAGGTTTTCCTACTTACAAAGCATGTAGATGTCTGTAATTTTTATCATAGGTACACTTCAACTGTGAGAGACGGAATCTAAAACAAAAATCCAGAAAATCACATTGTATGATTTTTAAATAATTAATTTGCATTTTATTGCATGACATAAGTATTTGATCACCTACCAACCAGTAAGAATTCCGGCTCTCACAGACCTGTTAGTTTTTCTTTAAGAAGCCCTCCTGTTCTCCACTCATTACCTGTATTAACTGCACCTGTTTGAACTCGTTACCTGTATAAAAGACACCTGTCCACACACTCAATCAAACAGACTCCAACCTCTCCACAATGGCCAAGACCAGAGAGCTGTGTAAGGACATCAGGGATAAAATTGTAGACCTGCACAAGGCTGGGATGGGCTACAGGACAATAGGCAAGCAGCTTGGTGAGAAGGCAACAACTGTTGGCGCAATTATTAGAAAATGGAAGAAGTTCAAGATGACGGTCAATCTCCCTCGGTCTGGGGCACCATGCAAGGTCTCACCTCGTGGGGCATCAATGATCATGAGGAAGGTGAGGGATCAGCCCAGAACTACACGGCAGGACCTGGTCAATGACCTGAAGAGAGCTGGGACCACAGTCTCAAAGAAAACCATTAGTAACACACTACGCCGTCATGGATTAAAATCCTGCAGTGCACGCAAGATCCCCCTGCTCAAGCCAGCGCATGTCCAGGCCCGTCTAAAGTTTGCCAATGACCTTCTGGATGATCCAGAGGAGGAATGGGAGAAGGTCATGTGGTCTGATGAGACAAAAATATAGCTTTTTGGTCTAAACTCCACTCGCCGTGTTTGGAGAAATAAGAAGGATGAGTACAACCCCAAGAACACCATCCCAACCGTGAAGCTTGGAGGTGGAAACATCATTCTTTGGGGATGCTTTTCTGCAAAGGGGACAGGACGACTGCACCGTATTGAGGGGAGGATGGATGGGGCCATGTATCGCGAGATCTTGGCCAACAACCTCCTTCCCTCAGTAAGAGCATTGAAGATGGGTCGTGACTAGTCTCCCAGTCCCTGCCGCTGAAAAACATCCCCACAGTATGATGCTGCCACCAACATGTTTCACCGTAGGGATGGTGCCATATTTCCTCCAGGCGTCTTGCTTGGTATTCAGGCCAAAGAGTTCTTGGTGGCAAAAGGGCTGAATACTTATGTAAATAAGGTATTTCTGTTTTTTATTTTTAATACATTTGCCAAAAAAGGTAAAAACCTCCATCTCAGTACAAGAGGTGTCACTACAATCCCTGGTTCAAATCCAGGCTGTATCAAATCCGTCCATGATTTGGAGTCCCATAGGGCGGTGCACAAGCGTCGTCTGGGTTTGGCCGGGGTAGGCCGTCATTGTAAATAAGAATTTGTTCTTACTGACCTGCATAGTTAAAAAAAGGTTCAATTAAAAAAATATATAGTGATGACATCAAAAACTATGAAATAACACATATGGAATCAATTAGTATCCAAAAAAGTGTTAAACAATTTTAGATTCTTCAAAGTAGCCATCCTTTGCCTTGATGACAGCTTTGCACACTCTTTGCATTCTCTGAACCAGCTTCATGAGGTAGTCACCTGGAATGCATTTCAATTAATAGGTGTGCCTTGTTACAAGTTAATTTATGGAATTTCTTTCCTTCTTAATTAGTTTGAGCCAATCATTGTGTATACAAGGTAGGAGTGGTATACAGAAGACAGCCCTACATATTACAGAAGACAACCAAGTCCATATTATGCAAGAACAGCTCAAATAAGCAAAGAGTAATGACAGTCCATCATGACTTTAAGACATGAAGGTCAGTCAATACGGAAATGTTCAAGAACTTTGAAAGTTTCTTCAAGTGCAGTTGCAAAAAACATCAAGCGCTATGATGAAACTGGCTCTCATGAGGACCGCCAAAGGAAAGGAAGATCCAGAGTTACCTCTGCTGCAGAGGACAAGTTCATTAGAGCTACCAGCCTCAATAATTGGCAGTTAACTGCACCTCAGATTGCAGCCCAAATAAATGCTTCACAGAGTTAAATGCTTCACAGAGTTCAAGTAACAGACACATCTCAACATCAACTGTTCAGAGGAGACTGCGTGAAGATAGATGTAGATGTAGATGTAGATAGGTACTTTATTGATCCCCCGGGGGGGAAATTTCAGTGCCACAACGAAAGTACACAAAAGACAGATACATGATACATAGAGCGGCAGTATGAAAAAGTATAGAAATACAAGATATCTGGAGTGCAAAAAAAAGCTATAAAAAGACATTGCATAGTATGAGTGGTTGGCTGAATATGTACACTATACATTGGTGGATGTTGGATGGTTAACTATACTATACAGGTCGATGGCAGAGAAATACTTCAGTAGCTAAAAATGCGTATGATATGAGCGAGGGAATAATAGTTTACTTAATAGACAGACTGGGTAAATGAACAGGTAAGTGAATACTTGCATGTTTACACAAACTGTACAGGTAAATGACAGGAAGAGATACTTTAATAGCTAAATGTGTGTATGATATCATTTGGGGTAATAATAGTAATTCCCTTAAAATACAGTCCTTAGTGCGCAGGGTTTAATTACAGACAACTGCACGTATTGCACATTCGATATACTAAAAGCAATGAGAAAAGGTGCAACTGGCAGGATACTAATATGCATTCCTGGGTGAATGCCTACGTAGGTTAAGTCCAATAATTACTTACAATATTGCATGTGATATAATATAACAACTGTACATGAGTATGTATATACAGACCTGTATGAATAAATAGGTCCTGAGTGGATGAGTGCTGACGGACCAGAGTTACTCACGGATGGATGCATAATTGTTAAACTAGGTCCTAGCACCCCAACAGTTCCAGATCTATGTTGCCGACGGCACGGCACCCCGGTGAGGCATTATATAGTCTAATAGCCGCCGGCAGTAAGGACCTCCTGTAGCGCTCTCTTGCACACCGTGGTGGGATCAGTCTGTGACTGAAAGTGCTCCTCTGCGTCATAACCATAGCGTGCAGAGGGTGGGTGACGTTGTCCATGATGGCCAGCAGTTTGGCCAGGATCCGTCTCTCCGCCACCTCCTCTAGAGTGTCAAGGCTCATCCCCAGGACAGAGCTAGCCTTCCTGATCAGCTTATTTACCCGAGAAGCATCACCGGCTTTGATGTTTGCTCCCCAGCACACCACTGCAAAAAAGATGGCACTGGCCACCACAGACTGGTAGAAGGTATGCAGTAGTTTACTGCACACGTTGAAGGACCTGAGCCTCCTCAGAAAGTAGAGTCGGCTCTGGCCCTTTTTGTACAGGGCCCCGGTGTTACCGGCCCATTCCAGCCTGTTGTCCATATGGACTCCCAGGAACTTGTATGACCCAACCATTTCCACATCCATCCCCTGTATAGGGACTGCAGTCAGTTGTGCCTTGGTTCTCCTGAAGTCCACCACCATCTCCTTTGTTTTGCTGATGTTGAGCTGAAGGTGGTTCTGCTCACACCACAACACAAAGTCACTGATTGTGCTCCTGTACTCCTCCTCCTGCCCACCCCTGATGCACCCTACAATAGCAGAGTCATCCGAGAACTTCTGTAGGTGGCATGTTTCAGAGTTATATCTGAAGTCTGAGGTGTAGAGGGTGAACAGGAAGGGGGACAGGACCGTACCCTGGGGGGCCCCTGTGTTGCTAACTGCCCGTTCTGACACACAGCTCTGTAGTCGCACAAATTGTGGCCTACCGGTCAGGTAGTCCGTGACCCAGGAGACTAAGGGTGCTTCCACTTTCATCCTCCTCATCTTCTCACCCAGTAGCAGGGGCTGAATGGTATTGAAGGCACTGGAGAAGTCAAAAAACATAACCCTCACAGTGCAACCTGCGTTGTCCAGGTGAGAGTAGGCCCTCTGCAGAAGGTAGATGATTGCATCATCCACCCCGATGTTGCGCTGGTATGCAAACTGCAGGGGGTCCATTGATGAACACACCAGGGGTCTGAGGTGAGCGAGGACTAACCTTTCCAGGGTCTTCATGATGTGGGATGTTAGCGCTACAGGTCTGAAGTCATTCAGGACAGTGGGGTGTACCTTCTTGGGCACTGGGACGAGGCAGGATGTTTTCCACAGCACAGGGACCCTTTCTAGGCTCAGGCTAAGGTTGAAAAGATGCTGGAGTATTCCACACAGTTGGTCAGCACAGACCCTCAGCACCCTTGGGCTGATGCCATCAGGGCCCGCCGCTTTCCACTGGTGTAGTCTCTCCAGCTCTCTCTTCACTTGGTTGGTGGTGAAAGCCAGCCCAGGTGGGGAGGTGGGGGGGAGGGGGGTGTTGAGGATCAGTCCAGGGGGAGCAGGGGCGGAGGTGGGGTCACTGATGAGGTGCTGTGAGCAAAGTGGGGGTGGGACAGCCGTGAGGGTGTGTGGTCTGGGGAGCTGGAGGGGAGGTGGACAGGGCCAGTATCAAACCTGTTAAAAAATTGGTTCAGCTCATTGGGTCTGTCCTGGGTCCCCTCCGTCTGCCCACTGTTTGACTTTTTGAAGCCAGTGATATTTCTCATACCCTTCCACACCTCTCTCACCTGGCTCTGCCTCAGCTTGTCCTCCATCTTCTCCTTATACACTCTCTTCCCCTCAGCAATCCGCAACTTCAGCTCCCTCTGGACGCATTTCAATTTGTCCTTGTCCTTGTCCCTCTCCTTGAAGGCCCTCTTCTTCTCATTCAGCAGCAGGGCCTTCAGGTCGCTGGTGACCCAGGGTTTATTGTTTGGGAAACAGCGTACCTTCCTGGTGGGTACAGTGTTGTCTACACAAAAATTTATATAGTCTGTTATGCAGTCAGTGAGTCCATCGATGTCCTCCCCATGAGCCTCACAGAGCACATCCCAGTCTGTTGTTTCAAAACAGTCCTGTAGGGCCTCATTCGCCTCCGGGGACCATCTCCTAATAGTCCTGGTGGTTGCAGGCTGCTGTTGGACCAAAGGCCTGTAGAGTGGGGTGAGGTGGACAAGGTTGTGATCCGATCTACCGAGGGGAGGGAGTGCAGTGGAGTTGTATGCATCCTTCACATTAGCATATAACAAGTCCAGAGTTGTATTATTCCTGGTTGGGCACTTTGAACGTGGGCAGCGTTGAAGAGAGAGATGCATGGTTAAAATCCCCCGAAATGGCAAAGAAAGCACTGGGATGCGCTGTCTGTAACCTCGCGATAACAGAGTGGATGACGTCACACGCTGCGTTTGCGTCAGCAGAGGGCGGGATGTAAACAATAACAGCAATGGCCGCCGTGAATTCCCTCGGCTAACAGCTCAATGTCCGGGCTACAAAACTCTTCCTTAAGAGTAATATGGTTCGGATGACACCATCTGTTGTTAACTAATAAAGCCAGCCCACCACCCTTACTCTTACCGGAAGAGACGCTATCCCTGTCCGCTCTGATGGTCTGGAAACCGTCGATAGTGACGTTCTGTATGGGGATGTTATCGTTCAGCCAAGTCTCAGTAAAACACATTAGGCTTGTTTCCCGATAAATCCTTTGTCCACGAACAAGTCCCTCCAACTCATCCATCTTGTTATGTAAACACCTCACATTGCCCATAATAATAGATGGTATAGCCGGCTTGTACTTGAACCTCCTCCGCTTTGCCTTACATTTCAATCCCGCCCTACGTACACGGCGTCGTCTTTTCAATTCGTCCGGAATATCAAACTTTTCCCTGGGGAGCAGCAGCGCTGCGTGGGCTAAATCCAGGAGCTGGGCTCTGTTGTAAACAATAACAGTTGACGACTCCTGTCGACGTTCAGTTGCGATAAAATCCATAAAATCCATAATCCTGAATTAATCCTGAACTATTATAGTTCAACTGTAGCAAAATAAAAAATAAAACTAAAGAAAAGAGACGAAAGAAAACGAACTAAAACAACAATTTATGCACGAACAACGGGAGCTGCTTAACAGGCGACTACTCAGGGCGGCGCCAAACAACTATGAATCAGGCCTTCATGGTTGAATTGCTGCAAAGAAACCACTACTAAACGACACCAATAATAAGAAGAGACTTGCTTGGACCAATAAACATAACCAATGGACATTAGAGCGGTGGAAATCTGTCCTTTGGTCTGATGAGTCCAAATTTGAGATTTTTGGTTCCAACCACCATGTACAGTGGGGAGAACAAGTATTTGATACACTGCCGATTTTGCAGGTTTTCCCACTTACAAAGCATGTAGAAGTCTGTAATTTTTATCATAGGTACTCTTCAACTGTGAGTGACGGAATCTAAAACAAAAATCCAGAAAATCACATTGTATGATTTTTTAGTAATTAATTTGCATTTTATTGCATGACATAAGTATTTGATACATCAGAAAAGCAGAACTTAATATTTGGTAGATTAACCTTTGTTTGCAATTACAGAGATCATACGTTTCCTGTAGTTCTTGACCAGGTTTGCACACACTGCAGCAGGGATTTTGGCCCACTCCTCCATCCAGATCCTTCAGGTTTCGGGGCTGTCGCTGGGCAATACGGACTTTCAGCTCCCTCCAAAGATTTTCTATTGGGTTCAGGTCTGGAGACTGGCTAGGCCACTCCAGGACCTTGAGATGCTTCTTACGGAGCCACTCCTTAGTTGCCCTGGCTGTGTGTTTCGGGTTGTTGTCATGCTGGAAGACCCAGCCACGACCCATCTTCAATGCTCTTACTGAGGTAAGGAGGTTGTTGGCCAAGATCTCGCGATACATGGCCCCATCCATCCTCCCCTCAATACGGTGCAGTCGTCCTGTCCCCTTTGCAGAAAAGGGGACACCTCCATGCTTCACGGTTGGGATGGTGTTCTTGGGGTTGTACTCATCCTTCTTCTTCCTCCAAACACGGCGAGTGGAGTTTAGACCAAAAAGCTCTATTTTTGTCTCATCAGACCACATGACCTTCTCCCATTCCTCCTCTGGATCATCCAGATGGTCATTGGCAAACTTCAGACGGGCCTGGACATGCGCTGGCTTGAGCAGGGGGACCTTGCGTGCGCTGCAGGATTTTAATCCATGACGGCGTAGTGTGTTACTAATGGTTTTCTTTGAGACTGTGGTCCCAGCTCTCTTCAGGTCATTGACCAGGTCCTGCCGTGTAGTTCTGGGCTGATCCCTCACCTTCCTCATGATCATTGATGCCCCACGAGGTGAGATCTTGCATTGTGCCCCAGACCGAGGGAGATTGACCGTCATCTTGAACTTCTTCCATTTTCTAATAATTGCGCCAACAGTTGTTGCCTTCTCACCAAGCTGCTTGCCTATTGTCCTGTAGCCCATCCCAGCCTTGTGCAGGTCTACAATTTTATCCCTGATGTCCTTACACAGCTCTCTGGCTTTGGCCATTGTGGAGAGGTTGGAGTCTGTTTGATTGAGTGTGTGGACAGGTGTCTTTTATACAGGTAACGAGTTCAAACAGGTGCAGTTAATACAGGTAATGAGTGGAGAACAGGAGGGCTTCTTAAAGAAAAACTAACAAGTCTGTGAGAGACGGAATTCTTACTGGTTGGTAGGTGATCAAATACTTATGTCATGCAATAAAATGCAAATTAATTATTTAAAAATCATACAATGTGATTTTCTGGATTTTTGTTTTAGATTCCGTCTCTCACAGTTGAAGTGTACCTATGATAAAAATTACAGACCTCTACATGCTTTGTAAGAAGGAAAACCAGCAAAATCGGCAGTGTATCAAATACTTGTTCTCCCCACTGTATATACACAGCGGGTGAAATAAGTATTGAACACGTCACCATTGTTCTCAGTAAATATATTTCCAAAGGTGCTATTGACATGAAATGTTCACCAGATGTTGTTAACAACCCAAGTAATCCATACATACAAAGAAACCAAAACAAATAACACATAGACTAAGTTGACTAAGCCTTTAAACAGCTTGGAAAATTCCAGAAAATAATGTCATGACTTTAGAAGCTTCTGATAGGCTAATTGAGATCATTTTAGAGATGGTGATGGTGGTGTATTCGGAACCTTTAGGGAAATATTTTCATCCAATACAATTGACAAAAGCAATTCAGAAGGAGATTGGGATAATTAAGTCGCCAAACCGGTTGGTTCTGGAAAAATACTTATTGTGGTTAATAGTGAAATGCAACAAGAGAAAATTCTGAAAATGGAGTCACTTAATGGAGGAAGTGTCAAGTGTCATATACCAGGTGCTGAGTTCAAACTAAGGGGGGAAATTGCAGGTCTTGACTTGATGGTAACTATGGAGGAAATTAAAGAGTTGTTGAAAGGAGGGAAAGTGTTTGAAGCAAAGAGACTGAATAGTAAAAGGAATGGAGTTAAAATTGAAACTATGACGGTTCTTATACATTTAGAAGAAATGTCACCAAAAAGAGTACAATTGGGATCAATACGTTTTCAGGTTAGAGAATATGTGTCGCCGCCACTGCGGTGTTTCAAGTGTCAAAGAATTGGACATACTGGTAATGTTTGTAGAAAACAGTTGAGATGTGCAAGATGTGGGGGAGGGGCATGAGTATGGAACATGTGCAACGTTCAAATAGTCAAGTGGAACATGACAATATAGTTAAGACGCAGTGTGTACATGAAGGTTTGATTACTGATAAAACAATGATGGTAAATCGTATTGAATTCATAGCCTTTGTTTGCAAGGTGATAAATTGCTGCTCAGTGCATAAAAGCAGGACGAGCAAGTAGTTAAGGCGGCTCAGGAAATTCTGTTTTGATAAGGCTGATTGGGAAATGTTTTATACTGAATGTGAAATAGAGGTTAATAAAGTATCTTTGGAAGGATCTGTAGAAGAATGTGTTCATGAATTGAGTTTGTCTATATTGAAAGCTGCAACAATGGCCATTCCTATAAGAGGGGGAAGAGGTGGTCAACGAAGGATCGTTCCATGGTGGAATGAAGAATGTGGCAAGGCCATACAGGGTCGTGAGGAGGCTTATGAAATATTAAAGAATAACATGACAGTTAATAATATGATAGAGTTACAAAGAAAGAAAGCAAAAGTGAGGAAAGTTTTTAAAATGGCAAAGAGAGGGGCATGGCGTGACTTCTGTTCATCTATAGGAAGAGACACTCAGCTAGGGGATGTGTGGAAAATGTTAAAAGGTATGATGGGAAAAGGTAAAACATACCAGTATTAAAAAAGTAGAGGTTATGGTTGTAACTAGTAAAGAAAAAGCTAATGTGTTTGGAAATGTCTTTATAGCAATACATAAAGCAGATCATTTAAGTGATGAAAGCAAAAGATGTATGGAGGAAAAAATGAGAATACATGATGATTTGTTCAGGAAAAAGTGAGATTCAGAGGAAGAGTTAGATGTAGAATGTAATATGTTTGAATTGAATAGTACTATGGAGGGATGTGGTACAACGGCTCCAGGTGAGGATCGTTTATGTTATATTATGTTTCAACATATGTCAGATGGTGTATTAGAGAAGATACTTAGGGTATTTAATAAAATATGGAAAGTAGGAATATTTCCAGGTGGATGGAAACACGCGGTGGTACTGCCTTTAATAAAGCCTGGTAAGGATCCATCAAGTCCAGATAGTTAAAGACCAATTGCACTTACCTCTAATTTGTGCAAGTTAATGGAAAAGCTTATTGTAAATAGATTAGTGTATTATTTGGAGCAGAAGAGTTTGTTGAGTCCATGCCAGAGTGGTTTTAGGAAAGATAGAACAACTGTAGATGCATTAGTTAAATCATTAGTTAATGAGATTGAAAAGGCACTGGCCACAAAATAAGTGCTTTCTGTGGTGTATTTTAACATTGAGAAAGCATACGACACCATGTGGAGGGAAGATCTGTCAATAAAATTGAATAAATTAGGGATCGGTGGCAGGACGTACAATTTGGATAATGGATTTTTTGTTTGCCCAAACTTTTAAGGTTAGAGTAAGGAAATGTGAGATAGTAAATGGTACACCGCATGGCAGGGTCATCAGTCCTTTTTTATTTTCAGTTATGATATATGATATTTATGGAAGAGTAGGACCTGGGATAAGCACAGCTTTATACGCGGATGATGGAGGTGGAAATATTCAGTTTGTAATGGGAAAAATGCAAGAGGCTGTAACAGTGGTTGAGGATTGGTCGTTAACATGGGGAGGTAAACTCTCAATTACAAAATCATGCCATATGTTGTTTACTAGGAAAAGGGTTAAGGAAGACAATATTATGAAATTATATGGACAAAGATTAGATAAGGTAACCGAGTTTAAATATCAAGGTTTATGGTTAGATTAGAAACTTACATGGAGAACACATATATCAAGTATAGAAACAAAGTATTAAAAGGCATTAAAAATAGATCCGGGGAAAATACAATTGTCACTTAGAAGAGATAAACTAGGGATCATGGGAAACTCAAAAGGGATTAACAAAGACCTCAGAAAAAAAATGTGTAGACCTCCACAAGTCTGGTTCATCCTTGGGAGCAATTTCCAAACGCCTGAAGGTACCACGTTCATCTGTACAAACAATAGTACTGTAAGGTTCATGTTCAGAGAGGTCTCTGGAAACCTTTATGGTTTTCAGGTTTGGTGTCCAGAGACCTCTGGAAAACTCTATGTTTCTGTTTTGGAATTGGTCCCCAATTAAAAGCAGCTGCGCTGCATTGCTTCTAAATGGGGAGACTATTTATGTTCAGCTTTCACACGTGTGTTTGTGGGTTTTTGAGTGTGTTTTGTTTTAGTTTTGTTTCACGCTGGTTCATGGTCGCGGCCTCGCCTTTTATTATTTTTGTGCTTTCGATTTAATAAAAAGGAATGTCTTCGCACTACAGCTCTGCGCCTCAGCCCCCCTTTCCTAGCGATCGTGACAAGTTCGCCAGTATAAACACTATGGGACCACGCAGCCGTCATACCGCTCAGGAAGGAGACACGTTCTGCCATACTACGGTTTGCAACTGCACATGGGGACAAAGATTGTACTTTTTGGAGAAATGTCCTCTGGTCTGATGAAACAAAAGTAGAACTGTTTGCCTATAATGACCATCGTTATGTTTGGTGGAAAAAGGGGGAGGCTTGCAAGCTGAAGAACACCATCCCAACCGTGAAGCACAGGGGTGGCAGCATCATGTTGTGGGGGTGCTTTGCAGCAGGAGGGACTGGTGCACTTCACAAAATAGATGGCATCATGAGGAAGGAAATTTTGGTTGATATATTGAAGCAACATCTCAAGACATCAGTCAGGAAGTTAAAGCTCGGTCGCAAATGGGTCTTCCAAATGGACAATGACCCCAAGCATACTTCCAAAGTTGTGGCAAAATAGCTTAAGGACAACAAAGTCAAGGTATTGGAGTGGCCATCACAAAGCCCTGACCTCAATCCTATAGAACATTTGTGAGCATAACTGAAAAGTGTATGCGAGCAAGGAGGCCTACACACCTGACTCAGTTACACCAGTTCTGTCAGGAGGAATGGGCCAAAATTCACCCAACTTATTGTGAGAAGCTTGTGGAAGGCTACCCGAAACGTTTGACCCAAGTTAAACAATTTAAAGGCAATGCAACAAAATACTAATTGAGTGTGTGTAAACTTGGACTGGGAATTCCACTGGGAATGTGATGAAAGAAAATAAAAAATAAATCCTTCTCTCTACTATTATTCTGACATTTCACATTCTTAAAGTAAGATTGTGATCCTAACTGACCTAAGACAGCGAATTTTAACTAGGATTAAATGTCAGGAATTGTGAAAAACTGAGTCTAAATGTATTTGGCTAAGACTTATGTAAACTTCCATCTTCAACTATATATACTCCGGACACCAACGTTGCTCATCCTAATATTTATATACATTTTTAATTCCATTATTTTACTTTTACTTTCTATTTTACTACTGGGAACACAAGCATTTCACTACACCTGCAATAACATCTGCTAAATAAGTTTATGCAACCAATACAATGTGATTTAATTAAAATTATGGATTTTACAGTGTTTTAACTGCCATTCATTGTCATGTTTTGGTGTTGAGTCTCATATGTATACTGTATGTATGCTGCTCTCTTGGCTAGGGCTCAGTTGAAAAATATGTACATCTCAATGGGAATTATCTGGTTAAATAAACAATAAATAAAATGAAATCTTAAGATGTAGAGGAGATTCTGTGTTTTAATGTACTGTACAGAGTCCCAGTGTATCTGATCAGAGACACAGGAGAGGAGGGAGGAAGCTGAACTCAGTCAGGAACAGAGTAGCAGTCCTGCACAGTGGAGCCCCTCTTCTCTCAGAGGCAGTCCAGTAATCAATCCACTCAGTCCAAAAAGACCACGGCACTAACACTCTTCTGCCTGCAGGGGGCGACACATGACCAATAATCAATTGGAGGTGGAAAATAACTAGTATTCCTCTTTTCCTTCGATATCAATATGTTACCATAACATATTACCATAACACTAATCAACAGACAAAGTTATATAATAATATGTGTTACTTTTATTTCATTTTCTCCAGTATTCATTATGGTTTAGTCTTGCTGAACAACATTGGTAGTGATCATATGTTATAGTACTTAAACCAATAATAGCATTGTGTTTATACCCTTTTTATTAACGTAATTTATTGACATATTATTATGGACTTCTATGATTATTAGGTGACAATTGTAGGAGCAAGCTCATCAGATTGTAATGGACTCTCAGTTCTAATCTGATGGATCCTTAGTGGTCTAAGTTTACTGAATAATGGTGGATGGGGAGAAGACCAGAAGATTATTTGCATAGTGATGATGCTCTGCATAGACAGCACATGCTTCAGTGGTCTGAGAGTGTTTATATCCCTGTGAGTTTAACACTTCCTGACTGAGAGCTGTCCTTCATGACAACAGAACCCACAACAACCATGACTTTTATCACCATATTCATCTGGACACTTGCTTTCTGCTTTGAAGGTTACAATTTTCAGACATTATTGTTTAAGATGAATTAAATCTACACCATCAACATGAATTATTCATTACTAAATGTAAAATGTAAGTCATATAAATGTTTTTATTCTATTTTTCAGAATCCAGAGGACAGATCACTGTGACTCAGACTCCTGCAGTGAAAGCTGTTCTCCCAGAACAGGCAGTCTCTCTGAACTGTAAAACTAGCAGTAATGTGTATGGTAATGACCGTCTAGCCTGGTATCAACAGAAACCTGGAGGAGCTCCTAATCTCCTTATATACTTGGCTACAAGACTTCAGTCTGGGATTCCATCTAGATTTAGTGGCAGTGGATCTGGGAGGGATTTCACTCTGACCATCAGTAAAGTCCAGGCTGAAGATGCAGGAGATTACTACTGTCAGAGTTACCACAGTGGTGGTGTGTTCACACAGTGATACAGAGCAGTACAAAAACCTTCCTCAGTCAGACTGCACAGTGACTGTACTGCTACAGCTGGAACCTACTGCAGGTGCTGAGGGGGAAGAGACAGTGATATGGAACACTGGTCACTAGATGAGGTCAACCGTGACATGTGACAATATGGTTAGAAAGCAATCATTCAGATCACATGACCATCATCATGGGGTGTGGCAGGTAGCCTAGTGGTCAGAGCATTGGGCTGAAACCTAAAGGTTGCTGGATCGAATCCCCGAGCCGACAAGGTAAAAACCTGTCGATGTGTCCTTGAGCAAGGCACTTAAACCTAATTTACTCCAGGGGTGCCGTACCACTATGGCTGTCCCTGTAGGTAGGCCATCATTGTAAATAAGAATTTGCTCTTAACTGACTTGCCTAGTTAAAAAAAATCATAATGATTTTAACTTGTTATATTTGTCATGGCCTTTAAGTGTATATAAAAGTTATTTGAAGTTTTGAAAGACATCACCTGTCCATATACAAAGACAGATCTACAGAACAAAAGGTGTGAAGACATCAACATTACTTCAAAGTTAGAAACACTTCCGTTCCCAAAACAAGTCCTCATACGGACCTCAATCAAATGTCTGATGTAAATGGATGTGATCTTCTAACATTATATGAGCAGGTTACTGACTGAGATCTGTGAATGAGACAAGATGCTCGACTCAGTCACTAGACAACAATAGACACTACATACACTTTCTACCCGTCACGATCGTGTGTGGAGACCAAGACGCAGCGCAGGGATAGTAGTTCGACATTCCTTTTTAATTTACTATGTGTTCAATTATAGGAGAACGAACTATACAACACAAACAAACATAATCCACAAACGTAACGTCCAAATGAAACACGATAAATTAATAAACGTAACGTCCAAATGAAACCCGATAAATTAATAGACATAACGTCCAAATGAAACCCGATAAATTAATAAACGTAACGTCCAAATGAAACCCGATAAATTAATAAACGTAACGTCCAAATGAAACCCGATAAATTAATAAACGTAACGTCCAAATGAAACCCGATATTATAAACGTAATGTGGCAACTCACTTGTGACTGGAGGAATAACGACCCACACAAAAGTGAAGGACATACAAACACATATAGGATCCCTAATTAGAGACAATGCGGTGCAGCTGCCTCTAATTAGGGATCCAACCCAAAACCCACACAGAAACAGAAAGAATAGAAACTGTCAGACTCTGACTATAGCTACATGGAGAAGCAAATAGGATTCTCTATGGCCAGAGCCTGACACTACCAGAGTTCGGGTCAATTACATTTAAATTCTTAAATTCAGGTAGTTCACTACAATTCCAATTTTAATTATCTTCAATACTTTTCAATTAGGATTTTTTACAACTTTTTTATTGGAGTTCTTCACTTTTTGAGTTTAAATGGAATTGACCCCAACCCTGCCACTGTAGTAGAAAAAACTCTTCCTCTTAAAAACGAAGGCACTTCTGGAGTTTGTAGAAGCAAGATAGACTTTATTGCAAAAAGACAACAAAGCCGAGTGCCCTGCAGGAACCACTCCCCGCACGAACCACTCCCGTACATCTCTAAGTGTTTGGCTGATGTACCAGTTTTGAAATGTTTATTCATAAGACACAGTTATCATAGCTCCACCCATTCTATTCTTCTCCAACCTGGTCTCAAAACTCCTGATGCTACTTCTCGCTTTCTCCTTATTTGGAGATAACATTGGCACAGAATACATGTCTAGTTCTAAGTCAGGAAAATGGGAGGTACACAGGAAGCCTTTACCCCTGGGGGAGTGTCCTGACTCCGGTGACATCCTTCTGGTCAAAGGTTAACCTGCTGAGTGGTAGGGGGTTGCCTACTGTAACGAATGCCCCGCGCAGAGCACCGGTCCCTCCTCCTCTCCAGCGATCATCCTCGCCGGCGTTCTAACCGGCGGTCGGGGGAGGATGGTAGCAACACCCTGATGACCCACACCTGTTCCTCATCGGTCATCAGGGTCACTATTTAACTCCATGTTTTCTGTTCAACCCTTGCGGGTTATTAGTCTTTCTATGTATATTGCTGTCTTTTCTTTATATTAAAATCCTATATACGCTAATTTCCTCTCTCTCGCTCGTTCTTAGCCTCATCACTCACTTTCACCCCTCGCAATATCACAGAATAACCCGCCCAACCAGAGGCACCTTTTATTTTTTTTCACTTACCTGTTTTTGTCATCTTCACCGTTAACTCTTTTCTTTTCTCACTCATATCCCTAGGTCTCCATGGACGGGCACGTAGGGGGAGCTGGGACACCCGGTAGGTCTCCAGAGCTGGAGGAGAGGCTCCAGGCCATGGAGACACAGGTCGCCGGGTTGGTTAAGGCTCTCGGGGATATGATGTCTCTCATGGCGGCACGATCGAGCGGGGAACACCCGGTGGCTTCACAGGGAGCTACTGCGCCCCCAGCACCCGATCGTGTGGAGTCTCGGCACGTCCCGAGAGGAGAACTCCGGAGAGCCACCCCAGACAAATATGATGGCAATCCGGAGGGTTGTCGTGGGTTCCTTCTTCAGTGCGAGCTGTATTTGGGTGATCAGCCAGTGCCCGATTCGGAGAAGGTCCACACGATGATCACTCTCCTCACGGGGCGTGCACTCGAGTGGGCAACGTCACTGTGGGAGAGCGGATCCGAGGAGTTACGGTCGGACGCTGGCGGCGTCCAGTGGGTGGAACGAGCCGGCTCTTAGGACCGCCTTCCGTAGGGGGCTGCGGGTGGAGGTCCAAATGGAGCTGGCCTGTGTGAGTCAATCTATGCCCCTGGACGCCTACATCGCCCGGGCCATTGCCATCGACGGTCAGCTCCGAGACCGTGACCAACTGGCGCGCCGCGCGCATTCTCCCCTTCCTCGATCCGAGCCGGAACATGAGCCGATGGAGGTGGGGATCACGAGACTCTCCGCGGAGGAGAGAGAGCGACGGAGTCGTCAGGGACTTTGTCTGTACTGCGGGGAGAGGGGTCATGTCAGGAGGGCATGCCCCTCTGTGCCAGCAGGACGCAGGAAAGGGGTAAGTGGCCGGATGGCTCAGGTGGGCACAGTAAGTGTTTTACGGGCTGAGAAAATCGCCAGACCTTTCTGCTGTTCAGTTGTGCTGTCTGGTAACTTCCCCGATTATGTATCCACAGCCCTGATTGACTCCGGAGCGGCGGGGAGTTTCATTGACCGGACTTTGGTTGACGCTCTCCGGCTGCCGTTGCGCCGTTTGAGGTCCTCCCTGCCAGTTCAGGCTCTGGATGGAAGGCCGGTGGGTTCCGGTTCCATTACCCACGTTACCCGTCCAGTCACCCTCACCATTCACGGCTGCCATCGAGAGAGGCTGGAATTGTTGGTGATCTCGTCGTCCATACATCCGGTCATCTTGGGACTTCCCTGGCTCCAGCAGCACAACCCTACCATCAGCTGGAGCGCACAGAGGATTCTGGGATGGTCGGATAAATGTAGGAAGACCTGTATTCCAACGACGGTAGGGGCAACATCGATGGAGAGCCCGGAAAGTGCCCTCCCGGGGAACATTCCGCCCGAATATGAAGATCTACGCGGAGTGTTCTCCAAAGAAAAAGCCAAATGTCTCCCTCCACACCGTGATTGGGATTGTGCCATCGACCTGATGCCTGGTGGCATGCCTCCCCGGAAACGTATATATCCGCTCTCTATGGTCGAAACCGATAATATGGAGACGTATATCCGAGAGGCACTGGAGCAGGGGCATATTCGCCATTCTACGTCCCCTGCTTCAGCTAGCTTTTTTTTTGTGAAAAAGAGGGACGGGGGATTAAGGCCGTGCATTGACTATCGTGGACTAAATGAGGTAACAACGAAGTTCCGATATCCAATGCCCCTCGTTCCTGCGGCCATAGAGCAGCTACGGGGAGCGCGTTTCTTCACCAAGCTAGACCTCCGGAGCGCATACAACCTTATACGAATCCGGGAGGGAGATGAGTGGAAGACCGCATTTAGCACGGCGTCAGGTCACTATGAATACCTAGTGATGCCATATGGACTCGCCAATGCCCCCGCGGTATTCCAGTCTTTTCTGAATGAGGTATTTCGGGATATGTCGGGGAGGTATGTAGTGGTATATATCGATGATATCCTAGTGTACTCCCCGACGTTCTCAGAACACGTGACGCACGTTCGTGCTGTCCTCCGCCGTTTATTACAGAACCAGCTGTATGTCAAGGAGGAAAAATGCGCCTTCCACCAAACGGCCGTCTCCTTCCTCGGGTATCGTATTTCTCCGGAGGGGGTGAAGATGGAAGAGTTGAAGGTAGAGGCAGTCAGGTCATGGCCAGTCCCTCGGGACATTAAAGGGCTCCAAAGCTTCCTCGGTTTCGCCAACTTTTACCGCCGGTTTATTAAGGGCTATAGCTCGCAGCGCCACTCACGTCGTTGTTGAAAGGAAACCCTCAACGCCTCACCTGGACCCCGAGTGCCGAGAAGGCTTTTCTCGACCTGAAGGGCCGATTCACCACCGCTCCTCTGCTCCGCCACCCAGACCCGATGAAGCCCTTCACGGTCGAGGTAGACGCATCGGAGGTCGGGGTAGGGGCGGTCCTCTCTCAGCAGCAGGGGAACCCTCCCCTGCTCTACCCCTGTGCGTACTTTTCCAAAAAGCTGACTGCTGCAGAGAGGAACTACGACGTGGGTGACCGAGAGCTACTGGCGGTAAAGTTGGCATTGGAGGAGTGGAGACATTGGCTAGAGGGCGCTCATGAGCCGTTCACTGTCCTGACGGATCATCGGAACCTGGAATACGTCAGGGCAGCCCGGCGCCTTAACCCCCGACAGGCCCTCTGGACTTTGTTTTTTGAGCGCTTCCAGTTCACCCTGACCTATCGCCCGGGAACAAAAAATGGCAGGGCGGACGCACTCTCCCGCATCCACGACCGGGGGGCAGAGACGAGGCAGGACGTCCCCATCCTGCCTCCATCATGTATTGTAGGACCCGTCTCCTGGGACATCGACACAGAGATTCAACGAGCAGGGAGACGGGATCCTACCCCAGCAACCTGCCCTCCGGGGAAGGTCTACGTTCCAAGGAGAGTGCGGGGAAGGCTGGTAACCTGGGCACACACAACACCTGCCACCGGGCACCCAGGTATCAGTCGGACCCTGGAGGCGCTCCTGGAGAAGTATTGGTGGCCGGGCATGGGGAGGACTGTGCGTCATTATGTACTGTCTTGTGTGGTGTGCGCACAGTCCAAGGCGCCGAGAACGGCTCCAACAGGAAAGCTCCATCCCCTACCAGTACCTCAGCGGCCTTGGACTCACATCGCGGTAGATTTCCTCACCGATCTACCGCCAGCAGAGGGGAAGACCACCATCGCCGTGGTAGTGGACCGGTTCTCTAAGATGGTGCGCTTCATACCACTACCCGGCCTCCCCTCTGCTCTACAGTTCGCTGAGGTGCTTTTTCAACAGGTCTTCCGACAGTATGGACTTCCGGAGGACATCGTGTCTGACCGGGGTCCCCAGTTTACCTCTCGTGTGTGGAGGGCGTTCATGTCCAAGCTGGGGGTCGCGGTCAGTCTCACATCCGGGTACCACCCTCAGGCGAATGGGCAAGCGGAGCGCACCAACCAAGAACTGGGGAGGTTCCTTCGGGCGTATTGCATGGAACAGCCAGGTGAGTGGACCCGTTTCCTTCCCTGGGCGGAATACGCTCAGAACTCCCTGCGCCACGCCTCCACTGGTCTGACCCCCTTCCAGGTGGTACTGGGTTTTCAGCCCCGTTTGTGCCCCTGGGGGAGGGGTTCTAGTGAAATTCAGGCGGTGGAGGAGTGGTTTGGGAAGGCTGAGGGAGTCTGGTCCGCCGCTAGGGTCCGTCTGCAGAAGGCAGTTCTGCAGCAAAAGACACAGGCGGACAGGCGGCGGAGTGAGGCTCCAGTGTTCCACCCAGGGGATAAAGCCTGGCTGTCCACGAGGAACCTCCAGCTCCGTTTGCCCAGTCATAAGCTAGAACCCCGGTATGTGGGACCATTCACGGTCCTTCGGAGAGTGAACGAGGTCACCTATAGGTTGAGACTCACACCACCTTATAACAGCCTGTCTCCCTCTTTCCATGTCTCTCTCCTCAGACCGGTGGTTCCTGGTCCACTAGGGGGGTCCGGACCTGCAGTGGCGCCTCCACCACCAACGGAGGTAGCTGGGGGTCTGGCATATCGAGTGGACAAGGTGCTGGACTCTCGGGTACGGCAGGGTCGGATCCAGTACCTGGTGGACTGGGCGGGATACGGCCCTGAGGAGCGTAGCTGGGTTCGGGCGGCGGACATCTGCGATCCGTCACTTACCACAGAGTTTCATGCTCGCCGTCCGGATCGACCAGCACCTCGCCCTCGGGGTCGTCCAGGGCGCCGGCGAGTGGCGACGTCGGGAGCCGCGCCTAGGGGGGGGTGTACTGTAACGAATGCCCCGCGCAGAGCACCGGTCCCTCTTCCTCTCCAGCGATCATCCTCGCCGGCGTTCTAACCGGCGGTCGGGGGAGGATGGTAGCAACACCCTGATGACCCACACCTGTTCCTCATCGGTCATCAGGGTCACTATTTAACTCCATGTTTTCTGTTCAACCCTTGCGGGTTATTAGTCTTTCTATGTATATTGCTGTCTTTTCTTTATATTAAAATCCTATATACGCTAATTTCCTCTCTCTCGCTCGTTCTTAGCCTCATCACTCACTTTCACCCCTCGCAATATCACACCTACACCCTACCCTCATCTGCTGAGGACAAAGAGATCTTGTTTCTGCTTTAAAACATTCCAAGATAAGTATATTCAGGGAGCTATAAGGAATTGGAAATTATACAATAACTATAAAGAATTGGAATTTACACAATACCACCTACACTATCTACATATGGTTCATTCGGAGAGTATTCAGACCCCTTGACTTTTTCCACATTTTGTTAAGTTACAGCCTCATTCTAAAATGGATTTATATTTCTCATTATTTTAATATTAATGACGCTTGGCACTCTGCCATTCTTCTCTGCAGATCATTGGATGGGGAGCATTGCTGCACAGCTATTTTCAGGTCTCTCCAATGATGTTTTGATCGGGTTCAAGTACGGGCTCTGGCTGGGCCACTCAAGGACATTCAGAGACTTTTCCCGAAGCCACTGCTACATTGTCTTGGCTGTGTGCTTAAGGTCGTTGTCCTGTTGGAAGGTGAACCTTCGCACCAGTCTGAGGTCCTGAGTGCTCTGGAGCAGGTTTTCATCAAGGATACCTCTGTACTCAATCCTGACTAGTCTCCCAGTCCCTGCCGCTGAAAAACATCCCCACAGTATGATGCTGCCACCACCATGTTTCACCGTAGGGATGGTGCCATATTTCCTCCAGGCGTCATGCTTGGTATTCAGGCCAAAGAGTTCTTGGTGGCAAAAGGGCTGAATACTTATGTAAATAAGGTATTTCTGTTTTTTATTTTTTATAATTTTGCCAAGAAAGGTAAAAACCTCCATCTCAGTGCAAGAGGTGTCACTACAATCGCTGGTTCAAATCCAGGCTGTTGTCAGGCTCTGGCCATAGAGAAGCCTATTTGCTTCTCTATGTAGCTATGGTCAGAGTCTGACAGTGTCTTTCTTTTCTGTTTCTTTGTGGGTTTTGGGTGGATCTCTAATTAGAGGCAGCTGCTACCCGTTGTCTCTAATTAGGGATCCAATATATGTTGAGTCTGTCCTTCACTTGGGGTGGGTTGTTATCGATGTATGTCGCAGTCACGGTGAAGTAAGTGTGCTTTTTTTACGTCCGTTCATTCCGTGTGTTTTAGTGAACGTGATGTTGGTTTATAGTGTTTGTTTGTATCCTGTAGTTCACATTTTGTTTTGATTATACATAGTATAAAATGTCGAACTACTATCCCTGCGCTGCGACTTGGTCTCTCCATACACCCACACGTGACAGCTGTATCACATCCGTCCATGATTTGGAGTCCCATAGGGCGGTGCACAAGCGCCGTCTGGGTTTGGCCGGGGTAGGCCGTCATTGTAAATAAGAATTTGTTCTTAACTGACCTTCATAGTTAAAAAAAGGTTCAATTAAAAAAATATATAGTGATGACATCAAAAACTATGAAATAACACATATGGAATCACTTAGTATCCAAAAAAGTGTTAAACAATTTTAGATTCTTCAAAGTAGCCATCCTTTGCCTTGATGACAGCTTTGCACACTCTTTGCATTCTCTGAACCAGCTTCATGAGGTAGTCACCTGGAATGCATTTAAATTAATATGTGTGCCTTGTTACAAGTTAATTTATGGAATGTCTTTCCTTCTTAATTAGTTTGAGCCAATCATTGTGTACACAAGGTAGGAGTGGTATACAGAAGACAGCCCTAATTGGTAAAAGACCAAGTCCATATTATGCAAGAACAGCTCAAATAAGCAAAGAGTAATGACAGTCCATCATGACTTTAAGACATGAAGGTCAGTCAATACGGAAATGTTCAATAACTTTTAAAGTTTCTTCAAGTGCAGTCGCAAAAAACATCAAGCGCTATGATGAAACTGGCTCTCATGAGGAACGCCAAAGGAAAGGAAGATCCAGAGTTACCTCTGCTGCAGAGGACAAGTTCATTAGAGCTACCAGCCTCAGAAATTGGCAGTTAACTGCACCTCAGATTGCAGCCCAAATAAATGCTTCACAGAGTTAAATGCTTCACAGAGTTCAAGTAACAGACACATCTCAACATCAACTGTTCAGAGGAGACTGCGTGAATCAGGCCTTCATGGTTGAATTGCTGCAAAGAAACCACTACTAAACGACACCAATAAGAAGAAGAGACTTGATTGGACCAATAAACATGACCAATGGACATTAGAGCTGTGGAAATCTGTCCTTTGGTCTGATGATTCCAAATTTGAGATTTTTGGTTCCAACCACCATGTATTTGTGAGACGCAGAATAGGTGAACGGATAAGATCTGCATGTGTGGTTCCCACCATGAAGCATAGAAGATTGTCAGTGATTTAATTAGAATTCAAGGCACAGTTAACCAGCAAGGCTACCACAGCGTTCTGCAGCAATACGCCATGACATCTGGTTTGCGCTTAGTGGGACTATGACCCTAAACACACCTCCAGGCTGTGTAAGGGCTATTTGACCAAGAAGGAGAGTGATGGAGTGCTGCATCAGATGACCTGGCCTCCACAATCACCAAGCCTGAACTCAATTGAGATGGTTTGGGATGAGTTGGATCACAGAGTGAAGGAAAAGCAGTCAACAAGTGCTCAGCATCTGTGGGAACTCCTTCAAGACATTCCAGGTGACTACCTCATGAAGCTGGTTGAGAGAATGCCAAAAGTGTGCAAAGCTGTCTTCTAGGCAAAGGGGGGCTACTTTGAAGAATCTTGTTGTTGTTTAACACTTTTTTGGTTACTACATGTTATTTCATAGTTTTGATGTCTTCACTATTATTCTACAATGTAGAAAATAGTAAACACAAAGAAAAACCCTTGAATGAGTAATATTCCAAACTTTTGACTGCTACTGTATGTGTTATGTCTTCTTCCCTAATTACATTACGGCATATCTATTGTGTCTCCATTCCTACATCCACCATAGAGGTTAAAAGCAGACAGTCCCTCACATCTGGCCCAGTCCAGAGTATTTCAGGCAGTGAAACTGTTCAACTGCTAGACTGATATCTGTGGGAGTGAAACTGTGATTTGCATAGACAGGGCTGGGTGGTTCTGCTTGTCCCAGAATAGAGCAGCACTGTCAGCAGATGTTCACTCTGTAAAATATAATGGAGATGTGAAGAATACACATTGTTGAAAACCATTGCTAAAACATCTAATATAATGACATCATATTAGGAATTAAACATTATAAATATATATGTTATGGAAAGTAACTGTTTAGCAGTGTGATTTCTGAGAGAAGATCTTAGAGGTTTATTATCAAATATCACTAATTATTATCACTGGTATCGGTGCTACAGTATAACTGTCAGGCTCTGGTCATAGGGAAGCCTTTGGCTCCTCTATTTATCTAGGACAAACAGTCTCTCTGAACTGTAAAACTAGCAGTAATATGTATAGTAATTGTTACAATGGTCAGTCATGGGGCCATCAGTGTCTATCCTGGTACCAACAGAAACCAGGAGAAAAACCCAAACTCATGATGCTCCCAGGAAACACACTCCATTCTGGGACTCTAGATCCAACATCAGTGAAGTCCAGGCTGGAGATGCAGGAGATTACTACTGTCAGAGTTTACACAGTGGAGCCGTACAAAAACCTCCCTCAGTCAGACTGCACTGTAACTGTACTGCTACAGCTGGGACCTACTGCAGGTGCTGAGGGGAGGAGATGGTCCAGTACATTGACTCAGTGTGTAGCAGAGCTGAACAACAATAGAGTCAAACTAGAGTTATGTATAGAAGACCTTAGATAATAACCGATCACTAAATGTTTCTCCTGACCATTAACTACATGTTGACTCTGTTGAGTAAGTCAAGAAAAACCATCAATCGTTCTGAATAGAGGTGATATGCAATGATCAATATCCCTTAAGATGACCTGTGTTTTGCTAGAATTTAATCAACATGATTCAAACACATACAATAAACCCCCTAAACATTACCCATACATCCTCCCACACACCACAGTGGTAGTTCCAGAGAGCAGCAGTTGAATCAGGAGATTGGAGATGTCAGAGCTCTGGATATCTCTAAGAAAATATCTTTAAGAAATTTCCCCCTCGGGGATCAATAAAGTATCTATCTATCTATCTATCTATCTATCTATCTATCTATCTATCTATCTATCTATCTATCTATCTATCTATCTATCTATCTATCTATCTATCTATCTATCTATCTATCTATCTATCTATCTATCTATCTATCTATCTATCTATCTATCTATCTATCTATCTATCTCCCCTTTAGATCAGAGTCAATCAGCAGCATCTCACCGTCCACTCACAGACTGCAGTTACTTTTCCTGACCACTGGAGGGAGACAGAAAGCAGATACTATCTGGTCCAATAACTCAGTAATAACAATATACTCCATTTGTAGATGTCTGTAATCAATATATCAGTCCCCATTCAGCACTGATATCAGAAACCATAGTGACTATATAGTTATCATGTTTCTACATCACATCATACAACATTTATTAGTTTGACTCTCCAGGAAGACTATTTACATATATTACAGTTTGCATAGACAGCACATGCTTCAATGCTCTGGGAGTGTTTATATCCCATTGAGTTTAACACTTCATGACTGAGATCTGTCCTTCATGACAACAGAATTTCAACGATGACTTTTACCATGAGCTTTTTGTGGATATTGATGTTCTTAATTCAGGGTGAGATTCTACAATTGAATGCTCTAAAAATGACTTTCTAATCAAAATATGTAATATAGAAATTGCCTCTGCCTTGACAGAATTAGATATATGAAAATGTACACAAAAACATGTTTGAAATAAAATATTCTTATATGTCTATTTCAGAATCCAGAGGACAGGTCACTGTGACTCAGACTCCTGCAGTGAAAGCTGTTCTCCCAGAACAGTCAGTTATTATAAACTGTAAAACCAGTGTGCATGTATATGATGGTTGTCCTGGGTTTTACAAATGTATGGCCTGGTATCAACAGAAACCTGGAGGAGCTACTAAACTCCTGATACACTCTTCAAACCAACGTCTGTCTGGGACTCCATCTAGATTCAGTGGCAGTGGAACTCATAGTGACTTCACTCTGACTATCAGTGGATTCCAGGCTGAAGATGCAGGAGATTACTACTGTCAGAGTTACCACAGTGGTAATGTGTTCACACAGTGATATAGAGCTGTACAAAAACCTCCCTCTGTTAGACTGCAGTGACTGAGGGAGAAGAGATAGTGACATGACAATGAGTTCAACTGTGACATGACAATGAGTTCAACTGTGACATGACAATGAGTTCAACTGTGACATGACAATGAGTTCAACTGTGACATGACAATGAGTTCAACTGTGACATGAAAATATGGTTAGAAAGCAATCATTCAGATCACATGACCATCATCATCATTAACAAGCATGGTTATGTCTGTCTGAGACAATGGTAAACAGGAACCCTGGACTGGCCTCCTGATTCCTGTTGGTCCCATCCACTTTCCAGCTCATGGTCCAGTCTGAGGGGAAGCCCTTGTTGGCCAGACACATCAGTGTGGCTGTTGTTGTACTGGACAGCTCCTCACTAGAGGGGGGCAGGACGGTGAGGGTGGGGGCACTGTTACCTGGAACAAAGACAACACATCAACTAAGTAACTACATCAAGTACAGCTACAGTAAGATATTATCTTCAGCAAAGGACACATCAGAATGAAATGATTTGGAAATGCCCTCTATATATAAAAGGACTACAAAGTCAAGGTATTGGAGTGGCCATCACAAAGCCCTGACCTCAATCCTAAAGCACATTTGTGGGCAGAACTGAAAAAGTGTGTGTGAGCAAGGAGGCCTACAAACCTGACTCAGTTACAACAGTTCTGTCAGGAGGAATGGGTCAAAATTCACCCAACTTATTGTGGGAAGCTTGTGGAAGGCTACCCGAAACGTTTGACCCAAGTTAAACAATTTAAAGGCAATGCTACCAAATACTAATTAAATGTATGTAAACTTGGACTGGGAATTCCACTGGGAATGTGATGAAAGAAAATAAAAGATAAATCCTTCTCTCTACTATTATTCTGACATTTCACATTCTTAAAGTAAGGTTGTGATCCTAACTGACCTAAGACAGGGTATTTTAACTAGGATTAAATGTCAGGAATTGTGAAAAACTGAGTCTAAATGTATTTGGCTAAGACTTATGTAAACTTCCATCTTCAACTATATATACTCCGGACTCCAACGTTGCTCATCCTAATATTTATTTATATATATTTTTAATTCCATTATTTTACATTCTATTTTACTACTGGGAACACAAGCATTTCACTACACCTGCAATAACATCTGCTAAATAAGTGTATGCAACCAATACAATGTGATTTAATTAAATGTATGCATTTTACAGTGTTTTAACTGCCATTCAGTGTCATGTTTTGGTGTTGAGTCTCATATGTATACTGTATGTATGCTGCTCTCTTGGCTAGGGCTCAGTTGAAAAATATGTACATCTCAATGTGAATTCTCTGGTTAAATAAACAATAAATAAATCAAATGAAATCTTAAGATGTAGAGGAGATTCTGTGTTTTAATGTACTGTACAGAGTCCCAGTGTATCTGATCAGAGACACAGGAGAGGAGGGAGGAAGCTGAACTCAGTCAGGAACAGAGTAGCAGTCCTGCACAGTGGAGCCCCTCTTCTCTCAGAGGCAGTCCAGTATTCAATCCACTCAGTCCACAGAGACCACGGCACTAACACTCTTCTGCCTGCAGAGGGCGACACATGACCATTAATCAATTGGAGGTGGAAAATAACTAGTATTCCTCTTTTCCATCGATATCAATATGTTACCATACCATATTACCATAACACTATTCAACAGACAAAGTTATATAATAATATGTGTTACTTTTATTTCATTTTCTCCAGTATTCATTATGGTTTAGTCTTGCTGAACAACATTGGTAGTGATCATATGTTATAGGACTTAAACCAATAATAGCATTGTGTTTATACCCTTTTTATTAACGTAATTTATTGACATATTATTATGGAATTGATTATGATTATTAGGTGACAATTGTGGGAGAAAGATCATCAGATTGTAATGGACTCTCAGTTCTAATCTGATGGATCCTTAGTGGTCTAAGTTTACTGAATAATGGTGGAAGGGGAGAAGACCAGAAGATTATTTGCATAGTGATGATGCTCTGCATAGACAGCACATGCTTCAGTGGTCTGAGAGTGTTTATATCCCTGTGAGTTTAACACTTCATGACTGAGAGCTGTCCTCCATGACAACAGAACCCATAACAACCATGACTTTTATCACCATCTTCATCTGGACACTTGCTTTCTGCTTTCAAGGTTACAATTTTCAGACATTATTGTTTAAGATGAATTAAATCTACACCATCAACATTAATTATTCATTACTATATGTAAAATGTAATTCATATAAATGTTTTTATTCTATTTTTCAGGATCCAGAGGACAGATCACTGTGACTCAGACTCCTGCAGTGAAAGCTGTTCTCCCAGAACAGACAGTCTCTCTGAACTGTAAAACTAGCAGTAATGTGTATGGTAATTACCATCTAGCCTGGTATCAACAGAAACCTGGAGGAGCTCCTAAACTCCTTATATACTTGGCTACAGAACTTGAGTCTGGGATTCCATCTAGATTTAGTGGCAGTGGATCTTACAGTGACTTCACTCTGACCATCAGTAAAGTCCAGGCTGAAGATGCAGGAGATTACTACTGTCAGAGTGTACACTATCCCAACAGTGTTTGGGTGTTCACACAGTGATTCAGAGCAGTACAAAAACCTCCCTCAGTCAGACTGCACAGTGACTGTACTGCTACAGCTGGGACCTACTGCAGGTGCTGAGGGTAGGAGACAGTGATATGGAACACTGGTCACTAGATGAGGTCAACCGTGACAATATGGTTAGAAAGCAATCATTCAGATCACATGACCATCATCATGGGGGCGGCAGGTAGCCTAGTGGTCAGAGCGTTGGGCCGAAACCGAAAGGTTGCTGGATCGAATCCCCTAGCCGACAAGGTGAAAACCTGTCGATGTGTCCTTGATCAAGGCACTTAAACCTAATTTACAACAGGGGCGCCGTACTACTATGGCTGTCCCTGTAGGTAGGCCATCATTGTAAATAAGAATTTGCTCTTAACTGACTTGCCTAGTTTAAAAAAATCATCATAATGGTTATAACTTGTTATATTTGTCATGTAGTTACAACTACTTCTGCCTCCCAAAACAAGTCCTCATACGGACCTCAATCAAATGTCTGATTTAAATGGATGTGATCTTCTAACATTATATGAGCAGGTTACTGACTGAGATCTGAGAATGAGACAAGATGCTCGACTCAGTCACTAGACAACAATAGACACTACATACACTTTCTACCCGTCACTATTGTGTGTGGAGACCAAGACGCAGCGCAGGGATTGTAGTTCGACATTCCTTTTTAATTTACTATGTATTCAATTATAGGAGAACAAACTATACAACACAAACAAACATAATCCACAAACGTAACGTCCAAATGAAACCCGATAAATTAATAAACGTAACGTCCAAATGAATCCCGATAAATTAATAAACGTAACGTCCAAATGAAACACGATAAATTAATAAACGTAACGTCCAAATGAAACACGATAAATTAATAAACGTAACGTCCAAATGAAACCCGATAAATTAATAAACGTAACGTCCAAATGAAACCCGATAAATTAATAAACGTAACGTCCAAATGAAACACGATAAATTAATAAACGTAACGTCCAAATGAAACACGATAAATTAATAAACGTAACGTCCAAATGAAACCCGATAAATTAATAAACGTAACGTCCAAATGAAACCCGATAAATTAATAAACGTAACGTCCAAATGAAACCCGATAAATTAATAAACGTAACGTCCAAATGAAACCCGATAAATTAATAAACGTAACGTCCTGTCACGAGTCGGGAGTGAGCGAGACCAAGACGCAGCGCAGGGATAGTTCGACATTCTTTTTTTATTTTTTTCTATGTATAGAATAAAAACACTGCTATACTATGTAAAAACAAATCCAAATGACGAACTAACGAAAAACGAAAAGACTTAACGAACAGACTAACGTCACTTTCACAACACACACCAAATGAACGGACGTAAACTAAACACACTTACTTCACCCGTGACTGGAGGAATATAATACGACATGTACCTATAACAACCCACACCCGCGTGAGGGACAGACTCAACATATATTGGATCCCTAATTAGAGACAACGGGTAGCAGCTGCCTCTAATTAGAGATCCACCCAAAACCCACAAAGAAACAGAAAAGAACGACACTGTCAGACTCTGACCATAGCTACATAGAGAAGCAAATAGGCTTCTCTATGGCCAGAGCCTGACAGTACCCCCCCCCACGGCCAAGGCGCGGACTCCTGGACGCCTAAACAAAAAAAAACAAAAAAACACACAAAACACGGGGGGGGGTAAATGGGAGGGAAAACTAGTCCATCGGGGGCGGCTCCGGCTCCGGCGATGTGGACAGTTTTGTCCCGTGCCCCTTCCTTATCACCGGTCCCGGGCTGTGGACCGTTGGGGCAAAAGGCTCCGGCCATGGAGCGGGGAAAACAACCGGGCCCGGACTGGGCACCGGTGGGGCAAACGGCTCCGGCCATGGAGCGGGGAAAACAACCGGGCCCGGACTGGGTACCGGTGGGGTAAACGGCTCCGGCCATGGAGCGGGGAAAACAACCGGGCCCGGACTGGGCACCGGTGGGGTAAACGGGTCCTGCCATGGAGCGGGGAACACAACAGGGCCCGGACTGGGCACCGGTGGGGCAAACGGCTCCGGCCATGGAGCAGGGAAAACGTCCGGGCCTGGACTGGGCACCGGTGGGGCAAACGGCTCCGGCCATGGAGCGGGGAAAACAACCGGGCTCGGACTGGGCACCGGTGGGACAAACGGCTCCGGCCATGGAGCGGGGAAAACAACCGGGCCCGGACTGGGCACCGGTGGGGCAAACGGTTCCGGCCATGGAGCGGACTGCTCTGGCACTGAGGCGGAACGGGCGGCTGGACCCGGACTGGGTACCGGTGGAGCGGACTGCTCTGGCTCTGAGGCGGAGCAGGCGGCTGGACCCGGATTGGGTACCGGTGGAGCGGACTGCTCTGGCACTGAGGCGGAGCAGACGGCTGGACCCGGATTGGGTACCGGTGGAGCGGACTGCTCTGGCACTGAGGCGGAGCAGACGGCTGGACCCGGATTTGGCACCGGTGGAGCGGACTTTCGCAGGAGGTTCAGGGGCGCTGACCTTCGCTGGAGGTTCGGGGGCGCTGACCTTCGCTGGAGGTTCGGGGGCGCTGACCTTCGCTGGAGGTTCGGGGGCGCTGACCTTCGCTGGAGGTTCGGGGGCGCTGACCTTCGCTGGAGGTTCGGGGGCGCTGACCTTCGCTGGAGGTTCGGGGGCGCTGACCTTCGCTGGAGGTTCGGGGGCGCTGACCTTCGCTGGAGGTTCGGAGGCGCTGACCATCGCTGGAGGTTCGGGGGCGCTGACCTTCGCTGGAGGTGCAGGGCTGCTGACCTTCGCTGGAGGTGCAGGGCTGCTGACCTTCGCTGGAGGTGCAGGGCTGCTGACCTTCGCTGGAGGTGCAGGGCTGCTGACCTTCGCTGGAGGTGCAGGGCTGCTGACCTTCGCTGGAGGTGCAGGGCTGCTGACCTTCGCTGGAGGTGCAGGGCTGCTGACCTTCGCTGGAGGTGCATGGCTGCTGACCTTCGCTGGAGGTGCATGGCTGCTGACCTTCGCTGGAGGTGCATGGCCGCTGACCTTCGCTGGAGGTGCAGGGCTGCTGACCTTCGCTGGAGGTGCAGGGCTGCTGACCTTCGCTGGAGGTGCAGGGCTGCTGACCTTCGCTGGGGGTGTTCGTCTGTCCATTAGCCTCAGCACTAGTACCCGTCGGCGCTCAAAGTCCCTCTCCTCCTCTATCTCCCGGAGGAGTGGGTCTTTCTGAGCCTCCGGCGGAAGCGCAACCCAGGCTCTCCACCACCTCGTCTGCTCCTCCTCCGGGTACTTATTGAACCCCTCGGGCTTCTCCCGATCCTGCTCTGTGGGCAGACGAAGTGGTGGGCGATTCCCAGTCTTCCTTTTCTCCGGGCTCTGGCTGCGCCCCGCTGGAGTGGTGCTCGATGTAACGACTGACTTTTTTTGGGTCCGTGACAGCGCTGGACGTAACGGATTGAGAAGGCGCACCGGTGGAGCGGACTGCTCTGGTACGGGAGTAGAGTAGACGGCCGGACCCGGACTGGGGATGCTCCCCTTGGGCCCCTTTAATGCCAGTTCCTCCGTTTCTCTCTCCATCGCTCTCCATTGCGCCATGAACCTTCCACGATCCTCTGGCTCCACCCTAGGCCACGTGGGAAACGGCACTGGCGCTACTTCCTCCTCCGTCTCTCGCCAGCTGCGCTGCTTGGTCTCCAGGTGGTGGGTTGTTCTGTCACGAGTCGGGAGTGAGCGAGACCAAGACGCAGCGCAGGGATAATTCGACATTCTTTTTTATTTTTTTCTATGTATAGAATAAAAACACTGCTATACTATGTAAAAACTAATCCAAATGACGAACTAACGAAAAACGAAAAGACTTAACAAACAGACTAACGTCACGTTCACAACACACACCAAATGAACGGACGTAAACTAAACACACTTACTTCACCCGTGACTGGAGGAATATAATACGACATGTACCTATAACAACCCACACCCGCGTGAGGGACAGACTCAACATATATTGGATCCCTAATTAGAGACAACGGGTAGCAGCTGCCTCTAATTAGAGATCCACCCAAAACCCACAAAGAAACAGAAAAGAACGACACTGTCAGACTCTGACCATAGCTACATAGAGAAGCAAATAGGCTTCTCTATGGCCAGAGCCTGACACGTCCAAATGAAACCCGATAAATTAATAAACGTAACGTCCAAATGAAACCCGATAAATTAATAAACGTAACGTCCAAATGAAACCCGATAAATTAATAAACGTAACGTCCAAATGAAACACGATATTATAAACGTAATGTGGCAACTCACTTGTGACTGTAGGAATAACGACCCACACAAAAGTGAAGGACATACAAACACATATAGGATCCCTAATTAGAGACAATGCGGTGCAGCTGCCTCTAATTAGATAGATAGATAGGTACTTTATTGATCCCCCACAGAAACACACAGAAACAGAAAGAATAGAAATACACAGAAACAGAAAGAATAGAAACTGTCAGACTCTGACCATAGCTACATAGAGAAGCAAATAGGCTTCTCTATGGCCAGAGCCTGACACTACCAGAGTTCGGGTCAATTACATTGAAATTCTTAATTTCAGGTAGTTCACTACAATTCCAATTTTAATTCTCTTCAATACTTTTCAATTAGGATTTTTTACAACTTTTTTATTGGAGTTATTCACTTTTTGAATTAAAATGGAATTGACGCCAACCCTGCCACTTACACTATCTAAATATGGTTCATTCGGAAAGTATTCAGACCCCTTGACTTTTTCCACATTTTGTTACGTTACAGCCTCATTCTAAAATGGATTTATATTTCTCATTAATAAAATACTAATGGCGCTTGGCACACCTGTATTTGGGGAGTTTCTGCCATTCTTCTCTGCAGATCATTGGATGGGGAGCATTGCTGCACAGCTATTTTCAGGTCTCTCCAATTATGTTTTGATCGGGTTCAAGTACGGGCTCTGGCTGGGCCACTCCAGGACATTCAGAGACTTTTCCCGAAGCCACTGCTACATTGTCTTGGCTGTGTGCTTAAGGTCGTTGTCCTGTTGGAAGGTGAACCTTCGCACCAGTCTGAGGTCCTGAGTGCTCTGGAGCAGGTTTTCATCAAGGATCCCTCTGTACTCAATCCTGACTAGTCTCCCAGTCCCTGCCGCTGAAAAACATCCCCACAGTATGATGCTGCCACCAATATGTTTCACCGTAGGGATGGTGCCATATTTCCTCCAGACGTCATGCTTGGTATTCAGGCCAAAGAGTTCTTGGTGGCAAAAGGGCTGAATACTTATGTAAATAAGGTATTTCTGTTTTTTATTTTTAATAATTTTGCCAAAAAAGGTAAAAACCTCCATCTCAGTGCAAGAGGTGTCACTACAATCCCTGGTTCAAATCCAGGCTGTATCACATACGTCCATGATTTGGAGTCCCATAGGGCGGTGCACAAGCGTCGTCTGGGTTTGGCCGGGGTAGGCCGTCATTGTAAATAAGAATTTGTTCTTAACTGACCTGCATAGTTAAAAAAAGGTTCAATTAAAAAAATATATAGTGATGACATCAAAAACTATGAAATAACACATATGGAATCACTTAGTATCCAAAAAAGTGTTAAACAATTTTAGATTCTTCAAAGTAGCCATCCTTTGCCTTGATGACAGCTTTGCACACTCTTTGCATTCTCTGAACCAGCTTCATGAGGTAGTCACCTGGAATGCATTTCAATTAATAGGTGTGCCTTGTTACAAGTTAATTTATGGAATTTCTTTCCTTCTTAATTAGTTTGAGCCAATCATTGTGTATACAAGGTAGGAGTGGTATACAGAAGATAGCCCTAATTGGTAAAATACCAAGTCCATATTATGCAAGAACAGCTCAAATAAGCAAAGAGTAATGACAGTCCACCATGACTTTAATACATGAAGGTCAGTCAATACGGAAATTTTCAATAACTTTTAAAGTTTCTTCATGTGCAGTCGCAAAAAACATCAAGCACTATGATGAAACTGGCTCTCATGAGGACCGCCATAGGAAAGGAAGATCCAGAGTTACCTCTGCTGCAGAGGACAAGTTCATTAGAGCTACCAGCCTCAGAAATTGGCAGTTAACTGCACCTCAGATTGCAGCCCAAATAAATGCTTCACAGAGTTAAATGCTTCACAGAGTTCAAGTAACAGACACATCTCAACATCAACTGTTCAGAGGAGACTGTGTGAATCAGGCCTTCATGGTTGAATTGCTGCAAAGAAACCACTACTAGAGGACACCAATAAGAAGAAGAGACTTGCTTGGACCAAGAAACATGACCAATGGACATTAGAGCGGTGGAAATCTGTCCTTTGGTCTGATGAATCCAAATTTGAGATTCATCAGACGCAGAATAGGTGAACGGATAAGCTCTGCATGTGTGGTTCCCACCATGAAGCATAGAGGAGGAGGTGTGATGTGCTTTGCTGGTGACATTGTCAGTGATTTATTTAGAATTCAAGGCACAGTTAACCAGCAAGGCTACCACAGCGTTCTGCAGCAATACACCATCCCATCTGGTTTGCGCTTAGTGGGACTATGACCCTAAACACACCTCCAGGCTGTGTAAGGGCTATTTGACCAAGAAGGAGAGTGATGGAGTGCTGCATCAGATGACCTGGCCTCCACAATCACCAAGCCTGAACTCAATTGAGATGGTTTGGGATGAGTTGGACCGCAGAGTGAAGGAAAAGCAGTCAACAAGTGCTCAGCATATGTGGGAACTCCTTCAAGACATTCCAGGTGACTACCTCATGAAGCTGGTTGAGAGAATGCCAAGAGTGTGCAAAGCTGTCATCTAGGCAAAGGGGGGCTACTTTGAAGAATCTTCTTGTTATTTAACACTTTTTTGGTTACTACATGTTATTTCATAGTTTTGATGTCTTCACTATTATTCTACAATGTAGAAAATAGTAAACACAAAGAAAAACCCTTGAATGAGTAATATTCCAAACTTTTGACTGCTACTGTATGTGTTATGTCTTCTTCCCTAATTACATTACGGCATATCTATTGTGTCTCCATTCCTACATCCACCATAGAGGTTAAAAGCAGACAGTCCCTCACATCTGGCCCAGTCCAGAGTATTTCAGGCAGTGAAACTGTTCAACTGCTAGACTCGTACTGTAGCTGTGGGAGTGAAACTGTGATTTCCATAGACAGGGCTGGGTGGTTCTGCTTGTCCCAGAATAGAGCAGCACTGTCACCAGATGTTCACTCTGTAAAATATAATGGAGATGTGTAGAATACACATTGTTGAAAACCATTGCTAAAACATCTAATATAATGACATCAGATTAGGAATTAAACATTATAAATATATATGTTATGGAAAGTAACTGTTTAGCAGTGTGAGTTCTGAGAGAAGATCTTAGAGGTTTATTATCAAATATCACTAATTATTATCACTGGTATTGATGCTACAGTATAACTGTCACGATGCGTAGTTAAGGGACGATAAACGGAGCGCTGATGGAGTGTCATTCCTCTTTTATTTTTGGAGATGAAATCACGAAGCACAAAAATAACAAAAGAAGATGACTGAGAAAAAAACTAAACTGAGGAAACACTATACAAAGCAAAGTGACTTACGTGCTGAAAACCCAAGGCAGCCACGAACAATGATCCACACACAGGTGGATTAGAGTGGAGTCTAAATACTATCCCCAATCAGAGACAACGCTATACAGCTGTCTCTGATTGGGGATGATAATCTCCCTAATAGTGTGTGATGACTTGGTTGTGTGCCTCTCTCCTCCCCTAGGTGGGAGTAAGAGGCCTTACCACAACCAAGCCATCACAGTACCCCCCCCCAAGGTGCGGACTCCCGATCGCACACACAATCCCCCCCTTCCTGAAAGATAAAAAAAAATTGTCCAAAAACTAGGGGGGACATGGCGGGGTACTGAGGTGGTTGCTGGTGGGGGCTCCGGTTCCGGACGTGGCACAGGCCGTGAGAGTAGCTTCCCTCCTACCTCACGGTTGCACGCCCGGTCCGGTCCGGACCCCGGCGCGGTGGTTCCCCCCTCAGTACTCCCGCCATTCACCAAGTCCTGTCTGGACCCTGGTGCGGGAGCCCTTGACCCTGGAGAGGGGCTGACAACCGGCCCCGGACTGGGCACCGGTGGAGCGGACTGCTCCTTCCCTGGAGCGACGTAGACGACCGGCCCCGGACTGGGCACCGGTGGAGCGGACTGCTCCGGCACTGGAGCGACGCAGATGACCGGCCCCGGACTGGGCACCGGTGGAGCGGACTGCTCCGTCTCTGGAGCGACGTAGATGACCGGCCCCGGACTGGGCACCGGTGGAGCGGATTGCTCCGGCACTGTAGCGACGTAGACGACCGGCCCCGGACTGGGCACCGGTGGAGCGGACTGCTCCGGCACTGGAGCGGCGCAGACGACCGGCCCCGGACTGGGCACCGGTGGAGCGGACTGCTCCGGTACTGGAGCGAAGCAGATGACCGGCCCCGGACTGGGCACCGGTGGAGGCCTCGGGCAGCTGACCTTCACTGGAGGCCTCGGGCAGCTGACCTTCACTGGAGGCCTCGGGCTGCTGACCTTCTCCGGAGGTCTCGGGCTGCTGACCTTCTCCGGAGGTCTCGGGCTGCTGACCTTCACAGGAGGCCTCAGGCTGCTGACCTTTACAGGAGACCTCAGGCTACTGACCGTCACAGGAGGCCTCGGGCTGCTGACCCTCTCCGGAGACCTCAGGCTGGATGCCGTGCCCACCCTGGGCACCGACGCAGAGGTGGTCTTCAGCCCTGCAGCTGGTCTAGCTGTCGGCCCCAGACTGGGCACCGACACGCTATGGAGCTCCTGCTCCACAGCGGGACTGAACGTCGTGCCCACCCTGGGCACCGACGCAGAGATGGTCTTCAGCCCTGCAGCTGGTCTGGCTGTCGGCCCCAGACTGGGCACCGACACGCTATGGAGCTCCTGCTCCACAGCGGGACTGAACGTCGTGCCCACCCTGGGCACCGACGCAGAGATGGTTCCCAACCCTCTGGTGGGGCTGAACGTCGTGCCCACCCTGGGCACCGACGCAGAGATGGTTTCCAGCCCTCTGGTTGGGCTGGCTGTCGGCCCCAGACTGGGCACCGACGCGCTATGGAGCTCCTGCTCCACAGCGGGGCTGAACGTCGTGCACACCCCGGGCACCGACGCAGAGATGGTTTCCAGCCCTCTGGTTGGGCTGGCTGTCGGCCCCACACTGGGCACCGACGTGCTATGGAGCTCCTGCTCCACAGCGGGGCTGAACGTCGTGCCCACCCTGGGCACCGACGCAGAGAGGGTTTCCAGCCCTGTGGTTGGGCTGGCTGTCGGCCCCAGACTGGGCACCGACACGCTATGAAGCTCCTGCTCCACAGCGGGGCTGAACGTCGTGCCCACCCTGGGCACCGACGCAGAGAGGGTTTCCAGCCCTGTGGTTGGGCTGGCTGTCGGCCCCAGACTGGGCACCGACGCGCTATGGAGCTCCTGCTCCACAGCGGGGCTGAACGTCGTGCCCACTCTGGGCACCGACGCAGAGATGGTCTCCAACCACAGAGCTGTGCTGGCGACCGTCGTTGTAGCCTCCGTGCGAGGAGTAGGCACGGGGCGTACAGGACTGGGGAAATGCACCAGTGATCTGATGCGAGGCGCTGGCACGGGTCGCGCCGGGCTGGGGAAACGCACTGTTGGGTTGTTGCGTTTAGCTGGCACGGGTCGCGCCGGGCTGGGGAAACGCACTGTTGGGTTGTTGCGTTTAGCTGGCACGGGTCGCGCCGGGCTGGGAAAACGCACCGTTTGGCTGGTGCGCGGAGCAGGCGCGGGCCATACCGGGCTGGGGAAACGCACCGTTGGCTGGGTGCGTTTAGCTGGTACGGGTCGCACCGGGCTAGTGTTGCGCACCGATGGTTTGGTGCGCTGAGTCGGTCTCCTCCTCCTCCGACTCTGGACCGGCGCTGGAGGCACCGGACTGGGAACTGGCGCTGGAGCACGACTGTCCCTGTCGTGCCTACTCCACCGCCAATCCCCATCCTGTGAGGGTTCTTCCGGGAACCCCCACGAGTGAGGGAACAGAAGCACATCGTCGTCGTCTTCCTCCGACTCCTCTATGTACTCCCGCTCCCATGGCTGTAGGGGCTCCTCCTGGAACCCCCACGAGTGCAGTGGTCGGGGCTCTTCTCCCTCGATCCCCGACCACCCCCATAGCCCCCCCCCAAAATCAGTTTGAGGGGTTTTCTGGGCTCCAGGCTGGTCCTCAACTCTAGCCCGGTGACGTGTCCTCCGTCTCCGGCGCCTAGGCTGCTCCGGACCCCAGCCTTCCTCCACCGAGCGATAATAAGAGTGTTCCTCCTCGGTAATTTTTCCCATACCGAGGAGGATATCTCCTAAAGTTATCCCCCGTTGCGTCCCAGGGTGGTGGATCATTCTGTCACGATGCGTAGTTAAGTGACGATAAACGGAGCGCTGATGGAGTGTCATTCCTCTTTTATTTTTGGAGATGAAATCACGAAGCACAAAAATAACAAAAGGAGATGACTGAGAAAAAACTAAACTGAGAAAACACTATACAAAGCAAAGTGACTTACGTGCTGAAAACCCAAGGCAGCCACGAACAATGATCCACACACAGGTGGATTAGAGTGGAGTCTAAATACTATCCCCAATCAGAGACAACGCTATACAGCTGTCTCTGATTGGGGATGATAATCTCCCTAATAGTGTGTGATGACTTGGTTGTGTGCCTCTCTCCTCCCCTAGGTGGGAGTAAGAGGACTTACCACAACCAAGCCATCACAATAACTGTCAGGCTCTGGTCATAGGGAAGCCTTTGGCTCCTCTATTCATCTAGGACAAACAGTCTCTCTGAACTGTAAAACTAGCAGTAATATGTACAGTAATTGTTACAATGGTCAGTCATGGGGCCATCAGTGTCTATCCTGGTACCAACAGAAACCAGGAGAAAAACCCAAACTCATGATGCTCCCAGGAAACACACTCCATTCTGGGACTCTAGATCCAACATCAGTGAAGTCCAGGCTGAAGATGCAGGAGATTACTACTGTCAGAGTTTACACAGTGGAGCCGTACAAAAACCTCCCTCAGTCAGACTGCACTGTAACTGTACTACTACAGCTGGGACCTACTGCAGGTGCTGAGGGGAGGAGATGATCCAGTACATTGACTCAGTGTGTAGCAGAGCTGAACAACAATAGAGTCAAACTAGAGTTATGTCTAGAAGACCTTAGATCATAACTGATCACTAAATGTTTCTCCTGACCATTAACTACATGTTGACTCTGTTGAGTAACTCAAGGAAAACCATCAATCGTTCTCAATAGAGGTGATGTGCAATGATCAATACCCCTTAAGATGACCTGTGTTTTGCAAGAATTTCCCTAAACTTTACCCATACATCCTCCCACACACCACAGTGGTAGTTCCAGAGAGCAGCAGTTGAAGCAGGAGATTGGAGATGTCAGAGCTCTGGATATCTCTAAGAAAATATCTTTAAGAAATGTCCCCCTCGGGGATCAATAAAGTATTGTATAAACTATCTATCTATCTATCTATCTATCTATCTATCTATCTATCTATCTATCTATCTATCTATCTATCTATCTATCTATCTATCTATCTATCTATCTATCTATCTATCTATCTATCTATCTATCTATCTATCTATCTATCTATCTATCTATCTATCTATCTATCTCCCCTTTAGATCAGTCAGTCAGCAGCATCTCAGTCCACTCACAGATTGCAGTTACTAATCCTGACCACTGGAGAGAGACAGAAAGCAGATACTATCTGGTCTAATAACACAGTAATAACAATATATTCCATTTGTAGATGTCTGTAATCAATATATCAGTCCCCATTCAGCACTGATATCAGAAACCATAGTGATTATATAGTTATCATGTTTCTACATCACATCATATGACATTTATTAGTTTGACTCTCCAGGAAGACTATTTACATAGAACACTTTGCATAGACAGCACATGCTTCAATGCTCTGGGAGAGTTTATAGCTGTGAGTTTAACACTTCATGACTGAGATCTGTCCTTCATGACAACAGAATTTCAACGATGACTTTTACCATTAGCTTTTTGTGGATATTGATGTTCTTAATTCAGGGTGAGATTTTACAAGTTAATGCTCTAAAAATGACTTTCTAATCAAAATATGTAATATAGAAATAGCCTCTGCCTTGACAGAATTAGATACATGAAAATGTACACAAAAACATGTTTGAAATCAAATATTCTTAAATGTCTATTTCAGAATCCAGAGGACAGGTCACTGTGACTCAGACTCCTGCAGTGAAAGCTGTTCTCCCAGAACAGCCAGTTATTATAAACTGTAAAACCAGTGTGCCTGTAGCTGATGCCTGTACTGGGGATTACACCTGTATGGCCTGGTATCAACAGAAACCTGGAGGAGCTCCTAAACTCCTGATGCACTCTTCAAACCAACGTCTGTCTGGGATTCCATCTAGATTCAGTGGCAGTGGATCTCATAGTGACTTCACTCTGACTATCAGTGGAGTTCAGGCTGAAGATGCAGGAGATTACTACTGTCAGAGTTACCACAGTGGTGGAGTGTTCACACAGTGATATAGAGCCGTACAAAAACCTCCCTCAGTCAGACTGCAGTGACTGAGGGAGAAGAGATAGTGACATGGAACACTGGTCAACTGTGACATGACAATGAGTTCAACTGTGACATGACAATGAGTTCAACTGTGACATGACAATGAGTTCAACTGTGACATGACAATGAGTTCAACTGTGACATGAAAATATGGTTAGAAAGCAATCATTCAGATCACATGACCATCACCATCATTAACAAGCATGGTTATGTCTGTCTGATCTGGGTGATTAATGACCAAGGCTCAGCGCTACTTAAGTCTGACATGTTTTGTTTGAGCGAATTTAGCAAACAAAATAACAAACGAAGGAAGTACCACGACCGGAACGTGCGTGTGTTGTCACAACGACCAATAACATTACAAACAATAATCCACAAAGTAGGTGGAACAGGTTACAACATAAATAGGTTCTCCAATTAGAGACAATGGTAAACAGGAACCCTGGACTGGCCTCCTGATTCCTGTTGGTCCCATCCACTTTCCAGCTCATGGTCCAGTCTGAGGGGAAGCCCTTGTTGGCCAGACACATCAGTGTGGCTGTTGTTGTACTGGACAGCTCCTCACTATAGGGGGGCAGGACGGTGAGGGTGGGGGCACTGTTACCTGGAACAAAGACAACACATCAACTAAGTAACTACATCAAGTACAGCTACAGTAAGAGATTATCTTCAGCAAAGGACACATCAAAATAAAATGATTTGGAAATGCCCTCTATATATGAATAAAAAAGTTAGATTGTTTTAAAGATACAAAAAATTAATATGATTCAAAAAAGATGTATGAACCAAATTAGTATAAAGTGCTCAAATAACTAGAGTTACTAGTCATACGGTGTCAGTTATACATGTCACACAGATATTATTTAGGAATGGATCTGATCAGAATATTCTACTCATATTCATAGTATTTTCATCACATATCAACCATGTTAGATCATGAAGTCGGTTACAACCATGAGACCCTTTGTCTTCACACTAAACAGTGAAGTCTACAATGAACACAATGCAATAATGATGAATACTATATACAATACTATCATTATGATTCAATAAATATTTATTTGAAAGAAGGCTAAGTCAAAAGTAATAGAAAAAATGACATTCTTTTAGAAAGGAAAATATGTAAAATCGCTATATTTTCATAGAGACATGTCAATACCCGGCTACCACCTGGTTACTCAACCCTGCACCTTAGAGGCTGCTGCCCTACGTACATAGACATGGAACACTGGTCACTTTAATAATGAAACACTGGTCACTTTAATAATGAAACACTGGTCACTTTAATAATGGAACACTGGTCACTTTAATATTGGAACACTGGTCACTTTAATAATGGAACACTGGTCACTTTAATAATGAAACACTGGTCACTTTAATAATGAAACACTGGTCACTTTAATAATGGAACACTGGTCACTTTAATAATGAAACACTGGTCACTTTAATAATGAAACACTGGTCACTTTAATAATGAAACACTGGTCACTTTAATAATGAAACACTGGTCACTTTAATAATGAAACACTGGTCACTTTAATAATGAAACACTGGTCACTTTAATAATGGAACACTGGTCACTTTAATAATGGAACACTGGTCACTTTAATAATGAAACACTGGTCACTTTAATAATGAAACACTGGTCACTTTAATAATGAAACACTGGTCACTTTAATAATGAAACACTGGTCACTTTAATAATGAAACACTGGTCACTTTAATAATGAAACACTGGTCACTTTAATAATGGAACACTGGTCACTTTAATAATGAAACACTGGTCACTTTAATAATGGAACACTGGTCACTTTAATAATGAAACACTGGTCACTTTAATAATGAAACACTGGTCACTTTAATAATGAAACACTGGTCACTTTAATAATGAAACACTGGTCACTTTAATAATGTTTACATACAGTTTTACCCATTTCATATGTATATACTGTATTCTAGTCAAGACCATCCTATTCATCTATTGCTGTACATATACTATTCTACCATACATATTCTTCAGATATATTATATATTTTATCCACATACTCTCCATAATGTCTATATATATAAAAAGTTTTGAGAATGACAAGTATTGGTCTCCACAAAGTTTGCTGCTTCAGTGTTCTTAGATCTTTGTCAGTCGTTACTATGGTACACTGAAGTATAATTACAAGTATTCCATAAGTGTCAATGGCTTTCATTGACAATGACATTCAGTTTATGCAAAGAGTCAATATTTGCAGTGTTGACCGATCTTTTTCAAGACCTCTGCAATCCGCCCTGGCGTGATGTCAATTAACTTCTGGGCCACATCCTGACTGATGGCAGGCCATTCTTGCATAATCAATGCTTGGAGTTTGTCAGAAGATGTGGGTTTTTGTTTGTCCACCCTCTTGAGGATCGACCACAAGTTCTCAATGGGATTAAGGTCTGGGGAGTTTCCTGGCCATGGACCCAAAATGTCAATTTTCTGTTCCCCGAGCCACTTAGTTATCACTTTTGCCTTATGGCAAGGTCCATCATGCTGGAAAAGGCATTGGTCGTCACCAAACGGTTCTTGAATGGTTGGGAGAAGTTGATCTCGGAGGATGTGTTGGTACCATTCTTTATTCATGGCTGTGTTCTTAGGCAAAATTGTGAGTGAGCCCACTCCCTTGGCTGAGAAGCAACCCCACACATGAATGGTCGGAGGATGCTTTACTGTTGGCATGACACAGGACTGATGGTAGCGCTCACTTTGTCTTCTCCGGACAAGGTGTTTTCCGGGTGGCCCAAACAATCGGAAAGGGGATTCGTCAGAGAAAATGACTCTACCCAGGTCCTCAGCAGTCCAATCCCTGTACCTTTTGCAGAATATCAGTCTGTCCCTGATGTTTTTCCTGGAGAGAAGTGGCTTCTTTGCTGCCCTTCTTGACACCAGGCCATCCTCCAAAAATCGTCGCCTCACTGTGCGTGCAGATGCACTCACACCTGCCTGCTGCCATTCCTGAGCAAGCTCTGCACTGGTGGTGCCCCGATCCCGCAGCTGAATCAACTTTAGGAGACAGTCCTGGCGATTGCTGGACTTTCTTTGGCGCTCTGACGCCTTCTTCACAACAATTGAACCTCTCTCCTTGAAGTTCTTGATGATCCGATAAATGGTTGATTTAGGTGCAATCTTACCAGCAGCAATATCCTTGCCTGTAAAGCCCTTTTTGTGCAAAGCAATGATGACAGCACGTGTTTCCTTGCAGCTAACTATGGTTGACAGAGGAAGCACCACCCTCCTTTTAAAGCTTCCAGTCTGTTATTCTGACTCAATCAGCATGACAGAGTGATCTCCAGCCTTGTCCTCCAGCCTTGTCCTCGTCAACACTCTCTCACCTGTGTTAACGAGACAATCACTGACATGATGGCAGCTGGTCCTTTTGTGGCAGGGCTGAAATGCAGTGAAATGTTTTTGGGAGATTAAGTTAATTTTCATGGCAAAGAGGGACATTGCAATTAATTTCAATTCATCTGATCACTCATGACATTCTGGAGTATATGCAAATTGCCATCATCAACACTGAGGCAGCAAACTTTGTGGAGACAAACTTATATGTATATATATATATATATATATATATATATATATATATATATATATTTATTTATACACACACAGTTGAAGTCGGAAGTTTACGTACACTTAGGTTGATGTCATTAAAACACATTTTTCAACCACTCCACAGATTTCATGTTGTAAGGGCCTGACTGAGGCCAGGTCCCTGACTCCCTCTAGGGGGAGTGGGGTGGCCACAGTCAGGTCCTGACATTCACAGGGTTGGGTTATTATTGGTGATCCCCAATTAGAGACAGCTGTCTTGAGTTGTCACTGCACGTCCACCTGCGTGTGGATCACTGTTTGTTCGTCTGCACGCAACGTCACGGGTTAGTACATTTGTTCATTGTATTATTAGTATTAATAAAACATGTTTGCACCGTCCTCTCGCTCTGCGCCTCGTTCCCTCAACACTCAACATGACACATGTTAACAAACTATAGTTTTGGCATGTCGGTTAGGACATCTACTTTGTGCATGACACAAGTAATTCTTCCAACAATTGTTTACAGACAGATTTTCACTTAGAATTCACTATATCACAATTCCAGTGGGTCAGAAGTTTACTTACACTAAGTTGACTGTGCCTTTAAACAGCTTGGAAAATTCCAGAAAATAAATGTCATGGCTTTAGAAGCTTCTGATAGGCTAATTGACATAATTTGAGTCAATTGGAGGTGTACCTGTGGATGTATTTCAAGGCCTACCTTCGGACGTAGAGAGAGCTAGAAGGTGGAGGGTTGTTTTTTGGTTGTTTGACAAGTTAACGTTGGAGTGATTTTGTAAGTTTTGTTTGTTTGTATGACAAGTTTAGGGAGGTGGTCGTCATGGCGGGAAGTTCAGATGGAAGTTATAACTCAATGAATGAGGATGCTATTTCAGAGAATGTAACATTTACAATGGTTAAGAAAAAGCAAAAACATATGAGAGGGCAAAAGGAGGACGACGGGTTAAATAGTGGTGGGGGAAATATGAGTAGTGATAACAGACCAGTAAAACGTAGGACAACAAGAGAGGATGAAATGGAAGAATACAAAGTGATGGTGGTGAAAGAAAGAAAGCAAAAGTGAGGAAAGTTATTAAAATGGCAAAGAGAGGGGCATGGCGTGACTTCTGTTCATCTATAGGAAGAGACACTCAGCTAGGGGATGTGTGGAAAATGTTAAAAAGTATGATGGGAAAAGGTAAAACATACCAGTATTAAAAAAGTAGAGGTTATGGCTGTAACTAGTAAAGAAAAAGCAAATGTGTTGGGATATGTCTTTGCAGCAATACATAAAGCAGATCAGTGATGAAAGCATAAGATGTATGGAGGAAAAAATGAGAATACATGATGATGTGTTCAGGAAAAAGTGAGATTCAGAGGAAGTGTTAGATGTAGAATGTAATATGTTTGAATTGAATAGTGCTATGGAGGGATGTGGTACAACGGCTCCAGGTGAGGATCATTTGTGCTATATTATGTTTAAACATATGTCAGATGGTGTATTAGAGAAGATACTTAGGGTATTTAATAAAATATGGAAAGTAGGAATATTTCCAGGTGGATGGAAGCACGCGGTGGAAATATTCTGTTTGTAATGAGAAAAATGCAAGAGGCTGTAACAGTGGTTGAGGATTGGTCGTTAACATGGGGATTTAAACTCTCAATTACAAAATCATGCCATATGTTGTTTACTAGGAAAAGGGTTAAGGAAGACAATATTATGAAATTATATGGACAAAGATTGGATAAGGTAACCGAGTTTAAATATCTAGGTTTATGGTTAGATTAGAAACTTACATAACAAAGTGTAAAAAGGTCTTAAACCTAATGATAACAATAGTAGGTAGGGACTGGGGAACAGAAAGGCAATCATTACTGGATATTTACAGATCATTAATTAGATCTACATTTGATTATGGGTGTTTTGTGTATGGATTTTAAAACAACACTGTCAAAATTAGATCAAAAACAGTCAAGGGCACTTAGAATATGTACTGGAGCATTTAAAACAACACCGGTGGAGGCATTACAAATAGATCCGGGGGAAATACCATTGTCACTTAGAAGAGATAAACTAGGGCTTGCATATTGGGTTCCACTAAAGGGCAGTGGGACTGATCACCCTGGTCAGGGTGTATTAAAAGAATGCTGGGAATATAGCAGGTGTAAACACAAGGGATATGGAGCAGGAATAGAAAGCAAAGCGGTTACATATGAACTAACAGATCTCGAGAATGGACCGAGTGCTGCATGGAGTACGATTCCAACATGGTTATTTAATCAACCATATGTGGATTTAATATTGCTGGAAAAAAAGAAAGATTGGTGTGAAGACAATGTGGGCGAAAGAGTAGATCAATACATTAAAAACATATTCTACTCATATGTGTAAGATCTGCAAACGATAATATACCTCCGCAACACCAACAAGAAAAAACAATCCATACTCACCAAGATCCCAACCCACACGAATGCAACACTCCTCTCCGTTCCCAATCACCAGAATTCTAAACAGCTGTTTTCCATTTCCCCACCAGTATATATCCCAGCTTCATTCTCCCTTCTGTGTGAGGTATTGTTTGTATGTGTAACCCTACTAAGCCCTTCGTAAACCTTTTGATTGTGATTCCAGTTTTGACCTTTTTTCTTGCCTTGAGTTTTCGAGTCCGTCTTATCCCTATCTGTACCTTAGCCTGAGTCTGCCCGTGTACCAACCTGTTCTAGTTTTTGGATTACCCCGTTAGCCTGCTCCTTTTGTACTGTAGCTGTTTTTCTTTGGACTCCCTGTTAACGACCTCTGCCTGTTCATCTGACTACTCCTTTTGCCTGATCCTGGAAATTATTAAAAACAACATTTGCAAGCTCTGCAAGTGGGACCTAACATCTGCCTCCGGGTTGTATTCTTACAATATGTAGATTTATACACAGATGGGTCAAAGGATCCAAACACTGGACAAACAGGAGCAGGAATTGGATTTATCAGTATATTCAACAGAAATGATTGCTATCATATTGGCATTGCAGTGGGTAGAAGAGATTAAACCATGTAGAGTAATTATTTCTTCGGATTCAGCAGCTGTGTTAAGTAGTTTAAGATCCGGAAAGTCAGGAAGGGAAGATTTGTGGGTAGAGATGATGACAATGGTGATGGGAATACAGAGAAGCGGGGTGGTAGTCTAGTTTTGTTGGGTTCCAGCACATGTGGCTGTACAGGGAAATGAAAAGGCAGATTTAATAGCAAAATAAGCACTGAGGAGATATAGAGTAGATGTGGAGGTTAAGTTGAGGGGAAGTTAAAACATTGATTAGGACAAAAGGCCTAGATATATGGCAAAGGATATGGGATGTTGATTTTACTATAGTATTAGGAAGAATATATAACAAGTAGTGAATCACGGGTGTGCTGGGAATAGAAGAGATGAAGTGGTTCTGGGAAGATTAAGATATGGATATTCAGGACTGAATTCAACATTGAAATTAATAGGAAAACATGAAAATGGGATGTGAGATGCATGTTTGGTAGGGGAGACAGTGGAACATGTGTTGTTATACTGTCAGTTAGATGATACACAGAGGGAAAGATTGTTTGAAGGAGTAAGGAGAATGGAACGGAAATGGGGGTTAGATGTTATTTTGGGAAGGGGAGGTGGAAGCAGTGAGGTAGATAAGGACATTATATATTTTAGTAGGGAGACTGGTCTGACAAGAAGAATATAAGTGTAAATTGCCATGGATGACCATACTCCTAAACAGTAGGTGGCGGTAGATGCAAATGATAGTTGCGATCCGCCAAGAAGCCCCAAAGAAGAAGAAGAAGAAGAAGAAGGCCTACCTTAAAACTCAGTGCCTCTTTGTTTGACATCATGGGAAACTCAAAAGAAAGAAACCAAGACCTCAGAAAAAAATGTGTAGACCTCCACAAGTCTGGTTCATCCTTGGGAGCAATTTCCAAAGGCCTGAAGGTACCACGTTCATCTGTACAAACAATAGTACTGTAAGGTTTTTGTTCAGAGAGGTCTCTGGAAACCTTTATGGTTTGGTGTCCAGAGACCTCTGGAAAACTCTATGTTTCTGTTTTGGAATTGGTCCCCAATTAAAGGCAGCTGCACTGCATTGCTTCTAAATGGGGAGCCTATTTATGTTCAGCTTTCACACCTGTGTTTGTGGGTTTTTGTGTGTGTTTCATTTTGGTTTTGTTTCACGCCGGTTCATGGTCGCGGTATCGTCTTTTATTATTTTTGTGCTTTCGATTTAATAAAAAGGAATGTCTTCGCACTATAGTTCGCCAGTATAAACACTATGGGACCACGCAGCCGTCATACCGCTCAGAAAGGAGACGCGTTCTGCCATACTATGGTTTGCAACTGTACATGGGGACAAAGATTGTACTTTTTGGAGAAATGTCCTCTGGTCTGACGAAACAAAAATAGAACTGTTTGGCTATAATGACCATCGTTATGTTTGGAGGAAAAAGGGGGATGCTTGCAAGCCGAAGAACACCATCCCAACCGTGAAGCACGGGGGTGGCAGCATCATGTTGTGGGGGTGCTTTGCTGCAGGAGGGACTGGTGCACTTCACAAAATAGATGGCATCATGAGGAAGGACATTTTGGTTGATATATTGAAGCAACATCTCAAGACATCAGTCAGGAAGTTAAAGCTTGGTTGCAAATGGGTCTTCCAAATGGACAATGACCCCAAGCATAAATCCTTCTCTCTACTATTATTCTGACATTTCACATTCTTAAAGTAAGGTTGTGATCCTAACTGACCTAGGACAGGGAATTTTTACTAGGATTAAATTGGAATCAGGAATTGTGAAAAACTGAGTCTAAATGTATTTGGCTAAGACTTATGTAAACTTCCAACTTCAACTATATATACACTCGACTCCAACGTTGCTCATCCTAATATTTATATACATTTTTAATTCCATTATTTTACTTTTACTTTCTATTTTACTACTGGGAACACAAGCATTTCACTACACCTGCAATAACATCTGCTAAAAAATGTGTATGCAACCAATACAATGTGATTTAATTTATGCATTTTACAGTGTTTTAACTGCCATTCATTGTCATGTTTTGGTGTTGAGTCTCATATGTATACTGTATGTATGCTGCTCTCTTGGCTAGTGCTCAGTTGAAAAATATGTACATCTCAATGGGAATTATCTGGTTAAATAAACAATAAATAAAATGAAATCTTAAGATGTAGAGGAGATTCTGGGTTTTCATGTACTGTACAGAGTCCCAGTGTATCTGATCAGAGTCACGGGAGAGGAGGGAGGAAGCTGAACTCAGTCAGGAACAGAGTAGCAGTCCTGCACAGTGGAGCCCCTCTTCTCTCAGAGGCAGACCAGTATTCAATCGACTCAGTCCACAGAGACCACGGCACAAACACTACTCTACCTGCAGGGGGCGACACATGACCAATAATAATTTGGAGGTGGAAAATAACTAGTATTCCTCATTTCCTTCGATATTAATATGTTACCATACCATATTGTCATAACACTAATCAACAGACAAAGTTATATAATAATATGTGTTACTTTTATTTCATTTTCTCCAGTATTCATTATGGTTTAGTCTTGCTGAACAACATTGGTAGTGATCATATAATATAGTACTTAAACCAGTAATAGCATTGTGTTTATACCCTTTTTATTAACGTAATTTATTGATATTATTATGGACTTCTATGATTATTAGGTGACAGTTGTAGGAGCAAGCTCATCAGATTGTAATGGACTCTCAGTTCTAATCTGATGGATCCTTAGTGGTCTAAGTTTACTGAATAATGGTGGATGGGGAGAAGACCAGAAGATTATTTGCATAGTGATGATGCTCTGCATAGACAGCACATGCTTCAGTGGTCTGAGAGTGTTTATATCCCTGTGAGTTTAACACTTCATGACTGAGAGCTGTCCTTCATGACAACAGAACCCATAACAACCATGACTTTTATCACCATATTCATCTGGACACTTGCTTTCTGCTTTCAAGGTTAACATTTTCAGACATTATTGTTGATTAACATTAATTATTCATTACTATATGTAAAATGTAATTCATATAAATGTTTTTATTCTATTTTTCAGAATCCAGAGGACAGATCACTGTGACTCAGACACCTGCAGTGATAGCTGTTCTCCCAGAACAGAGAGTCTCTCTGAACTGTAAAACTAGCAGTGCTGTGTACAGTGACAGCAATGGGGACCGTCTAGCCTGGTACCATCAGAAACCTGGAGGAGCTCCTAAACTCCTTATATACTGGGCTACAAGACTTCAGTCTGGGATTCCATCTAGATTCAGTGGCAGTGGATCTGGGAGTGACTTCACTCTGACCATCAGTAAAGTCCAGGCTGAAGATGCAGGAGATTACTACTGTCAGAGTGAACACTATGCCAACAGTGTCTGGGTGTTCACACAGTGATACAGAGTCGTACAAAAACCTCCCTCAGTCAGACTGCACAGTGACTGTACTGCTACAGCTGGGACCTACTGCAGGTGCTGAGGGGGAAGAGACAGTGATATGGAACACTGGTCACTAGATGAGGTCAACCGTGAAATGTGACAATATGGTTAGAATGCAATCATTCAGATCACATGACCATCATCATAGGGGCGGCAGGTAGCCTAGTGGTCAGAGCATTGGGCTGAAACCGAAAGGTTGCTAGATCGAATCCCCGAGCCGACAAGGTGAAAATCTGTCGATGTGTTGTTGAGGAAGGCACTTAACCCTAATTTGCTCCAGGGGCGCCGTACCACTATGGCTGTCCCTGTAGGTAGGCCGTCATTGTAAAATCATCATAATGGTTATATTTGTCATGGCCTTTAAGTGTATATAGAAGTTTTGAAACACAATACCTGTCCATATTCAAAGACAGATCTACAGAAGTTAAACAAAAGGTGTTATGACATCAACATTACTTCAAAGTTAGAAAAACTTAAGTCCTCCAAAACAAGTCCTCATACGGACCTCAATCAAATGTCTGATTTAAATGGATGTGATCTTCTAACATTATATGAGCAGGTTACTGACTGAGATCTGTGAATGAGACAAGATGCTGGACTCAGTCACTAGACAACAATAGACACTACATACACTTTCTACCAGAGTTCAGGTCAATTACATTTAAATTCAGGAAATACACTAAAACTCATATTCCAGGTCTCTTCAATCATTTTCTATTTCAACATTTTGAAATTGAATTGCAGTTTGGTTTGAGTTTACTGGAATTTAAATGGAATTGACCCCAACCCTGCTATCTACACTAAACTATCTACAATATCTACACTACACGATCTATCTATCTACACTATGCTATCTATACTATACTATCTATCTACACTAGACTATCTATATTATCTACATACACTATCTATACTATCTATCTACACTACACTACAGAATCTATACAATACTATTTACACTATCTACATACACTACATAAGGGGCAGCAGGTAGCCGAGTGGTTAGAGTGTTGGGCCCGTAACCAAAAGGTTGCTATTTTGAATCCCAGAGCTGACGTTCTGCCCCTGAACAAGGCAGTTAACCCACTGTTCCTAGGCCGTCATTGTAAGTAAGAATTTGTTCTTAACTGACTTGCCTAGTTAAATAAAGGTTAAATAAAAATTATAATTCCCATTTTATCTGTCATTAATTACATGATGGCATATCTGTTATGTCTCTGAATCCACCATGAAGGTTAAAACCACAGTCCCTCATCTGGCCCAGTCCAGGGTATATCAGGAAGTGAAACTGTTCAACTGCTAGACTGATATCTGTGGGAGTGAAACTGTGATTTACATAGACAGGGCTGGGTGGTTCTGCTTGTCCCAGAATAGAACAGCACTGTCACCAGATGTTCACTCTGTCCCCATGAGGTTGGAGGTAGAGAAGACTCTATGACTATCTTGAAGATGTGATACTTCTCATTTAAATGTGGACAACTTTTACAATAAATGTAGCTTAATGCAGGTGTGATCACATTGGTGAGAAATGAAGATACTGATTAAATGTTCAATAGCATTAGATGACTGTCTTTATAAGTCTATAAGTCAAGCAGGTCAAAAACTGTTCCAAGAAATATGAATAAAGAGTAGGATGTACTTCATGTGGATAAACCTGCTGTTAATCTGTGAAACTAGTAGCATCTTGTGTTAGTATGAACTACTGGTTGATGACCATGTGGTTAGAACAGAAATAACTAAGCAATAAGGTTTAGATCAGATAGTTTTCATAGAAATACGGCTTCATGAATGTATTTCTATATCATTAAACAACTTAAGATTCAAGTCTATTTGGGTTTATTGAAAGAGACAATTAAAAGATTTGGTCATATTGTCAATCTTTATTTTCATCTATTAATCAAAGCATCAAAGCAAACATTTCTATAGTATCTAATAGTAATAAAACAGAACACATAATATCTAACACTGATACAACCTCTAGTCTACAGAGAGGATTGATGAACTACATGTCAGTGATAAAAAAGACAGAACATCTGATCTCAGAACAGAGTCAAAGCAGAGGAACCAGCAGCCTCTCCACAGGGGTGTGTGACTGAAGGGTCCTACCCAGAACAGTCAGCCCTCCTCAGGGTCTTGATGACTGTAGTCTGGGATTCACGCTGGGCTTCGCAGGTCACCTCTCCTGCATTGGTCCACTCCTGGGCAGTGAGAGTCAGGGTGCTGCTCCAGCTGTACTTGCCGTCCTTCTCCAGGACCCCGGAACTCCTGTGTACCTCCTGATTCCTGTTGGTCCCGTCCACCTTCCAGCTCATGGTCCAGTCTGAGGGGAAGCCCTTGTTGGCCAGACACATCAGTGTGGCTTTTTTTATACTGGACAGCTCCTCACTAGAGGGGGGCAGGACGGTGAGGGTGGGGGCACTGTTACCTGGAACAAAGACAACACATCAACTAAGTAACTACATCAAGTACAGCTACAGTAAGAGATTATCTTCAGCAAAGGACACAACAAAACAAACTGGCAACAGCCAAACAGAGAACACAGCTTAAAGTACACAGGGGATAATGAGGGAGATGGGTGACACCTGGAGGGGGATGGAGCCAAGCACACAGACAGGTGAAACAGATCAGGGTGTGACATAACTAGAGTTACTAGTCATATGGTGTCAGTTATACATGTCACACAGATATTGTTTAGTAATGGATCTGATCAGAATAGCCGACTCATATTCATAGTATATTCATCACATATCAACCATGTTTGATCATGAATCCGGTTACAACCGTAACTGAGATGCAATGATAATTAAAACAATTTACAATACTATGAAATAGTTATCATACCAGAATTAAGTTATAGTCTGCATTCATGCAAACCAGACATACTAATAAACCTACAATTTATCATTTTGATAAATTATTATTTGAAAGAAGGCTCAGTCAGAAGCTACATTTAACCAAAAATATTTGAGAGTGAAAGATCTAAAAACACACACAAACAGTAATACACAATGCAACAACTATATCCAATATTATTAAATAGTTACCATACCAGAATTATACTCTGCAATCCATTAAACCAGACATATAAATAAACACCTAAATTTTAACATTTTGGTTAAATAAAATGTTATTTGACAGAAGGCTTTGTCAAAAGTAATAGAAAAATCTATATTTTTTAGAAAGTAAAATATGTAAATTACAATATTTCCAAAGAGACAGAGTTTAAGAAACTAAAATACAAAAAAAATGTAAACAGAAAGAAATATGAAGAGAGCTTGTTACTTACTTCCAACATCAAGTCTGGTGCCGCTACCAAAAGTGTACCACAGTGATACAATCCCTATTACTGCTGGTACAAAAACCTCCTGCACATTTGGAAGCTGAATTTCTTCATACTGTGGTTCAAATCATTAACTCTATTACGTTATGAATTCTTGTCAAAGAGGATTTAATCAACTCAATTTGAAATAAAGTGTTCTTATTTTTGTTTTTTGACATTGAACAGAAACTTACTTTTGTTTCTTGTACATTTCCTACTAGGTGCAGTATTTATTCATACAACTAATAAAAAATGTTGGATTATCACTTAAAATCCATTTAAAATGTGTTGAGTAATATTAATAATATTAATATTATAATTGTCCATAGTGTGTTTAGGTCTTGTGTATTTAAAAAAAAAAAAAATTGTCTTTTTTAAAAATCCTCAATATTGAGACAAATTTAAAAGAGAAACTGACTCACAAATTCAAAAGATGAATGAAACAGTTAATTTTGTTGTTTACTTACTTCCAACATCAAGTCTGGTGCCGCTACCAAAAGTCCACCACAGTGATACAATACCTATTACTGCTGGTACAAAAACCTCTCTGTGGTGATGATGCTGCAGCTGTTACAGTGAAGATCACTCGTTCAGAATCATCATCAACACTAAAACACTTTAACATCTTCCAGGTAGAACAAACATTTAATATTAGCTGTTTCTAGATAATACGAATATGAATTGTATCTTAAATCCAAGTATTAGTATTTTTTCCTTCTTCTGTGTATCAGGTATTCTCCTAGTCTGTAGGTACAGTGCAGCATTACATCCAATGTTGCTAGTATTCCTCCACATTGTCCATATGAAAGACAGCAGCAGCACTAGTGATAGTGATCCATGTTGTATATTCCTTTATTAAAGATGTTGATCTCAGATGTAACAGTGGTGGAAGAGTCAAAGAGGACAGACAACACTAGCAGAGGAATCCTAGCAGCTTTAGTTTAGAGAAGTGTTCACTAACTGATTAGAGGAACTTACATGAGAGACCAAGCATGAGTGAACAGACAGTTCATTATATCTGATCATCATCAGAATAAACATATAATGTTGGTGAGACATAAAAGTTACCATGCATCAGGTATCTGAGTTATCAGTTACTATTTGATGGTATTGAAGGGGCAGCAGGTAGCTAGCGGTTAGAGTGTTGGGCTAGTAACTGAAAGGTTGCTAGTTTGAATATCCGGGCTGACAATGTGAAAAATATTTTGATGTGCCCTTGAGTAAGGCACTTGACTCTAATTGACTGACAATGTGACTAGGGTCCTTGACCCTAGTCTCTGAGGATGTCTCAAGAGGAGTTGGGATATTAAAAATACACATTTCCAATTCATACATGTGTAGAATAGGACACATATAAGCACCTACCTAATTATTATAAAAGCAAGATCATACAGGACAAAATATATTCTAATGATGGAAGCCTACTTGGAAACTGAAATAGATTTAAAACATACATTTGCATAATGCATCTGCTCCACTGCTCTAAGAGCATTTATAGCCCTGTGAGTTTAACACTTCATGACTGAGAGCTGTCCTTCATGACAACAGAACCCATAACAACCATGACTTTTATCACCATCTTCATCTGGACACTTGCTTTCTGCTTTCAAGGTTACAATTTTCAGACATTGTTAAAAATGCATTAAATCTACACAATCAACATTAATTATTCATTACTATATGTAAAATGTAATTCATAAAAATGTTTTTATTCTATTTTTCAGAATCCAGAGGACAGATCACTGTGACTCAGACTCCCGCAGTGATAGCTGTTCTCTCAGGACAGACAGTCTCTCTGAACTGTAAAACTAGCAGTGATGTGTTAAATGATGACTTTCTAGCCTGGTACCAACAGAAACCTGGAGGAGCTCCTAAACTCCTTATATACTTGGCTACAGAACTTGAGTCTGGGATTCCATCTAGATTCAGTGGCAGTGGATCTGAGAGTGACTTCACTCTGACTATCAGTGGAGTCCAGGCTGAAGATGCAGGAGATTACTACTGTCAGAGTTACCACAGTGATGGAGTGTTCACACAGTGATATAGAGCCGTACAAAAACCTCCCTCAGTCAGACTGCAGTGACTGAGGGAGAAGAGATAGTGACATGAAACACTGGTCAACTGTGACATAACAATGAGTTCAACTGTGACATGACAATGAGTTCAACTGTGACATGACAATGAGTTCAACTGTGACATGAAAATATGGTTAGAAAACAATCATTCAGATCACATGACCATTATCATTAACAAGCATGGTTATGTCTGTCTGATCTGGGTGATTAATGACCAAGGCTCAGCGCTACTTAGTCTGACATGTTTTAACTTAGCAAACAAAATAACAAACGAAGGAAGTACCACGACCGGAACGTGCGTGTGTTGTCACAACGACCAATAACATTACAAACAATAATCCACAAAGTAGGTGGAACAGGTTACAACATAAATAGGTTCCCCAATTAGAGACAATGGTAAACAGGAACCCTGGACTGGCCTCCTGATTCCTGTTGGTCCCATCCACTTTCCAGCTCATGGTCCAGTCTGAGGGGAAGCCCTTGTTGGCCAGACACATCAGTGTGGCTGTTGTTGTACTGGACAGCTCCTCACTAGAGGGGGGCAGGACGGTGAGGGTGGGGGCACTGTTACCTGGAACAAAGACAACACATCAACTAAGTAACTACATCAAGTACAGCTACAGTAAGAGATTATCTTCAGCAAAGGACACAACAAAACAAACTGGCAACAGCCAAACAGAGAACACAGCTTAAAGTACACAGGGGATAATGAGGGAGATGGGTGACACCTGGAGGGGGGTGGAGCCAAGCACACAGACAGGTGAAACAGATCAGGGTGTGACATAACTAGAGTTACTAGTCATACGGTGTCAGTTATACATGTCACACAGATATTGTTTAGTAATGGATCTGATCAGAATAGCCGACTCATATTCATAGTGTTTTCATCACATATCAACCATGTTAGATCATGAAGTCGGTTACAACCATGAGACCTTTTGTCTTCACACTAACAGTGAAGTCTACCATGAACACAATGCAATAATGATGAATACTATATACAATACTATCATTATGATTCAATAAATATTTATTTGAAAGAAGGCTAAGTCAAAAGTAATAGAAAAAATGACATTCTTTTAGAAAGGAAAATATGTAAAATCGCTATATTTTCATAGAGACATGTCAATACCCGGCTACCACCCGGTTACTCAACCCTGCACCTTAGAGGCTGCTGCCCTACGAACATAGACATCTAACACTGGTCACTTTAATAATGAAACACTGGTCACTTTAATAATGTTTACATACAGTTTTACCCATTTCATATGTATATACTGTATTCTAGTCAAGACCATCCTATTCATCTATTGCTGTACATATACTATTCTACCATACATATTCTTCAGATATATTATATATTCTATCCACATACTCTCCATAATGTCTATATATCCCATCACATACATACATACAGTCGTGGTCAAACGTTTTGAGAATGACACAAGTATTGGTCTCCACAAAGTTTGCTGCTTCAGTGTTCTTAGATCTTTATGTCAGTAGTTATTATGGTACACTGAAGTATAATTACAAGTATTCCATAAGTGTCAAAGGCTTTCATTGACAATGACATTCAGTTAATCTTTTTCAAGACCTCTGCAATCTGCCCTGGCATGCTGTCAATTAACTTCTGGGCCACATCCTGACTGATGGCAGGTCATTCTTGCATAATCAATGCTTGGAGTTTGTTAGACGTTGTGGGTTTTTGTTTGTCCACCCGCCTCTTGAGGATCGACCACAAGTTCTCAATGGGATTAAGGTCTGGGGAGTTTCCTGGCCATGGACCCAAATGTCGATGTTTTGATCCCCGAGCCACTTAGTTATCACTTTGCCTTATGGCAAGGTGCTCCATCATGCTGGAAAAGGCATTGGTCGTCACCAAACTGTTCTTGGATGGTTGGGAGAAGTTGCTCTCGGAGGATGTGTTGGTATGATGTTTTATACTGAATGTGAAATAGAGGTTAATAAAGTATCTTTGGAAGGATCTGTAGAAGAATGTGTTCATGAATTGACTTTGGCTATATTGAAAGCTGCAACAATGGCCATTCCTAAACAGTAAACATACCAGTATTAAAAAAGTAGAGGTTATGTCTGTAAACTAGTAAATAAAAAGCAAATGTGTTGGGAAATGTCTTTGCAGCAATACATAAAGCAGATCTTTAAATGTCTTTGCAGCAATACATAAAGCAGATCATTTAAGTGATGAAAGCAAAAGATGTATGGAGGAAAAAATGAGAATACATGATGATGTGTACAGGAAAAAGGGAGATTCAGAGGAAGAGTTAGATGTAGAATGTAATATGTTTGAATTGAATAGTGCTATGGAGGGATGTGGTACAACGGCTCCAGGTGAGGATCGTTTGTGCTATATTATGTTTAAACATATGTCAGATGGTGTATTAGAGAAGATACTTAGGGTATTTAATAAAATATGGAAAGTAGGAATATTTCCAGGTGGATGGAAGCACGCGGTGGTACTGCCTTTAGTAAAGCCTGGTAAGGATCCATCAAGTCCAGATAGTTATAGACCAACTGTACTTACCTCTAATTTGTGCAAGTTAATGGAAAAGCTTATTGTAAATAGATTAATGTCTTATTTGGAGCAGAAGAGTTTGTTGAGTCCATGCCAGAGTGGTTTTAGGAAAGGTAGAACAACTGTAGATGCATTAGTTAAAGGGAGTAATGAGATTGAAAAGGCACTGGCCTCAAAATAAGTGCTTTCTGTGGTGTATTTTGACATTGAGAAAGCATACGACACCATGTGGAGGGAAAGTCTGTCAATAAAATTGAATAAATGAGGGATCGGTGGCAGGACGTACAATTGGATAATGTATTTTTTGTTTGACCAAACTTTTCAGGTTAGAGTAAGGAAATGTGAGATAGTAAATGGTACACCGCATGGCAGTGTCATCAGTCCTATTTTATTTTCAGTTATGATAGATGATATTTATGGAAGAGTAGGACCTGGGATAAGCACAGCTTTATACGCGGATGATGGAGCCATATGGAATAGAGGTGGAAATATTCTGTTTGTAATGGGAAAAATTCAAGAGGCTATAACAGTGGTTGAGGATTGGTCGTTAACATGGGGATTTAAACTCTCAATTACAAAATCATGCCATATGTTGTTTACTAGGAAAAGGGTTAAGGAAGACAATATTATGAAATTATATGGACAAAGATTAGATAAGGTAACCGAGTTTAAATATCTAGGTTTACGGTTAGATTAGAAACTTACATGGAGAACACATATATCAAGTATAGAAACAAAGTGTAAAAAGGTCTTAAACCTAATGAGAACAATAGTAGGTAGGGACTGGGGAACAGAAAGGCAATCATTACTGGATATTTACAGATCATTAATTAGATCTACATTGTTTTGTGTATGGATTTTAAAACAACACTGTCAAAATTAGATCGAAAACAGTCAAGGGCACTTAGAATATGTACTGGAGCATTTAAAACAACACCGGTGGAGGCATTAAAAATAGATCCGGGGGAAATACCATTGTCACTTAGAGGAGATAAACTAGGGATCATGGGAAACTCAAAAGAAATTAACAAAGACCTCAGAAAAAAAATTGTAGACCTCCACAAGTCTGGTTCATCCTTGGAAGCAACGCCTGAAGGTACCACGTTCATCTGTACAAACAATAGTACTGTAAGGTTCATGTTCAGAGAGGTCTCTGGAAACCTTTATGGTTTTCAGGTTTGGTGTCCAGAGACCTCTCTGGAAAACTCTATGTTTCTGTTTTGGAATTGGTCCCCAACTAAAGGCAGCTGCACTGCATTGCTTCTAAATGGGGAGCCTATTTATGTTCAGCTTTCACACCTGTGTTTGTGGGTTTTTGTGTGTGTTTCATTTTGGTTTTGTTTCACGCTGGTTCATGGTCGCGGTCTCGCCTTTTATTATTTTTGTGCTTTCGATTTAATAAAAAGGAATGTCTTCGCACTACAGCTCTGCGCCTCGGCTCCTGTTTCCTAGCAATCGTGACAAGTTTGCCAGTATAAACACTATGGGACCACGCAGCCGTCATAGCGTTTAGAAAGGAGACGCGTTCTGCCATACTACGGTTTGCAACTGCACATGGGGACAAAGATTGTACATTTTGGAGAAATGTCCTCTGGTCTGATGAAACAAAAGTAGAACTGTTTGGCTATAATGACAATCCTTATGTTTGGAGGAAAAAGGGGGATGCTTGCAAGCCGAAGAACATCATCCCAACCGTGAAGCACGGGGGTGGCAGCATCATGTTGTGGGTGTGCTTTGCTGCAGGAGGGCTGGTGCACTTCATGGCATCATGAAGAAGGACAATTATGTGGCTATATTGAAGTAACATCTCAAGACATCAGTCAGGAAGTTAAAGCTTGGTCGCAAATGGGTCTTCCAAATGGACAATGACCCCAAGCATATTTCCAAAGTTGTAGAAAAATGGCTTAAGGACAACAAAGTCAAGGCATTGGAGTGGCCATCACAAAGCCCTGACCTCAATCCTACAGAACATTTGTGGGCAGAACTGAAAAAGCGTGTGCGAGCCTCCTCTGCCAGGAGGAATGGGCCAAAATTCACCCAACTTATTATGGGAAGCTTGTGGAAGGCTACCTGAAACGTTTGACCCAGGTTAAACAATTTAAAGGCAATGCTACTAAATACTAATTGAGTGTATGTAAACTTCTGACCCACTGGGAATTTGAAAAAAAGCTGAAATAAATCCTTCTCTCTACTATTATTCTGACATTTCACATTCTTAAAGTAAGGTTGTGATCCTAATTTTTACTAGGATTAAATGTCAGGAATTGTGAAACTGAGTCTAAATGTATTTGGCTAAGACTTACGTAAACTTCCATTTTCAACTATATATACAGTGGGGAGAACAAGTATTTGATACACTGCCGATTTTGCAGGTTTTCCTACTTACAAAGCATGTAGAGGTCTGTAATTTTTAAAACAAAAATCCAGAAAATCACATTGTATGATTTTTAAGTAATTTATTTGCATTTTATTGCATGACATAAGTTTTGATACATCAGAAAAGCAGAACTTAATATTTGGTACAATTAATATTTGGTGCAATTACAGAGATCAAACGTTTCCTGTAGTTCTATACCAGGTTTGCACACACTGCAGCAGGGATTTTGGCCCACTCCTCCATACAGATCCTTCAGGTTTTGGGGCTGTCGCTGGGCAATACGGATTTTCAGCTCCCTCCAAAGATTTTCTATTGGGTTCAGGTCTGGAGACTGGCTAGGCCACTCCAGGACCTTGAGATGCTTCTTACGGAGCCACTCCTTAGTTGCCCTGGCTGTGTGTTTCGGGTCGTTGTCATGCTGGAAGACCCAGCCACGACCCATCTTCAATGCTCTTACTGAGGGAAGGAGGTTGTTGGCCAAGATCTCGCAATACCTGGCCCCATCCATCCTCCCCTCAATACGGTGCAGTCGTCCTGTCCCCTTTGCAGAAAAGCATCCCCAAAGAATGATGTTTCCACCTCCATGCTTCACGGTTGGGATGGTGTTCTTGGGGTTGTACTCATCCTTCTTCTTCCTCCAAACACGGCGAGTGGAGTTTAGACCAAAAAGCTCGATTTTTGTCTCATCAGACCACATGACCTTCTCCCATTCCTCCTCTGGATCATCCAGATGGTCATTGGCAAACTTCAGACGGGCCTGGACATGCGCTGGCTTGAGAAGGGTGACCTTGCGTGCGCTGCAGGATTTAAATCCATGACGGCGTAGTGTGTTACTAATGGTTTTCTTTGAGACTGTGGTCCCAGCTCTCTTCAGGCCATTGACCAGGTCCTGCCGTGTAGTTCTGGGCTGATCCCTCACCTTCCTCATGATCATTGATGCCCCACGAGGTGAGATCTTGCATGGTGCCCTAGACCGAGGGAGATTGACCGTCATCTTGAACTTCTTCCATTTTCTAATAATTGCGCCAACAGTTGTTGCCTTCTCACCAAGCTGCTTGCCTATTGTCCTGTAGCCCATCCCAGCCTTGTGCAGGTCTACAATTTTATCCCTGATGTCCTTACACAGCTCTCTGGTCTTGGCCATTGTGGAGAGGTTGGAGTCTGTTTGATTGAGTGTGTGGACAGGTGTCTTTTATACAGGTAACGAGTTCAAATAGGTGCAGTTAATACAGGTAATGAGTGGAGAACAGGAGGGCTTCTTAAAGAAAAACTATCAGGTCTGTGAGAGCCGGAATTCTTACTGGTTGGTAGGTGATCAAATACTTATGTCATGCAATAAAATGCAAATTAATTACTTAAAAATCATACAATGTGATTTTCTGGATTTTTGAAGAGTACCTATGATAAAAATTACAGACTTCTACATGCTTTGTAAGTAGGAAAACCTGCAAAATCGGCAGTGTATCAAATACTTATTCTCCCCACTGTATGTAAGAATGCTGTTCATTGACTATAGCTCAGCATTCAACACCATAGTACCCTCCAAGCTCATCATCAAGCTCGAGGCCCTGGGTCTGAACCCCGCCCTGTGCAACTGGGTCCTGGACTTCCTGAAGGGTCGCCCCCAGGTGGTGAAGATAGGAAAGGAAACAACACCTCCTCCTTGCTGATCATCATCACTGCAGCCCCACAAGAGTGCGTGCTCAGCCACCTCCTGTACTCCCTGTTCACCCATGACTGCGTGGCCAAGCACGCCTCCAACTCAATCATCAAGTTTGCAGATGACACAACAGTAGTAGACTTGATTACCAACAATGATGAGACAGCCTACAGGGAGGAGGTCAGGGCTCTTGGAGTGTGGTGCCAGGAAAATAACCTTTCACTCAACGTCAACAAAACTAAGGAGATGATTGTGGACTTCAGGAAACGGCAGAGGCAGCTCCCCCCGATCCACACTGATGGGACCGCAGTGGAGAAGGTGGAAAGCTTCAAGTTCCTCGGCGTGCACATCACTCACAAACTGAAATTGTCCACCCACACAGACAGTTTGGTGAAGAAGGCGCAACAGTGCCTCTTCTACCTCAGGAGCCTAAAGAAATTTGGCTTATCACCTAAAACCCTCACAAACTTCTACAGATGCACAATTGAGAGCATCCTGTCGAGCTGCATCACCGCCTGGTACGGCAAATGCACCGCCCATAACCGCAAAGCTCTTCAGAGAGTGGTGCGGTCTGCTCAACGTATTTCTCGGGGCAAACTTCCTGCCCTCCTGGACAACTACAGCACCCGATGCCACAGGATGGCCAAAAAGATCATCAAAGACATCAACCACTCGAGCCACTGCTTGTTCACCCCGTTATCATCCAGAAGGCGAGGTCAGTACAAGTGCATCAAAGCTGGGACCGAGAGACTGAAAAACAGCTTCTATCTCAAGGCCATCAGACTGCTAAACAGCCATCACTAACTCACCAGAGGCGGCTGCCTATAGACATTGATTAGAAATCACTGGCCACTTTAAGGAATAGAACACTAGCCACTTTAATAATGTATCCGTATCTGCATCACCCATCTCATATGTACTATTGTACTCTATACTACGCCAATGACTGCTAACAGCCATCTCTAGCACATCAGAGACTGCTGCCAATATACATAGATTAGAAATCACCGGCCACTTTAAAGAAATTAAACACTAGTCACTTTAATAATGTTTCCGTATCTTGCACTACTCATCATATATGTATATATTCTCAATCCATTCCTTACTTAGATTTATGTGTATTTGGGTATATGTTGTGAAACTGTTAGATATTACCTGTTAGATATTGCTGCACTGTCAGAGCTAGAAGCACAAGCATTTCGCTACACCCGCAATAACATCTGCTAACCACGTGTATGTGACCAATGCATTTGATTTTGATTTGAATTGATTCTTACATTTAATTTCAGGAAGTACACCAAAACTCAGATTCCAGTTCTCTTCATGCTTTTCAATAAGAAACATTTTGAATTTGAATTGGAGTTTAGGTTTGAGTTGATTGGAATTTAAATGGAATTGACCCAAACCCTGCTATCTACACTAAACGATCTACACTACACTATCTATCTACACTACACTATCTATACTATACTATCTACACTAGACTATCTATATTATCCACATACACTATCTACACTACACTAACTATACAACACTATTTACACAATCTGCCTAAAATATCTACACTACTATAATATCCTATCTACACTACACTATCTACACTACACTATCTATCCAGACTACACTATCTATACCATCTACACTAGGCTATCTAAACTACACAATCTACACTACACTATCTATCTACACTACACAATCTACACTATACTACACTATCTATACTATACTATCTACACTACACTATCTATCTACACTACACTATCTATAATATCTACACTATCTATACTATCTACACCACACTATCTACACTATCTATACTATATTATCTTTATACACTATCTACACTAGACTATCAACACTACAATATATATGTACACTACACTAGCTCTACTATACTATCTACACTACAGTATCTATCTACACTACTCTATCTCTCAACACTAGACTATCTACACTACAATATCTATACAATACTATCTACATTGTCTACACTACACTATCTATCCTACACTATCTACTCTACACTATCTATCTACACATTTCACTATCTATACTATACTATCTACACTACACTATATGTACACTACACTATCCATACTATACTATCTACACTACACTATCTATCTACACTACTCTATCTATTATATACTATCATCACTATCTACACTACACTATATATCTACACTACACTATATATACTATCATATCTACACTATCTATACTATACTATCTACACTACACTATCTATATTATACTATATACACTATCTTCCCTACACTACACTATCTGTATACACTGTCTACACTACACTATCTATCTTCACTACACTATACTCTACTATCTACACTACACTTTATATCTTTCCTATACTATCTACACTACACTATATCTACACTACACTATCTATCCCATACTATCTACACTAACCTATATATACACTCCACATCTCTATACTATAATATCTACACTATCTGCACTATCTGCATACACTATCTACATTATAGTGTAGCTATTATTGTATAGATAGTTTAGTGTAGATAGATAGTGTAATGTAGATAGTGTATGCAGTATCTATCTACACTAAACTATCTATACAATAATAGCTACACTATCTACACTACACTGTATACAGCGGGTGAAATAAGTATTGAACACGTCACCATTTTTCTCAGTAAATATATTTCCAAAGGTGCTATTGACATGAAATGTTCACCAGATGTTGGTAACAACCCAAGTAATCCATACATACAAAGAAACCAAAACAAGTAAGTTCAGAAATTAAGTTATGTGTAATAATGTGAAATGACACAGGCAAAAAAGTATTGAACACATGAAGAAAGGGAGGTGCAAAAAGGCATGGAAAGCCAAGACAACAGCTGAAAACTATCAGTAATTAAAAAGCAATCCAGCCCCCTGTCAGTGCAAATTAATATCAGCTGGTTCAGTCTCAACTGATGGCCTACAAAAAGGTCTCATTGCCAAGGTGTCACACAAGACACATCTCATGATGGGTAAAAGCAAAGAGCTGTCTCAAGACCTTCGCAACCTAATTGTTGCAAAACATAATGATGGCATTGGTTATAGGCGCATTTCTAAGCTTCTGAATGTTCCAGTGAGCACAGTTGGGGCCATAATACGGAAGTGGAAAGACAATCATGTCACCATAAATTTGCCTCGACCAGGTGCTCCTCGCAAGAGTTCTGACAGAGGAGTGAAAAGAATAATCAGAAGAGTTGTCCAAGAGCCAAGGACCACTTGTGGAGAGCTTCAAAAAGACCTGCAATTATCAGGTACTGTTGTCTCAAAGAAAACAGTAAGTAATGCATGTTGAAGCTAGTTTAAAGTTTGCTGCACAACATTTGGAAAAGCCAGTGAAATACTGGGAGAATATAGTGTGGTCAGATGAGAGCAAAATTGAACTGTTTGGATGTCATAATACACACCATGTTTGGAGGAGAAATGACACTGCACATCACCCTAAAAACACCATACCAACAGTGAAGTTTGGAGGTGGGAACATCATGGTGTGGGGCTGCTTTTCAGCAAATGGTACTGGCAAACTTCACATAATTGAAGGAAGGATGAATGGACAAATTTCTGCTGCCATCTACCAGGATGATATAAGATGAAACGAGGGTGGACATTTCAGCAAGACAATGATCCCAAACACACAGCCAAGGAAACTCTCAATTGGTTTCAAAGAAAGATAATAAAGCTGCTAGAATGGCCCAGCCAATCACCTGACTTAAATCCCATTGAAAATCTCTGGAAAGATCTGAAGATCAAGATTCATAGAAGAGGCCCACGGAACCTTCAAGATTTGAAGACTGTTTGTGTGGAAGAATGGGCCAAAATCACACCAGAGCAATGTATGCGACTAGTTTCTCCTTACAGGAGGCGTCTTGAAGCTGTCATTACCAACAAAGGCTTTTGTACAAAGTATTAAATAAATATCAGTAAGTGTGACTTTTTCCCTGTGTCATTTCACATTATTACACATAACTTAATTTCTGAACTTATTTGTTTTGGTTCTTTGTATGTATGGATTACTTGTTACCAACATCTGGTGAAAATTTCATGTCAATAGCACCTTTGGAAATATATTTACTGAGAAAAATGGTGACGTGTTCAATACTTATTTCACCCGCTGTATCTACACTACACGATCTATACTATCTACACTACACTGTATATCTACACTACACTATCTATACTATACTATCTATACTATTCTATGTACACTATCTATCTACAGTACACTATCGCTACTATAATATCTACACTACACTATCTATACTATCTACACCACACTCTCCATCTACACTGTCTATACTATTCTATCTACACTTCACTATCTATCTACATTATATACAGTACACTATATCTACTTTAATATCAACACTACACTATGTATTTATACTACGCTATCTATACTATACTATCTACACTAGACTATCTATCTACACTACACTATCTACACTATCGGCATACACTCCACTAGACTATCTATACTATCTACATTAGACTATCTATACTATATTATCTTCATATACTGTAAGACTGTATGTACGTCTTACAGTACGTCCTCCAACCGCTAGGGGTCACACTCCTGCCAGGACCAGCGGTATGGCCCCCAGTCACTAGGGGGCGCAGGAGGTCTTTTGCCTGCAATCCTCCTCCCAGTTGCCATGGGGAAACCATTGGCAAGAACTCTCAGTTGTAGTTAGCAATCATTGTTGATGATACTCACCTGTGTAGGGCCCTATTTAAGTTTGCCTTTTGTCATTGTTTTTTGTTCAGTCTTGAGCCTACCTGTACCCGTCTATCCCGTGAGTTTGTTGTGAGCCATTGTGCTTGTTTTGTTTTCCTTTTTTGTGACCATTGGAAGCTTTGCTTCTAGTTTATTTGTTTGTACTTTGTTTTTTGATCATTCTAAAAGTAAAAGTTACTTGAAGTTTATGCTACTCCTCTGCACTTGGGTCTCAACATCCTCAACCGTGAGTTAGCTCACTCTGGAGGAACACCAGCTCTGTGTCTAGGAGACTGGGGTTCTAATCCCGCTAAAAACAACATGCCAGGTCTTAGTCCATAGTCCCTGGTTCTATATCATAACATATACTATCTACACTACACTATCTATACTATACCATCTACACTTTCTTCCTACACTACAATCTATACTATCTATATACTACACTATGTATCTACACTACATAGACTATGGTAGTACATAAAGTATAATATAAAAATGTTTCTGTCATTAATTACATGATGTCATATCTGTTATGTCTCCCTCCCTGAATCCACCATAAAGGTTAAAACCAGTCCACTCTCTCACATCTGGCCCAGTCCAGGGTGTTTCAGGTTGGAGGTAGACAACAATAGACACTACATACACTTTCTACCCGTCACGATCGTGTGTGTGGAGACCAAGACGCAGCGCAGGGATATTAGTTCGACATTCCTTTTTTATTTACTACGTATTAAATTATAGGAGAACGAACTATACAACACAAACAAACATAATCCACAAACGTAACGTCCAAATGAAACCCGATAAATTAATAAACGTAACGTCCAAATGAAACTCGATTAATTAATAAACGTAACGTCCAAATGAATCCCGATAAATTAATAAACGTAACGTCCAAATGAAACCCGATTAATTAATAAACGTAACGTCCAAATGAATCCCGATAAATTAATAAACGTAACGTCCAAATGAAACCTGATAAAATAATAAACGTAACGTCCAAATGAAACACGATAAATTAATAAACGTAACGTCCAAATGAAACCCGATAAATTAATAAACGTAACGTCCAAATGAAACACGATATTATAAACGTAATGTGGCAACTCACTTGTGACTGGAGGAATAACGACCCACACAAAAGTGAAGGACAGACAAACATATATAGGATCCCTAATTAGAGACAATGCGGTGCAGCTGCCTCTAATTAGGGATCCAACCCAAAACCCACACAGAAACAGAAAGAATAGAAACTGTCAGCATCTGACCATAGCTACATAGAGAAGCAAATAGGCTTCTCTATGGCCAGAGCCTGACACTACCAGAGTTCGTGTCAATTACATTTAAATTCTTAAATTCAGGTAGTTCACTACAATTCCAATTTTAATTCTCTTCAATACTTTTCAATTAGGATTTTTTACAACTTTTTTATTGGAGTTATTCACTTTTTGAGTTTAAATGGAATTGACCCCAACCCTGCCACCTACACTATCTACATATGGTTCATTCGGAAAGTATTCAGACCCCTTGACTTTTTCCACATTTTGTTAAGTTACAGCCTCATTCTAAAATGGATTTATATTTCTCATTATTTAAATATTAATGACGCTTGGCACTCCTGTATTTGTGGAGTTTCTGCCATTCTTCTCTGCAGATCATTGGACGGGGAGCATCGCTGCACAGCTATTTTTTAGGTCTCTCCAATGATGTTTTGATCGATTCAAGTACGGGCTCTGGCTGGGCCTGTTTTATATTTTTAATACATTTGCAAAAAAAGGTAAAAACCTGCATCTCAGTGCAAGAGGTGTCACTACAATCCCAGGTTCAAATCCAGGCTGTATCACATCCGGCCATGATTTGGAGTCCCATAGGGCGGTGCACAATTGGCCCAGCGTCGTCTGGGTTTAGCCGGGTTAGGCCGACATTGTAAATAAGAATTTGTTCTTAACTGACTTGCATAGTTAAATAAAGTTAAATAAAAAAAATATATAGTGATGACATCAAACTATGAAATAACACATATGGAATCACTTAGTATCCAAAAAAGTGAGTAGTTTTAAAATATATTTTAGATTCTTCAAAGTAGCCACCTTTTTCCTTTAACAGCTTTGCACACTCTTGGCATTCTCTCAACCAGCTTCATGAGGTAGTCACCTGGAATGCATTTCAATTAATAGCTGTGCCTTGTTACACGTTAATTTATGGAATTTCTTTCCTTCTTAATTTGTTTGAGCCAATCATTGTGTACACAAGGTAGGAGTGGTATACAGAAGACAGCCCTAATTGGTAAAAGACCAAGTCCATATTATGCAAGAACAGATGAAATAAGCAAAGAGTAATGACAGTCCATCATGACTTTAATACATGAAGGTCAGTCAATACGGAACATTTCAAGAACTTGAAAGTTTCTTCAAGTGCAGTCGCAAAAAACATCAAGCGCTATGATGAAACTGGCTCTCATGAGGACCGCCAAAGGAAAGGAAGATCCAGAGTTACCTCTGCTGCAGAGGACAAGTTCATTAGAGCTACCAGCCTCAGAAATCAGCAGTTAACTGCACCTCAGATTGCAGCCCAAATAAATGCTTCACAGTTAAATGCTTCACAGAGTTAAATGCTTCACAGAGTTCAAGTAACAGACACATCTCAACATCAACTGTTCAGAGGAGACTGCATGAATCAGGCCTTCATGGTTGAATTACTGCAAAGAAACCACTACTAAACGAAACCAATAAGAAGAAGAGACTTGCTTGTACCAAGAAACATAACCAATGGACATTAGAGCGGTGGAAATCAGTCCTTTGGTCTGATGAGTCCAAATTTGAGATTTTTGGTTCCAACCACCATGTATTTGTGAGACGCAGAATAGGTGAACGGATAAGCTCTGCATGTGTGGTTCCCACCATGAAACATAGAGGAGGAGGTGTGATGTGCTTTGCTGGTGACATTGTCAGTGATTTATTTAGAATTCAAGGCACAGTTAACCAGCAAGGCTACCACAGCGTTCTGCAGCAATACGCCATGCCATCTGGTTTGCGCTTAGTGGGACTATGACACTAAACACACCTCCAGGCTGTGTAAGGGCTATTTGACCAAGAAGGAGAGTGATCGAGTGCTGCATCAGATGACCTGGCCTCCACAATCACCAAACCTGAACCAACTTGAGATGGTTTGGGATGAGTTGGACCGCAGAGTGAAGGAAAAGCAGTCAACAAGTGCTCAGCATATGTGGGAACTCATGAAGCTGGTTGAGAGAATGCCAAGAGTGTGCAAAGCTGTCATCTAGGCAAAGGGGGGCTACTTTGAAGAATCTTGTTGTTGTTTAACACTTTTTTGTTTACTACATGTTATTTCATAGTTTTGATGTCTTCACTATTATTCTACAATGTAGAAAATAGTAAACACAAAGACAAACCATTGAATGAGTAATATTCCAAACTTTTGACTGCTACTGTATGTGTTATGTCTTATTCCCTAATTACATTACGGCATATCTATTGTGTCTCCATTCCTACATCCACCATAGAGGTTAAAAGCAGACAGTCCCTCACATCTGGCCCAGTCCAGAGTATTTCAGGCAGTGAAACTGTTCAACTGCTAGACTCGTACTGTAGCTGTGGGAGTGAAACTGTGATTTACATAGACAGGGCTGGGTGGTTCTGCTTGTCCCAGAATAGAGCATCACTGTCAGCAGATGTTCACTCTGTAAAATATAATGGAGATGTGTAGAATACACATTGTTGAAAACCATTGCTAAAACATCTAATATAATAACATCATATTAGGAATTAAACATTATAAATATATATGTTATGGAAAGTAACTATTTAGCTGTGTGAGTTCTGAGAGAAGATCTTAGAGGTTTATTATCAAATATCACTAATTATTATCACTGGTATTGGTGCTACAGTATATCTGTCAGTCTCTGGTCATAGGGAAGCCTTTGGCTCCTCTATTTATCTATAGAGACTGATAGTACTGAAGTACTAGTATAATACTATAGGGACTGATAGTACTGCAGTACTAGTATAGTACAATAGAGACTGATAGTACTTAAGTACTAGTATAATACAATAGAGACTCATAGTACTGAATTACTAGTATAATACAATAGAGACTCATAGTCCTGGGTTATGGGAACACATATAAATACGTTTATATCTTAGAACACTGATATACAGTATAACGTATTCATAACATGGTCAAATAATCATAATAATCATAATTAACAGTTTTGAATGTGGATCCTCACCAGGAAGACTAATTACATAGGAAACTTTGCATTATCAACACATGCTTCAGTGGTCTGGGAGTGTTTATAGCCCTATGAGTTTAACACTTCATGACTGAGAGCTGTCCTCCATGACAACAGAACCCACAACAACCATGACTTTTATCACCATCTTCATCTGAACACTAGCTTTCTACATCAAGGTGAAAGTGATATGTTTGTATTCTAAAAAGTAAACAATGAATAAACTGAAAGGTCAATGTATTGTTCATTCCTGGTTATTAATTCCAATTATTGGTGTTCTCTGTTTCAGAATCCAGAGGACAAAACACTGTGACTCAGACTGTTAACCTAGGACAAACAGTCTCTCTGAACTTTAAAACTAGCAGTAATATGTATAGTAATTGTTACAATGGTCAGTCATGGGACCATCAGTGTCTATCCTGGTATCAACAGAAACCAGGAGAAAAACCCAAAGTCATGATGCTCCCAGGAAACACACTCCATTCTGGGACTCTAGATCCACCATTAGTGAAGTCCAGGCTGAAGATGCAGGAGATTACTACTGTCAGAGTTTACACAGTGGAGCCGTACAAAAACCTCCCTCAGTCAGACTGCACTGTAACTGTACTGCTACAGCAGTACTACAGCTGGGACCTGCAGGGAGGAGATTATCCAATAAAATGAGACACTGTGTAGTAGAGCTGAACAACAATAAAGTCAAACTAGAGTTATGTCTAGAAGACCTTATAATATAACTGATAACTAAATGTTTCTCCTGACCATTAACTACATGTTGACTCTGTTGAGTAACTCAAGGAAAACCATCAATCGTTCTGAATAGAGGTGATGTGCAATGATCAAAACCCCTTAAGATGACCTGTGTTTTGAAAAGCTAAAATGTAATCAACATGATTCAAACACATACAATAAACCCCCTAAACATTACCCATACATCCTCCCACACACCACTGTGGTAGTTCCAGAGAGCAGCAGTTGAAGCAGGAGACTGGAGATGTCAGAGCTCTGGATATCTCCCCTTTAGATCAGAGTCAGTCAGCAGCATCTCACAGTCCACTCACAGACTGCAGTTACTGACCCTGACCACTAGAGGGAGACAGAAAGCAGATACTATCTGGTCTAATAACACAGTAATGACAATATACTCCATTTGTAGATGTCTGTAATCAACATATCAGTCCCCATTCAGCACTGATATCAGAAACCATAGTGATTATATAGTTATCATGTTTCTACATCACATCGTACACCTATCACTAGCCTGTTCAACCTCTCTTTCGTATCGTCTGAGATCCCTAGAGATTGGAAAGCTGCCGCGGTCATCCCCCTCTTCAAAGGAGGAGACACTCTAGACCCAAACTGTTATAGACCAATATCCATCCTGCCTTGCCTTTCTAAAGTTTTCGAAAGCCAAGTTAACAAACAGATAACTGAAAACTTCGAATCCCACCGTACCTTCTCTGCTATGCAATCTGGTTTCCGTGCTGGTCATGGGTGCACCTCAGCTACGCTCAAGATACTGAACGATATCATAACTGCCATCGATAAAAGACAGTACTGTGCAGCCGTCTTCATCGACCTGGCCAAGGCTTTCGACTCTGTCAATCACCGCATTCTTATTGGCAGACTCAACAGCCTTGGTTTCTCAAGTGACTGCCTTGCCTGGTTCTCTAACTACTTTGCAGACAGAGTTCAGTGTGTCAAATCGGAGGGCCTATTGTCCGATCCTCTGGCAATATCTATGGGGGTGCCACAGGGTTCAATTCTTGGGCCAACCCTTTTCTCTATATACATCAACGATGTCGCTCTCGCTGCTGGTGACTCTCTGATCCATCTCTACGCAGACGACACCATTCTGTATACATCTGGCCCCTCTTTGGACACTGTGTTCACTAACCTTCAAACAAGCTTCAATGCCATACAACACTCCTTCCGTGGCCTCCAACTGCTCTTAAACGCTAGTAAAACTAAGTGCATGCTTTTCTATCGAACACTGCCAGCACCCGCCCACCGGACTATCACTACTCTCGACGGGTCCGAATTAGAATACGTGGACACCTACAAATACCTAGGCATCTGGTTAGACTGTAAACTCAACTTCCAGACTCACATCAACCATCTCCAATCCAAAATTAAATCCAGAATTGGCTTCCTATTTCGCAACAAAGCCTCCTTCACTCATGCTGCCAAACATGCCCTTGTAAAACTGACTATCCTACCGATCCTTGATTTCGGCGATGTCATTTTCAAACTAGCCTCCAACACTCTACTTAGCAAATTGGATGTAGTCTATCACAGTGCCATCCGTTCTGTCACCAAAGCCCCATACACTACCCATCACTGCGACCTGTATGCTCTTGTTGGCTGGCCTTCATTATATATTCGTTGCCAAACCCACTGGCTCCAGGTCATCTATAAGTCTTTATTAGGTAAATCCCCGCCCTATCTCAGCTCACTGGTCACTATAGCAACACCCACCCGTAGCATGCGCTCCAGCAGGTATATCTCACTGGTCACCCCCAAAGCCAACACCTCCTTTGGCCGCCATTCCTTCCAGTTCGCTGCTGCCAATGACTGGAACGAATTGCAAAAATCATTGAAGCTAGAGGTTCCTATCTCCCTCAATAACTTTAAGCATCAGTTGTCAAAGCTGCTTATCGATCATTGCACCTGTATATAGCCCTTCTGTAAATAGCCCACCCTACTACCTCATCCCCATATTTATTTTTGTTATTTTTCACAAATCTTGCACTCCAGTATCTCTATTTGCACATCATAATTTGCACATCCTTCATTCCTGTGTTAATGATGATAATTTGTAATTTATTTCACCACTACGGTCTATTTATTGTCCTACCTCCTAACCTTACTGCATTTTGCACTACATTTTGCACTCTGTATATAGATTTTTTTTCTATTGTGTTTTTTGACTGTTTGTTTACTGTGTAACTCTGTGTTGTCTTTGTCGCACTGCTTTGCTTTATCCTGGCCAGGTCGCAGTTGCAAATGAGAACTTGTTCTCAACTGACCTACCTGGTTAAATAAAGGTGAAATAATTTATTTTTATTTATTTTTTATTAGTTTGACTCTCCAGGAAGACTATTTACATATATCACACTTTGCATAGACAGCACATGCTTCAATGCTCTGGGAGTGTTTATAGCCCTGTGAGTTTAACACTTCATGACTGAGATCTGTCCTTCATGAACACAGAATTTCAACGATGACTTTTACCATGAGCTTTTTGTGGATATTGATGTTCTTAATTCAGGGTGAGATTTTACAATTTAATGCTCTTAAAATGACTTTCTAATCAAAATATGTAATATAGAAATTGCCTCTGCCTTGACAGAATTAGATACATGAAAATGTACACAAAAACATGTTTGAAATATTCTTAAATGTCTATTTCAGAATCCAGAGGACAGATCACTGCGACTCAGACTCCTGCAGTGAAAGTTGTTCTCCCAGAACAGACAGTCTCTCTGAACTGTAAAACTAGCAGTAATGTGTATAATAATAACTATCTAGCCTGGTACCAACAGAAACCTGGAGGAGCTCCTAAACTCCTTATATTCTGGGCTACAAGACTTCAGTCTGGGACTCCATCTAGATTCAGTGGCAGTGGATCTGGGAGTGACTTCACTCTGACCATCAGTAAAGTCCAGGCTGAAGATGCAGGAGATTACTACTGTCAGAGTTTCCACAGTGGTAATGTGTTCACACAGTGATTCAGAGCCGTACAAAATCCTCCCTCAGTCAGACTGCAGTGACTGAGGGAGAAGAGATAGTGACATGGAACACTGGTCAACTGTGACATGACAATGAGTTCAACTGTGACATGACAATGAGTTCAACTGTGACATGACAAAGAGTTCAACTGTGACATGACAATAAGTTCAACTGTGACATGACAATGAGTTCAACTGTGACATGAAAATATGGTTAGAAAGCAATCATTCAGATCACATGACCATCATCATCATTAACAAGCATGGTTATGTCTGTCTGATCTGGGTGATTAATGACCAAGGCTCAGCGCTACTTAAGTCTGACATGTTTTATTTCAGCGAACTTAGCAAACAAAATAACAAACGAAGGAAGTACCACGACCAGAACGTGCGTGTGTTGTCACAACGACCAATAACATTACAAACAATAATCCACAAAGTAGGTGGAACAGGTTACAACATAAATATGTTCCCCAATTAGAGACAAAGGTAAACAGCTGCCTCTAATTGGGGACCAAACACAAAACCACATAGACTTGACTAGAAACCCTGTCAGGCCCTGAACATAACAACATAGAGAATAGCCAGAGGCTTCCCTATGGTTAGAGCCTGACAATGTCTTATACTATTTGTCATATAGCAGTTATTTGAAGTTTTTAAACACTATACCTGTCGATATGCAAAGCAAGATCTACTGAAGTAAAACAAAAGGTGTTCTGACATTAACATTACTTCAAAGTTACAACTACTTCTGCCTCCCAAAACAAGTCCTCATATGGACCTCAATCAAATGTCTGATTTAAATGGATGTGATCTTCTAACATTATATGAGCAGGTTACTGATTGAGATCTGTGAATTAGACAAGATGCTGGACTCATACACTATCTACCAAGTCAATTACATTTAAATTCAGGAAATACACTAAAACTCACATTCCAGGTCTCTTCAATCATTTTCTATTTCAACATTTTGAAATTGAATTGCATTTTGAGTTTACTGGAATTTAAATGGAATTGACCCCAACCCTGCCATCTACACTAAACTATCTACAATATCTACACTACACTATCTATCTATCTACGCTATGCTATCTATACTATACTATCTATCTACACTAGACTATCTATATTATCTACATACACTATCTATACTATCTATCTACACTACACTATCTATCTACACTACACAATCTATACAATACTATTTACACTATCTACATACACTACATACGGGGTGGCAGGTAGCTGAGTGGTTAGAGTGTTGGGCCCGTAACCGAAAGGTTGCTATTTGGAATCCCAGAGCTGACGTTCTGCCCCTGAACAAGGCAGTTAACCCACTGTTCCTAGGCCGTCATTGTAAGTAAGAATTTGTTCTTAACTGACTTGCCTAGTTAAATAAAGGTTAAATAAAAATTATAATTCCCATTTTTTCTGTCATTAATTACATGATGGCATATCTGTTATGTCTCTCTCCCTGAATCCACCATGAAGGTTAAAACCAGTCCACTCTCTCACATCTGGCCGAGTCCAGGGTATATCAGGAAGTGAAACTGTTCAACTGCTAGACTGATATCTGTGGGAGTGAAACTGTGATTTACATAGACAGGGCTGGGTGGTTCTGCTTGTCCCAGAATAGAGCAGCACTGTCACAATAACGGCACAAGGCGAGACCCAGATGCATACACAGGAGGCAGATGGTTTGAGTTCCAATATTTATTATAACACAAGGGGTAGGCAAAAGGCAGGCGAGAGTTCGGAAACCAGGTCAGAGTCCAAACGGTACAGGGCGGCAGGCAGGCTCGAGGTCAGGACAGGAAAGGGTCAGAACCAGGTCAGAGTCCAAACAGTAAAGGGCAGCAGGCAGGCTCGTTAAATAGTCAGACAGGCGGGCTCAGTGTCAATAAAGTATCTATCTATCTATCTATCTATCTATCTATCTATCTATCTATCTATCTATCTATCTATGACAGACAAGGGTCAGAACCAGGAGGACTAGGAAAAAACAGACTGGGGGAAAAATAGGAGCTAGGAGAAAAACCGCTGGTTGAGACAGAAAGACAGGTATAAATACACAGGGGATAATGTGTGACACCTGGAGGGGGTGGAGACAAGCACAAGGACAGGTGAGACAGATCAGGGCGTGACAGTCACCAGATGTTCACTCTGTCCCCAGGGGGTTGGAGGTAGCGAAGACTATGACTATCTTGAAGATGTGATTCTTGTAATATTATGTGTAAAACTTTTTAGATAAATGCAGGTGTGATCAAATTCTTGAGAGTCCAAGATATTGTTCAGAAGTCAAACTATTAAAAGAGACAACAAAAAGATTTGATCCAAAAGGAAATCTTTATTTTCATCTATTAATCAAAGCATCAAAGCAAACATGTCTATAGTATCTAATAGTAATAAAACAGAACACATAATATCTAACACTGATACAACCTCTAGTCTACAGAGAGGATTGATACATGAACTACATGTCAGTGATAAAAAAGACAGAACATCTGATCTCAGAACAGAGTCAAAGCAGAGGAACCAGCAGCCTCTCTCCACAGGGGTGTGTGACTGAAGGGTCCTACCCAGAACAGTCAGCCCTCCTCAGGGTCTTGATGACTGTAGTCTGGGATTTCTTCTGGGCTTCACAGGTCACCTCTCCTGCATTGGTCCACTCCTGGGCAGTGAGAGTCAGGGTGCTGCTCCAGATGTACAGGCCGTCCTTCTCCAGGACCCCGGAACTCCTGTGTACCTCCTGATTCCTGCTGGTCCCATCCACTTTCCAGCTCATGGTCCAGTCTGAGGGGAAGCCCTTGTTGGCCAGACACATCAGTGTGGCTGTTGTTGTACTGGACAGCTCCTCAATATAGGGGGGCAGGACAGTGAGGGTCGGGACACTGTTACCTGGAACAAAGACAACACATCAACTAAGTAACTACATCAAGTACAGCAACAGTAAGAGATTATCTTCAGCAAAGGACACATCAAAATAAAGTGATTTGGAAATGCCCTCTATATATGAGTTTAAAAGTTAGATTGTTTAAAAGATGTGGAGAAAAGAGTAAAGTAATATGATACAAAGAGATAAAACCAAACAAGTATAAAGTGGTTAAATAACTTATCAGCGTACAGGTGAGACCCGGTCAGAATAACAAATATTTATTATCCCAACAGGGGGCAAAAGACAGGTCAGGGGCAAGCAGAGTTCAGTAATCCAGAGTAGTGGGGAAAAGGTACAAGACGGCAGGAAGGCTCAGGGTCAGGGTCAGGGCAGGCAAGGAAAGGTTGAAACCTGGACGCCAATAAGACAGGCATTTTAGTAATAGAGCGGTAAAGTGGGAAACCACTGGTAGAGTGTTGGGCTAGTAACTGAAAGATTGCTAGTTTGAATATCCGGGCTGACAATGTGAAAAATATGTTGATGTGCACTTGACTCTAATTGCTCCAGGGTCACCGTTGACAATGGCAGACCCTGTCCTTGACCCTAGTCTCTGAGAACGTCTCAAAGGGAGTTGGGATATTGAAAATACACATTTCCAATTCACACGTGTAGAATAGGACACATATAAGCACCTACCTAATTATTATAAAAGCAAGATCATACAGGACAAAATATATTCTAATGATGGAAGCCTACTTGGAAACTGAAATAGACATAAAACATACATTTGCATAATGCATCTGCTCCACTGCTCTAAGAGCATATATATCCCTGTGAGTTTAACACTTCATGACTGAGAGCTGTCCTTCATGACAACAGAACCCACAACAACCATGACTTTTATCACCATATTCATCTGGACACTTGCTTTCTGCTTTCAAGGTTACAATTTTCAGACATTATTGTTGAAAATGAATTAAATCTACACCATCAACATTAATTATTCATTACTAAATGTAAAATGTAATTCATATAAATGTTTTTATTCTATTTTTCAGAATCCAGAGGACAGATCACTGTGACTCAGACTCCTGCAGTGAAAGCTGTTCTCCCAGAACAGTCAGTCTCTCTGAACTGTAAAACTAGCAGTAATGTGTATAATAATAACTATCTAGCCTGGTACCAACAGAAACCTGGAGGAGCTCCTAAACTCCTTATATACTTGGCTACAACACTTCAGTCTGGGATTCCATCTAGATTCAGTGGCAGTGGATCTGGGAGTGACTTCACTCTGACCATCAGTAAAGTCCAGGCTGAAGATGCAGGAGATTACTACTGTCAGAGTGCACACTATCCCAACAGTGTTTGGGTGTTCACACAGTGATACAGAGTCGTACAAAAACCTCCCTCAGTCAGACTGCAGAGTGACTGTACTGCTACAGCTGGGACCTACTGCAGGTGCTGAGGGGGAAGAGACAGTGATATGGAACACTGGTCACTAGATGAGGTGAAACGTGACATGTGACAATATGGTTAGAAAGCAATCATTCAGATCACATGACCATCATCATGGGGTGTGGCAGGTAGCCTAGTGGTCAGAGCATTGGGCTGAAACCGAAAGGTTGCTGGATCGAATCCCCTAGCTGACAAGGTAAAAACCTGTCGATGTGCCCTTGAGCAAGGCACTTAAACTTAATTTACTCCAGGGGCGCCGTACTACTATGGCTGTCCCGGTAGGTAGGTCGTCATTGTAAATAAGAATTTGCACTTAACTGACTTGCCTAGTTAAAAAAAATCATCATAATGGTTGTAACTTGTTATATTTGTCATGGCCTTAAGGTGTATATAAACGTTATTTGAAGTTTTGAAAGACATCACCTGTCCATATACAAAGCAAGATCTACAGAACAAAAGGTGATCTGACATCAACATTAATTAAAAGTTAGAAACACTTGAGTTCCCAAAACAAGTCCTCATACGGACCTCAATCAAATGTCTGATTTAAATGGATGTGATCTTCTAACATTATATGAGCAGGTTACTGACTGAGATCTGAGAATGAGACAAGATGCTCGACTCAGTTACGAGACAACAATAGACACTACATACACTTTCTACCCGTCACTATTGTGTGTGGAGACCAAGACGCAGCGCAGGGATTGTAGTTCGACATTCCTTTTTAATTTACTATGTATTCAATTATAGGAGAACGAACTATACAACACAAACAAACATAATCCACAAACGTAACGTCCAAATGAATCACGATAAATTAATAAACGTAACGTCCAAATGAAACACGATAAATGAATAAACGTAACGTCCAAATGAAACCCGATAAATAAATAAACGTAACGTCCAAATGAAACACGATATTATAAACGTAACGTCCAAATGAAACACGATATTATAAACGTAACGTCCAAATGAAACCCGATAAATTAATAAACGTAACGTCCAAATGAAACCCGATAAATTAATAAACGTAACGTCCAAATGAAACCCGATAAATTAATAAACGTAACGTCCAAATGAAACCCGATAAATTAATAAACGTAACGTCCAAATGAAACCCGATAAATTAATAAACGTAACGTCCAAATGAAACCCGATAAATTAATAAACGTAACGTCCAAATGAAACCCGATAAATTAATAAACGTAACGTCCAAATGAAACCCGATAAATTAATAAACGTAACGTCCAAATGAAACCCGATAAATTAATAAACGTAACGTCCAAATGAAACCCGATAAATTAATAAACGTAACGTCTAAATGAAACCCGATAAATTAATAAACGTAACGTCCAAATGAAACCCGATAAATTAATAAACGTAACGTCCAAATGAAACCCGATAAATTAATAAACGTAACGTCCAAATGAAACACGATATTATAAACGTAACGTCCAAATGAAACACGATAAATTAATAAACGTAACGTCCAAATGAAACACGATAAATTAATAAACGTAACGTCCAAATGAAACCCGATATTATAAACGTAATGTGGCAACTCACTTGTGACTGGAGGAATAACGACCCACGCAAAAGTGAGGGACAGACAAACACATATAGGATCCCTAATTAGAGACAATGCGGTGCAGCTGCCTCTAATTAGGGATCCAACCCAAAACCCACACAGAAACAGAAAGAATAGAAACTGTCAGCCTCTGACCATAGCTACATAGAGAAGCAAATAGGCTTCTCTATGGCCAGAGCCTGACACTACCAGAGTTCGTGTCAATTACATTTAAATTCTTAAATTCAGGTAGTTCACTACAATTCCAATTTTAATTCTCTTCAATACTTTTCAATTAGGATTTTTTACAACTTTTTTATTGGAGTTATTCACTTTTTGAGTTTAAATGGAATTGACCCCAACCCTGCCACCTACACTATCTACATATGGTTCATTCGGAAAGTATTCAGACCCCTTGACTTTTTCCACATTTTGTTACGTTACAGCCTCATTCTAAAATGGATTTATATTTCTCATTAATTAAATATTAATGACGCTTGGCACTCCTGTATTTGTGGAGTTTCTGCCATTCTTCTCTGCAGATCATTGGATGGGGAGCATCGCTGCACAGCTATTTTCAGGTCTCTCCAATGATGTTTTGATCGGGTTCAAGTACGGGCTCTGGCTGGGCCACTCCAGGACATTCAGAGACTTTTCCCGAAGCCACTGCTACATTGTCTTGGCTGTGTGCTTAAGGTCGTTGTCCTGTTAGAAGGTGAACCTTCGCACCAGTCTGAGGTCCTGAGTGCTCTGGAGCAGGTTTTCATCAAGGATCCCTCTGTACTCAATCCTGACTAGTCTCCCAGTCCCTGCCGCTGAAAAACATCCCCACAGTATGATGCTGCCACCACCATGTTTCACCGTAGGGATGGTGCCATATTTCCTCCAGACGTCATGCTTGGTATTTAGGCCAAAGAGTTATTGGTGGCAAAAGGGCTGAATACTTATGTAAATAAGGTATTTCTGTTTTTTATTTTTAATACATTTGCCAAAAAAGGTAAAAACCTCCATCTCAGTGCAAGAGGTGTCACTACAATCCCTGGTTCAAATCCAGGCTGTATCAAATCCGTCCATGATTTGGAGTCCCATAGGGCGGTGCACAAGCGTCGTCTGGGTTTGGCCGGGGTATACACTGTTCCTAGGCCGTCATTGTAAATAAGAATTTGTTCTTAACTGACCTGCATAGTTAAAATAAGGTTCAATTAAAAAAATATATAGTGATGACATCAAAAACTATGAAATAACACATATGGAATCACTTAGTATCCAAAAAAGTGTTAAACAATTTTAGATTCTTCAAAGTAGCCATCCTTTGCCTTGATGACAGCTTTGCACACTCTTTGCATTCTCTGAACCAGCTTCATGAGGTAGTCACCTGGAATGCATTTCAATTAATAGGTGTGCCTTGTTACAAGTTAATTTATGGAATTTCTTTCCTTCTTAATTAGTTTGAGCCAATCATTGTGTACACAAGGTAGGAGTGGTATACAAAAGACAGCCCTAATTGGTAAAAGACCAAGTCCATATTATGCAAGAACAGCTCAAATAAGCAAAGAGTAATGACAGTCCATCATGACTTTAAGACATGAAGGTAAGTCAATACCGCAATTTTCAAGAACTTTTAATGTTTCTTCAAGTGCAGTCGCAAAAAACATCAAGCGCTATGATGAAACTGGCTCTCATGAGGACCGCCAAAGGAAAGGAAGATCCAGAGTTACCTCTGCTGCAGAGGACAAGTTCATTAGAGCTACCAGCCTCAGAAATTGGCAGTTAACTGCACCTCAGATTGCAGCCCAAATAAATGCTTCACAGAGTTAAATGCTTCACAGAGTTCAAGTAACAGACACATCTCAACATCAACTGTTCAGAGGAGACTGCATGAATCAGGCCTTCGTGGTTGAATTGCTGCAAAGAAACCACTACTAAAGGACACCAATAAGAAGAAGAGACTTGCTTGGACCAATAAACATAACCAATGGACATTAGAGTAGTGGAAATCTGTCCTTTGGTCTGATGAGTCCAAATTTGAGATTTTTGGTTCCAACCACCATGTATTTGTGAGACGCAGAATAGGTGAACGGATAAGCTCCGCATGTGTGGTTCCCACTATGAAGCATAGAAGATTGTCAGTGATTTAATTAGAATTCAAGGCACAGTTAACCAGCAAGGCTACAACAGCGTTCTGCAGCAATACGCCATCCCATCTGGTTTGCGCTTAGTGGGACTATGACCCTAAACACACCTCCAGGCTGTGTAAGGGCTATTTGACCAAGAAGGAGAGTGATGGAGTGCTGCATCAGATGACATGGCCTCCACAATCACCAAGCCTGAACTCAATTGAGATGGTTTGGGATGAGTTGGATCACAGAGTGAAGGAAAAGCAGTCAACAAGTGCTCAGCATATGTGGGAACTCCTTCAAGACATTCCAGGTGACTACCTCATGAAGCTGGTTGAGAGAATGCCAAGAGTGTGCAAAGCTGTCATCTAGGCAAAGGGGGGCTACTTTGAAGAATCTTATTGTTGTTTAACACTTTTTTGGTTACTACATGTTATTTTGTAGTTTTGATGTCTTCACTATTATTCTACAATGTAGAAAATAGTAAACACAAAGAAAAACCCTTGAATGAGTAATATTCCAAACTTTTGACTGTTACTGTATGTGTTATGTCTTCTTCCCTAATTACATTACGGCATATCTATTGTGTCTCCATTCCTACATCCACCATAGAGGTTAAAAGCAGACAGTCCCTCACATCTGGCCCAGTCCAGAGTATTTCAGGCAGTGAAACTGTTCAACTGCTAGACTCATACTGTAGCTGTGGGAGTGAAACTGTGATTTGCATAGACAGGGCTGGGTGGTTCTGCTTGTCCCAGAATAGAGCATCACTGTCACCAGATGTTCACTCTGTAAAATATAATGGAGATGTGTAGAATACACATTGTTGAAAACCATTGCTAAAACATCTAATATAATGACATCATATTAGGAATTAAACATTATAAATATATATGTTATGGAAAGTAACTGTTTAGCAGTGTGAGTTCTGAGAGAAGATCTTAGAGGTTTATTATCAAATATCACTAATTATTATCACTGGTATTGGTGCTACAGTATAACTGTCAGGCTCTGGTCATAGGGAAGCCTTTGGCTCCTCTATTTATCTAGGACAAACAGTCTCTCTGAACTGTAAAACTAGCAGTAATATGTATAGTAATTGTTACAATGGTCAGTCATGGGGCCATCAGTGTCTATCCTGGTACCAACAGAAACCAGGAGAAAAACCCAAACTCATGATGCTCCCAGGAAACACACTCCATTCTGGGACTCTAGATCCACCATTAGTGAAGTCCAGGCTGAAGATGTAGGAGATTACTACTGTCAGAGTTTACACAGTGGAGCCGTACAAAAACCTCCCTCAGTCAGACTGCACTGTAACTGTACTGCTACAGCTGGGACCTACTGCAGGTGCTGAGGGGAGGAGATGATCCAGTACATTGACTCAGTGTGTAGCAGAGCTGAACAACAATAGAGTCAAACTAGAGTTATGTCTAGAAGACCTTAGATCATAACTGATCACTAAATGTTTCTCCTGACCATTAACTACATGTTGACTCTGTTGAGTAAGTCAAGAAAAACCATCAAACATTCTGCATAGAGGTGATATGCAATGATCAATACCCCTTAAGATGACCTGTGTTTTGCTAGAATTTAATCAACATGATTCAAACACATACAATAAACCCCCTAAACATTACCCATACATCCTCCCACACACCACAGTGGTAGTTCCAGAGAGCAGCAGTTGAAGCAGGAGACTGGAGATGTCAGAGCTCTGGATATCTCTAAGAAAATATCTTTAAGAAATTTCCCCCTCGGGGATCAATAAAGTATCTATCTATCTATCTCCCCTTTAGATCAGAGTCAGTCAGCAGCATCTCACAGTCCACTCACAGACTGCAGTTACTGACCCTGACCACTGGAGGGAGACAGAAAGCAGATACTATCTGGTCTAATAACAATATACTCAATTTGTAGATGTCTGTAATCAATATATCAGTCCCCATTCAGCACTGATATCAGAAACCATAGTGATTATATAGTTATCATGTTTCTACATCACATCATATGACATTTACTAGTTTGACTCTCCAGGAAGACTATTTACATATATCACACTTTGCATAGACAGCACATGCTTCAGTGGTCTGGGAGTGTTTATAGCCCTGTGAGTTTAACACTTCATGACTGAGATCTGTCCTTCATGACAACAGAATTTCAACGATGACTTTTACCATGAGCTTTTTGTGGATATTGATGTTCTTAATTCAGGGTGAGATTTTACAATTTAATGCTCTAATAATGACTTTCTAATCAAAATATGTAATATAGAAATTGCCTCTGCCTTGACAGAATTAGATACATGAAAATGTACACAAAAACATGTTTGAAATAAAATATTCTTAAATGTCTATTTCAGAATCCAGAGGACAGGTCACTGTGACTCAGACTCCTGCAGTGAAAGCTGTTCTCCCAGATCAGTCAGTTATTATAAACTGTAAAACCAGTGTGCATGTATATGATGGTTGTCCTGGGTTTTACAAATGTATGGCCTGGTATCAACAGAAACCTGGAGGAGCTCCTAAACTCCTGATACACTCTTCAAACCAACGTCTGTCTGGGACTCCATCTAGATTCAGTGGCAGTGGAACTCATAGTGACTTCACTCTGACTATCAGTGGATTCCAGGCTGAAGATGCAGGAGATTACTACTGTCAGAGTTACCACAATCTCAATAGTAAACGTGTGTTCACACAGTGATATAGAGCCGTACAAAAACCTCCCTCAGTCAGACTGCAGTGACTGAGGGAGAAGAGATAGTGACATGACAATGAGTTCAACTGTGACATGACAATGAGTTCAACTGTGACATGACAATGAGTTCAACTGTGACATGACAATGAGTTCAACTGTGACATGACAATGAGTTCAACTGTGACATGAAAATATGGTTAGAAAGCAATCATTCAGATCACATGACCATCATCATCATTAACAAGCATGGTTATGTCTGTCTGATCTGGGTGATTAAGATAGATAGATAGATAGGTACTTTATTGATCCCCCGGGGGGGAAATTTCATTGTCAAGCAGCTACAACAAAACACAGGGCAGGTGCAAAATGCCACAACGAAAGTACACAAAAGACAGATACACGGTACATGATACATATAGCTGCAGTATGAAAAAGTATAGAAATACAAGATATCTGGAGTGCAAAAAAAAAAAGCTATAAAAAGACATTGCATAGTATGAATGGTTGGCTGAATATGTACACTATACATTGGTGGATGTTGGATGGTTAACTATACTATACAGGTTGATGGCAGAGAAATACTTCAGTAGCAAAAAATGCGTATGATATGAGCGAGGGAATAATAGTTTACTTAATATACAGACTGGCTAAATGAACAGGTAAGTGAAAATTTTGCATGGTTAAATTAGCTGTACAGGTAAATATACAGTTATATTTACAGATAAGTGAATACTTGCATGGTTACATAAACTGTACAGGTAAATGACAGGAAGAGATACTTTAATAGCTAAATGTGTGTATGATATAATTTGGGGTAATAGTACTTCCCTTAAAATGCAGTCCTTGGTGCGCAGGGTATAATTACAGACAACTGCACGTATTGCACATTTGATATACTAAAATGACCAAGGCTCAGCGCTACTTAAGTCTGACATGTTTTATTTGAGCGAACTTAGCAAACAGAATAACAAACGAAGGAAGTACCACGACCGGAACGTGCGTGTGTTGTCATAACAACCAATAACATTACAAACAATAATCCACAAAGTAGGTGGAACAGGTTACAACATAAATAGGTTCCCCAATTAGAGACAATGGTAAACAGGAACCCTGGAACTGGCCTCCTGATTCCTGTTGGTTCCATCCACTTTCCAGCTCATGGTCCAGTCTGAGGGTGTCACGAAATGGGGTTTGGAGAGACCAAGACGCAGCGCAGGGATAGTAGTTCGACATTTTCTTTTATTATTTACTATGTAATAAATACTTCAAATGAACGAACTAAAACCAAACACAAAACAAACACGCTAGACAAAACGTCACGTTCACCGAAAACAAACACGAATGAACGGACGTAAAACAAATCACACTTATCTTCACCGTGACTGCGACATATACCTCGACATGTACGATAACAACCCACACCCGCGTGAGGGACAGACTCAACATATATTGGATCCCTAATTAGAGACAACGGTTAGCAGCTGCCTCTAATTAGAGATCCACCCAAAACCCACAAAGAAACAGAAAAGAACGACACTGTCAGACTCTGACCATAGCTACATAGAGATGCCTATTGCTTCTCTATGGCCAGAGCCTGACAGTACCTCCCCCCCAAGGCGCGGACTCCCGGACGCCTAAAAAAAAACCCCACACACAAAACACGGGGGGGTAAATGGGAGGGAAAACTAGTCCATCGGGGGCGGCTCCGGCTCCGGTGATGTGGACAGTTTTGTCCCGTGCCCCTTCCTTATCACCGGTCCCGGGCTGTGGACCGGTGGGGCAAAAGGCTCTGGCCATGGAGCGGGGAAAACAACCGGGCCCGGACTGGGCACCGGTGGGGTAAACGGCTCCGGCCATGGAGCGGGGAAAACAACCGGACCCGGACTGGGCACCGGTGGGGCAAACGGCTCCGGCCATGGAGCGGGGAAATAAACCGGGCCCGGACTGGGCACCGGTGGGGCAAACGGCTCCGGCCATGGAGCGGGGAAATAAACCGGGCCCGGACTGGGCACCGGTGGGGTAAACTGCTCCGGCCATGGAGCTGGGAAAACAACCGGGCCCAGAGCGGAGCAGACGGCTGGACCCGGATTGGGTACCGGTGGAGCGGACTGCTCTGGCACTGAGGCGGAGCAGGCGGCTGGACCCGGACTGGGTACCGGTGGAGCGGACTGCCCAGGCACTGAGGCGGAGCAGGCGGCTGGACCCGGAACGGGTACCGGTGGGGCGGACTGCTCAGGCACTGAGGCGGAGCAGGCGGCTGGACCCGGAATGGGTACCGGTGGAGCGGACTGCTCTGGCACTGAGGCGGAACAGGCGACTGGACCCGGAACGGGCACCGGTGGAGCGGACTGCTCTGGCACTGAGGCGGAGCAGGCGGCTGGACCCGGAACGGGCACCGGTGGAGCGGACTGCTCTGGCACTGAGGCGGAGCAGACGGCTGGACCCGGATTGGGTACCGGTGGAGCGGACTGCTCTGGCGCTGAGGCGGAGCAGACGGCTGGACCTGGACTGGGTACTGGTGGAGCGGACTGCTCTGGCGCTGAGGCGGAGCAGACGGCTGGACCCGGAATGGGCACCGGTGGAGCGGACTGCTCTGGTGCTGAGGCGGAGCAGACGGCTGAGCCCGGAATGGCTGGAGGATCCGGGACGCTGACCCTCGCTGGAGGTGTAGGGGCGCTGACCTTCGCAGGAGGTTTAGAGGCGCTGACCTTCGCAGGAGGTTTAGAGGCGCTGACCTTCGCAGGAGGTTTAGAGGCGCTGACCTTCGCAGGAGGTTTAGAGGCGCTGACCTTCGCAGGAGGTTTAGAGGCGCTGACCCTCGCTGGAGGCTCAGGGTGGCTGACCCTCGCTGGAGGCTCAGGGTGGCTGACCCTCGCTGGAGGCTCAGGGATGCTGACCCTCGCTGGAGGCTCAGGGTTGCTGACCCTCGCTGGAGGCTCAGGGTTGCTGACCCTCGCTGGAGGCTCAGGGTTGCTGGCCTTCGCTGGAGGCTCAGGGTTGCTGGCCTTAGCTGGAGGCTCAGGGTTGCTGGCCTTCGCAGGAGGCTCAGGGTTGCTGACCTTCGCAGGAGGTTCAGGGGCGCTGACCTTCGCAGGAGGTTTAGGGGCGCTGACCTTCGCAGGAGGTTTAGGGGCGCTGACCTTCGCAGGAGGTTTAGAGGCGCTGACCTTCGCAAGAGGTTTAGAGGCGCTGACCTTCGCAGGAGGTTTAGAGGCGCTGACCTTCGCAGGAGGTTTAGAGGCACTGACCTTCGCAGGAGGTTTAGAGGCGCTGACCTTCGCAGGAGGTTTATAGGCGCTGACCTTCGCAGGAGGTTTAGAGGCGCTGACCTTCGCAGGAGGTTTAGAGGCGCTGACCTTCGCAGGAGGTTTAGGGGCGCTGACCTTCGCAGGAGGTTCAGGGGCGCTGACCTTCGCAGGAGGTTTAGAGGCGCTGACCTTCGCTGGAGGTTTAGAGGCGCTGACTTTCGCTGGAGGTTTAGAGGCGCTGACCCTCGCAGGAGGTTCAGGGGCGCTGACCTTCGCAGGAGGTTTAGAGGCGCTGACCTTCGCAGGAGGTTGGGTGCGGGGAGCCGGCACGGGTCGTACCGGACTGGGAAGGCGCACTGGAGGTCGTGTGCTTGGAGCAAGCACAGGAAGCACCTGGCTAGGCACACGCACTGGAGCTCGGGTGCTGAGAGTAGAGCAGAGGTCCGGACCCGGACTGGACATCGGAGAAGCGGATTGCTCTGGCATGGAGGTGGAGTAGACGATCGGACCCAGACTGGGCACCGGAGGAGCTAATTGCTCTGGCAGGGAGGTGGAGTAGACAACCGGACCCGGACTGGACACCGGTGGAGCGGACTGCTCCGGCCTGGGAGTGGAGTAGACGACCGGATCCGGACTGGACCACTCCGCCATCTCCCTCTCGACCTCCCTTTCTATCTCCACCAATTCTTCCAACGCACCTCCATAATACTCCTCCAAGTATTCCTCCTGCTCCTTGCTCTGAGCGCCCCATTGGTACCTCGGTCTCCCTATGGTCCACATGGGGAGTGGTGTTGGCTCCTCCTCCCTATAGCCAGACCACCCCCATAGCCTCCCCCCAAGATTACATTGGGGTTGTTTGCGGGAGTTGCCTCTTCTTGCGCGTCGCGCATAACGCGGCGGCACCTCCTCTCTCTCCCTCTCTTTCTTTTATTATTTACTATGTAATAAATACTTCAAATGAACGAACTAAAACCAAACACAAAACAAACACGCTAGACAAAACGTCACGTTCACCGAAAACAAACACGAATGAACGGACGTAAAACAAAGCACACTTATCTTCACCGTGACTGCGACATATACCTCGACATGTACGATAACAACCCACACCCGCGTGAGGGACAGACTCAACATATATTGGATCCCTAATTAGAGACAACGGTTAGCAGCTGCCTCTAATTAGAGATCCACCCAAAACCCACAAAGAAACAGAAAAGAACGACACTGTCAGACTCTGACCATAGCTACATAGAGATGCCTATTGCTTCTCTATGGCCAGAGCCTGACAGAGGGGAAGCCCTTGTTGGCCAGACACATCAGTGTGGCTGTTGTTGTACTGGACAGCTCCTCACTAGAGGGGGGCAGGACGGTGAGGTTGGGGGCACTGTTACCTGGAACAAAGACAACACATCAACTAAGTAACTACATCAAGTACAGCTACAGTAAGAGATTATCTTCAGCAAAGGACACAACAAAATAAAATGATTTGGAAATGCCCTCTATATATGAATATAAAAGTTAGATTGTTTTAAAGATGTGGAGAAATCAATATGATACAAAAAAGAAATATGATACAATAAAGATTTATGAACCAAAAAAGTATAAAGTGCTCAAATAACTAGAGTTACTAGTCATACGGTGTCAGTTATACATGTCATACAGATATTATTTAGGAATGGATCTGATCAGAATATTCTACTCATATTCATAGTATTTTCATCACATATCAACCATGTTAGATCATGAAGTTGGTTACAACCATGAGACCTTTTGTCTTCACACTAACAGTGAAGTCTACCATGAACACAATGCAATAATGATGAATACTATATACACTACTATCATTATGATTCAATAAATATTTATTCAAAAGAAGGCTAAGTCAAAAGTAATAGAAACAACGACATTCTTTTAGAAAGGAAAATATGTAAAATCGCTATATTTTCATAGAGACATGTCAATAGCCGGTTACCACCTGGTTACTCAACCCTGCACCTTAGAGGCTGCTGCCCTACGTACATAGACATGGAACACTGGTCACTTTAATAATGAAACACTGGTCACTTTAATAATGTTTACATACAGTTTTACCCATTTCATATGTATATACTATGTTCTAGTCAAGACCATCCTATTCATCTATTGCTGTACATATGCTATTCTACCATACATATTATTCAGATAAATTATATATTCTATCCACATACTCTCCATAATGTCTATATATCCCATCACATACATACAGTCGTCGTCAAACGTTTTGAGAATGACACAAGTATTGGTCTCCACAAAGTTTGCTGCTTCAGTGTTCTTAGATCTTTATGTCAATAGTTACTATGGTACACTGAAGTATAATTTCAAGTATTCCATAAGTGTCAAAGGCTTTCATTGACAATGACATTCAGTTCATGCATAGAGTCAATATTTGCAGTGTTGACCCATCTTTTTCAAGACCTCTGCAATCCGCCCTGGCATGCTGTCAATTAACTTCTGGGCCACATCCTGACTGATGGCAGGCCATTCTTGCATAATCAATGCTTGGAATTTGTTAGAAGATGTTTGTCCACCCGCCTCTTGATGATCGACCACAAGTTCTCAATGGGATTAAGGTCTGGGGAGTTTCCTGGCCATGGACCCAAATGTCGATGTTTTGATCCCCGAGCCACTTAGTTATCACTTTTGCCATATGGCAAGGTGCTCCATCATGCTGGAAAAGGCATTGGTCGTCACCAAACTGTTCTTGGATGGTTGGGAGAAGTTGCTCTCGGAGGATGTGTTGGTATGATGTTTTATACTGAATGTGAAATAGAGGTTAATAAAGTATCTTTGGAAGGATCTGTAGAAGAATGTGTTCATGAATTGAGTTTGGCTATATTGAAAGCTGCAACAATGGCCATTCCTAAACAGTAAACATACCAGTATTAAAAAAGTAGAGGTTATGTCTGTAAACTAGTAAATAAAAAGCAAATGTGTTGGGAAATGTCTTTGCAGCAATACATAAAGCAGATCTTTAAATGTCTTTGCAGCAATACATAAAGCAGATCATTTAAGTGATGAAAGTAAAAGATGTATGGAGGAAAAAATGAGAATACGTGATGATGTGTACAGGAAAAAGGGAGATTCAGAGGAAGTGTTAGATGTAGAATTTAATATGTTTGAATTGAATAGTGCTATGGAGGGATGTGGTACAACGGCTTCAGGTGAGGATAGTTTGTGTTATATTATGTTTAAACATATGTCAGATGGTGTATTAGAGAAGATATTTAGGGTATTTAATAAAATATGGAAAGTAGGAATATTTCCAGGTGGATGGAAGCACGCGGTGTACTGCCTTTTGTAAAGCCTGGTAAGGATCCATCTGTCAGGCTCTGGCCATAGGGAGTACCTTTTGGCCATGGTCAGAGCCTAACAGATCTAGATCTCTAGATCTATGTGTTTTTCATTTTGTTTTGAATCCCCAATTGGAGACAGCTGTGAGACGTTGTCTCTGATTGGGGATTCTATTTATGTTGCTCAAAACAATGGTGTGGGTCATTGTACGTTTCATGCCTAAGTGTGTTCCGTTTCATTGTTTTGTTGTGTATAGTTCGTGACATTCAAGTTTAGAGTAATAATAAACATGTCGAACTATTGCTGCGCTTCGCCTTGGTCTCTCTTTACACCCACTCGTGACAGAATGACCCTCCGCAACGGGGCTCTGTAGGACAAATAGCCCAAAGACAACCCCAATAAGATTTTGGGGGGGGGCTATGGGGGTGGTCTGGCCGAGAGGAGGAGGTGCCAGTACCACTCTCCAGGTGGAATGGCGAGGAGGAAGAGGAACAGAGTCAGGTACGGTCCGTGCCTGCTCCGCGCACCACACCATCGGTGCGTCCCAAGAGCTCGGTTCGGTCCGTGCCGACTCCGCACACCACCTCATCGGAGTGCATCAAAGGCACGCAGAGGCGGCAGGAAGAGGATTCCAGTGAAGGTCCGCAGCCCTGAGCCTACAGCGAAGGTCAGCAACCCGGAACCTCCAGAGAAGGTACGCAGCCCAGAGCCTCCAGCGAAGGTCCGCAGCCCGGAGCCTCCAGCGACGGTCCGCAGCCCGGAGCCTCCAGCGACGGTCCGCAGCCCGGAGCCTCCAGCGACGGTCCGCAGCCCTGAGCCTCCAGCGAAGGTCCGTAGCCCGGAGCCTACAGCGAAGGTCCGTAGCCCGGAGCCTACGGCGAAGGTCCGTAGTCCGGAACCTCCAGCGAAGGTCTGTAGCCCGGAACCTCCAGCGAAGGTCAGCAACCCGGAACCTCTAGCGAAGGTCCGCAGCCCGGAACCTCCAGTGAAGGTCCGTAGCCCGGAACCTCCAGTGAAGGTCTGTAGCCCGGAACATCCAACGAAGGTCAGCAGTCCGGGGCCGGTCGTCTGCTTCACTCCAGTGCCAGAGCAGTCCGCTCCACCGGTGCCCAGTCCGGGGCCGGTCGTCTGCTTCACTCCCATGCCGGAGCAGTCCGCTCCACCGGTGCCCAGTCCAGGGCCGGTCGTCTGCTCCATCCCCATGCTGGAGCAGTCCGCTCCACCGGTGCCCAGTCGGGGTCCGGACGTCTGCCCAGAACCGAAGCGACCTGCCACACCGGTGCCCAGTCCGGGTCCGGTCGTCTGTACCGCTCCATGGCCGGAGCCGTTCGCCATGCCAGGTCCCAGTCCGGGACTGGTCATCGGACTCATGTCAGGGAGGAAGTTATCCACTTCACCGGGGCCTGAGCCGCCACCGAGGTGGATTGTCCCTCCTCACACCTCCCATGTCATTTATTTGTACTTATTTTATTTATTTTTGTGATTGTCGCGGCCTGGAGTCCGCGCCTTAGAAGGGGGGTACTGTCAGGCTCTGGCCATAGGGAGTACCTTTTGGCCATGGTCAGAGCCTGACAGATCTAGATCTCTAGATCTATGTGTTTTTCATTTTGTGTTGAATCCCCAATTGGAGACAGCTGTGAGACGTTGTCTCTGATTGGGGATTCTATTTAAGTTGCTCAAGCCCACACGTTTGGTGTGGGTCATTGTACGTTTCATGTCACAGCCAAGTAAGTGTGTTCCGTTTCATTGTTTTGTTGTGTATAGTTCGTGACATTCAAGTTTAGAGTAATAATAAACATGTCGAACTATCGCTGGGCTTCGCCTTGGTCTCTCTTTACATCCACTCGTGACACCATCAAGTCCGGATAGTTATAGACCAATTGCACTTACCTCTAATTTGTGCAAAATAATGGAAAAGCTTATTGTAAATAGATTAGTGTATTATTTGGAGCAGAAGAGTTTGTTGAGTCCATGCCAGAGTGGTTTTAGGAAAGGCAGAACAACTGTAGATGCATTAGTTAAAGGGAGTAATGAGATTGAAAAGGCACTGGCAACAAAATAAGTGCTTTCTGTGGTGTATTTTGACATTGAGAAAGCATACGACACCATGTGGAGGGAAGGTCTGTCAATAAAATTGAATAAATTAGGGATCGGTGGCAGGACGTACAATTTGGATAATGGATTGGTGATAGTAAATGGTGCACCGCAAGGCAGTGTCATTAGTCCTATTTTATTTTCAGTTATGATATATGATATTTATGGAAGAGTAGGACCTGGGATAAGCACAGCTTTATACGCGGATGATGGAGCCATATGGAATAGAGGTGGAAATATTCTGTTTGTAATGGGAAAAATGCAAGAGGCTGTAACAGTGGTTGAGGATTGGTCGTTAACATGGGGATTTAAACTCTCAATTACAAAATCATGCCATATGTTGTTTACTAGGAAAAGGGTTAAGGAAGACAATATTATGAAATGATATGGAAAAAGATTAGATAAGGTAACCGAGTATAAATATCTAGGTTTATGGTTAGATTAGAAACTTACATGGAGAACACATATATCTCTACTATTATTCTGACATTTCACATTCTTAAAGTAAGGTTGTGATACTAATTTTTACTAGGATTAAATGTCAGGAATTGTGAAACTGAGTCTAAATGTATTTGTCTAAGACTTATGTAAACTTCCATCTTCAACTATATATATACTCCGGACTCCAACGTTGCTCATCCTAATATTTATATATATTTTTAATTCCATTATTTTACTTTCTATTTTACTACTGGGAACACAAGCATTTCACTACACCTGCAATAACATCTACTGAATAAGTGTAAGTGTCACGATCGGGTGCATAGCGAGACCAAGACGCAGCGCAGGGATTATAGTAGTTTGACATATTTTATTTGTTATACTATGTATAGCCCCGAAAGTAATGAGATGTATAGATAGTTTAGTGTAGATAGATAGTGTAATGTAGATAGTGTATGCTTTGTGGGTGACCAGTGAGATATACCTGCTGGAGCGCATGCTACGGGTGGGTGTTGCTATGATGACCAGTGAGCTGAGATAGGGCGGGGATTTACCTAATAAAGACTTATAGATGACCTGGAGCCAGTGGGTTTGGCGACGAATATATAGTGAAGGCCAGCCAACGAGAGCATACAGGTCGCAGTGGTGGGTAGTGTAAGGGGCTTTGGTGACAAAACGGATGGCACTATGATAGACTACATCCAATTTGCTAAGTAGAGTGTTGGAGGCTAGTTTGTAAATGACATCGCCGAAATCAAGGATCGGTAGGATAGTCAGTTTTACAAGGGCATGTTTGGCAGCATGAGTGAAGGAGGCTCTGTTGCGAAATAGGAAGCCAATTCTGGATTTAATTTTGGATTGGAGATGGTTGATGTGAGTCTGGAAGTTGAGTTTATAGTCTAACCAGATGCCTAGGTATTTGTAGGTGTCCACGTATTCTAATTCGGATCCGTCGAGAGTAGTGATGATAGTCCGGTGGGCGGGTGCTGGCATCGTTCGATAGAAAAGCATGCACTTAGTTTTACTAGCGTTTAAGAGCAGTTGTAGGCCACGGAAGGAGTGTTGTATGGCATTGAAGCTTGATTGAAGGTTAGTAAACACAGTATCCAAAGAGGGGCCAGATGTAAACAGAATGGTGTCATCTGCGTAGAGATGGATCAGAGAGTCACCAGCAGCGAGAGCGACATCGTTGATGTATATAGAGAAAAGGGTTGGCCCAAGAATTGAACCCTGTGGCACCCCCATAGAGACTGCCAGAGGATCAGACAATAGGCCCTCCGATTTGACACACTGAACTCTGTCTGCAAAGTAGTTAGAGAACCAAGCAAGGCAGTCACTTGAGAAACCAAGGCTGTTGAGTCTGCCAATAAGAATGCGGTGATTGACAGAGTCGAAAGCCTTGGCCAGGTCGATGAAAACGGCTGCACAGTACTGTCTTTTATCGATGGCGGTTATGATATCGTTCAGTACCTTGAGCGTAGCTGAGGTGCACCCATGACCAGCTCGGAAACCAGATTGCATAGCAGAGAAGGTACGGTGGGATTCGAAGTGGTCAGTTATCTGTTTGTTAACTTGGCTTTCGAAAACTTTAGAAAGGCAGGGCAGGATGGATATTGGTCTATAACAGTTTGGGTCTAGAGTGTCTCCTCCTTTGAAGAGGGGGATGACCGCGGCAGCTTTCCAATCTCTAGGGATCTCAGACGATACGAAAGAGAGGTTGAACAAGCTAGTGATAGGTGTTGCAACAATTTTGGCTGATAATTTCAGAAAGAGAGGGTCCAGATTATCTAGCCCAGCAGATTTGTAGGGGTCCAGACTTAGCAGCTCTTTCAGAACATCAGCTGTCAGGATTTGGGTGAAGGAGAAGCGGGGGGGGCTTGGGCAAGTAGCTGCCGGGGGTGCAGAGCTGTTGACCGGGGTAGGGGTAGTCAGATGGAAAGCATGGCCAGCCGTAGCAAAATGCTTATTGAAATTTTCAATAATCGTGGATTTATCGGTGGTAACAGTGTTTCAGAGCCTCAGTGCAGTGGGCAACTGGGAGGAGGTGCTCTTATTCTCCATGGACTTTACAGTGTCCCAGAACTTTTTGGAGTTAGTACTACAGGAAGCAAATTTCTGTTTGAAAAAGCTGGCCTTTGCTTTTCTAACTGACTGTGTGTACTTGTTCCTGACTTCCCTGAATAGCTGCATATCGCGGGGGCTATTCGATGCTAGTGCAGTGCGCCACAGGATGTTTTTGTGTTGGTCTAGTGCAGTCAAGTCTGGGGTGAACCAAGGGCTATATCTATTCTTAGTTCTACGTTTTTTGAAAGGGGCATGCTTATTTAGGATGGTGAGGAAAGCACTTTTAAAGAACAACCAGGCGTCCTCTACTGACGGGATGAGGTCAATATCCTTCCACTATCTACACTACACTATCTATCTTCACTACACTATACTCTTCTATCTACACTATCTACACTACACTTTATATCTTTCCTATACTATCTACACTACACTATATCTACACTACACTATCTATCCCGTACTATCTAGTAGATAGTACGGGATAGATAGTGTAGTGTAGATATAGTGTAGTGTAGATAGTATAGGAAAGATATAAAGTGTAGTGTAGATAGTGTAGATAGAAGAGTATAGTGTAGTGTAGATAGTGGAAGGATATTGACCTCATCCCGTCAGTAGAGGACGCCTGGTTGTTCTTTAAAAGTGCTTTCCTCACCATCCTAAATAAGCATGCCCCTTTCAAAAAACGTAGAACTAAGAATAGATATATATAGATATATATAGTATCTACACTAACCTATATATACACTCCACATCTCTATACTATACTATCTACACTGCATTATCTGCACTATCTGCATACACTATCTACATTATAGTGTCGCTATTATTGTATAGATAGTTTAGTGTAGATAGATAGTGTAATGTAGATAGTGTATGCAGTATCTATCTACACTAAACTATCTATACAATAATAGCTACACTATCTACACTACACTATATACAGCGGGTGAAATAAGTATTGAACACGTCACCATTTTTCTCAGTAAATATATTTCCAAAGGTGCTATTGACATGAAATGTTCACCAGATGTTGGTAACAACCCAAGTAATCCATACATACAAAGAAACCAAAACAAATAAGTTCAGAAATTAAGTTATGTGTAATAATGTGAAATGACACAGGGAAAAAGTATTGAACACATGAAGAAAGGGAGGTGCAAAAAGGCATGGAAAGCCAAGACAACAGCTGAAAACTATCAGTAATTAAAAAGCAATCCAGCCCTTGTCAGTGCAAATTAATATCAGCAGGTTCAGTCTCAACTGATGGCCTACAAAAGGTCTCATTGCCAAGGTGTCACACAAGACACATCTCATGATGGGTAAAAGCAAAGAGCTGTCTCAAGACCTTCGCAACCTAATTGTTGCAAAACATAATGATGGCATTGGTTATAGGCGCATTTCTAAGCTTCTGAATGTTCCAGTGAGCACAGTTGGGGCCATAATACGGAAGTGGAAAGACAATCATTTCACCATAAATTTGCCTCGACCAGGTGCTCCTCGCAAGAGTTCTGACAGAGGAGTGAAAAGAATAATCAGAAGAGTTGTCCAAGAGCCAAGGACCACTTGTGGAGAGCTTCAAAAAGACCTGCAATTATCAGGTACTGTTGTCTCAAAGAAAACAGTAAGTAATGCATGTTGAAGCTAGTTTAAAGTTTGCGGCACAACATTTGGAAAAGCCAGTGAAATACTGGGAGAATATAGTGTGGTCAGATGAGAGCAAAATTGAACTGTTTGGATGTCATAATACACACCATGTTTGGAGGAGAAATGACACTGCACATCACCCTAAAAACACCATACCAACAGTGAAGTTTGGAGGTGGGAACATCATGGTGTGGGGCTGCTTTTCAGCAAATGGTACTGGCAAACTTCACATAATTGAAGGAAGGATGAATGGACAAATTTCTGCTGCCATCTACCAGGATGATGAAGATGAAACGAGGGTGGACATTTCAGCAAGACAATGATCCCAAACACACAGCCAAGGAAACTCTCAATTGGTTTCAAAGAAAGATAATAAAGCTGCTAGAATGGCCCAGCCAATCACCTGACTTAAATCCCATTGAAAATCTATGGAAAGATCTGAAGATCAAGATTCATAGAAGAGGCCCACGGAACCTTCAAGATTTGAAGACTGTTTGTGTGGAAGAATGGGCCAAAATCACACCAGAGCAATGTATGCGACTAGTTTCTCCTTACAGGAGGCGTCTTGAAGCTGTCATTACCAACAAAGGCTTTTGTACAAAGTATTAAATAAATATCAGTAAGTGTGACTTTTTCCCTGTGTCATTTCACATTATTACACATAACTTAATTTCTGAACTTATTTGTTTTGGTTCTTTGTATGTATGGATTACTTGTTACCAACATCTGGTGAAAATTTCATGTCAATAGCACCTTTGGAAATATATTTACTGAGAAAAATGGTGACGTGTTCAATACTTATTTCACCCGCTGTATCTACACTACACGATCTATACTATACTATCTACACTACACTATCTATCTACACTACACTATCTATACTATACTATCTATACTATTCTATCTACACTTCACTATCTATCTACATTATATACAGTACACTATATCTACTTTAATATCAACACTACACTATGTATTTATACTACGCTATCTATACTATACTATCTACACTAGACTATCTATCTACACTACACTATCTACACTATCGGCATACACTACACTAGACTATCTATACTATCTACATTAGACTATCTATACTATATTATCTTCATATACTGTAAGACTGTATGTACGTCTTACAGTACGTCCTCCAACCGCTAGGGGTCACACTCCTGCCAGGACCAGCGGTATGGCCCCCAGTCACTAGGGGGCGCAGGAGGTCTTTTGCCTGCAATCCTCCTCCCAGTTGCCATGGGGAAACCATTGGCAAGAACTCTCAGTTGTAGTTAGCAATCATTGTTGATGATACTCACCTGTGTAGGGCCCTATTTAAGTTTGCCTTTTGTCATTGTTTTTTGTTCAGTCTTGAGCCTACCTGTACCCGTCTATCCCGTGAGTTTGTTGTGAGCCATTGTGCTTGTTTTGTTTTCCTTTTTTGTGACCATTGGAAGCTTTGCTTCTAGTTTATTTGTTTGTACTTTGTTTTTTTTGATCATTCTAAAAGTAAAAGTTACTTGAAGTTTATGCTACTCCTCTGCGCTTGGGTCTCAACATCCTCAACTGTGAGTTAGCTCACTCTGGAGGAACACCAGCTCTGTGTCTAGGAGACTGGGGTTCTAATCCCACTAACAACAACATGCCAGGTCTTAGTCCATAGTACCTGGTTCTATATCATAACATATACTATCTACACTATCTATACTATACCATCTACACTTTCTTCCTACAATATATATCTACACTATACTATCTACACTATCTTCACTTAACTATCTACATACAACATACTGTATATAATACACTATGTATCTACACTACATAGACTATGGTAGTACATAAAGTATAATATAAAAATGTTTCTGTCATTAATTACATGATGGCATATCTGTTATGTCTCCCTCCCTGAATCCACCATAAAGGTTAAAACCAGTCCACTCTCTCACATCTGGCCCAGTCCAGGGTGTTTCAGGACGTGAAACTGTTCAACTGATATCTGTGGGAGTGAAACTGTGATTTACATAGACAGGGCTGGGTGGTTCTGCATGTCCCAGAATAGAGCAGCACTGTCCCCAGATGTTCACTCTGTCCCCATGAGGTTGGAGGTAGAGAAGACACTATGACTATCTTGAAGATGTGATACTTCTAATTTAAATGTGGACAATTTTTACTTTCAATAAATGTAGCTTAATGCAGGTGTGATCACATTGGTGAGAAATGAAGATACTGATTAAATGTTCAATAGCATTAGATGACTGTCTTTATAAGTCTATAAGTCAAGCAGGTCAAAAACTGTTCCAAGAAATATTAATAAAGAGTAGGATGTACTTCATGTGGATAAACCTGCTGTTAATCTGTGAAACTAGTAGCATCTTGTGTTAGTATGAACTACTGGTTGATGACCATGTGGTTAGAACAGAAATAACTAAGTAATAAGGTTTAGATCAGATAGTTTTCATAGAAATACGGCTTCATTAATGTATTTCTATATCATTAAACAACATTTAAGATTCAAGTCTATTTGGGTTTATTGAAAGAGACAATTAAAAGATTTGGTCTAAAGGTCAATCTTTATTTTCATCTATTAATCAAAGCATCAAAGCAAACATTTCTATAGTATCTAATAGTAATAAAACAGAACACATAATATCTAACACTGATACAACCTCTAGTCTACAGAGAGGATTGATACATGAACTACATGTCAGTGATAAAAAAGACAGAACATCTGATCTCAGAACAGAGTCAAAGCAGAGGAACCAGCAGCCTCTCTCCACAGGGGTGTGTGACTGAAGGGTCCTACCCAGAACAGTCAGCCCTCCTCAGGGTCTTGATGACTGGGTTCTGGGATTCATGCTGGGCTTCACAGGTCACCTCTCCTGCATTGGTCCACTCCTGGGCAGTGAGAGTCAGGGTGCTGCTCCAGCTGTACAGGCCGTCCTTCTCCAGGACACGGGAAATCCTGTGTGCCTCCTGATTCCTGTTGGTCCCATCCACTTTCCAGCTCATGGTCCAGTCTGAGGGGAAGCCCTTGTTGGCCAGACACATCAGTGTGGCTGTTGTTGTACTGGACAGCTCCTCACTAGAGGGGGGCAGGACGGTGAGGGTGGGGGCACTGTTACCTGGAACAAAGACAACACATCAACTAAGTAACTACATCAAGTACAGCTACAGTAAGAGATTATCTTCAGCAAAGGACACATCAAAATAAAATAATTTGGAAATGCCCTCTATATATGAGTTTAAAAGTTAGATTGTTTAAAAGATGTGGAGAAAACAGTAAAGTAATATGATACAAACAGATAAAACCAAACAAGTATAAAGTGGTTAAATAACTTATCAGCGTACAGGTGAGACCCGGTCAGAATAACAAATGTTTATTATCCCAACAGGGGGCAAAAGACAGGTCAGGGGCAAGCAGAGTTCAGTAATCCAGAGTAGTGGGGAAAAGGTACAAGACGGCCGGAAGTAATGGATCTGATCAGAATAGCCGACTCATATTCATAGTATATTCATCACATATCAACAATGTTTGATCATGAATCCGGTTACAACCATAACTGAGATGCAATGATAATTAAGACTATTTACAATACTATGAAATAGTTATCATACCAGAATTAAGTTATAGTCTGCATTCATGCAAACCAGACATACAAATAAACCTACAATTTATCATTTTGATAAATAATTATTTGAAAGAAGGCTCAGTCAAAAGCTATATTTAACCAAAAATATTTGAGAGTGAAAGATCTAAAAACACACAAACAGTAACACACAATGCAACAACTATATCCAATATTATTAAATAGTTATCATACCAAAATTATACTCCGCAATCCATCAAACCAGACATATAAATAAACACCTACATTTTAACATTTTGGTTAAATAAAATGTTATTTGACAGAAGGCTTTGTCAAAAGTAATAGAAAAATCTATATTTTTTTAAAGTAAAATATGTCAATTACAATATTTCCAAAGAGACAGAGTTTAAGAAACTAAAATACAAAAAAAATGTAAACAGAAAGAAATATGAAGAGAACTTGTTACTTACTTCCAACATCAAGTCTGGTGCCGCCACCAAAAGTCAACCACAGTGATACATTGAACAGAAACCTACTTATGTTTCTTGTACATTTCCTACTAGGTGCAGTATTTATTCATACAACTAATAAAAAATGTAGGACTAATCACTTAAAATCCATTTAAAATTTGTTGAGTAATATTAATAATATTAATATTTTATAATGGCCATAGTGTGTTTAGATCTTGTGTATTTAAAAACATATATATTGATTGATTAATATTGAGACAAATTTAATAGAGAAACTGACTCACGAATTCAAAAGATGAATAAAACAGCTAATTTTGTTGTTTACTTACTTCCAACATCAAGTCTGGTGCCGCTACCAAAAGTACACCACAGTGATACAATCCCTATTACTGCTGGTACAAAAACCTCTCTGTGGTGATGATGCTGCAGCTGTTACAGTGAAGATCACTCGTACAGAATCATCATCAACACTAATACACTTTAACATCTTCCAGGTAGAACAAACATTTCATATTAGCTGTTTCTAGATAATACAAATTGTATCTTAAATCCAAATATTAGTATTTTGTCCTTCTTCTGTGTATCAGGTATTCTCCTAGTCTGTAGGTACAGTGCAGCATTACATCCAATGTTGCTAGTATTCCTCCACATTGTCCATATGAAAGACGGCAGCAGCAGTAGTGATAGTGATCCATGTTGTATATTCCTTTATTAAAGATAATGATCTCAGATGTAACAGTGGTGGTAGAGTCAAAGAGGACAGACAACACTAGCAGAGGAATCCTAGCAGCTTTAGTTTAGAGAAGTGTTCACTAACTGATTAGAGGAACTTACATGAGAGACCAAGCATGAGTGAACAGACAGTTCATTATATCTGATCATCATCAGAATAAACATATAATGTTGGTGAGACATAAAAGTTACCATGCATCAGGTATCGGAGTTATTACTTACTATTTGATGGTATTGAAGGGGCAGCAGGTAGCTAGCGGTTAGAGTGTTGGGCTAGTAACTGAAAGGTCGCTAGTTTGAATATCCGGGCTGACAATGTGAAAAATTGTCCTTGACCCTAGTCTCTGAGGATGTCTCAAGGGGAGTTGGGATATTAAAAATACACATTTCCAATTCACACATGTGTAGAATAAGCACCTACCTAATTATTATAAAAGCAAGATCATACAGGACAAAATATATTCTAATGATGGAAGCCTACTTGGAAACTGAAATAGATTTAAAACCTACATTTGCATAATGCATCTGCTCCACTGCTCTAAGAGCATTTATAGCCCTGTGAGTTTAACACTTCATGACTGAGAGCTGTCCTTCATGACAACAGAACCCATAACAACCATGACTTTTATCACCATCTTCATCTGGACACTTGCTTTCTGCTTTCAAGGTTACAATTTTCAGACATTATTGTTTAAAATGAATTAAATCTCCACCATCAACATTAATTATTCATTACTAAATGTAAAATGTAATTCATATAAATGTTTTTATTATATTTTTCAGAATCCAGAGGACAGATCACTGTGACTCAGACACCTGCAGTGTTAGCTGTTCTCCCAGAACAGAGAGTCTCTCTCAACTGTAAAACTAGCAGTGCTGTGTACAGTGACAGAAATGGGAACTATCTAGCCTGGTACCAACAGAAACCTGGAGGAGCTCCTAAACTCCTTATATACTTGGCTACAACACCTCAGTCTGGGATTCCATCTAGATTCAGTGGCAGTGGATCTGGGAGTGACTTCACTCTGACCATCAGTAAAGTCCAGGCTGAAGATGCAGGAGATTACTACTGTAAGAGTTGGCACTATCCCAACAGTGTCTGGGTGTTCACACAGTGATTCAGAGCCGTACAATAACCGCCGTACAATAACCTCCCTCAGTCAGACTGCACAGTGACTGTACTGCTACAGCTGGGACCTACTGCAGGTGCTGAGGGGGAAGAAACAGTGATATGGTCACTAGATGAGGTCAACTGTGACATGTGACAATATGGTTAGAAAGCAATCATTCAGATCACATGACCATCATCATCATCATCATTATTATGGTTATGACTTATAGTATTTGTTATGGCCTGAACATGTATATACAAGTTATTTGATGTTTTGAAACACAATGCCTGTCCATATGCAAAGCAAGATCTACTGAAGTAAAACAAAAGGTGTTCTGACATTAACATTACTTCAAAGTTACAATCACTTCAGCCCCCCAAAACAAGTCCTCATATGGACCTCAATCAAATGTCTGATTTAAATGGATATGACCTTCTAACATAATATTAACTATTTTGATACATGATGCTGGACTCCATCACGAGACAACAATAGACACTACATACACTATCTACCAGGTTTGGGGTCAATCATGAATAGATGGCGCCGACCGAGATGGCAGCTTCGCGACTAGCCCTTAGGAAACTCTGCAGTATTTTGTTTGTTTATGTACTATTTTTTACGTTATTAGCTCAGGAATTGTTTTGTATCATTATATACAGCCGGGAATAACTATTGGATATTAGAGCGTGGGTAACTCACCTGAACCACCAGCATTACGACAAGGATTACGCCTTCCCTGGAGCAGATCCTTTGTTCGCTCTCCCCAGAGAAATTGAACTTATTCCAGATGCCGACCCAAAACAACGCCAGCGGAGGAGAGGTACTCTGGGCGGCCTTCTGGTCCGACTCAGGAAGCGCTCACCCACCCACCGCTATCAAGAATTTTACTCGCTAATGTCCAATCTCTGGATAATAAGGTTGATGAGCTTAGTGCGAGAGTTTCTTTACAGCGAGACACCAGAGATTGTAACATACTCTGCTTCACTGAAACATAGCTTTCTGGAGATGTTTTGTTGGACTCCTTAAAGCCAGTTGGGTTCTCAGTACATCGTGCCAAAAGGTATAAACATCTCTCAGGGAAGCCGAATGGTGGAGGAATATGTTTTATGATTAACGATGGATGGTGTCACTGTGATAACATACAGGAACTCAAGTCCTTCTGTTCTCACAATCAAGTGCCGACCGTTCTACCTCCTGAGGGAATTGTACCCACTGTAACTATTAAAACATACCCCAACCAGAAACCATGAAAAGATTTTCCTCCGCAATGCAATCAAGCAGGCTAAATGTCGGAATAGGGATAAAGTTGACAAGAGACGCATGTAGCAGGGTCTACAGACAATCACTGATTATAAAAGGAAAACCAGCCACGTCGCGGACACCGACGTCTTGCTTCCGGACAAGCTAAACACATTCTTCGCTCGCTTTGAGGATAATACAGTGCCACCGTCACGGCCCGCTACCAAGGACAGTGGAATCTCCTTCTCAGTGGCCCGACGTGAGTAAGACATTTAAGCGTGTTAACCCTCGCAAGGCTGCTGGCCCAGACGGTATCCCTAGCCGTGTCCTCAAAGCATGCGCAGACCAACTGGCTGTTGTGTTTACAGAGATATTAAATCTCTCCCTATCCCTGTTTGTTGTCCCAACATGCTTCAAGATGGCCACCATTGTCCCTGTACCTGAGAAAGTAAAGGTAACTGAACTAAATGACTATTGCCGCGTAGCACTCACCTCTGTCATCATGAAGTGCTTTGAGAGACTAGTCAAGGATCATATTACCTCCACCTTACCTGCCACCCTAGACACCCTTCAATTTGCTTACCGTCCTTATCACATCTGGATAAGAGACAAACCTATGTAAGAATGCTGTTCATTGACTATAGCTCAGCATTCAACACCATAGTACCCTCCAAGCTCATCATCAAGCTCGAGGCCCTGGGTCTGAACCCCGCCCTGTGCAACTGGGTCCTGGACTTCCTGAAGGGTCGCCCCCAGGTGGTGAAGATAGGAAAGGAAACAACACCTCCTCCTTGCTGATCATCATCACTGCAGCCCCACAAGAGTGCGTGCTCAGCCACCTCCTGTACTCACTGTTCACCCATGACTGTCCATGACTGTTCACCCAACTCAATCATCAAGTTTGCATATGACACAACAGTAGTAGGCTTGATTACCAACAATGATGAGACAGCCTACAGGGAGGAGGTCAGGTCTCTTGGAGTGTGGTGCCAGGAAAATAACCTCTCACTCAACGTCAACAAAACTAAGGAGATGATTGTGGACTTCAGGAAACGGCAGAGGCAGCTCCCCCCGATCCACACTGATGGGACCGCAGTGGAGAAGGTGGAAAGTTTCAAGTTCCTCGGCGTGCACATCACACACAAACTGAAATTGTCCACCCACACAGACAGTTTGGTGAAGAAGGCGCGACAGTGCCTAAAACCCTCACAAACTTCTACAGATGCACAATTGAGAGCATCCTGTCGAGCTGCATCACCGCCTGGTACGGCAAATGCACCGCCCATAACCGCAAAGCTCTTCAGAGAGTGGTGCGGTCTGCTCAACGTATTTCTCGGGGCAAACTTCCTGCCCTCCTGGACAACTACAGCACCCAATGCCACAGGAAGGCCAAAAAGATCATCAAAGACATCAACCACTCGAGCCACTGCCTGTTCAACCCGTTATCATCCAGAAGGCGAGGTCAGTACAAGTGCATCAAAGCTGGGACCGAGAGACTGAAAAACAGCTTCTATCTCAAGGCCATCAGACTGCTAAACAGCCATCACTAACTCACTAGAGGCGGCTGCCTATAGACATTGATTAGAAATCACTGGACACTTTAAGGAATAGAACATTAGCCACTTTAATAATGTATCCGTATCTGCATCACCCATCTCATATGTACTATTGTACTCTATACTACGCCAATGACTGCTAACAGCCATCTCTAGCACATCAGAGACTGCTGCCAATATAGATTAGAAATCACCGGCCACTTTAAGGAAATTATACACTAGTCACTTTAATAATGTTTCCGTATCTTGCACTACTCATCTCATATGTATAAACTGTACGGTATACTATTCTTCGGTATCTTAGTCACTTAATCGTGTTTACGTACTGCATCAACAATCTCTTATGTGTATACTGTATACTATAAAGCTTACAATGCCACTGTATCTCTGTCCAATGCCACCCTGTCATATATGTATATATTCTCAATCCATTCCTTACTTAGATTTATGTGTATTTGGGTATATGTTGTGAAACTGTTAGATATTACCTGTTAGATATTGCTGCACTGTCAGAGCTAGAAGCACAAGCATTTCGCTACACCCGCAATAACATCTGCTAACCACGTGTATATGACCAATGCATTTGATTTGACTTTGATTTGAATTGATTCTTACATTTAATTTCAGGAAGTACACCAAAACTCAGATTCCAGTTCTCTTCCATGCTTTTCAATAAGGAACATTTGGAATTTGAATTGGAGTTTAGGTTTGAGTTGACTGGAATTTAAATAGAATTGACCCCAACCCTGCTATCTACACTAAACTATTTATCTACACTACACTATCTATCTACACTACACTATATATACTATCATATCTACACTATATATACTATCATATCTACACTATCTATACTATAATATCTACACTACACTATCTATATTATACTATCTACACTGTCTTCCCTACACTACACTATCTGTATACACTATCTACACTACACTATCTATCTTCACTACACTATACTGTACTATCTACACTATCTACACTACACTTTATATCTTTCCTATACTATCTACACTACACTATAACTACACTACACTATCTATCCTATACTATCTACACTACACTATATATACACTACACTATCTATCTACAGTACACTAACGCTACTATAATATCTATACTACACTATCTATCCTATACTATCTACACCCCACTATCCATCTACACTACACTATCTATACTATTCTATCTACACTACACTATCTATCTACATTATTTACAGTACACTATATCTACTTTAATATCAACACTACACTATGTATTTATACTACGCTATCTATACTATACTATCTACACTACACTATCTATCTACACTACACTATCTACACTATCGTCATACACTACACTAGACTATCTATACTATCTACATTAGACTATATATACTATATTATCAACATATACTATCTACACTACACTATCTATACTATACCATCTACACTACACTTTCTTCCTACACTACAATATATATCTACACTAGACTATCTATACTATACTATCTACACTACACTATCTATACTATACTAACTACACTACACTATTTATTCTTTACTATCTACACTACACTATCTATCTACACTACACTATCTATACTATACTAACTACACTACACTATCTATACTCTACTATCTACACTACACTATCTATCTACACTACACTATCTATACTATCTACATGATCTACACTACACTATCTATACAATACTATATATCTACACTGCACTATTTACATACACTATCCACACTATCTTCACTACACTATCTTCATACACTATCTACATACAACATACTGTATACAGTCGTATGCAAAAGTTTGGCCACCCCTCTGAGGCTGCATAATAATTAACTCTGTCGTGACAGAAAATGATCACAGTGGCATGCCATTCCTTTTCTAATAAAAGCCGAGTACTGGGGTATTGTCCAGACAAAGATTTTTAGTGTAGCAATATTAAGTTGTATGAAATTAAATCAGATGTGAAAAATAGAATATGCAAAAATTTGGGCACCCTTGTCATTCTGTTGATTTGAATACCTGTAACTACTTAGCACTGATTAATTGGAACACACAATTGGTTTGGTGAGCTCATTAAGCCTTGAACTTCATAGACAAGTGCATCCAATCATGAGAAAAGGTATTTAAGGTTGCCAATTGCAAGTTGTTGTTCTCTTTGACTCTCCTCTGAAGAGTGGCAAAATGGGGGCCTCAAAACAACTCTGAAATGACCTGAAAACAAAGATTGTTCAACATTATGGTGTAGGGGAAGGCTACAAAAAGCTATCGCAGAGATGTACGCTGTCAGTGTCCACTGTGAGGAACATAGTGAGGAAATGGAAGACCACAGGCACAGTTCTTGTTAAGGCCAGAAGTGGCAGGCCAAGTAAAATATCGGAAAGGTGAAGGATGGTGAGAACGGTCAAAAACAGCCCACAGACCTACAACATCATCTTGCTGCAGATGGTGTCATTGTGCATCGTTCAACAATTCAGCGCACTTTGCACAAGGAGAAGCTGTACGGGAGAGTGATGCGGAAGAAGCCTTTTCTGCACACACGCCACAAGCGCACATTTGGACAAGCCAGCTTCATTTTGGAATAAGGTGCTGTGGACTGATGAAACAAAGATTGAGTTATTTGGTCATAACAAGAAAAACACTTGCTACCCACAGTAAAATTTGGTGGGGGTTCCATCATGCTGTGGGGCTGTGTGGCCAGTGCCGGTACTGGGAATCTTGTTAAAGTTGAGGGTCGCATGGATTCCACTCAATATCAGCAGATTCTTGGGAATGATGTTGAAGAATCAGTCACAAAGTTGAAGTTACGCCGGGGCTGGATATTTCAACAAGACAACGACCCAAAACACTGCTCAAAATCTACCCGGGCATTTATGCAGAGGAACAAGTACAATGTTCTGGAATGGCCATCCCAGTCCCCAGACCTGAATATCATTGAGAATCTGAGGGATGATTTGAAGCGGGCTGTCCATGCTCGGCAACCATCAAACCTAACTGAACTGGAGATGTTTCGTAAGGAGGAATGGTCCAAAATACCTTCATCCAGAATCCAGACACTCGTTAGAGGCAATAGGAAGCGTCTAGAGGCTGTTATTTTAGCAAAAGGAGGCTCTACTAAATATTGATGTGATTTTTCTGTTGGGGTGCCCAAATTTATGCACCTGTCTAATTTCGTTTTGATGCATATTGCACATTTTCTGTTAATCCAATAAACCTCATTTCACTACTGAAATATTACTGTGTCGAACAGTTATTTGATAGATCAAAATGAAATTGCTGATCCAAACACCCAATTATTTATAAATGGAAATCATGGAAATTGTCAGGGGTGCCCAAACTTTTGCATACGACTGTATACTACACTATGTATCTACACTACACTACATAGACTATGGTAGTAGATAAAGTATAATATATTTTTTTTCTGTCATTAATTACATGATGTCATATCTGTTATGTCTCCCTCCCTGAATCCACCATAAAGGTTAAAACCAGTCCACTCTCTCACATCTGGCCCAGTCAAGGGTGTTTCAGGAAGTGAAACTGTTCAACTGCTAGACTGATATCTGTGGGAGTGAAACTGTGATTTACATAGACAGGGCTGGGTGGTTCTGCTTGTCCCAGAATAGAGCAGCACTGTCACTATAACGGCACAAGGCGAGACCAAGATGCAGACACAGGAGGCAGATGGTTTGAGTTCTGATATTTATTATAACACAAGGGGTAGGCAAAAGGCAGGCGAGAGTTTGGAAACCAGGTCAGAGTCCAAACGGTTCAGGGCGGCAGGCAGGCTCGAGGTCGGGACAGGAAAGGGTCAGAACTAGGTCAGAGTCCAAACAGTACAGGGCAGCAGGCAGGCTCGAGGTCAGGGCACGAAGAATAGTCAGGACAGGTAAGGGTCAGAACCAGGAGGACTAGGAAATAACAAACTGGGGGGGGGAGCTAGGAGAAAAACCGCTGGTTGAGACAGAAAGACAGGTATTAATACACAGGGGATAATGAGCGACACCTGGAGGGGGTGGAGACAAGCACAAGGACAGGTGAGACAGATCAGGGCGTGACAGTCACCAGATGTTCACTCTGTCCCCAGGGGGTTGGAGGTAGAGAAGACTATGACTATCTTGAAGATGTGATTCTTGTAAGATTATGTGTAAAACTTTTTAGATAAATGCAGGTGTGATCAAATTCTTGAGAGTCCAAGATATTGATCAGAAGTCAAACTATTAAAACAGACAACAAAAAGATTTGTTCCAAAAGGAAATCTTTATTTTCATCTATTAATCAAATCATCGAAGCACACGTTTCTACAGTATCTAACATCAATAAAACAGAACACATCACTTCTAACACTGATACAACCTCTAGTCTACAGAGAGGATTGATACATGAACTCAAGCAAAGCCAACTGTTAGACTTCATGTCAGTAATCAATAAGACAGAACATCTGATCTCAGAACAGAGTCAAAGCAGAGGAACCAGCAGCCTCTCTCCACAGGGGTGTGTGACTGAAGGGTCCTACCCAGAACAGTCAGCCCTCCTCAGGGTCTTGATGACTGGATTCTGGGATTTCTGCTGGGCTTCACAGGTCACCTCTTCTGCATTGTTCCACTCCTGGGCAGTGAGAGTCAGGGTGCTGCTCCAGCTGTACAGGCCGTCCTTCTCCAGGACCCCGGAACTGGCCTCATGATTCCTGCTGGTCCCATCCACTTTCCAGCTCATGGTCCAGTCTGAGGGGAAGCCCTTGTTGGCCAGACACATCAGTGTAACTTTTTTTATACTGGACAGCTCCTCACTATAGGGGGGCAGGACGGTGAGGGTCGGGACACTGTTACCTGGAACAAAGACAACACATCAACTAAGTAACTACATCAAGTACAGCTACAGTAAGATATTATCTTCAGCAAAGGACACATCAAAATAAAGTGATTTGGAAATGACCTCTATATATGAATATAAAAGTTAGATTGTTTTAAAGAAACAATATGATACAAAAAAGAAATATGATACAATAAAGATTTATGAACCAAACAAGTGTAAAGTGCTCAAATAATTAGAGTTACTAGTCATACGGTGTCAGTTATACATGTCATACAGATATTATTTAGGAATGGATCTGATCAGAATATTCTACTCATATTCATAGTATTTTCATCACATATCAACCATGTTAGATCATGAAGTCGGTTACAACCATGAGACCTTTTGTCTTCACACTAACAGTGAAGTCTACCTTGAACACAATGCAATAATGATTAATACTATATACAATACTATCATTATACCAGAATTAGGAGTGATATTTTGCAATTATACAAATCAGACATACAAAAAAAACTACAATTTATCATTTTGATTCAATAAATATTTATTTGTAAGAAGGCTAAGTCAAAAGTAATAGAAAAAAACGACACAAGTATTGGTTGTTTTGTAAAATCGTAAAATCGCTATATTTTCATAGAGACATGTCACTACCCGGCTACCACCCGGTTACTCAACCCTGCACCTTAGAGGCTGCTGCCCTACGTACATAGACATGGAACACTGGTCACTTTAATAATGAAACACTGGTCACTATAATAATGTTTACATACAGTTTTACCCATTTCATATGTATATACTGTATTCTAGTCAAGACCATCCTATTCATCTATTGCTGTACTATTCTACCATACATATTATTCAGATATATTATATATTTTATCCACATTCTCTCCATAATGTCTATATATCCCATCACATACATACATACAGTCGTGGTAAAAAGTTTTGGTCTCCACAAAGTTTGCTGCTTCAGTGTTCTTAGATCTTTATGTCAGTAGTTACTATGGTACACTGAAGTATAATTACAAGTATTCCATAAGTATCAAAGGCTTTCATTGACAATGACATTCAGTTTATGCAAAGAGTCAATATTTGCCGTGTTGACCCATCTTTTTCAAGACCTCTAAAATACACCCTGGCATGCTCTTGCATAATCAATGCTTGGAGTTTGTCAGAAGTTGTGGGTTTTTGTTTGTCCACTCGCCTCTTGAGGATCGACCACAAGTTCTCAATGGGATTAAGGTCTGGGGAGTTTCCTGGCCATGGACCCAAAATGTCGATGTTTTGTTCCCCGAGCCACTTAGTTATCACTTTTGCCTTATGGCAAGGTGCTCCATCATGCTGGAAAAGGCATTGGTCATCACCAAACTGTTCTTGGATGGTTGGGAGAAGTTGTTCTCGGAAGATGTGTTGGTACCATTCTTTATTCATGGATGTGTTTTTAGGCAAAATTGTGAGTGAGCCCACTCCCTTGGCTCTGAAGCAACCCCATGCTTTACTGTTGGCATTACATTATTAGTGGCTCTTTATTATATACTGAACAAAACAGAAGGACAGGCCCGGCCACCACATAGGCCTACACGCTAGAGTACATAGTTGTTTGTCATGGAGCGTTCGTAGTTTCGGCGTTGGCATCATGGGATTCCGATGCGGTAGTCGTGGCCTCAGCGGATTTGTCGTCGCAGGCCACGTCTGGAGAGGCTGGAGAAAGCTTCATCAGTAATGTCATCATACTGGAAACCATTGGTACGCACTCACACGTCGTTCAGCTCTCCATCCCCAGCAGGGTTGTTCAGTTCGGCTCTTCCCGAGCAGGGTCACACTCATCCAGTCTCCTCTCCCCAGACGTCGCAGTAGTAATGGTGTGGCTAAGCAATCCCAAAACCACAAACACAGGCAGACAGTGTTCTTTAATATATTTTCTCAGTATTAAAAAGGGGGTTTACAGGATAAAAACAGGACAGGCCCGACCACCACTTAGGCCTGCACGCTAGAGTCCATAGTTGTTTGTCAGAAGTCCTGTCGTAGCAGACCATGTCTGGAGGGTGGAGAAGGTGTCATGAATCTCCTGAACACTGTCTGAGAGCAGGGGCAGCTCATTAACCACAATCCTCCTCAGGTGTGGGGGGTGTGGCTCAGACCAATTCAAAGGAAGTCAATCAAATAAGTAAATAAGAAAGAAACCAAAACACATCACACGATAGGAATAAATAAATATTAAAGCACTTCGATATAAATACATTCTAAATAAAGCACACGTGAGGGAAAAGAACTAACTAGAACCATAGGCACAGGTGACATCTACACTTTATACACAATCTACATTAAGTATAATATCCATGTTATCGTTCATTAATTAGATGACGCCATACCTATTGTTTCTCCCTCCCTGAATCAAACATAGAGGTTAAAACCAGTCACTCTCTCACATCTGGCCCAGTCCAGGGTGTTTCATTAAGTGAAACTGTTCAACTGCTAGACTGATGGAAACTGTGATTTACATAGACAGGGCTGGGTGGTTCTGCTTGTCCCAGAATAGAGCAGCACTGTCACCAGATGTTCACTCTGTCCCCGTGAGGTTGGAGGTAGAGAAGACTCTATGACTATCTTGAAGATGTGTTACTTTTAATATTATGTGGAAAACTTTTAAAACAAGTTTAGCTAAATGCAGGTGTGATCACATTGATGAGAGTCCAAGATATCAATCAAATGTTCAATATTAGCTTACTGTCTTTATCAGTCTATAAGTCAAGCAGGTCAAAAACTGTTGCAAGAAAGCTGAAAAAGGAGTAACATCTACTGCATGTGTCTGGACCCCTTGTAGTATTTTGTGTTAATATGAACCCCCCCCCAGCCCTAACCAACAATAAAACAGGTGTAGACCTTACAGTGAAATGCTTATTTACAAGCCCTAACCAACAATACAACAGGTGTAGACCTTACGGTGAAAATGATGTCATAGCTTTAGAAGCTTCTGATAGGCTAATTTACATAATTTGAGTCAATTGGAGGTGTACCTGTGGATGTATTTCAAGGCCTACCTTCAAACTCACTGCCTGTTTGCTCGACATCATGGGAAAATCAAAAGAAATCAGCCAAGACCTCCGAAAAAAAAGTATAGACCTCCACAAGTCTGGTTCATCCTTGGGAGCAATTTCCAAACGCCTTTTCATGCAGGTCTGTATATACATACTCATGTACAGTTGTTATATCATATCACGTGCAATATTGCTAGTAATTCTTGGACCTAACCTACGTAGGCATTCACTCAGGAATGCATATTATTATCCTGTCAGTTGCACCTTTTCTCATTGCTTTTAGTATATCGATTGTGCAATACGTGCAGTTGTCTGTAATTAAACCCTGCGCACTAAGGACTGTATTTTAAGGGAATTACTATTATTACCCCAAATGATATCATACACACATTTAGCTATTAAAGTATCTCTTCCTGTCATTTACCTGTACAGTTTGTGTAACCATGCAAGTATTCACTTATCTGTAAATATAAATGTATACTTGCCTGTACAGCTAATTTAACCATGCAAAATGTTCACTTACCTGTTCATTTAGCCAGTCTGTCTATTAAGTAAACTATTATTACCCTCGCTCATATAATATGCATTTTTAGTTACTGAAGTATTTCTCTGTATAGTATAGCTAACCATCCAACATCCACCAATGTATAGTGTACATATTCAGCCAACCACCCATACTATGCAATTTCTTTTTATAGCATTTTTCTTTTTTGCACTCCAGATATCTTGTATTTCTATACTTTTTCATACTGCCGCTCTATAGATACACGGTACGTGATACGTCTTTTGTGTACTTTCATTGTGGCATTTTGCACCTGCCCTGTGTTTTGTTGTAGCTGCTTGACAATGAAATTTCCCCCCCGGGGGATCAATAAAGTATCTATCTATCTATCTATCTATCTATCTATCTATCTATCTATCTATCTATCTATCTATCTATCTATCTATCTATCTATCTATCTATCTATCTATCTATCTATCTATCTATCTATCTATCGTACCACAATCATCTGTACAAACAATAGTACGCAGTATATACACCATGGGACCACTCAGCCGTCATACCGCTCAGCAAGGTGACGCGTTCTGTCTCCTAGAGATGAACGTACTTTGGTGTGAAAAGTGCACCTTCAATAACAGAACAACAGCAAAGGACCTTGTGAAGATGCTGGAGGAAACGGGTACAATACTATCTATATCCACAGTAAAACTAGTCTTATATCGACAACCTGAAAGGCCGCTCAACAAGGAAGAAGGCACTGCTCCAAAACAGCCATAAGAAAAGACAGACTACGGTTTGCAACTACCATGGGGACAACAATCTTACTTTTTGGAGAAATGTCCTCTGGTCTGATGAAACAAAATTAGAACTGTTTGGCCATAATGACCATCGTTATGTTTGGAGGAAAAAGCGGGAGGCTAGCAAGCCAAAGAACACCATCCTAACCGTGAAGCACAGGGGTGGCAGAATTATGTTGTGGAGGAGGAACAGGTGCACTTCACAAAATAGATGGCATCATGAGGAAGGAAAATTTGGTTGATATATTGAAGCAACATCTCAAGACATCAGTCAAGGTATTGGAGTGGCCATCACAAAGCCCTGACCTCAATCCTATAGAACATTTGTGGGCAGAGTTGAAAAAGCGTGTGCAAGCAAGGAGGCCTACAAACCTGACTCAGTTACACGAGTTATGTCAGGAGGAATGGGCCAAAATTCACCCAACTTATTTAAAGGCAATGCTACCAAACACTAATTGAGTGTATGTGAACTTCTGACCCATTGGGAATGTGATGAAAGAATTAAAAGCTGAAACAAATAATTCTCTCTACTATTATTCTGACATTTCACATTCTTAAAATAAAGTGGTGATCCTAACTGACCTAAGACAGGGAATTTTTACTAGAATTAAATGTCAGGAATTGTGAAAACCTGAGTTTAAATGTATTTGGCTAAGGTGTATGTAAACTTCCGAATTCAACTGTATGTGCCGTTGGGAAGATTAACTATAACGCTATCTGAAGAAGAAAAAGAAAATACGAATGGTCAACTGTGCCTGTAAATTGATTTAGGGTTTTCTGTGTTTGCAAGGAGTGTTTGTTTATGCCCATTCTAGCTTATTAGAATCCATTCCCCTGGCATTTCACATAGATTCTGACCATGTTACGTTGTTGAATGTAATAATTCTCCCTGTTGCAAATGTACACTATTTCTCATCTTAAGGAATCAGTGATATTTGAACACAGGAATCTATTAGTAAGTTATGGTATTTGGGCCTATTTTTACATAGTATTGTTTTTTTTATTTAACCTTTATTTAAACTAGTCAAGTCAGTTAAGAACAAATTATTATTTACAATGACAGCCTACCTACAGTGTGCCCCTGGAGCAAAATTGCCTTGCACACTTCGACAGGTTTATTTTCCCACCACCCTTGCAAGTTTGGGGATTCGATCCAGCAACCTGTCGGTTACTGGCCCAACGTGCTGGCCACTAGGCTACTTGCCGCCCTCACCTCTATGAACCGCTATCGATGGAACCGACGCCATATGTGAGTTTCCTGCCCCGCTGCTTTCAGGAGTGTTGGCTGCTGTTCTTTTGTCAAAGATGCAAAGGCTTGCATTGCAGCATTTCCTCTGAATGCAGCGGTTGCAGTAGGCTCCAGTACTACCCTACACTCATTCTTCCAATGACCAACGGTCATCTCACTGTTTCCTTGTCTTACCTTGGCCATGGAAACCACTGTTAGTGACTTCCACTGTGGCGGTATTAGATTATACTCTAAATGCCTCCTGCTCTATTTCATCCCAATTAAAATGTTGGTCCACTATGTTGGTTTCAAACCTGCCATCAAAGCAGACGTACACATTCTATCAATGTTCTGTACTCATTTTGGGTTTTATCGGATTGTCTTTTTTGTTGACAGAACGCTGACATCAAACCGCTGGTGTATTCAGCTTTTTATCTTTTTTATTTTATGTAATTGTGCCAACTCACAATAGCATCTCTGAATTCTTTAATTGATTGAAATTTTCGCTCAGCAGGGAAATGCGGACCAATTTGATCCAGTTTGCAAAACATTTTCCATATTCGGGCCGAATTGGTAGAATGCTCGTGTGCCTCTTTCAGCGCCTCTATGGCTTTATTAAACGGTTCTTCCTCTAGCCCCCTCTCATCATACCCCTTTTCCACCAAAGCATTTTGAGAGCCGGTTCGTCGGGGGCTGGGTTATTGTGACCAACAACACGACGGGAAAGGTTGTGACCGCCGTTGCTAAAAACACAGCGCTAGTAGAAAGATAGTACAACGATTGAAGAAAGATGGATTCGCAAAGCCAGGAGAAACATTTGCAGAAAGACGATGTAGTCCGCCATTGTAATTGTTATGATTGAAGTTGGCGCACTTATCTGTAAATATAACTGTATATTTACCTGTACAGCTAATTTAACCATGCAAAATGATTACCCTCGCTCATATCATATGCATTTTTAGCTACTGAAATATTTCTCTGCCATCGACCTGTATAGTATAGTTAACCATCCAACATCCACCAATGTATAGTGTACATATTCAGCCAACTACCCATACTATGCAATGTCTTTTTATAGCTTTTTTTTGCACTCCAGACTTCTTGTATTTCTATACTTTTTCATACTGCCGCTCTATGTATCATGTACCGTGTATCTGTCTTTTGTGTACTTTTGTTGTGGCATTTTGCACCTGCCCTGTGTTTTGTTGTTGTAGCTGCTTGACAAAGAAATTTCCCCCTCTGGGATCAATAAAGTATCTATCTATCTATTTCTGAGAAAGCTAAGACTTATGGCGACGTACACAGTGACGTAACGACGTCGTTCGCTGGGCTCTCTAGTCAGTGGAAAAACAAACAGGTTCTGAGAAGGTTCGCAAGTTGAACCAGCACCAGTTCCGAACCAGTTCTTTTTTGGTGGAAACTAGGTATTACAGGGAGAATCGGGGCCTGGGGGACGACATTTCAATAGTTATTATTCCGACGCTTCTCCCGAGGGTGTTCAGAGTGTTTAGGTTTTCTACCCCACGGCTCTAATGTACGTCTTCTATTAACAATTTTACAAGGAAGCAATACCCACTTCCCCGGAGAGTAATTATGGTATTTGTGCCTATTAATTGGTCACAACACCTGATACCTTGTTTTAGAACCAATACTGAAGCGTCTGCCAATTTACTACTGGAGAATACGGGTGACCTAATGTAATAATTATTATTCACAGTTGTCTTCCTATTTCCATATACTCTGTCACAGTTCCCCTCCCAATATGGCATAAACCATCCTCTCTCCTTATTGCTACTGTTAATACACACAACCCATCTATCTACAACAAGGTTCAAATCTGTTATCTTCTGAAACAGACTTCCTGACAGACCATGATGCTGTTAGATTAGTAACCAATACAAGCCCTCTAACACATCACTGTACCTTATGTCAGTTAGCAGGATGGCCATCTTTAACTTTGAGGTCACAGACTCACTAGTACGTTTGTCTATGAGGACATCTTGGGGCCACTGGCAATATATCTAAGAACTTTACTCACCCTACAGAGTCATAGACATTACTGTGTGAGTTCTCATAATTGTATGTTATAGAACGTTCCCAACATAAGAGTTTGGTAAGAGTCATTTTAGATGTGTTGCCCCATCATCTTGGAACACTTTGGAAAAGGACTTAAAATTAGATCATCTTCGGCCAGTTGTTCAAAACATTTAATCTGGATCAAAATGATCCGGATTTGGAAATCCCATTTTTTCCTATTCAGGATCAGGTAATCCGTCTTACTTTTATTCTGGTTTTTCAAAGCAACATTGGACTGGATCACCCTGATCCAGATACACAGTTTTCAAGATTACCAAATCCGGATTACCAGTGCTCTAAATGGGACAACATATCACAATGTGGGCTACCAGCTATGTAAAGAACAGGTAGAAGAGCCAACATGGGGTCACTGTGTTTCTTATTTTGAGACAAAAATAACAAACATCCACTTCCATTCATAATTTCTTTTATGACCCCTCATCTGAGCCACAACAAATAAAAAACAAATATACATTAACAAATACATTAACAATACACCACTGAACACCACTGAAGAACTGTATGCTCGCTTTCGCTTTGGGAATGCTGATATTAAGTACATTGCAGACCTTGTCAGGCCAAAACTTCAACGGAGAACCCGAAGGATTCACAGTCTGTCTATGGAAGAACAGGTCCTCATTTGTCTGTGCTTCTATGCATCTGGGACTTTCTACCAAGTTGTTGGTGACAATATAGGAGTGGACAAATCAACTGTGAGTGATGTAGTGAAAGCTGTGTCAATTGCATTGGCCAGCCTGGTCAATCAGTTTGTTTCACTTCCAAAGGATGTCCAGATTGCCCAGACCAAGCACAAGTTTTTTCTTTTGGGGAACATGCCCAATACTATTGGGGTTATTGACTGCACTCATGTTCATATCCAAGCACCTCAAGAGAGGGATTGGGAGTACATCAACCAAAAGGGGAGGCGCAGCATCAACATCCAACTTGTGGACGATGCTGACCTCATCATCACAGACTGTGTCGTGAAGTGGCCTGGGTCTGTTCATGATGCACGTATCCTGAGAGAGAGTGCTTTATACAGAGAGCTCCAAACCAAACGACCGGCTGGCGTAATATTAGGAGACAGTGCCTGTCCACTCCTACCATGGCTGATGACCCCTTTTCTTGCAGCAACCACACCTGCGCAGGCACGCTTCAACACTGCTCATTGCAAAACAAGATGTGCAATTGAGCGTTTAAATGGAATTCTGAAGAGACGCTTTGCATGCCTTAACTACTTGCGAGTGGAACCACAGGGAATCATGCAACATAATACTTGCGTGTATCGTCCTGCACAACATCGCTACCAGGCGCAATGTCCCTCTCTGTGATGTTTATGATGCACCTGAGCCTGTTGAAGAACCAGACCAACCTCCGTTCTGTCAGAATGAGGGACTGACTGGACGTATAGTAAGGGATGCAATTGTTAGACATTATTTTTGACAGGCTCATCTCTGATTATTGTTTCTTTGAAATTAATATACAGTGATGAATGAGTATATTTTTGTTTGTTATTGAAATCTGTTTGGGGGATTATTTCATGGGGACAAGATCATTTTTTATTGTATTGTATTTTTACTTTACTATACTGAATAGCTTAATTGGTAGCCTATGTCTACTTTATCTACTTTATCACTGTTACAACGGTTACACAAGTCAAGTGAAAAATATAAATAAAAGTATATACACTAAATGATACAAATGTATTATTTGACCAATTTTCAAGTTTTACTACATTGTCTTCCTGGAATCCACCTTGAACTCCTCCCCCTGTTGGGATCAGGATAATCCTGTATTTTTATGATATTATGATATTTCTCTAAAACAGGCTATAGGCTACATGTGAACCACCAAGTCAGAACATTGTCTTCCTGGAATCCACCTTGAACTCCTCCCCCTGTTGGGATCAGGATAATCCTGTATTTTTATGATATTATGATATTTCTGGAACGCTGGTTAGTCATGTCAACTTTGAATATGTTTAGAAAGCATCATTCTGATCATATCTTCCCCATCATCATCGGAAAGTGTACTTATAAAAGTTATAAAGGGGAATATAATCAGACAATGAAAGCTTTTACAAATGTCAATTATGATATTTCTCTAAAACAGGCTATAGGCTACATGTGAACCACCAAGTCAGAACAGTAGGACACAGTGTCCCTATGACTGACAGAACCTTGAGCCAATTAGGGTGCAACTAGAGAACATTATCAACCCCTAGGCTCCGTATTTTTCCCGCTGGCTGCCCCACCACCACAGAAAGCACTGAGCTGAAACACCTGCATTCTGGAGCTGCCTTACTCAAGAAAGCAAAAATAGACCATGTTTCTATGCAGCTTTATTAACTCAATTTCTATTTATTTTACATTGTTTGCAAACTGATATGTGACACGTATTAATGCCAAAATAACATGCAAAACAGGCAACAACAAAAAATATAACAATAGTGTGTGTGTGTGTGTGTGTGTGTGTGTGTGTGTGTGTGTGTGTGTGTGTGTGTGTGTGTGTGTATATATATCTAAACAAGTGTGGCTCTGCCCCACCTGCCCTGAATGACAGGTCACCACTGGATATGTGACAATATGGTTAGAAAGCAATCATTCAGTTCACATCATCATCATCATCATGGTTATGACTTATAGTATTTGTCATCATAGCCTGAAAGTGTAAATTAAAGTTATTTGATGTTTTGAAACACAATGCCTGTCCACATGCAAAGCAAGATCTACAGAGGTTAAACAAAAGGTGTTATGACCACAACATTACTTCAAAGTTACAATCACTTCAGGCCCCCAAACCAAGTCAGTTTCTGGGTGTTCACACAGCGATATAGAGCCATTCAAAAACCTCCTTCAATCAGACTGCACCGTGATTACACTGCTACAGCTGGGACCTTCTGCAGGTGCTGAAGGGGAGACGGTAACATGGAACACTGGTCAATAGAGGTCAACTGTGATAATATTGTCATGATGACCAAAAAATGTAAAACCCTTAACTCCTATAAAATACTGTATGTATAACTTTTCCCCCAAAGTATGTTATTATTTGTATATACTTATTTCGCCCATCCCCTCCCCACAATAGCCAAACTAGTCTAGTTCCTCAACTGACCAAGTATCGTTACTGTATCTGACCACTAGAGGGGAGCAGAAAATAGCTGGTACATGTCATAACATAACTGAGTTAACTTTGGTAGGTTCTTTTTTTATTTATTTTATTTCTTTTATTTAACCTTTATTTAACTGGGCAAGTCAGTTAAGAACAAATTATTATTTACAAAATACCTTATGCAGGGATGGGGGCTGGGAATAAAAATATTAATAAATTAAATAAAAAATATAGGACAAAAGACATATCACAACAGCAAAAAACAGGATACAAACATTATTGGGCACAGACAAAAGCACAAAGGGCAGGAAGGTAGAGACAACAATACATCATGCAAAGCAGCCACAACTGTCAGTAAGAGTGTCCATGATTGAGTCCTTGAATGAAGAGATTGAGATAAAACTGTCCAGTTTGAGTGTTTGTTGCAGCTCATTCCAGTCTCTAGCAGCAGCGACCTGAAAAGACGAGCGACCCAGGGATGTGTGTGCTTTGCGGACCTTTAACAGAATGTGACTGGCAGAACAAGTGTTGTATGTGGAGGATGAGGGCTGCAGTAGATATCTCAGATAGGGGGGAGTGAGGCCTAAGAGGGTTTTATAAATAAGCATCAACCAGTGTGTCTTGCGACAGGTATACAGAGATGACCAGTTTACAGAGGAGTATAGAGTGCAGTGATGTGTCCTATAAGGAGCATTGGTGGCAAATTGATGGCCGAATGGTAAAGAACATCTAGCCGCTCAAGAGCACCCTTACCTGCTGATCTATACATTATGTCTCCGGATGGGTAGGATGGTCATCTGAATTAGGGTTAGTTTGGCAGCTGGAGTGAAAGAAGAGCGATTACGATAGAGGAAACCAAGTCTAGGTTTAACTTTAGCCTGCAGCTGTGATATGTGCTGAGAGAAGGACAGTGTACCGTCCAGCCATACTTCCAAGTACTTGTATGATGTAAGCACCTCAAGCTCTACAGTCGTGGCCAAAAGTTTTGACAATGACACAAGTATTGGTCTCCACAATTGGACGACTGTTGACCATAGACCTCACGTTTTTAAACCTGCTCTTTTAAACTCTCATGCATTTTGCACTGTTTTATCTTCCATTCATTTATATGTTTTAAGTGGATACTGTCTCATGTGTATACTGTATGGATGCTGCTGTCTTGGCCAATGTGTAAATCTCAATGTGACTTCTCTGGTTAAATATAGGAGAAATAAATTAAATTATATATTAAGATGCAGAGAGGATGCTGGGTGTCATGTATTGCAATGATTGTCTAGAGAGTCCCAGTGTGTCTAATCAGAGACACAGGAGAGGAGGGAGGGAAGTCACTCAGGAACAGAGTAGCAGTCCTGCACAGTGGAGTCCCTCTTCATTCAGTGGCAGTCCAGTATTACAGTATTCAGTCCACACAGGTCACTGCACTAACACTACTCTCCCTGCATGCAGGGCCAGTCCTTGCCGGATCAAAAATCTGTCTGTGGACTTTGAAATCAAAGCCAGTATGGACACTTAATTTATTTAGATATACTGGTTGAAGTCAATAATACTGAGGTGACAATTGTAGGAGCAAGCTCATCAGATTGTAATGGACTCTCAGTTCTAATCTGATGGATCCTTAGTGGTCTAAGTTTACTGAATAATGGTGGATGGGGAGAAGACCAGAAGATTATTTGCATAGTGATGATGCTCTGCATAGACAGCACATGCTTCAGTGGTCTGGGAGTGTTTATATCCCTGTGAGTTTAACACTTCCTGACTGAGATCTGTCCTTCATGACAACAGAACCCATAACAACCATGACTTTTATCACCATCTTCATCTGGACACTTGCCCTCTGCTTCAAGGGTAAGTAGAATTCAGTTTTGTTTGTTTAATGAAAAGTAAATAATTTGAGTGAACTAAAAGGTTGTTAAGAACGTGTTATTAATGCATGGGGATATTTGTTTTCTCTGTTTCAGAATCCAGAGGACAGATCACTGTGACTCAGACTCCTGCAGTAAAAGCTGTCCCAGGACAGGCAGTCTCTCTGAACTGTAAAACCAGCAGTGATGTGTATCCTGACTGTAGGCGTTCGGGTAAACCATGTTTAGTCCGGTATCAACAGAAACCTGGAGAAACTCCTAAAGCACTGGTCTATGATGGAAGCATCCTCTTCTCTGGGACTCCATCTAGATTTAGTGGCAGTGGATCTGGGAGTGACTTCACTCTGACCATCAGTAAAGTCCAGGCTGAAGATGCAGGAGATTACTACTGTCAGAGTGTACACAGTGGTAATGTGTTCACACAGTGATTCAGAGCCGTACAAAAACCTCCCTCAGTCAGACTGCACAGTGACTGTACTGCTACAGCTGGGACCTACTGCAGGTGCTAAGGGGGAAGAAACAGTGATATGGAACGCTGGTTAGTCATGTCAACTTTGAATATGTTTAGAAAGCATCATTCTGATCATATCTTCCCCATCATCATCGGAAAGTGTACTTATAAAAGTTATAAAGGGGAATATAATCAGACAATGAAAGCTTTTACAAATGTCAATTATGATATTTCTCTAAAACAGGCTATAGGCTACATGTGAACCACCAAGTCAGAACAGTAGGACACAGTGTCCCTATGACTGACAGAACACTGAGCCAATTAGGGCGCAACTAGAGAACATTATCAACCCCTAGGCTCCGTATTTTTCCCGCTGGCTGCCCCACCACCACAGAAAGCACTGAGCTGAAACACCTGCATTCTGGAGCTGCCTTACTCAAGAAAGCAAAAATAGACCATGTTTTTATGCGGCTTTATTAACTCAATTTCTATTTATTTTACATTGTTTGCAAACTGATATGTGACACGTATTAATGCCAAAATAACATGCAAAACAGGCAAAAACAAAAAATATAACAATAGTGTGTGTGTGTGTGTATATATATCTAAACAAGTGTGGCTCTGCCCCACCTGCCCTGAATGACAGGTCACCACTGGATATGTGACAATATGGTTAGAAAGCAATCATTCAGTTCACATCATCATCATGGTTATGACTTATAGTATTTGTCATCATAGCCTGAAAGTGTAAATTAAAGTTATTTGATGTTTTGAAACACAATGCCTGTCCACATGCAAAGCAAGATCTACAGAGGTTAAACAAAAGGTGTTATGACCTCAACATTACTTCAAAGTTACAATCACTTCAGGCCCCCAAACCAAGTCAGTTTCTGGGTGTTCACACAGCGATATAGAGCCATTCAAAAACCTCCTTCAATCAGACTGCACCGTGATTACACTGCTACAGCTGGGACCTTCTGCAGGTGCTGAAGGGGAGACGGTAACATGGAACACTGGTCAATAGAGGAGGTCAACTGTGATAATATTGTCATGATGACCAAAACATGTAAAACCCTTAACTCCTATAAAATACTGCATGTATAACTTTTCCCCCAAAGTATGTTATTATTTGTATATACTTATTTCGCCCATCCCCTCCCCACAATAGCCAAACTAGTCTAGTTCCTCAAAACTGACCAAGTATCGTTACTGTATCTGACCACTAGAGGGGAGCAGAAAATAGCTGGTACATCTCATCACTCAGTAATGTTAACTTTGGTAGGTTAATTTTTATTTCTTTTATTTAACCTTTATTTAACCTTTATTTAACTGGGCAAGTCAGTTAAGAACAAATTATTATTTACAAAATACCTTATGCAGGGATGGGGGCTGGGAATAAAAATATTAATAAATTAAATAAAAATATAGGACAAAAGACATATCACAACAGGATACAAACATTATTGGGCACAGACAAAAGCACAAAGGGCAGGAAGGTAGAGACAACAATACATCATGCAAAGCAGCCACAACTGTCAGTAAGAGTGTCCATGATTGAGTCCTTGAATGAAGAGATTGAGATAAAACTGTCCAGTTTGAGTGTTTGTTGCAGCTCATTCCAGTCTCTAGCAGCAGCGAACTGAAAAGACGAGCGACCCAGGGATGTGTGTGCTTTGCGGACCTTTAACAGAATGTGACTGGCAGAACAAGTGTTGTATGTGGAGGATGAGGGCTGCAGTAGATATCTCAGATAGGGGGGAGTGAGGCCTAAGAGGGTTTTATAAATAAGCATCAACCAGTGTGTCTTGCGACAGGTATACAGAGATGACCAGTTTACAGAGGAGTATAGAGTGCAGTGATGTGTCCTATAAGGAGCATTGGTGGCAAATTGATGGCCGAATGGTAAAGGACATCTAGCCGCTATACATTATGTCTCCGGATGGGTAGGATGGTGATCTGAATTAGGGTTAGTTTGGCAGCTGGAGTGAAAGAAGAGCGATTACGATAGAGGAAACCAAGTCTAGGTTTAACTTTAGCCTGCAGCTTTGATATGTGCTGAGAGAAGGACAGTGTACCGTCCAGCCATACTTCCAAGTACTTGTATGATGTAAGCACCTCAAGCTCTACAGTCGTGGCCAAACGTTTTGACAATGACACAAGTATTGGTCTCCACAAAGTTTGCTGCTTCAGTGTTCTTCGATCTTTATGTCAGTTGTTACTATGGTACACTGAAGTATAATTACAAGTATTCCATAAGTGTCAAAGGCTTTCATTGACTATGACATTCAGTTTATACAAAGAGTCAATATTTGCGGTGTTGACCCTTCTTTTTCAAGACCTCTGCAATCCGCCCTGGCATGCTGTCAATTAACTTCTGGGTCACATCCTGACTGATGGCAGGCCATTCTTGCATAATCAATGCTTGGAGTTTGTTAGAAGTTGTGGGTTTTTGTTTGTCCACCCGCCTCTTGAGGATCGACCACAAGTTTTCAATGGGATTAAGGTCTGGGGAGTTTCCTGACCATGGACCCAAAATGTCGATGTTTTGTTCCCCGAACCACTTAGTTATCACTTTTGCCTTATGACAAGGTGCTCCATCATGCTGGAAAAGGCATTGGTCATCACCAAACTGTTCTTGGATGGTTGGGAGAAGTTGCTCTCGGAGGATGTGTTGGTACCATTCTTTATTCATGGCTGTGTTCTTAGGCAAAATTGTGAGTGAGCCCACTCCCTTGGCTGAGAAGCAACCCCACACATGAATGGTCTCAGGATGCGTTACTGTTGGCATGACACAGGACTCCGGACAAGGTGTTTTCCGGATGGCCCAAACAATCGGAAAGGGGATTCATCAGAGAAAATGACTCTACCCCAGTCCTCAGCAGTCCAATCCCTGTACCTTTTGCAGAATATCCCTGATGTTTTTCCTGGAGAGAAGTGGCTTCTTTGCTGCCCTTCTTGACACCAGGCCATCCTCAAAGTCTTTGCCTCACTGTGCGTGCAGATGCACTCACACCTGCCTGCTGCCATTCCTGAGCAAGATCTGCACTGGTGGTGCCCCGATCCCGCAGCTGAATCAACTTTAGGAGACGGTCCTGGCGCTTGCTGGACTTTCTTGGGTGCCCTGACGCCTTCTTAACAATTGAACCTCTCTCCTTAAAGTTCTTGATGATCCGATAAATGGTTGATTTAGGTGCAATCTTACCAGCAGCAATATCCTTGCCTGTGAAGCCCTTTTTCTGCAAAGCATTGATGACGGCACATGTTTCCTTGCAGGTAACCATGGTTGACAGAGGAAGAACAATGATTTAAATCATCCAGTCTGTTATTCTGACTCAATCAGCATGATAGAGTGATCTCCAGCCTTGTCCTCGTCAACACTCTCACCTGTGTTAATGAGACAATCACTGACATGATGATCCTTTTGTGGCGGGGCTGAAAATGCAGTGTAAATGTTTTGGAGGGATTGAGTTCATTTTCATGGCAAAGAGGGACTTTGCAATTAATTGCAATTCATCTGATCACTCTTCATGACATTCTGGAGTATATGCAAATTGCCATCATCAACACTGAGGCAGCAAACTTTGTGGAGACCAATACTTGTGTCATTCTCAAAACTTTTTACCACGACTATGTTCTTTAATTATGCACCATTGTTCTTCTGTATGTGTTTTTGTACAGAACTGATAATGGCATTTAACCAAAATGTATGCTTCTCTGAATACCACTTTTTTTACATATACGTTTTTGGACATTGCCGACATCATAGGTGTTGTACATGGAGCCTCTTTCTATCCTATTTAGAGTCCTGGTTTTAACATCTTGTAACTCATCATCTGGGTAAGATCAGAACTTGTTTAGTGCTCATTTCTTTGTAATTTTGTCAATGATATAATCCAATCTTTATAGAACTCCCATCCCGTAAATAATCCTATCAGAAAGATACTATGCCATCTATTTTAAAGGTGATTGCTGAATTTGGCCGTCTAAAAAGCCCCATGGGCTCATTACAATGAGAGTCAGGACCAGGGATTAAGATCTCATTTGAGACCACATTTTCTGATACAGTACCACTGATACTGTACCACTATTTGATTTGACATAATAGTTAAGTCACCTAAAATGTTCCCTTTTATTTTCAACATTGAGATCCCGGAACATGCTGTCCCCACAAGGGTGAGACTCTTCTTTGATGTACTCTAATATAATCATCTCACCCGATACCAACTCTTGGCAAAACTCACCAACTGCAGCCGTCTGCACAGTTTCCTCGAGCCGTAGGCTGTAAAAAGAAGATTGAAATAACTCCCAAAAAAGTTGATACTGTGAAAACCATGACTAAAGAGAGACTCAAGGCCACATCTATAGATTTTCCACTTAGTCTGCTCGGGGATTCGAAACCAGTAACATTTCAGCTACTGGCCCAATGCCCTTAACCACTAGGCTACCATGAGTAACAAAATGAATTGGTGCATTGCAACTTGAGTTTCGCCATCAGCTGGAAGAATGGCCCTTTTCTCCACCCCTTAGACTGACCATCAGATGCAGACCATTAGTCCAGTAAAATAAAATAACAAGCTAATTATTATGCTCACTCAGCCTCACAAGTAATACAACAAATTATATTATTACTAGTGTGATAGTAAACCAACATTTTTTTAAATGTAATTTCACAATGGTATGAGAAGAACAACAGTGGAAGGGCAATTCAAGCATAGCCAATATTATTACTAGTGTGATAATAAACCAACATTTTTTTCAATATAATTTCACAATGGTATGAGAAGAACAACAGTGGAAGGGCAATTCAAGCATAGCCAATATGCAGTTATGATAATGAATTGGGCCTATAGCCTATTGCACAAACCTCATTGCTACAGAACTGTTTTTAATAGGTTCATGTTGCATAGGCATAGCCGCGGGCAGTAGGGGGTGCTGAGGGTTCTGCAGTATCCCCTGATCAATTGAAAAACATCTTCCATCTTCATATTTTGTTGTTAAATGTTCCACACTAAAAGTTCCACACTTGACTGCCAACCTTTGAATGCCTTAAGTCTCCACTACACCCTTTTCCACAAACTGAGTCTGTCTCAGCAAGCCTACCTCAAAGTTTGAAAATTATACAGTATGTCATAATTACAGAAATGTGTTATCCTTTTGCCATATGAGACGGGCAACTGAAACCTAATTTGTTCTCCTTGTAATTTAGGTATACTACCGTTCAAAGGTTTGGGGTCACTTAGAAATGTCCTTGTTTTTGAAAGAAAAGCTAAAAAGTTTTTGTCCATTAAAATAACATCAAATTGATCAGAAATACAGTGTAGACATTGTTAATGTTGTAAATGACTATTGTAGCTGGAAACGGCAGATGTTTTATTTTTAATGGAATATCTACATAGGCATACAGAAGCCCATTATCAGCAACTATCACTCTATTTCGAGAAACAGACCCCTCACGAGTCCTCAACTGGCAGCTTCATTAAATAGTACCCGCAAAACACCATTTTCAACGTCAACAGTGAAGAGGTGACTCCTGGATGCTGGCCTTCTAGGCAGAGTTGCAAAGAAAATGCCATATCTTCCTCTGTCCAGTGTCTGTGTTCTTTTGTCCATCTTAATCTTTTCTTTTTATTGGCCAGTCTGAGAAATGGCTTATTCTTTGCAACTGTTTTTTTTTTTTGTGTGATTTGTTAAATTGGGTAACCTTTATCTGTCAATAGTGTTGAAGTGAAGATTACATATCCATCTGTCCAAATATGTAAAAAAAACTTTTCAGGGGGTGTACTTACATTTTCACATGACTGTATATCCTTTGCCACTACAGATGTTTTATAGACATGAAGGGCTGTGTGCATGTAGAAATGTTTGTCATAGGAGCAGAAGTGTCGATAGACTATAGAGGGTGAGTTTGTGAAATGGATGTGCAATTAATAACTATGATACATGATATTTGATATACAGTTGAAGTCGGAAGTCTACATACACTTAGCCAAATACATTTAAACTCAGTTTTTCACAATTCCTGACATTTAATCCTAGTAAAAATGTCCTGTCTTAGGACAGTTAGGATCACCACTTTATTTAAAAAATGTGAAATGTCAGAATAATAGTAGAGTGATTTATTTCAGCTTTTATTTCTTTCATCACATTCCCAGTGGGTCAGAAGTTTACATACACTCAATTAGTATTTGGTAGCGTTGCCTTTAAATTGTTTCACTTGGGTCAAACGTTTCAGGTAGCTTCCCACAATAAGTTGGGTGAATTTTGGCCCATTCCTCCTGACAGAACTGGTGTAACTGAGTCAGGTTTGGCCTCCTTGCTCGCACACACTTTTTCAGTTCTGCCCACAAATTGTCTATAGGATTGAGGTCAGGGCTTTGTGATGGCCACTCCAATACCTTGACTTTGTTGTCCTTAAGCCATTTTGACACAACTTTGGAAGTATGCTTGGGGTCATTGTCCATTTGGAAGACCCATTTACGACCAAGCTTTAACTTCCTGACTGATGTCTTGAGATGTTGCTTCAATATATCCACATAATTTTCCTTCCTCATGATGCCATCTATTTTGTGAAGTGCACCAGTCCCTCCTGCAGCAAAGCACCCACACAACATGATGCTGCCACCCCTGTGCTTCACGGTTGGGATGGTGTTCTTCGGCTTGCAAGCCTCCCCCTTTTTCCTCCAAACATAACAATGGTCATTATGGCCAAACAGTTCTGTTTTTATTTCGTCAGACCAGAGGACATTTTGTCAAAAAGTACAATCTTTGTCCCCATGTGCAGTTGCAAACCGTAGTCTGGCTTTTTTATGGCGCTTTTGGAGCAGTGGCTTCTTCCTTGCTGAGCGGCCTTTCAGGTTATGTCGATATAGGACTCGTTTTACTGTTGATATAGATACTTTTGTACTTGTTTCCTCCAGCGTCTTCACAAGGTCCTTTGCTGTTGTTCTGGGATTGATTTGCGCTTTTCGCACCAAAGAACGTTCATCTCTAGGAGACAACGCATCTCCTTCGTGAGCGGTATGACTGCTGTGTGGTCCCATGGTGTTTATACTTGCGTATTATTGTTTGTACAGATGAACGTGGTATCTTCTGGCGTTTGGAAATCGCTCCCAAGGATGAACCAGACTTGTGGAGGTCTACAATTTCTGAGGTCTTGGCTGATTTATTTTGATTTTTCCCATGATGTCGAGCAAATTGACTCAAATGATGTCAATTAGCCTATCAGAAGCTTCTAAAGCCATGAAATCATTTTCTGGAGTTTTCCTAGCTGTGTAAAGGCACAGTCAACTTCACAGTCAACTTCTGACCCACTGGAATTGTGATATGGTGAATTATAAGTGAAATCATCTGTCGGTAAACAATTGTTGGAAGAATTACTTGTGTCATGCACAAAGTAGATGTCCTAACCGACTTGCCAAAACTATAGTTTGTTAACATGAAATCTGTGGAGTGGTTGAAAAATGAGTTTTAATTACTTCAACCTAAGTGTATGTAAACTTCTGACTTCAACTGTACTTGTGTTATTCTTTGTTATATATATACTGGGGGACAAACGTTTGGAATATTACTCATTCAAGGGTTTTTCTTTATTTGCACTTTTTTACATTGTAGAATAAAAGACATCAAAACTATGACATAACACATGGAATCATGTAGTAGCCATAAAAGTGTTATACAAATCAAAATATATTTTATATTGATGACAGCTTTGCACACTCATGTCATTTTTTCACACAACTTCATATAAAATTGTTGAATGAGTTTCCTGTTAACAATATATACTATATTCCTTCTCTTTTAGCAGGTAAATACTGATCGTCTTTTCTTATTATCTGCTAAGCCATTACAATAATAACTGGCTATACTTACTTCACTATTTACCATAATGAGATACAAGTTTCAAATCTATTTATCATCATATACATTTGTAAACTCACCATTAAAAAGTACAATAGTGATTGAGTGTCCATATAGCTGTACCATTATATTTGTATATGAAAAACACGGTGTATCTTAATTTCGATAATTAACTAATATGCGTAATAATATAGGCAGTTCATGCAAAGGATTGTTACCTATAACCAGGATTGCCATTGCAAAAATTACATTTTTGCCAAGCAATTATTATTTTAGCTAACCATTATTGTGACTCATCCTATATTGTCCCTAACTTCATTCCCCCTAGCAACAGATGTGGGACACACACACACACACACACACACTCATACACACTCAACCCCTTTCTCCCCACAAACAACCATAAACTCAGATGCTCAACAGTTGTTCCATCCTTGAGCCCAACTCAAGAAAAGACTTGATTTACGAATGCATATACAGTAGCAGCTGTTTGAGAAGGCATGCAAAATTGAGGAAAAACTGGCAAAAATGGGGATATTTGATTAACCGTTGTCAAGTCCTAGGTGATCAGATACACCCCCTTCCCCTGAAACACACACACACACTGGTCCCCCGTTGTGACCATTTTCCAAAACATATCTGTACAGTCAAACCTTTGATTATTTTGTGCCACCAGAGCCACAATAATTTCCGCCTCTGATTGTCCGAGTGTGACCCCCTCCCCATGGGTTACTGTTGCTAGTGTCACTCACTTATCTCCAAACTTTTCCAAACACAAAACTCCCCCCCCCACTTTCCATCACAATATATCCACACATACCCACATCAAGTTCTTAGACTTGCTTTCAATGAGAATGACAGATCTATAACTCACATTTCTATGTACATTTGTCGCCCAGAAAGTGACATATTGCATTTTTAAATCCGCTTCAATCAGTGTAGATGAATGGGAGGAGACAGGTTAAAGAAGGATTTAAGCCTTGAGATAATTGAGACACGAACTGTGTATGTGTGCCATTCAGAGGGTGAATGGACAAGACAAAATATTTAAGTGCCTTTGAACGAGGTATGGTAGTAGGTGCCAGGCACACCGGTTTGTGTCATGAACTGCATCTCTGCTGGGTTTTTCACGCTCAACAGTTTCTCGTGTGTATAAGGAATGGTTCAACACCCAAAGGACATCCAGCCAACTTAACACAACTGTGGGAAGAATCGGAGTCTGCGTGGGCCAGAATTGTAGAATCCATGCGCCGACGAATATTAAAAAAGGCGCTCTTAATGTTTTGTACCCTCTGTGTACAGTACATAATTGCTTTGAACCCATAATAAGGACTTTTATTTTGAAGACAAGTTTGGACGCTGAATTAATAGGCCTACTTGGTGGCAAAGGTTTCACATCCTCTTTGTTCGTCGGCTAGCTAGATTTACTTTCTACCGTCTCATGCGGCGCTCACTAGCTAAGGTAGCTAAGATACTGATTGGCACATGGGCCATAATGGGTATGTATTCGCGGTAACTTATATTATATAAACCAATATTGTGTTTTTGCTTGCTGGAAATCTGCCTAGGTTGGGTATTCTAGGTAGGTGGCCAACTAGCCATGACCACGCAGGGTCGTCCTCATTATGGACACTTTACTAAACGTTTGGCAACGAAACCGAAAACGAGCGTTTCTTATTGGATAAGTTCAGGCTGGTCCTGTCAGTTTCGGTCCGTTTTTTTTCTCCCCCGGTGTCTAATGAACACGACCCTGATGTCAAGGAAGTAGCTGGGTCGCTAACTAGCTAGCTAGGCCTTCTTCTTTTCCATTTTTAGCGAAACCCCTTGATCTGTCTAGATGTGCCGCTACGGCGATCTGTTATGTTATTTACTAACGTTACGTTTTCTATTACGTTATTGTGTCTACTTTCGCATATTATTATGTACAAGCTAGCCTTATAGCTAATCCGTAAATGCAAGCTAAGCTATTAAAGTTAAGTAGGCTAACGTTAGCTATCAGCTGGCAATGTTATTACTATCAACCGTAACATTTCTTATCACTCAATTAATAACTATCCGTAGTTAAATGTAGTCCGTTCTGCTATGTTAATGTTTTCACCAAATGTAATTGATTTAGCTAGCCATCTAACACACTTCACTGTACTTTTCACGTTTATAGATTCCCCCATTCCTCTCTCCTCCCTGCGCCTTCTGGTTCCACCTCTACGGCTGATGTCTGCATTTATGTGGCAGGTATCACAACAGAGGGCCATCAAGCACTATGGGAAATTAGAGGAGTTTGTCACCGTGGTAACACAAACTGTCCCAGAACTTATGACTGACAGACAGAGGACCCTCCTTATTTTGGGGCTGAGAGCAAGGGTAAGAAATGCCACATATTATGCCAAACAGAATCACTTCAATATGCTGGGACGGTCCCACCTACTTCCTGCATCCTGTCCCATACTGTTTTTGAATGGGCTTCAAAAATCATGAAACACATCTCAAATGACTGAGTTTTCATTAATTTGATGACATAAGCTTGAAGCCCATTCGAAAACAGTATGATACTTGATTCAGGAAGTAGGTGGACTTTCTTAGTATAAAGGTAAAATGTAGAAAATAGTTTTAGGCAAAGTATCAAGACTTTACCACTTTTCGTGCAGGTAAACCCTGTCAGCCTACGGACCCTCCTTTATAGAATAAAGTCTTCTCAACATGCACAGGTTGGTGAATCAAAAGTATAAATACAATGCCAAGATTGGAGCTTTTGTTCTGCTGGACACCTTTTTAAAAATGACATTATTAACACCCTCATAATTCAGCAAAATTTAAAAGCAAGAGATTTAACATTGTTGGTATGGATAGTTGTGTGCCATTTGTCAGAAAGTCACAAATATATATTTATATAATTTTTGTTTTACAGTCCAATGATGCAGGCATGGAATCACCTGAAGCTAACTTTGCCAAGCTCACCCAAAGCTTGATTATTGACCCGGTTGAGCGTGAACACTTCGTCCAAGTAAGTAGCTGTTAATGCCAAGCTTGTCTTGAACCTACAAGGCTGTCCCACACTGTAGGTCAGATTCAGTCTTTTACGATTATTACAAATTAAACTGTTGACATCAACTTGGCCGGGTTGTACGGTTTGCCTCAGTTCCGTCGTTGCATTCTGCGATTGGCTTGCGAGGCTAAGTCAGTCGACTTGGGCCACTTCAACTGGGCGTATCAAGCATTGGCGTCAAAAGAACAACAAGCTGTTGCTATGTTGATTGACAGACACTGCTCCTCCTACGACCGAGTACTCCTTATAATGAAAAGCTAAACTTTCAAATTGAAGAGGCACATCACAACATGGACATGCTAAGGCTGAATATAAGCCCCATAGCTTGAATGTGATAAGTGCCTCCACATAATCATTGGCATTACTCAATAAAAGCATTGCAATTTTGACATACGAGGTGTGTTATTTATAACTACACAGCCCTTTACTTGCACCAAGCTATCATTATACAATGTGTGCATTTTTATTTCAAAAAAATAATGGCGTCATTGCTGGTCGTGTTCCTATTGATAATGCCATAACCTTTTCGGAGCCTAGGGCTGCAAGTAGTTGTACTTAAAGGAAAAGTCTGCCCATCTTTTGGTATTTGTTTTATTAGTCCATTGTAGTGCTGGGTGAGAAATGTAATTAAAATGTATGTTTTTGTGCAATATTCCAAATGCCTGTATCTCAAGAATACATTATTTTTATTTTATAAAAAAAAGTGTTTATATCCGCTTGTTCTCATGTCGTCTCCTTTGCTTCTTCTGTGCACCTTCCCATTTACACCAGAGATCTGTATATAATGATGAGAGGCACGTCTCCGCCTTAACGATGGGAGTCATTGTCCCAAAGGTGGGAAGGCAGGCAACAAGCTTAGGTCCAAAATAAGCCTTTTGAAACGCGTTGGGCTTATTTTGGACAGATTTTAGCGCTCGCATCGCTTCTTCCTCTGGTTTACACACCAAGCCCAACACTTCTCCCTCTCTGACAAGGGGTTTCAACTCACTATTTGCATTTGAGAGAGGAAACTACATTTAAACAGAAATTGCAGAAAGGCGGAGCGGAAGTGGAGAAATTCTAAGTTGAAAATCCGTTATGATATTCTGTGAGAGCAGCTTGGCATATATAACAAGGCAATTAGAAATGCCAGACAGGCACATTTTTATAACTTGATCACTAATAATACGAATAATTCGACATTGCTCTTCTCGACCTTGGAAGGACTGACAAATCCTACCCCCGCAAACCTATGTGAACTTTCCTCTACATTTAAATGTGATGAGTTTGTGGCATATTTCAGAGATGAAATAACAAAAATTAGACTGGGTATCAGTCAAGCAAGACCTGATGAGAAGTTTGATATGTGCCCTAGCCTTATAGATTATTTCACTTATAATTCACTATATCACAATTCCAGTGGGTCAGAAGTTTTCATACACAAAGTTGACTGTGCCTTTAAACATCTTGGAAAATTCCAGAAAATGATATCATAGCTTTAGAAGCTTCTGATAGGCTAATTGACATCATTTGAGTCAACCTAAATCGTTAGGGGGATGCTTGCAAGCTGAAGAACACCATCCCAAACGTGAAGCACGGGGGTGGCAGCATCATGTTGTGGGGGTGCTTTGCTGCAGGAGGGACTGGTGCACTTCACAAAATAGATGGCATCATCAGGAAGGAAAATGTATGTGGATATATTGAAGCAACATCTCAAGACATCAGTCAGGAAGTTAAAGCTTGGTCGTAAATGGGTCTTCCAAATGGACAATGACCCCAAGCATACTTCCAAAGTTGTGGCAAAATGGCTTAAGGACAACAAAGTCAAGGTATTGGAGTGGCAATCACAAAGCCCTGACCTCAGTCCTATAGAAAATTTGTGGGCAGAACTGAAAATGTGTGTGCGAGCAAGGAGGCCTACAAACCTGACTTATTTACACCAGTTCTTTTAGGAGGAATGGGCCAAAATTCACCCAACTTATTGTGGGAAGCTTGTGGAAGGCTACCTGAAACGTTTGACCCAAGTTAAACAATTTAAAGGCAATGCTACCAAATACTAATTGAGTGTATGTAAACTTCTGACCCATTGGGAATGTGATGAAAGAAATAAAAGCTGAAATAAATCACTCTACTATTAATAAAGTGGTGATCCTAACTGACCTAAGACAGGGCTTTTTTACTAGGATTAAATGTCAGGAATTGTGAAAAATAGTTTTTTTAAATGTATTTGGCTAAGTGTATGTAAACCTCCGACTTCAACTGTACCACCAAAGGCACTATGGATTTATTTTCCCTGGTTGACACAGACATGCTCAGGAAAGTGATATCACAATTTAAGCCTTCTACCTGCCTTCTTAATCTTATCCTCACCACCTTCTTCAAAACAGTTTTTAATTGCATATCTGAATAAGTGCAAGCTATTGTTAATCCCTCCCTGCACTTTCCCCACTGCACTAAAAACTGCTATGGTGAAACCCCTTCTGAAGAAAAGTAATCTACCGATTTTCGGGCCCAGCACAGACGGCCTTAGTTAAAGTGGTAAATAATTTTAGAGGCAACGCAAATGCCAAACAGCTCTCTGTCCTTGTACACTTGAATTTAAGTGCTGCATTTAACACTGTTGATCATGATGTTGTTCTGGACCATCTGTAGAGGTGGGTTGGCCTTTCTGGTCCAGTTCTAAATTGGTTTAGTATCTGTTTAACCTGAGTTTGTTTTGTCAGCCTTGGTGAACATATCACGAGTACAGAAGGGGACTAAGCACGCACCCCTGTTGAGGGTCCGCATGGCGGATGTGTTGTTGCCTACCCTCACCACCTGGGGGCGGCCCATTAGGAGGTCCAGTATCCAGTTGCAGAGGGAGGTGTTTAATCCCAGGATTCTTAGTTTAGTGATGAGCTTGGAGGGCACATGTCAGCAATCAAGTTTTCAAGATGTATAACTTTCGAAATACCAAACAACACATGGCATAGTCTACCACCACCAGGATATATCGGTATCCTCGCCTAGACTTTGGGTCCAACTAGGTCTATCCCTATCCTATCAAATGGGGTCTCAATGATGAGGGGCTGTATTTTGAAAGTTATACATCTTAACTCGATTGCTGACATGCAAAACATGTTGGGACTATATCAACAATGGACTAATTAAACAAATACCAAAATAGTGGAGTTTTCCTTTAACCGGCCGACTTAGACCTTGTCACACTTGGCACCCAGGCTAGGATCATGCAGGATCTCTCCAACGATAATTAATTAGTCAAATGTTTTCCCCTCTTGCATTATCTCACTGACTCCATCTTCTCAGGTGGTGTTTCCTGAAGAATTCAGACCTGATTTTGACAAAGTGCTTCAGGAACTGGTCTGTGACTTCCTCACTCGGTTGGAAGAGCTGCTTACACTACCAGACTTTAAGCAGGTGCAGAAATCACTTTCGTAAGACAGCCTTGAGACAGGCATTCAAATGAATAACTGTAGTTGGCCTGGGATCTATTTTGGCATTTTATTTGTGTCCTGCTTTTCCCTAGACTGCATTGTTGCTGAGTGCTGGCTCCTCTGGCCTGGATGAATGCCTGCAGTCTTTCTCTCACTCAGAAGATCTCCAGTTTCTACTCCAGAATTACAAACAATGCAGAACATTGTACACAAACAGTAAGTTTTACACCAATAATTTGAGTACTACATGGTCAGATAAGGTTTATTGATGTAACAATTGCATATGAGGATAATAAGATGATTTATGAGCAAGACGTTCCTCTTACCATGTTCCTTACCTACCTTGTTCATTTTAAAGGGATTTAAACTTGGAAGGATTAGCCAAATAAAGTGAAGGATTCAAATGTAAATTATGGATTTGGGACGTTTTGCCTTCTAGGCGTTCAGAACAGTCACCTAGATATTATACAAAGTGTATTTTTAACGTTTTTGTTTTTGTATTCGTTTTTGTCTGTGCAGTTTCCTCCTCTGACATTCCTCAGGAATCAGATATTGAATCTGATGCCTTCCCTGACCAGTTAAACCGTACCAATCTGGACACTGGTGTGGGGATGAGGACCGGGATACAAAGCAGAGACTGCCAAAGGATGGAGTTGGCATCACATTTAGTGGAAATGGGGAGCACAAGAGATATTATAGGCTGCGATGAAACTTGTGATGAAGCGAATGAAGATGACATCGATGTAGAGGATGACCTAACACAGAAAAGGTATGAGAATTTATAAATAACCATTTAGAAAGTCTATCAAACAAACTTACCACTTGACTCAGTAATGGTAATCGATTTGCATTTCTGTTTTGTGCCTTTCACAGGGCTGGTTCTGCTCTTTCTCCTACCAGTGTCATGCAAGGTGGTGATACAGGTGAGACCTCACATACTTTTAGTAAAGTACATTTACCCTTTGGAAAGCCTCAGTTGACCATTGTGGGGCAATGGTAGAGGAAACGTCAATGTTTTTATTCATTTTTTCACAGACACCGTTGCAGGGATGTCGTTTCAGGTGTTGACTCCCCTATCTTCAGCTTCAAATGAGTGTGTCCCGTCTACTTCCAGTTCATCACAGATGGTTGCCCACCAGTGTCCTCAGTGTGGGAAGTGCTTTAATTATCAGTCTCAACTTGTCCAACACCAGCAAATTCACTGTGGGGATAATCCATACAAGTGCTCCAACTGTGGGAATAGATTCAAATTCTTTACAAGTCTGTCAAATCATAAAAGGATGCAATGTGTGGGCACTGCCTTTAGCTGCGCCAAGTGCTGGAGAGAGTTTGGTTCTCTGCGTGAGAAATTGAGACACCAGTGTCCATACAACGAAGTCATGTACATCTGTCCACAGAGCGGGAAGAGTTTCAAGACACCACAGCAAAATCCATTCCAGTGCCGTCACTGCGCAATGGCCTTTTCCGAATTGGATCAACTGCATTCTCATGAAAAAATTCACGGAGTCGCCCAAACTCTTGACTGTCACACATGTGGAATTACCTTCAGCAACTTGCCCAGCCTCGTGCACCACGTGGAAGCCCACAAGAGGTCGGATCTGAGGCCCTCGTCGCACCTTCCGAAGAAGAAGAAAGGATTGCAGCTTCCGAAAACTCACCATTGCCACCAATGTGGAAAGTCCTTCGTAACAAACCGACGCCTCAAGGATCACGTGCGTACTCATTTGAATTATCGTCCCTTCCCCTGCTCCTACTGTGGGAAATGTTTCACTCAGAAAGGTAATCTCAATGTGCACATAAGGATCCACACAGGGGAGAGACCCTACATGTGCTCTGTGTGTGGGAAGACCTTCCAGTCAGCAGGGAATCTGCAGGTACACCAGCGCTTTCACACTGGGGAGAAACCCTACCAATGCAAAGAGTGTGACAAGCGTTTTACTAAGTCGAGCCACTTAGTCGTCCACATGCGTGGGCATACTGGAGAGCGTCCCTTCACTTGTAATGAATGTGGAAGGAGTTTTATCCGGAAAACTTGCTTAAAGAAACATTTGCTAGTTCATTCAGGGCAGAAGCCTTATTCACGTCCTCGTTGCCCGAATACTTCCAAGCGCAGTTCACAACCAAGCTATCACATGAAGGAGAATCCTACTAATGCGACTGCCATGACTGGACATGCCACTGCCATGACTGGACATGCCACTGCCATGGCTGGACATGCAGCCGCCATGGCTGGACATGTGGCCGCCGTGGCTGGACATGTGGCTGTACCAGCAATCTATCACGACAGCCTTAATATAAAAATGTTGGCACATGTTGGCATGTCCCGAGGCTATGCCATGGAGAGACTAGGAGGTGGTCCTTCAAATTGTTGAATGCTGCCCTGCGTGTGGAAAAATGTCCCAATACTTCCCCCCTGGCCCTACCTCTCACTTTTGAGTAACCCTCTTAGTGGGTAGTTGTGAGTGCAATTTTCTAGCGAAGCAACAAGTTATGGGGCGAAAATCAATACTTGTCCAGAGAGATTAATGGGTGTTCTAATTATAGTTAACATGGAAACAACACAATTTTTCCTTTTAGGTTTCAAACAAACACTTGTCCAGTGTAGGTTTTCCAAAAACATGTGGCAATGGTGTCATTCACGTATGGGGGAGGGGCTTTGGTAGGTGAGGGGGGTGTAGAATCTCTAGTCTTTCTCTATTACATCATGTCTCAGAACCTCATCAAGTAGCTGATTTTGGTTACAGGTGCCAAGGTTAGCGGACTAGTTAAGAAGCTACTTTATAGTTTAATGTGATGTTCTGTTTTTCTCATTACAAATATTATTCCTTTACAGATGTATTATAGACATGTAGAGCTGTTTGCATGTAGACATGTTCATGTAATAGGAGCAGTAGTCGTGGATAGAGGTTGAATTTTTGAAATGCATGTGCAATTGTAATATAAGTATTTACTCTAACAGTAATAATGATAATGTGTCATTTGATAAGCGTATTTCTAGACATCCAAGGAATCTAGAAAAGTATGTTTCCTGGTGTTATATTTGGAGGGTTGTGATATCCTTTGTTATACCTATTATTAAAGGTTTTAATACTGCTAAGTTGCTATTGATTTATTTTAGGGTCACTCAGCTCTGTGTTTCTTGTGACCAACCTGCACAATCACGTGCTATTGCAACGCCATTAGGTCAGTCCATTGTCTTTATTGGTTCACTTTGTGACAGAACAGGTTGTATGTTCTGTTTTCTGGGTTATTGACTGCTCAGAAGACACGGTTTCGGAAAACATTCACCCTCCTCCATAAAATCAGCATTTCCTTCCTGAATAGTGTACAGTGAATTACATGAAAAGGGTATTGTGTGACTGCCATGCTCTATATTGGCACAAAGTCATTAGCAATGGAGAGGCATCATGAACAACACAGGTAAACACATTTGTGGATACCTTTTCAACTATCAGAAATGACCAAATTCCCTATGGTCCCTCAGTCTGACATGTCACAGAGAATTGTGACTCCACTCCCATGATGCTCCAGTAGGTCAAGAGGCTTGCATAATAAAAAAAAATGTAAGTATATATCTAAAAATAAGCCCTGCCCCTCCATAGTTTTCCTTGATAGGGACACATCTTAGGCTGCCATTTGTCATGTTAGTCTATACAATGCCCTTGTTACAATGTCTTAGATCTCTTATTATGCTAATCATTAAGTTAATGGTTACATGTAAATACAATTAGTAATAACTAAAATACAGATCGTATTGGCAATAATCAAGTTCATAAATACATCTATTGAATAGCTTGATAGTTAATTATTACACATTTAGCATTGCTGACTTTTATTTTGAAGACTTTTTGGACACTGACGTTAAAATTGTTCTTGGTGGCAAAGGTTTCACATCCTCTTTTATGTTGGTAACGTTGGCTAGCTAGATTTACTTTCTACTGTCTCATGCGGCGCTCACTAGCTAAGGTAGCTAAAATACTGATTGGCACATGGGCCATAATGGGTATGTATACGGTATTCGTGGTAACTTGCTATATAGAAAACAATATTGTGTGTTTGCTAGCTAGCGTTCTAACTTAGGTTGGGCGTAATAACAAGGTCGCTAACGTCAGCTAGCTATTACCAGGGTCCTATTAGTTCAAACCGTAGCTAAACGTTTTGCAACGGAACGTATAAACGAGCTTTTCTAATTGGACAAATTCGGACCGTCCCTCCTCGTTTTGGTCCGTTTTCAAGCGTTTGGTGTCTAGTGAAAACGACCCTGGTGTCAAGGAACTAGCTAGCTATTGTGCGGTTTCTAGCTAAACCTCTTGTATCTAACGTTTAGCTAGCTGTGCCAATCGATATATTGTGTTATTGACTAGACAGCTAGCTATTATTATGTTGCTGGGAATGTTATGACATGTGTTATGACAATGTTATGATGACACTTATAACGGTAGCTAAGATATGCATAGCTAAATGTAATCGATTTAGCTAGCCATCTAACACTGTGGTTTTCACGTTTATAGATTCCCCCATTCCTCTCTCCTCCCTGCGCCTTCTGGTTCCACCTCTACGGCTGATGTCTGCATTTATGTGGCAGGTATCACAACAGAGGGCCATCAAGCACTATGGGAAATTAGAGGAGTTTGTCACCGTGGTAACACAAACTGTCCCAGAACTTATGACTGACAGACAGAGGACCCTCCTTATTTTGGGGCTGAGAGCAAGGGTAAGAAATTCTGTCAAATATCCCATGCAGGATCACTTAAATGGGTGAAGTGCAGAGAATAGTTTTATGCAACGTATCAGACTCCATCACCACTTTTCTTGCAGGTAACTTTGGGGCAATTTTCTGCTGAACACCCTGTCAGCCTCCAAACCCTCCTTTATTCTATAAAGTCTTCTCAACTTGCACAGGTTCAGGTTGGTAAATCAAATGTCATAGCTAGTACAATGCCAAGACACCTGTATGAGAATAAACACCCTGATAATTCAGCCACATTCAAATCAAGAGTTTTAAGTTGGTATGGACAGTTGTGGGACAGTTATGTGCTATTTGTCATCACCAAGTCTAAAAATGGCCGTCCGGTTTCAGTGTGTTTTCCGACATTGTTTTACAGTCCTATGATGCAGGAATGGAATCGCCTGAAGCTAACTTTGCCAAGCTCACCCAAAGCTTGATTACAGACCCAATTGAGCGTGAACACTTTGTTCAAGTAAGTAGCTGTTCATGTCAAGCTTGTCTTCAACCTGTTTTCTTTAGCCTGGCTCAACCTGATAATAATTGATTTAGCTTATATAGTGCTTCTCGTTACAAAATAGAATCTCAACACTTCAGAAGCAAAACGAACAGGCAAATTATCGAAATGGAACATGAATGGTGTCTAGTCAGCTTCAGATAGGGAGTTGAGGCAGTTTGTAAAGGCAGTCTCTGCCATATGGCTTGAATGGGGGAGGGGGCATCGATGGTACAGCCAGGGAGAACCTAGTAATAATGTCCTTGAAAAATCGCATGATAAATCATAACTAGCAGACCGTGGCAAGAGAGATGAAAATACTTGGCACCCAAAGTAGGATCATGCAGGGTCTCCCAACCAATCATTAAGTAGGCTAACAGTTTCTCTTTTGCATTATCTCACTGACTCCATCTTTTCAGGTGGTGTTCCTTGAGGAATTCAGACCTGATTTTGACAAAGCGCTTCAGGAACTGGTCTGTGACTTCCTCACTCGGTTGGAAGAGCTGCTTACACTACCAGACTTTAAGCAGGTGCAGAAATCACTTTCGTAAGACAGCCTTGAGACAGGCATTCAAATGAATTACTGTAGTTGGCCTGGGATCTATTTTGGCATTTTATTTGTGTCCTGCTTTTCCCTAGACTGCCTTGTTGCTGAGTGCTGGCTCCTCTGGCCTGGATGAATGCCTGCAGTCTTTCTCTCACTCAGAAGATCTCCAGTTTCTACTCCAGAATTACAAACAATGCAGAACATTGTACACAAACAGTAAGTTAATAGAAAATTACTAATTTCTTTATGCATAATTTTAGTACCACATGGTCGTATAAGGTTTATTGATGTAACATCTGAGGAAAATAATAAGATGTATGTGCAGGAAGTTCCTCTCACCATGTTCCTTACCTTTCTTGATCATTTTAAAGGATTTCAACTTGGATGGATTAGCCAAATAATAAACAATTTGACAGATTAAAATGTAAATTATGGATATGAGAGAAATGTATGTATGTATGTATACAGTCATGTGAAAAAGTAAGTTATAAGTTCTCCTTTTATTTTTTACATATTTGGACAGATATGTAATCTTCACTTCAACACTATTGACAGATAAATGTTACCCAATTTAACAAATCACACAAAAATGTTATGCAATTAAAATACACAAAAATACCTTTTCCTTATGTGGAAAAAGTTAGTACACCCCTACCTTTACCATCACATAAAATGGCTAAAATTAGAATTAGGTGTAACACAACGAGTGCAAATGATTAGAAACCATTAGAGAGAAAGTTAGGAGGGTCCAGCCTTCCATAAAGATAAGAAAATGGGTCTGGTTTTGTCTTAACCATATGGGTGTGTGGTAACACATCATTCAAAAATCAAAAGACCTGAAGAAAGATTATTGATGCCCATGAGTCTGTGAGGGGTTACAAATCCATTCGAAGTACATCATTCCATTTCCAAGCAATTCAAAGTACATAATCCCACTGTCCAACGAAAATTCCAGACCACTGGCAAACTACCTAGGACAGGTCCCACCAAAGTCAGCCCAAGAGCTGATCGAAAGATGCTTATAGAAGTCTCTAAGAACCCCAGGGTAACATCAAGGGATCTACAGGCCTCTCTTGCCACAATCAATGTCGAATTGCACTGTGTACACTGTCAGAAAGAGACTTGGCCTACATCAGGAAAGAAGAAGCCTCTGCTCTCCAAAAATAATATCAAGACACAAATGACTTTTGCCAGACAACACCTGGGTAAAGTCAGTTGTCTTGATATTCTTTTTTGAGAGCAGAGGCTTCTTCCTTCCTGACCTCCCATGTAGGCCAAGTTTGCAGTCTCTTTCTGACATGCAATTCGACATTTATTGTGGCAATGGCAATTCTAATTTTTGCCATTTTATGTGAAGGTAAGGGTGTACAGACATTTTCCCCATAAGGAAAATCCATTTTGGTTATTTTAATTGCATTGTTAATGTTGTAAATGACTATTGTACCTGGAAACGGCAGATTTTTGAATGGAATATCTATATAGGCGTACAGAGGCCCATTATCAGCAAATATCACTCCTGTGTTCCAATGGCACGTTATGTTAGTTAATCCAAGTTTATCATTTTAAAAGGCTAATTGATCATTAGAAAACCCTTTTGTTATGTTAGCACAGCTGAAAACTGTTGTGCTGATTTAAAGAAGCAATAAAACTGCCTTCTTAAGACTAGTTGAGTATCTGGAGCATCAGCATTTGTGGGTTCGATTACAGGTTCAAAATGGCCAGAAACAAATAACTTTCTTCTGAAACTCGACAGTCTATTCTTGTTCTGAGAAATGAAGCTATTCCATGCGAGAAATTGCCAAGAAACTGATGATCTCGTACAACGCTGTGTACTACTCCCTTCACAGAACAGCCAAACTGGCTCTAACCAGAATAGAAAGAGGAGTGGGAGGCCCTGGTGCACAACTGAGCAAGAGGACAAGTACATTAGTGTCTAGTTTGAGAAACGGACGCCTCACAAGTCCTCAACTGGCATCTTCATTAAATAGTACCTGCAAAACACCAGTCTCAACGTTCTTCTTTGTGATCCGAACACCTCAAACTTAGATTAATCTGTCTATAACACTTTTTTCCAATCTTCCTCTGTCCAGTGTCTGTGTTCTTTTGCCCATCTTAATCTTTTCTTTTTATTGGCTAGTCTGAGATATGGCTTTTTCTTTGCAACTCTGCCTTGAAGGCCATTATCCCGGAGTCACCTCTTCACTGTTGATGTTGAGACTGGTGTGCTAACATAATTGCAAAAGGGTTTTCTAATGATCAATTAGCCTTTTAAAATGATAAACTTGGATTAGCTAACACAACGTGCCATTGGAACACAGGAGTGATGGTTGCTGATAATGGGCCTCTGTACGCCTATGTAGACATTCCATAACAAATCTGCCGTTTCCAGCTACAATAGTCATTTACAACATTAACAATGTCTACACTGTGTGTTTCTGATCAATTTGATGTTATTTTAATGGACAAAAAATGTGCTTTTCTTTCAAAAACATGGACATTTCTAATTGACCCCAAACTTTTGAACGGTAGTGTATATATTTTTTTACCCCTTTTTATCCCCAATTTCGTGGTATCCAATTGGTAGTTAGTCTTGTCCCATCGCTGCAACTCCCGTACGGACTCGGGAGAGGCGAAGGTCAAGAGCCATGCGTCCTCAAAAACACGACCCCGCCAAGCCTCACTGCTTCTTTACACAATGCCTGCTTAACCCGGAAGCTAGCCGCACCAATGTGTCGGAGGAAACACCGTACACCTGGCGACCAAAATCAACGTGCATGCGCCCGGCCCGCCACAGGAGTCGCTAGAGTGCGATGGGACAAGGACATCCCGGCCGGCCAAACCCTTCCCTAACCCAGACGACGCTGGGCCAATTGTGCACTGCCTCATGGGTCTCCTGGTCGCGGCCGGCTGCGACAAAGCCTGGAATCGAACCAGGATCTGTAGTGACACAGCTAGCACTGTGAAGCAGTGTCTTAGACCGCTTCGCCACTCGGGAGGCCCCACGTTTCTTTTTAACTTATTTGTTTTTGTCTGTGCAGTTTCCTCCTCTGACATTCCTCAGGAATCAGATATTGAATCTGATGCCTTCCCTGACCAGTTAAACCGTACCAATCTGGACACTGGTGTGGGGATGAGGACCGGGATACAAAGCAGAGACTGCCAAAGGATGGAGTTGGCATCACATTTAGTAGAAATGGGGAGCACAAGAGATATTATAGGCTGCGATGAAACTTGTGATGAAGCGAATGAAGATGACATCGATGTAGAGGACGAGTCGGCACAGAAAAGGTACAGTGCCTTCAGAAAGGATTCACACCCCTTGACTTTTTCCAAGTGTTGTTGTGTTACAGCCTGCATTTAAAATGGATTAAATTGAGATGTTTTTAGAAATGTTTAGGAATTTAATAAAAAAATGGAAAAACTGAAACGTCAAGAGTAGTTAACTCCTTTGTTATGGCGAGCCTAAATAATTCAGGAGTAAATATTTGCTTAACAAGTCACATAAGAAGTTGCATGGACTCAGTAATAGTGTTTAATATGTATTTTTTTCAATGACTACCTCATCACTAGGCCCCACACATACAATTATCTGTTAGGTCCCTCAGTCGCGCAGTGAATTTCAAACACCGATTCAACCACAAAGACCATGGAGGTTTTCCAATGCTTCGCAAAGAAGGGCACGTATTGGTTGATGGGTCCAAATAAAGAAAGCAGATATTGAATATCCCTTTGAGCATGGTGAAGTTATTAATTACACTCTGGATGGTGTATCAATACACCCAGTTACTAAAAAGATACAGGTGTATTTCCTAACTCAGTTGCTGGACAGGAAGTAAACTGCTTAGGGATTTCACCGTGAGCCCAATGATGCCTTTAAAATAGTTACTTTTATGGCTGTGATAGGAGAACCTGAGGATGTATCAACAACATTGTAGTACTCTACACTTCTAACCTAATTGACAGAGTGAAACGGAAGCCTGTACAGAATAAAACATATTCCAAAACATGCATCCTGTTTACAACAAAACACTAAAGTAATGCTGCAATACAACGTGTTATGTTTGGGGCAAGTCCAATACAACACGTTACTCAGTACCACTCTCCATATTGTCAAGCATAGCGGTGGCTGCATCATGTTATACGTATGATTGTAATCATTAAGGACTGGGGAGTTTTTCAGGATAAAAAATAAACGGAATAGAGCTAAGCACAGGCAAAATCCTAGAGGAAAACCTGGTTCAGTCTGCTTTACACCAGACACTGGGAGATGCAATAACCTACACACACAAGGCCAAATCTACACTGGAGTTGCTTACCAAGAAGACAGTAAATGTGGCTGAGTTAGTCTTGACTTAAATCTACTTGATAATCTAGCAAAGGATCAACAACCAATTTGAAGAATTCTGAAAATAATAATTGGCAAATGTTTCACAATCCAGGTGTGGCAAGCTTTTAGAGACCTACCCAGAAGCTGTAGTTGCTGCCAAAGGCGCTTCTACAAAGTATTGATATTGACTGAGAGGTGTGAATACTTATGTAAATTAGATATTTCAGTATTTAATTTTCAATAAATCTGCAAACATTTCAAAAAAATATGTTCTCACTTTGTCATTATGGGGTATTTGTGTAGATGAGGATTTGTTTTATTTAATTAATTTTGAATCCTGGCTGTAACAACCAAATGTGGAATAAGTCAAGGTGTGTGAATACTTTCTGAAGACACATTTTTTGTTGTTGTTTGAAACAGTGCATCAAACAACTTTACCACTTGACTCAGTAATGGTAATCGATTTGCATTTCTGTTTTGTGCCTTTCACAGGGCTGGTTCTGCTCTTTCTCCTACCAGTGTCATGCAAGGTGGTGATACAGGTGAGACCTCACAAACTTTTAGTAAAGTACATTTACCCTTTGGAAAGCCTCAGTTGACCATTGTGGGGCAATGGTAGAGGAAACGTCAATGTTTTTATTCATTTTTTCACAGACACCGTTGCAGGGATGTCGTTTCAGGTGTTGACTCCCCTATCTTCAGCTTCAAATGAGTGTCCCCCATCTACTTCCAGTTCATCACACATTAACATTTTCCACCAGTGTCCTCAGTGTGGGAAGTGCTTTAATTATCAGTCTCAACTTGTCCAACACCAGCAAATTCACTGTGGGGATAATCCATACAAGTGCTCCAACTGTGGGAATAGATTCAAATTCTATACAAGTCTGTCAAATCATAAAAGGATGCAATGTGTGGGCACTGCCTTTAGCTGCGCCAAGTGCTGGAGAGAGTTTGGTTCACTGCGTGAGAAATTGAGACACCAGTGTCCACACAACGAAGCCATGTACATCTGTCCACAGAGTGGGAAGAGTTTCAAGACATCACCGCAATATCCATTCCAGTGCCGTCTCTGCGCAAGGAGCTTTCCCGAATCGAATCAACTGGATGACCACGAAAAAAGTCACAGTGTCGCCCAAACGCTTGACTGTCACAAATGTGGAATTACCTTCAGTAACTTGCCCAGCCTCGTGCACCACGTGGAAGCCCACAAGAGGTCGGATCTGAGGCCCTCGTCGCACCTTCCGAAGAAGAAAGCATTGCAGCTTCCGAAAACTCACCATTGCCACCAATGTGGAAAGTCCTTCGTAACAAACCGACGCCTCAAGGATCACGTGCGTACTCATTTGAATTATCGTCCCTTCCCCTGCTCCTACTGTGGGAAATGTTTCACTCAGAAAGGTAATCTCACTGTGCACATAAGGCTCCACACAGGGGAGAGACCCTACATGTGCTCTGTGTGTGGGAAGGCGTTTCCATCAGGAGGGGATCTGCAGGTACACCAGCGCTTTCACACTGGGGAGAGACCCTACCAATGCAAAGAGTGTGACAAACGTTTTTTTAAGTCGAGCCATTTAGTCGTCCACATGCGTGGGCATAGGGGAGAGCGTCCCTTCACTTGTAATGAATGTGGAAGGGGTTTTATCCGGAGAACTTGCTTAAAGAAACATTTGCTAGTTCATTCAGGGGAGAGGCCATATTCATGTCTTCATTGCCCGAATACTTACAAACGCAGTTCACACCTGAACTATCACATGAAGAAAAATCATTGAAAGTTGTAGTCCGTATTTACAATGTGTTTTTTGGTAGAGCTTTTGTAATAGTGGTATTAGTGGAAATGCAGGAAGTACACCCAGTACCAAACTAATTTATCATATCACTTTAAAGCCTTGTTTACCAGTTCAAGGGAAGTTCAGTAATTTGCAGCTTGACAATTCCTCATCCTTTAAGTAGTCTATGGGCGAGGAGACGCTGTAGTCCGTGCTTCAGCCTACTTGAGTCTCCACTAGCTGACAAAAATGTACGTTATATGGGTATTTATTCGTAAAAAAAAAAAAAAGAAGTGTGTTTTGTTGCTAAATTACGTTATTATTATGTTAATGTCAAACCAAATATTGGATTTATTTCAGTTGATTTGGCTATTACGTTTAGAAAAATTGCCCCTATCACTCCCATTGATTTGTAGTTAGTGGTGGCAAAAATGTGCTAAAGTTTGTAGTGGCTGCTTTAAAGAACTGAACCATAGATAACAGGTTTTCCTGGCCCATAGACTACTTGCAAGGTGAGGAGCCATCTAACATTAAGTTGTTAAATAGTGAATCAAAACCAGTGGAGTGGCTTATGTACATATTGAGGCTGTTCCATCTGTTTGTTTACTTAACGTTATATGAAGTTTTGATGAGACTTTAAATGTTCAGCACCTGGATTTATTTCAATGGTGATAAGGTGATATAGTGATTTAGTATGCTGTTGAATGCAGTATAATCAATGGTGATAAGGTGATATAGTGATTTAGTATGCTGTTGAATGCAGTATAATCGGCAGAATCTACTCTTCTGTAATTTTAGTTATGCATTCATATATCAATAAACATATCCATCTAAAAATGCCAACCGTTTAGCCTTTGTGTAAACGTTGTGCCATTCATCATGACATACTGGTGTGCTCCCATCTGGCACTGGCTGGTAAGGGTTACCATATAGGTGACTGTTCAGAACTGGGACTGGCTGGTAAGGGTTACCATATAGGTGACTGTTCAGAACTGGGACTGGCTGGTAAGGGTTACCATATAGGTGACTTTTCAGAACTGGGGCGGGACTTGCTGGTAAGTGTTACCATATAGGTGACTGTTCAGAACTGGGGCGGGACTTGCTGGTAAGGGTTACCATGTAGGTGACTGTTCAGAACTGGGGCGGGACTTGCTGGTAAGGGTTACCATGTAGGTGACTGTTCAGAACTGGGGCGGGACTTGCTGGTAAGGGTTACCATATAGGTGACTGTTCAGAACTGGGGCGGGACTTGCTGGTAAGGGTTACCATGTAGGTGACTGTTCAGAACTGGGGCGGGACTTGCTGGTAAGGGTTACCATATAGGTGACTGTTCAGAACTGGGGCGGGACTTGCTGGTAAGGGTTACCATATAGGTGACTGTTCAGAACTGGGGCGGGACTTGCTGGTAAGGGTTACCATATAGGTGACTGTTCAGAACTGGGGCGGGACTTGCTGGTAAGGGTTACCATATAGGTGACTTCAAAACTGGGACGGGACCTAGATGTCCTGGGTGGCCAGAGGACGCCAGATGGCCACACGACTAGGCCTCGTGTGATCAAACAAGCCAAAGCTCAGAATGACAGGTAACTGCCAACATACAGGAAACACTTAAGTAAATCAGGGATACAAAGTATATTGAAAACAGGTGCTTCCAGACAGGTGTGGTTTCTGAGTTAATTAAGCAATTCACCAAAATACCAGTTAGTGGAAAACGTATCAGAATTGGGCTGCCTGTGTAAACTCAGCCTTTGAAGTGGGAACTCTATACATGGGCATAGGGCAGTCACCATGACACAGCAACCTCACATACTAGGGGCACGTTCAGTAGGTCACAAGTTAGTTTTGGAACGTTCAGATAGAAATATGTCATGTAAAACAAACATGCCTCTTCCGACATGAAGAACGAGGAATCATGACGGCTCTATTTCTATATTTAAAGTTTGGCAACTGAAAGTGGCCCTTTATACACATGGCCATAAGCCATAAATACACCTCACATACCTGCACAAAAGCTTATGTATAACATTACAAAAGACTACTGGAAACATCAGATTTTTTATGGAATATCTACATAGGTGTATAGAGGCCCATTATCAACAACCATCACTCCTGTGTTCCAATGGCACGTTGTGTTAGCTAATCCAAGTTTATCATTTTAAAAGGCTAATTGATCATTAGAAAACCCTTTTGCAATTATGTTAGCACAGCTGAAAACTGTTGTGCTGATTAAAGAAGCAATAAAACTGGCCTCTTTAGGCTTGTTGAGTATCTGGAGCATCAGCATTGGTGGGTTCGATTACAGGCTCAAAATGGCCAAGAAACTGAAGATCTCATACTATTCCCTTCACAGCGCAAACTGTCTCTAACCAGAATAGAAAAAGGAGTGGGAGGCCCCGGTGGACAACTGATCAAGAGGACAAGTACATTAGTGTCTAGTTTGAGAAACAGAAGACTCACAAGTCCTCAACTGGCAGCTTCATTAAATAGTACCCGCAAAACACGTGTCAACATCAACAGTGAAGAGGCGACTCCGGGATGCTGGCCTTCTAGGCAGAGTTGCAAAGAAAAAGCCATATCTCAGACTGGCCAATAAAAAGAAAAGATTAAGGGCAAAATAACACAGACACTGGACAGGGTAAGATATGGCTTTTTCTTTGCAACTCTGCTGAGAAGGCCAGCATCCCGTGTGTGATGTCAGCTGACTTCTGGAGACATACTGCTTATTATAGTGAGGACACGTGTGGGGTTTCTCCCCCTGCGTGTGTCCGTTGGTGGAGTACAAGGGTGGCTAAGGCGCCAAAGCACTTTCTGCATGAGTTCTTTGGTGGATCTAAAACTCAACTGGCCCAAAGAATTTCTCTTCACGGTGTCGACCCATGAAGAGAGGTTCTTGAGAGTGAGTTTGCTGGTGACTCCTGCAACTCCGTCCGCACTCCGTACAGTTGAGCTGTGCCCCATGTGTTCTCTTATGTTGGAGCCGTTCACTTAAAGATCCACATTTCATCCCACACTTGGAACAAGCATACCCCCGTCCACAGAATGGGTCCTGTTGTGCCTGGTTGGGCTTGACAGGAACTTGAAACGCTTTTCACAGAGAGAGCAGTGGAACGAAGGCGTCACACTATGCGTTTGCTGGTGCTTTCGCAAATCAGAAGTCGTACGGCAACTCTTTCCACACAACAGACATTTGAGGGACTTGTGAGTAGATAGGTGTCTGAACCGTTCACAGAGAGATCTCTCCCCGCACTTGGGGCAATCGAAGGTCGTGTCTAGACAGTGTTTTGGTGGTGTTTTGAAAGCCCAGTTGAATTACTGAGTGTCTTTCCGCACTGGGTGCATTTGTAGGGTCGATCTCCAGTATAAATTTGCTGATGCTGAACCAGTTGAGATGGATAGATAAAACACCTTCCATACTGGGAGCACTTGTGGGTAATACGTCGTACAATGGACAATGTTTTGGAAAAAGTCTCTGAGGATGGTGATACGTCACTAGGAGGTGGTTGAGTGCAGCTAGACAGCCAAGAAGACTCCCCTGAAGCAGGTTCTTTGGAGAATAAATCAAGAAAATAAATGCCATTGTCTTTGCACAACTATGGAATCCGTCGGGCCCCATTATAAGTAAGTTTCAAAAGTCGTTTTGCAAATTTGTAACATATAATATGAATTGTAATTCATAACATATCATACAAAATGGCTGATGGACATCCACAAATGAATACATACCATACGAAACGCAACATATAATAAATGGCTTCACTGATTTACATACAGAATAATACGACATGCTCTGAGACCAGGTTGCAAAGCTAGCTAGCTGGGGCCATATAGACACACATTTAACACGTCACACAAAAATAAACTGTGTGCTAAAATAGCTATAATGTCCACAGCAAGTTTGTCCACAGCAAGTTTGAAGCCATATAGAACTAGGCTAGCTACAGTAGGCTATTAGCTACATACCCATAGCCATAGCATCCATCTTTTACTGTGTCATAAGTCTGCTAAATGCAAAGAAAACGTAGCTACTTCCGGGAGGGAACGTCCACAAAATTGTCAAAATAAGTCATTTTTTCGCTGCACGTGTTCTGTGGATAAAGTAGCCTACTTTACATAATTCATGAAGCTGTTTCTTTTTTATTTTTGATAAGAGCTGGAAGTAACACTCCATATTCATTGACCTGTCTAGACAGAAATAGGATAGCTAACACCCCAGTGTATATGATATAGACACTCAGGATCCAGAATGTGCATACAGAGAATCTCCATTGAACATGCTACTTAGTCCAGGACTAGGGTTAAACCTCTTAAGAATCTGACCCTTTTTTTTTACATTTTTGCCTGAAATGACATACCCAAATCTAACTGCCTGTAGCTCAGGACCTGAAGCAAGAATATGCATATTCATGATACCATTTGAAAGGAAACACTTTGAAGTTTGTGGAAATGTGAAATTAATGTAGGAGAATATAAGACATGATCGGGTTAAAGATAATACAAAGAAAAAAACATGCAATTTTAAAAATAAATGTTTTGTCACCATCTTTGAAATGCAAGTGAAGGGTCATAATATTACTTAGGAGTCCAGCCACAATTTAGATTTTGGCCACTAGATGACAGCAGTGTATGTGCTGACTGATCCAATGAACCATTGCGTTACTGTTCAAAATGTTGTATCAACCGGGTTAAGGGAGGGTTTGGCCGGCCGGGCTGTCCTTGTCCCATCGCGCTCTAGCATCTCCTGTGGCGGGCCGGGCGCATGCACGTTGACTCAGTCGCCAGGTTTACGGTGGTTCCTCCGACACATTGGTGCGGCTTGGTGGGTTGTGTTTCGGAGGACGCACGGCTCTCGACCGTTGCCTCTCCCGAGTCCGTACGGGAGTTGTAGCGATTGGACAAGACTGTAACCACCAATTGGATATGACGAAATTGGGGATAAAAAAAAAAAAAAAAAAAGATGTTGTATCAAGACTGCCCAAATGTGCCTATTGGTTTATTGATACATTTTCAAGTACAAAACTGTGCACTCTCCTCAAACAATAGCATGGTATTCTTTCTCTATAATAGCTACTGTAAATTGGACAGTGCAGTTAGATTAACAAGAATTTAAGCTTTCTGCCCATATACGATATGTCTATGTCCTGGGAAATGTTCTTGTTACTTACAACGTCATGCTAATCACATTATCGCACATTAGCTTAACCGTCCCGAGGGCGGGACACAATCCTTTAATATGTGTCTGGGAGACAAAGTGAGAGTTCACCGTTTTACCTTGTTTTTCAACGTAACTACGGTGGTGTTGATTCATGCTTGATCCCTCGTTATTTATCTTATATTTTTATTGCTTTCTAAACAAAAAGTATTTGAAGGATATTCATACAAAGGTATCATAAACATGGAGTTGACATACCAGTAATAAGAACAAGGAAACAGTACTTTCCACAAGCTTAATTTATTTGGAAAGGTAACATTCTTTATTGAATTAAGAGTCTTGACTGTGCTATGGTGGTTGAGCCCCTTCCTAGCCTTTGGCCGTGGCCTGTAACTATCTACATGATGGGACCACAGGTCATATCTTCTTTGCTCGCATGAGGAGATGGGTACAGCTGTCTTTTGTTCAGTCCAATCTTCTCAGTCGGATCCTTAGCTATCATATCCTTCATTGAAATCATACTTTTTTGGCCAAGTCCATATACATCCCAGTTGTCAGGCAGTAGCCCTTTAAGGAAAAGGCAGGTTGCGAAACGTGACATAACCAGGATGGTGGCCAGAGAGACCAACATGATGCTGGTGCGGAAGGGGAAGACATGCAGCAGATGCCCGTCCTGCTCTAGGCTGTCCCAGGGAAGGGGCATGAGTCCAGGCACACCAAGCAGGGGCTCTCCCACTATGAGCCGCAGCAGTAGCCCTACCACAAGGCCTGCCAAGGCACCATATCCATTGACCTTTCCTGGCAGAAAGAGGATGCAGATCAATTGGGCACACACCACCGTGTACATCACATCTCCACTGAGCATCCAGAAGACATACACAGAGGAGGTTGTCATTGCCAAGCCTGCCCCCATCAGACCAAACAGTAGGATGGATACCTTCACAACCAGCAGAATCTCTTTCTCAGAGGCCTGAAATTAAGAAGAACATTCAATCGCAGGGCCCTATTCAGTAAATTTGTTTGTGGAAAACATGTACAAATAAATAGTATAATAATAGTATAAATAAATAGAATAAACAAAGGTGTTTGTAAGTAGTTTCTCTAACTTTCTCTCACCCTTTTGCTGATAATGTTTTTGTAGATGTTTCGGGCAAAAAGGGACGCAGAAGACAGCAGGGCAGAGTCAATTGATGACATCACAGCAGCAGCAATGGCGCCGATGCCGGCAAGAGAGACGAAAGGTGGGCACAGGTGGTGCAGGGAGATGGGCAGAACCATACCCGCCTTGCCCTGCTCATAGGGAGTAGGTAGACCAAAACTGGTCTGGTTCCAATCTAAGTGAGGGAGAGAGAAAAAAAAAAGCAAGCATATTAGGTTTACAGAACTCCCAGTGATTGACATTATTGGAACAGAGTTGGCTCCTCCCATGAAGCATACACACTGCTGTACCTGTGGATGCTGCCACAGCACCAATGAGAAGAGGTGGTATGGCGAGGATGAAGCAGAAGACAGAAGCAGCATAGCAGGTGAACTGAGCCTGAGCCACAGTGGCTGTGGCCAGGACTCTCTGGTAGAAGGCCTGGTAACAGATTCCACCTAGAGTCTGAGAGAGAGAGAGACATTGAAATGGACCGTTGTTAAAAATGCTGAAATCCAAAAAGTGAGAAGACCTAAATTAGAAAACAATCAACACAGAAAATACAAAGGTAACACAATACAATAAAAATGATAGGGTCTTTATTTGGGGTTGGAATCAACTAGCTACTAGACCATGTTTAAGGTCTGAACACCTCTGACAACCCGTGAAATTGGAGTGAAATGTGACTTTAAGCTGACATTACCACCAGTAGCAGGTCATCCAGCCAGCGCCCTGCATCTGCCAACTTCAGCGTGCCGGTCCATGGCTCCTGATACAGTTTTGTCACCGCTGTGACTGTAATGTCTGCTGAGGCGGGGCTCATCAGTATGAAGGGCACACAAAACCACTGAAAGGGAAAAACCAAAACCACTGAAAGGGAGAATAAATCATAAAGTTGAAGCAGTTCCCATGCAGAAACCCGACACTTAACTTCATCTGGGTGTGTATAGATATACAGTAGACCACACACGTGCACTCACTCACTATAACACGTTGACCCTAGAACCAATAAGGGTCCTTCGGCTATCCCCATAGGAGAACCCTTTGAAAAACGATTTATGCTTCCGGGTAGAACCCATTCCAAAAAGGGTTCTCCTATGGGGACAGCCAAGGAATCTTTTTGAAACCCTTCTTTCTAAGAGTGCAGGACGAAGTGTCCTCACCAGGCTGAGGAACATGAAGATGAGCTGGATGACGTCAGTGTAGGCCACCGAGTACAGCCCTCCCAGCAGTGTGTAGAGAATTGCCACGGCAGCAGACAGGGCCACAGCCAAGGGTGATGGGATATCCATGATCACACTCACCGTACCCCCTAAAGCAAAGCATGGTACACATTGTTCCCACATTACTAGTTGCGTAGTAGCTTGCAAGCTTCTGTGCGTAGTCTATAGCCAACAACATCCCTGATCTCCGAGTACCATGATGTTGCTAGAAGGCCTCAACAGTTCATCCAATGTATAACTTACAGATATGGCATGCAGGTTCATGCACATACACTCATTCATGCATCAGGGAGTTGGCCAACATCGCCAACTAATCATGTAGACTTATTCTCAAGCTTCCGGATAATGTTGGACAACAATTGCTTATTCATCGATAAATTATATCAAAGATTAATTCAGAAAAAATCAAAGCTAGACTTTTTCAACGTAACCTAACCAGGTAAATGTGGCACGTGTCATGGCACGTGCTAAAAGGTGCTGTGCCGGCAATTTTGCTGATAGAACAACTGACTTACCCAATGCAGCGAGCACACAGGCTATCCAGAAGATGTCAGCAAGGAGTGATGGGACAAAGAGAATAGCAGTTAACGTGTTCCCATACTTCTCCTGGAACGGATCCATTATGGTGACGTAATTCTTCTCTCGGACCGGTTTCACAAAGAACAATGCACCTGCAGTCACAACTCCATTTACTATGAATTATTTACCCTAAACCACAGGAGGTTGGTGGCACCTTAATTGGGGAGGATGGGCACGTCTAATGGATGGAGTGGAAAAAGTGGAAAGGTATCAACAACATCAAACACATTTGCTCCGTTCCAGACATTATTCTGAGCCATCCTCCCCTCAGCAGCCTCCACTGCCCAAATATTATGATAACATGACCATACATACCTACAACCAGGCTGAGGGAGAATCCTATTGGTCCAATAGCCCAGGCCAGGCCCCTTTTAGGGTCATAGACCACCTCAGCATTGCCTAAGATGTAACCTCCTCCCACCCATGTAGCTGTAGAGACAGGGTGGTGACACAGAACAAGAAGTAAGAAATGTAAAAACACTCAAAGTCAATAAATACTGAAAGAGAAGCAATGACTTTCAAATCTGGGGTATCTTATGTTACATGTTAGTTATGTTGACTACACACCTGTGGTAGTGAAAATGCTGACCCAGATGTTGAGGTTCCGCCCTCCAACCATGGCAACCTCACTAAGGTTTCCAGTGCACTTCCTCTCCTCACGCTTGGACTTCCTGGACGCCCAGACGCCTGTCGCGAGGACAATGAGGTAGAACACCCCGATCGACAGCAGGCCGGGCCAGTTGAGTGTCATCTTCAGGGAGGGGGGAGAATTTCCATTAGTCACATGATTATTGAAGACCGACCATCGAGACTTAGGCCATGGCCACATAGAGATGGACAAAAAATAAATATATTTCTTTTAAAAAACATAAGCATTAGTCATTGTCTGTTTTGTCTGTCAAAAGTTCCACTAATTTTTACTTTTTACTTACATCTAATGATCATTTGCATAATGTTCAGATTCGCAAAACTCTGGTTGACTCTAAAACTCTGGTTGCCTCAGTCTCTGTCCACTATAACGGCCAATATCCACCAGCAAGCGATGCTTCACCTAGCCATGCTAGCTTCGCCCTGAGTGTCTCGCGATGTGGGTGCTAGCAAGCCAACAACATGATAGTTATTACTTGGTATCGACGGCCAATCCAGTAGCGGCTGGAAGCTATAGTAAGCTTCGATTGGCCCTGCGATATCGCCAAGCATTTGCATACATTGAGCTTTCCCCAACTTAAGTCCTGCCCTGTTCACACTCTGTTCGGGGAGCTTCTCTTGCCTCGTCGCTTCTTTCCATTGAAAATGAATGGGCTCCGTCACTTTGTCGGAGGCATCGCTTGCTAGTGGACACGCTCTGTAAGTGATGGATCGCTTCAGTTTGTTGTTTCCAAAGAAATGTAGCTTGTGGTATCAAACAACATTCACACAAGTAGGGAACTTATCAATAGCCAATCCAGCACAGTGTTGAAGATAGCGACAGTTCAGTCTAACTTTTTGCCTCTTTCTGTAAACCAGAATTGTTTTGCTGCACTCATTTAACAGAAGGTATTTCCTTTCTTTTCCAAAAAAGAATGACTTCCACAATTTTCCCGCCATTTGTCGCTTAAAGTGGACAACCTCTGACAATGTCTCCTTTGTCTCTTCCTCCCATCGAAAATGACTGATTTCCGGTTGTTTGATTGCTCAAAGTAATGCCCAGTATAAACGTACTGTTAGGCTGAACTCTAACTCTAGTATTTAGAACAACAGAAAGGAGTCTACTCCACAGGAAAGTCTTCACCACATGAAATATATGGGAGAAATTAACGTGAAACCCAAATAAGTGAAAGCTAGGAGGGATTTGTGGTCAGAGATGTTACCCCAAATCTTTGTCTTCACTTTAACCCAAGAAGTCACAGAGGCAACCAGTAAAGAGAGAGCAGATTTGCATTCAGTCAGTCAGTCGGTTTCATTAACATGCTGACTCACTCACACAATCACACACACACACGCATCCCATACCAAAAAAATCTCTTTGCAAAAAGCATTACACCAGAACCAAATACTAGAGGTGGATGGAAAACTGTATGTGGATGGTCTCGCACAAAATAAAATTGTAGTGTATTTACTGTATAGTTACAAATAGTCAGAACTAGGAAACTCAGAAATGTCCAACTTGGAAACTTGTTTTAGAAAGAGTCCCACTTGGAAAGTATCAGAATTAACCAATAGGAAGCTCTACGCAAATAACTTACGTTAATTTTAACTCAGAGGGTCCGAGTTTCTGACTTGTCATAAATACAGCATTACACTATAATTACTACACACAAAAAAACGTTTTTATATCTCATTCTGCATTCAAATTCATTGTGGTTTCATATATGGAAACTATGAAACAATCATAATGTTATGTAAAGAAATGGATCTTATACAATTTTGAAATACATCTTTACAATATTTAAGAAAAACATGTCAAAGTACAGTACATATTTTATTATATTTCCAAATGTCAGTTAATTATGCAAGTATAGTATAACATTTTAAATTACATTTAGTTGTATTTTAATGTTCCAATATTCAATAGATAACACATACATACAAATGTTCCATATACTTTATAGTATATCTCTTCAAGTTCAGTACTTCTTTGATTGATGTTTCAGTTTTGAGACATACCAATATGACAAAACAAATATAAGATGGTACAAACTTTTTAAACTTACCTCGATGTGCAATTTTCTTGATCCTCTCAGAGGAGAAACTTAAATGTACTTTGAGAATATCTTCTAACTCCTCCCCTAGTCCTAGGAGTTTACTACTGTACTCAATATAACAAGTTAATAATTGATCATTACAGTACACTCACATGGACTAAAATGCTAAAACAATTGTAGTAACACCATGTATATTAGTGGAGTTTATGATTTAGTGATTTATTTTAGCTTTGCACTACTATACTGCACTGTATTCTGTCATTGTCGGAACCATTATGGTCTGGGATTCCAGTGCGCCAATTTCCTCATGTTAATCATTAAACTGCCTGGCACATATCCAGGTAGCTATCTGAACCAACACCCTGCTGAGACATGGTGGGCCCAATACAAGTTAGTTCAGGTGTGACCCCGCAGTATAAACCTAAACCCAGCAGGACCAGGGGGTCACTTTGTCAAGGGTCATCTTGCAACTCAAGCCAAACATTCTTTCACTGCAGGGAAACTGGGTCAATCAACTAAGCTAAGTAACGCTCTGTTACTCAGCTCCATAAGAAAAGAAAAAGTCAAAAGGGAAATGTTGAGAGACTTTCAGCAAAAACTGACCACTGTTGTCCTGTTGCGTCTTTCACAGTGGAGAGCTGAATAAGGGACGAGGCAACTAAAGCCTAGCGCCATTGAGAAACGAGATGATCGTTTATTTATTTGAAAGTCTCTCGGTGATATCACCCCCTGGGTTTGTCAACATCCTCCACTCTATCCATAACAACTGTAAGAGGGGGATGGGGTACAACATGGCTGAGGAATGAGCAGCCCAGGGGTCGTTGGGGTTGTCTTTAGATGTAGCTCTTGTGCTCTATCTTGTGCATTGTTGCTACAGGGTTGTGTCTACACAAAGATCCTACAGGTGCATTTCATATACAGTGGGGAGAACAAGTATTTGATACACTGCCGATTTTGCAGGTTTTCCTACTTACAAAGCATGTAGAGGTCTGTAATTTTTATCATAGGTACACTTCAACTGTGAGAGATGGGATCTAAAAAATCCAGAAAATCACATTGTATGATTTTTAAATAATTAATTTGCATTTTATTGCATGACATAAGTATTTGATCACCTACCAACCAGTAAGAATTCCGGCTCTCACAGACCTGTTAGTTTTTCTTTAAGAAGCCCTCCTGTTCTCCACTCATTACCTGTATTAACTGCACCTGTTTGAACTCGTTACCTGTATAAAAGACCCATGTCCACACACTCAATCAAACAGACTCCAACCTCTCCACAATGGCCAATACCAGAGAGCTGTGTAAGGAAATGAGGGATAAAATTGTAGACCTGCACAAGGCTGGGATGGGCTACAGGACAATAGGCAAGCAGCTTGGTGAGAAGGCAACAACTGTTGGCGCAATTATTAGAAAATGGAAGAAGTTCAAGATGACGGTCAATCTCCCTCGGTCTGGGGCACCATGCAAGATCTCACCTCGTGGGGCATCAATGATCATGAGGAAGGTGAGGGATCAGCCCAGAACTACACGGCAGGACCTGGTCAATGACCTGAAGAGAGCTGGGACCACAGTCTCAAAGAAAACCATAAGTAACACACTACGCCGTCATGGATTAAAATCCTGCAGCGCACGCAAGGTCCCCCTGCTCAAGCCAGCGCATGTCCAGGCCCGTCTGAAGTTTGCCAATGACCATCTGGATGATCCAGAGGAGGAATGGGAGAAGGTCATGTGGTCTGATGAGACAAAAATAGAGCTTTTTGGTCTAAACTCCACTCGCCATGTTTGGAGGAAGAAGAAGGATGAGTACAACCCCAAGAACACCATCCCAACCGTGAAGCATGGAGGTGGAAACATCATTCTTTGGGGATGCTTTTCTGCAAAGGGGACAGGACGACTGCACCGTATTGAGGGGAGGATGAATAGGGCCATGTATTGCGAGATCTTGGCCAACAACCTCCTTCCCTCAGTATAGCATTGAAGATGGGTCGTGGCTGGGTCTTCCAGCATGACAACGACCCGAAACACACAGCCAGGGTAACTAAGGAGTGGCTCCGTAAGAAGCATCTCAAGGTCCTGGAGTGGCCTAGCCAGTCTCCAGACCTGAACCCAATAGAAAATCTTTGGAGGGAGCTGAAAATCCGTATTGCCCAGCGACAGCCCCGAAACCTGAAGGATCTGGAGAAGGTCTGTATGGAGGAGTGGGCCAAAATCCCTGCTGCAGTGTGTGCAAACCTGGTCAAGAACTACAGGAAACGTATGATCTCTGTAATTGCAAACAAAGGTTTCTCTACCAAATATTAAGTTCTGCTTTTCTGATGTATCAAATACTTATGTCATGCAATAAAATGCTAATTAATTACTTAAAAATCATACAATGTGATTTTCTGGATTTTTGTTTTAGATTCCGTCACTCACAGTTGAAGAGTACCTATGATAAAAATTACAGACTTCTACATGCTTTGTAAGTGGGAAAACCTGCAAAATCGGCAGTGCATCAAATACTCCCCACTGTACGTAGACTACATAACTAGAGTTACAGTTATAATGTAAGGCTATTTTATATTATTTCTCTATATGATAGTAAAGTGGACTCCTGAATATTTAAAACTATAGAAAGCTCTGTGTTCAGCCAGCCTTGAATGTGTGTCACAGAAGTCTTTGGAGGGTCCCTGCCTGGTAGCATTTCTGGTTTCCTAGTAACCAGGCAGCCTAGTAATTGGACACGTAATGACATGGTATGACACCAACGCGGAGGACGGCTTGATGGATCATGTTTAACTGGTGCTTCCTACTAGGAACGTTCCACTACTCTCCTGGACCTTGATTTCTATTTATTTTACTGATGACTGACGTATCACGCGGTGAGCTTTGCTGTTTTCTTCTGGAGAGGATGGGGTTATAAGCCTGAGGATCCTCACATAACTTCATTTGGAATTAGTGTTTATTTGTCGGTTTGGATGACTGGGGGAAATGTGAGAGGGGTGACCAAGGGACATGGTACGGTGTATTCACCCTCCAAAACGGATACCTGGCGCAACGGGTGCCGTTCCTTATTGGGTACTAAGGCACAGAGGAAGTGGAGTCCATGCTTTTTGAACTTTTCTCCCCTCTCCTTTGTATCTTGATGCTGCTGGGATGTGTGTCCAAGGCCATGGGCTTTGTGAAACCGCACGCTTGTCCTCCAGTGGGACGGCTGCAGGGCCTCCCAAACCACACAGTCCAAGCTGGGACAGCTTTCTACTTTCCACTTCCTCTGCCAGCCATCCAGGGACCTTTACAGCACTATCAGGTGAGCTGACTGTACTGAAAGATGCCATTTAAATCCAAGGCCAATAATAATGTCAACTAGAGGCTGATATTTCAATAGCTTGGTAGCAAATTCTTGTTTCAAACACACACACACGAGTGTGGGACACTATTTACTCATTAGGCTGGGGAGTTATAGACTACACAACTACAATGGAATATGGTCGTGTAGGCCTGGCAGAATAGGGAACTAACTCATGGATGAAAAGGGTTACTGAATGAAAGTTCATCCACTCCTTCAGGTCTCTTTGGCCAATGATGATGCAATACCAAGGTGGTTGGCGTTCACCGAGAAGACTGGCAATCTATTTGGCTTGGCTCTGAGGGAAGATTGCAGGCGGTACCCCCTTAAAGTGTCCGTCGCAGGACACTGTGTATCCGTTACCTACTTTCATCTTCATGTCCTTAATGGAACAGTGGGAGAAGGGAGACTATACTCTACTCACATAAAGTAAGAGGACATTGATCATTTCATATTCATCATGTGCATTGCATGTATTGATTGATACAATTATATGAAAATGACAGTGTTAACCAGGTTGAGTTTTAACCATGTTGAGTTTAAACCATGTTAAGTTTTAACCGTGTTTTGAGGATATACAGTGTTTATTTACATTTACTTTGTTTACAAACATTGGAGTAAAACATGCTTGTATTTTGGATTCTGATGAGGCTCATTAGGCATTTATAAGTTATATTCTTCAAGAACCAATAGGAATACAGTATATAATTCATTTATACATAAAAAAAAAAAATGTTGTTGAATTTAAGGATTCCAGCATTAAATACAGTTGTTGTGTTCAATTTATGAATTGATTTGTTAATTTCAATTCTTGAACTGACCAAACTAAATAATACTTTTGACCCTAATCCTGGTTGGTGGTGTGTCTTTGACAGAGCCGGTCTCGTCTGCCCTGTGGGGGAGACTGTCATCTGGGCTAATCTACTGCTTCAAGTGGACCCTGGCAGCTTGGATGCAGACCAACGTGTGCGGCTGACCAGCACAATGGCTGACTATCTGCGAATGGCTCCTGGGTCCGTCCACCTCCTCTCACTCAGAGGCTCCGCTGCACTGCAAAGAGAGAAAACCAGGGTGTGCAGGCAGGGTCCCCTGACTGCTGACGCTTCCCAGGGAAAGGGGGAGGGGACCTTGGGAAGAGGGCAGGCTGCCGAGCTCTTGTGGCCGGTCGGTTGTGGGGTGGGGGAGCAGTTATCAGACTTAGCCCGGATTTTGGAGCACAGCACTGCCTCAGGTCGGCTGACCACAGTGTTGGGAGTCCCCATAATAGGGTGGAGGGTTCTCTGCAAGGGGTTGCTCCCTAGGATCAGGAGGGGCCTGCAAACCCTGCATCATACAGCCACCCCAACGGCAGTTCTCCTACCACCAACGCAGGTGCCAGAGTCAGTCAGACTGGAGCTTTCACACATACCTGCTCCGGAGCCTTCTACTAGTCTGATGATGGGAGTTTTGCCATCACCACCATCTGGCACGAGAGACGATTTGTTGTCCATGCCTCTCAAACCATCCCTACCCACCCCAGAGTGTTTCACACAATCACTGAAGAGGCCTACATATCACTTAGCCACTAAAACTGAGATGGTATCAACTGTTAGTATGTCTAGAGAATCAAACCACTCACAGCTAATCTCAACATCTTCAACTACATTGTTTCCAACACAGCAAACACACACATGCCCATTCAGAGAACACGGACACATTTTCATGGACACACACACACATAGTGTAACACCATTTGCCTCAGCTCTTTACAACCCTGTCTGCATAGCCTTTATAAGCAGGAGCCCAACTGTGTTTTCAGAGTATGATTCTAATGGAAGAACAATGAACCCCTCGACTTCACAAAGTACACCAACCATAAACCTGGTAAACCAGTGCACCAGCAGTCAAAGATTTCTAACACTGACACTAGTCCAAACTGCACCACCATGGACAAAAGAGCACAGTAGACATACATCTATAATGGAGCCCTCCCAGCTAACATTAGAACCACCCGGAGACACAAGAGCACAGCTAAGCCAATCTCCACAGAAGACTATGGTTCAGAGGACAACTATGGGGAAACCAGTGGGATCAGACTCTGTGCTTACTTCCATAAACCTGGAGCATGCAGAGAGGCCTGACCCCATTTATACAGACACTCAAGCCTCCCACTTGAGCTCCATTGTTCCAGCTTCTCACTTGTCTTTGCTTAGTACTGTGGGAATGCCAAAACAGTCCTCCATTCTTTTGTCTATGAAAAGTATATCTGCGTCCCAAAGTATCTACTCTATGACGTTACTTGAGACCCCTTGGCCTGCTCCAATATTATTGGAAACCCTTCAACTCCACAGTATTTACCCTTCTTTAGTATCAGAGACCCCTAGACTTGAAAGTGTTGTCTGTACAGGGTTACTGGACAATATTATTAAACCATCAAAGGGCACACCTCAATCTCCATGCCCTCTTTCAAAGGGTAAGAGACCCCCGACTGAGTATACTGGCCCAACTCTTCTACCAACATCTACTTTGGAAGGCGGGCAGTCAAAATATGGCCTAGACTTGTTTGGTAAGTCTTATGCTTACAGGCTTCTATCTGCGACTAACTTGCTCTCCAACCTTCCTCATTGACTTTCCCTTTTCACAATCTGAGAGGATTTGGATAAGTGTACATATGTAGAAACTCCTATCTAGCCCATCCAATCAGAAGGTGACAGGGAGGGGAGTGAGTAAGGGAATGTACTTTTTGTTTGTCATGTTGAAGGACATTTAAAGTTTGACACAAAAATGTATAATTTAAAGGACATGTATCTGTAAACATTTTTCCTAGAGAACAACATGGGCACGAAAGAGCCAGAAACTCACTTGTCCGACACATCCACTCCTCATCTCCATCAACTCCTGACTGTCCCAGGCCAAGATCTGACAAAGAGTCACCTCTCCTTCTTGATTGGCTCTAAACTGTCGCAACGGGCCACCAAATCTCTAAAGTTTATACAAGAGAGGTCACTGACCATGTCTTCACTGACAGAACAGCAGAGGCAAACATTTATGTGCTCTTCTCTTGAGACATCAAGGGCCGAGTGTGCATCACCTACGGAGGGATCAACACTCACACTTACACCACTCTTACCTTCATTGACCACGTTCTTAAAGCTAGAACTGGAGAAGACCATATCACATACCACATCGTTGCCATTCGATCTAGAGAGGTCAATGACCACAGTTCCACAGCCTCAAAAGGTTGACCTAAACCGAGTAATATCTACATTCAGTAGAGTAACTGGTAGGCAGTTAGCCTTCAACAAAACTCTTGTTACAACATACGTTTCCTCACCTCTTTATCTGTATGAGGACCTACCCCAAGTGCCTTTGACTCACAGCGGTCAGCTTGTGACTCTCTCAGCAGATGACCATAGACTTAAAACCCATCGTGTTCAGACAACTGCAGGGCCACATGGTGACAGGGCAGGATCGCAGGCAGTTGACCTCAGCCAAAAGACACAGCATACTGGTGCACGATCCATAACCTCACTATCCCAGGTACCTCTGCTATTGCCAATATCGGCTAAGCAATCCTGGCAAATGGAGACCAACATGACTCTGGAGCCTTCCTTGACTCAAATACCATTAGCTGCTCCAGCCACAAGTGAATTGTACTCTCAAATAACCTCAGTACCAAGGACAGAATTATACGCCGATTCAGCGGTATTCACTGTGACGCCAACAGTGTCTGACCTTGAATCAGTCTTTGGCAGTTCATATAGTATTCCACAGGCAACTGTAGAGGTCCTGGGGACAACAGCTCCCGGCCAGCTCTATCCCATAGAACTGTCTGCTGTTCAAGGGCTATACACAGAATCCTCCCTCCTCCTGCTGCAAAGTCTGGCTCCCTCTTACCCTCAGTATACCCAGTCCATAGCCCAGGAGGATCCCTCTTACCCTCAGTATACCCAGTCCATAGTCCAGGAGGATCCCTCTTATCCTCAGTATACCCAGTCCATAGCCCAGGAGTATCCCTCTTACCCTCAGTATACCCAGTCCATAGTCCAGGAGGATCCCTCTTACCCTCAGTATACCCAGTCCATAGCCCAGGAGGATCCCTCTTACCCTCAGTATACCCAGTCCATAGCCCAGGAGTATCCCTCTTACCCTCGGTATCCCCAGTCCATAGCCCAGGAGTATCCATCTTACCCTCGGTATACCCAGTCCATAACCCAGGAGTATCCCTCTTACCCGCCGTATACCCAGTCCATAGCCCAGGAGGACATGCTGGGTATTTCCATTCAGACCACTGATTCTCTAGATTTCCTGTCACAGAGTGCGGAGACAAAACCGGCTCCGCTCCAATCAAAGTTCAGTGATTTAGAAATAAGAGAACACTACTCTGATCCAGTTTACATACAAACTGACACCTCAAGGCAGTGTTCCCCAGAGTCACCCAAGGACCGTCCGCAAACAGCGGCAATAACAGATCAAAAATCTGAATACGTCTCTTTGCAGTTTCTCTCCAAGACCAAGCAGCTTGTAACTGCTACATTGTTCTCTTTCCTTCACTCTTCCCAGAGTCTACCCAGCGTCTCAGTAATCACACAAACCTCCAGCATTCCAGCATCTGTCCTCAGTGCCGCAAACAGGCACCAATCACTGCCCAGGACTCATGGGGTCACAGGCATGGCCAGACCAATCACTGTGTGTCCTGTCACAGGCTACTGCCCTTTGACCTCCCCACTGATTCTCAGCACCGGCTGGAGAGAGTGTGACGGAACTTCAAGCTACTCATCAGGTCCAGTTGAGACACGAGAGGTTTCTTTGGGCCTTGCTCCAACTTCGCAGCCCATGTCTCCTTCAGCTGCCTCCTCAGGTTAGTGTACTATTAACTTTCACATGCATAACTTCCTCTCTGTATGAATTTTGGCATGATGTAACAGTCTTTCTAAATATGTACTGATGTTAATAGTACATCTTACATTCCAGGGCCCTCCAATCTCCCTCCCAAAGTGTTGCAGTCCATCCCATTTCTGGAGGCCACAGTCGGCTTCCCTTTCCACTACACAATACCATCAAGGACCTTTCTGGATCCAGAGGATGGTGCAGCAGAGTCCCTCTCCTTGGAGCTGAGGTTTATAGATGGCCCTCCTGTGACTCTGGGGTCCTGGGTGGCCTTGGATGGGCTTGAGCTGCACGGTATCCCTCTGGAACTGGATCTGCAGTTTGCCCCTCAGCAGCTGCTGCTGGCTGCTCGGGACAATCAGGGTCTGGCTGCCTGGCTCCCCCTCACCTTGGACCTCCACCGCAGTCATGCAGAGGCCTGCCACAGCTTTAGCCTCACGGCTCACCGGAGCCTTCACTCCCTCCTCAGCCAGCGCCACAGGGTGGAGCTCCTGCTGGACAAGCTGTCCCGCTTCTTTAATGACTCCGGCAGCCACCACCTAGCCGTGCTGTCCCTGGCACCTGGATCCACTATTGTGTCTTGGTACAACTTCACCCTATGCCAGGTGGGGGGTGATGGTGTCGAGGGAAGGTGCCCTGTGGGTCAAGTCTGGCGCATGTGGGAGGAAATGAGTTCAGAGGCCAGGCAGATTAGCCCAGCGTTCAGCCAAGCAATGCTCCCAGAGTTCCCCATCAGCAAGGTAGGCCCTGTAAGCTACAGACGTGACTGTTTCTCCAGCCCGACTATTGCCGCACCTACAACCCCTGGTCCCACTCTTTCCACCAGTACTCCAAATCCCACTTCTGATAACACTGTCCCAGCCTCAGATCCCACTGCTTCGTCAGTGCAGCAGACAGACCCCTATTATTGGATAGCCAGTGTGTTGACAGCTCTGCTAGTGGTCTGCTGCCTCTTTCTGGCAGTCACGATTACATTTACAATTTTCTATTTCTGTAGAAGGCGTGTGAGGTTAAGGAGTCTTGCGATTTGGCCCTCAGAGGGGGTTGTCTCAGGTCACACCATGGATCTGAGGGCAATAAGGCCAAGGATGCCGCCCTTGTTCCAACCAGAAGTACCCCCACCTCCCCCCAGGTTGTGGCTTAACGCCTCACCAGCCGCTGGAGAGCATCTCTCTCCTAAATATCTCCAGGGCAGACAGCCTTATCAAAGAGCAGTGTCTTTTCACGCACCTCCACAATACCAGTTCCCACCACAATACCCACATAACAGACCATGGGAAAACAAACGCCAAGAAGAAAAGCATACAAACAAATGAATCCAATCTTGGAAGTGAGGTTATGACACAAATGTTCATACACACACACACTAATTAAGAAATTTCCCCCTCGGGGATCAATAAAGTATCTATCTATCTATCTATCTATCTATCTATCTATCTATCTATCTATCTATCTATCTATCTATCTATCTATCTATCTATCTATCTATCTACTCATGACACTACGTGGGTCGTTGAGACAACTGTGTTGCACAACCATTGTGGGTCGGCAGGTAGCCTAGTGGTTAGAGTGTTGGGCCTGTAACTGAAAGGTTGCTGGATCGAATCCCCGAGCTGACAAGGTATAAATCTGTCGTTCTGCCCCTGAACTGTTCCTAGGCCATCATTGTAAATAAGAATTTGTTCTTAACTGACCTGCCTAGTAAAATAAAGGTTAAATAAAAAAATAAAAATTGTGGAAGACAGCATGTTAATTAATGGATGTTAGGATTATGAATGTGCCTTAATACTGGAATGTTGTATTGCTGTGATAATCTACACACTTTTGTATTTCTATGTTCCAAAGCTTACAACAAAGCATGAACATCCTTCTAAAATGTTTGTTTTTCATTTCATTGTGAATTCTTTAAAGTAGAATTAAGATACAATATCCACCATAGCTGGATTTTTCTATATTTCAGACAAAAGCATGGCAAATGGATGAAACTGCATTGTGTTATACATAAGACTTGATGCCAACCGTTCGCGGTCACCGTACCATTAACCTAACCATGAGGTCATATTCATACTATTTGAAAGAACACATTTTAGAGAAAAGTAGAACGACACACAAAAAAAATACTGCCTGTTGACAACTTTATTGCTTCACACAATATGTGAGCCTATCCATACAAACGTGGGTAGAAAACGAATCAAAAATCACTCAAAAAAAGTCTGACTGCTATCCATTCATCTATGCCAGGTATGGACAGAAGGGGAGGACAGTCCATACACCTCAGATTGACATGATCGCTGGTCCAAACTCATATTCCTGCAGTGGTAGGGTAAAGTGGGTGTACATAGAGACAGGTCACATCATCTGGTGGCTTTCCCATTCTCGTGGAGGTCCATTCTGTGAACAGTAAAAAATAAAAAGACAAATAATTGATTAGAAGACCTCTACTCCATAACAGGCACTGGACAATCAGATTTCAGTCAAGAAAACAAAATTACAACATCTCGATCAAACATTGAAAAACTGGGTGGTTTGAGCCCTGAATGCTGATTGCCTGACAGCCGTGGTATATCAGACCGTATACCACAGGTATGACAAAACATTTATTTTAACTGCTCTAATTACTTTGGTAACCAGTTTCTAATAGCAATAAGGCACCTCGGGGGTTTGTGGTATATGGCCAATATACCACGGCAAAGGGGCTGTATGCAGGCCCTCTCATTGTGCATTAAAACAGCCCTTAGCCGTGGTATATTGCCTAGTTAAGGTTAAATAAAACATAAAAATTGGCCAAATACCACACCTCCTCGGGCCTTATTACTTAATTAGATATAGGGGCTATAATGCACAGTGATTTGGGGGATGGTTATATACAGTACGTTATCACACACCCATTCTCATCTTTAAGGTGCTGGTATAACTCTGCCTTGTTGTTCACAGAGCTGATCCTTCCGGCAAACTCCTGGTGTTTCCTGGAGTTGGCCACAGTGATTCTGTTAGTCCACATGGTGAGCAGGGACACTGGACCTGCATTGTAGGCCGAAAACACACACAGAGACAGAAAGATCAGTCAAAAGGGGACAACAGTTGTAATGGCATGCCTTATCAATGTATTGTCTCGGAATAAAAAAAGGTCATTAATGCAGTGATGAGACAAAAAACAAATAATAATAGAATACTACTCATTGAATTGATAACCGTGACCTTGACTTTCAACAAATATGCCAGGTCACACCATGGATCTGAGGGCAATAAGGTCAAGAAAGCTGCCCCCCGTTCCAACCAGAAGCACCCCCATGCACCTTTGGCTTTTTCAGGTAATTGGATCTCCTCCAGACGGGGTTTCTTGTTGAGAGGCTCTGGCGAGTCAGGAGAATCCTTTATGACTTCCGACTCCCCCTCCTCCTTTCCACGCTCTAGCGCCCCCTTTAGCCTGGCGGAGGAATGCAACATAGTATGACACAGACCAGGAGAATACCTGGGCAAAATACTAAACCCGTAAGACTATATTAAAATTAGTACCAACAACTTTTTCTGTCTGAAAAAAAATGTACCACCACTGTACATATACATTATTATTATTATTTATATATTTCATATAATTAATATGATTAAATTATTTACATAATAAAAAAATAAAAACAAATCGGGCAGGATTTCTTTCCTGGATGCAGGTCTTTAAAACAGAAGGTCATGCGTGTGTTGTGTGTCACCCTGACCTCTCTGACTCCTGCCAGCTCTTGTCCTCTGAATCCTTGTTGCTGTTCTTCTCTGCCTTGTCTTCCTTGTCCTCCCTCTTCCTCCCCCGTTTCTTCCTCTCCTCCTCCTCGGGGGGTTTGCTGCGGCAGGCGGTGATGCAGTCCAGAACCCTCTGGTGTCGCTCGCTGCCCGCCACGTGAGTCTTCACCAGAGTCTCCAGCTCGTTCCACATGATGCGATACTGCTCATCTCTAAAGCCCGGAGGAGACATCAACCAGTCAGGACAGGAGACCAGGAGCACACACACACTGAACTTATATACGGTTCCCACCTCCAAACACTCAGTTACACTTCCAGTCTCTCTCCCTAATTCACTCTCTCTCGCACACGTACCTAACATACAAGTACACACCCACCCACATACAAACAGACACATACACACCATTGTTCCCACCCCTAAACACTCGGGGAGTGACACTCAGTCACAACATCAGTCTCTCTCTCTCACATAGAGACAGACTACCTTTTAGGGCCCTTGCCCCTGGAGCCCACAGTGGAGATGGGAAGAGGGTCGTTCTTCCTCTCCATGTCCACCAGGTTGTAAACTGTCTTCTGGCAGGTCAGCAAGTCCTCCTCACTCAGACTCTCCTTAACTATGAGGTTAGCCAGGGGAACCACCTGGATCACACACACACACACACACACACAATTAATACACAGTGTACACACACACAGTTCACACAAAATTACACACACGGTTGAAATAAGCGAGTGCTGTGAGGTGAGCAACTGTGCAGAGTGTGAAGAAAGGCTGCTGTCTTGCTCACCGCCTGCATGTTGAAGATGGTGGTCTGGGAGATGATCATTGGCCAGTAGCGAGTGTAGCGCTCCAGCTGGGCTTTGGCCCTGTCCGCCGGGGGCTTCCCACTAGCCTCAGCGTCCAGAGACTCTGGGACAGGAGTCAGACGGTTCTCCCTCATGAACTCGCCAAAGTCCTGCAGCAGACACACCGAAAAGACTGGTAGAAAACTTTTGGTCCCACTTTAGTATAAGTGTACTTTATACCTACCTGTGTTAACATGGTAGTAACCATAGAGACAGTGTTAATATAGGACATTACATTGCAGGTACACATTGTTACATAGTACACAGCTGTTATACCAATTGTTACATAGTACACAGCTGTTATACCAATTGTTACATAGTACACAGCTGTTATACCAATTGTTACATAGTACACAGCTGTTATACCAATTGTTACATAGTACACAGCTGTTATACCAATTGTTACATAGTACACAGCTGTTATACCAATTGTTACATAGTACACAGCTGTTATACCAATTGTTACATAGTACACAGCTGTTATACCAATTGTTACATAGTACACAGCTGTTATACCAATTGTTACATAGTACACAGCTGTTATACCAATTTGTTGTTTGTGTGTTTTCACGTTGACATTTTATATGCGTTAGATTTGTAAACAAACTCCACAATTAGTTGTGGCTAAACCTCCTCTGCTCCTTACAGTGATGTGGTAGTCAGTCACTACAGGAGGACGGGGTGGGAGGGGCTTACAGTGATGTGGTAGTCAGTCACTGCAGGAGGAAGGGGTGGGAGGGGCTTACAGTGATGTGGTAGTCAGTCACTACAGGAGGAAGGGGTGGGAGGGGCTTACAGTGATGTGGTAGTCAGTCACTACAGGAGGAAGGGGTGGGAGGGGCTTACAGTGATGTGGTAGTCAGTCACTACAAGAGGACGGGGTGGGAGGGGCTTACAGTGATGTGGTAGTCAGTCACTACAGGAGGACGGGGTGGGAGGGGCTTACAGTGATGTGGTAGTCAGTTACTACAGGAGGAAGGGGTGGGAGGGGCTTACAGTGATGTGGTAGTCAGTCACTACAGGAGGAAGGGGTGGGAGGGGCTTACAGTGATGCGGTAGTCAGTCACTACAGGAGGAAGGGGTGGGAGGGGCTTACAGTGATGTGGTAGTCAGTCACTACAGGAGGAAGGGGTGGGAGGGGCTTACAGTGATGTGGTAGTCAGTCACTACAGGAGGAAGGGGTGGGAGGGGCTTACAGTGATGTGGTAGTCAGTCTCCTTCACTCATGCTGCCAAACATGCCCTTGTAAAACTGACTATCCTACCAATCCTTGACTTTGGCGATGTCATTTACAAAATAGCCTCCAACACTCTACTCAGCAAATTGGATGTAATCTATCACAGTGCCATCCGTTTTGTTACCAAAGCCCCATACACTACCCACCACTGCGACCTGTATTCTCTCGTTGGCTGGCCCTCACTACATATTCGTCGGCAAACCCACTGGCTCCAGGTCATCTATAAGTCTTTATTAGGTAAATCCCCGCCTTATCTCAGCTCGCTGGTCACCATAGCAACACCTACCCGTAGTATGCGCTCCAGCAGGTATATTTCACTGGTCACCCCCAAAGCCAACACCTCCTTTGGCCGCCATTCCTTCCAGTTCTCTGCTGCCAATGACTGGAACGAATTGCAAAAATCCTTGAAGCTAGAGGTTCCTATCTACCTCACTAACTTTAAGCATCAGCTGTCAAAGCTGCTTATCGATCACTGCACCTGTATATAGCCCTTCTGTAAATAGCCCACCCTACTACCTCATCCCCATATCTATTTTTTAACTTCTGCTCATTTTGCACTCCAGTATCTCTATTTGCACATCATCATTTGCACATCCATCATTCCAGTGTTAATGCTAATCTGTAATTTATTTCGCCACTATGGCCTATTTATTGTCCTACCTTCCTAACCTTACTGCATTTTGCACTACATTTGCACTCTGTATATAGATTTTGTATTGTGTTATTGACTGTACGTTTGTTTATTTCCCATGTGTAACTCTGTGTTGTTTTTTTGCCGCACTGCTTTGCTTTGTCTTGGCCAGGTCGCAGTTGTAAATGAGAACTTGTTCTCAACTGACCTACCTGGTTAAATAAAGGTGAAATAAAAAGTCACTACAGGAGGAAGGGGTGGGAGGGGCTTACAGTGATGTGGTGGTCAGTCACTAGAGGAGGAAGGGGTGGGAGGGGCTTACAGTGATGTGGTAGTCAGTTATTACGGGGTAGATAAGGAGGAAAGGGTGGGAGGGGCTTACAGTGATGCGGTAGTCAGTCACACGGCCCCCGCAGCCCTCGCTGATGGATGGAGGGTCCTCCAGGGTGGAGCGGGTGCTATTTAGCACATGTAGGAAGATCTCCCCGCCGTGGCTGCTCAGCATGTGGCTGATAACCTTTGACCCAGACTTCCTGGGCTGCTCCAGCAGCACTGAGCGACCTACAATGCAATCAATCACCATCTGTATTTCAACTACATTTGTTTGTATTTTCAGTACGCAAGTAGTATTAACATTTATTAAAGCTCACCGTTCAGCAAGAAGTTGGTCAAACACGATGAGGGTCGGCTGTTGACGTCTGTAGGCGAGATCCGATAGGCTCCAGTGCAGTAGTGCAGTTCTGAGCCACCAGTTCACACACAGACACACGCGCAAGAAAGATTGGAAATATCCAGATAAGCCAAAGGAGAATATAACAACATGAAAAACTCTTGGGATTTTGATGTGTCGATATCAAGGACATGTTCAGCCATTTTTCTATCTCTTCTTTTATCTTTATAATGTCAAGCCCCACCTCTCCCGGGATTTTCTTTCAGTTAGCGCGACGACATACAAAAAAAAGAACTACGTTTCCCAGGGTTCATGGTGCCTACCTACACTGTTGGTGCGAGGAGTGCACCACTTAAGAGTAACCGTCTCCTTAAGTCCACTGTCTCGACTCGTACTACCAGCCATGTGCAGGTCGCCTAGGAAAGGGAGGAAGAGTCTTACTGAATATTTACAGTAGGGGTTTATGGCCAAGCCACTAAAAGACAATTACTTAGTGGCCAAAACAATTCAGATTATTTTATTATTACTAATTCTTAAAACCTCACCACTTTTGAAGAACTCAAGATGGGCGTCCCTGTGATGCAGGAGCTCTACGTCGTAATTGGCCGATGTGTTGGCGTGCTGCTCCTCCTTCACACCCACAGGAAAAGGGGAAGACCGAAGAAAGAGACAGACATAAGCGAGGTATCCTTTTCATTGTAGTCATTTGGCAGACGCTCTTATCCAGAGCGACTTGCAGCAGTGAGTACATATCCACTGCTGTCACCAAGACAAATAAACACTGCTGCTTTCATGTTCACAATAAGGGTTCGAGAAGTACCAGCAAAGGCATAAATCGCTGATCTTTACATAGTCTCTCTCTGGCTCTCTCTCTCTCTTTCGTTCATTCTTCCTATAAGTTCAATCTGGTGATGTGAAGATTGTTAGGTGTGGTTGCAGCAGTCTAAAGTTTAAGGGTCTGGCGTGTATTTCAGTGAAAAGGGCCGTACGTGTTTTCTAACCCAGATGAATAACATGGATGACAAAAACATTTGGGCGAAAGTTAGGATAGGCGTCTACCTGCCTGTCATGGTTAAGGACTAAATTACATACTATTCAAATGAGAGAAAGAAAGAGAGATAGACAGAGACAGGAAAGAGAGAGGGAAAGGAAAGGAGGGACAGAGGGTGGTCTGATATCAATACGTACTACTCAACACAGCACAAAGGACCACAGCAAGACACTACAAGGAGGGACTGTGACCAACCAACTCTCACAGGTAGAGAAGGCATCAACAAGGAGTCAGACAGGATGAGGCTGGGAGGGAGAGGAGGGCAAACGACGGGGCACGTAATGTGTACATTCTCATCCACCAAACATGCTAACACTCTCAACTCTGATTGGCTGCTGGAATGTCACGTGGACAATCGGGGGCCAATCAAAAGTGAGGGCCGTTGAGCGTCCGATGGATGGACAAAACCAATCCACACAGCCTTGCGTTCTGCGGTCCCTCTTGGTGTGTGTTTAAGAGTACTGACCTGCTCGCAAACATTTAATGTGGGCTAGCAAAACAGAAAATACAGCATGAAAACAGCAGCGGTTCCAAGAGTCATTTCAACATGATGACCAAATAAAGAAAAGTTTGTAAAATCATTGTGCAAAATGGCTGACAGGGAAGAAGAAGGAAGTTTGTGACATTTTGGTTGCTGGGACACAGCCCTGAAGGCTGCTGGGACACAGCCCTGAAGGCTGCTGGGACACAGCCCTGAAGGAAGTTATGGGTGGGAATTAGTGAAAAAGGGTGAAAGATTTTAGATGGGGCTGGTGAAGGCCTGAACCTTGGGAGAGCAGAGGACAGAAGACGTACCTTCATTGGGATGTTGGTGATAGTGGTGGAGGCAAGGTCAAAGTGCTGCTGCACTAGAATGTTGAGTTTGGTGGCCAGGTGCCTCCCTGCCCGCACACTGTGAACCTCGCAGGTCAGCAGGGAGGAGACCTGCCGGTACAGAGGAGACAAAAACTAAGTAGAATGCGATTTTTTATTGTATGTCATCTCTATAGAACTTTGTAACTACAGCATGTGAAAATGAGCACACGTTTACCAAATACTAACAGTATACTTTATCTATATCAAACTAAGTACGCGTTGATATGACAAAGTGTGTTTGGAGGGATGTTATACCCATCTACATGAACATTTAGACTAGGTGAAAACATTTTTAAAAAGTGTCCATTTAATGCAATCGTGCCTCTTTCTTTGGCCGGTCCGAGACCAGGGTGTCTTCTCCCTGAGGGAAGATGTGGACGAGCACCAGCTCACACTGCTGGATGGGCATCAGTCTGAAATGCAGAATGCATCAGAAGGATTCAAGACATTTCTTTACCGTCCTCTCTAAGCTCTTCAAAGGTGCCCAATGAAATTAACCCAGTCTAACAAATCTCCTCCTCTAAATCCATTTTAATTTCCCCATTAAAAAATCTCCACAAAAATCCGGTGACTTCTAAAGCTCATCTTATTTCATCCCCACTAAAGAGTGTAAAAACAGTCTTATTCTCTTCTCAACTTCTCATCTGACCTGTCTGAGCCTGCCGCCATCTTGTTTTGCTCTAGAATGGTCTCTTGCACACAGTCCTCCAGCATTCTCACATGGGTGTCACTGTGTAACAGAAAGAAACACACAATAACCTGTTAGGATTTCCATGGATGCCTTCAAAAGATGGGCATTACTTCAGTATCTACAGGTTGAAAAACCACTGTCAATCAATGGGAAATATGAGTATTTATTTTAAGGGAAATCTTGGTACAAACAGGGAGGTTCAAGACCCTCGTAAGTAAAATAGAAGGATGTATTGCAAAAGAAAATAGAAAACTATAGTGTACTGGGAAAGATGTCTGTGGACATCTGAGGGTTGGAATTAAGATTAAAGTGGTTGGTTGATTGGCCGATATACTTGGAATCCAGTATGATTAGGAAAGAAACATACATATTTGTCTTGCCCATTTACCCTCAACTGGCACATACACAATCCATGTCTCAATTGTCTTAAGGCTTAAACATCCTTCTTTACCCTGTCTCCTCCACTTGATCTACGCCAGGGCTCTACAACCTTGTTCCTGGAGAGCTACCCTCCTGTAGGTTTTCACTCCAACAATGTTCCTGGAGAGCGACCCTCCTGTAGGTTTTCACTCCAACAATGTTCCTGGAGAGCGACCCTCCTGTAGGTTTTCACTCCAACAATGTTCCTGGAGAGCGACCCTCCTGTAGGTTTTCACTCCAACAATGTTCCTGGAGAGCGACCCTCCTGTAGGTTTTCGCTTCAACAATGTTCCTGGAGAGCGACCCTCCTGTAGGTTTTCGCTTCAACCAGCTAATTATTAGAATTAGGTACTAGATTAGGGTTGGAGTGAAAACCTACAGGACCTCCAGGAACAGTGTTGGAGAGCCCTTATTTACATAGATTGAAGTGGATTTAACAAGTGACATCAATAAGGGATTATAGCTTTTACCTGGATTAATCTGATCAGTCTATGTCAGGGTTCCCCAAATTGTATTTGGCCCCAAAAATTCTCTCAACAAAAAATGTATTACCAAAAACAAGTATTACCACACATAATAGAAAGATGTAATTGTATACAAACGTTTGCAAGGTTTGAAGTGATTAGGTCTTAGTCCTCTGTTTGGGCTTCTTGCAGTCAATTTGCAGTCCATAAATTATTTGTTCCCACCCCCTGACCATCCACTCAAGAAAAAAATCGTCCCGCAGCTGAATCTAATCGATGATCCCTGGTCAATTTAATGTACCCTCAGTGTGTATATATAGAATTGTAATGTTTTCCACAGGTCCTCCAACTAGGGGAGGGGGGTAGAAGCATAATAATAACAACAACAATAATCACAATAATGATCATAATAACAATAAGAATCATAATCACAATAATAATAATCACAAGAATCATAATCACAATAATAATAATCACAATAATCACAATCACAATAATGATCATAATAACAATAAGAATCATAATCACAATAATAATAATCACAATAATCATAATCACAATAATGATCATAATAACAATAATAATCATAATCACAATAATAATAATCACAATAATAATCATAATCGCAATAATGATCATAATAACAATAATAATCATAATCGCAATAATGATCACAATAAGAATCATAATCACAATAATAATCACAATAAGAATCATAATCACAATAATAATAATCACAATAATAATAATCACAATAAGAATAATCATAATCATTCATAATAACAATAATAACCTTAAACATAATAATCTTAATAATAATCATAATAACAATATAAAATATATATATATTATCATCATCATCATCATCATCATCAGTGTGTGTGTATATACATACATACATACATACATACATACATACATACATACATACATACATACATACATACATACATACATACATACATACATACATACATACATACATACATACATACATACATACATACATACACACACACGGTCAACAGTTTGGAATATTACTCATTCAAGGGTTTTTATTTGCACTATTTAATAGTGAAGACATCATAAAAGTGAAGACATCAAAACTATGACATAACACATATGGAATCAAGTAGTAACCAAAAAAAGTGTTAAACAAATCAAAATGTATTTTATATTTGTGATTCTTCAAAGTAGCCACCCTTTGCCTTGATGACAGCTTTGCACACTCATGGCATTCTCTCAACCAGCTTCATGAGGACCGCCACAGGAATGGAAGACCCAGAAATACCTCTGCTGCAGAGGATAAGTTCATTAGAGTTACCAGCCTCAGATTGCAGCCCAAATAAATGCTTCACAGAGTTCAAGTAACAGACACATCTCAACATCAACTGTTCAGAGGGGACTGTGTGAATCAGGCCTTTATGGTCAAATTGCTGCAAAGAAACCACTACTAAAGGACACCAATAAGAAGAAGAGACTTGCTTGGTCCAAGAAACACAAGCAATGGACATTAGATCGATTGAAAATTGTCCTTTGGTATGGAGTCCAAATTTGAGATTATTGGTTCCAACCTTTAAATGGTTTGGGTTGAATAGGACCGCAGTGAAGGAAAAGCAGCCAACAAGTGCTCAGCATATGTGGGAACTCCTTCAAGGCTGATGGAAAAGCATTCCAGGTGAAGCTGGTTGAGAGAATGCCAAGAGTGTGCAAAGCTGTCATCAAGGCAAAGGGTGGCTATTTGAATATAAAATATATTTGTTTAACACTTTTTTGGTTACTACATGATTGCATGTGTTATGTCATAGTTTTGATGTCTTCACTTTTATTCTACAATGTAACAAATGGTGTAAATAAAAACCCTTGAATGAGTAATATTCCAAACTTTTGACCAGGGGTGTATACAGTTGAAGTCGGAAGTTAAAACTCATTTTTCAACCACTCCACAGATTTCATGTTAACAAACTATAGTTTTGGCAAGTCGGTTAGGACATCTACTTTGTGCATGACAAGTAATTCTTTCAACAATTGTTTACAGACAGATTATTTCACTTATAATTCACTATATCACAATTCCTGTGGGTCAGAAGTTTACATACACTAAGTTGACTGTGCCTTTAAACAGCTTGGAAAATTCAAAAAAATGATGTCATGGCTTTAGAAGTTTCTGATAGGCTAATTGACATCATTTGAGTCAATTGGAGGTGTACCTATGGATGTATTTCAAGGCCTACCTTCAAACTCAGTGTGCCTCTTTGCTCGACATCATGGGGAAATCAAAAGAAATCAGCCAAGACCTCCGAAAAAAAATTGTAGACCTCCACAAGTCCGATTCACCCTTGTGAGCAATTTCCAAATGCCTGAAGGTACCACGTTCATCTGTACAAACAATAGTATGCAAGTATAAACACCATGGGACCACGCAGCCATTATACCGCTCAGGAAGGAGACGCGTTCTGTCTCCTACAGATTAATGTACTTTGGTGTGAAAAGTTCAAATCAATCCCAGAACAGCAGCAAAGGACCTTGTGAAGATGCTGGAGGAAACAGGTACAAAAGTACCTATATCCACAGTAAAACAAGTCCTATATCGACATAACCTGAAAGACCGCTCAGCAAGGAAGAAGCCACTGCTCCAAAACCGCCATAAAAAAGCCAAACTATGGTTTGTAACTGCACATGGGGACAAAGATTGTACTTTTTGGAGAAAAGTCCTCTGGTCTAATGAAACAAAAATAGAACTGTTTGGCCATAATGACCATTGTTATGTTTGGAGAAAGAAGGGTGAGGTTTGCAAGCCGAAAAAAACCATCCCCAACCGTGAAGCACGGGGGGTGGAAGCATCATGTTGTGGGGGTGCTTTACTGCAGGAGGGACTGGTGCACTTCACAAAATAGATGGCATCATGAGTAAGGAACATTATGTGGATATATTGGAGCAACATCTCAATACATCAGTCAGGAATTTAAAGCTTGGTTCACAAATGGGTCTTCCAAATGGACAATGACCCCAAGCATACTTCCAAAGTTGTGGCAAAATGGCTTAAGGACAACAAAGTCAAGGTATTGGAGTGGCCATCACTTCAATCCTATAGAAAATGTGTGGGCAGAACTGAAAAAGCGTGCGCGAGCAAGGAGGCCTACAAACCTGACTCAGTTACGCCAGTTCGTTTGCCCTGTCAGGAGGAATGGGCCAAAATTCACCTAACTTATTGTGGGAAGCTTGTGGAAGGCTACCCGAAACGTTTCACCCAAGTCAAACAATTTAAAATCCATGCTACCAAATACTAATTGAGTGTATGTAAACTTCTGACCCACTGGGAATGTGATGAAATAAATAAAATCTGAAATAAATCCTTCTCTCTACTATTATTAGAGGGTATTGTGAAAATGTATTTGGCTAAGGCTAAGGTAAACTTCAACTTCAACTGTGTATATATATATATATATATATATATATATATATATATATATATATATATATACACTGTATATACACACACATATATATATATATATATATATATATATACACACACACACATATATATATATATAGAGATAAAAAAGGGGTATTAGAAATGATGCAAGTAATGTTATTTGATAGTTCAAATTATTTCTGTTAATATCATGGCTGATCTATAACCTAAAAAAATGGTACTATAACAAATAAAAACAGGTTTACTAATTATGTTATTGTTTACCTCTTGGCGTTGGTGAGGCAGATGATGCGCCCCCTGTTGGCCACCCTGTCAGCCGTGTCCATGAGGGTGGTGCGCGCCTCGTGCTGGTACTCTGTGATCTTACACAGTGACTCCACCGCTGCCACCAGGCCGTGCAGGACGCTGCAACACTCAGGGTCCTCCTGCGGATTAGGTGGACCCACAGCTGCCAGAGCAGACATGAGCTATCACAGGAATACAAAGTGAAGCAGGTCAAGTCAACCAGACATTACAACAAGACCTTTCTATCTAGACATGATTGGTTAACCTCAAAATGAGTGTAGTGAGTGATGCAACAGCCAAAAGCTGTAGACTTTCAACAATAGATTGCATAGAATCAGTGCTATACACAATCATTGCCCTGTTGATAAATAAGCATCCATCTCTTGAACAGAGAAATACATTACCTCATGAGTGCTTTGATCCTCTTGCTTCCAGCTGTTCAGAATGTGGAACTCTGAATCACTCACAATGTAGTTGATCTGAAACATAACCACTGAAGAATTATAATGTGCTGTGACCAACTCGGAATATGACTCAACACAGAGGAGTTGGCCAATGCACAAACAGACTATACTCTGTTCTGACATTGGCTAAAACAGACTATACTCTGTTCTGACCTGGGCTAAAACAGACTAGACCCCAGACTATGGGAGGGAGGGACTCACCAGTTTCTTGAGGGGGTAAACGTCATAGAGGATGCGACAGTACTCCATGGAGCATTCCACAGCGCAGGTCCACAGGGACTTGGACACTGGGGCCAGCGGGATCATGCCCTGGCCACGGCTCTTGGTCAGCACATCACACTCCACCTGCTGCCGACTGGACTCTGCCATGTAAGGGCAGTGGTCGACCACGAAGGCCGTCTTGTGGGAGACTGAGAACATCTTCATCTCTGGTTCAGCGCTGTGCGAGTTCTGCAGAGGTGATGTGGGAAATATTTAGTCTGGTGTTAAGATGCCATCTCTTCTCAATTTGAAAAGAACAAGGCACCAGTAGCTAGTTACAACCTACGTACTGACACCAATTGACATTGTTAATACATACAGTACCTAACTAGTCTGAAAGAGAAACATGTCCTATGACAATGTCCTTTAGCTATAGATATAGATAGCTAACGTTAGTTAGCTAAGTAAAGTTACCCTGACATCTGCTATGTCGTTAGGATAACGGTAGTTAGCTAGCTTGCTTACTTAACTTGGCTATCTATATGCACTTAGTTTCCAAACCGATTAAAACACTTAAATGCTACGTAGTGGGTGAGCCGTCTGCAGAAGTACCTGGGACCGATGAGACTGAGGCGTTAACGTTAACCCAAGCTAATGTTAGTTTAGTTTGCTAGCCAGATTTGCTATCAAACATAGTTAGCTTACAAATGAGTCCAAAATAAAGTCAGTTTTTCACACCATATAGAAACCGTATTGTATAGTTCCTTTCCACTAACGAAAATACGGGTTGTAGTTGTACAACTAAGTTAATACATAGCTATGTAGGTAATAAAAAACGACATAATGCCTGAAGAAAAAACAATTCAGAGAAGAACGTAGTTGTTATTGACGGAACCATGTCCGTCGTGTATGAATGGTCCGTGTCTTGCTTCAATATCATTTCATGGTTCCTGTCTTCTTTGCGTAGATAACTTGAGCAGGGTTCCCCAAGAGGCGGCCCGCGGACCAAATACATTTTTTATTTGGCACCCCAAATTTACACCTCCAAAAAAACACCAGGAAATCAGCTCCAAGGGATTTTAATCGTGTAAATCTGTTCCCAAAAATGTACACGCATAATATAGATTTTATGAAATTTCCCCCCCGGGAGGTCAATAAAGTATCTATCTATCTATCTATCTATCTATCTATCTATCTATCTATCTATCTATCTATCTATCTATCTATCTATCTATCTATCTATCTATCTATCTATCTATCTATCTATCTATCTATCTATCTATCTATCTATCTATCTATCTATCTATCTATCTATCTATCTATCTATCTATCTATATATGATTGTATACAAACAATTATTAGGAATGAGGAGGATGATTAGGTGGCCATGATTGAATGTGTCCAGGTTGGGAATTTAGCCATGACACCGGGGTGAAACCCCATACTCTTACAATAAAGGCCATGGGATTTTGAATGACCAGAGTCAGGACTCCCGTTTTAACGTCCCATCCGAAAGAAGGCACCCTATGCAGGTCAATGTTCCCAAATGTAATCAAGGTTTGAAATGATTATGTTTTACCTGGCCCGGTTTATTGCCCAGCTCCATGGCCGGAGCAGTTTACCCCACCGGTGCCCAGTCCGGGCCCGGTTTATTGCCCAGCTCCATGGCCGGAGCAGTTTACCCCACCGGTGCCCAGTCCGGGCCCGGTTTATTGCCCAGCTCCATGGCCGGAGCCGTTTGTCCCACCGGTGCCCAGTATGGGCCCGGGCGTTTTCCCCACTCCATGGCCGGAGCCGTTGGCCCCACCGGTGCCCAGTATGGGCCCGGGCGTTTTCCCCACTCCATGGCCGGAGCCGTTGGCCCCACCGGTACCCAGTCCGGGCCCAGCTATAAGGAGGGGCCATGGGAAAAAACTGTCCACGTCGCCGGAGCCAGAGCCTCCCCCAAAGGACTAGGTTTCCCTCTCTATTAACCCCCCCCTTGTTTTGTGTGGGTTTTTTTGGGGCGTCCGGGAGTCCGCGCCTTGGGGGGGGGGGGGGGGGTACTGTCAGGCTCTGGCCATAGAGAAGCAATAGGCTTCTCTATGTAGTTATGGTCAGAGTCTGACAGTGTCGTTTTTTTCTGTTTCTTTGTGGGTTTTGGGTTGATCCCTAATTAGAGGCAGCTGCTACCCTTTGTCTCTAATTAGGGATCCCATATATGTTGAGTCTGTCCTTCACTCTGGTGTGGGTTGTTATCGATGTATGTCGCAGTCACGGTGAAGTAAGTTTGCTTTTTACGTCCGTTCATTTGGTGTGTTTTTGTGAACGTGACGTTCGTTAGTCTGTTTGTTTTGTGTAATTTTAGTTCGTCATTTTGAATTTGTTTATTACATAGTATGGGTCTACACGAATATACATATTATTAATAAAAGAAGAAATGTCAAACTACTATCCCTGCGCTGCGTCTTGGTCTCCCCACACACAATCGTGACAATGGTTGAAATCAGTCAGTGCATTGCTATCCATTGAGGTGTAATCAGTAAATGTATTGTCAATATAATGACACTTTTCATTCATGATTTATTATACACAACCACAGTTAAGATAATAATAATGTATTAGATATTACATTTATTACATTACAAGAATAATAAGAGAAAGAGTGGACATTTTCAAATAGGCAAACAGAAGGGGTAGTGTTACAAACACGGGATCAGTTGATTTAACATCCTGTGTTCTCTTCCCTAGCAACGCAGAGAGTACTTTGAGGCCAGCTTGATGAAGATGGGGATGGAACTAGAGGCTGTTGGCTTGCAGAGTGGGGTCTAGTGTGTAGATCTTCCGGGAGGATTGGGTGGAAACAATATTTAGTATCTTACATTTGTTTGGTCTTAAATGGTAGAGAAACACTTGTTGGATATTTTTATTATCATACTGCTTATTTAAGTGACCTTGTGGAACTTGTTTTTGGCTGCATTTTAGATGGCAGACACAGTTGTTTTACAAAGTCTTCCTTTTAAACAACCAACTGTTTCCTCAGGAAGGGTTGAGATGTAACTGCAGTAGAAAACTATGGCAACAATTCCATTATTTGAGTCTAGTTTCCCAAACTTTGGTGGTATTTAAGGGAACACGATCAATGAGTTAACATTGATAAAAACACAGCCAACTTCTGATTTTGTAGATAATAAAGCATTGCAATCGATTAATGTGATGTTTTAGTACTTGTATTATGTGGAGGATGTCACTTGTGACCATGGCAATGTCTTCTTAATTGCCCCTTAGGGGATTACTGAAGTTGTAATACAGTTAGTTGAAAGGAACAAGTCTGCCTTATCTTATTGTTTTATCTTCGTCATTCGAACAAGGTGGAAGCTGTTGTTTGTCAAGGTGCACATGCCATGGGACGTGCTGTGTACCTACGCCGAGGTCCTCCACATCAAGCTGCCCATTCAGCCCAACGACCTGTCCACCACGTCCTCGCCGTTCAACTTCCTCAGATGCATCACCAAACACTTCTACCCCAGCGAGAACCTCATAGCCAAGGAGATGGAGTACTTCACTGCCCCGTTCGAGAAAAACAGGCTGGAGTACTTCTACGTGAAGGACCAGGACCTCTTCTTCACGCCGTCCATGAGGAGTAGAATGGCAAGTGCCCCGCTTTCTATACCGCATCATGGGACATGAACCCAAAAGTCAACCAATAAGAGGTTAAAGATGCAGCAGCACACTAGATTTTGATAGAGATTTATAATAAAGGACATAGAAAGAAGACACCTCATTGACCTTCTTACGGTAGTTTAAGCATGGTATTGGAAGATATTTTGTCTGTAGACCACTTAGATTGGTTATTCAGCCCTTGCGCTACTAAAATATCAATGTACCTGTACTTAAAACACAGTGTTAACACTCCTTTCTTAACACTTCAATAATAACAGAATGGTTATTCTTCCTCCTCAGGCTTTACTATGTCCTCAGCCGAGCCCCCTATGAGGTGCGAGGGATCATCAAGAAGTTTGGTGTTACCAAGCTACTCGATGGAGGGGTGTACAAGGCTGCTTATCCCCTGCATGATGTGAGTGGGGGTGGAGTGGCGCTAGTAACTGACAACATTAAACACCAATCGATCTGTGAAAACACTGAGGGGTGAACTTACTACTTTTGTTTTCTGTGAACTTACTGTAGTGCAGATTCAACGTCAGGTCGAAAGAAGATGAGTTCCCCAATGAGCGACTCCTCCTGTATAACGAGTGGGCTCACCCTAAAAGTGTCTATAAGATGCAGCCACTTGATCTCATAAGGTAATTCATGCTTTAATCTACTCTCATAAAAATGCACATTGCATGCACGTCGCTGCTTTAGTGTAACAAGGTGTTGAGAGCTATTCTTCCAAACAGAATGTGCTTAGAGGCCTAATCATTGTAATTATGGGAAATAAGGGATGGAAATAATAATATTTTCATTCATTTTCTCACAGAAAGTATTATGGGGAGAAGATTGGAATTTTTCTTTGCTTGGCTTTGTGTCTGCGTAGCTTTTTTCCTACAGTGATCCAATTTGGTTTTGTGTCTGTGTGGCGTTTTTCCTACAGTGATCCATTTTGATTTTGTGTCTGTGGCTTTTTTCCTACAGTGATCCAATTTGGTTTTGTGACTCTGTTCGTGGCCTCCTTCCCCCTGGCTCCTGTCCTGGCTCTGGTCAATAACCTCTTTGAGATCTGGGTGACGCCTGGAAGATCATCACCCAGTTCCGCCGCATGGTGCCAGAGAAGGCCCAAGACATCAGGGCATGGCAACCCATTCTCCAAGGTGTCGCCATCTTGGCTGTGGCATCAAATGTGAGTGATGGCTCCTCCTTTGGATTACAAAGTATTATGAAACACGTATATCTTTTCTTAAAGATTATGTATTTACCTTGGTTTATTCTCCATTGCATAATCCCATCTCTGCCAGGCCATGATCATTACCTTCACATCAGACATGATCCCGCGGTTGGTCTACTACTGGTCCTTCTCTGTGTATCCCTACGGAGACCATTCCAGTCACACCATGCAGGGCTACATCAACAACACGCTCTCCGTGTTCGACATCCAGGACTTCTTCAACAAGAGCCGTCCCGTGCAAACACCTCACTGGTTCAATAACAGCACCTCGTGCAGGTAATGTGGATGAATATGAGATGGGTTTCAATGAAATTGTGTTAGACATTGAAATAGTTAATGCAATCTCTGTCATACTTTAGATATCGAGATTTCAGATATCCACTGGGACACCACAGACAATATGAATACAGTATCTACTACTGGCATGTGATAGCTGCCAAGATGGCTTCCATAATAGTTGTAGAGGTGAGTAAAAATTACTCAGAAACGTGGCTGTCAAGCTCTGGTCATAGGGAAGCCTTTGGCTCCTCTATTTAGCTATGATCAGAGCCTGGCAGATCTAGTATTTATATTCTATGTGGGTTTTGTGTTGGTCTGCAATTAGAGGCAGCTGCTTTGCATTGTTTCTAATTGGGGGCCATATTTAAGTTCTAGGGTTTCACCTGTTTGATGTGGATCATTAATGTTGTCTCTTTGGGTTTAGTGCTGTGTAGCCTACATTTTGTTACATTTGTGTATCTCTTTATTATTTTATGCACATTGATTTAAATAAATCATCATGTCACATTACCACGGTCCTGCATCTTGGTCTAATGCCAGATGGACATTTTCCAGCCTTTCAAAAAAATCCTAAAAATGTTTCCCTCCATCCGAACCCTTCTTCCCCTTGTCCGCTCAGCACATTGTATATCTGACCAAGTTCGTCTTGTCCTACGTGATCCCGGACGTGCCTTACGCAGTGAAGGAGCAGATCAAACGAGAGAAGTACTTGAGCCAAGTCATCCTTCACGAGACCAGCCTCAAACTGGTGACCAAACGCGTGAAGCCTGTCACTGACACGATACTTTAACACAATGAGGTGAAGGAGGAGGAGGAGGAGATGATGGACTTTTTACTTTTAATCTCCAAAACTTTTTCAGTCCTCTGAAGAGAGAGTCCTGCCTTCGTCAGGGATCTACAATATGTACCAGTATCATGAGCAGATAAAGATGTATTCAATACATGTTTTAATAGCTTAAATTAATATTATGAATATTATAAGTAGATTAATAGCTTGGTGGGGACTGCGACCAACCAAACCAGCCATGAAGCTCAGCTCTGTTGCTCCGATCTCTGGACCTATTGCTCCGATCTCTGGACCTATTGCTCCGATCTCTGGACCTATTGCTCCGATCTCTGGACCTATTGCATATTTAGCACTTTTATGTCACTGATTGTTACATGTGCACTGTTACGTTTAATGTGTCTTGTATTGTTACAATGATGACATTTTTTTGAGGTCTTAACTTAGACATTTCTGGGAGGAACACCACAGTGCCTGGGTGTTACATGTATACATTGTTACATTTAATGTGTTTTGTAATGTTAAAATTAGGATTGAATGCCATATCTTTGAATGTACGGTAAATATGGAAGATTATGAGTGGTTTGAATGACATGACAACAATACATTTATTCTTTAAACAAAACATACAGATTTGTATATACAGTCATGTGAAAAAGTAAGTACACCCCCTGGAAAGTCTCTTTTTTTTCTACATATTTGGACAGATGGATATGTAATCTTCACTTCAACACTATTGACAGATAAAGGTTACCCAGACAGATGGATATGTAATCTTCACTTCAACACTATTGACAGATAAAGGTTACCCAGACAGATGGATATGTAATCTTCACTTCAACACTGTTGACAGATAAAGGTTACCCAGACAGATGGATATGTAATCTTCACTTCAACACTGTTGACAGATAAAGGTTACCCAGACAGATGGATATGTAATCTTCACTTCAACACTGTTGACAGATAAAGGTTACCCAGACAGATGGATATGTAATCTTCACTTCAACACTGTTGACAGATAAAGGTTACCCAGACAGATGGATATGTAATCTTCACTTCAACACTGTTGACATATCCATCTGTCCAAATATGTAAAAGAAAAGAGACTTTCCAGGGGGTGTACTTACTTTTTCACATGACTGTAATTTGTGGCCTAGGCCTATCCAAATGCTTTAGCTAAGGATATGCAACGATACCTTGGTCAAATATGTCAAACATTTGTAATACTCAAGGTGTGCTTGATTTAGTCAGGAATAATTTCAAAAGCTTAAATTGCGTTAACCAGGCAAGCCATCAAGTATGGAAGTCCGTTCCTGCCACCCCCACAAAAATATCTGACTACGAGTTATGAGATAGTAAGGTATAATTATAAAATACAAAGTCTGGATCATGGACTTTGAATAGCCCTGCAGTTGACTATTTTTAAAGGGTTAATCTGGGATTCAACTATTAACAAAGCTTCTCCCGCCACAGCTGAGGAATGGGGCAGGAGAAATGTAACCAATCTCAAATACTTTGACACAAGGACTCTCTCATATGGATGCAAGGACTGGCCATCCAATAGACACATTAGGAAGGTATTCCTAATGTTTTGTACACTCAGGTATATTAATTAAATCTAATGTCAACCAGATGTCATCAAACAGGCACCAACTCAAATCAACAAAACTCTCCAATCCGTTAATATGGAACAATATCACCAGACTCTCTCTCTCTCACACACACAAACAATGTGTGATTGACTATAGGATAGACATAAGGTTATCCTTGAAAGTTGAGGAGGGCCTGCTGCAAAGTGCACATTGGATTCATGTGATACAGACCACCTAAAGACATATCATAATAATGACTTACTATCCCTTAATTAGGATTTACTGTCATAACATTTGGTGGTGGGAACAGGCTTCCATACATACTCATGGGCACCTCAAGTATGACTTGACATATGTTGAAACATTTTGATACCAATCTATCTCCATAGACCAACCTCTTAAATCAATATACAGTGGGGAGAACAAGTATTTGATACACTGCCGATTTTGCAGGTTTTCCTACTTACAAAGCATGTAGAGGTCTGTAATTTTTATCATAGGTACACTTCAACTGTGAGAGACGGAATCTAAAACAAAAATCCAGAAAATCACATTGTATGATTTTTAAATAATTAATTTGCATTTTATTGCATGACATAAGTATTTGATCACCTACCATCCAGTAAGAATTCCGTCTCTTACAGACCTGTTAGTTTTTCTTTAAGAAGCCCTCCTGTTCTCCACTCATTACCTGTATTAACTGCACCTGTTTGAACTCGTTACCTGTATAAAAGACACCTCTCCACACACTCAATCAAACAGACTCCAACCTCTACACAATGGCCAAGGCCAGAGAGCTGTGTAAGGACATCAGGGATAAAATTGTAGACCTGCACAAGGCTGGGATGGGCTACAGGACAATAGGCAACATTCCCCCCCAACAAAAATGTGTGTGTTTTTGTAAAAATGGAAATGGAAGAAGTTCAAGATGATGGTCAATCTCCCTCGGTCTGGGGCACCATGCAAGATCATGAGGAAGGTGAGGGATCAGCCCAGAACTACACGGCAGGACCTGGTCAATGACCTGAAGAGAGCTGGGACCACAGTCTCAAAGAAAACCATTAGTAACACACTACGCCGTCATGGATTCAAATCCTGCAGCGCACGCAAGGTCCCCCTGCTCAAGCCAGCGCATGTCCAGGCCCGTCTGAAGTTTGCCAATGACCATCTGGATGATCCAGAGGAGGAATGGGAGAAGGTCATGTGGTCTGATGAGACAAAAATAGAACTTTTTGGTCTAAACTCCACTCGCCGTGTTTGGAGGAAAAAGAAGGATGAGTACAACCCCAAGAACACCATCCCAACCGTGAAGCATGGAGGTGGAAACATCATTCTTTGGGGATGCTTTTCTGCAAAGGGGACAGGACGACTGCACCGTATTGAGGGGAGGATGGATGGGGCCATGTATTGCGAGATCTTGGCCAACAACCTCCTTCCCTCAGTAAGAGCATTGAAGATGGGTCGTGGCTGGGTCTTCCAGCATGACAACGACCCGAAACACACAGCCAGGGCAACTAAGGAGTGGCTCCGTAAGAAGCATCTCAAGGTCCTGGAGTGGCCTAGCCAGTCTCCAGACCTGAACCCAATAGAAAATCTTTGGAGGGAGCTGAAAGTCCGTATTGCCCAGCGACAGCCCTGAAACCTGAAGGGTCTGAATGGAGGAGTGGGCCAAAATCCCTGCTGCAGTGTGTGCAAACCTGGTCAAGAACTACAGGAAACGTATGATCTCTGTAATTGCAAACAAAGGTTTCTGTACCAAATATTAAGTTCTGCTTTTCTGATGTATCAAATACTTATGTCATGCAATAAAATGCAAATTAATTATTTAAAAATCATACAATGTGATTTTCTGGATTTTTGTTTTAGATTCCGTCACTCACAGTTGAAGAGTACCTATGATAAAAATTACAGACTTCTACATGCTTTGTAAGTGGGAAAATCTGCAAAATCGGCAGTGTATCAAATACTTGTTCTCCCCACTGTATGTACCTATCTATCTATCTATCTATCTATCTATCTATCTATCTATCTATCTATCTATCTATCTATCTATCTATCTATCTATCTATCTATCTATCTATCTATCTATCTATCTATCTATCTATCTATCTATCTATCTATCTATCTATCTATCTATCTATCTATCTATCTATCTATCTATCTATCTAGCTGTATTATATTGTGGTTTTCTTTTCAACCCAAGGTACTTATATACAGTACCAGTCAAAAGTTTGGACACATCTACTCATTCAAGGGTTTTTCTTTATTTTTACTATTTTCTACATTGTAGAATAATACATTGTAGAATAATAGTGAAGACATCAAAACTATGAAATAACACATATGGAATCATGTAGTAACCCAAAAAAGTGTTCAACAAATGAAAATCTATTTTATATTTGAGATTCTTCAAAGTAGCCACCCTTTGCCTTGATGACAGCTTTGCACACTCATGGCATTCTCTCAACCAGCTTCATGAGTCCAAACGTTCAACTGGTTCTGTATATAACATTTTTATGTATGATTTACAATACAAATGTGTTACACAAGTTTAACTAAAACAACCACTTTTTGTTTATGAATTATGAAATATATGAACTAACAATCTGCACCTGTGTACAATATTTGTCTATCAAGTATTTTGTCAAGTATATTGGAATTTGTATGTTATGCCAAATAAAATAAAAATCCTGGTATTTTATATAGAACTGTGATAATGTTAGTCGTTATGTCAAAGTTCAGGCCAGATACAGTTAATCTCCCAAATAAACTCATACTTGCAAAGCTGTGTTGTGTCTGCCATTGCCCAGACATGTGACTGATGTTTGTTTGCTTTAGGACTCAAATTTGATCTAGTAACAAGATTGTCTATCATATTGACAAGATAGTCAAGTGACCGCTTTAACAATGGAAATACAGTATGTCCTCAAATATGGAAGGCAGGCGGGAGAAGGCGAGATCAGGCCAATGAGAGAGCAGATACGCTGAGAACAACAGGCCATAGAGATAGAAAGAGTACTCATCTTTGTATCACATCAAATTTTATTGGTCACATACACATATTTAGCAGATGTTAACAAAATGCTTGTGTTCCTAGCTCCAACAGTGTAGTAGTATCTAACAATTCACAACAATACACACACATCTAAAAGTAAAAGAATGGAAATATGTAAATATTAGGAATCTGTGACATTATAGTGTCTGTGACTGCATTGGCAGCACCATAGAGGCCATCTCCATTTTAAAGTAGTTTGTTTTCTTCTTCTTCATTGGCTGGTTGCTCCTAACTCATAGGAATCCCCACCCACTTGACTCCTTTAAAATGGTGGAAGTCACGTCCATGCTAAAACGGCTTACATCCACGATGAGTCCTCTATCTACTGTTATAACAACAGGCACAAATCAGGCAGGCAGGCAGGCAGGCAGGCAGGCAGGCAGGCAGGCAGGCAGGCAGGCAGGCAGGCAGGCAGGCAGGCAGGCAGGCAGGCAGGCAGGCAGGCAGGCAGGCAGGCAGGCAGGCAGGCAGGCAGGCAGGCAGGCAGGCAGGCAGGCAGGCAGGCAGACAGACAGACAGACAGACAGACAGACAGACAGACAGACAGACAGACAGACAGACAGACAGACAGACAGACAGACAGACAGACAGACAGACAGACAGACAGACAGACAGACAGACAGACAGACAGACAGACAGACAGACAGACAGACAGACAGACAGACAGACAGACAGGCAGGCAGGCAGGCAGACAGACAGACAGAAAAATCATGAGAAAACAAAATGATAACTACTACACATTGGAAAGAATTAACAAAATTAACAGAGCAAACTAGAATTCTATTTGGCCCTAAACAGAGTGACTGACCCAAACTTAAGGAAAGCTTTGACTATGTACAGACTCAGTGAGCATAGCCTTGCTATTGAGAAAGGCCACCGTAGGCAGACCTGGCTCTCAAGAGAAGACAGGATATTTGCACACAAAATGAGGTGGAAACTGAGATGCACTTCCTAACCTCCTGCCAATTGTATGACCATATTAGAGACACATATTTTACTCGGAGACACATATTACACAGATCCACAAAGAATTCTAAAAAATACCTAATTTTGATAAACTCCCATATCAACTGGGTGTGTCATCACAGCAGCAAGACCTGTTGCCACAAGATGAGGGCAACCAGTGAAGAACAAACACCATTATAAATACAACCTATATATATGTTTATTTATTTTCCTATTACTTTAATTATTTGCACATTGTTACAACACTGTATAATATACATAATATGAGTCAAACTAATGAAATACCTAAGTTAGACATCATTGTGAAGGCAGCAAATACATTTCTGGATCTCCAGAACTTTCCAGTAGAAATGTTACAGGGACTACTGAATTAAGAGGTTCCCCCCTCCCAGGTTCCCGAGCCTGAATAGACATTTAAATCCGACTGAAAGAGTACAGTTTTTATTTTTTGTTCGAAATTCGGGGTTAGTTATTAAGATAATATAGTGGTATATTGACAGGTCGTGACCGGCCTTACACTCCAGTACAGTACAGAGCGATGTATGCAACTGTTAGTTGGTTGCGATGCGCCAATAAAAACTCGAAGAAGAAGAGCCCCCTCCAGGTTACGTCATCAGTCTGCGGCACTGCCTGTCTAGACAGTGTAGGACCCAAACTCACATGCCAATGCGTACAATTTGTATGTAAGTTCTGGATCTTTATAAGTGTATTTGTACTTGTACATTACATAGAATTTCGTTAGCATTTCTAGTAAACTAGTACTTTGTCAATAATGAGTTCTCAAATTACTTGTGTTGGATGGGTGAAGCGAGGCGTTTCGAAGGAAACACCAGATAAGGTAGGTACCTAGCTAAATACCCAACATGTCAACAATACAGAAAATACATCTGGGGTGTATTCATTAGTCGGATTCCGTTGCAAAACGTTTTGTCTGCTGCGAATAAACTGTATGGCACCAACTAGATAAATTATGTTTTAACCTTCTGCCACGTTTTGTTACAGGTGGAGTTAAGCAAAGAAGAATTGCAACGCATCATAGCAGAGGCAAAGGAACAATTAGGGTTGGTTGAGTTTTTGTTACTTTACATTTTCTGTTTGTTTGGAGGGCTTCCGAAAATTACAACACTGACCTGAGTGAGACTGAGACCCAAACGGCTATTACAACTCAGTCAATCCAGGAAATTAATTGAAATGTGTAGGTAAACTTTTGCAATACTAATTATTTCTGGACCAGCGAAGTGACTCCAAGATAATTTCCTCAATGGGGGAGGGGTGGGGGTTTCATCAAATCGAACTAGTTAAAAATGGAATTGACCTCAACATTATAAATTGTGATTTCTTTGAGCTCTTCTTCAGGGTTAGCAAATTAATGTATTTGTGTCAACTCAGTGAACGAGTAGGTGAAGAGGAGGATGAGGATGATGAAGGCATGGCCAGCGGGCAGGAACAGAGTGACGAGGCAGAAACTGTTCAGGGGCAGGAGCCAGAGCAGGATGAAAACGAAGCAGGAAGAGAGGAAGCCGATGAACTAGCAGAGTATGACTTGGATAGATATGACGAGGACGACTCAGGTAACTATAGTTGCTGCGTCTACTCTCGGATGATCATTTGTACATTTACATTATAGTCATTTAGCAGGCGCTCTTAACCAGAGCGACTTACAGTTAGTGTATACATGTTCATACTTTTTTTGTACTGGTCCCCGGTGGGAATCTAACCCACAACCCTGGCATTGCAAGCACCATGCTCTACCATCTGAGCTACACAGGACTATTATGTATGATCTAAAATTAATGTGTTATCTCTGTCTGTTAATATGCCAAGAGGAATGTGTTAATCACTGTTTTTATTCACGAAGAACACTCTCTTACTGTTCATCTTTTTTTTCCTGGCACAGTGACTGCCAACCTGGGTGACAGCCTTGCCGGCCTCACAGTGTTCAGCACCAATGAGGAGGATCCTTACATTACCATCAAAGACACAGTGAGTCCAGGGCTGTGTGCCTGTTCAGAGTTATTAAACATCTCACCAGTCTGGTTTGGTACCAACTAGGATTCCATGCCAAACACATCACATAAAATATGTTTTATTGTCACATACTCCAGATAAAACACTGATAAATCGCTTACAATTAGTTCAAAATGCCGCTGCAAGACTTTTGACGGGTACTCGTAAGCGAGACCACATTACCCCAGTATTGAGCTCTTTAAATTGGCTACCAATTGACTACAGAATAAATCTCAAAATTTAAATTTTTGTTCACAAATCACTGCATGGTATGGCTCCATTGTACCTTGTAAATCTTATTAAGAAATACGAACCAAAACGGTCCTTGAGGTCAGCTGACCAGCTGGTTTTAACGACTCCAAGAACAAAGCGGAAAAGGGGAGATCGAGCATTTGTAGCGATAGCTCCTAAACTCTGGAATGATCTACCACCTTTTATTAGATTGGAACGTACATTTACTGTTTTTAAACATAAGCTTAAAGAATACCTCCTAGCTCTAGCATTTGATGGGGTTTAGTAGTTGCATTTGTAGGTTTATCAAACTGAGGGGTTTATTTTATTTTATTGATATTTTATGTGGTGTTAATGATGTATGTTGTCATGATTGTTTATGTGTTTGTACAGCACTTTGTTCAATGACAAGTTGTGTAAAAGTGCTTAATAAATAAAATAAACAAACAAACAAACAGATAGGTAAAATATTTTGTTTTACAGGGTGAGCCATAGTATGGTGCCCCTGAAGCAAATTAGGGTCAAGTGCCTTAAGGGCCATCAAACAATTATTATTATTTTATTTTTTTTCTCACCATGTCGGTTCTGGTATTTGATCCAGTGACCTTTCGGTTCCTGGCCCAACCCTCTAACCACTAGGCTACCTGCCACCTAAAAAAAATAATAATCCATATCGCAATAAATAGCCTTATTGATGCGATACTGATTTAAATAGAACGATAAGTTCATAACAGTATTTTTTAAATTATCCATTACATTACTACTATAGTTGTGCCATTAACAATCACCCATATTAGCAAACTTATTTCATTTCAAACTGGTCATACAATATGGTCTAGTATAGTCTACTTACGTAATGAACGGCATCAACAAAATGCTTGCGGTAAGTGTCGATATTTCGGTTTATCATCCTAGCTCTTCGTTTGTGGTTATTTTCTGTCATTCAGACTTAGAGTTGTTTTTTGTTTTATTTGTCTCCAGGACCAGTATGAGAGAGAGGACTTTCAAATCAAGCCCAATGATAACCTCATAATTTCAGGCAGAGCAGAGAAGGACTGCTGCAACCTGGAAATTCACGGTGAGTTGCAGGGACTGTTGTTCTAACTGGCACTTTGACTCTCAGCTTAGACATGAACAAACTCTTGCTTCACAGCATCAAATAGCATCACTGTAGACTTACAGTGAGTGTTCTTTCCATGGCATAGACTGACCAGGTGAGAGCTATGATTGCTTGTTGATGTCAAATCCACTTCAATCAGTGTAGATGAAGGGGAGGAGACAGGTTATAGATTTTTAAGCCTTGAGACAATTTACACATGGATTGTGTGTGTGACATTGAGGGTGAAGAGACAAGACAAAATATTTAAGTGCCTTTGTACGGAGTATGGTAATAGGTGCCAGGCGTACCAGTTTGTGTCAAAACCTGCAACGCTGCTGGGTTTTTCACATCAACCGTTTCCCGTGTGTATCAAGAATGGTCCACCACCCAAAGGACATTAAGCCAACTTCACACAACTGTGGGAAGCGTTGGAGTCAACATGGGCCAGCATCCCTGTGGAAGAGCTTTCGACACCTTGTAGAGTCCATGCCCCAACTAATTAACGCTGGGGGGGTGCGCAACTCAATATTAGGAAGGTGTTCCTAATGTTTGGTATACTCAGTGTACATGCCAGTGTAGGTTGTTTTAATGAATGTATTTATTTGCCTCTACAGTATACAACGCCGAGGAGGAATCCCTCTATGTTCATCATGACATACTCCTGCCAGCCTATCCACTATGTGTGGAGTGGCTCAACTTTGACCCTAGTCCAGAAGGCACAGGTGAGTGCATTCTCTTTTTATAGTGTTGAATGGATTCTCAGATTTTACTTTATTAAGTTAAGCTCAAACAGCAGTTTATCTCAACCCAACTCTGCTAAATGGACATTTAAATTCAGTGTTGTCTCAGTGTAGAACATGGATTTTTTTTTTACTTCACTTTAATGGCATCCGTTTGTACAGGCAATTATGCGGCTGTAGGCAACATGACACCGCAGATCGACGTGTGGGACCTGGATGTGGTGGACTGCCTAGAGCCTGCCTTCACCCTGGGGAGCAAGAAGGCCTCCAAGAAGAAAAAGAAAAGCAAAAAGGTCATTTTCCCACAAGGACTTGGATGTGATAGTTTGAACTGTTATGTTTATGGTGTTGGTGTCTCCTCACTATGACCCGAATCCTAACATGCAATTTGAATTTTTAGGCTGCAGCAGAGCCAGTGGAAGGTCATACAGACGCTGTACTGGACTTATCCTGGAACAAACTGGTCCGGTGAGTCCTATTGGAGTTGTACCCGTTACCCCTCACCCCTAGCCCCAGATCTTTCCACTCATGTCAGTGTAGCCACACAATCACAATGTCACAAATCGACCTTCCACCTTTATTCTGAGTTTTTGTGTGTGTTGCTTCTCTTCTCCACAGCAACGTCTTGGCCAGTGGGTCAGCCGACGAAACCGTGATCCTGTGGGATCTGGCACAGGGCAAGCCAGCCACAACACTGCGCAGGCACACTGACAAGGTGCGTGTATCCAGTCATCACAGCCTGTTTAATGTCCCACAATGGGCCTGATTTATTCTAAATAAAAAAATACGATGTGAAATTGATTTTGGATGTAGCCTCGCCTGTTTATCTCAAACCTAAAAGTCAAGTCTCTTTTAGGTTCAGACATTGATGTTCCACCCCTTTGAAGCTCAGACCCTGATATCAGGATCATACGATAAGTATGTCCAATCTCAATCTGTTACAACCTCTGAAATCGTCAAATAAGTTCTCATCTCCTGTGTATAGGAGGTCGGGATTGTGAATGTACAAAACTAACAAGTCTTAACCTGCTTCTTCTTCCTCTGGACAGGTCGGCAATCCTGTATGACTGCCGCAGTCCGGACAGCAGCCATCGCACCTGGAGGTTTAGTGGGCAGGTGGAAAGGGTCGCCTGGAACCACTTCTCGCCCTGCAACTTCCTGGTAAACTGCCCTCTCGCCACCTCTCACCTAGCATAGCATGTTGGCGAACTTTCACATGGGAAGTGCTAGGTGGACTTTCCTGTTTCCACTCTCACTGATGTTTGGCTGTGTTTTAGGCGAGCACGGAGGACGGCTTTGTTTACTGTCTAGACGCGCGCTCGGACAAGCCAGTGTTTACGCTAAGGGCACATGACGGAGAGGTGTCAGGTGGGTGTGGTCACAGGCCAATTTCTGTCCCTACTTCCTCTAGCCCATACCCTGTCATATTCAGACTTTAAAATACTGGATAAACATGGCAGTCAAGGTCAGCGAAACATAATTGTCAGCTGTCTCTTGCCCTGTAGGCTTGGACCTTAGCAGCCAGATCCGGGGATGCTTGGTCACCTCGTCAGCAGACAAACACGTCAAGATTTGGGACATCTTGGGGAACAAGCCCAATCTGGTTCACACTCGGGACATGAAAATGGTAAAGATGGTTTCTCTGTCGCTGTAATCGTTGCCATGCCATTGCAATAAAATCCATCACGTTTCTGTCTTTCTAACAGCGGATGTTTTGTATATGTGCTGTTTATGTGGATGTTGTGGTGAGATGCTCTCTTTCTATTGATAGGGGGTGCTGTTCTGTGCAGCGTGCTGTCCTGACATGCCCTTTGTATATGCCTTTGGAGGACAGAGGGATGGCCTGCGGGTTTGGGACATAAGTGACGTGGCAGCAGGTACAGTTTCAATGCTATTACCTTCTGCTCTAGGTCCTACAGGGTGCAAAGTTTATCAAGCTAGCCTATCATATACAGTTGAAGTCGGAAGTTTACATACACCTTAGCCAAATGCATTTAAACTCAGTTTTTCCACAATTCCTGACATTTAATCCTAGAAAAAATTCCCTGTCTTAGGGAAATGTGAAATGTCAGAATAATAGTAGTGAGAATTATTTATTTCAGCTTTTATTTCTTTCATCACATTCCCAGTGGGTCAGACGTTTACATACACTCAATTAGTATTTGGTAGCATTGCCTTTAAATTGTTTAACTTGGGTCAAATGTTTTGGGTAGCCTTCCACAAGCTTCCCACAATAAGTGGGGTGAAGTTTGGCCCATTCCTCCTGACAGAACTGGTGTAACTGACTCTGGTTTTTAGGCCTCCTTGCTCGCACACGCTTTTTCAGTTCTGCCCACAAATTTTCTATAGGATTGAGGTCAGGGCTTTGTGATGGCCACTCCAATACCTTGACTTTGTTGTCCTTAAGCCATTTTGACACAACTTTGGAAGTATGCTTGGGGTCATTGTCCATTTGGAAGACCCATTTGCGACCAAGCTTTAACTTCCTGACTGATGTCTTGAGATGTTGCTTCACTATCCACATAATTTTCCTTCCTCATGATGCCATCTATTTTGTGAAGTGCACCAGTCCCTCCTGCAGCATGCCCACAACATTATGCTGCCACCCCCGTGCTTCAGGTTTGGGATGGTATTCTACAGCTTGCAAGCCTCCCCCTTTTTCTTCCAAACATAAAGATGGTCATTATGGCCAAACAGTTATATTTTTGTTTCATCAGACCAGAGGACATTTCTCCAAAAAGTGTGATCTTTGTCCCCATGTGCAGTTGCAAACCGTAGTCTGGGTTTTTTATGCCGGTTTTGGAGCAGTGGCTTCTTTTTCTTTGCTGAGCGGCCTTTCAGGTTATGTCGATATAGGACTCATTTTACTGTGGATATAGATACTTTTGTACTTGTTTCCTCCAGCATCTTCACAAGGTCCTTTGCTGTTGTTCTGGGATTGATTTGCACATTTCGCAACAAAGTACGTTCATCTCTAGGAGACAGAATGCGTCTCCTTCGTGAGCGGTATGACGGCTGGTCCCATGGTGTTTTTACTTGCGTACTATTGTTTGTACAGATGAACGTGGTACCTTCAGGCTTTGGAAATTGCTCCCAAGGATGAACCAGACTTGTGGAGTTCTACAATTCTTTTTTTTCCTGATTTCTTTTGATTTTTCCCATGATGTCGAGCAAAGAGGCACTGAGTTTGAAGGTAGGCCTTGAAATACATCCACGGATACACCTCCAATTGACTCAAATTATGTCAATTAGCCTATCAGAAGCTTCTAAAGCCATGACATAATTTTCTGGAATTTTCCAAGCTGTTTAAAGGCACAGTCAACTTAGTGTATGTAAACTTCTGACCCACTGGAATTGTGATATAGTGAATTATAAGTGAAATAATCTGTCTGTAAACAATTGTTGGAAGAATTACTTGTGTCATGCACAAAGTAGATGTCCTAACCGACTTGCCAAAACTATAGTTTGTTAACATGAAATCTGTGGAGTGGTTGAGAAATGAGTTTTAATGACTTCAACCTAAGTGTATGTAAACTTCCATCTTCAACTGTATTTCCTTTTTGATCCAGAAAAAAAATATATATATTTAGAATATGGCAACTAGCCTTTGCAGTATCTCTCTCCTTCTGTATTGAACATCTATGTATTATGGGCTTTGACTGTTAAGTTTTATATAGCCATCATCTCTCCTGCTTGTTAGTATAGTCATGGGTTTGTATATCTGTGTGTCTGCCTGGTCACTGAGGTGTTAGATCAGTATGAAGTAGCTGATGGTTATCAACATGGTGTGTTTGTGTGTGTACGTGACCGAGTATGTTTACTGACTTTGCGTGCCATCCATGTATGTGCTGTCTCCAGTCGCTGAGGTGTTTGGCAATCGGCAGAGGTTGGTGGCAACCACAGCGCCTGAGGCATCCAGCAGCACCTCCTTCACACCAGATATGGAGCTTTCCTAATGAGCCACTCTGGACCAACTTCCAATCAACATAGAGCGGCACCTTGGACTCACGCAGAAAGATCCACATAGCCAAATACTTTCTGTAAACAGGGGCCAAGAAGGCACCTCAAGAACATCGCCAGAACTGTGGATGGACTTTCTCGCTTCAAACAGATCACGTAAAAATTAAGCGCTACATAAATATTAGTTTTGTGTGCTGAAATGTCTTTGCAACAACGAATGTCAATATCAATCTGAATATATATATATATATATATATATATAAACTATGACATAACACATATGGAATCATGTAGTAACCAAAAAAGTGTTAAACAATGTCAAAATATATGTTATATTTGAGACTCTTCAGAGTAGCCTCCCTTTGCCTTGATGACAGCTTTGCACACTCATGGCGTTCTCTCAACCAGCTTCATGAGGACTGCCACAGGAATGGAAGACCCACAAATACCTCTGCTGCAGGTATGATTTTGTTCAGTTACCAGCCTCCGATTGCAGCCCAAATAAATGCTTCAGAGTTCAAGTAACAGACACATCTCAACATCAACTGTTCAGAGGAGACTGCGTGAATCAGGCCTTCATGGTCAAATTGCTGCAAAGAAGGAAAAGCAGCCAACAATTGCTAAGCATATGTGGGAACTCCTTCAAGACTGATGGAAAAGCATTCCAGGTGAAGCTGGTTGAGAGAATGCCAAGATTGTGCAAAGCTGTCATCAAGGCAAAGGTGGCTATTTTGAAGAATCTCAAATATAAAATATGTTTTGATTTGTTTAACATTTTTTTTTGGATACTACATGATTCCATATGTGTTATGTCATAGTTTTGATGTCTTCACTTTTATTCTACAATGTAGAAAATAGTGCAAATAAAGAAAAACCTTTGAATGAGTAATATTCCTTTATTTTTTATTTTTTTACTCACAATCAATGGAATTACTACTGAAATGTGATTTTGAAGGCACAGGTATCTGGTTTAGTGTCATCATTTGATTATTTGTGCTGCAATTCACTTTGCCAGAGATTCTGAGAAGTAGACACCCCCCCCCCCCCCCAGAATAAACTATGTATTTTCAAAGAGAAATGTGTGAAATGTGAAAGCACTACCATTTCTATAACCAGGGGCAACAGAAGAGGCGTATCCTAGTAGATGGAGTTGTCTACTCCAAAAATAAACACACTCCCAGAAGTGTCCCTCCAGCGATACTGGTCCCGAGTCACTGGCACCGCCCTCAGCAGATGTCTCTGTTGAATGATGCGGTACTGGGACCAGCTGGAGTGGGACGCCCGCACCATCTGCCGTGAGGTTGCATTGACCTGTTCCACAGAGAAGGTGCTAATGGGGCACGCCTTTTGGCCCAAGCCAGTGTGGAGGATCTCCCCTATGGCATGGGAAATCCTCTCTGGGATTCTGCCTGGGACACCTAGCAGGTATTTATGATGTCACACCTAGCAGGTATTTATAATGTACATTTCTACAAATGCTATGTATACATTTTATAGTTAAACTGTCCCAGTTTTTTTTATTTTTGCATTTTTACTTTTGCTTTGCTAAAGAAGAAGGATTTGTTCACAAAAGTTTGCACAGCGGAACTAACGTTTAAAGTTTATGTATCCACACGGAATTATTTCCCTGTAGTACATACACGGAAATATTTCCATGTAACACAAATGCAACATTTTTGTTGAGTATGGCGACTACAGGTCATTTAAATAGGTTGAGTTGTTTATTTACACGGTTTTCAACTGTTACTCAACTGAAACACTGCACAGGTGAGTGCTGTCTATTGTAAAACTTGCAAGATTAGTTAACGTTAGCGCACATCTAGTATTAACAATCCTTTTTAAGGCAGAGAACCCAGCTAGCTAAGTTAGCAAACGTGTGACTGTAACGTGACTTATAAATCATATCATACAGCTTTTTGATTAATGTCAACGAATATATCCACAACAGGCGCTGTGCCTGTCATTCACAAGTCAACTATCCGTGGACCTTTCATTGATGATGACTGGTAAGTAGCTAGCAAGTTACAGTAAATCGTAATTTTTAGTGTGTGTGTGTATTACGATTACTTTGTGTTAATTTCTTGTCAACTTCTTCATTGCAGTAAGGTGGAAATTGGTGTGACATCTGATGGGAAGACCATTGTGTGCTACCATCCCTCTGGGGATTTTCCTTATGAACTTACCCAGGTAAGAAATTAGAACTTGGATCAAATACAAATCAAATTTTATTGGTCACATAAACTTTTTTAGCAGATGTTATTGCGGGTGTAGCAAAATGCTTGTCAAAATGTGCAGATACCGATGTTAACAGAGTTTGTATGAGGAAAAATAACCACTTTAATACAGTAAATACAGCATTTGTATACACAATTAGCCCTGCACATATTGATCTGTAAAAATCATGATTTATGTGGGAGGGTGAGATTAACCTGCCAGCAATATACCCATTTTCTGAACATGCCGTCTATTAAACGGCAGAATAAGCCCTGCGATTTAGGTTGAAAAACAGCATAAATGGTCTTTGAATGTTTTGGCTTTCTTATGTATTTGTGACACTGTAGCCCATTCCACGGCCAGACCCCCTGACCAATCCGGCAGAAACACACGACCAGGTGCTGAAGGCCCACCTCGGCAGGGAGGTGCTGCAGAACAAACAGGCCCCCACCATCGAGGAGCTCAGCAAAATGTTTCATACCACCAAGCACCGCTGGTACCCAGTGGGACAGTAAGTGCACCTTCTACGACTGAATCACTTTAGTGATAATCTGTACTAACTGGGCACTGTCTACATTTTAAAGAGATGCTCAGAAGCGGGAAAATAATGTTGATGATTTGTTCAAACCAGGGCTATAGATAGAAGCCACACCCGTTCCATTTTAAATATTGGTACTGAGCTCAGTGGCACTTCCTTAGTATCAAAGGCCCAGTGCAGACCAAAAAAACGTGATTTTCCTGTGTTTTTTATATATATTTCCATGCTGAGGTTGGAAGAATGCTGTGAAAATTATAATGCCCTTTTAGTGTAAGAGAGCAGTTTTGAAAAGGTTGTCTGAAATTTCAGCCTGTTTTGGTGGTGTGGTGTTTTGGCCTGCTTGGTGACATCACCAAGTGGTAAATTAGTTAATAGACCAATATGAAAGAGTTCCAAACGGCTCTGCCAATAACAGCTAGACTTCAGTTTTCCCCTCTCCACTCTGAAAAATAGTATGGTACTTAATTGTTACCCAGGAATTATTTGATATTTTGATAAAAACGTTTGCATTGGACCTTTTAAGTATCCAAAATGTATCTTATGTTGCTACTTTGTAAATTAATGTAATACTAATGTAATGAGTGAGAAACTTGCATAAAGGTGGGTACAATCCTCACTCAGTCCTTTTTATGTGTAACATTTTTTTCACTTTTGTTCTTTTTTTTCTTAGGTACCATACACGACGCAGAAAGAGAGATCCTCCAAAAGACCGATAGTTGTTAAGGAGTGTCTTCCCTTCAAAATCATTGATACCTTACAGAATTCTTAGTTTGGCTCACCCCCCAAATCCCAAGCTATGTTTTTTTTGTGCAATTGTTTGTGCTGTAAAATAAAATGGAGAAAAAAAATGAAGTTGCGCACTCATATTTTCCCTATTTGGTGAATACCTTTTAATTTCATGAAATTCTGGGACATGGTTAGGATATATGCATGTTATTGTGGAGGAAGAAGGAGAGCGCTGCAATGGGGACAACCGTGGCTCCTACGGTGCAGAGCCTAGCACCAAGCTTCAAACGTGTACAGAGCGCAGTTCCCCCAATGCCACCTGACCACAGGAGTGATCCCACTTTCCACCAGTGTAGCGGGAGAAAGAAAAGGCTGTAGCTAGGACTCGAACTTTGACTCCTACGGTGCAGAACAATATTATAATGACTTGATCATGATAACTGTCCATTTTACAATCATTTAAATTCAGTCCATGTCTTTCAAATGTATGGGATTCAAATAAATTACACTAAAGAGTGCGTTCATATTTCTAGTCTATTCTCTCAGATTTAAAACGCACACACTCTTGGGACATGTAGTTCGTTTAATTCAAATATGTTAACACTTAGTCGTTGACCAAAATACATTTCCCAGCATTCACAATTCCGTCAGAGGCCAACACCATTCACCGGAAGGCGTGTGCGTCGGCGACGAAGGCGTGAACATACATAAATACTGTATACAGTAAAACAAGATGGCAGGACTACCCCGCAGGATTATAAAGGTAATTCCAAAAAACACAAACCGTAGTTCTGTCCCGTTTGAGTTCAGAAGAAAAACTACGACTCGGCACGTGCATTGCAATGTATTTGCTAGCTAGCTACTTCCGTTAGCTTGGTACTGTATGTCTCAGGCTCAGCCCCAAATCAGAGGAACGTTGTGGTTAAATGTATTACTCTTTCCGCTGAATATGGTCAAGTATGCTTAATTTTCTATTTGTATTGAAATGAATGCTTTTCTTAGTGTACATGTATTGAAATAACCTTGCTATGGTCTCTCAAGTTAGCGATCTGAACACGGTGACACTCGACTGCCACAGCTAGTTAGCTAACGTTATAGCTACATACAGCTAGCTAGTTAGATGTTGATGAAACTTACTAATGGGTCCAGAGTATGCATTATAAACTATCATATTTACTTGCTTTGTTTACTGTGTGTGAAAGTGATTTGGGTCGCAAAGCTAACTTGGCTAGAGTATAGAAGCCGGTGGCAGTGCAGGTATTTCTCTCAAACGGTGTCTAGGCCCAATGGGCGGGATCAGCAGATCTTGGTGGTCTTGCAGGAGTTCTGTGACTGTCAGAAATGAATGAGGCGACATGGGGCAATAGTTTGTCATACACATACTAGGTGGCTGCAAAAATGTTTTATCAGCCTCCTCAACTAGCCTAATTTACTTTGACAAGAAAAACAGTTACAGCGGGGGTTCTATTGGATAGTTATTGGTATATTTATTTTCATCAGAATGACAGTCATACCATGAAGATGTTACATGTTGGTTCTCACCAGACATTATGACTAGGCCTCAGACATACAGTTGAAGTCGGAAGTTTACATACATTTAGGTTGAAGTCATTAAATCTCATTTTTCACCACTCCACAGATTTCATGTTAACAAATTGTAGTTTTGTCTGTTAGGACATCTACTTTGTGCATGACACATGTAATTCTTCCAACAATTGTTTACAGACAGATTATTTCACTTATAATTCACTATATCACAATTCCAGTGGGTCAGAAGTTTACATGCACTAAGTTGACTGTGCCTTTAAACAGCTTGGAAAATTCCAGAAAATTATGTCATGGCTTTAGAAGCTTCTGATAGGCTAATTTACATAATTTGAACCAATTGGAGGTGTACCTGTGGATGTATTTCAAGGCCTACCTTCAAACTCAGTGCCTCTTTGCTCGACATCATGGGAAAATCTAAAGAAATCAGCCGAGACCTCAGAAAAAAAATTGTAGACCTCCACAAGTCTGGTTCATCCTTGGGAGCAATTTCCAAACACCTGAAGGTACCACGTTCATCTGTACAAACAATAGTACACAAGTATAAACACCATGGGAGCAGTCATACCGCTCAGGGAGGAGACGCGTTTTGTCTCCTAGAGATGAACGTACTTTGGTGCGAAAAGTGCAAATCAATCCCAGAACAACATCAAAGGACCTTGTGATGCTGGAGGAAACAGGTAAAGTATCTATATCCACAGTTAAACGAGTCCTATATCGACATAACCTGAAAGGCCGCTCAGCAAGGAAGAAGCCACTGCTCCAAAACCACCATAAAAAACCCAGACTACGGTTTGCAACTGCACATGGGGATAAAGATTGTACTTTTTGGAGAAATGTCCTCTGGTCTGATGAAACAAAAATAGAACTGTTTGGCCATAATGACCATCGTTATGTTTGGAGGAAAAAGGGGGATGCTTGCAAGCCGAAGAACACCATCCCAACCATGAAGCACAGGGTTGGCAGCATCATGTTGTGGGGGTGCTTTGCTGCAGGAGGGACTGGTGCACTTCACAAAATAGATGGCATCATGAGGAAGGAAAATGATGTAACATCTCAAGACATCAGTCAGGAAGTTAAAGCTTGGTCCCAAATGGGTCTTCTAAATGGACAATGACCCCAAGCATACTTCCAAAGTTGTGGCAAAATGGCTTAAGGACAGCAAAGTCAAGGTATTGGAGTGGCCATCACAAACCCCTGACCTCAATCCTATAGAAAATTTGTGGGCAGAACTGAAAAAGTGTGTGCGAGCAAGGAGACCTACAAACCTGACTCAGTTACACCAGTTCTGTCAGGAGGAATGGGCCAAAATCCACACAACTTATTGTGGGAAGCTTGTGGAAGGCTACCCAAAACGTATGACCCAAGTTAAACAATTTAAAGGCAATGCTACCAAATACTAATTGAGTAGAGTGTAATTAATTCTCTCTACTATTATTCTGACATTTCACATTCTTAAAATAAAGTGGTGAGCCTAACTGACCTAAAACAGGGAATTTTTACTAGGATTAAATTTCAAAAATTGTGAAACTGAGTTTAAATGTATTTAGGTAAGGTGTATGTAAACTTAAAACTTCAACTGTACTGATTGCAGGGGTTGGGCATTTAGGGTCAAAGTGTTGTGACATCTATTGGACTAAGATATTACTTAGTAGGAGAGCTTTATGAGAGATTAGATACAGTGGCTTGCGAAAGTATTCACCCCCTTGGCATTTTTTCTATTTTGATGCCTTACAACCTGGAAATAAAATTGATTTTTGGGAGGTTTGTATCATTTGATTTACACAACATGTCTACCACTTTGAAGTTGCAAAATATGTTTTGTTGTGAAACGTGCTTAACTATTAACCGTCCAAAAGTCAATTCTTTGTAGAGCCACCTTTTGCAGCAATTACAGCTGCAAGTCTCTTGGGGTATGTCTCTATAAGCTTGACACATCTAGCCACTGGGATTTTTGCCCATTCTTCAAGGCAAAACTGCTCCAGCTCCTTCAAGTTGGATGGGTTCCGCTGGTGTACAGCAATCTTTAAGTCATACCACAGATTCTCAATTGTATTGAAGTCTGGGCTTTGACTAGGCCATTCCAATACATTTTAAATGTTTCCCCTTAAACCACTCGAGTGTGCTTTAGCAATAATTAAAAGTAAAGAAACAAACATGTCAAATCTGACCTTGAATGTATGGATGGCTGTCCTTGCACCAAAACGTAGTTGTCCAAAACCTCGGTTGCTATCGACCCTGACCTGACATCTGGTTGTTTGTGCTTATCTGTCTCGTGTGTCGCATTCTGCTTGTCTTTCCGTTTCCGTTTGTCTGTGTTTCTTTGTCTATCTACTTGCATGTCTTGCTCTGTGTTCAGGAGACTCAGCGTTTGCTGGCCGAACCCGTTCCTGGAATTAAGGCGGAGCCTGACGAGGCGAATGCACGCTACTTCCATGTGGTGATTTCAGGGCCCCAGGACTCCCCTTTCGAAGGAGGCACCTTTAAACTTGAACTCTTTCTGCCAGAAGAATATCCCATGGCAGCTCCCAAAGTGCGATTCATGACCAAAATCTACCATCCCAACGTGGACAAGCTGGGAAGGATATGCCTAGACATCTTGAAAGGTGAGTTATCCAGATTCACAATTCTCATCACTGGCATAGTCATGTCCGGACTCCAAGTATGACTCCTTCCTCCACCATTTTACTTTTCTCTCACAGATAAGTGGTCCCCAGCCTTGCAGATCCGCACAGTGCTGCTATCAATCCAAGCATTATTAAGCGCTCCTAACCCCGATGACCCGCTTGCGAACGATGTTGCAGAGCAGTGGAAATCAAACGAAGCCCAAGCCATTGAGACAGGTGAGAGACGGCGCGCGCGTGTCACGTTCATGTTTGACGTGAACCCAGTTTAAATTGTCTCACCCCTTGGCGTTTTAAATTCTATTGCTTCACCTGGTCAAGAGTACTCATCTCTGAATGTGAACAAAGCCTGGTATTAAACCGAGGCAGTGAGTGTGAGAAAGAACCAATGACTTACTGCTCTTGTAGTGCCCTTCACTTCAGCCTCCTAGAGTGCCACTGCATGTCAAATCAATTCAGAGATAGCAAGACATTCCTTCAAGAAGAATGCTATTACCGGTAGTTAATGAACCCTCTCTCTGTGCACGTTGCAGCTCGGACATGGACCAGGCTTTACGCGGGAAACAGCATTGAGGTATAGAAGAAAACAGAAGGTCGCTGGATGTAAACACAACCAAGATAATCTCCTTTTATTTGCATTTAAAAGACACAGTCTTAGACAAAAAAAAACAATATAAAAGCAAGCAAAAAAAGAATATATTTAAAAGAAAATGAGACTACTGTTGACCTGTGGTGATTTTATGACACATAGCAATGTGTTTTGTCTTTGTCCCGGCTCACCGCTCGAATGCATGGACAGAGGCTGATGCCTAACCACAGCTTTCAGGTTTCTCCCCTGGGGAATGGGGTGGGGGGAGTGAACGACAAGTTTCAGCGCAACACCGAGGGGTTACAAACGTAGGAAATCGCCCTGGACCCACAGTCATATAATGGGTCAGTTTAGTCAAAGGTCGATAAACTAGTGGAGTTGGTGACACAGCCTCCAGGTACCCACCCATTTTTGAAAAATGTCCACTTGAAGTTATGCTGCTTAGCCCCTTGTTGAATTTAGCGTAGCCTTTTGTTTCCCTCAGACAGTTGAAGTTGTGGGTTCGGAAGCCCTGTGTTTGCAAGCCCTTGGCGGAAGCTCAGATTAGGGAGGTGGGGGTGTCTGTTACGACGTCCTTCTGGGGAGAAAGGTGTTATTTTTCTTTTAATGTCGATTTTCTCAAATCTCTTCTTTTTTTTTCTCCTACGATACTTCATTAAAAGCATGTACTTAACCAAGCCCAGAACATGACTGTTCAAACAAGTTTGCTCCGTATTGATACTGAGAAGTATCACTTTTGAGGTGGGGATGGGTGGGAAATGCACACCTAATTCTGACATGAAACAACGAGGCACGAAACACTATCATCGTCACTTCATTGCTGAAATCCTCACAGGCTTGTGTGGCTTCTGTACTGCTGTTCTGTAAATGTTATGTTGTAGTAAAATTATTTTTGTTATGCCATTTTGTTTGATCTCTTTTTTGCTAGCACTGTACCTAGATATTCTGCTAAGTGGTGGTTCATTGATTTAACCATACTCTGTCCTCACCCTTGTCTTTCCCACAATTCTCTACTGCAGGTGTATCTACCGTTTAGTCAACCAACATCCTGAAAGAGGGGAGAAAGTCAGAGAATGTTCTAATTTATTTATCTTTTTCAAAGGGATTTGGAATTAAATATCAATGATGATTCGTCATCCAAGCGTCTGGCCTTTTAGATTGAGAATGGCTTCCATGTCTCTGGATATTCCACTCTTCATGTGAAAAAGGCAAAGAGAATCGTTTATTACCGGTGTCTGAAATTATATGAAAAAAAACAACAACAATGCATTTGCATATGTGGCTCCTGTAAATAAAATGAGTTAAGTAAGATTCCTGTGAATGTGTCTGTGTGGCGTTGTGCATCTGGGGTGGGGGGGGGTCACGACACACTTGCTTTGTTTGACACACTTGCTCTGTCTGAGTAGATGGGTACCTGTATGTCAGGGCCATGTTTGTCTTTAGGGGCCAGTATGACGCAATGTTTTTAAGGTCCTGTCTTCGTTTATATGGCAACAGTGAGCCACTCAATGGGAGTCATTCCATGAAAATTGTGGCTTTTTGACCAGGAATGTTTTTTTGTTTGTTTTTTTTTTACCTAAACGGTGATAATAGTTAACACTTACCATAAATGACAGCTTAATACATTTTAATGTTACTACATTAAAAAAAAAAGTATGTTGGGTCATTGTCCTGTTGAAAAATAAATGATAGTCCCACTAAGCACAAACCAGATGGGATGGTGTATCACTGCAGAATGCTGTGGTAGCCATGCTGGTTAAGTGTGCCTTGAATTCTAAATAAATCACTGACAGTGTCACCAGCAAAGCACCTTCACACCACCACCTCCATGCTTCACAGTGGGAACCACACATGCAGAGATCATCTGTTCACCTACACTGCGTCTGACAAAGACACAGCGGTTAGAACCTAAAATCTCAAATTTGGACTCATCAAACCAAAGGAAAGATTTCTACGGTCTAATGTCCATTACTTGTGTTTCTTGGTCCAAGCAAGTCTTATTGGTGTCCTTTAGAAGTGGTTTCTTTGCAGCAATTTGACCATGAAGGCCTGATTCACACAGTCTCCTCTGAACATGTTGAGATGTGTCTGTTACTTGAACTAAGAAGCATTTATTTAGGCTGCAATTTCTGAGGCTGGTAACTAATGAACTTAACCTCTGCAGCAGAGGTAACTCTGGGTCTTCCTTTCCTGTGGCGGTCCTCATGAGAGCCAGTTTCATCATAGCGTGTGATTATATTTGCAACTGCACTTGAAGAAACTCAAAGTTCTTGAAAGTTTTCGCATTGACTGACCTTCATGTCTTAAAGTAATGATGGACTGATGTTTCTCGCTTATTTGAGCTGTTTTTGCCGTAATATGGACTTGGTCTTTTACCAAATAGGGTTATCTTCTGTATACCACCCCTTCCTTGTTACAACACAACTGATTCACTCAAACGCATTAAGAAGGAAAGAAATTCCTCAAATTAACTTGTTGTTAATTTAAATGCATTCCAGGTGACTAACTCAGGAAGCTGGTTGAGAGAATGCCAAGAGTGTGCAAAGCTGTCATGAAGGCAAAGGGTGGCTACTTTGAAGAATCTCAAATATAAAATATATTTTGATTTGTTTAACACTTTTTTGGTCACTACATGATTCCATACTTTATGTGTTATTTCATTGTTTTGATGTCTTCACTATTATTCTACAATGCAGAAAATAGTAAAAATATAGAAAAACCTGGAATGAGTAGGTGTCCAAACTTTTGACCGGTACTCTATATATACTGTCAATTAACACAGAACACTTAATGACACAAAATGTTTGTTTTATTTATCTGACACTTTTCCCTGGTGGTTTAGGCGGGGAAAGGAATGCCACCAGTTTCGTAGAATGACCCATGTGCCTATCCTCGGAATATAAATGCAGGAAATGATTCATGTATTATGGTCCTTTCTCTGTTTATATGGCAACAGTGAGTCACTCAGTGTATGCACTAATCCTCAGAATATAAATGCAGGAAAGGATTCCTGGTATTATCTTATATCTTTTAGACACTCAACTTTTAACTAACCTCATTTAAATTAGTTAATCATAAAATAAAATATGCGTTAATTCGATACCACTTAATATGTATTTTTATATTTTAGTCATTTAGCAGACACTTATCCACAGTTACTTACAGTTAGTGCATTCATCTTAAGATGGCTAGGTGGGACAACCACATCACAGTCATAGTAAGTACATTTTTACTCAAAAGTAGCTATCAGCAAAGTCAGAGCTAGTAAGGCGGGGGATTGTCTTGCAGTGAAAGATGGCCAAATACCACCTGTTAAGTAACACTTGGCATTAACTCATTTTAGATGGCTAGTTTTACTACAGTATCAGGTGTGTTGTTACATTATCCAGTTTTATTACATTTATTAGAAAAGGTTTCCTAGATTATCCATTGTTACAGGGTAGGCTATATGTTGGTACAGGGTGCTGACAGCTCAGAAAACTCCAAATATAAACAGAACCTGAATTAGAACAGGCACTGAATTATTGTCCTGATAGGTGAACATTACTCATCACCAGGTGCTTACGGAGCAGGGTAGGACACTGGTCACTTGCATTGACGGTAGACAGTATGTTTTGGGTGTCGTGTCATCAATGTGTCAAAGAAATATAACACTTTCTGACTGTTTATGCTTGTTCGCTAGTAGAAATATATTATTTGTGGTGTGATGCTCTAGTCTTAGTGATTGCATGGTAATAACTGTTTTTGATTCGACGTCGTTATGAAGTATTTGTTTGTTGTGATGGGTTTCTGCAGTCAGTATGCGAGTGAATTGTGACTGAATGTCTGCACTGTCTGGGGATCCACTCTCCACAAGACGTGGTGGGTGAGGGAGATCTCTTCCTATGAATATTTCATCTGCAGTGGGAGAACAGACTGTGCTGTGCTGACCTTTTACATATAACCAGTCACTGAGGTGCAGACTGCAGGGAAAGTGGTGGTAGTGCATGGCCTCCAAGAGTGCTGTAAGGAATAATGGTGTAAGATGTCTTATTTTGGTATTGGTGTGACGCAGTATAAACAGGGTTTACCTGCATTATATTATCAGAATGTACAGCAGACACAAACAAAGGTACAGAAGAAGCTCACACACACAATTGTGTTAAATGCCAATGATTAACATCCTCCGTTCATGTAGACAGTGTACGTTGTAAGTAGATTGTGAAATACTGAACGTGTTATCAGGAAGAAAACAAGCCACAGCTCAGTGGTAAAACCATGGCAACTACGTCTAGATTCAGATTGTTTAATAGTCAAGCCACAGCTCAGTGGTAAAACCATGGCAACTACGTCTAGATTCAGATTGTTTAATAGTCAAGCCACAGCTCAGTGGTAAAACCATGGCAACTACGTCTAGATTCAGATTGTTTAATAGTCACATGTATAGGGTTGCAGGCGTGATTGCAGGGTTCAGTGAAAATCGTAGGCTTCGAGCTCCAACATGCAGGACTAGTGAAATAAAATAATGAAAATGGTGATTAAAAAACAACAATAGAAATAGCACTATATACATAATAACAACTGTAACAGTGATGAATTACCTGTCCTGATACATTAAAATAGAATTGATTACTTTTGTTCATGTAGACTTACAGATTGCAGGGGTTGGGCTAAAATATTACTTAGTAGGAGAGCTTTATGAGTGATTAGATAATTGCTATATGACACTATTTGAATATGTTGTAGATCAGTGCTTAAGGAACACCCAAACCGAGTCCACAAGTCTAAGAGGGCAGAGATTAGGTAGCTAGGACTGGTGACATCGCCCAACAGTGTCAACAGAGGAGGAATAATCTGCGTTAAAAGTGGAGAGAAATTAGTATGACTGTTAGCTAATTGTTAGCAACACACAACCAATGCTAGGATTTGTTGGGAGCAAGACAGATTTAGAAGCTGCAGTGACTTCCTGCTTTCCGACTTCCCATTTTAACACTGTTAGTGCAATCCGGGATCCTACCCTAAACCATAACCCCTAACCATTTAAATCAACTTCAATAGGGTAGGGATGTCCCAAGGATTCCAGATAGCAAGGACCCATTTTACACTTCCAAATCCAGAACTGAGTCGGCATCTTATTTCCCAGCAGGCTGATGTTGATTTATGAATGAGGCATTACGTAAGTAGCAAGGTACTTGGAGCCTCTTATATTGTCATTTCTTCATCTTGACAGTTCTGTGGCTGGCCAGGACTAGTGAAATAAAATAATGAAAATGGTGATTAAAAAACAACAATAGAAATAGTACTATATACATAATAACAACTGTAACAGTGATGAATTACCTGTCCTGTTACATTAAAATAGAATTAGAATTACTTTTGTTCATGTAGACTTACAGTTGAAGTCGGCATCATCCATCTAAGTTTACACACACTTAGGCTGTCATTAAAATACATTTTTCAACCACTCCACAGATTTCATGTTAACAAACTATAGTTTTGGCAAGTCGGTTAGGACATCTACTTTGTGCATGACACAAGTAATTCTTCCAACAATTGTTTACAGACAATTCCAGTGAGTCAGAAGTTTACATACACTAAATTGACTGTGTCTTTAAAGAGCTTGGAAAATTCCAGAAAATTGTGTAATGGCTTTAGAAGCTTCTGATAGGCTAATTGACATAATTTTTGTCAATTGGAGGTGTACCTGTAGATGTATTTCAAGGCCTACCTTCAAACTCAGTGCCTCTTTGCTCGACATCATGGGAAAATCTAAAGAAATCAGCCAAGACTTGTAGACCTCCACAAGGTTCATCCTTGGGAGCAATTTCCAAATGCCTGAAGGTACCACGTTGTCCTGTACAAACAATAGTACGCAAGTATAAACACCATGGGACCACGCAGCCGTCATACCGCTCAGGAAGGAGACGCGTTCTGTCTCCTAGAGATGAACGTACTTTGGTGCAAAAAGAGCAAATCAATCCCAGAACAACAACAAAGGACCTTGTGAAGATGCTGGAGGAAAGAGGTACAAAAGTATCTATATCCACAGTAAAACGAGTCCTATATCCACATAACCTGAAAGGCCGCTCAGCAAGGAAGAAGCCACTGCTCCAAAACCGGCATAAAAAACCCAGACTACGGTTTGCAACTGCACAAAGATCGTACTTTTTGGAGAAACGTCATAATGACCATCGTTATGTTTGGAGGAAAAAGGGGGAGGCTTGCAAGCCAAAGAACACCATCACAACCGTGAAGCACAGGGGTGGCAGCATCATGTTGTGGGGGTGCTTTGCTGCAGGAGGGACTGGTGCACTTCACAAAATAGATGGCATCATGAGGAAGAAAAATTATGTGGATATATTGAAGCAAAATCTCTAGACATCAGTCAGGAAGTTAAAGCTGGGTCGCAAATGGGTCTTCCAAATGAATAATGACCCCATGCATACTTCCAAAGTTGTGGCAAAATGGCTTAAGGACAACCTCAATCCTATAGAACATTTGTTGGCAGAACTGAAAAAGTGTGTGCGAGCAAGGAGGCCTACAAACCTGAGTCAGTTACACCAGTTCTGTCAGGAGGAATGGGGCAAACTTCACCCAACTTATTGTGGGAAGCTTGTGGAAGGCTACCCGAAACATTTGACCCAAGTTAAACAATTTAAAGGCAATGCTACCAAATACTAATTGAGTGTAAGTAAACTTCTAAACCACTGGGAATGTGATGAAAGAAATAAAAGCTGAAATAAATCATTTTCGCTACTATTATTCTGACATTTCACATTCTTAAAATAAAGTGGTGATCCTAACTGACCTAAGACAGGGAATTGTTACTAGGATTAAATGTCAGAAATTGTGAAAAACTGAGTTTAAATGTATTTGTCAGGCTCTGGCCATAGAGAAGCTTTGCTTCTCTATATTTCTATGGTCAGAGTCTGGCAGATCTATTATTTCTACTTCTGTGTGGTGTTGTGCGTGGGATCCCTAATTAGAGGCAGCTGCTATGCATTACCTCTAATTAGGGATCCTACTTATATGTCTGTGTTCCACTCCCTTGGCGTGGTTCATTGTTGTATGTTGTCCCGTGTTCGTGCTACGTGTGTTTCGTATTGAATTGCATATTTGTTATTTTGTATAGTCGATGTCCAGTGTAGTTTATTTATATAATAAACGATGTCGAACTATCGCTACGCTGCGCCTTGGTCTCTCTACACACCCGAACGTGACAGTATTTAGGTAAGGTGTATGTAAACTTCCGACTTCCCTTCAACTGTACTGATTGCAGGGGTTGGGCATTTAGGGTCAAAGTGCTGTGACATCTATTGGACTAAGATATTACTTAGTAGGAGAGCTTTATGAGAGATTAGATACAGTGGCTTGCGAAAGTATTCACCCCCCTTGACATTTTTTCTATTTTGATGCCTTACAACCTGGAAATAAAATTGATTTTTGGGAGGTATCATTTGATTTACACATGTCTACCACTTTGAAGTTGCAAAATATGTTTTATTGTGAAACATGCTTAACTATTAACCGTCCAAAAGTCAATTATTTGTAGAGCCACCTTTTGCAGCAATTACAGCTGCATGTCTCTTGGGGTATGTCTCTATAAGCTTGGCACATCTAGCCACTGGGATTTTTGCCCATTCCTCAAGGCAAAACTGCTCCAGCTCCTTCAAGTTGGATGGGTTCCGCTGGTGTACAGCAATCTTTAAGTCATACCACAGATTCTCAATTGGATTGAAGTCTGGGCTTTGACTAGGCCATTCCAAGACATGTAAATGTTTCCCCTTAAACCACTCGAGTGTGCTTTAGCAGTATGCTTAGGGTCATTGTCCTGCTGGAAGGTGAACCTCCGTCCCAGTCTCAAATCTCTGGAAGACTGAAACAGGTTTCCCTCAAGATTTCCCTGTATTTAGCACCATCCATCATTCCTTAAATTCTGGCCAGTTTCCCAGTCCCTGCCGATGAAAAACATCCTCACAGCATGACGCTGCCACCACCATGCTTCACTGTGGGGATGGTGTTCTCGGGGTGATGAGAGGTGTTGGGTTTGTGCCAGACAAAGCATTTTCCTTGATGGCCAAAAAGCTCAATTTTAGTCTCATCTGACCAGAGTACCTTCTTCCATATGTTTGGGGAGTCTCCCACATGTTTTTTTCTTAAAGCAATGGCTTTTTTCTGGACACTCTTCCATAAAGCCCAGTTCTGTGGAGTGTACAGCTTAAAGTGGTCCAATGGACAGATACTCCAATCTCCAATGTGGAGCTTTGCAGCTCCTTCAGGGTTATCTTTGGTCTCTTTGTTGCCTCTGATTAATGCCCTCCTTGCCTGGTCCGTGAGTTTTGGTGGGCAGCCCTCCCTTGGCAGGTTTGTTGTGGTGCCATATTCTTTGCATTTTTGAATAATGGATTTAATAGTGTTCAAAGTTTCAGATATTTTTTTATAACCCAACCCTGATCTGTACTTATCCACAACTTTGTCCCTGACCTGTTTGGAGAGCTCCTTGGTCTTCATGGTGCTGCTTGCTTAGTGGTGTTGCAAGCTCTGTACATTTTTGTACTGGTACCCCATGGGAATCAAAGAAGCACCATGCTCTACTGACTGAGCTACATGGGGTACCTCTTAGATGGATGATGCTGTCCTTCAGGTGTATCATCTCTGTTCACTCAGGCTTTTAGCCACAGTGTCCTGTGCTCTAATAAAACCTGCTCAGTATACCACTGTTCCTCTAAAACCCCTCTGCAGTCACATTTGATGCGCCATTTTGCTTAGTGTTATTCATGGTAAAATGTGTCATAGATTTAAAATAACTTATGTTTAGTTGAATTTGTTTTAAAGCTATAAAGCCAGGTTAAAGCCATTGTGTCATCACTAGGGTAGAAGTGCTGCCACTGACCAGATCTAGGCTTCCACTACAGAGGCTCATGAGACACTGTAAATTTCCAGATCTAGGCTTCCACAACAGAGGCTCATGAGACAGGGTAAATGACCAGATCTAGGCTTCCACTACAGAGGCTCATGAGACAGGGTAAATTACCAGATCTAGGCTTCCACTACAGAGGTTCATGAGACAGGGTAAATTACCAGATCTAGGCTTCCACTACAGAGGTTCATGAGACGGTAAATTACCAGATCTAGGCTTCCACTACAGAGGTTCATGAGACAGGGTAAATTACCAGATCTAGGCTTCCAATACAGAGGCTCATGAGACAGGGTAAATTACCAGATCTAGGCTTCCACTACAGAGGCTCATGAGACAGGGTAAATTAAAAACCTAAAGGATCAATAATGAATCAAACCTAAATGTTCAGCAACACAAATGCCAACAGCTCACATTTTTGTGAGCATATCTGATTCAACTAATCATCAAGTCCTCAGAGTTGAATCATGTGAGTTAGTCGATGTCCGAGCCCACGCAGGAATATAATAGCGTAATAAAAAAAATCGTAATAAAATGACAGTGCTAGATCGGTGTTTATCAGACCATGCGACATCCTGAAAATCTGTCTTCTCACAAAATATTCTGTAACGTCCGAACGGTTTGGGCCACAAAACTATTATGATCTCACGAACACGTTCATGTTGGTTGTTTTGCTCTAGGACACCCACAGGCCTCACAAGACTCATCTGAAGGTCCCCCCGGTACCAGTTGAAAATATTGAAGTATATATGGAGAATGTTTAGTGCAAAATATAAGGGGTTTAAATACATGTAAAATAATAATAACACATGTTACCTGATCTCTCAGATATAGGACAGACACTTCAGAACAAACTAACTCTCAGATATAGGACAGACACTTCAGAACAAACTAACTCTCAGATATAGAACTGACACTTCAAAACAAACTAACTCTCAGATATAGAACTGACACTTCAGAACAAACTATCTCTCAGATATAACACAGACACTTCAGAACAAACTATCTCTCAGATATAGGACAGACACTTCAGAACAAACTATCTCTCAGATATAGGACAGACACTTCAGAAAAAACTATCTCTCAGATATAGAAAAGACACTTCAGAACAAACTATCTCTCAGATATAGGACAGACACTTCCGAACAAACTATCTCTCAGATATAGGACAGACACTTCAGAACAAACTAACTCTCAGATATAGAACTGACACTTCAAAACAAACTAACTCTCAGATATAGAACTGACACTTCAGAACAAACTATCTCTCAGATATAACACAGACACTTCAGAACAAACTATCTCTCAGATATAACACAGACACTTCAGAACAAACTATCTCTCAGATATAACACAGACACTTCAGAACAAACTATCTCTCAGATATAGGACAGACACTACAGAACAAACTATCTCTCAGATATAGGACAGACACTACAGAACAAACTATCTCTCAGATATAGGACAGACACTTCAGAACAAACTATCTCTCAGATATAGGACAGACACTTCAGAACAAACTATCTCTCAGATATAGGACAGACACTTCAGAAAAAACTATCTCTCAGATATAGAAAAGACACTTCAGAACAAACTATCTCTCAGATATAGGACAGACACTTCCGAACAAACTATCTCTCAGATATAGGACAGACACTTCAGAACAAACTATCTCTCAAATATAGGACAGACACTTCAGAACAAACTAACTCTCAGATATAGAACTGACACTTCAGAACAAACTATCTCTCAGATATAGGACAGACACTACAGAACAAACTAACTCTCAGATATAGAAATGACACTTCAGAACAAACTATCACTCAGATATAGAAATGACACTTCAGAACAAACTATCTCTCAGATATAGAACAGACACTTCAGAACAAACTAACTCTCAGATATAGAACTGACACTTCAGAACAAACTATCTCTCAGATATAGGACAGACACTTCAGAACAAACTATCTCTCAGATATAGGACAGACACTTCAGAACAACTACCTCTCAGATATAGGACAGACACTTCAGAACAAACTATCTCTCAGATATAGGACAGACACTTCAGAACAAACTTCCTTTGATTTTTTGGGGGACTATTTGTTGTTCCATGCAGTGAATCTGTTATTCAATGCGTTTGTATGGGCTAATAGCAGTAAGGCCCAAAAAAGGTTTTCATCAAATATTTTTGTTATACTTCAAGGAGTCTTTATTTAGCTATTTGATTTTGAATTGTATCTTTGGTATGACCTTAAAACAATTCCATATAGTTTAGTAGTAAGGCACCACATCATAAAGGTATAAGCATAATAAAACAAGTATTAACCCAATGCTTATTGAAAGAATTAAGTGAACTGCCTTTGTTCTCCACAATATTCTCTGTCCATGCTGTGTGTTTTGATTCTAGCAATTACGCTGTCGCTCCCTGGCCTTGTTTATGTCTGTATGATTACAGCATGTCCATGTTTGTTCCAGCTCAAGGAGACAGTGCTATCATTGTGAGTGCAACACAAGAGGACGGAATTGTTTTCCTCAGGGGGAGGTGAAACATGCCTATAGGTAACTGTAGTTGGTATTATTATACCATTATAAAGAAACACACACACACACACACACACACACACACACACACACACACACACACACACACACACACACACACACACACACACACACACACACACACACACACACACACACACACACACAGAGACACAAGACACACACACACACACATAGAGACACACACATAAAGCCACACACACACCCACACGCACACACCCACGCACAGACACACACACACCCTCACACACACAGAGACACACACACACACACAGAGAGACACACAAACACACACACACACACACACACACACAGAGGCACACAAGCACACACATACTCACACATGCAGACACACACACAGCCCTACAGGTGGTCTGTGTCTAAGTGATGTTTTCCTTATCCTAATGAAAGGTCCTGAGAAAGACCTGGCTGTGATAAACACCCATTGTTAGTCTTATGTCTTTAAGAGCAGGTTATTGTGACGATATAATAATTGTGAAAGCTGTGTTTGCTTATGGCCTCATTTCCTGTCACAATAGTTCTTCTGTTTCCTTTACCTTGTGACATTCCTTAATGCTATCATTTTGTTTGTTTGCTTGTTTGACCCTTTTATTTATAGGGTTAGGGTCAGAGGGCAATGTGCTATTGACCTGAGGGGCAGGAAAGAAAAAAAAAAAGAGTATAGAGTTGGGTATAGAACATCTACCAGGTTTTCTGGTGATGAGTTATGACAATTACAGTGAGTAAATGTGTACAAATATGTAATATAATGCTTATAAAGGCTTTATAACAGTCTTATATGGTAACCTGGAATGGCACTGCATGATTTTGGTCTTTGTGGTTCTATTTTTGGGTTAATACTGAAATGGAGGGAGAGGCTTCAGTTTCACACAGATAGAGGGGAGTTCTATATTCAGTAGTGACAACAGCAACATTGGATCCATCATGGCCGTCGAAGCAGACAGTTCACTTCATCAGTCGTTATTTGTCTCTCAATGAGGACACACACTGTCAGAGTATGACGTCAAGAAAAGCTGGCATCATGTGGATGGAAACCTATTATTGCTCAGAAACATCTAGAGAAAAAAACACACAATGGTCTCAACATTAGAACATGGAGAACGATTTTAAAGAACAGATATAACTATTATAATGTAATGATAATAATGACTATAATTGTTTTGATTACTGTTATTATTCTTTGTAGTAATGGTGGTAGTATTTCACATTACACATTGGGATAAATCCTCACACACACTATCTAGATGTTAACTCACTATATCACATGATATATAGTTTCAATATCAAGTTTTAAGTTTGTGTTAGTCGTATGTACAGGATACACATAGTCTACACTGTCCAATGAAATGCTTACTTGCAGGTTCCTTCTGGACAATGCAACAAGAATAATAAATAATACAAGATAATAATAGGAACATAAAGTAAATAACTCAGTAGAACAGAATAAACATTTTAGCATCAGTATAATACAGGAAGGCAAGTGTTTAAATTTAGCAGTATTAACAATGGTAAATAAGAGTCTGGTTTCAGACCAGGAAGTTGTAGTGACCTATACATTACACCCCATGCTGCTCAACAAGCCATATATAAATATCCTAATATGACATATTAGGGAAAGGTTTATGGATCATGGTGGGGGCTCTGCTATTATCGCTCAAGAGCCTGCTGCTCTTAGAATTAACTGCCAATGGACCCATGTCCTCATGACTCTGGGAGATTCAAAGACCAAAGCACCTCCCATTTAATACGGTCTAAAAGTGACTTACAGTAAGTGACTTGATCATCTCAAACTCTAATTGGCACAGCAGGCAATCCGAGCTGACTGTGCTGACAGAGTGGATCATTAGCAAATGAGGAAAGTGACAGAATGGATGAAGAAGGGTCAGACTAGTCAGCCTTGCTGTGTGTGTTCTGTGTGTGTTTTGAGATTGCCTGGGCGATGGCAGAGAACAGATGTGTTAGACAGCGCATCTATCATTAGAGTGGTGACAGGAATGGGCAGAGGTTCAAATCTGGAGCCTTCATACACATCCTTCTGTCATCCTTAAAGCATGTGAAATCAAATCCCCCTTCTTCCTCTCACTTGGACTGCAGCTAAGATTATGGGCTGTTGATATCCTTTTTACTTTGGGCAAGATGATGCTGTGGATGACTCTACTTTTTTGATATTGACTTTTCGTCTAGAAGGTTCTGCAGGTCTATTATTTGGCAGTGTTGACTTTTGAAACTCTGTCTAGAGATATACAGTACTTTGTATAAGAAAAGAGGGTAGAAAAAAAAGTTATTATTTCAGTAAAAGCAATTTTAGAGACCAATTCAAGTTCTGGAAAGATGGTAGAGGAGATAACAGTGGGGCATCTGTTATTTTGGTGTTCCACAACACAGTCTGACATCTTTGCAATTCCGCTCATATGGGATTTTTACGGAATGATTGCTGTATCTGACGTAAGACAATGAGGTTACCCTGATAAGGTATTGATTAGTAATTTCAAACCGTAACTATCAATTGCGTTAAGAAAAAGCATGCTATCTCACCCTATGACCTAATCAATTATTCTCTCTTTAAGTCCAATTCATTGTCTCTTAAAAACAATCACATCATGATACATTGGTTGTCAGTTTCAAAACTCTGATACTCTGTGAGTGAAAATCTCTTAGATTCATATTGTGAGGTAGGGTGCTTGTCCTGCAGGCATCAAGTTATACAAATAAATCAAGTTGACATGTTAACGCACACCTCAAAACGTCCTCTTTTTGATTCAGTCATTGAATTCCAATTCTGACGTTTGACAGTAGCCTATACTGGCCTTACTGGTATTTGAAGGGTTAACACTTACAATGACATGTTTTTCTTGCTTGTGGTGCAGGGAGTTACAGCACCAAAACACAGGTGTAATGAATGAACTCAGAGGTGTATATACTGTATATTGTATGTTTGTGTGAATCTCACTTGTCCAGCCAAAGGTCTCTGACTGAAACATTGATAATAGATTCTGCAGAGGAAAAAGAATGTGTGTTCAGGAGAATGTATATTTCAATAACAACTATAGGATCCCTATACCAGTAATGACAAATATAATATTCAGGTTCCGGTAGAGATGTATAGTCTGTACATTTTGTCTACTGCTATGCAATACTAGTTTCAGTAAGTAACAAAACAAACGTGCATTTACAGTTGCTAAAACATTGGCTCAATAATAAGCTGTTTACTTTTACAACACCCTCAGCAATGCTTCGTAAACAACAGGTGTAGACTAGCAGTGAAATGCAAGCAGACTGAGTGACTAAGTAAAAAAAAAACAACATTGTTGTGTATACACTAAAAAACAAAAGGTTCCTTATAGAACCAAAAGGGTTCTATCACTTGCTTCATCTATGGAACCCCCAAAAGGTTCTATATAGAACCTTTTTCTATGAGTGGAAGGTAGGTGTGACCTGTCTTATATAACATAAGAAGCTATACATTAAAACATACAAAACTAGACATCTTTAAGTAGGCACACATCCTTTATAGGCTATAAACAGAACAAACCTAGACTAGGCATATATCCCCAACTTATATATCTAAGGTATCTAAGGTAGGCTATAAAATTGACAGCCCCTTATTTGTGAAATTATTTTTGTATTTTTCTGATGTGAATACAGAAAAAGTGGAAGGTCAGAAACTCTTTTCCACCAGCCTCAACCCCAAGACAGTGGTTTATAGTGGAGGCTATTATAAGGAGTCTTTTAAAGACCTTGATTACTGACATTTCAGGGCAATGTCTGAAAAATAATATGAATTATGATGCATTATATTTTATATCGAGATAATAGGCCTAAGGGTTGAAAATTGTAAGCATGCCATTTCTAGAAAGCCTATCCGTATGGGTGGGCCTATGGAATAAACAGGATAGGCTACTTTTCAGTAAAGCATAAAGTCAGATGGAGTGAGCACTGCATAGATGTTCAATCACAGCTAGATTTGTCCTACATTTTTATCCTATCCTCCGACAGTTATCAGACGTATGGTTACGTGCGTAACAGCGCTCCGCTGGGTTGCCTTCTGTCTATTGACAGTCAGCGACTGCGCAAAGCCTACCCTGTAGTCTACTACCTAAGGTGGGAGGACTTCGGAGGAGGGTACGGTATTGACTCCCTGTACTAAAGAGATTGCACATATAAGTGGAGGGTATGGGGGACTGAACAGTATGCAATAACCCAACATCACGGAGGGAATTCCCTGACAAGAACGCACTAAACGCAATTGGAGTGAATAGGAAAAGACACCGCCAATGGGTAGATTGCCGGTATATAGTGTTCTTGGACCTCAGTGATACACAGATGCCGATTTTCTCTTCGCCATCCAGAACCTTGGTTTGGTGACTCACTCTTAGTTCGTTCATTTGCTGGATCTCGTTGCTTGCCCGGTGAGGAGAGGAGTAACCTACATAATGAAGTTCAAGCCGAACCAGACCAGGACTTATGACGGCGAGGGCTTCAAGAAACGAGCGGCATGCTTGTGCTTCAAGAACGAACGTGAAGAAGAGGTATAGATGGTTATATTTCTTATTGACAGTTCATAGGACCGATGATGTCCTGTCTTTAAACCAAACCACTGTTCTCGGCTATATCCTACAATTGTCAATATTGTATCTATATTTGCCTATTGTAATAGATTTGAATAGGTTTTCAATGTGGTTTTACCACTTAATTCGTCAGAAAATGTCGAGCTGCGGGGGCTGTCTTGCCGTGTCTGAAAGAAACGCTTCTGCGTTTTTTTTGTTTTTTTAAACCTAACGATTAGAGATGTAGGCCTGATGTTAAACAAAATACAAATAAAACAAACAGGTGTGTTATAGTATATTTATACGCTTTTTATGGGCCTACGTTCCATAGCTTTAGTAATACATCCTTACTGGTGTTGTGTGACTGCCCGCGGCTATCCAGTTTGGTCTAGTTGGAGAGCAAAGCGAGGCGCTCTGTTGCATGTTTCATTTGACTGGCGGGACATCAGTCCAGCCATTGCTACATTGCATGACGCTACCTCTGTACGAATGCATACGATTTTAAATACTAGTAACAATATCACCGTTATCATTTTACACCTCACAATCGCGGCTGCCTCATGAAAATGAAATAAAAATGCGTTATTGATGAAGTGGCCATTTTGTAAGACAGGTTTTCAGTATCCTAGGCTAAAACCAGAAGTAGTCTCAATCAATGCTTTGTTTTTTATATTTCTAGTTAAAGAGAATATCTTTTAACAAATTGCTGTAGACCTAGACATATGCCTCGTAATAGTTTCTGCATTTTAAGCGGGCTTCACCATTATAGCCTTCGCACCATCATGATGCAAGCGTTCACTGTATGGTTTGACAAAATGGACTATCTACCCTAAGTCAATTTCCCCGAAGTTATAACAACATATAGGACTCGTTCCATACATTTTGTAAATGTATTTCCATGTTATAGGCCATATTGTTGTGCATGTGTCCTTTCAGTCAATATATCATGCTCCAATTAATTCTGCATAGGTCTATTTAAGTGTTTAATGCCACAATTTATACAGAATATGACTACATAATAAGTTAAATAGGCCCACGTCATCATAACCAAAATCTAAGGACCTATTCCATTGTTTATGCCTTTACTTTGTTGTCATATCATGTGTTACTGTTGTTGGCTTGTAAGCAAGCATTTCAGGTAAAGTCTACACCAGTTGTATTCCACCCATGTGACAAATACAATTTGATTGATTTGATTTGTTGTCATAGGAGCAAATTATGTAATTTTTCAGTGCATTGACTAAGGTTGAGAAGACTAAGGTTGGCCATTAATGTAAAAGAGGCGATGCTTTTCATTTCTTACTGAGCCACTCCTACATTTGGATTTATTTTTGTATACAGCTTGAACTGTATCAGACAGTTCAAGCCTCTGACTTCCCCTGCGCCACTGTTATGCAATATATAAGTTGCAGGCTTTATCTGTCTGTATCTGTCATGAAGAACTCTATCAGAGCACTCGACACACACACACACACACACACACACAGAGAGAGAGAGATGGCCTCAAGGAGAAACTGTTGTCCCTTGTTCTCTCCCTCATGCATAGCCGGTTCTGCATCCCAATCTCCACTTAGATTTTCACTTGTGAAGTAATTTTAAACAATCGTAGTTACCTACAAATATAGTGTTGTTGCTGACATTTCATTCTTGATGTAATAAAACAAGTCAACCTTGGTGTAATGTCTTAGCTCGTTTTAATGTTTAAGATACCTGTGTTGGAACAAATGGAGGCCATCTTCAATCACCCACCTGTGTCTCTGGTCAAGGGTATTGTTAGGTCAGGAAATGCTTCGACTGTGTCTGTTCAACTGTTACTGAGCTGTTGTAATGCATAGAGGCCATCCAGGAAGTTTGCTCTGGATATGTCCAGCTACTCTGAGGTACTTGCATGCACTCTTTAAGCCTGGACAGGAGTAAAGCCTCTGGGGCTCCTTTGTGGCCAATACTGTCTTTGTGCCAATCCCATGCTGTTGAATCCCTGAAGGATTGCGGCTCATCTCTATCTGAAGGCCTTGTCTCAACCTGCTTTGGTCAGATATCAGCAATCAAATTTCCCGTTTGTGGAGATGGAACAAAAATTTAGCTTCACACACACACACACACACACGCACACACAACATGTTAGACGTGACCCCCCATTGAGAGGGCCTGAGTAGGTTAATAGGAACCCTGTGTGATGTCAGAGGCTTTGTTTAAGGAATGGAAAAGGAGAAAGATGAACCCTCCAGGGTCAGGTGTTCAGTGACGCGGATTAAAGTCCAATAAGGGATCGTTACATCCCCCAGGGCCAGGGCCAGTGAGTGGGTCATTTGCCTTCAACAACAGTAGAGACTAGAAGAGCATTCATGCCGGAGGGTAGGAGCGATTACAGTACACTGTCTTTTCAGTTCACTGTGTCACTACAAGACTAAGGGTTTGTTGACACTTGGTACTGTACAGTTTATTGTTGGTCTGGATGGACTAAGAGGTAGCCTATTACTAGGCAAGTTATGTTGACTTATCTGTACTTTGCTAGATAGGAGTTAAATCTTTATTGAATGTGTGTGGTCTGGAATTGGCATATATTTGAGTTTATGTTTTTTATACCGACTAGGCTGAAAGTAGGTGTATTGGTGTAAAACAAGGGGCAGCAAACTTCCATATGTTGACTTCATAGGTCTATTCTGGTTTAGACTAACCGCTCTCCTAATGCATTAAAACACCCCAGTCTAAAACCCCATTAAGCTGGCATGTGGGGGACTGGTTTATTTGACAGCCACAGGCGTTCCTCTGTGGTGTTGCTCCTCCGAGAGAGTAGGTGTTTATTTCCTCCCTAAGATTCCTGGCCCGTTCAGCAGGCTTCCAAAATGCGCTGGAATCTCGCTGGGAGACGCTGCGCTATTCCCTTTGGGCTTTTTCCACCCCCGCTCCCTCTGCACCTGACCTTTGACCTATCCATTATGTTGATATGGAGTTTTGCTCTTGACCGTGGCTAGTGTTCCTCAGTGCCGTGAGTTTTCAGTGGGGCATACCTTGCTAGCCTGAGCTGTTGACATAAATGTAATTAACAAGGTTTTGTGTATTGCATGCATTTGTATGAGGTGCTTACAAGCCTTATGTATTTCCTGGAAAGAGTTACATTCATAACAGTTCATATCAACCACATTTTGAGCAAGAAATAGAAAACATAGGACTTACAGTGAGGCAGAAATAACTCTGGGCGGGATGTTGCCTAGCTAGCTATGTTTTGTAAACTCCATGGTAGACAATGTCAAACACAGTGACATCCCTGAGCTGCTTAAAGCCTAGACCGAAGAAAACTATTTGCAAAAGGCACACAGCAGTGCCCTACCCCCATATAAACACAGACAGTTGCCCCCCCCCCCCCCCCCCCAACACACACACCACCACACACACAAATGTGTACACACACACACATACACACACACTGAAGCGCTAGCAGTCTGTTATAAATAGGTCAGTAGGTTCATTCTATTCCCAGGTTTTGTGGTTTTAGGGTTCATACGGTAGGCTACTAAGCAGACAGTCTGGTTTACCCTGCTGTTTCAGTTGGATCCCCTCATCTGTATGTGGCGCCTGTAAATATAGCTAATTGTCTCACCTCCTGTCCACCATAAGCCCGGGATGAGCCAGATGAGATGTTGGCTCGGTTAAGGCCCGAGAACATGGCGTGGTGACCCAAAGTGGAAGGGTGACACGTGCCGTATCCTCTGTGTCGTCTCTCTTGGTCACTCGACTTGTCCCTGCCTGGCTCCTGGCTCGGACCTCAACGGGCCTCCTCCAGCAATCCCATTAGAGCAGCACAGAGGAGTGTCAAAGCCGAACTGCTAGCTGTTACTACCTTGCTGTCAGGCTGACACACTGGTCTGGTATAGAGGGGTCAGGATGGGGGAAAGATGGAAGGTGAAAGCCACACAAGATGCTGCTGACGCTGGATCACTGCCGTCTGTCGTATTCAACTGACTTGGGTTGGATGAGCTGATCTGGGATCAGCCTTTAGGAGCAGAAGGCAAGCTACCTAAAGCATCCAGTATCTTGACCTACCTTACTGGGTGTTTCCTCAGAATCAACTATGAACCCCTAGGTCATGAGTGTGTCTGTGTGTGTGTGTGTGTTTGTGTGTGTGTATTGCATCATGAAAACGCAGATACAGGCTCATTCAATCTGTACGGATCGTTGTACACTGCAGATTGTGGTGTAATTTAAGATCAGGCACCTGCTCTCAAAAGGACCTGATCCGGGTCAATCAATCAGCAAAGGTGAAGCAGAGGGCTCTATGATGGAGCAGAGGGCCCTGTGGTGGAGCAGAGGGTCGTATGATGGAGCAGAGGGCCCTGTGGTGGTGCAGAGGGTCCTATGATGGAGCAGAGATCAAAGAGCCCTGTGGCGGAGCTGGACTCACAGAGCTATTGTGTTTTCCCTGCCAGGTGTTGCTGGTGAGCAGCAGTCGGCACCCGGACCAGTGGATCGTCCCAGGTGGAGGGATGGAGCCGGAGGAGGAGCCCTGTGGCGCAGCGGTCAGAGAGGTGTTTGAAGAGGTGACTTCACCTGTCATCATCATCATACATTAAAGGACGTTTTCACCAATTTTGAATGTTATATAGTTTTTATGCATCTTTAAGCGACGTTCTATCATCTCATGTTTTCATATGATGCAAAACTTTTTCAGATACACATAAAAATAAAAGAATGATCCCGGGAATCGATAGAACATCACTCAGAGATGCACAAAATCAAAATAACATTCAAAATGGTTGAATCTTTCCTTAAATCCAATCAATCGTCACCATAATCATCAGTGATGATGACATTGAAGTGAATCACAAAACACACATTGATCTGATGGTCATTCGTTGATTTTGTCTGTAAAGAACATGCCTTTTAGCAATGGGTGAGACTATTATAATGTGTTAGTTGTAAACTCTGGCTTCAAGTCATGTAGTGATCATGTCATCGATTGCTGGCCCCCGATTGGTCATTTACAGGCAGGAATGTCTGTAGGCCCTAAATATTCTCATATACACTATGAGATAGATAGAGAGAGAGAGACACCCTCTATATTTCACCTCTGCCTTCCTTGTGGCATGTGACTGACCTTGCTGATCTTCTGGGATATCTCAATGGCACTTCACACCATGTCCTCTCCAAAGTGGCCACACCGCTAAAGGGTTCAGCTCTGAGAGACTCGATGTCAGTGATTGTGGGTGACAGGAACACACTTATTACATGACGCTGTGTTTTCCCACTTCTTTTTGATCTTGGCTGACCCTGGTTTGGCCTTCTATTCGTCATACACACTTCCTATTTTGGGATTAACTTTTTCGACTGCCGTCTCCTTTTTGGGTTAGTAGTCCTTTTCTCAAATAAATGGTTACAGAGGACACATTTTGGCAGAGGTGTTTTTGGAGTGAATACCATGTTGACAGCAGGAGGATGTAGGCTGGCATGCCGGCTTAAAAACCAACCAAATCTCAATTTTTACACAGACAAACCTGGGAGGGGCTTTTGGGGGGGGGGGGGGGGGGGGGGGGGGGGGGGGGGGGTTCGGGGGGGGGTTCTATGAGGCCTCTTTTTGAAGTAAATGGCAATTCTACTATGTGAAAAAGGGTGTTGGGAGGTACATATTGGTGGGTCCAAAGTGGGTTTGTAGAAAAAGAGGTCAGAAGGATTTGGTTTGTGTTGTGACTGAGGAGCTCATGGTATTCCAAAGGTCCTGCTGGTGGGATACCTAACGTACTTGGCTACGTCAGCAGGCTAAAGTTGGCTCCCTGCTGGATTCCAGCACATTCACAGGTCCTAAAGCCTGTCCCGTGGACTTGGACAGATTGTCTTTGTGAAGATTGATAAAGGGGAAGGAAGGGTCATGTGTCTTTTTCTGATTCAGAAATCTTTCTGATTTTGGGTGGGTTTGTGTTATGATATTCAATTACATTATATTGGTCAACGTTCTGATCGCACGCACACACACACACACTCGCGCACACACACACACACACACAGACACACACACACACACACACACACACACACACACACACACACACACACACACACACACACACACACACACACACACATACACAAATTGCCATAGGCCCATTACTGCTGTCTCACATACCCCTAATGCCTCTCTCCTCTCTCCCACCAGGCTGGAGTGAAAGGCAAGTTGGGACGTCTGCTAGGTGTGTTTGAGGTAAGGCGTGACTCTGGGCTGACAGTAATTATAAGACATTTACGTTTTTACTCCCTGCTAAACTGTCATTGCTATCTTAGTGTAAATTGTCACAAATTCAATTCAAGAAGAGAACATTTGTGGATTTGGTTTTGCTTCTTAGTCAAGGGTTGACAAACTACCCTAAAGCATGTGCACCCTCGGAAAGCAGCTTTTTTTGGCAGGTAGCCTAGCAGTTAGAGTTTTGGGCCAGTAACCGAAAGGTTGCTGGTTCAAATACCTGAGCCGACAAGGTGAAATACCTGTCAGTGTCTTTGAGCAAGGCACTTAACCCAAATTTGCTCCAGGGGCTGACCCTGTAGTTAGGCCGTCATTGTAAATAAGAATTTGTTCTTAAGTGACTTGCCTAGTTAAATAAAGGTTAAATAAAAAAGGTAGAGGTTCTTCCAACCTGAATTTTGAAATATAGTTTTCTTTTTAACTTCACAGCAGAACCAAGACCGAAAGCACCGAACGTACGTTTACGTATTGACCGTGACGGAGACATTGGAGGCATGGGAGGACTCGGTCAACATAGGTGAGTTTATGGTCACATGACATCAGGACTTCAATGTCTAGTATAATAATAATTCTTTCCAGGAAGGATATTGGCAGTATCAACAGGCCTCACAGACTAAAGATTGAAATCCCACTCACTGACTAAAAGGCCTGGGATTGCAGAAAACAAGCAACAAACAAGTTCAATATTTTTCCAATAATATCCGGCTTCACCTAATCTAAAGTTTGGAGTCATAACACATCAATTCCAAAGTGGCTAATTTAGACTGCAAAATACCACCAGCCTGCTGGCTTTGGAGAAGTGTGCTAAAATAGCTGGTAAAATGGTGGAGTAAAATGTGAACATGGGATTGGATTACTGAGCAGGTCATCTATCCCAGGCCTCCAATCAGACCTTGATTCACCACTGACTTCACCGAACCGTGTGACCTGACCTCTGGAATCCACTAAACACCCTTTAGACTTCATCAGTCTTTCTCCTGAGTGGCTGGAGCTTTTAGTCCTTATAGATCTTACAGTAGGCAGTATATCAGCCTCAGTCTTTTTTTTTTCATTTTGTTTACGCACCAATATTTGTTCCTTTGCACTAATAATACTGTTAACACACAGGATTACCAAACATGGGCTACGACTTGTTCCTCAAATATAATGTTGTGAAAGAATGCCAGTGTCAATGACCTTTCCTTTAAATAAGCTCACGTCTATGGCCTCATCTTCACGCAATAACAATGTAGCTGTTCTTAGAGATAATCAATGTTTTCTGATAACATCTATTCTGGAAAAGGTATTCAAACGGGCTATTAGAACCCTTCACAAGACTTTAGGTAGGCTGAAATTAATAGGAAATTGTTTAATGTTTGTATGACAAACGTTGAGCGTGTTTGCAGATTGGTAAGGGGATACCAGAATCTTTTATTGACAGTGCCACATGGGGTTGATCCAGATCCCATTTCTTTGTGAGAAGATCCCCACCTCTCAAAGGGCAAATGTCACCCTAAGTTCATGTGGGAAAACCACAGTAGTTCTTAACGCTGACTGATTATTGGGATTGTATTAAAGACATGCTCCAGAACTATGGCGACTAGTAAGTATTTAAACCTCCCGCTTTGGGCTGGATGTGTAGCCTAGCGGTTAAGTGCTTTGGGCCAGTAACCGAAAGGTCGCTGGTTTGAATCCTGAGCTGACTAGGTGAAACTAATCTGTCGATCTGCCCTTGAGCAACGCACTTAACCCTAATTGCTCCTATAAGTCGCTCTAGATAAGAGTGTTTGCTACATGATCTATATAGTTTGTACATGCATAATCTATGAGCAGAAAGGCTGTCTTACCTCAATTAGCCTCTAAATCCCTAGTTTGAAAGTAACTGTTTTCTGGAAGCTGTGCGGACCATTTTCCCTACATTTTCTTCACGCGTCAGCCCCCTAGCAATTCGAGTTCTGCATTTGAGTGACAGCTGGCAAGATGCCCACACAGCAGAGAGTGAGACATCAATGACGTGGTGCAGACATCTGCATATATGTGACATAGTACGCTAAAAAGTATACAAAAGTACCGGATAATCTCTTTAAGTATTTTATTGTTGCAGGAATAGATATTGTAGGGGTGTATTTACTGAAACATTCCAGCTCTTTATGTGTGGATGAGTAAGTATGTGTGGATACTTACTCATCCAATCCTGTTGTATGGTGTCAATGTTCTAACAACCCCTTTCTTATCTAAACTCAATTTCAAGGTTGACCTTTCTCTCCTCACTTATACAAAGTATAAACATGTGCAATAGGTTACAGGCAATTTCCATGTTATTAGCCCCATATTTGTGTTAGAAGTGCATACTGGTATTTCATTCAGGTGTCATTTTGAGTGTCCCAGAGTCTAAGTGGACATTTTTATGAAACCCTTAAACAAGTTAACACTTCACAGGTGATCTTCAATTTCAAGATGGCTCAGGACAAAGCCGCCTTCTCCAGCCTTCAGATGGTTAGTGTATAATGTCCACTGATTGGCGTGATTCACACTCTGTGTCTCTGTTTCCCCCTGCAGGTCGTAAACGGGAGTGGTTCACGGTGGACGAGGCCATCAAAGTACTACAGCACCACAAGCCAGACCACGCTGAGTACCTGAGGCGACTTCATCTCAACTGCTCCCCAACTAACGGGAACTCCCTGCTCCCCAGCCCGCAACCTAATGACAACTTCCCCCGTTACGGCCCCCCCACCACAGGATCTGTTCTGGGCCCCTCGCGCAGATAGGACTGGCCCCATCCCACGCCTATGAACTATCTTCTACCTGTACAGATACACTGAAAACTGACATTTTGCATGAATATACGAATCCTCAGAGTCACGGCTCACGCCACATGTATGTCAATTACTGTATACTTGGACAAACCAAAGCCATACTTGGAACTGTGTCTGGATGATTCAGTTAAGGAATGCCTTTCAGTAGCTTCTTTAAGAATGTTATATTGGGGTCAATTGTATTATTATTTTCTTCCAGAATTAAGTAAATCACAAAACATGGCTGCCACAGAGAAGGGGTCATTGCCTGATAAAAGGATTTGGAAAATTGCGGTGTCACTGGACCTCGGGAGCTGGCACAGTCTTGACAACAAGAGATGCTACCTCAGTTGGACAAGCACTGTAAGGACGTCTTGGCACGGTGTTGGATTCCCTTTGGCTGGTGTTTAACCTATACAAACAACAGCTCAAAAATGTGACTGTTTATCCACTTCAAGTAGTACCATAATGTGTGGACAGAAGACAAGGGCTCACTATTGTCCCTCCCCCTTCACCTCAGTAATTGGTGCCGTTCTTCAAGTTTAGTTGTAAAAACATCAAATGTTGCATTTCTTATACGGAGTATTTCACATTTAATTGCCTTTAATTATGTTGCCTTGATTTTTTAAAAACTCATTTAATTATCATGATCAACTCATTTAATGATTAACCCCTGCCCCATATGTGATCCTTCAGTCTTCAAAATAGTCTCTTTACAAGTTGAAGGCAGGCCCTCTTTAATATAATAATATCTATAATTCATTCAATTAAATTGCCACAAATGTACCTTAATCACACACACGCAACGCACACTTGTGCATCTAGTCTGACCACTGAATGAGGCTTGAACCCCACACACTGGGGATGTGTAAATACTTTGCTGTAGAGAAGTGTAGAGTTATGTGTCTGGTTAACAGAAATGCAACCATATTAACTTTTCTCCTCTCCATCTTTTAGATAGTTTTTCTAATGATGTAAAAAAAAAAAATATATATATATCAAATTGTTGTGTGTTTCATGGAGAAATGCTTTGCCATGTAGTGAAGGTCTGACAGTAAAAATGTTCCTCCTTTCAGTTCCACCTAAGAACAGAGGTGAGCCGACATGGAACAACAAATAGGGAAGTTGTCTGAAAGAGAAAGGGAAAGGATTGAAATGAGTGCTTTTGGTGTTGGATTTATGGTGGAACGGCAATGGTGGTTAGACTGAACATGGAAATGTTCTTACGATGGACGTGGATGTGAGGTATTGTAGTTGAGAACACACTTGTAAATTGTAGTGTTTTACTGGAGATTACACAGGCATAAAAGAGGTTTACTTATCACTCAATCACTGTCTCACCCAGACTCCCAGCATTAACCTTATCACAAGAACACCCCTCTGGGGCAGACTTGGGTCAAATACATACCAGTATGTCAACGTTCAAATACATGAGGTATTGCAGGGTGGGTGGAGTTGGTACTTTTATTTATTTTTTACTAGGCAAGCTAAATCAAGTGCACCTTATTTTACATGTGTACCTGACCCAGGTCTGCCATAGTGGATAATGTGTGTTTTAATTTGAAATAATTCTTCTTCAAATCAGTTATTTGTGAGGGAGCGTTTAGGAGCCAGTAAGGGTTAAAAGATGAAGGTGGGATCTATTGTGAGTTTGATATTGACCCTTCTCAAAATCTGTTGCATGAAAAGATTTCACCGGCCTGTGTGATTGGACAGTCATCTGGCTGGTCCAGTCTTTCTATAAAGCCTGTGATTGGATAAAGTCTCAGGATAAAGTCTGCCACTTGGTCAGACTACATGTGGTGTAGGTTGCATACATTGTGTCTGTGTGACAATGAAATAAATATTGATCCTGTGCCAAATAAAAAAATAAATATATAATTGGCCAGGCAGAACGCTAAAGTCAAAATGTTATACATCTTCTTACTCATGTATAAACCTTGATAATAATTGTTAAATTTGGTAATGTTCTAATGCTTTCTAAAAATACATGGTTATTCATGAAACTACCACCTTTAACCAGTTTTATTTTCTATGGATATAACAATTTATGGAGATGAATTCAGGAAGGAAAGTAAGGACATTAATGCTATTTGTTCTGAGTTGCGAGGACATTTTGTTTTATTTCGTAGGAGAAAAAAATTCACAGCAGCTGTAGTTTTATTTTGAATGAATAACCCCCATGTACCCTTATTACTGACACTAAACAGTCCCTGAATAATGAATGTGTGGGGACTGCTGTGAATGTTTGCTGATCAACTGTCTCACTAGGGTGTCTTGTAGCACTCGCTTGTTTATCAACGCAAACAGAATTTCCTTTATGATCATATGTACAGTGAAATTGGATAAAGTGGATTGAAGACTATTCTGATCATTCATTAAAAGGGAATTACTTGACTCCAGCCTGTCTGTACTGTCTGTACTGTCTCTACTCATTTTGTTCAGTGTTTCTCCAGTCTTTTGGTGCATGGTTCACTTTCCAATAAAAATACAGTATAGAACAGGAAGTCCACAAGGATGCTGCATGGAAACGGACACAAGATGACTGCTCCAGGGCACTTAGGAGGGGTGCATGGGACTTCCTGGCCCTCAATATCTTTAAGGTTGTTGAAAAAACGATAGGCTGCAGTCCAATGAACTGAAAATGAAGTTGAAAAAAGGTCAATCAAATTGTATTTATAAAGCCCTTTTTACATCAGACATCACAAAGTGTTTTATAGTAAGGTGTGTGCCCATGTAACTACCATGTAAACAGAACAAAAATATAAACACATGTAAACTGTTGGTCCCATGTTTCATGAGCCTAAAAAATATCCCAGAAATGTTCCATGGTGGGGCATATCAAGAAGCTGATTAAACAGCATGGTCATTACACAGGTGCACCTTGTGCTGGGGACAATAAAAAGCCACTCTAAAATGTGCAATTTTGACACACAACACAATGCCAGAGATGTCTCAAGTTTTGAAGTCATTTGAGAGAATTTGACAGTCTAACCGGCCTCACAACCACAGATCACGTGTATGCCATTGTCTGGGCGACCGGTTTGCTGATGTCAATGTTGGGAACAGAGTACACCATGGAGGCAGTGGGTTTAGGGTATGGGCAGGCACAAGCTACGGACAACGAACACAATTGCATTTTATCGATGGCAATTTGAATGTACAGAGATACCGTGACGAGATCCTTGTTGCGCCATTCATCTGCTGCCATCACCTTATGTTCGGCATGATAATATACTGCCCCACGTCGCAAGGATCTGTACTCAATTCCTGGAAGCTGCAAATGTCCAAGTTCTTCCATGGCCTGCATACTTACCAGGCATATCACCCATTGAGCATGTTTGGGATGCTCTGGATCGACATGTACGACAGCGTATTCCAGGGCCTAATGAATTTATTTAAATGGACTGATATCCTGATATGAACTGTAACTCAGTAAAATCTTTGACATTGTTGCATGTTGCGTTTATATTTTTGTTCAGTATGGATAACCTGAAGGCTATTTACCTCTGTTTAAGTGTCCCAGGTGTCTTTGATGCTGTAGCAGTGTCTTCAGGTGCTCAGAGTCAGAAACAGACTGCACACACACTCCTCCAGATCAGAGAAGGCAAGGCTGAGACCAGATGCTGTCTGAGAGGGTGAGAGAGGCAAACTTCAAGTTAAAAAGAAAAGGAGAGTGCAGTCCAATCCCAAATCAACCCCTAGATACTACCCACTGGAAACGTGTTGATGTTCAGTCCATTGACTAATTTATTCAAGGGGGTTCATTCATTCACAACTGTAAATGCAACATTTTTCACATTTTAATTGATAGGGTGAAGATGCAGTCATATCAGTACCTGTGTAAAGCTGGGCACCGGCAGCATCTCCTCCAGTCTGGAGAAGAACTCCCACACCAGAGTCTACAGTGCTGTGTCATACTTAGTGCTGTACTGCACTGGGAACACCTCCTTTAATGAAAATGTAGAGAGACATTACACAGTAAGGTGAATGGTCTTGCCTATAACACTTGTTACCATCAATAGGCATTACGTTTCATACAATACTTGTTTTATTCATTTGCTTGTTTTTTGTCACAGTAGCCAACTTGACACACAACCCACACATCACATGCTTTGGAGAATTACATTACATTTCAGGTGCATGCCAGCCTGCTTGCTCTTCAGGCATATCCAGGCTAGATTATTACACAGAACTAACCAACTGTGGTATAGAGAACTTTGTGGAACTCAAATGGTATTAGTAATTGACAGGTGTAATACAGGTGTTGTATATCAGAAATTATTGGATAGTAAATGGAAAAAAATGCAAAAGAAATGTGTTACAATTAACAGACCTTAACCAGGGGTACTAGGAGCCCTGGGGGTACTTGGCCTATCCACTGGGGGTACCTGCAATTCTACACATTTTGGCATGGGCGTAAGAGAAGATTTTGCAATTTTATAACACTCAAATTAGTATGATATGTTATGTTTGATATGATTAGCCTACATAAGACAGGTTACTTAAGAGGAGGACAAAAGGAGGGTGGTTCAAATTAAGATATCTGATGATCTATGGGGGCCCAGGTCGATAATTCGACCATGATTATCACAAATTCAGATAGCTGTCCGCCAGACTAATTTACCAATCTAAAAATGTTTTGCTGACATGAACTAAGTGAGTGACTGTCAGTAACTGACATAAGAGAAAAGCTGCTGATGCACAACCAAATTTCGAAATTGCACCTTGTGTATTTTACTAGACCAATAGTAAATTGTGACCCTGACAGTTCCTAAAAACAAAAATACTTATCCGCCAGCCTGCAAAGCCGGGAAAATCCAGTTGCCCATCCCGGATCTACAAGCGTTGATATTTGCTAGATAATTGGTCTTATATCCTAGCAACGACAACATTTTGGCATTCTTCCCAGCGTGTCCTCGCCTCCTTATTTGTAAAATGATATTACAGGTGACGGCTATACAGACCACACCCCAGTGACAACGAACTCAACTGTCCCACTTGCACTGGAACGGACTTCACTGTTCGGGAAAACCGAGTTACTGTGTATGATCGGGTCGGAAAAAGGAAGATAGTTGCACTTTTGATTAATCTGCGGGCTATTTTATGAAATTACACGTTTGGAGAGCTACGGAATCATGGAAGAGCCGCAATTTATGAAGTCAGTTTTACCTGCGCTAGACTCATTCACACTTGACGCAGATGACACGAGTTTGGCATTACCACCAGAGGATAATACAAATACTCATTTAAAGGACCGGAGTTTTCGTGTTCAGCAACAAGTGCGGCTCACACTTGCTCGTAAAGGCAAAAAGGCAACGTCCAATGGTAAAATAGTAGGCTACTGATATCGCCTCGGGAATTTGAAGATGGGCATAGTCTACCAGGAAATACAATAGGCTACGGGTCGAAACCAGATGCAAACAAATGGACATGCAGGCCTAGTTATTTTATTTATCATGACGTTTGCGATCATATCAGCAAACGTTTCTGTTAAATCTCCTCAAGCCTTCAGTATTTGCATTCCTTCCCATTTGCCTTTCCAATAGGAGTGGGCGAGTGTCCAGAGGGTAATTAGGGAATTGGTAAAATGGCATGATCCTTCAGAACACATGTTGTTTATCTTTCAGGCAGCCTTCGTCTATCCAGAAACCCACCAAGTATCACCGGTTCCAGAGATGGAATATTGTCTAACATGAAGGTAAGGCCTATCTTATAATACACACACAACTCACTATCCACAGTCACAGGTGCATTAGCCTCCCTGGAATTAATCAGAGCGCCAGGATGTTAGAATCAACAGCTACGTGATTCAACTCCGGAGCAAGGGACTTCACCCTCCATGGCAGCCAAGTGCAATGTTTCAGGGGGATTCGTGAAGTTTTTTATTTATTTTATTTTTAACTTCAATTCCATATTTAGTGGGTCACCTAGGTGATGAACTTCACAAGAAACAGTTGGAAAAAGAAATGGTATCTATTGGCCTAAAAAAAAACTGGGCTGCGTTTGTTTTGAATGTACTGCCCATATGGTTTGAATAAAAACAAATGGGATAGTCTCAGGGATGTGAAGAGATTGTAAACCCTAAGCCCATAGGGCAGAGGTGGATATCTAACACTATCTCAATAATGTGACAAGTGAAGCCTTTCTTCCTGGCACACTTGACATATATATTTATCTATCATCTCACATAGACTATTGAATTGAACGGCATTTTATTGAATAATACCTTTATGATTCCTAAAGGAAACCCAAGGTGTGTCTTTCAGTATATAAAACACACAATACAGTATGATGTAACAATGCAAACACAACAAGCACATCAGCGGTTATTCAGACATCAGAGAGAGCATTTTGTATGATCTTTTGTGTTGCTTTGAGTCATCACGACTGTGTCCAGTTACATGCAACTGCTTTACACAGATGTTGTCCTTCTGAAATGGGGGAAAACACTGCTTTTCACCTTTCTATGTAGACGCATTCGACTTTGGGCCAGATCGGCGGTGTGGACTTCAGCAGCCTGTCGTCTTTGAAGGAGAATTTAAGAAGTCCGTCTAAGAGGGTGGATTTGACCCCAGTCTCCAGCCCTGAGTTACCTCGCTCCTGTCTGGGCTACGGGACACTCCGTTTCGGAACCTACACCCTCCCCTGCCCTAGCCAGCCGCCCATGATGGGGACTTCAGTGGAGCGGTCGTACGGGACAGACTTAATGCGGCGTTATGCCCATTCGGAAATGGCCCGTAGCACAAGGAAGCATGCCGTGGCTAACGGCGGCAACTACCACTGGGGCCAGTCCCTCAGACTGACTCGAGGTCCTCAGCCTCTCTCTGCAGACCACTCATTCCTGTTCAGCAGCCCTGCTATTCACACCAACAACAGACCCTACTTGGAGGGTCAAAGGGGGCCGAGGAGACAAACAGGCTACGGGTCATTCAATTCTACCCAGAGAGCAGAGGGCCTGGCCTGGCTGGAGAGCCAGGGGCCTGTGGGAGCCAAATGGCCTCCCTCGTACCCGGCCTCGCTGGTCAGCATGGAGGTGGACATGGGCCAGAAGAGGGAGGTGGTGGAGCCAGAGATCCAGCAGAGAGACGTGAAGGAAGTCACTGCACTGTAAGACGGCTTATGTGTTGTTATACACAAACATGTAATTGATTAGATCTGGCAGTTAATTTAGTTCTCAACAACTCAAATCAAATGTTATTCGTCACAAGCTTCGTAAACAACCGGTGTAAACAGTGAAATGCTTAGTTACGGGCCCTTCCCAACAACGCAGAGAGAGAGAAAATAGAAATAATAGAAAAGTAAAAACAAGTCATAATAAATACACAATAACTTGGCTATATACACATGGTACCAGTACTGAGTCCATTTTCAGGGGTACGAGGTAGATATCTACATATAACCAGTAATAAAGTGACTGGGATAGATAATAAACAGGATAGATAATAAACAGTAGCAACAGCATATGTTAGCGCAAAAAAAGTTAGTGCAAAAAGGGTGAATGCAGATAGTTCAGGTAGCTATTTGGTTAACTATTTAACTAGCTATCTTATGACTTGGGGGTAGAAGCTGTTCAGGGTCCTGTTGGTTCCAGACTTCGGTGGCTTATCTCTAGGCTGGCACTAAAGTTATTGGCTAACAGTAAACAGTCGTCCAGAGAATAGAGGGGGTTCAGTTGCGTATCTGTCGTTTCAGGTCAATGATTTACCTCAATTTTGTATTAGGTGCATATAAATGAATAAAATGGAAAGTGTTGTGAGGATGAGACATTAGAGGAATCAGCCTTTGGGGTTGATAAAGTGAGTGTGTGTGTGTGTGTGTCTTTGTCATTAACAGGAAGTTCCTCTTCATTGCTCTCTCCCATACACAGGAAGCCGGAGAGCAAGGTGCCTGAGCTGACATTGGAGAGGGCAGTGAACCTTCTGGGCCAGGAGAATGGGGAGATGCAAATCACTGCTGCCAGCTTTATTCAAAACCAATGTTTCAACAGCGCTGACGCTAAGAAGATGGTGAGCTGGGGCCCGTCTCTACTACTGTTGACTTTGTCCCTCAATGAAGGTTGAAGGCTTCCAGGCTATAGGCCTACACTACAGCTGATGTTGACAATACCGTATTTTCAAATAATTGGATTGGTAGGGGTATTTTCCCTTCAATTTATATTGAGATTATGTGGGCGATTCACATGAAAATTCAAGTAGAGCTCACTCTTCATAGGAAACAAGGGTAGATGAAGAGCTCTGCCCGTCTGCCCCCAGGTGTTTTACCTCCACGGGATACCCAAGCTGATCAAATTGCTGCAGAGCGACAGCGAGGAGCTGGAGCGGACAGCGGCGGGGGCGCTCCGAAACGTCGTCTTCGAGAGCAGCGAGAACAAGATGGAGGTGAAGGACAAGAAGGGTGTGGCCCCCATATTGCGTCTGCTCAGGAGAAGTCGCGACATAGAGACCCGGCGGCAGCTCACTGGTTGGTTTGAGCACCTCTTCGGGTAGCTCTGAAAGAAATCGTCGTAGTGCTTTATTAATGACCATGGCCCGTATTCACAAAGTGCCTCAGAGCAGGAGAGCTGATCTAGGATCAGTTTAGCCTTTTAAATCATAACAAATAAGAGTGGGGGGGGGGGGGGGGGGGGGAATATGTGATTAACATGAAATGACATGGTAAAATGGTAATGTCACAGTAGTAACCTAAGAATGAAACATGTTCCACAGGGCTGTTGTGGAACCTTTCCTCCCATGACCTGCTGAAGGAGCATCTCTCCAAAGAGGCCCTGGAGATCCTGACCACCTCCGTCCTGGTGCCCTGCTCAGGCATGTCTGAGGGGGAGAACCCCAAAGACGGCACGCTGGCTGACCCAGACACCTTTTACAACGCCACTGGCTGCCTCCGGTAGGTCGTCTGGTCTGGACACAGGCGTTTATTGGCCATTTGTGTGTTTGGCACTGACCTATGTAGTATCTGTGTTCAAGCATTTACTAGTGATCCATCTTATGGCAGCCTGGGATAGACACTAGGCAGTGTAATGCAGAAAGGGGTACAGTAATTATGTTTGATCATTTCCTGATTGATGGTCCTCTGTATAGCTCAGTTGGTAGAACATGGCGTTTTTCAATGTCAGGACAGTGGGTTAGATTCCCGGGTCCACCCGTACGTAACATGTATGCATGCATGATTGTAAGTGGATTTGGATAAAAGCGTCTGCTAAATGGTACACAGTGCATTAAGGTATTCACACCCCTTGACATTTCCACATCATTTTGTTACAAAGTGTGATTTAAAATTGATTTAAAGAAATGATCAACGATCTACACAAAATACTGTCAAAGTGGAAGATTTTATTCGTTTTTTTATTACAATATAAAACACTAATATCTTGATTAGATAAGTATTCAACCCCCTGAGTCCAATCCATGTTAGAATCTTTCTCTAAGTCTCTTAAGAGCTTTGCACACCTGGATTGTACAGTATTTGCCCATGTATTCATTTAAAAATTATTAAAACTCTGTCAAATTGGTTCTTGATCATTGCTAGGCAGCCATTTTCAAGTCTTGCCATAGATTTTCAAGCTGATTTAAGTCAAAACTGTAACTAGGCCACTCGGGAACATTCAATATAATCTAGTAAGAAAACTGTGTATATTTGGGTAATTGTCCCGCTGAAAGGTGAATTTGTCTCCATGTCTGTTGGAAAGCTGACTGAACCAAGTTTTCCTCTAGGATTTTGCCTGTGCTTAGCTCTATTCAGTTTATTTGTATCCCAAAAAACTCCCTAGTCCTTGCCAATGACAAGCATACCCATAACATGATGCAGCCACCACCATGCTTGAAAATATGAAGAGTGGTACTCAGTGATGGGTTGTATTGGATTTGTCCCAAATATAACGCTTTGTATTCTGGACAAAAAGTTAATTTCTTTGACACATTTTTTTGCGGTATTACTTTAGTGCCTTATTGCACACAGGATACATGTTTTGGTATATTTGTATACTGTACAGGCTTCCTTCTTTTCACTCTGTCATTTATGTTAGTATTGTGGAGTAACTACAATGTTATTGATCCATCCTCAGTTATCTCCTATCACAGCCATTAAAAACTGTAACTGTTTTAAAGTCACCATTGGCCTCATGGTGAAATCCCTGAGTGGTTTCCTTCCTCCCTGGCAACTGAGTTAGGCAGGGTGCCTGAATCTTTTTAGTGGCTGGGTGTATTGATACACCACCCAAAGTGTAATTAATAACTTCACCATGCTCAAAGGGATATTCAATGTCTGCTTTTTTTTCACCCATCTACCAATACCCTTCGTTGCGAAACATTGGCAAGCTTTCCTGGCTTAAAATCCCCTGTTCGACTGAGGGACCTTACAGATAATTGTACATGTGAGGTACAGAGAAGGTGTAGTCATTAAAAAAGAATGTTAATCACTATTATTTCACACAGTGAGTCCATGCAACTTTTTATGTGACTTAAGCACATTTTTACTATTGAACTTATTTAGGCAGGCCATAACAAAAGGGTTGAATACTTATTGACTCAAGACATTTCAGCTTTTCATTTTTAATTAATTTGTAAACATTTCTGAAAAACAAAATTCCACTTTAACATTATGGGGTATTGCGTGTCGATCAGGGACACAATCTCAATGTAATCCATTTGAAATGTAGTCTGTAACACAACAACATGTTATTATACAGTGACCCAGACGGTTCAAGTGCAATCCATCTCTCACCACAGTGTTACATCTCACAAGGCTTTGTCAAGCATATTATATTTATCTCTGACAGCCTCCTCGCCATGAGTGAGAACTGTGAGGTTCCTCAAAGGCCATCGTCATCCTGTTACTCCTTTCTACCTGGCAAAACAGGCATGATGACGTCTGCCTAGGCAGCATCACCTCAATGGAGCAGTAATTCGCTGGAAACAATATCCTGCATACCTTGCGTTCCGTTGAAATGGCAGCCATTGATTTGGTTTGGCACAGATATACCACCTGATAAACACAACATGGTATTACAAGGAGTGTTTTGCCTTTGCCTAGCAACCAATACGACTGAAAACAGTCAGGCACTGAATTATTAATGGAGCTCTCTCCCTCTTAGTGGGTCTAGTAGAATTGAAACCTTGGCTGGTGCTATCAAGCCCTGACAACCATTGACGTGTGTAACTCTGAGGAATTCCTCAGTCTTTGGCCTGATTTAAAACGAAAACACTCGACTCTCCAACTCACATCCATAACCTTTGGGCATCACTCATGTTACTGTATTTGGCTTGACGTTAACAACAAGGCTGCAGAGTTTTCTATATATTTGAGGTCTGTCCTGTATTTTGTCGGAGTGAGTTGTTCAGATAAATGTCCATGGTTTTAGGAATACAAAAATTACCGGTCACATGTATTGAGGCAACTGTCATGAGTTTTTTTTTTCTCTAGTGCTGACTTAATCTAAAAGGAAATGGAACAGTTGACTCATTGACAAGTGGTTGAAATTAAAGTGAAAGATGAACTCATGTTACTCATTTGTTTACGTTTCCTTTGCGCTTCAAACACACATTACTATCTCTCAACACCTAGAAGAGACATTTTATTACAATTACCTGTTCTAATGGCTTTAACTGCAGATAACCAGATAACTCTGCTACATAAACAAATGGCTCATCTGGCCAATAGCTGGAATAGATGTGTGGCCAATGTCTGGAATGCTTTTGCTGTTGCCTAGTGGCGATAATGACAACCTGTGATTGTTGTTGTCAGAAACATAAGCTCCGCTGGTCCGGACGGGAGAAAAGCTATGCGGCAGTGTGAGAGCCTTATTGACTCACTGGTATACTACATCCGGGGGACCATAGCCGACTACAAGCCTGATGACAAGGTACTGATTGTGAAGCTTTTGTGCAAAATGTTTTGCCTCTATTTTATCAATTTATATCTCTTTGGAACAACTTATTAATCTCGCCTTTTGGTATTAAATATTGAGAACAATGTTTTACAATAGACATCTCCAGAATGTTTGATCTTAAAATCATAGGCAATCACCAGTCTGGTCCCCTGAACAGAACCACTTCTCTCCTCCACAGTCCACAGAGAACTGTGTGTGCATCCTACACAATCTCTCCTACCAGATGGAGGTGGAGCTTCCAAAGAAGTACGCCAGCGAGCTCCACGAGTCTCGACTCAACCTGGCTCCAAAGATCAAGACCCCCGGCTGTTTCGGTTCCCGCAGTGCCAAAATCATTCAGGTAGGCTCCTATGACCTCTATGTTGTGGCTGTTAACTTCTTTGTTGCCCTTATGTACTTGACAGTTTCTATCTGGTTATAAATAAGTTATTACCACTAAAGTAAATTAGCAATGCCTATGTTACGGATAGCATCGTTGGTAAGTGGAAAAGCATACATTTCTAACTAACTCTTTAAGCCCGGTTTTCTTTGACAAATGTATTTGTTAAAAGCCTTCTACACATTAATTGAAAATTACTGTGAAACCTGGTATCTGGAAGTTAACTTTGAAATAAAGGTCCTGTTTTCTGGTTGTTTTTGTTCCTATAGAGTCTTAAACCGAAGAGCCCTCTGCTGGAGGAGAAGGGTAGTCCCTGTGGGATAGAGTGGCTGTGGAGCGCCATCACAGTGCGCATGTACCTCTCAATCATGGCCCGCAGCATCCGTCCCTACATCCAGGAGGCTGCCATCGGAGCCCTGCAGAACATCACAGCTGGGAGCGGCCTGGTGAGGCTATATCACAGATCTACAACGGTCCTATTTCTATGGGCTACGTATTGTTCTAGGAGTGTGGAATTGATTTGCCCGTGGGTTTGATTGGTATCAGTCTCACCCTCGTACTGCTCCTTTTGAGGGAATAACTACAATACATCCACACATCTATTATATTGTCATGTCTTGACTGTATAGTAAGTATTACGTTGATGCGACTACTATGTTGTGCATTACTATATTGCATTACTCTTTTTTGTTGATTTTTTTACTTAACACTTGTTTTTCTTAACTGCATTGTTGGTTAAGGGCTTGTAAGTAAGCATTTCTTTGTAAGGTCTACACCTGTTGTATTCGGCGCATGTGACAAATCAAATTTGATTTGGTGATGATGTTGGGCTCATGGCTCTGTATGGGCAGGTATCCCAGGCCATCGCCCACACCATAGTACAGCGGGAGAATGGTCTTCTCCAGGCTAGGAAGATGCTCCAGGAAGGAGAGAGAGATGTGCAGAAGACTGCTGTGTCCCTGCTAAATAACATCTCACGCTACAGAGAGCTTCACGCTGACATTGGTGAGCTGTGAATTGCTCTCACCAACCGCAATGTTTTAGTCCCTTACATAAGTGCAAAAAAGTATTTTCTTTGGACTTGTAAATGTATATAAAAGCACAGAAGCATAAATACCTACCACTGCCGCTGTAGAAAATCAAACAATCTCTCACAAAGCGTTCCACTCTCTCTGTAGTCAAACAAGTGTTGCCACAGCTGGTGGTCATGTTGCCCAACTCGGACACAGGCACAGACCTGCCTACAGAGGTGACCGTTTCCCTGTGCCACATCCTTTTCAACCTGAGCCAGGACGAGACGCAGCACGTCAGGGCCATCGTCAACCAAGGAGCGCTGCCCAAGATCATCAACATCAGCACAAAGGACAACGGGTCAGTGGGTAGCTTCTGAAGACCATGGCTGCGTTCTAGGCTGACTAGTGTCTTGACGTGACTTTCATTAATGTGATGACTTATTTATCAAATCAACTAACTATGTTTAATTATTAACAGATTAAATGAATCATGTAACTATTAACTCATTAGGAATATGGGGCACCACAGGAAAAGTTGTTTAACGAGTTACCATCTCCCGAATTAACTCTAAAATATATATATAATGTGTATATACAGTTGAAGTCGGAAGTTTACATACACCTTAGCCAAATACATTTAAACTCAGTTTTTCACAATTCCTGACATTTAATCCTAGTAAAAATTCCCTGTCTTAGGTCAGTTAGGATCACCACTTTATTTTAAGAATGTGAAATGTCAGAATAATAGTAGAGAGAGTGATTTATTTCAGCTTTTAATTATATCATCACATTCCCAGTGGGTCAGAAGTTTACATACACTCAATTAGTATTTGGTAGCATTGCCTTTAAATTGTTTAACTTGGGTCTAACGTTTCGGGTAGCCTTCCACAAGCTTCCCACAATTTTGGCCCATTCCTCCTGACAGAACTGGTGTAACTGAGTCAGGTTTGTAGGTCTCCTTGCTCGCACACGCTTTTTCAGTTCTGCCCACAAACTTTCTATAGGATTGAGGTCAGGGCTTTGTGATGGCCACTCCAATACCTTGACTTTCTTGTCCTTAAGCCATTTTGACATAACTTTGGAAGTATGCTTGGCATCATCATTGTCCATTTGGAAGACCAAGCTTTAACTTCCTGACTGATGTCTTGAGATGTTGCTTCAATATATCCACATAATTTTCCTTCCTCATGATGCCATTTATTTTGTGGAGTGCACCAGTCCCTCCTGCAGCAAAGCACCATGATGCTGCCACCCCCGTGGTTCACGGTTGGGATGGTGTTCTTCGGCTTGCAAGCCTCCCCCTTTTTCCTCCAAACATATCGATGGTCATTTTGGCCAAACAGTTCTATTTTTGTTTCATCAGACCAGAGGACATTTCTCCAAAAAGTACAATCTTTGTCGCCATGTACAGTTGCAAACCTTAGTCTGGCTTTTTTATGGAGGTTTTGGAGCAGTAGCTTTTTCCTTGCTGAGCGGCCTTTCAGGTTATGTTGATATAGAACTCGCTTTACTATGGATATAGATACTTTTGTACCTGTTTCCTCCAGCATCTTTACAAGGTCCTTTGCTGTTGTTCTGGGATTGATTTGCACTTTTTTCTTCTACAGATGAAGTACATTCATCTGTAGGAGACAGAACGCGTCTCCTTCCTGAGCGGCATGACGGCTTCGTGATCCCATGGTGTTTATACTTGCGTACTATTGTTTGTACAGATGAACGTGGTACCTTCAGGCGTTTGGAAATTTCTCCCAAGGATGAACCAGACTTGTGGAGGTCTATAATTTTCTTGGCTGATTTCTTTTGATTTTCCCATGATGTCGAGCAAAGAGGCACTGAGTTTGAAGGTAGGCCTTGAAATACATCTACAGGTACACTTCCAATTGACTCAAATTATGTCAATTGGCCTATCAGAAGCTTCTAATTCACTGGAATTGTGATATAGTGAATTATAAGTGAAATAATCTGTCTGTAAACAATTGTAGGAAGAATTACTTGTGTCATGCACAAAGTAGATCTCCTAACCGTCTTGCCAAAACTATAGTTTGTTAACATGTGTGTATATACAGTGGAAGTTGGAAGTTTACATACACTTAGGTTGAAGTCATTAAAACTCATTTTTCATGTTAACAAACTATAGTTTTGGCAGACAACACATTTGGAAACTACGCTCGCAGTAATCAGAATACTTAGCACCCTAACCACTGCCCTTTGGGAGAAGAAGCAATGAATGTATTTACGTGTCTGAGTTGTCTTCCTTCGTCGTTCTATCTCTGTGGGACCTAAGCCTTCGCGACATGGGTTCAATTGGCCTTCTCCTTTGTTCCGTGATTTCAATGACTTGTTCTGTAGTCTGAAGCCGGCTAATTAGCCGTGTCGATGATCCACCAGTGGGGTGATGAGAGCAGTGCAGTAGACGATGGTTGAAGAGTAACAGAATGTTCTGACTTAAATTCACTTTCTCCGATACAGTACTTAGAGCAATTACTCAACCGTAACATTAATTGTTAGAGGTGACTGTCGTCTTCGCCTCGTGTTGATTTTCAGGTGATCGTAACCGATCGAGAACTTAGCTGAACCTTGGTTCTCCTGGTCTGGATATGTTAATTCTCAACTCATCATATATACCCTCGGGTAAAAAAGGGCGTTCCATCACTCTGACACTCTTTCTGAGCCCCCCCTCGGGCTACAAACTGGGCAAAAGTATTATGAATACTGTGATCGCGCTAGAAAAAACTGAAATAACATTCCTATATTAACAAAAATACTCTCATCACCATCTATCCTGGTTTCCCAATGTAAAGGGTGAAACTTGACATACATAGCATGTACACTCTCAAAGCTACAGTATTCTCGTCATAATGTTTTTATACCACTTTTTAATGACATCACACAATAGACATTGTTGTTCATAGGCCAAATGTCATCCTTCCCCACCTTCAGATGATATAAGTAATGTTCCAATGTTCACTTTTATTGACGTAAGAGTTTTTGGCGGCAAAGAGTCTCTGGAAGAAAGACACATTCCGGTCTTCCATACTAGAAGACCAAAAGACCCTTTTACTGCATACGATTTATGACCGGGTTGTTAAGGTGTCAAAACCCCCACATCAGTCCCTCCCCCCCTCTGTGGGTGGGAGGTGTCTGGAAGAAGTGGATCCATCATGACCTGATCTGTGGCTCCTGAAAGGAGAGTCATGACACTGCCTGGATAGATGTTTAACATATCAACTAACCACATCATATGATATACTGTACGTAGCAATCTGATGCCCGACTGCGCAGTCGATGATGTGGCACTGTTGTTTTTTAAAATCTTTTTTTTTAACCTTTTATTTAACTAGGCTAAGTCAGTTAAGAACAAATTCTTATTTACAATGGCGGTCTACCCCGTCCCAACCCGGATGACGCTGGGCCAATTGTGCGCCGCCATATGGTTGATGCTATGCAAAGACTGCAGATTGCTTTAATACGCACCGTTTTATTCCTGAACATTATGAGTTGGATTGGAGGGCATTTATTTTAATCTGTTAAACCTCTTTTACTTGCTTTATGCAGTTCCTTTTATGTCCAATGACAGTAACCTTGTGTCTCTTTTAGGTTTGGTCCCACGAGGGCTGGCCAGGCAGCCTGCATCCTACTACACAGCATGTGGAGCCACTCAGAGCTCCACAGGGCCTATAGGAAGGTGAGGCCCCTAAACAGTTTAACCTCAAGGACAAGACACATTTGGTGTGGTGACAATAGTTGTTAATTCATCTGATGTGTTGCTTTTCCATTCATCCTTTTGGTAGGCTGGATATAGGAAAACAGACTTTGTCAACAGCAGGACATCAAAGGCTGTAAGTTCGATACGGGACGTAAACAGAGGATCACAACGCGCTGTGCTGATTGAGGCAACCGTGTAGTTTCTCTTCTGTATGGACTTGGACGACTCAATTCATTGCTTTATAAAATACTTGTTTTGTGTGGCGACATCCCACTGTGTGAGGTGTTACGTGTGTGTGTGTGTGTGTGTGTGTGTGTGTGTGTGTTCGTTCCAGTGACACCAAGTTCTCTACAATGGAAACAACATGATTAAAAACAAAACTGATGGAGGATCAGCAAAGACTTTAATTATATTTGAAGGAAGGATTTTGAGGAAGAACATGAATCAGCATAGAAGTGGAAGGCAAGATAAGGATAAAACAATGACGTATGTTAGTCTAATGAATGTCGTAATTACTTAAGTTTTAAAACATAGTTGTGATGTTAACATATTTGGGATTGCAAACAATATTAAATTACTACCTGCAGAGGTGGGATTTGTCCATTTTGGGGCCCCAATCAAAGCTCAGTTTAGGGACCTCTCCTTCTCTACCTGTCTCGACCATTTTAGCGTTACCACACACAGCAGTGTCTGCCACAGCCCTGTGTCATTATAAGGGTTGGCTACAGAACCTTACAGTGCACTTGAACTAAGGTGTTCTCACGTAAGTTCAATAGGAGAGAGAAAGACATTCTCTTACCTTCTAGTAGCTCTAGGTGCAATCAGAATCTAACCATCCTGGCTTTGACTTCAGAAAAAGCTTTGATTATGTTCTCCATATTCAATGATCTCTGGACTCTCTGCTCAATAGAGGTCATCGCTGAACCATTCAGTCTTTCCTGGGATGGTTGACCATAAGTACATTTTAATCAGCTTCAAGGAGGAGAAACTCTTCTCACCTGAGGCAACAGTGACAGGCAAAGTCAAGAGTAAACGCAGGGCGATGCTCAAATTGCCATACAGCTTCAACAGATTATTTCTGTTGGAGAAGAAATGTAACCTGGAAAAGCAATGACCGCTGCCTTCACTTCAAAGTCCTGGCTGTCAAAATCCCCTAGTGTCTGCTCCAGGTTCCTGCATGACACCTCCAGTGTGTCTTCTTGAACGGCTTTCTTCATTTTATCTGCTGAATATAAAAATCCAAACCAAGAAAAAAATTGGTCCACCTGTGTGAACCTCTCACTGACACTATTCAGTGCAATATCAACCAGGGGAAGGAAAAACATCTTTGTGAGAGGAGCAGAGGAGGAGGAGTTTAAGGAGTTTTCCTCATAGAGGAGGAGGAGTTTGCTGACGCGGTTTACCTGATACAACACATTGTACCAGATCACAACACAGCGAATGAAGCGCCATGCACATGCTCTGTGATGAAGGCAATGTCTCCCCATCCTTCTTCGCCGTTGCTTGTTCACTGAGTGCAGTTAAGGCCTCCACCACTTCAGGCATTTGGTAGCGAAGTGCTTTCACACTGTCAATGCAGCACTCCCATCTTGTTGTTGTTGACAGACTTTTCACTGTGAGCTTCACATTGTAGTATTGACCAGCGCTGTACTGAGGAGCTGAAGAGGTTGTAAAGGCGCTGAAGATTGCCGAAAAAACGCACAGAGTACAGATGAGTTGGCTGCATAAGCTACAACAAGGTTTAGTGTGTGACTGCTGCAGGGAACACACATTGCCTTTATTGTTCAGTTCCAGCACTCTTTTCTGGACCCCCTGCTTGTGTCCTATCATATTACTTCCATTATCATAGGATTGCCCACGACAGTCTGCAATGTTCATTTTCGAGTGGTTCAGCTGCTCAAGGAGGGTATTGCATTGATGGTGTCATCAAAACGGATAAAACCCAACAAAGTGCTCTGAGATGAAGGCCCCCCACAGCTGACTCACAGTTCACAATGCGTAGCACCAGGGACAACTGTTCTGTGTGGCTGATGTCTGGGGTCCATTATGATAAAGTATTTGGCCTCTTTCACACATCCTGCACAATTGCATCACATTCTCTGTCCCAACTAATGCAATTAACTCATTTTGGATGGTGTTACTCAAGTAATGATCCTTGGTTTCCTTTTTTGTCAAACCTTCTAAGATGTTCGCTCATTATGAGATCCAACTGTGCCATCAGCACTATCTGTCCAAGGAAGTTGCCATTATGGGGCTCAAAATGCCTGGTTGTGTTCTGCTAAATGGCAAACAATGGCAATTATTCTGCATAACACAGCCCTCCTAGTGTTGTACTTCCAGGGCCTGTAATTCTTGACTGGCACCAGTGATGGTGTGAACAACATAATAATATAATATTGCACCATATCAAATAAAAATAAATAACAATGTACAAAACTGCAGCATCCCACAGAAAACATTAAACGGGTCCCTCTTTTCTCTCTCTTCTTTATTGCCATGTTATAACCAGTAGCACACAGCAATGCTGACCATATATTTGCTTTTATGAGAGATTTGCATTCAGAAATGCAAGCTGCCTCACTTTCCAGGGGCTGATGCTGTTTCTTCTCTCAGTAATTATTTGTCCTGTTTTCGAGAAGACACTGAGGGAACGGATGTGGCCACTATGCAGTCTCCCCCTGTCATGACTTTAGTAAGCCGTGGGTAGACAGAGGCCTTGTTCTTCCACCAGCTCAGAGGATCTGCAGATCTTTTGGAGGAGGTTGTGATACAGCCTGGATCCGAACCAGGTTGTCTGTAGTGACTCCTCTAGCACTGAGATGCAGTGCCTTAGATCACTGCGCCACTTGGGAGCCCCCCCCAAACAGATAGAAATGCTAAGAATATTTAAGACATGGTTCCTTATTCTACATGTCAAAAGGAACGTTTGTTCTACATAGCTGATTTCTATCTGAAGGTAACAAAATGTTGCATCCTGCTGAATGCACCCATGGTGTTATATCTCTGTTTGTAATGCAAATAATAATTATAGACTAGAGGGTGGCAGAGTGCTGAAAAAAAAATGCCTAAAAGCCACCAATATTTTATCAATCTAAAGTTGATAGATGTGCTCCAGTTTTAGAGTAAATATTTGTGTTTACATGTTATATAATGCACTCGAGATGACTTGGGAACTACATGTGTAGGTAGGTGTTGAATCGTTTTGTTACTACATTGATATTAAGTTTGAATGGTTATTTCGTGGTGGTAGTCTTGACAGCAAAGACGAAGCACTTTATATGCCCGGCCATCTCCCAGTCCCACCTTTCAACTGCACATCATCGGGCGAAAGCTGGGAGGGAGGCGCGCCCTTATCAAATCGAACAGTAATCTTCGCCACTAGGTAATTTTGTCAACAAGGCATTGTCCAGAAACATAAACATAAACATATTATCCATAAAATGTTTGCATTTTCTAACTAGTTTTCGTTGGGAAGGCATGCACATAAACCGTTTATATCAAAAGCAATCCCTTTTCTATGGGTAAACACAGAATCTTTGTAATTACTATACGTGCTTAATTAGACTACGTCACTTTTGTTTTGAGCCGACTTCGCCCTGGGCTTTGAACGGGGCACCTGGTTCGCGCCCGGGAGTCAGCCCGGTTCCAAATCGAATGCAATACACTTTCAGCCGAAGCAAAACACGCCTAAACGGGCGGGCGGGATGAATCCAAACCCCTCAATGTTCCCGGCATAGCAGACACAAGTCTGGGATTTCCGAGACTACCCAAGACTCAACCCAACCAGGAAGTGTATACACTTCTCACGTATCAGCAGCGCCTGTCATAGCCCTTCTCTTCGACTCCTCTTTAACAGCTCTCGGGACTCTGATACGTTTTTGCTCAGTTGGTTGGTGTGTACCACAATAGTCGAGGCCATGGACTCGATCAGTTGTTCGATTTGCCTGGATCTACTGAAGGATCCAGTGACTATTCCCTGTGGACACAGCTACTGTAAAGGCTGTATCAAGGGATATTGGAGTCTTGATAACCAAAAGGGAATTCACATCTGCCCCCAGTGCCGACAGACCTTCACCCCAAGACCTGCTCTGAACAGAAACATTCTGCTGGCTGAGTTGGTAGAGAAATTGAAGACAGATTTCAAAACGGTTCCCTCTGCTCCTTGTGTCGCTGGACCTGAAGATGTGAAGTATGACAATGATGACTCAGCCGCAGAGAGGACTGAGAAACAGGTAGGCCTAAGGATCTGGAACATTATACTGACATCTATAATGTATTATACTTAGAAATCAGCTTCAGTCTGATGTAAACAGAATTGGAAGAGCAGGACATTCCAGCCAACTCAAAATGAGCTGTTCAAATGACACGCACACTCTGGGTTCATTATGACATATTCCACAATCGGTTGTTGTTTGTAAGTTCTCTATTCGGCTTTCAAATTGACTGATGATAGAGTTAAAACCCAACCCTGCTAGAGTTAAAACCCAACCCTGCTAGACAAAATAGGCTGTCACATCAAAATCACTTGAAAACAAACAAAGGATGGATTAGATTACAGTGAACAGCAGCACGGGCCCAGATAACATCGACAGTGTCCTCAAAGGTCACTCATTTACATACACTACAGAGGCATGAACTCTGAACTATCGTAAAAATTTTGTATCGAAGGCACTCATTTATCAGTTAATTTAGTCTAAGTGATTTGTTTAGCATAATCATACAATTTTGTTGCCATATGACAAGTGTAGTTCAATAACTATTTCCTATTCAAAAACATAACTTGGTCTATTATGAAACTGTTCATTTGAGAATGTTTGAGAATGTTATTCAAGCTTCAATGCCATACAACACTCCTTCCGTGGCCTCCAACTGCTCTTAAACGCTAGTAAAACTAAATGCATGCTTTTCTGTCGTACGCTGCCAGCACCCGCCCACCGGACTATCATCACTACTCTCGACGGATCCGAATTAGAATACGTGGACACCTACAAATACCTAGGCATCTGGTTAGACTATAAACTCAACTTCCAGACTCACATCAACCATCTCCAATCCAAAATTAAATCCAGAATTGGCTTCCTATTTCGCAACAAAGCCTCCTTCACTCATGCTGCCAAACATGCCCTTGTAAAACTGACTATCCTACCGATCCTTGATTTCGGCGATGTCATTTACAAACTAGCCTCCAACACTCTACTTAGCAAATTGGATGTAGTCTATCACAGTGCCATCCGTTTTGTCACCAAAGCCCCATACACTACCCATCACTGCGACCTGTATGCTCTCGTTGGCTGGCCTTATATATTCGTCGCCAAATCCACTGGCTCCAGGTCATCTATAAGTCTTTATTAGGTAAATCCCCGCCCTATCTCAGCTCACTGGTCACCATAGCAACACCCACCCGTAGCATGCGCTCCAGCAGGTATATCTCACTGGTCACCATAGCAACACCCACCCGTAGCATGCGCTCCAGCAGGTATATCTCACTGGTCACCCCCAAAGCCAACACCTCCTTTGGCCGCCATTCCTTCCAGTTCGCTGCTGCCAATGACTGGAACGAATTGCAAAAATCATTGAAGCTAGAGGTTCCTATCTCCCTCACTAACTTTAAGCATCAGTTGTCAAAGCTGCTTATCGATCACTGCACCTGTATATAGCCCTTCTGTAAATAGCCCACACTACTACCTCATCCCCATATTTATTTTTGTTTATTTTCACTAATCTAGCACTCCAGTATCTCTATTTGCACATCATAATTTGCACATTCTTCATTCCTGTGTTAATGATGATAATTCTGTAATTTATTTCACCACTATAGTCTATTTATTGTCCTACCTCCTAACCTTACTGCATTTTTGCACTACATTTTGCACGCTGTATATAGATTTTCTATTGTGTTTTTGACTGTTTGTTTAATGTGTAACTCTGTGTTGTTTTTTTTGTCGCACTGCTTTGCTTTGTCTTGGCCAGGTCGCAGTTGCAAATGAGAACTTGTTCTCAACTGACCTACCTGGTTAAATAAAGGTGAAATAAAAATAAAATAAAAAAAAATTCTCTACAGGGGCATTTGAGGGAGAAACGTCAGCAAGTCGGACTGAGAATCTGTGTGAGAGAGAAAGAGATGCAGGATATAAGACAGGCGGTGATGTCCCTTTCAGTGAGTATTTATTAACCACTTAGTGTATGTACATACTATTCCTAAACGGAAACCAAGGAGGAGCCTAATACCACTGGGACACAATATAGGGAACAGAGATTGCCTGGGGTCTAGGCATAGAGAATGATAGAGGCCTCTAGTGGCCAAAAGGCCGTATTAGCATGGGCAGCGCCGTTCAGGGCTTCCACCATTTTAATGTAGTTGACTGGGTGGGACTTCTAACTTCATTGGCTGATCCCTCCTGGTGACCTTGTTGGAGTCATGTCCAACCGGATCAGCCACTTGTGAAGAAGAAAATGTACTACATCAAAATGGAGATGGCCTCAATGGCGCTTCCCATGCTGTCACAGACACCAAAATGACACAGATGCAAAGAGGAGTCCTCTATCTATCTCTATGGGTCTAGGTGAGCGCACAGTGAATGTGATGGTTAAAATGCCCCCCCCTTCCTTCTCTCTTCTCTCTTAACAGCTTTCTGCACAGGCAGCAGTGGAGCACTGTGAGCTGTTCTTTGATGAGCTGATCCGCTCCATTGAGAGAAGGTGCTACGAGGTGAAGGAGCTGATCAACGCCCAGCAGAGGGCGTCAGTAAGCCAGGCTGAAGGACTCCTGGAGCGACTGGAGCAGGAGATAGCAGAGCTGATGAGGAGAGACAAGGAGCTGGAGCAGCTCGCACACACAGAGGATAATATTCATTTCCTCAAGGTGACATCCCTCTTTCTATCCACAGTGGCAGGGTGGTGTTCAGAGCTAGGCACATAACTACCTGAGCTTGTTCATTAAGAATGTTTTTTTTTTTTTCATGATATGTTCCCCATTTGTGCCCATCGAACATGACCCAGGATTCCTTACTTCTACCCAACATATATGAGCTCCAGAATTCTTTATCTTTTCTTATTGTATATTCTCTCTCTCTCTCTCTCTCTCTCTCTCTCTCTGTCTGTCTGTCTGTCTGTCTGTCTGTCTGTCTGTCTGTCTGTCTGTCTGTCTGTCTGTCTGTCTGTCTGTCTGTCTGTCTGTCTGTCTGTCTGTCTGTCTGTCTGTCGACTTTCCAGTCTCCCTGTGTGACTCCTGGATCTGAGCCCCTGTCCTCCATCACTGCCAATCAACACTTCTCCTTTGAGGAAGTGAAGAGATCCATCTCTGGAATGACGGAACGACTGGAGGATGTACTGAAGGAGGAAATGGCCAAGATACCTGGAAAAGGTAAATGTTACAGATATAGTGAAGATAAAATATTTGGTTAACTTTCTGTTAAATGCTTCTTGGTTATAAATTAATACATCCATTTGTCTGCCTATCCCATATAGTAATGGCTGTCTATGTCCTCAGCCCAAGACCAGAATGTGAGTAATACACACACATGTTACGAGTGAATATTTCATCTTGGTTTAATTATTTGTATATTTGTGTTGAATGCTTCTTAATTAAACATTCATTAATCAATGTATATCCCTATATAGTAACGGCTACCGCTGAAGTAAATTTTCATCATGAGCCCAAGACCAGAGAGGAGTTCTTGGAGAGTAAGTAATACCGTCACACACACACACACACACACACACACACACACACACACACATACACACACACACACCTATATCACAAATGCATATTTCACCTTCCTTTTTTTTCTCACTTTATTAGACTGCTGCCATCTCACGTTGGATCCCAACTCGGCATATCAACACCTGTGTCTGTCGGAGTTCAACAGAGAAGTGTCATGGAGTGACAAGGCTCTGTCTTATTCTGACCATCCAGATCGATTCACAGACCACTACCAGGTGTTGTGTAAAGAGGTTCTGTCTGGAACCTGCTACTGTGAGGTGGAGAGGAGGGGGGAATGTGAGGTAGCCATCACATACAGAAGCATCAGCAGGAAGGGCGGATTGGAATGTTGCTTTGGATCCAATGATCAGTCCTGGAGTTTGGTGTGTCGTAACTCCAGTTGTTCCTACTGGCACAATAAGAACAGGACCGATATCACTGTCCCCTGCTCCACCAGAGTAGGAGTGTATCTGGACACCAGGGCAGGAACTCTGGCCTTCTACAGCATTTCAGATACAATGACCCTCCTCCACAGAGTCCAGACCACATTCACTGAGGACCTCTGTGCTGGGTTTTGGGTTGGTCCTGGTTGTGGATCATCTGTGGCTCTGTGTTGACTGAATGTCATAGAATAAAGTGTGTTTATGCAATCAAGATAGATAATAAACGGAGTAGCAGCAGTGTATGTGAAGAGTGTGAGTGTGTATAGAACCAATGCAAATAATCTGTGTGGCCATTTGATTAACGGTTCAGAGTCTTATGGCTTGCGGGTAGAAGCTGTTCAGGAGCCCTTTGGTCCCAGACTTGGTACCACTTGTCATGCGGTAGCAGAGAGAACAGTCTATGACTTGGGTGGCTGGAGTCTTTGAAAATGTTTAAGGCCTTCCTCTGACACCGCCTGGTATAGAGGTAGAGGTCCTGGATGGCAGGGAGCTCGGCCCCAGTGAAAAATAGGGAGGAAATATGAGACCGATCACTTGGGGAAGTTGGAGAAAGTTGATTCGCTCAAAGTCGTGGCCCGGATGATGAAGGGAGTTGACAATTAATGTAGGAGTCCTGCTGCGAAGCTGCTCTCTATCTTCAATGTTTGATTACAGCTTTACTATTGGGGAGTGGTGGGACCATTGTTTTAAAGATTAAAATAATACATTAAATAAACCAGTATCATTTCTAACTTGATAAAATAAGGAACGAAACTAAAGTTCCTGAGAGGGGTGGTTAGAGTTAGTATTGAAGAGTTTTTGTTCTGGTGAGAAAAACCAGGAGATGGAATTTGGATGATTGATGTGGTGGGGAAAAGTTATAGATCCACTTACACTGTTGTACTGCTTCCCCTTGATTCTGTTCCATCCCCTGTGTTTTTGTCTTGGTTTGGTTCAATCAAATGTATTTATAAAGCCCTTTTTACATCAGCAGATGTCACAAAGTGCTATACAGAAAACCAGCCTAAAACCCCTGGACCCCAGATGTAGAAGCACCTTCTTGACCTTGTCAATTGACTCTCATTTTAAATTCTATATAATGCCTTTTGACGAAGGACAGGTTTTAGTAAGACTTTTTATTGAGAATAATACATTTTAATTTCTTACACCTCTGACCTGGAGGAAAATAAAATACATCTCAACTTGCTACCTGATAATTTTTGTTATTTTATTTTATCGAATTGAATAATGTTGAAATTTGTGACCATTTAACCATGCACAATGATTTTGTTTTTTAACAGGCAACCAATAGATGCCAAAGCTGACAGTACAGAGGATCTTCTGTAAAATAGATCTAATGAAACTGTAGGAGGACAGATGAAGATTAGATTGGGGCTCCGTTTCTGCTGCTTGCCCAAGTCCCTGGACAGCCATGTGCCTGTGCAGCAGTAGCTACCTCTTGACTTTCATGCATCTAAGCAGTGAGAACCCTGTTGTGGCTATGTAGAGTAGCTGCAGTGCGGTACTGCTGGATGGGGAGGCGCAGGGGGGGGGGCTGAGGGCCAAGGAACATCATGCCTCCTACACAGGGCTGACACACAAAACACAAAGCATCCATACAGTATGTTTACTGTACTCTGGGTAAGGGTCATCCCATTCGGCACACACTGGTTGAATCAGCCTTGTTTCCACTCCATTTCAATGAAATAAACGTTGAATTGATGTCTGTGCCCAGTGGGATGTTACTGACGTTGACTTTGAATAGTCCCCTACTGAACCATCGAAAGTTTCTCTATCCACAAAATGACCGGTTACATTGTTCAGTGTCAGCAGCGACTACATAGCCCTGCTGATCGAACAGGCCCTCCCCCCACACCAGTCCTCTGGGAAGGTAGAGTGGCAGGTCTGGACACCATCACATGTGATGGTACACACACTATCACGTGATGGTACACACAGTTTGACTTTGAGAACCATACTATGATACACTTATCTCTCCTGTTCGATGTGTCACGCATTCTAATTTCAATTAAGGAGTCAGGAAAAAAAAAGAAGGTGATTCAATTCAATGACTGGGTAAGAGTTCTGACTTTAACTATGGAGGTCTGTACCGGTGTGAGACCTTGCAGGGTTGCTCTGGGGCTGGGCCTGGAAGTCTAGCAGAGCACAGGGGGAGCAGGAAGGATGGGTTGAAGGGTTCTGGGTCCACTGACCGTGGCACACCCTAAGCGCATGCTTCTTCCTGTATGAAAATCAAACCACTAGCATTAAATAAATAGTATCACTTTATGTAATGGTACCTCCACAGAGCATGACTTGAATGTTGCATTTAAATACACAAATGACCTTTTAATCAGAAGAAAGGGTGTGTTGTCAGGGCAGTTGATCTCTGTAGCAGGGATGCTTGCCTCTTCACAGGACAAAGTGTCCTCTAAGCAGCTCTCCACTTTCTCATCAGGCTCAGCCCAGGCCTGGTGTGGCTTTATCCAGCATGCAGGAGTGTACCATGTTATGGTCTACCCAACCACCAGAGTATGCAGATCATCACATGTTATGTACAGTATACAGCACATTCAATGCAAAAATACAAGTAATCGCATATAGAGAGACTTGTAGGAAATATATTTTTTAGATAAATTATGTGAGATACAAATAATGTAGTCCTGGATCAATTATATACTATCAGTCTATCAAACCATAGGGGCAGAACACTTAATCATCCTTCACCCCTCACAGTGTTCTCACTTGGCCATTGTCTTTACATAGGACTGTGATGCACTCTGGTCCCAACTTGATGCGCTCCAGCCCTGCCCAAAGGAAGTACCCTGGGCTCTGTGTCTTCCTTCCAGAGGCTTCAGACCAAACCTTACAGTACAGTACAAATCACGGTCAAAACTATGGTTTATGCTGCCATGGCATAAACCACCTCCTAGAAGGATTGATTAAGTTGTTCAATTGAAAATTAAATTATGCTTTTTTTGTAAAAAAAAAAAAAAAAAAAAGATGACACGCTATGAGAATCTATAACAATGTTCACCAAAGGGTTAATGTCTGTGTTTTCATCACAGGCCTACCGTAACAAAGCTAGCCGGCTGGATGAGTGTTCTGGGAGGGAAGCGGAACTCAGCAATGGGACATCCCGCTACGTTCTGCTGGAGACGAAACCCCCCGATGTCCTGCTCTCTCTGAGCGGAGTTCCCCAGCCTCACTAACAGACCCTGCAGCTGGACATCTGTGATCCGCACACTGCCTGAGGCACTATGGCACAGCACCGCAGTCATCTCCATCATCACCATCATCATCTTCATCATCATAGCTCCATCATCACCATCATCACCATCATCTCCACCATCACCATCATCATCTCCATCATCTCCATCACCATCATCATCATAATCATCATCAGAGTAAGCCAGCACCACAGTCACCTTGGCATGACTTGACATTTTCCTTATCCCAAACTGATTGTGTTCAATGGTCATACCTGAAGTATTCATGCCTGTGTTGCCTGGCTGTGGATAGCCTCCTTTTCCTTTCCTGTGTCCCGCAGGGAATGCTCTCCTCCACCAGCTCCTTAGTCAGTAACTAGCCTCAGCCGACACAGGACGCCTGGCACGAGCAGCCATTTTTTCCCTACCTGCAAAGGCATTTGAAGTTGACAGATAAAAAATAATATGGTGGAAACTCATTATTAGGCTGGCTTTCACCTGGTGAAGAAGATTAGAGTTTGGATTTTTTGTTGACCATCACTTTTTTTTCTCAATTGAACATCCCAACATCGGCATGGGCTGTCCACCTAACAGAGTCCAGATTGGACACACCCCGAATGAAGATTACTGTTGAGCAGCTGCCTCGATTGGAAAGTATTCAGACCCCTTGACCTTTTCCACATTTTGTTACCTTTCAGAATTATTCTAAAATTGATTAAAAAGAATGTTCCCCTCATCAATACACCTCATCATAATGACAAAGCTAAAACAGGTTTTTAGATTTTTTTGCAAATATATAAAAAATAAAAAACAGAAATATCACATTTACATAAGTATTCAGACACTTTACTCAGTACTTGTTTAAGCACCTTTGGCAGTGATTACAGCCTTGAGTCTTCTTGGGTATGACACTACAAGCTTGGCACACCTGTATTTGGGGAGTTTCTCCCATTCTTTGCGGATCCTCTCAAGCTCTGTCAGGTTGGATGGGGAGTGTCGCTACACAGCTGTTTTCAGGTCTCTCCAAAGATGTTTAATCAGGTTCAAGTCTGGGCTCTGGCTGGGACACTCAAGGACATTCAGAAACTTGTCCCAAGCCACTCCTGTGTCTTGGCAGTGTGCTTAGGGTCGTTGTCCTGTTGGAAGGTGAACCGTCACTCTGGAGCAGGTTTTCATCAAGGATCTCTCTGTACTTTGCTCTGTTCATCATTTCCCCGATCCTGACTAGTCTCCCAGTCCCTGTCACTGAATAACATCCCCACAGCATGATGCTGCCACCACCATGCTTCACCGTAGGGATAGTGCCAGGTTTCCTCCAGACGTGACACTTGGCATTCAGGCTTCTCTGGTTTCATCAGACCTTTTACTGAGGAGTGGCTTCTGTCTGGCCACTCTACCATAAAGGCCTGATTGGTGGAGTGCTGCAGAAATTGTTGTCCTTCTGGAAGGTTCTCCCATCTCCACAGAGGAACTCTGGAGCTCTGTCAGTGACCATCGGGTTCTTCGTCACCTCCCTGACCAAGGCCCTTCTCCCCCGATTGCTCAGTTTAGCCGGGGCGGCCAGCTCTAGGAAGAGTCTTGGTGGTTCCAAACTTCTTCCATTTAAGAATGATGGAGGCCACTGTGTTCTTGGGAACCTTCAATGCTGCAGAAATGTTTTGGTACCCTTCCCCAGATCTGTACCTCAACACAATCCTGTCCCGGAGCTCTACAGACAATTCCTTCGACCTCATAGCTTGGTTTTTGCAGACATGCAACTGTGGGACCTTATATAGACAGGTATGTGCCTTACTAAATCATGTCCAATCAATTGAGTTTACCACAGGTGGACTCCAATCAAGTTGTAGAAACATCTCAAGGATGATCAATGGCAACAGGATGCACCTGATCTCAATTTCGAGTCTCATAGCAAAGGGTCTGAATACTTATATACATTTTAAATATTGTTTTTATTTAAAAACTTGTTTTCACTTTGTCATTATGGGGTGTTGTATGTAGATTGATGGGACGTTTTTTTATTTATTCCATTTTAGAATAAGGCTGTAACATAACAAAATGTGGAATAAAGGGAGGCGTGTGAATATTTTTTCATCTTTCACACACACTTGGTTTAGGTACGAAATGTTGTACACACACTGTACATTTGTATATGTTATGTGGCCAGTCTTTCCTAACAGGGGACCAATGCTGAAGTCCCATGGGTATCCCAGGATACCTTCCACATGGCCTGTGTGAAAGAAATTATATTCCATCTACAGTATACAGTCATGTGAAAAAGTAAGTGCATACATATTTGGACAGATGTATATGTAATCTTCACTTCAACACTATTGACAGATAAAGGTTACCCAATTTAACAAATCACACCCACATTTTTTGGGCGGTGAAAACGTTATGCAATTAAAATAAACAAAATTGCCTTTTCTTATGGGTAACAAGTTAGTACACCCCTACCATCACATAAAATGGCTAAAATTAGAATTAGGTGTACCAAAACAAGTGCAAATTATTAGATAACATCAGAGAGAAACTGGAGGGTCCAGCCTTCCATAAAGATAAGAAAATTGGTCTGGCTTTGTCTTAACCATAATTCAAAGATCAAAATACCTACCCGAGGCCCTCAGAAGAAAGATTATTGATGCCCATAAGTCTGGGAGGGGCTACTAATCAATTTCCAAGCAATTCGAAGTACATCATTCCACTGTCCGACAAAAATTCCAGATCACTAGCAAACTACCTAGGACCGGTCGTCCCACCAAAGTCAGCCCAAGAGCTGAAAGATGCTCATAGAAGTCTCTAAGAACCCCAGGGTAACATCAAGGGATCTACAGGCCTCTCTTGCCACAATCAATGTCGAAATGCATGGGTACACTGTCAGAAAGAGACTGCACAAATTTGGCCTACATGGGAGGTCAGGAAGGACACAACAAACTTTACCCAGGTGTTGAAATACAGTACACCCCCTGGAAAGTGGTACGTTTTTTTTTTTAAATATATTTGGACACATTTATTGATAAAGGTAACCCAATTTAACAAATCATACATAACATGTTTTACTTTGAAAATGCTATGCAATTAAAAAAACAATACCTTTTTATAGCTTTTTGCACTCCAGACTTATATTTGTATACTTTTTATGTATCATGTATCGTGTATCTGTCTTTTGTGTATTTCGTTCTGCATTTTGCATCTGCCCTGTGTTTTTCGTTGCTGCTTGACAAAGTCAGTCAGTCAGTATTTATTTGTTAAAATGTCACTTCAAAAGACCAAGCTGGAGCATCAACAAAAACAAACAGTTAATAAAATATTCCTATAAAAAGATAATGAAACATCCGTTTAGTTTGAAAATCTGGACATAGAAATGTAATATGCAGAACTAAATAATTCTATAACCAGATCAACATCAGCATCTGTGATCCATGTTGCAAAGTAAAACATACAACAAATTTTATATATATATATATATATATATATATATATATAAACATTATGGCAGGCTAATATACTATCATTCTGCCGGTCAAATAATGCAATATCTTGCTTTCTCAGAAAGTGATACATTATTGAGGCTACAGACACCTTTTCCTGGAGCTAAATGTCTTATCCCTGTAATCATTCCACAGAGCTGTAAATGGATTAAACTGTATTGAGTGATGTAATCTAATATAATTATCCGACAGCGTTACCTCACCAACTGCATGAGCACACTCAGGACCTTTGTCACGAGTGGGTGTAAAGAGAGACCAAGAGCAGCGATAGTTCGACATGTTTATTTTCACTATAAACTTTAAATGTCACGAACTATAAGACAACAAAACAATGAAAACGGTACACACTTATTTTAACTGTGACATGAGACGTACCTCTAACATCCAACAATGACCCACACACAGGTGGCTGAGAGTGGTGCGTAAATGCAATCCCCAATCAGAGACAACCCTGTACAGCTGTCTCTGATTGAGGATCATTACTGATTGAGGGCTCGACTGTGGTTCTACCACTCCCCTTATTGGGAGTAAGGTCTAACCACAGCCAAACCCTCACACTTTTAAGTTTATTCAGTTGCAGGCACTTTCCTAGTAGCTACGTACAGTACCTATAACATCAAACCTTTGATAACATGCACATGTTATACTTTAAAGTCAACTCTCATTTGTATGTTTAGCTTTTTGTTTTGTTACTGATACCACAATGAATGTGTTCATTTGATGCTCCAATCTGGATGTTCCAATAACCTGAAGAACAGTTTACTTTGTTTACAGTGTTTGGAGCTCATGTTTGACTAGTGAACGTTGTGCAGTAGCCTACTGTGTCTGCATCCATTACATGGCTGAAAGCATTCCGTGAACGTGTGGAAGACTTGACTATGCAAGAAGTGATGTTAACACAACCATTATGTTGAAGCATTACTTCATATCTGTAAGGTCAACAACCTGTCATATCTGACACTCCCTCAAGATATATAAGCGGCAGATGTTTTCAATCAAGTATCTAGTGGGTATTTATTTTGCTTGGGTGGAGCACTGTCTTTGTAGCAGAGGTGTAAAATACTTAAGTAAAACTAATGTAAAGTACTACTTAAGTAGTTTTTTGGGGTATCTGTTCATTATATTACTATTTATATTTTTACAACTTATACTTTTACTTCAATACATTCAGAGTGTTGGAGTGTGCCCCTGGATAGATATTTTTTTTTAATGGTGCTGTCTGGTTAATATAAGGAATTTGACATTTTTTATACTTTTACTTTTGAAACTGAAGTATATTTTAGCAATTACATTTACTTTTGATACTTAAGTATATTTAAAACCAAATACTTTTAGACTTGCTCAAGTAGTATTTTACTGGGTCATTTTCTATTAAGATATCTTTACTTTTACCATCCCTGCTTTGTAGTTTTTATCCAACTCTCAGACGTACTGTAGACGGAGAAAATAAAAAGTATATTTTTGGGATCTTTTGAAAGGCAGATGAAAGCCAAGGCATGCAGAGACAATTTGCAGAGTCTTGTTTCTTTTCCTAATCCCCCACACTGCATCTCATTGTTAGTTGTGTTCTGCGTTAGAGGGAATTATCATCCACGGAAGTACGTTCACGCAGAGAAGGACTCTGGAAGATAATGAAGCCACTGAGGCCTGTACTATGCAGCACTCACCCCAGCATTGTGGAGAGTGGTTCCATATATCAGCCTCTGAACCCTTAGGAATGTATGGAATGCAGTGACACCCTCTATGATGTAACAAACATTGTGAGGCCGTGCCATGGCAACCGCTAAGTATGCAAAGGTTTTTTGTTCTTTATGGACAAGCTTTCTGAAAGGGGGTTTGAAAGTCATCCACTTTCTTGAAAGTGTTTTTAAACACCATATCATCTTGTTGAGATCACCGTTTCTTCCCAGTGTGCCTGACCACAGATTGAAACTTTTTGGGAGAAATTTGCCGTGTGGGTTTGAGAGAGAGAGAGAGCAGAGTTCTTATCGATTATACTATGAAGTAGTGTGTCCTCCCCACATTCCTCTGTTTCAGTCCAGCTCTTTCCCGAGCACAGTGATTTACACACACACACACACACACACACACACACACACACACACACACACACACACACACACACACACACACACACACACACACACACACACACACACACACACACACACACACACGTACACAGAACAATCTTGAAACTATCGTACAAAGCAATCTTATAGAGAATAGTTGATCAAATAACGTTTGACTTACACACGCAATCCTGTTTGTGTGAGTAGAGAAGGTCAGTGACTTACACAGACTCTTCCGTCTTTACATGTCCCTCATCTGGCTCTCCTCTAAAATGGAGTCACAAAGGCAGGACATTTAAGTCACAAATCAAGTTAAAGGACAAGCTTAAAGTAATTTCAAATACCATACAAAAATCCATTCAAGTCTCACAAGCCACATAATATTAACATGTGTATGGATTTTTAGGACCATGAATTCGCTTTAGAGTTCCTGCATGTATGTATCTGGCCCTTACTGAACTGTTATATACTAAGTCTGTCCTTGTGTCAACCAACAGTAGATACTAAATCCACTAAATAAATACAATTAAATACTAAATCCACCCACAGTATTAATGTGTAACAATACTGTAATAGCAAACAGATGGCATTACCATATTGCCATTGGGATCTTCCATAATGTCAAACACGATAAGACATCATCCAATGTCGTAATCCAAATCCGAGCCTAGTTTCCAAATTAAACCGCTGAACATGGACTTTGTACCATAGTGACATCATAGCCAATGCACATACCCCTGCGGATCGACTCCGTACTGTCCTCGGGCACCAAAGACGTGGATGTTGATTAAGGCAATCCCCCGGAAGACACATTTCAGTTGAATGCATTCAGTTGTACAACTGACTAGTATCCCCCCTTTCCTTTACTGGTACCTCGTGTATATAGCGAAGTTATCGTTACTCATTGTGTATTTAGTATTACTTTAACTATTACGTGTTATTACATTTCTATTATTTTGCTGTTTTCTTTCTGCATTGTTGGGAAGGGCCCCTTAAGTAAGCATTTCACTGTTAGTCTACAACTGTTTTTTTACGAAGCATGTGACGAATAACATTTGATTTGATTTGAAGACTGGTGTAATTTCAAATTACCAGGTAATTGAGCAGAGATATTTAAATGTCGAGTAATCCGTTATTCTGTAACTTTGACTGAATCCTGAAAGCTGTAGACAAACATCTGTCAAAGATCCTAGAGGCTTCATCTGGTTAGGCATCAGGGTCAGATAATGGAGCGTTGATCCAGATGGTCAGAGACACTTTCATTATAATTCCTCTAGGTTCAGAGGGTGAGGTGAAATCGAACCTCTCCTACCCTATAAGAACCAAGTGGAAAACAATAATGCAGACAATAGGTATGGGGGTGTGAGCAAATGAGATGTAGCCATTGTGTATGTAAGTTGTTATTCGTTTGTGTAAGTTTGTATCTGGAGTGTAAAAATAAAATGTTAAAAATGTATAAAAGTAAATATATATATTTTTTAAACAATATGTATTATCCTGTATAATATATTGATTTCCTCCAAGTGCTCTTAATCACCACAGCATACTCCCACACCCTCTCTCTCTCTGCTTACACATCTATAGGGAGTGGGCTGGTTTAGCGGAAATGAGGGTAGCAAGAGAAGAGATTAGGGAATCTGCCTGATCAGCACCACACGCAGTGTTCATACTTCTCTAGAATGAGAATTGGTTCTACATCCTTCAATCTAGCTACTAGTCAGAGTTTACAGTGGAAATGCATTCTCCTTCAAATCTAACACTGTCATGTTTTTTTTTACCTTTATTTAACTAGGCAAGTCAGTTAAGAACAAATTCTTATTTACAATGACAGCCTACCTACAGGGTCAGCCCCTGGAGCAAATAATGGTTAAGTGCCTTGCTCAAGGACACATCGACCAATCTTCACCTTGTCGGCTTGGGTATTCGAACCAGCAGCCTTTCGGTTACTGGCCCAACGCTCTGACCGCTAGGCTACCTACCTGCCGTGTTGATCATCTTTTTACATGCTTTAGAATCAATGATATAGCCAGGATTAAATATATATCAGACTAATAAAGCAACCACTCTATAGGGTCAGTTAAGGGTGTGTTGCTATAGCTACAACTGTGCTTGCTGGACTGATGAATTCCTAATGTGCAAGCTAAAAGGTCCTTATGAACACTCTTAAGAAACTGCCATGATGCTTCAAAGGAAATCACTTCAGTGTCATTGCTTGTCATTTCAATGACTTTTCAGGCGTATTGTAACTCTTATGACAATGTTACAACAATGTTTAGTGGATACTTAGGGTTAGCCTCGTGCGACCATCCTGATCTGACAAACTTACATGAAGTGAAACGGAAGTTCAGCGCAGAGGTGAGGGTGGTAGGGTAGGGTGATACCAAAACATGACTTTAGTGTTCTGTTCAGTGCTCTGTTTAGTGTTCTGTTCAGTGTTCTGTTTAGTGTTCTGTTCAGTGTTCTGTTTAGTGTTCTGTTCAGTGTTCTGTTCAGTGTTCTGTTCAGTGTTCTGTTTAGTGTTCTGTTCAGTGTTCTGTTCAGTGTTCTGTTCAGTGTTCTGTTTAGTGTTCTGTTCAGTGTTCTGTTCAGTGTTCTGTTTAGTGTTCTGTTCAGTGTTCTGTTCAGTGTTCTGTTTAGTATTCTGTTTAGTGTTCTGTTTAGTGTTCTGTTCAGTGTTCTGTTCTGTTCAGTGTTCTGTTCAGTGTTCTGTTTAGAGGCTAAATCTCAGAGCCAATGTGCTGTATACTGTAGTGAGTAGAAGTGCCCTCCTGCTCTGACCAAGACTCCAATAACCTCTCTGGAGTGGAGGACAAGATAGATGGATATTTTCCCCCTGCGCTGATATGGCACATTTCACTGGTCATGCTACATATTGCTCCTAATGAAACTGAAATGAATACTAAAAATAGACCAACATTATCCACCCACATAAACATTGAAGTCTATGTAAAGAACATCATTTCGTTCCACAGTAATTCAGAGATGAAATATTCAAGACGGTTTCAGTTTTTGTGCTTACATGTCCATCTTGATTTTGTGTTACACTCTCTTTAAATGAACAGTGCGACTGAACAAGAACCTAACCTTTCTCTCTCTGTTATGAAAGGCTTGATAAAAAGAGTCATGTTTCTGTAAGGCGATTGAAAATGTCAAACTCATCAGTATGTCTGACATATCTCCAAGCACTTTCTAATGTCACGTTAATGTGAGCCTCTGTGTTTCCATGCTGCAGGAGTTTCTTTGTCAACGGCTTGTTTGTCATTGCCATGGGGCAGCTTGAAGTCCATAAGACCATGCAACAATAGAGGGTATAAGATTTGATTTCAATGAACGAACCGCTGGGCCCGTCACCTACTACCATACCCCATTCAAAGCTTCAAAATCTTTTGAATGGCAGTCCATGTCTCAAGGCTTAAAAATCCTTCTTTAACCTGTCTCCTCCCCTTCATCTACACCGATTGAAGTGGATTTAACAAGTGACATCAATAAGGGATCATAGCTTTCACCTGGATTCACCTGGTCAGTTTATTTCATGGAAAGAGCAGGTGTTCCTAATGTTTAGTACATGACTGTAGGTGGGTGTCCTTTAAAATAATGATTGAAACAAAAAAGGAGACAATTTCACCCCAACAAACTGTCCAACAATTAAGAAATCTAAAGGCCAGCATAATGTGAAGTAAGTAAGTAGACTTATGCGAGCCAGACTAGCTATATTTCCTGTTTCTAGAGCATGAGGCATGTAGAAGTACACTCGCTGGAAAGGACACTAGTATATCACAGGGCTTTACCCTAAAGACACATCAGGCCCCAATTTTACAGTCTTTGGTATGACTCAGCCAGGGATGAAACTAACAACCTTGCAATCTGAGGGCGGATGCTCTAACCACAAGGACACTGAGTCATAATTTTAAAAGTACTGATCTCAATGTCTCTAGTTTACAGTGTGGTTGTTTCAGTCCAGCAAAGAGAAAACAGTCTGCCCTCACCATAACTCTCCTCAGGTCCAGCTCTCATAGAGGTGAGTCTTCTGATTGGAGTATGAAGGTCAGTGCTTCACAGCTCTCAACTGAATGACTAAGGCTAAACAATCTATAGAAGTAAAGAAAATATAATTAATACGGAGTGTCATATGTTTGTCCCTAATGCTGTTGTGTCTTGCACAGTATTGATGTATCAATGTGTCAAAGTGAATTAAAAAAATAACACACCAAACCCCCTAAGGTCTAAAAATCTATAATTATTTATAGTTATGTGGTATATGTGAGTTTGGCATTTTGTTATTATTGTACTTACATTGCCTTTCTACATTTCCTCACAGCAGGGATCAGTCTCTCACTCCCCGAACCGGATATGTTATATTTTCTCATGTCAATCTCATCCAGCACGCCCTTTGACATCAGCACAGCATTCGGCAGTGCTGAGCAGTGTGTACCTAAGAGCTTTTTTCCTGTTTGCGATTTTTTGTTGTCCTAGGCTACCTTGCTAAAATGCTTGCTCGCTAGCCTAACTTCCTTTCGTGGGCAACATTGGCTAGTCAACATTAGCCTTCTACATCTAGCTACATATTGAACATCCATCCTCTCAGTCCAGGGCCACAATGTATGAATTAATGGTTGGATCAGAGTTGCCATTATAACCATTAGCCAGTACGGAGAATTAAGTAAAACCACATGTCCAAATCCCTATCTCCATCCATGGCTAATTTAGGAAAGGGACAATTTTAGCTAGCTAGCTAGCCACAACGACACAACAAGATGCAACAATTCAAGTTGTTTCTTTCAATTACGTATTTCTCTCGATGAGATGTGATAGGAGTGAAGCCAAATCCAAATTGGCTTCCCTTGACACATTTTTTGGTGCGCCAGGACCATTCACAGTTGATCCCACTCAGTTTAGCTCAACATTGATTGGCTATTATTTTATGCTTTTTTTTTGTTATCAAGGGAGGCCAAATGCTCGCTGGCTTCCCTTGCAATCAATGCTACAGGCAGCAACAATGTCATACTCTTTTTGACCAGACAGCATAAGATGGAACGCCAATACATACAGAGACAGAGGGGCGCTGTTTCACTCGCTCGGATGCTTTTATACAGGATATTTTTTGTAAAGATGTTGGGGGAAGCCTGGCTTCCCTTGGCATCCATGAATACACACCACTGCAACCATTTTTTGTTGGATTCTATTGAGATGCCAAGAAGGAAGCGGAGGAACAGGTACAGATATCCGTTCTCACTTTTCAAGGTTTCATCCACTATCATCTTCAGCAACTCATGAACAAAGGGAACGCTGTAGACACATTGCTCATACAGCAGTGGAACACATACAGATCCTGAAAGCTCAGATGAACAAAGCAGTACACCTTCCTCTGATGAAGCATAAAGTCTTCTTTAAAGAGTTTACTGAGTAAACTGAAGCTTCTATTACAGAGGGATTTGTGTGAACAGTAACCTGGGGAAGGTTTTCTGTAGAATTACAAATGTAAGAGTCCTAAACTTCCTTAATAAGCACAATAAGTCCTCAGCCCCTGGTGTTAGTCTCCACAATTCTGAAGTTAGATGCCTGCTCTTTGCAGATGACCTGTGCCTGCTTTCACCCACAGCAAATGGCCTACAGCAGAGCTTGAACCTGCTAGAGCAGTACTGTCAGACCTGGGCCCTGACAGTAAACCCCAAATAGACAAAAATAATGATTTCCCAGACAAATTCCAGATCCCAGGGAATAAAACCAAAGTTCTCAATTGGTGCAAAACATATAGAGTATTGCACACAATACAACTATTTAGGTTTAAAAATAAGTTAGACTGGACACCTAAATAATGCAGTGAATGAACTGAGAGACAAAGCACGCAGGGCATTCTACGCCATTAAAAATATAATCCAAATTGAAATACCTATTACAATTTGGCAAAAACTAATTTAATGTGTGATTGAACCAATCACACTCTATGGCAGCGAGGTGTGGGGTCCACTTACAAAACAAGATTTTACCCACAGGGACAAACATCCCATTGAGACCTTGCACGCAGAACTTTGTAAGATTCTCCTACATGTCCAGAGGAAAACTACAAACAATACATGCAGGGCAGAATTAGGCCGATATCCACTAATATTAAAAAAACACAGTGACCCCCTCTCATATCATTGCCAAGCCCTGCAATACCAAGAGATGAGCAAAGATAAGAGTCCCTTCATCCAACTGGACCGGGGGCTGAGTTCACAAACTTGTTCCTCTAACACACTGAAGCCTCAGGACCAGAACATCCAATCAATCAGAATTAACCAAATCACAAAACATCTAACAAAACTACATTACCTATTGGAAAACACAAGCACAAAGCAAAATGCAGTGCTATCTGGCCCTAAATCGACAGTACACAATGGCAAACTATCTGACCATGGTGACTGATCAAAACCTCAGGAAAACTTTGACAAAGTACAGGCTCAGCGAGCACAGCCTTGCAATTGAGAAGGGGAGACACAGGAAAAACTGGCTCCCTGTAGAAGAAAGGCTGTGCAATCACTGCACCACAGCAGCGCCAGAGACAGAGCTACACTTCCTCACAAAATGTGAAAACTTTTAAACTATCAGAGAGAGTCACTTCCCCAAATTTGACAAGTAGTCCGGGGCTTTGAGGACTTCTCTGAAATAGAAAGGCTGCCAATCCTTTTGGGGGAAGACATGGACAGCTGTGCGCTATTTTGTTCTTTGAAGTAATTATTAAAAAAATTGATGTATGATACTTTGGCAATATGTACATTGTTGCGTCATGCCAATAAAGTGAATTGAATTGAGAGAGAGAGAGAGAGAGAGAGAGAGAGAGAGAGAGAGAGAGAGAGAGAGAGAGAGAGAGAGAGAGAGAGAGAGAGAGAGAGAGAGAGAGAGAGAGAGAGAGAGAGAGAGAGAGAGCAATTATAGTGCTTCCATCCTGAGCTGTGATGCTAGACTCGAGATTGGAGGCTGGTCTATTTACAGAAAAAGAGAGACAAATGTACTTCAAACAAACAAACAAAAAAATGGTTGTGCCTTCTAGGTACCTCTTATTGTCTTACATATATAATTGGTTTAGTTTTAGGCTTTAAACACACACACACACACCCACAACTCTCTCCAGCTAATTATTATGACAAAAATGGTTGAATTAGAATCCCAAAGGCCTATTAGCTATGCTCAAGAGTAAAACAGAGCAAAACATTGGTATGGTCATAGATAATTTTTACATCGTCAACCAAAAGTTCACCACACATCCATGATTAAAAAAAAAATGAGATGAGACAGTTACTGAGTTTACTGATAAACATAGCACATTCCTGCACATTGCTGACAGTTAAGTGCTGAGAAAAAGTGGATCTGCGGTTCCAATTGGCGTGTGCATTGCAGCTTTAAATGCCTTGCAGTGTCCCAGCTATTTTACAACGTAATTTACAAGCTTGAGCAATGAGAGATCTGTAATCCTGGCAGCAATAACCCACAACTGGCAATAATACAACTTCTTATTATCTATCTGCCATCAAAATAAAAGTCCCCAGTGAAACTTCTTAGTAAATGATAGTAAATCCATATATTTTTTAAAAGGCTCACTTTGATACATTCTGTGCACTTCCCAAAGGAGGGGGTAGCCTGTGCCCTGGACTCAGGTCCCTCTAGTTATAAGGGTAGGCTACCAGAGGAGGCTGGTGAGGGGAGACGGCTCATAATAATAATAATAATAATGTTATAATAATGAATGGAATGGAGTGTTTGATACCATTCCATTCATCCTGTTCCAGGTATTACTATGAACCTTCCTCCCTATTTTAAGTGTGTTTGATACCATTCCATTCATCCTGTTCCAGGTATTACTATGAACCTTCCTCCCTATTTTAAGTGTCACTACCTACCCTTAGAACTAGACTGGAACCTGAGTTTGAGTCCAGGCCACAGTTTAATCCCAGAAGTTGCTACATTATCAGATTAAATGTCATTTGTATTTTGTTGTATTGCAAAAACATATTGGACTGTACAACAAATTCCTTGTGCATCCATGAATGTAGGGATCTACCCAGAGGCCCTATCTAAATCACACAGCTGCATTAGCAAGTATAGCCTACCTTTACTTTGGCCACTTAAAATGAACTATAAGGGACTCTGGTGAGAATATTGAAGTCCACTTTTATGGACACTATATTAATACCTATTTTATCTTGTAAAAAAGCCTATATGTGCCTTAAAGTTCATAAGAATTAACACTCACTTATAAATACATGCAAATATCACTTATATTTGACTAAATATATCTTATCAGTGTATATATTTTTTTACTTGTATATGGGGGACCTTTATTGTGAAGTCTGAAGGAATTTACCCGGAAGTGATACTCTGTGGTCCCCTTATTACTGCCCACATTACACAAAAAGGAGCTGGAATCAGATGTCCTACAATAGATTACACAGTAAACACGCGTGGACATGCAGAGTGCAAACTTTAATTAGGTAGCCTATTTGCACAATATATACATCTTTGGATTATGCGATAAAATAACCTGCAGAGAATAAGTATTTATTACCGGATTGAATGCCAGAGCGAATTCAGAGTGGGACGAGAGAAAGAGGGGAGTTTCTCATACACTTTTAGCCGGAGGACTGCGGCTGGAAAGAGGTAAATGGATTTCGCAATAAGCGCAGCCCATCATAGAAGGCTACTACGCAGTACAGTGTTAAGAGCGAAAAAAGAGCCCACCATAATTCAAGTATGATGGGGCCTACAACTGGAAATGTAGCATAGCCAATGCATTTTCATTAAGTTAATTCATCAATGTTATTTCTACCAAGATAAATATACACCCACATACATTTTGGGTGGCCTCAAATATTACGTTTCGGTAAAAAAAAAAGAAGAAAAAAAAGAAAGTCTGAATCACATAAAAATTATTGCCAAATGGGATTAGGGGAATTTTTCATAATTGAATAGCCTATGGATGTAGGGCCCCCTTGAGTAGGCTATGTGACCAAAACAAATCTCGGGACTATATGGACTGGTTGCAGAGAGAATACCTCGACACTTTGAATGTCTATGGAATGTAGATATCAAAAGAACAAGTGTGTGTGTGTGCGTGCGCGCGCGCGCCTGGTCACTAACTCGCTTCAACGTGTCAACAGGACCTGAAAAATATATATTCAATATATATTAAACATTGCGGAGCAACTTTTTTGTTGTTGTATAAATGCATCCATTGAGGCCAACATGTAGCAATCTTGTGAAATGCTCCAGCCCATGTGAAAGTTCTGTGTGACACAACGGGTTGGAATCAATCAAACCTGTCATGACGTTCATGCAATAGGCTTTGTTTAAATTACAGTACTGTGCCATTACATTTATACTCTCTCCCAAAACCGGAAGCATCTATTCACACCCCTTGACTTTTTCCAAATGTTGTTAAAATTGATACAATTGAGATTTTGTGTCACTGGCCTACACACAATACCCCACAATGTAAGTGGAATTATGTTTTTAGAAATTTGTGCAAATTTATTAAAAATTAAGAGTCAAGTCTTGAGTCAGGAGTAAAAATGTGCATAACAACTCACATAATAAGTTGCATGGACTCACTCTGTGTGCGATAATAGTGGATAATATGATTTAATGACTACCTCATCTCTACCCCACACATACAATTAGCTGTAAGGTCCCTCAGTCGAGCAATGGATTTTAAACACAGATTCAACCACAAAGACCAGGGAGGTTTTCCAATGCCTCTCAAAGAAGAACACTTATTGGTATAGGGGTAAAAATAAAAAAGCTGACATTGAATATGGAAATGGGGAAAAAGGAGGCCTGTACAGAATAACAAATATTCCAAAACATGCTTCCTGTTTGCAACAAGGCACTAAAGTACAACTGCAAAGAAATGTGGCAAAGAAATTCACTTTTTGTCCTGAATACAAAGCGTTATGTTTGGGGCAAATCCAATACAACACATCACTGAGAACCACTCTTCATATTTTCAAGCATGGTGTTGGCTGCATCATGTTATGGGTATGCTTGTCATAGGCAAGGAATAGGGAGTTTAAAAATAATAATAATACAAAAAATAAACGGAATAGAGCTAAGCACAGGCTAACACTGCGAGATTAATTCACCTTTCAGCAAGACAATAACCTAAAAAAACAAGGCCAAATATACACTGCAGTTGCTAACCAAGACGACATTGAATGTTCCTGAGTGGCCTAGTTACAGATTTGACATACATCGGCTTGAAAATCTATGGCAAGACTTGAAAATAGCTGTCTAGCAATGATCAACAACCAACTTGACAGAGCTTGAAGAATAAAAAAAAAGATAATGTGCAAAGCTCTTAGAGAAAGATTCAACTTTAATTGCTGCCAAAGGTGATTCTACAAAGTATTGACTCAGGGGTGTGAATACTTATGTAAGTGATATATTTCTTTATTTAATTTTCAATAAATTTGCAAAAATAAAAAAAATTAACTGTTTTTCACTTTGTCATTATGGGGTATTGTGTGTAGATGGGTGAGAATAAAACAACAATTGAATACATTTTGAATTCAGACTAACACCACAAAATGTGGGATAAGTCGAGGGGTGTGAATACTTTCTGACGGCACTGTAGATGGCTTTCTGTCATTGATCCCTAATATTCTCAACCTATTCTCTCTATATATATTCTATTGAGTTTGTCGACAAAATTGTAACTTAAAGGTACACTGTATTTAAAGGGATGGCTTAAAATAAATGTACTGAAAACCCTTCTGAATGAAAAATACACAAGAAAATCTGTTGGCTAGCAAATGGGAGGGTTTTCAGAGGTTCAATTACATGTATTCAGCGTGCCTGCAAAGCCTGTTGCGCACCTTCAGAAGGTAAGTCTGAAAACCAACTACTAAGAAGTGCGTAGGAAAGGCGTGCGTATGAAGGCGTAAATTCCTAAATCGGAATCGGACCCTTAGAGACTTACCCATAAAGACTCACAGCTGTAATTTCTGCCACGTGATTCTAACATGTATTGACTCCAGTGGTGTAAAGTACTTATGTAAAAATACTTTAAATTACTACTACTTTTACTAAATTACATTCCTAAAGAAAACAATGTACTTTCTACTCCATACAATTTCCCTGACACCCAAAAGTACCTGTTACATTTTTAGCAGTTACATAGAAATGGTCCAATTCATGCACTTATCAAAAGAATATCCCTGATCATCCCTACGGCCTGTAATCTGGCGGACTCACTTAACACACATGCTTCGTTTGTAAATTATGTCTGAGTGTTGGAGTGTAACCCTGGCGATACCTACATTTAAAAAACAAGAAAATGGTCCTGTCTGGTTTGATTAATATCAGGAATTTGAAATGGTTTATACTTTTACTTTTGATACTTAAGTATGTTTTAGCAATTACATGTACTTTTACATACTTGAGTATATTTAAAACCAAATACTTTTAGACTTTTACTCAAGTAGTATTTTACTGGGTTACTTTTACTTGTGAATACTTACGTAAATTTTATATCGCTGTATTTTAATTTTCAATACATTTGCAAACGTTTCTAAAAACATGTTTTCACTTTGTCATTATGGGGTATTGTATGTAGATGGGTGAGAGAAAATATCTATTTAATACATTTTGATTTCTGAAGGCACTGTACCTGCTATATTTCACCATTTAGCTATTTTATGTGGGGGAAAAAAATCATTTTCAGGCCAAATCATAAATGATGCTTGTTTGACTTGCAGCTTCCATCGAATGTCTTTGTTTGATGTGGCAGCGCTGTTTTCTGCTGACTAAGTTGGAGTCTGAGTCCCTATTGAGCTTGTGCTTATTGAGGATGAATTTGAACAGGTACCGCTATGCACCATTACGTGCCATGTTGTCACCAGTTATTTACCAGAAACCCATTGTTGCTACATACAGTTGAAGTCGGAAGTTTACATACACTTAGGTTGAAGTCATAAAAAAATTTCAACCACTCCACAGATTTCATGTTAACAAACTATAGTTTTGGCATGTCGGTTAGGACATCTACTATGTGCATGACACAAGTAATTCTTCCAACAATTGTTTACAGACAGATTATTTAACTTAGAATTCACTATATCACAATTCCAGTGGGTCAGTGTCACGGTTGCAGTTAGACAGGACCCGAGGCGCAGAGCTGTGATGCAAAAACATTCCTTTTATTGAGCAAAACAACAAAAGGAGAGACCGCGACCATGAACCGGCATGAACAAAAGGAACACACACAAAATCCACAAACACAGGTGGGAATGCTGAACATAAATAGGCTCCCCAATTAGAGGCAATGCAGCGCAGCTGCCTCTAATTGGGTACCAATTCCAAAACTGAAACATAGAGATTTCCAGAGAGGACACCAAACCTGAAAACCATAAAGGTTTCCAGAGACCTATCTGAACATAAACCTTACAGTCAGAGGTTTACATACACTAAGTTGACTGTGCCTTTTAAACAGCTTGGAAATTTAATTCCAGAAAATTATGTCATGGCTTTAGAAGCTTCTGATAGGCTAATCATTTGAGTCAATTGGAGGTGTACCTGTGGATGTATTTCAAGGCCTACCTTCAAACTCAGTGCCTCTTTGCTCTACATCATGGGGAAATCAAAATAAATCAGCCAAGACCTCAGAAAAAAAATTGTAGACCTCCACAAGTCTCGTTCATCCTTGGGAGCAATTTCCAAACGCCTGAAGGTACCACGTTCATCTGTACAAACAATAGTACGCAAGTATAAACACCATGGGACCACACAGCCATCATACCACTCAGGAAGGAGACACGTTCTGTCTCCTAGAGATGAACGTACTTTGATGCGAGAAGTGCACATCAATCCCAGAACAACAACAAAAAGGACCTTGTGAAGATGCTGGAGGAAACAGGTACAAAAGTATCTATATCCACAGTAAAACGAGTCCTATATCGACATAACCTGAAAGGCCGCTCAGCAAGGAAGAAGCCACTGCTCCAAAACCGCCATGAAAAAGCCAGACTACGGTTTGCAACTGCACATGGGGACAAAGAGTGTACTTTTTGGAGAAATGTCCTCTGGTCTGATGAAACAAAAATAGAACTGTTTGGCCATAATGACCATCGTTATGTTTGGAGGAAAAAGGGGGAGGCTTGCAAGCCGAAGAACACCATCCCAATCGTGAAGCACGGGGGTGGCAGCATCATGTTGTGGGGGTGCTTTGCTGCAGGAGGGACTGGTGCACTTCACAAAATAGATGACATCATGAGGAAGGACATTTATGTGGATATATTGAAGTAACATCTCAAGACATCAGTCAGGAAGTTAAAGCTTTGTTGCAAATGATCTTCCAAATGGACAATGACCCCAAGCATACTTCCAAAGTTGTGGCAAAATGGCTTAAGGACAACAAAGTCAAGGTATTGGAGTGGCCATCACAAAGCCCTGACCTCAATCCTATAGAAAATTTGTGGGCAGAACTGAAAAAGCGTGTGCGAGTAAGGAGGCCTACAAACTTGACTCAGTTCTGTCAGGAGGAATGGGACAAAATTCACCCAACTTATTGTGGGAAGCTTGTGGAAGGCTACCCGAAACAACATTTACCCAAGTTAAACAATTTAACGGCAATGCTACCAAATATTAATTGAGTGTATGTAAACTTCTGACCCACTGGGAATGTGATGAAAGAAATAAAAGCTGAAATAAATCATTCTCTCTACTATTATTCTGACATTTCACATTCTTAAAATGATGTGGTGATCCTAACTGACCTAAGACAGGGAATATTTACTAGGATTAGATGTCAGGAATTGTGAAAAAACTGAGTTTAAATGTATTTGGCTAAGGTGTATGTATACTTCCGACTTCAACTGTATACAGTACCAGTCAAAAGTTTGGACACACCGTCTCATTCAAGGGTTTTTCTTTATTTTTGATAGAATAATAGAATAATAGTTAAGACATCAAAACTATGAAATAACACATACAGAATCATGTAGTAACCAAAAAAAGTGTTTAAAAAAATCTAAATATATTTTAGATTCTTCAAAGTAGCCACCCTTTGCCTTGAAGACAGCTTTGCACACTCTTTGCTTTATCTCAACCAGCTTCACCGTTCACCTACTCTGCATCTCACAAAGACACAGCAGTTGGATCCAAAATACGCAAATCTGGACTCAACAAGACCAATGGAAAGATTTTGACAGTCCAATGTCCATTGCTTGTGTTTCTTGGCCCCCCAAGCAAGTCTCTTCTTCTTATTGGTGTCCTTTAGTAGTGGTTAGTAGTAGAGAAGGAGTGTCAAGGAAAAGGGTGGCTACTTTCAAGAATCTAACATCTAAAATATATTTTGATTTTTTTAAACACTTTCTTTGGTTACTACATGATTCTCTTTGTGTTATTTCATAGTTTTGATGCCTTAATTATTATTCTACAGTGTAGAAAATAGTCACACAAAAAATAACACCTTTAATGAGTAGGTGTGTCCAAACATTTGACTTGTACTGTACATTTCCTATTAAAGCAGTGGAAATAGTAGGCCTATCTTAAAATAAAGACCCACTGGAAGTGGAAGTACAAGTTCTGAAAGGGACAGCAGACGGGGCAGCAGGTAAGCTTGCGGATAAGAACTTTGGGCCAGTAACCGGAAGGTTGCTGGTTTAAATACCCGAGCTGACTAGGTGAAAAATCTGCCGATGTGCCCTTGAGCAAGGCACTTAAGACTAATCTCTTCACATCAATACACTGTCCGTGTATGGGGCTGTGTTAGACATGTGAATTTTCATTGTGTCACGGTTCAAAGCTCTTTTAGGATTTATACTAATCTGTGAGGTAAAGGCCTGTGAAACTGTTATAGCAGTATGAGACTGTATTGAGACTGAAGTATGAGACTAGTACTTTTTATAGTGTGGGTTTTAGCTAAAACAAATTGTCAGAGGGTCCAACATCTTTGAGGGGTTACCAGGGTTGTACAGTGGGTGGGGCAGAAACTTGTTTTCAGGCAGCTTCAGACATTAAGAGATACCCCCAGGATTAGGCCTTTACTGAGGGCTGACTCCCCCGCACTGTAGGCCTGTAGGAGTATGTTTGTTTCTCCAGAGTCGTGGATCTTATTTCATTGCTGGAGTGCATACACTGGGCTGTAATTACAGGTGGCCTACCAGGACCCACAGTTGGAATTAAAGTTCATCCTTAAAATAAACCACAGGAATGAGAACTACTTTTAACAGCATACACGGAAAATGTGACAAAAACACATGTACTTGAACAGTGCAGATGCTACGTTTTGGTAACAGCTGACTGTTAGTGCCTGTCATTCTCTTACCAAACATTGCATCCTCACAGTTCTTCAAGTAAATGTGTTTTTGTTAAATTTTCTGTGGAAATTGTTAAAAGTATTTATTGTGCATAGAGTTGTATGTTTAGTTTAACATTGCAATCATTGTTTTTTGTTTGGCATAGCTGGGGGGGGGGGGGGGGTGTTGGAAGGTTGCACATGTTTAAAAACGTTAAAAACAAAGGGTACACACTCCATATAACAACTAATTATTAGCTAAACTAGTTATTATTTCAACTAGTGTGTCTTGAGGGTCTACACACCAGGTCTTAATCAGTCTGTGAAAGGCCAAGGTGGAAAACCTGGCATATACTGTGGCCCTCTAGCCGGACAGGAGTTGTGTACCCCTGCCTCTCACCCATGCATGGAAGCTCTGATCTACATGCTGTTATACAGTAGCACAAATTGTTAGTCTACTTGAACTCCCTCGTGAAATCACAATAGTGGCCTAGTACGGGGTTTCCCAAACTCAGTCCTGGGGCCCTCTCTCTGGGTACACATTTTGGTTTTTACCCTGGCACTACACAGCTGATTCAAATAACCAACTCCTCATCAAGCTTTGATTATTTGAATCTTTCTAATATTGAGTTGCACCACCCCCTTTTTCCCTCAAAACAGCCTCCATTCGTCGGGGCATGGACTCAACAAAGTGTTGAATGCTTTCCACAGGGATGCTGGCCCTTGTGTCAAGTTGGCTTAATGTCCTTTGGGTGGTGGACCATTCTTGATATACACGGGAAACTGTTGCGTGTGAAATACCCAGCAGCTTTGCAGTCAAACCGGTACGCCTTGCCCATTCAACTTCTGAATGGCACACATACACAATCCATGTTTCAACTGTCTCAAGGCTTAAACATCCTTCTTTAACCTTTCTCCTTCTTCATCTACACAGATTGAAGTGGATTTAACATCAATTTTGACATCAATAAGGAATCATAGCTTTTACCTGGATTCACATGGAAGAGCAATGTTTTGTCCACTGTGTATTACTAAACATTTTGAAATGTACACATTGTAAATATTGAACGCCTTGTTACACCAGTTACTATTGAGAACCCAGATAAACTTGTGAAAACACATGACATATTGCATGCTGTGGCCTGTTTACTACTACATGGCTTTCTCCGCCCCCTGTTGTCAACATAAGCTCCTCCTCTTATAGGGTTAACAGTTTATTGCTCTCCCAAGCTGCTTACCTTCAACTTTTGAGTTCTCACTAGGAGCGATGCAGTGGAAGATGATTTGGCGCGCCATCCTGAGTGATGGGATTTTAGCAAGTGACCAACAGAGTGAGACGATTTAGCCGTGTGTCTTGGTTCACTACTCCTATTCGTTAAGGTTGGTCTTAGAACTGGAAAAGGCGGCTGTGCATTTATATAAAAAAAAACGTTCTGAACCAAACATGCAGATTTAAACATCACTTTTGTTTTTACCCTGGTATTGTCATCAGAGGTGGAAGATATGGTTTTGATAATGTCTACAGACTACAGTAGACCACCAGACTGTTGTATAAGTAGCAGCATCAGTTGAAGGTAAATGTTGTCTTTTATCTTGAAGATCCTTCATATGGTGTCCTGTTGAACTACTCCTCGTCTGCTGAGATTCATTAGAAGCTGCAGTCTTTCCCTCCAATTACTCCATGAGGCACTAATCCTGCCACACCCCCTTCAGAGCAGACTGAGTTAGAGATATGTGGAGCTCTTCTATGTCTTTTCTTTGTACTGAACCCTTCCAAAACAAAAGGTTCTAAGCATGTGCTTTTGTTATAAATTGAGGCAAGTCTTACCATCTTCAGGTGAAGTCATCTAGTAAGTCTGGCCAAGCAAGACTAGCCAACTGTCAGTCCAACTACACAACACTTGAGTGAGCTCATTCAAGCATCCCGTGATCTTTCAAGAAAAGGCCTACAAGGAAAGGTCATTTATTTTTGGAAACTCTTGAAGCCTGGAATTGATTTGAAAGTGAATCTTTTCCAACTATAGATTAATAGCCAAGTGCTAGAATTTTTCTAGGAGCAGCATTTGCTCAGTCATTTCCAGCACTGAATGAGATCAGGAAATAGACTCTCACTGTGACCAGTGAGTCACCACAACAGCACAGTAAATTATTGCCTCATTAACCTCACTGGGTGACTTTAAATGAACTTCTCTTAACTGAGTGTAAGGCTAACAATCTACTGCTAATAATAACCTCCCCTGATTCTAACAAAACTGACAACTCTGTGTGGCAAAGTGAATATTGTTTCCCTTCATTTTTTTCTCATATTGACTCACTATGAATTAGAAAACTGAGCATCAGCTTTAACATTCGTTGACCATATGTGACGGCTCACTTAACGTCCTTGCCTGCCTTCATTATACACTGAACCCCTTTTAAACTCTGACGGTGAGCCACTGAGCAGACAACAAAGGAGCTGAATTTCTTTCTCCCTTCCTCCATCGCTCTTAAAGGGCACCAGAGAGACAAACACTGGCTGTTTGGTGACTGGCTAAACTGAAGCTCCCTGTTATATACAGTGGGGCAATAAAGTATTTAGTCAGCCACCAATTGTGCAAGTTCTCCCACTTAAAAAGATGAGAGAGGCCTGTAATTTTCATCATAGGTACACTTCAACTATGAGAGACAAAATGAGAAAAAAAAAATCCAGAAAATCACATTGTAGTATTTTTAATGAATTTATTTGCAAATTATGGTGGAAAATAAGTATTTGGTCACCAACAAACAAGCAAGATTTCTGGCTATCACAGAACTGTAACTTCTTCTTTAAGAGGCTCCTCTGTCCTCCACTCGTTACCTGTATTAATGGCACCTGTTTGAACTTGTTATCAGTATAAAAGACACCTGTCCACAACCTCAAACAGTCACACTCCAAACTCCACTATGGCCAAGACCAAAGAGCTGTCAAAGGACACCAGAAACAAAATTGTAGACCTGCACCAGGCTGGGAAGACTGAATCTGCAATGGGTAAGCAGCTTGGTGTGAAGAAATCAACTGTGGGAGCAATTATTAGGAAATGGAAGACAAACAAGACCACTGATAATCTCCCTCGATCTGGGGCTCCACGCAAGATCTCACCCCGTGGGGTCAAAATGATCACAAGAACTCCTCTGCCAATGCAATGCTGTTAGTGATGCCATGCCTGCTATCTGCAGCTAGCCTCCCAGCCTCAGAAATGGGTCAGTAGCAGTTCATCTCTGCCTGGTTCATTACTCCAACCTATGTCACCTGGAAATGAAGTGATTTTGGCTGCCCGGGGATCCGTCTCTACTCAGTAAAGATGGCGTCAGATTAAGTGGAATTAAATATAATTTTAGACGGGCAGAGAGTGGGACAAGTCTGTGGTCCTCCTACTGAGGGTCTTACGTGGGCAAATCTCACCTGTTGAATATGGCTGTATGGCATGTCTTGGAGACATGGACATGTAATTCATACAATTGTGAAGAATGCAATGGTTGGGGATGGAGATATTTGACAAATGACTGACGATGCCGAATGCTAATCAGCAATACTATCCATTTTATTTCCAGTACAGCACCCTAACATCAATCGACTGTTTAGGCCTTTCTCTCGCTATGGTGGAATGAGTCAGGCATTTTAAACGTTTGAATTCCAAACCATCTTTGCTTCAAAATGAAATATCACTTTCTCAGAGGGATATGTTGAGGTAAAATCTTGACATTTCCAGCTTTTCAAACTTGAAAGACAAGCCGCCCACTTTGACATTTCTATTAGCTGTTTCAAAGGACAGAGTTCCTTTTGGCTTGGTTTCAGAAGCATGAAGGCATCGTCACCATACCAACATTTTAGTATAAAATACAGGCAAAACATTTCAGCACAATTGGGCTGATAAACTCACAGCAATGGAGAGCTGGTAAATGAAATAGGATCTAGTATCCTTAGTTGCTACATCCATTTTTAGACTTCTAAATTAAAGATATACAGTGCCTTCAGAAAGTATTCACACCCTTTTACTTTTTGTTGTGTTCTGCCTGAATTTAAAATTAAAATGTAATGTATTGAGTCAATAAGTATTCAACCCCTTTGTTAGGATAAGCCTAAAAGAGTAAGTATTTACTTTTAGTAAAATTTGCTTAACAAGTCAAATAATACGTTTTCATGGACTTACTCTGTGTGCAATAATAGTGTTTAACATGATTTTTGAATGACTACCTCATCTCTGTACCCCACACATACAATTATTTGTAAGGTCCCTCAGTCAGGCAGTGAACACAGAGTCCAGGGAGGTTTTCCGATGGCTCGCAAAGAAGGGTACTTGTTGGTAGATGGGTCAAAATAGAAAGCAGACATTGAATATCCTTTTGATGGTGTATCAATACACCCAGTCACTACAAAGATACATTCGTCCTTCCTAACTCAGTTGCTGGAGAGGAAGGAAACGGCTCAGGGATTTCACCATGAGGCCAATGGTTACTTTAAAACAGCTACAAGAGTTTAATAAGTGTGATCAGAGAACTGAGGATGGATCAACAACATTGTAGTTAGTCCACAATCAGTAGCGGTGCGTGGGTAAAATCACTGGGGAAGCCAAAACAAAACAAAAGCTATATTGCAACCTATGTGTTGTGATAATTGCGTTGTTTGCTTTATAACCTGTTAGTTCCGGGGCGTCCTCCTTGCGACCGTGATATATAGGCCTAAGGCCCAGACAATAAGAAGACACAGTGGCAGACTAAATTGAACCACACATTTGATTCATCACAAAAACGGGGCGCAACCTCTGTCCGGTGAAGTCCACAAAGCATATTGCATGTAAAAAAAAAAAACAGTTAAATAACCTACAGCATTTCAAGCAAGTTAATGTTTCCGAAATTTTCAGACTACTAAACAACTATTGATTTAGAACCACAGAAAGTTACAACAAGTAGCAACGAAAACAGGAGCTGCCTCCACTATTCCAGCACCACTTCAACGTCAACATTTCAGCATCATCGAATCACCTATGCTGAGTCTAATACATTGACAACTAAAAGCTACCAAAAACAATTTAGTTCAATCAACATAAGCTAAGTATGATGTGGTTGTCCATGGTTCTGATTTTTTTTTGTGTGTGTGTGTGCGAGCATGCAAGTAGAAAAAACATGTTGACTCACCCTACACGTAGAGAAACGCCAACGCCATCCTCCTCTCTTTCATGTCTTACAGTACACGCTTTTATTTTTTAGATGTCCTAGGCTACCTGGCTAAAATGCTTGCTCGCTAGCTAACTTCCTTTCATGGGCAACGTTAGCTAGTTAACATTAGCCTTCTACATCCAGCTACATATTGAACGCCCATCCTCTCATTCCAGGGCCACAATGTATGAATTTATGGTTGGGTCAGAGTCACTGTTATAATCATTGGCCAGTACGGAGAATTAATTAAAACCACAAGTCCAAATCCCTCTCTCCATCCATGTCTAATTTAGGAAAGCAACACAACAAGATGCAACAATTCAAGTTGTTTCTGTCAATGACGAATTTCTCTCGATGCGATGTGATACACTTAGAAAAAAGGGTTCTGCGGCTGTCCCCATAGGATAACACTTTTTGGTTCCAGGTAAAAATCTTTTGAGTTCCATGTAGAACCCTCTGTGGAAAGGAACCAAAAGGGTTATATCTGGACCCAAAGGGGTTCTTCAAAGGGTTATCCTATGGGGACAACCGAAGAACCATTTTTGGTTCTTGATAGCACCTTTTTTTTCTAAGAGTATAGGCGTGAAGCCAAATCTGAATTTTTGGTGTGCAAGGACCATTCATAGTTAGCTCACTCAATGTAGCTCAACACTGATTGGCTATTATATCCTTTTTTTACTGGCTTCCCTTGCATTCAACGCTACAACAATGACATACCCTTTTTGACCAGACAGCACCAGACTTACCCAGAAAGATTCACAGTTGTAATCGCTTCCAAAGGTGATCCTAACATGTATTGATACTTGTGTAAATTAGATATGAGCTTAGCTCAACTGTCGTACCCCATCATAACCAAAAATATACACTTTTTTGCTCCAATGTTTGTAAACAATGTGAATGTAAACAAACACTGTATAGCCTCAAAACATGATTCAAATTATACATTTGATATCATGGATGGTCAGTCCTTGCAACCATAGCTCTATGAATTTGAGTGGTTACATTTGTCTAGGCCCATCCATCAGCTTTTTACCAAAACAGAGTCGGGGTGTCTTTTTTTATTGTTTCAACTGTGGATTCTAGCTTTAAGAGGGCTTTGTTCGGTCCCTTACAAAAAATATCCACTGGGGGATAAGACTCACACCAAGACCCCACCAGGCCAGCATTAACATTCAGAAAATGTGGCTTCTGGTTTTATTGTCCATTGCTGTGGCTGTGTTCTTGTCTATGTGTATGGGATGTAGGCCAGAGTCGGTGTGTGCGATGAGCATGTGTAACTGTGACAGTCATCAATTGCTGAGGTGGAGTAAAAATGCTGAATGATGCCATCGTGTTCAATGTCATCCGCTGCACCACTTTTCCTCTCTTGGTTAGCAATTAATATGCCTGTATTTTTTTTATTTTTTATATATTACCCAGACAACCTGCACTGAGGAACTTTGTTACCTCTAGCTTTGATAAGGAGAGTTTATGCATATCCACAGTCTAGTCCACTCCACTCTGACCATATTGTAGAAAAAAACGTGAAGTGCCAGAAAAGCATGGACTATTTCCTAATTGCCAGTGATTGTTTGTTCTTTCCCAGTGCTGTGCCAACCAATCCAGTCAGCGTTGTTGGGGCCTTACAAATCCAGGGGCCAGTTTCCATGGCGAGATATTGTTTGCATCCAGTCATGCCAGGCGCTGCTCATGTGGGCGGTCCCCTCGTCAGCATGCTTCTTTGTTTGTGTACCACTTGTTAGAACAACCCCCCTCCTCTGTGAACACATCCTTTGACCCTTTGCATTTCTCTCCGTTGTGCATTGGTCTATCACTCGTGTTCATCTTTTAGTTTTACCAGTGGAAAATCTGGAATAATATCTGTTTATTTTATCAACCGTACTTTTTAATGGATTAGTATAGCATTTGGATATACTATTTATTAAATAACTAAATTAACTTAATAACAGGCAACAGCATGATATCCAAGAACTGTGGTTCAACCACAGCAATTTCTATTCTCACATTTTCTCCTCTGCAAAGCTTTGCAAAACTGCAGACCTTTCACCCTTCTGTGAGCTTACTCTGCAGTAGAGTCCTTCCCTCCCCCCGTCTCCGAGGCATGGAGAGAATGCAGGTTGTGAGCTTACTCTGCAGTAGAGTCCTTCCCTCCCCCCGTCTCCGAGGCATGGAGAGAATGCAGGTTGTGAGCTTACTCTGCAGTAGAGTCCTTCCCTCCCCCCGTCTCCGAGGCATGGAGAGAATGCAGGTTGTGTAGAGTGCCAGGCTAAAGTGAACCCTAAGTTTAGCTCCAGGTTTTCAGGCCAAACGGACTCAGACGGCCACCCTTCCTGGGTAAACTGTAGATACTGTAGCCCCTCAGCAGTCAGGGAAATCAGGCTTCAGCCATGTGCTCGGACCCTGAGCAGGGAACCACCAAAGACCAAGGATATCTGCAATCTTGAGGTCATCGTGCTACACCATCTCTTGCCTTTTAGACTGGCGCCATGGTTTAGTTATAGTCAAGGTAGGTCTGTACTGAAGAAAAGTCCACATTTCCAACTCCTGTCTGAAAGTGAATTTGGTACCACCAGAAATGAGGTATTAAGGAAAACACACTATCAAATGTTTCATGCATGTAGCTATACTAATTTGTCTGTGTAGCATTCAGATACTGTAAGTAGGCTAAATGACGCTCAAGGGCTCAGGTTTCTCTATACCAATTCTGAGGCTGTGCTTGCATCTGGTTGCCTAATACCCAGTACTAAGTGATAATCTTACGATGGAGGGGTGAATGACTTCGGCACACATATTCTCATAGATGTGTCCATAACAAGTCCTCTTGGAAATTAGGAACACACAATATTGTGTGTATGTGGTCTTTGTTAGTTCATCTCGGGTCAGAACTATGATTGAGTGTCAGTTGGCATTAAGACGGTAACAGTAGTACTGTATTTGATTAGCGATGTTGTATCATTCATTACAGTGTATTTACCACATTGATGATAATTGATTATGCATTTCACATTGTTAAATAACATCTATTATGGCATAAGGCATCCAAAGTTACATCAATATTCTAATGAAATACAGATGTTTTCTACAAAGCCAATTTGGAGAGGGTTTTCTGAGTCTGATGACATTTATACATGATCCGCCAAAGAACCATTACTGTTGATATTCATCCCAAACAAATACTTTGACGTTGAAGAAATAACTTTGGTCTAAGTGCTAATTCATACATGTTGTGTGTACGGGTGCTGATGATGTAACATAGGCAAAATTGCCACGGGGGACCAACACGTGCACCCAATGGGGGACCAACACGTGCACCCAATGGGGGCCCCAGGACAGAGTTTGAGAAACCCTGCTCTAGTGTTTTATTGCTTTGTCGTATTACCGCTACAGTCAATAGTGGCAGCCAGCCAATCCCATAGAATCAGAGCATATTCAGAACAGGTCGATTTGTCAATCATGAAGTAATGAAAAAAGTGTTAAACCAAATCAAAATTTAATTTTATATTTGAGATGCTTCAAAGTAGGCACGCTTTGTCTTGATGACAGCTTTGCACACTCTTGGCATTCTCTCAACTAGCTTCATGAGGTAGTCACCTGGAATGCATTTAAATGATCAGGTGTGCCTTGTTAAAAGTTAATTTGTGGAATTTCGTTCCTTCTTAATGCGTTTGAGCCAATCGGTTGTGTTGTGACAAGGTAGGGGTGGTATACAGAAGATAGCCCTATTTGGTAAAAGACCAAGTACATATTATGGCAAGAACAGCTCAAATAAGCAAAGAGAAACGACAGTCCATCGTTATTTTAAGACATGAAGGTCAGTCAATCCGGAACATTTCAAGAACTTTAAAAGTTTCTTCAAGTGCAGCCGCAAAAACCATCAAGCGCTATGATGAAACTGGCTCTCATGAGGACCGCCACAGGAAAGGAAGACCGAGAGTTACCTCTGCTGCAGAGGACAAGTTCATTTAGAGTTACCAGCCTCAGAAATTGCAGCCCAATTAAATGCTTCAGAGTTCAAGTAACAGACACATCTCAACATCAACTGTTCAGAGGAGACTGCGTGAATCAGGACTTCATGGTCGAATTGCAGCTTTAATTTGAGAGTTTTTTAAATCCATATCGGGTGAACTATTTTGTATATAGTTCCGTTTTAGGGGAGAAAAAGTATTGCAACAAATTCACTTATGTGTATTAAAGTAGTAAAAAGTGAAGTAATTCCTCCCATATTCATAGAACATCAAGCTTGTGACTCTAAAAATGTGTTGGATACATTTGCTCTTTGATTTGCGTTTTAAAACTGTCCCCCAACATTTGTGAGGACGCCCAGGATCCCCCGTCTACTGTTCGTCCCCCTCCCCAGTATGTACACCACAATTTCGCCCTTGTGAAGTAATGACATCATTCACCCTTAGCAGTCGCTTGTTTTTCCATCAAGGCTTTCAGTCGAAAAAAGGGTAGTTTCAGTTATACTTAACACATGACAGATGTTGAGAATAGAGGATGGAGAGAGAATCTCACATGGAGCTCCTCAGTCTGACACTCAGCCCCTGCCTTCAGAGGTATTGTGGCCAAAATTCTATTCCACAAAGGGTATTTTTATGATCTTATCAAATGCTTGAGGAATGGAATTTATTAAATTGGAAAAGCACCAAACTTCTACATTGTATCATATAATCTCATATCGTTACCCCCTCCTCTGCCACCCAAAATACAATGTCCATGTGAACACAACACCTCGCAGCCTGCACTTCACTCTCCTGCCCCTGAGCTGTGTGCAGCATGGGAATGGCCCTATTTACAGCCAGTTACCAGGCGGCTCTGGCCTGGGGATTCTGCAGTAACTGTCTACAGACACAAATCACTCTGCCTGTTCCCAGTGGAACACAACACCGCCTCCGGGAGTCCAAAGGCCTGTAGACATAGGGTGGTGTCCCTGAACGGCTACCTCAGTCAGGGAAGGCCACAGTAGCTAGAGGCGTCTTGGAGGGATACCCATGGCAGGATGGTGTCAAACCAGAGGGAACGTGACAGGAAATTGTTGTGTGGCTGTCAGCAGGTGTGATGAAGATGCTTAAAGAGGCAAGGGAGCTGTTGCCGCCTCACGTGTCATTAGGGAGTTCATGATCAGAAAGTGGATAATGGAACGAAACAGGAAAACGAATGGTCGTTCCGAGAGAGGGATAAAAGATGACGCTTAAACTCTGGGCGTCTGTGTTTTCCCTGGCTCGGAAGGCTGGCGGTTCAGATCTGCACTGTTGCGTCTGCCTGATGCCTTGTCAGGTCTTTAATGAGTGCCTTTCAGCTAAGGTGCTTGTCAGCAGTTTAAAGGGTTCCTCATGCGAGCGACCAGAGAAAGCTTTCCCGTAAGCATTACGAAATAGAACCGCCATCGTCAGATAGGGCTTTCGAGACAGACACTGCATTAAACCCATTATTCCGTTGATTAAATGTGTACCTCCAAACCAGAAACTGCAACTGAACTTCTGCTGAAGTTTCTCCTTCGTCCTTGGTAGTAGATACAGAGGGACTCCTAAAGTAGTTTTTTAGTGCATGTAGTGCAGCAACAGATTCATCATTGTTGAGAGAGTGCGGTTTTGATTTATAAGTCTTTTTAGTTCCGCCTGGGAGCACGTTTTTTTTTTTTTCCCTAGCACTACACAGCTGATTCAAATAAAAACTCTTCAATAAGCTTTGATTATTAGAATCAGCTGTGTAGTGCTAGGGCAAAAAAACAAAACGTGCTCCCAGGCGGAAGGGACCGAGTTTGGGAAACCCTGCACTAGAGTAGGTGTTTTATTGTGATTATTGGCGCACCTGCAATGTGGTCAAAGGTACGAGGCGATGTTGAGTGGTTTTAATTCACATCAATGAGCTGGCATCTTCTTTGCTGTCTCATCTCACTTGTAGGCACCAAGAAAGTTGTGATTTCCCAGGACCTCTGATGTGTATGCCTACTGAGCAACATGGATAATTTAGCATTGTTTCTGAGTGTCTGTATTTCAGTGTTTGTATGTGTGCATTTTGGAATACAGTGATCTCACAGAGCTATATAGTAAACCCAGCATTTGACAGTCTCTCTGTTCTATAGAATGCTGGAGAGATCCTGTGTAGCGCCCCCTTGTGTGGAGGAGGAATGACGACGCCCCCTCGATGAGAGCCATGGAGCTGAAAGTGTGGGTGGATGGAGTGCAGCGGATCGTATGTGGCGTCACAGAGCTCACCACATGCCAGGAGGTGGTCATCGCCCTGGCCCAGGCCATTGGTGAGTCAATCCATCAGCAATATTGTCCAAAACCCAACAAAAAAATTTATTAAAGAGATGAAAAAAATATATATATATCAGACTAAAGTAAACTACTATATCCCTTTAAACCTTACCACAGTTTGTGTAAGAATGGATCCTTTCACAGGACGCTAGCCCCACCCCCATAACCTTAACCTCTGTGGGATTTAGCCACACCCACAATTTCTCTGATTAGTCAAGTCTGCTGAATCCTCACCTATCTTCTAATGATTCTAATGTGGAGCGTTTTGCCACATCCACCGTGCGTACAGTATATTTGACAGTCCGTTTTTGAGAGATGCTAAAGATGGTGGAGTGCACCAAGATGAGCGTTGACTGGGAGTGAACAGATTTTTTATTTCACCTTTATTTAACCAGGTAGGCCAGTTGAGAACAAGTTCTCAACCTGGCCAAGAGAAAGTAAAGCAGTGCGACAAAAACAACAACACAGTTACACATGGGATAAACAAACGTACAGTCAATAACACAATAGAAAATCTATGTACAGTGTGCAAATGTAGTAAGATTAGGAAGGTAGGACAATAAATAGGCCATAGTGGCGAAATAATTACAATTTAGCATTAACACTGGAGTGATAGATGTGCAGATGATGATGTGCAAATAGAAGATACTGGGGTGCAAATTAGCAAAAATAATAATATGGGGATGAGGTAGTAGGGTGGGCTATTTACAGATGGGCTGTATACAGGTGCAGTGATCGGTAAACTGCTCTGACAGCTGGTGCTTAACGTTATTGAGGGAGATGGTAGTCTCCAGCTTCAATGATTTTTGCAGTTCGTCCCAGTCATTGGCAGTAGAGAACTGGAAGGAATGGCGGCCAAAGGAGGTGTAGTGAAATATACTTGCTGGAGCGCATGCTACAGGTGGGTGTTGCTATGGTGACCAGTGAGCTGAGATAAGGCGGGGATTTACCTAGCAAAGACTTATAGATGACCTGGAGCCAGTGGGTTTGGCGACGAATATGTAGTGAGGGCCAGCCAACGAGAGCGTACAGGTCGCAGTGGTGGGTAGTGGGGCTTTGGTAACAAAACGGATGGCACTGTGATAGACTACATCCAATTTGCTGAGTAGAGTGTTGGAGGCTATTTTGTAAATGACATCGCCGAAGTCAAGGATCGGTAGGATAGTCAGTCTTACGAGGGCATGTTTGGCAGTATGAGTGAAGGAGGCTTTGCTGCGAAATAGGAAGCCAATTCTAGATTTAATTTTGGATTGGAGATGTGAGTCTGGAAGGAGAGTTTACAGTCTAACCAGACACCTAGGTATTTGTAGGTGTCCACATATTCTAAGTCAGACCCGTCCAGAGTAGTGATGCTAGTCCGGCGGGCGAGTGCAGGCAGCGTTCGATTGAAGAGCATGCATTTAGTTTTACTAGCATTTAAGAGCAGTTGGAGGCCACGGAAGGAGTGTTGTATGGCATTGAAGCTCATTTGGAGGGTTGTTAACACAGTGTCCAAAGAAGGGCCAGATGTATACAGAATGGTGTCGTCTGCGTAGAGGTGGATCAGAGAGTCACCAGCAGCAAGAGCGACATCATTGATATATACAGAGAATAGAGTCGGACCAAGAATTGAACCCTGTGGCACCCCCATAGAGACTGCCAGAGGTCCGGACAAGATGAGCGTTGACTGGGAGTGAACCGAGATTGTGAGAATCACGATGAGCTGTGTTGGGATGATTCGTCGATGTCATTGTGATGCTCGCTGAGGAGAAGAGAGAACTACATGATGACTGTATTGTATTTCCATGATGATACTGCATTTACATATGAGAAGCTATTTGCCCAGACACATGTAGAGGCAACAAAAACATATTTAAAGAAGCTGTCTGTTCCCACCGAGAAATAGCTGTAGAACCAGCATGGAGACACTTTTAAATAGCTGTAGAACCAGCATGGAGACACTTTTAAATAGCTGTAGAACCAGCATGGAGACACTTTTAAATAGCTGTAGAACCAGCATTGAGACACTTTTAAATAGCTGTAGAACCAGCATGGAGACACTTTTAAATAGCTGTAGAACCAGCATGGAGACACTTTTAAATAGCTGTAGAACCAGCATGGAGACACTTTTAAATAGCTGTAGAACCAGCATGGAGACACTTTTAAATAGCTGTAGAACCAGCATTGAGACACTTTTAAATAGCTGTAGAACCAGCATGGAGACACTTTTAAATAGCTGTAGAACCAGCATGGAGACACTTTTAAATAGCTGTAGAACCAGCATGGAGACACTTTTAAATAGCTGTAGAACCAGCATGGAGACACTTTTAAATAGCTGTAGAACCAGCATGGAGACACTTTTAAATAGCTGTAGAACCAGCATGGAGACACTTTTAAATAGCTGTAGAACCAGCATTGAGACACTTTTAAATAGCTGTAGAACCAGCATTGAGACACTTTTAAATAGCTGTAGAACCAGCATGGAGACACTTTTAAATAGCTGTAGAACCAGCATGGAGACACTTTTAAATAGCTGTAGAACCAGCATTGAGACACTTTTAAATAGCTGTAGAACCAGCATGGAGACACTTTTAAAGTTTCACCTCTTTTGCATTATGGAGATGTACTGTACTGAACTGTCTGTGTGAGTATGGCTCAGCACAACAATACCCTGCTTTCAGTTCATACTGTCTTCAGTTCATACTAGCACAGTTTTGCACTTGCACTGTTTAGAACCATAATTCTGTGGAGTTGTCATCGTTACATACTGTAGGACATTTGCTTGGAAGTCCTAGAGGCAGCAGTAAGGGTTAAATTAATCCATTGGATGTGTACATGCTGTTCCATTGTGATCCATGCACAGATGCATGATTGTAGGACTAAGAGTTAAATTCTGTGTCTTTTCATCAACAGTACAGGAGTTATGGTCCAGGGCCTCTTTTGTATCTGTTCAGTCTGTTGTCTGGACAAGGCACTTTGATGTGAAAGGCCTTCAGCCAGATTCAGCTGTAGTCACAACTGTGTTCCTTTCATGGTGGTTCTGCTGTTGAGAAGGGAAAGACTGTGGCTTGTGCTCTTATCTGCAGCAGAACACGCACACACACACACACACACACTTTTATTGAACCTTACTCCAACCCTAGCATGAATGGGAACTGAACAACTGCTCCTATATTTGAATAGAGAAGTCCCTGTTGGGTTCTTCCTGGAAAAAACAACCCATTACTCTGAAAACTCTGCATAGTGCCCACCCACTAAACTGTGTCTGAAAGAAAGTGGGGTAATTGTGAATAGTTCTCCCATAGAGTTCAGATTAGGTTCAGGGCTGTGTTTCTGAATGCAGGATAACAATGACAAAGTCAATGGTAGATTAACTCTGTAGTCTGCTGCTACTGCAGAGTGTAGTCTAGCTACTGGTCTGTATGTAACTGGTCACCGGTTGGTATGTGGCAAGAAATAGAAAACAACGTGTTCTTTCTCAGGGGTGTGACTACTGTACTGTAATCTAAGCCCAGTTACTTTGTAAAGCTCTATATGAATCCAATTAATTAATCTGATCAAATCATTATTTCTCTCATTCGCAGGGCGTACTGGCAGGTACACGTTAATCGAGAGATGGCGGGAGACGGAGCGCCTCTTGGCCCCGCATGAGAACCCTGTGGTGTCCCTCAACAAGTGGGGCCAGTATGCCAGTGACGTGCAGCTGGTCCTCCAGCGAACCGGCCCCTCCCTCAGCGAACGGCCCAACTCCGACGGCTCATCCCGCGTTCCCGAGCGCGGCCTCTACCGCCAGAGCCTGCCTCCTCTGGCCAAGATGCGCCCGTCGGCCAACGACCGCTCGCTCAAGCGCCGGGAGCCCAAGCGAAAGTCCCTCACCTTCACGGCTGGGGCCAAGGGCCTGAGGGATATTTTTGGGAAGGGCAGAGATGCCGAGGCCAAGCAGCAGCAGAGAGCGCTGAACCAGGTCAGGGGCGTGGTGTCTATGCCCCCTAGTCCAGCCCGGGAGCTGGCGCACCTGGTCCAGCTGCAGAAGGACAAGCTCCAGCTGCTGGAGAGCCGACTGCAGGGCTGCGAGGCGGAGCTACACGGCTGGGATGGCGGCGTGTGTGTCGAGGATCAGGTGGGAGGTCGCGTGCTGGAGGAGGAGCTGGTGCGTCTGGAGCAGCAGCTGCGGAGGAATGAGGTGGAGATGTCGGAGGAGGAGTTCTGGCTGAACGAGCTGCAGATCGAGCAAGAGAACGAGCGACAGCTGAGGGAGCAGCTCCAGGAGCTGATGGGACGGGTGCGGGAGTGCGAGGCCCGGCTGGGGGAGTACCTGACCCGTATCCAGGGCATGGAGGCAGGCCTGGAGCAGGAGATTGAGCAGAGCAGGCAGGTGGATGAGGAGGAGGCCCGGGCACAGCTGGGGAAGGTCAGGGCGGAGCTGGATCAACAGGCTCAACACAGAGTGCAGCTGGAGAGCAGCTGCAGGGCTGTGGACCGCTCACTGGGACAGTCCAGCAAGAAACTACAGGTGAGCTTTGGTAGAAATATTAATACATAGGAAAACATTAATTGTACGTACACAAATTCAGCGTTTTAGGCAGGTGCTGGAGACTCTGCACACTGCAATCTACGCTCCTATGTGCTTTGACTGATGAAGACCTAAGGGTTGAAACATGTTCAGAAGCAGTAGAGAGAGAAGCGCCATACTAAAATGTACCATTGATTCCTAATTGTTTTAAAAACAATACATGATGTACACAAACAAACACCTTATGTAAAATAGGGTTGAAAACAACAACATTTATCATTGATTGGAGGACACACAAACAAACACCTTATGTAAAATGGATGAAGGTGATTATACTGTGATGATACCGTTTACAGAGAAAATATAATAAACTAAGATGTCTGGAGTGTGTATATATATATATATATATTTTACATTCGTCTGCTGCATAATTAATATTTGTTTGGAACTTGTCCGTGACAACCTTGTTTATAATGAAACAGAACTGGTTTCTCACTGCTTGGGAAGAATGTTGATTTTGAAGTTACTGTGTTTGATTGAATAGGGCCCTGTGTTTTTAGTAGGACTTTATTAGTCCCCATGATTATCTTATTCTGATCTTATTTTCACTAATTGGTCTATTGACCAATCAGATCAGCTCTGAAAAAGAGCTGACGTAAAAAGATCTGGGACCGTATTCATTCAGCGCCTCAGCGTAAGAGTGCTGATCTAGGATCAGGTACCCTCTGTACATTCATTATAATGTAATATGGCAAAACTGACTCTAGATCAGCACTCCTACTATGAGACGCTTTGTGAATACAGACCCTGGTGTTATTGGTGAAAAAAACTATTAGTGGAAAAAATATCAGAATTAGACTGCCTGTCTAAATTCAGCCATAGTGTGGGCGTGAGGTAAGTTGTATACTACTGGTTATATACTATAAGTTATATACTACTGTCTAAATTCAGCCATAGTGTGGGCATGAGGTAAGTTGTATACTACTGGTTATATACTACTGTCTAAATTCAGCCATAGTGTGGGCGTGAGGTAAGTTGTATACTACTGGTTATATACTATAAGTTATATACTACTGTCTAAATTCAGCCATAGTGTGGGTGTGAGGTAAGTTGTATACTACTGGTTATATACTATAAGTTTTATACTACTGTCTAAATTCAGCCATAGTGTGGGCGTGAGGTAAGTTGTATACTACTGGTTATATACTACTGTCTAAATTCAGCCATAGTGTGGGCGTGAGGTAAGTTGTATACTACTGGTTATATACTATACGTTATATACTACTGTCTAAATTCAGCCATAGTGTGGGTGTGAGGTAAGTTGTATACTACTGGTTATATACTATAAGTCATATACTACTGTCTAAATTCAGCCATAGTGTGGGTGTGAGGTAAGTTGTATACTACTGGTTATATACTATAAGTTATATACTACGGTCTAAATTCAGCCATAGTGTGGGCGTACTGATCTACTCCAGTCTTTCCCTAGAACCAACTCTTCAGAATGACCGCTCCTTTATTAGTGGGTTTAACCACCTGCAACATGATGTTACCGTAAACTGTCTGAATTAAAGGTTCTCAAAGCAAAAACTCCACCTGCAAATAGCCTTAAATGTAAAGGATTAAAATTCCAGGAGAGAAAAATAAAATATTTTAGACATTGTATGAATCTATAAAGTTGCTTGTTAGCTATGAGGGGGCAGATGTGGAGAAACTGAGTATACAGGGAAGTGGAACAGGGACAGTAGAAACTGTAAATGACTAGTTGACTGGTTGTTTGTTGCAGGAGAAGGAGCAGGAGTTGGAGCAGTTGACCAGGGAGCTGAGACAGGTGAACCTTCAACAGTTTATCCATCAGACTGGCACCAAGGTCACTGTTCTACCAGCCCAGCCCAATGACCAGGAGAATAACACAGGTACACACTAACATTACAAAGCATCCTAGTAAGATTGTTTTTGCCCAATCTGGGCTCTTACATTTCAAACATTGTTCTATTATCCAATACTACCCCCTAGTGGAAGTCAATACACCATTTTAGGCTATTGTAAAGCTCATTATATGGCTAGTAATGTCACGTTTTGTCACGCCAGTCAAATCTACACACTAACTGCTCAACTTGAAAATAAGAATTATAAATTTTTAAAAATTATAAATACTACTTAACAGACTTCTTGATGACTTCTTCCTCCCCCCTCTCCAGACCTCCAATCAGGCTCGCTGAAACGTCTGGGCTCCTCCCGCCTCCTCCCCAGTGACCTCCGGGCTCTGCAGAGTCCAGTGTCTTCAGGTCTCAACCCTGAGGGCATCTACGTTTGACCCCTGACCTTTACCTTCTGCTGGCTTCCATCAGTGACCCTCTGCTGGAGATGAGTCGTCTTCTCCAATGGAGGATCCATCTTTTATCATCTCCATTGGCGCACCACCAGAGGAGGCTGGTGGGATGAACTGTAGGAGGACGTTCTCAATGTAATGGCTGGAATGGCATCAATGGAATGGTACCAAACACATTGAAACAACTATTACAATGAGCGCTTCCTCCTGCAGCTCATCCCACTAGCCTCCTCTGATCTCCACCCTGTCCTCCCATAATGCCATCCTTCCCCTTCTATGAGTTCCCTCTCTCTCCCATGAGAACACACAGAGACCCCCAACAGTTTTGTCAAGACTATAGGATTTAGAACGTTTACCTCGTTTTGGCTGTTCTGAAACTGGCTGACAGCTGAAGAGCTCAATCACGTCCTTGCTATGCTTTTCAAACAGTCATGCATCTTTGAGGTACAGGAAGCCCAATTTCAGACTGAACGTTTTAGCCTCACCTCTGTGCACTTCTCTAGTTCCTCTCAAATATCTATAATGACTGAGTAGATGTGAGAAATATGGTTTTAACACCACCTAGAACTCTGTTCCCATCATATAGCAAGATAATAGTATTAAAGTGCAGAATCAGTTATGTGATGAGACTTAACTAAAAAGTCAACTGCTGCCCCTGGCACTGGTCAACCATGGGGAAACCCAGATGTTTGTTAAGGGTTGAGACTGAAGAAGGTCCTTTTGAGATCAGGCCATAGAGAGGAGATTAACATATGAAGAGACAACCATGATTTAGAAAGATCAGTCTCAAAAGTCTAATGGCCCAAAAAATTAACATATTTTACACAGATAGGCCAGACCTGTGGTGTGTAGCATAGCCATATCTGACTGCCTTAAGTATTTTTCTGTTTTGAAGAATTTAAGAACAGTAAAAGCTGTTATAGAGGATACTTATACACATGGCAGCTATGCTCCAGAGATCCGATGCACCATTGTCAAAGCGTGCATCACTGTTTTAATTGATTTATGGTCAACACAGAAGTTTAGCGACTGATAGTTGATCAGTTTTGTTGTGATTTTTTGTGACTGATGTCAATAGCTGTAGAATCTAGTCTGCCACTGGGTGGCAGAATACGTCTCACAAAATATTTACCTAGGATCTTAATATTGGTCATTTCATATTGATTATACGTGCAAGAATGTTACATTATGCAATTTATGTGGTTACTCACTTTCATAGTTGGAATATTTTACCGTTGCACTTTTACTTTGGAAGGTCATATAGAATTTGTACTTACCATTTACATTTTTAATAGATAATGTTGTTTGTGTTGAGTGGTTTTCTTTTCTCATTTGTAACCTCCTTGAAAAATTGTGGGTTTGTCTATTATCTTACATAGCCAGTCATTTTTATGAAGTTAAAACGATGTCTCACATGAACCAAAGCAAGTTAGACAATGTGATTGGTATGAGTCAAACTGAATGTACTTAATTTGTTAAAACAGAATGTGCTCTGTAAATACCTTTACAGGGGCCACTGTGACTGCCTCCACTTTAAAAGGTCATGCATTTGTAATGGAGAGAATTGTTATTGTGTTATCTGTCAATAGATTGAACTCCACTCTGTGGCTCCTCAGCCTCGAGGAGAGAGGACCGTTTGAGATAAGTGGTGGTTGTTTGGTTGTGGACTAGTTGATAGAAGGGAACCTACCAACCGCAAAGCCTGTGGGCACACGTCAAGGTCAACAGACTGACCTAAAGCTTGTGCCATTCAGTATTATTGACGTCCTAGTTTGGATTATGAAGGAGGGTTGAGCTGTGTCGCTGAACTGTAACCCACTAACACAAGAACGATGACTCAACAACGGACACAGCGGAGACTATTAGCATGCCTTACTGAACTGTAAATAATCACTACATAGTATTGGAATATTTTTTACAATATTTAAAATAATGCATAATGCTGACAAAGACAATAGTTGTACGTAATATGAATTAACTTTTGTTTTATCCTGCTACTCTATGGACAGCTTGGTGCATGCACTGATGGCTTGGTTTCATTTATGTTTTTTATTGTTTAAATTACCAGAGGCTTGGAGTTATAGATTACGATGATAGTGGAGTTATAGATACGTATGGAAGTATAACGTGTATTCCATATTTACCCCAGTGTTTGTTACTGACTGCATGGCTCTGTCTTCTACGGTGGCATGTCTTGGTCCCAGACCAGTGCATTCCCTTATATGATGTCATAATAGGTCAGAGGACACCGAAATGTAAACTGTAAACAAATAGGGTTTTTAAAGTCTAAAAAGTGGCCAATCTTTTGGTGGTTATTAGAAACAATCTACCAATACAGGTAGGTTGTGTCTAATAACCACCTCAAACCACAAGAAAGAGGATGGACACCCACCATCTCAGATTTTTCTGAAATCGTTTATGTAGTTAGTAACAGATACGATTAGCATTCCTGAAACATTATTTTGTTGAAATAGAATTATCTGAGAAATGAAGATAATTGATTGTGCCCAAATTGGTCATTTTAATTTATAGGATTCAGATAATATTAAAAAAACATCTGGACCAAACTTCTTCCTACCAATGAGTAAGACATAAGGAATATTTTTGGTCCAAATGGGATGTTGGGTACTTTGTGTATTGAATGTTATCTGAATCCTATAAATTAAAATGGCTAATATGTGTGCAATCAATTAGCTTAATACCTCAGAGATAAAAATTACATTTCAACAAAATAATGTTTCAGGAATGCCAATTGATTCTAACAAACCATTTCGGAACAATCTGAGATAGATGGTGGCTGTCATGGCTTGCTGAAATGACATGGAATGACTGCAATGAAATCTCTTGGGGTAAAAATACATCTAATCCACTCTATGCATTACATTTCTATTAGGACTATTCTTAAATGTTGCACCAACTGAGTATGGTTTTCTCAGAAGTCTTAAGAGCCCGTCTTTGTAAACATGATGTCTGAAATCAACTGCCGGTTTTCCAGACACAGATTAAGGGCTGGATTCAACCTGTAGTGCTGAAGTTCAGTGCTGTCGCGCGATTGAAATGTTTGTAATTTCTGATTGAGCTGACATATGCAGCGTTTACTGTGAATGCAGTCTCCACGAATGCGGGAACATTGCCTTTACATTTCTATCGTGCAGCCAATGACAATACAGTATGAAGATAGGCATAAACTGCTTCTCCAATAAAAATCCCGGATCACACTTGAAGGTGATGTCATGGCAACGTTGGCTAGCTAGGCTCATGCACAGAAACACGTCATCAGGTCTAACGGTTGTCGCGCGCCGTACTGCGCATGTGCAGGCCTCGAATCAATGGCACAAAAATGGAAACGTGTCAAGTTTGTCACTTTCACGAGGTTGGAGTAATAACATGTTAAAACTACTTAAGACATTGTCTCGAAGCTAGGTTGTGCCTTTTAGATTGAGAAAATTAACTACTAAGGAAGACATGTTCACTTCTCTCATTGACTTCTCAAACCCCGGCCTGGTTTGCTTTGTCTGTTTCGCAAGCGTTCCCGGAAGTCTCTGGGTTTAGAAACTCTTTAGTGATACAGATTAAATCCAGCCATAAACCTTGTTTTAGATTTAGAAGCACGTTCAATGGATAATCTCCTGTGAGCATACTCTTTAGTCTAAGACTAGGCTGACAATGTGTCCGGGAAACCAGCCCAAAGAGTAAATGATTGGAAGGAAACTGGCAACCTGTCGGACGGAGCTGTTGTGTATGAGAATGACATCATCTACTTCCTTTTCCCCCACAAACATTTGAGAGAAATTACTTTGCCGCGTCTATGGCATCATTGTAATGCACTGATATGAAATGCTTAATGAATATAGACCAAGTTTGTCCTTTCTTGTGTTTGTTTCTGTTGTAGGTGAATTCAACTCAAAATATAACTTTTCACTTTTGGACTGCAATAACTTATTTTGTTGTCCTGCAGCACTAATATTATGGCATAGCTGACTCATTCAATTAGATGATATTACCTAATGTAAAGAAATTAGGAACTAAGAGCATTAGTAGCTACGATCTTGTCTGTCCACACATGATTTTGTGTCTTGGAACAATCCTAATCCCAATCCTAATCCCAATCCTAATTGAGGATTGGCAGATTTGTTGAGCCATATTGTGTATCTAAATAACCCAACACAAGAAAAGATTGATTTGAACCATTGACCTAAAACTCTCTGCACCACTGGTCTTGCAGATCTGGGAGAGAAATTCAACCAGACCCGGGAGAGTAATTCAATCCGTATCCCAGAAAATCTGTGTTCAGATTTCAAGGTTATATCCGATTGAGCCAACATATGCAGAATTTACCTCGAATGCAGTCTCCGCAAACGCAGGAATTTTGCCTTACAATCTTAATTGAGCTATACTGGATCTGGATTGAATCCAGCCCGTTTATACCTTGTCCTAACATAAATCCTGATCTTCTTGTCCACATTTGTAGACGATTAAAAAGACGCACCATGAACCGAGTGTGATCAGATCTCCATGACCACCTCTGGAGGCAGTTGGGGATGCATTGTTTCTGCATATTTTAAGTTTAAAGGAATCTGGGGGGTTAAAACGTTTTAAATTGGATCAATGTCAATCATAATCCCGCTTCTAAAATCATTATCGTTATTTGCAGTCTTGAATATCATGTGTAGACATGACAAATCTGAAGAAGTTTATTGAGAAACATGTTTTGGTGTGATAATCGGATATACAAAAGACCTGTAAAATCATCTATTTAAAACAGGATTATACATGGAATTTCTTGTCTCAATACTGCTAGTATTTACATTGGTATTTACATTACATTACATTACATTACATTACATTAACTCCTACATAGTTTCTTTCGATCTCAAACATTTTTTACGAGACTTTGCCGGTCTTTCTGTTGGACTGCTTTTGGAGAATCTTAACAGCTCTATGAACTCTTCTCATATGATTTACCATATTACCCCTTTGAGTAAATGTCTTCCCACACTCTGAGCACTGGTGAGGTTTCTCCCCAGTGTGAGTATATATGTGCGTTCTAAGGGAGTCTGAGGTAGTGAAAGATTTTGGGCATTGGGTGCAGGTGTAAGGACGCTCGCCTGTGTGAGAGCGCAGATGAACCATAAGATGGCACGATACTTTGAAACCCTTTCCACAATGTTTACAGGTGTAGGGGTTTTCTCCAGTGTGCGTTCGTGTATGCAGCCGCAGTTCTCCTAAGCTAAGAAATGCTTTACCACATATGCTACATAAATAATTCTTCTCCCCAGCATGCATTCGCATGTGTCTCACTAGTGTATTCGGATGGGCAAACCTCTTACCACAGATAATACACATGTGACGGCGCTCCCCAGAGTGAATGCGTACGTGCACTTTGAGATCATAGGCACTCCTGCACCTCCGGTCACAATGTTCACATGCGAATGGTCTTTCTTCTGTGTGAAGTAGCTGGTGTTTTTTCAGAGCCCCAGGAGTAGCATATCGTTTGGGACACTGGTCACAATGATATGGCATCGTGTGAACTCCCATATGTAGCGTCAGCAGTGATGGTTTTTTGAAAACCTTCCCACACTCACATGTATGAGTCCTATTTCGGGGTGCAGGGGATCCCTCTTTTTTCTTGTCAACCTGTTTGATCACCCTCTTTTTGGCCCCCTTTCTGACCACCTTTTTTTTCTTTTCTACTTGGTTTGTCTTGATGTCCTTGCAGAGGTTGGCCATTTCACTGTGAGAGAATGGAGGCAGGGTGCAGGTAAGAACCTGGGATGGTTTGTCAGCATTCTCCACCAGGTTGAGAGAATGATCCAAGTTCAATTCTGTAAGGAGAAAATACAGGAGAAACAGATTACATAACACCATTAAGAGAACGTTGGGCCACCACGAGCCAGAACAGATTACATAACCCCATTAAGAGGACGTTGGGCCACCACGAGCCAGAACAGATGACATAACCCCATTAAGAGGACGTTGGGCCACCACGAGCCAGAACAGCTTCAATGCACATTGGCATGGATTCTACAAGTGTCAGGAACCGGAGGGATGCCACACCTTTCTTCCACTGGAGATTCCATAATTTTGTGTTTTGTTGATGGTGACGGAAAATGCTATGTCAGGCGCCGCTCCAGAATCTCCCACAAAGTGTTCAATTGGGTTGAGATCTGTGGCCGACGGCCATGGCACATAGTTAACATCGATTTCATGCTCAAACCATTCGGTTACCACTTGTGCATTGTGGATGGGGGAATTGCCATCCTATGGGGGCATAGCCATGGTAGCCAAAAATAATGGCCTGCCCAGCATTTTTATACTTGACCCTAAGCATGATGGGACGTTCATTGTTTAATTAACTCGAGCACCACACCTGTGTGGAAGCACCTGCTTTCAATATACTTCGTATCCCTCATTTACTCAAGTGTTTCCATTATTCTGGCAGTTACCAGCACATTGTAAATCATACACTTTATTAGTCATAAACGATGGATGAGTGTTTGACCTTCTCTTTTCCTTACCATCACAGGGTACTGGAGTAACCAAAGCTGAGGTCTCTGCAGGTGATAGACCCTCCTGTTCCGGTTGTTGTGATGTTGACCGTCCTCGATCCTCCAAACATCTATCAGTGGCATTATTCAGGATATCATTGTGGTCTTCATATTCCCAGACCTCTACCCCATTATCTATGCATTCATCCTCATCTGAGCATGGCCTCACATTGTCAGAGTTGTCTGGCTCGTTGTTAATAACAACTCTCATTTTTGGAGGAAGGGACAGTGTGGACAGGATGGTATCTGCTGTGTATTTACAGACATGACCTGGGTAGAAGAGAACATCAGTTAAACTCACCTACATTGCCAAGTTAAAAATACAAGAGGTGTCCAATTGGACTATTTACTTCATAGCCATCATCTGGATGAAGACTTACTATTGTTCAGGTTTCCATGACGCTGATGGTGCTGCAGCACTGTCTTCAGTTGATCAGGATCAAAGACAGTCTGTCCACATTCCTCCAGGACAGAGGGGGCAGCACCGAGCCATGCTGTTGTCTAAGAGGAGCAGGGCAGGGGGAATTCATGACAATAAAAGAGTTTAAACGCGTTGTACCAGCCACTTGAGGTTTTAGACACACGTTTTGAAATTACCAAAAACACCATTCAATTCATCTGTAGAGCCACATGACATCATGTTCCGTTTCCTCAGTACCTGTGTGAGGTCTGGTACAGGCAGCAGCTCCTCCAGTCTGGAGAGGAACTCCAACACCAGTGTCTGCAGCGCTGTGTCATACCGAGGGCCATAGTGGACTGGGAACATCTCCTGTGAAGTAGACCATTTAGAATGGGTCTAGTGCCAAATGTCATCTTTAAAGATGCACTCCAGCTATTTTGGAACTTTTACTGTTGAGAAACAATAACACAAGCATAAGTACAGTAAATATATATATATTTTTTTCTTTATTTAACTAGGCAAGTCTTATTTACAATGACGGCCTAGGAACACTGCCTTGTTCAGTTTTTACCTTGTCAGCTCGGTAATTCGATCCAGCAACCTTTCGGTTACGGGCCAAACGCTCTAACCACTCGGCTACCTGCCTACCCTTATATAATGTACACACACTTAACGGTAAAAAAAATCATCAACGTTTTGAGCAAAACTGTGTTTGTAAGACAACTACAAACTTCATGGAGTAGGCCATTTAAGAAGTTGAGATGGTCTGATGTGATCAGTCATCAGCCTCCTCCCTTGCTTGTGGGAACAACTTGTACTATGTCAAGTCATACCTGGACCACCTTTTGAGAGATGTGCCTTTTGTTAAGTAAATTAGGAGATAAATGATGTGAAAAGAAGACTGGTGTGCCACTTTAACAAGATCTTTAGGGTATTCTGAATGCAGACGAAGGACACTTATAATGTTTAATCTAAGTAGATGATGTTCAACTGGTAGCCTATTTCAGAAATATACTCAAGCAAAAGGATCATAAAGAAGTCTATGGAGAAAATTCCTCACCCTGAAGAAATGCTCCCTCTCAGAAGGGTCTTCCAGCAGGTTTTGAACCAGCTCCACAAAGTTTGAATCTGAAGCCTCCAATTCATCACCATGACTCTGTCATTTGGCACAAGAAAACAAAACATCTGACAAAGGTGCAGGACTACATCCCTCAGAAATAAAGTTCTTCCAGTGTCTCATTCATAAAGTGTTGCCAATTTAACCTACCTCTTTGTTTAAGGATTTTTCTGTCAAAGTGTGGATTTTGTCCAGGTAGGCCTGGATGGTCAGGAGGTCAACTGTGCCCTCACTGCGACACAACTCCAAAACCAGCTGGAAAAGAGGTGGATATGTGAAAAGCAGGACTAGAGCCGGGGTAGTCTGATTAATCAGGCTGTAATACACAATTCATTGGTACATACAGCCTGAAACGAATGCCTGCAAAATTGTGTAAGTGTTGCTTACAAGCCAGAATGTTTAATAAATATTTTACAATTTTATTCAACATTCTGGCTTGTAAGGTACATTTACAAGATTTTTCAGGCATTAGTTGTAGGCTGTATGTACCAATGAATTGTGTATTACAGCGTGATTAATCAGACCAGGGCCAGGGCAGACGTACAGTAATTGCAGCTAGTAGCTGCCCATAGTTCATTCCATCATAAGACTCTTCCCATCCCAACCCTCAACAGTTCCACCTCTCTCACCCTTGCTCTCAGTCCCAGGATGAGTTGGGTCCTCTGCCTGGAGCTCAGCAGCTCCGGAACCATCTCTGTCACCAAAGATACAAACTCCTCCAGCTTCCCATACTGCATCACATTACGCTGTTGAGTCACTTGCCACATGAAAGCTGACATCAGGCGTAGAGGTGGAACCAGGAGACGCAAGGAGAACAGAGGGAGACCTGTCACCGAAGTGAAGAGAGCAATTAACAGATAAACAAATAATGAATGCAAAATTCCATAACTCGACTAGTTAATAATACTACAAGCTATGTGTAGGCTATAGGACATATTTGAATGGTCCATGCAAAAACAAAGTAATGACATCATTTTTCTACTTTAACAACATTTAACACAAACTAACCTTGTTCCGATGCTGGATCAATAATGTTATCCATAGCTAGTTTGCAAAGAAAATACAAATAAAAAAAACAAGGTAACGTTACTGTTAGCTAGCTAATGACTTTGATGCTAACGTTAGATAGTGACCAATCCTAGAATAAAGCTACTAAGCGCTTACAACGTATCTAAACATGTTGATATCTGTATGCAAGCTAGCTAACAATATACTAGTTAGCTAGAAAACTAATCCCGTTTTCTACAGATAGCCAACATTTGCACATCCCATTACTTTTCCTAACAACAAACAAATATTTGACCTTGACAAAGTACTTCCGGGTGAGAAAAAACAAATCCGTCACAATAGAGGTCTTTATTTCAAAAGAGGAAGATGCATACCACAAAAATTATTGTCTTTGTATTTAGTCATAACAATATAGCATTTCGTTTAATTGAGTGTTTATAATATTGCACACTAAAATCACAACAATAAATGTCACATTACAGACATAAGGAATGTAAGAGGCAAGCAATAGTTCCGTAATACTGTGGTTTGTGACCCAGTGGTTGTGACTGGATGGAGTACAGCTACGACCGACAGTGACTTTCTATTTTAGCTAACCCTAAACCTTTTTCTAACCTTAGCCTAATTCTCCTAACCTGCTGCATAAGTTCTCCTAACCAGCTACGAAAATGTTCCTGTATACCACCTAGTCAAAACAATGACTGAGGGAGAGCTCCACGTCTGTAATTAAAATGTATTATAACGATTGAAACATTATTAATGGTTTATATGTTTATGTTTCAAATGTAAACTAAAGTGCCGTTACTGTCCTCCTGCCATCTTACCAAGAAAGTTAGAGAGCTCATCATTGTGCAAAAGGCTTGTCCAGCCTGCTTGCCTTGTCAGACGGAGGTCAAAGTCATCGGCAGTTTTCTTCTCAACCATCAACATTAATTCATAGGGATGATATAGAGCTCGCCAGCTTGTAACAACAACAGCTTCCCAACAAATAAAAATACAATATGAACACAAGAGGAATAGAATAAATTACACAAGAATGGAGCACCAGTACCAGATCATTTTTTTTTTTTTTAATTTTATTTTACTAGGCAAGTCAGTTAAGAACAAATTCTTATTTACAATGACGGCCTAGGAACAGTGGGTTAACTGCCTTGTTCAGGGGCAGAACGACAGATTTTTACCTTGTCAGCTCGGGGATTCAATCCTGCAACCTTCCAGTTATGGGCCTAACACTCTAACCACTAGGGATGAGGTATTTGAGGTAGATATGTACATGAAGGCAGGGTAAAGTGACTAGGCATCAGGATAGATAATAATAAGGTATTTGAGGTAGATATGTACATGAAGGCAGGGTAAAGTGACTAGGCATCAGGATAGATAATAATAAGGTATTTGAGGTAGATATGTAGATGAAGGCAGGGTAAAGTGACTAGCCATCAGGATAGATAATAATAAGAGTAAAATAAAGAACAGAGTAGCAGCAGCAGCAAATTATCAGTGTAAAAGTGTGTGTGTGTGAGCGAGAGTGTCTCCGTGTGTGTGGGAGTGTCAATGTAGTGTGTGTGAGTGAGTGTGTATCTGGTGTGTACACTACCGTTCAAAAGTTTGGGGTCACTTAGAAATATCCTTGTTTTTTTAAAGAAAAGCTAATTTTTGGCCAATTTTTGTGCTGATTAAAGAAGCAACAAAACTGTCATTCTTTAGACTAGTTGAGTATATGGAGCATCAGCATTTGTGGGTTCGATTACAGGCTCAAAATGGCCAGAAACAAAGAACTTTCTTCTGAAACTCGTCAGTCTATTCTTGTTCTGAGAAATAAAGGCTATTCCATGCGAGAAATTGCCAAGAAACTGAAGATCTCGTACAACGCTGTGTACTACTCCCTTCACAGAACAGCGCAAACTGTCTCTAACCAGAATAGAAAGAGGAGTGGGAGGCCCGGTGCACAACTGATCAAGAGGACAAGTACATTAGAGTGTCTAGTTTGAGAAACGGATGCCTCACAAGTCCTCAACTGGCAGCTTCATTAAATAGTACCCGCAAAACACCAGTCTCAACGTCAACAGTGAAGAGGCGACTCTGGATGCTGGCCTTCTAGGCAGAGTTGCAAAGAAAAAGCCATATCTCAAACTGGCCAATAAAAAGAAAAGATTAAGATGGGAAAAATGACACAGACACTGGACAGAGGAAGATATGGCTTTTTCTTTGCAACTCTGCCTAGAAGGCCAGCATCCCGGAGTCACCTCTTCACTGTTGAGACTGTTTTTTTGTATATATAGTCTAGTGAGTGTGCGTAGGGTCAATGCTGGTCCCCTGTGGGAATCAAAATGCCACAACCCTGGCATTGCAAGTGCTATGCTCTATCATCTGAGCTACATGGGACTTAGACCCTTTCTTCTTTAAGGTTGCTGCCCCTATCAACGCCAAGCCTATCTCTGACCTTTTTAACCTGTTTCTCCTCTCTGGGGAGGTTCCCATTGCTTGGAAGGCAGCCACAGTTCTTCTTTTATTTAAAGGGGGAGATCAAGCTGATCCTAACTGTTATAGGCCTATACCTATTTTGCCCTGTTTATCAAAAGTGTTGGACAAACTTGTCAATTATCAACTGACTGGCTTTCTTGATGTCCATAGTATTCTCTCTGGTATGTAATCTGGTTTCAGCTCAGGTTATGGATGTGTCACTGCAACCTTAAAGGTCCTCAATGATGTCACCATTGCCCTTGATTCTAAGCAATGTTGTGCTGCTATTTGTATTGACTTGGCCAAAGCTTTTGATACGGTAGACCATTCCATTCTTGTGGGCCGGCTAAGGAGTATTGGTGTCTCTGAGGGGTCTTTGGCCTGGTTTGCTAACTACCTCTCTCAAAGAGTGCAGAGTATAAAGTCAGAACATCTGCTGTCTCAGCCATTACCTGTCACCAAGGGTGTACCCCAAGGCTCAACCTAGGCCCCACACTCTTCTCAATTTACATCAACAACATAGCTCAGGCAGTAGGAAGTTCTCATCCATTTATATGCAGATGATACAGTCTTATACTTAGCTGGCCCCTCCTCGGATTTTGTGTTAAACGCTCTACAACAAAGCTTTCTTAGTGTCCAACAAGCTTTCTCTACCCTTAACCTTGTTCTGAACACCTCCAAAACAAAGGTCATGTAGTTTGGTAAGAAAAATGCCCCTCTCCCCACAGGTGTACTTGAGAGTATGGCTGGACAGTACACTGTCCTTCTCTCGGCACATATCAAAGCTGCATGCTAAAGTTAAATCTAGACTTGGTTTCCTCTATTGTAACCACTCCTCTTTCATCCCAGCTGCCAAACTAACCCTGATTCAGATAACCATCCTACCCATGCTAGATTACGGAGACATAATTTATAGATCGGCAGGTAAGGGTTTGGATTTGCCACCAATGCTCCTTATAGGACACATCAATGCACTCTATACTCCTCTGTAAACTGGTCATCTCTGTATACCAGTCGCAAGACCCACTGGTTGATGCTTATTTATAAAAACCCTCTTAGGCCTCACTACCCCCCATCTGTGATATCTACTGCAGACCTCATCATCCTAATACAACACCAATTCTTCCAATCACATTCTGTTAAAGGTCCCCCAAAGCACACACATCACTGGGTCGCTCGTCTTTTCTGTTTGCTACAGCTAACAACTGGAACGAGCTGCAACAAACATCTCAATCTCTTCATTCAAAGACTGGACAGCTGTGGCTGCTTCACGTGATGTATTGTTGTCTCTACCTTCTTGCCCTTTGTGCTGTTGTCTGTGCCCAATAATGTTTGTACCCTGTTTTGTGTTCCATGTTGTGTTGCTGCCATGTTGTTGTCATGTTGTGTTGCTACCATGCTGTGTTGTCATGTGTTGCTGCCATGCTATGTTGTTGTCTTAGGTCTCTGTTTATGTAGTGTTGTGTTGTCGTGATATGTGTTTTGTCCTATATTTTAATTTAATTTATTTATATTTTTAATCCCAGCCCCCGTCCCTGCAGGAGGCATTTTGCCTTTTGGTAGGCCGTCATTGTAAATAATAATTTGTTCTTAACTGACTTGCCTAGTTAAATAAAGGTTAAATCAAATAAAAAATAATAATAATTGTTGGTCTGAAAGCCGATGCTCCGGTACTGTTTGTCGGACGGTAGCAGAGTGAATAGTCTATGGCTTGGGTGGCCTGGAGTCTTTGGAAATTCTCCAAAGGTACCGCCTGATATAGAGGTTCTGTAGCACTTTGCGGTCAAGAGCGGTGCATTTGCCATACCAATCGGTGATTCAGCCAGTCAAAATGCTCTCGATGGTGCAGCTGTAGACCTTTTTGAGGATCCAAGGGCCCATGCCAAATCTTTCAGCCTCCTGAGGGGGAAGAGGCGCTGCCATGCCCTCTTCACAACTGTGCGTGTGTGGACCATGTTAGATCCTTAGTGATGTGATCCATTCCTTAGTGATCCATTCCTTCCAGTTCGCTGCTGCCAATGACTGGAACGAATTGCAAAAATCATTGAAGCTAGAGGTTCCTATCTCCCTCAATAACTTTAAGCATCAGCTGTCAAAGCTGCTTATCGATCACTGCACCTGTATATAGCCCTTCTGTAAATAGCCCACACTACTACCTCATCCCCATATTTATTTCTGTTTATTTTCACTAACCTTGCACTCCAGTATCTCTATTTGCACATCATAATTTGCACATCCTTCATTCCTGTGTTAATGATGATAATTCTGTAATTTATTTCACCACTATAGTCTATTTATTGTCCTACCTCCTAACCTTACTGCATTTTTGCACTACATTTTGCACTCGGTATATAGATTTTTTTGACTGTTTGTTTAATGTGTAACTCTGTGTTGTTTTTTTGTCGCACTGCTTTGCTTTGTCTTGGCCAGGTCGCAGTTGCAAATGAGAACTTGTTCTCAACTGACCTACCTGGTTAAATAAAGGTGAAATAAAAAAAATAAAAAAAGTGGACGCCAAGGAACTTGAAGCTCATGCCTACAAGGCTCAAGACAAACTCTCTGCACCACTGGTCTTGTAGATCTGTTATCAAGCTAACAAGTAGTAGGCCTGTGCTTTTTTCCATTTTCTTTCATAAAAGGTAGGCCTATGGCAAACCCTCTCATACCCCTCAGTTCGAGTCTTGGTTTTAACTTAACAGCCCTTCACTGACACGAAGGCTATTTAAAGAATGCATTATGGGTGGAGGAATTGACTGACACGTCTATGGATATAGCAGCCTATAGCTGTTAAACAGCTAGGCCTAACTCTTATTTCTTAAATAGGAATCAACACAAAGCCCACTTGTTGTTAGTAAAGACTAATTAAAATGAAGACTGTTGAAATTAATTATGCCTGCTCGAATTTGCCTACTTTAAGCACCATTACCTGTCTGATTGATTGTGCCGCGGCTGTCTGATTGATTGTGCCGCGGCTGCTACTTCAAGTTTCAGCATAATGTAAATTACTCGAAACTGGTTTATTGTGAGGTCAATAACTCGGATAAATAGCCTACATCATGGGCAAGAAACATATTGTTTTTAATACAATCAATTATAGTCGTAGCAAGCGTTGACCTCCGGTCCTCCTTCTCATCTTCGCTCTCTCCTTCTCAAACTGAACAGAACATTGGTTAGCCTATAGGCTAGTCTGCGCGCAATACTTTTTGGAGTATGCCTGTTCAGAAAATATTTCGGAAGAAGCCTTTGCCTCTGCTGAACAGTCACTGTAGGCCTATACACAGCACAGCCATTGGGTTTGGCAGCAAATAAAAACTTTTGATCAGCGAGAGCAGAGCAGGCCGGGGCTCAGGGTTGGAATATCCATTGCAGTGTATAATGCAACCTAGTTTTATTTACACCATCCCAACAGCTGTCTTATAAATATAACTTTGCTCTGTGCTTCTCCGAACATGCACTTTGTAGGCTAGACGAGGGATCATTTGGTTGAGACCGCTCTAAATAGCCGATAGGAGCACTTGCTATTGCGCGACCAGTGGAGAATCAGAGATGAGGGGCGGCATCGCACACATCGATATATAGCCTAATAAGCAACTCATTCTAAAACAGAGAAATATATAAATGTAATCAATAAAAATCACATGACTCTCCCGTGGACTATATTTTAAAAATACTTAACCCATGTCCTCTTGACTGAAATTGAAAAAGCATGAAGCTCCCCCATTGCGTTCCATCCCTAAGCGCCATTACCTACCTTGCGCTAATATATTGTAAACCCTGTGTCCTGATTTTGTCCACATTCTTGACTGTTCCCACATTTGACATTAACATTTATTCTTTCAAAACGCTACTGGCCTATATACATTTTCAGAAATGTTGGTCAATTATCTTTTATTGTTTAAAGAACTTATGAAAGAGATGTGTTTTTTTTTCAATAGGTTAATCGTGGCATGGGGCTGTTGAATGACAGACTGTTTTATTTTTTTGAAAAACGCTATGTTGAAAAATTGGTGAATAAAGCACTTGGGAAATAAACTCATGTAGACAATTAAAATAACGCATAGTGAACTGAGTGTGATCAGATCTTCCTGAACACCTCTGGAGGTAGTCAAGACACATCGTATATGCATATCTTACAAGTGTTAAGGAATCTGGTTGGTCAAACTGTTTAAATTGGGTCAACTTCATCATCTTCCACTTTTAAATTCATTATCATTATTTGCAGTGTGAATAACATGTGTAGATGTGACAACTTGAGTTGAAGTTTATTGAAAAACACATTTTGATATGATAATCTGATATACTAAAGAGGACCTTTAAAACCATGTATTTAAAACAGGATTATACATGGAATTTCTTCTCATTAATTACAAATTATATTTCGATTGTAATTACCTATTACTTTGTTTCTTTCAAACTCAAATAATTTTTACAAGACTTTGTGTTTCTTTCTGTTGGACTGCTTTTGGAGAATCTTAACCGGTGAACTCTTCTCATATGATTTACCATATTACACCTTTGAGTAAATGTCTTCCCACACTCTGAGCACTGGTGAGGTCTCTCCCCAGTGTGAGTATATATGTGCGTTCTAAGGGAGTCTGAGGTAGTGAAAGATTTTGGGCATTGGGTGCAGGTGTAAGGACGCTCGCCTGTGTGAGAGCGCAGATGAACCGTAAGATGGCAAGATGCTTTGAAACCCTTTCCACAATGTTTACAGGTGTGTGGGTTTTCTCCAGTGTGCGTTCGTGTATGCAGCCGCAGTTCTCCTAAGCTAAGAAATGCTTTACCACATATGCTACATAAATAATTATTCTCCCCAGCATGCATTCGCATGTGTCTCACTAGTGTACTCGGGTGGGCAAACCTCTTCTCACAGATAATACACATGTGATGGCGCTCCCCAGAGTGAATGCGTACGTGCACTTTGAGATCATAGGCACTCCTGCACCTCCGGTCACAATGTTCACATGCGAATGGTCTTTCTTCTGTGTGAAGTAGCTGGTGTTTTTTCAGAGCCCCAGGAGTAGCATATCGTTTGGGACACTGGTCACAATGATATGGCATCGTGTGAACTCCCATATGTAGCGTCAGCAATGATGGTTTTTTGAAAACCTTCCCACACTCACATGTATGAGTCCTATTTCGGGGTGCAGGGGATCCCTCTTTTTTCTTGTCAACCTGTTTGCTGTCCTTTTCTACATGGTTTGTCTTGATGTCCTTGCAGAGGTTGGCCATTTCACTGTGAGAGAATAGAGGCAGGGTGCAGGTAAGAACCTGGGTTGGTTTGTCAGCATTCTCCACCAGGTTGAGAGAATGATCCAAGTTCAATTCTGTAAGGAGAAAATACAGGAGAAACAGATTACATAACCCCCATATATATATATACTGAACAACAATATAAACGCAACATGTAAAGTGTTGGTCCCATGTTTCATGAATTGAAATAAAATATTTTCCATACACACAAAATGCTTGTTTACATCCCTGTTAGTGTGCATTTCTCCTTTGCCAAGATAATCCATCCACCTGAAAGGTGTGGCATACCAAGAAGCTGATTAAACATCATGATCATTATACAGGTGCACCTCATGCTGGGGACAATAAAAAGCCACTAAAATGTGAAGTTTCATCACACAACACAATGCCAAAATGTCTCAAGTTTTGAGGGAGCGTGCAATTGGCATGTTGACTGCAGGAATGTCCTCCAGAGCTATTGCCAGAGAAGTGAATGTTAATTTCTCTACCATAAGATCCTCTCAAGCTCTGTCAGGTTGGATGAGGAGTGTCGCTGAACAGCTATTTTCAGGTCTCTCCCCAAAAAAACTTTCCACACAAGGACATTCAGAGAATTATCCCGAAAACACTACTGCGTTGTCTAGGCTGTGTGCTTAGGGTCGTTGTCCTGTTGGAAGGTGAACCGTCGCCCCAGTCTGAGGTCCTGAGCGCACTGAAGCAGGCTTTCATCAAGGATTTCGCTGTGCTTTTCTATGTTCATCTTTCCCTCTATCCTGACTAGTCTCCCAGTCCCTGCCGCTGAAAAACATCCCAACAGCATGATGTTGCCACCACCATGCTTCACCGTAGGGATGGTGCCAGGTTTCCTCCAGACGTGACGCTTGGCATTCAGGCCAAGAGTTAAATCTTGGTTTCATCAGATCAGAGAATATTATTTCTCAAAAGCGGGCTGTCATGTGCCTTTTACTGAGGAGTGGATTCCGTCTGGCCACTCTACCATAAAGGCCTGATTGGTAGAGTGCTGCAGAGATGGGAGAACCTTCCAGAAGAACAACTATCTCCATAGGGGAACTCTGGAGCTCTGTCAAGAGTGACCATCGTGTTCTTGGTCTCCTCCCCCGATTACTCAGTTTGGCCGGGCGGCCAGCTCTAGGAGGTTCTTGGTGGTTCCAAACTTCTTCCATTTAAGAATGATGGAGGCCACTGTTTTCTTGGGGACCTTCAATGCTGCAGAAATGGTTTGGAACGATTCCCCAGATCTGTGCCTTGACACAATCCTGTCTCTGAGCTCTACGGACAATTCCTTCGACCTCATGGCTTGGTTTTTGCTCTGACATGCACTGTCAACTGTGGGACCTTATATAGACAGTTGTGTGCCTTTCCAAATAATGTCCAATCAAATGAATTTACTACAGGTGGACTCCAATCAAGTTGTAGAAACATCTTAAGGATGATCAATGGAAACAGGATGCACCTTAGCTCAATTTCGAGTCTCATAGCAAAGAGCCTGAATACTTGTGTAAATAAGTCTGTTTCTGTTTCAATTTTTTTTACATTTTCAAACATTTCTAAAAACCTGTTTTCGCTTTGTTATTATGGTGTAGTGTGTAGATTGATGAGGAAAAACAATTATTTAATACATTTTTGAATTAGGCTGTAACGTAACAAAATTTGGAAAAAGGGAAGGGGTCTGAATACTTTCCGAATGCACTGTATGTCCAACTGGCCTCATAACTGCAGACCACATGTAACTACGGCAGCCCAGAACCTCCACATCTGGCTTCTTCACCTGCAGGATTGTCTGAGACCAGCCACCCAGACAACTGATGAAAGATTTGCCAATCTTGGTGTTCTCTGGCAAATGCCAAACGTCCTGCACGGTGTTGGGCTGTAAGCACAACCCCCACCTGTGGACGTCAGGCCCTCATACCACCCTCATGGAGTCTGTTTCTGACCGTTTGAGCAGACACATGCACATTTGTGGCCTGCTGGAGGTCATTTTGCAGGGCTCTGGCAGTGCTCCTCCTGCTCCTCCTTGCACAAAGGCGGAGGTAGGGGTCCTGCTGCTGGGTTGTTGCCCTCCTACCGCCTCCTCCACGTCTCCTGATGTACTGGCCTGTCACCTGGTAGCGCCTCCATGCTGACAGACACAGCAAACCTTCTTGCCACAGCTCGCATTGATGTGCCATCCTGGATGAGCTGCACTACCTGAGCCACTTGTGTGGGTTGTAGACTCCGTCTCATGCTACCACTAGAGTGAAAGCACCGACAGCATTCAAAAGTGACCAAAACATCAGCCAGGAAGCATAGGAACTGAGAAGTGGTCTGTGGTCACCACCTGCAGAACCACTCCTTTATTGGGGGTGTCTTGCTAATTGCCTATAATTTCCACCTGTTGTCTATTCCATTTGCACAACAGCATGTGAAATGTATTGTCAATCAGTGTTGCTTCCTAAGTGGACAGTTTGATTTCACAGAAGTGTGATTGACTTGGAGTTACATTGTGTTGTTTAAGTGTTCCCTTTATTTTTTTGAGTAGTGTATGAACTGTTACTCAGTAAAATCGTTGAAATTGTTTGCATGTTGCGTTAATATTTTTGTTCAGTGTATAAATTAGAATTTAGAAGCTTTAGTCATAAACGATGGATGAGTGTTTGACCTTCTCTTTTCCTTACCATCACAGGGTACTGGAGTAACCAAAGCTGAGGTCTCTGCAGGTGATAGACCCTCCTGTTCCTGTTGTTGTGATGTTGACCGTCCTCGATCCTCCAAACATCTATCAGTGGCATTATTCAGGATATCATTGTGGTCTTCATATTCCCAGACCTCTACCCCATTATCTATGCATTCATCCTCATCTGAGCATGGCCTCACATTGTCAGAGTTGTCTGGCTCGTTGTTAATAACAACTCTGACTATTGGAGGGAGGGACAGTGTGGACAGGATGGTTTCTGCTGTGTATTTACAGACATGACCTGGGTAGAAGAAAACATCAGTTAAACTCACCTACATTGCCAAGTTAAAATGACAAGGTAACCTATATGACTCTGTACTTCATATCCATCATCTGGATGAAGACATAGGGCTCGATTCAATCCGATCCGCATTAGCCAATATCCGCATTGTGCTTGCTTTGGCGGTGTCGAAGGTGGAACTGTGTTAGAGCTGTCAAATCCACAAGTGGCTCCCTGCATTACACCTAAAACAGACATTGCCAATGGCTTCACGGAGTTGCAATAACAAAAATGTTTATTTTTTGATTTACTTTATTTAACTAGGCAAGTCAGTTAAGAACAAATTCTTATTTACAATGACGGCCTACCCCCGAACAAACCCGGACGACGCTGGGCCAATTGTGCGTTGCCCTATGGAACTCCCAATCACGGCCGGATTGTGATACAGCCTGGAATCGAACCAGGGTCTGTAGTGACGCCTCTAGCACTGAGATGCAGTGCCTTAGACCGCTGCGCCACTCCGGTGCCCAATATGAGAGTACAATCTGTAAATCGATTAGGATGATAGAAATCCTCATTATTTATTTGAATGATTTTTCAATTTGAGCATAATTATTTCTATATAAATTACACTTTCTCGCTCAGAACTTCTAACGCGAGGCAGATGTGGCTTCATGACAATGATCGCGAGAGCAGCTTCTCACCGAATTGACAGCTCCAACACAGTTCAACCTCCGACACCACGAAAACATCCGCTATACGGGTGTCTGCCATCGCCGGTTAACGGTTGACCTGGTTGAATCTAGGCCTTACTTTTGTTCAGGTTTCCATGACGCTGATAGTGCTGCAGCACTGTCTTCAGTTGATCAGGATCAAAGACAGTCTGTCCACATTCCTCCAGGACAGAGGGGGCAGCACCGAGCCATGCTGTTGTCTAAGAGGAGCAGGGCAGGGGGAATTCATGACAATAAAAGAGTTTAAACGCGTTGTACCAGCCACTTGAGGTTTTAGACACACGTTTTGAAATGACCAAAAACACCATTCAATTAATCTGTAGAGCCACATGACACCATGTTCTGTTTCCTCAGTACCTGTGTGAGGTCTGGTACAGGCAGCAGCTCCTCCAGTCTGGAGAGGAAGTCCAACACCAGTGTCTGCAGCGCTGTGTCATACCGAGGGCCATAGTGGACTGGGAACATCTCCTGTGAAGTAGACAATTTAGAATGGGTCTAGTGCCAAATGTCTCCTTTAAAGATGCACTCCAGCTATTTTGGAGTAGGCCAATCAAGGAGTTGAGTTGGTCTGATGTGATGTCATCAGCCTCCTCCCTTGCTTGTGGGAACAACTTGTACTATGTCAAGTCATACCTGGACCACCTTTTGAGAGATGTGCCTTTTGTTAAGTAAATTAGGAGATAAATTATGTGAAAAGAAGACTGGTCTCCCACTTTAACAAGATCTTTAGGGTATTCTGAATGCAGACGAAGGGCACTTATAATGTTTAATCTAAGTAGATGATGTTCAACTGGTAGCCTATTTCAGAAATATACTCAAGAAAAAGGATCATAAAGAAGTCTATGGAGAAAATTCCTCACCCTGAAGAAATGCTCCCTCTCAGAAGGGTCTTCCAGCAGGTTTTGAACCAGCTCCACAAAGTTTGAATCTGAAGCCTCCAATTCATCACCATGACTCTGTCATTTGGCACAAGAAAACAAAACATCTGACAAAGGTGCAGGAGTACATCCCTCAGAAATAAAGTTCTTCCAGTGTCTCATTCATAAAGTGTTGCCAATTTAACCTACCTCTTTGTGTAAGGATTTTTCTGTCAAAGTGTGGATTTTGTCCAGGTAGGCCTGGATGGTCAGGAGGTCAACTGTGCCCTCACTGCGACACAACTCCAAAACCAGCTGGAAAATAGGTGGATATGTGAAAAGCAGGACTAGGGACAGACGTACAGTAATTGCAGCTAGTAGCTGCCCATCGTTCGTTCCATCATAAGACTCTTCCCATCCCAACCCAACAGTTCCACCTCTCTCACCCTTGCTCTCAGTCCCAGGATGAGTTGGGTCCTCTGCCTGGAGCTCAGCAGCTCCGGAACCATCTCTGTCACCAAAGATACAAACTCCTCCAGCTTCCCATACTGCATCACATTACGCTGTTGAGTCACTTGCCACATGAAAGCTGACATCAGGCGTAGAGGTGGAACCAGGAGACGCAAGGAGAACAGAGGGAGACCTGTCACCGAAGTGAAGAGAGCAATTAACAGATAAACAAATAATGAATGCAAAATCGACTGATTCCATAACTCAGCGAGTTAGTAATATTACAAGCTATGTGTAGGTAGACAATAGGACATATTTGAATGATCCATGTAAAAACAAAAATGTATCAGTCATGACATATCACTTTTCTACCTTTAGATACTGATATGTGATAAGCAATGCATGACAAAGCACAAACTAACCTTGTTCTGACGCTTGATCAATAATATTTTCCATAACTAGCTAACGTTATCTACTTTGCAAAGCAAACAAGCTAGATTGATGAGTTTGGTGTTAACGTTAGATAGTGCGACGAAGCCTAGAATAAACGTTATAATAAAGCGCTTGCCAGGTAAATAAAAAAAAGTTGACATATGTGTTTAAGCTAACGACAGCCTAGTTAGCTAAATAAAACCGTTTTATACAGCGGTTGCTAGAACCAGCGTCTCGTCAACAACACTAACAAAGTACTTCCGGGTCACGGATTCTTCTTTTTCTTCTTCTTTGGATTAATGTCGGATCGCAACCAACTGAAAGGTGCATACACCGCCACCTACTGTATCGGATTGTGACGGTCACGGCCTCCCACCCCTAAATTCTCGCCCCCACACCCGTATCCTTGATAAATGTCAACATCTCCCTCTACACTATCCCGTCACCACTTCCTCCTCCCAGCACCCCACCCATTCCCCAACTCCTCCCTTCCCTCCTGACCCGGTCATACAACCTTTCCCTTTCCTCATCATACCGCAATAAATCATGCAGCAATACATGTTCCACTGTTTCCTCCACCATACACCCCTCGCACAATCCGGTCTCAGGTCTCCCTATCATCTTCAGCGTCGCATTCAGACCTGTATGACCAAACCTCAGCCTACTCCGGATTACTTCATCCCTCCTACAGACCCTATTCCCAACTTCCACCCTTACCGTTTTATGTACATCATAATATCCCCTCCCTGTCCTGCACTCATCCCACTGTTTCTGCCAGATTTCCAACCCCAGCCTCTTTATCATCGCTTTCACCTCCCCCCGTCCATACGGTATCCTCACATCCACGCCCTCCTTCCGTGACGCACCCTTCCCCACCCTATCCACCTCTTCATTACCATCAACCCCTACATGCGCTGGAACCCAACAGAACCAGACCACCACCCCCATCCTTTCCAACCCCTGGGTCACGGATTTAGAAAAATGTCTAAATAAAAGTCCCCCACGTTACGTAATAGTAGAAACGTGTCAATAACCTGTATGTAATCATTGTCTAAACATTAACAATGATTCATTTTTTTTCTTCTTAATTAAGGGACATTTGCATTAAATTATGATTTTAAAAACATGTTCCAAGGTCAAATAAATGCGAATCACTGCATATGGAATACATATTGGCTTATAGACCAAAAACTATTCTTTGTGCCACAGTAAATGTATTGTAGGGAATACTCCGTAGGGTCTGTAGAATGTATTTAATGAGACTGAATAATACGGAGTGTTGCTGACCTTTTACTGTGGTCAAACAGCTTAAAGTGGGTTGCCTGGACACTATACAGTATGGTAGAAATATAGCACTGTACGATTGATTGTGTTTCTATACAACCAGGGTCCAATCTACTCACTAGAGTCCCTAGAATACAAAACAGAGTTTGAACAAAAAGCTAGGTCATAGGAAGCTTTATGTTGACATATGAACAGTGATACACATATCAGCACCATGGACAGCTACCCTTTTAGAACGTTATGTTGTCACTGTCAGCCTATCGCCAAATACATGGGCCAAAAACATATTACTATAATTTTATATTTTAGTCAGTGCAAGACCACACACTGGTAAAGAGAACAAGTTACTACTGGTCTCAAATAAACTACGTTGGAAAATACTCAGTTGGGTTTCTACTAACCAAATATTTATGTTCAGTTTTTCAGGGGGGGCTGTGTCGAACAGCCTGCTGGTTATTTATAGGTATTTCTTGTAATGCCTACATTTAATCCTGCATGTTATATCAATTCCAAAGCAATACATGAATTGAATGTTATTGTGTTAAATATCAGTTGGATTAACAAAACAACTTAACAATTTGTTTTTGCTTACCCTGGTGTGAAATAAAACGCCATTCCATACACGACTTTCATACACTCTTGCTTTGCGCTAATGGATGTGCCAAATACCTACGATTAGCAGGTGATTAGTTAAGAAGCCAACTGCTTCAAAGACTGCAACAACGATGGAATGTCATACCTGTATGACTGTGACACATTTATACATTATATTGCTAATGACAACAAAGAAAGTAAATGGTACCAACAGATAATGTAAATGAGGGTCGGGTTCAAAACCTATTGCCTCTGGAGAGTTTAAATAAGGGAATGTCAACTGCTCAGCGAAGACCCTCAGACATACTTTTGAGGTTAAAGAAGATGCTTCTAATTTTCATCCAGATGTAGCCAAGAGTTCATATGAGGAAGTGTCAGCGGTGCAGCTCAATCAAGATATTGGGAATGAACACTACCACTTAGAGACAGAAAGTTATGGTAGAGGTTTATCAGATGAGGAAATCGTGAGCTCTATGACAACTGAATCAGATAAGCAGCAATGTAACTGGAGAGGTTGACTACACTGAAATGTGTTTTGTCAGACGCTTTTATAGCATACCACAACTCATGTTGTATTATTGCCACCAATTGGACGGGGGTGAAATAAATATATAAAAAATGCCAATTCCATTACGGATAAGGGGAAAAGTAATTTGTTCACAATAAAGAGAAAGATGCAAACATCAAATATGAATATCTTTGTATCTAATCGTTATAATATATAATGTAGTTTAATTAAGGGTTTATAATATTACCCATTAAATTTACAACAAAAATGCCACATTACATAAGGAATGTAAGAGGCAAGCAATGGCTTCCTAACTGTGGGACAGCTCCACTTCAGTAATTAAAAATGAATTATAAGAATTAAACATTATTAATGTTTATTTTTCAAATGTCAACAAAAGTACCATTACTGTCATCCTGCCATCTTACCAAGAAAGTTAGACCGCTCATCATTGCGCAAAAGGCTTGTCCAGCCTGCTTGCCTTGTCAGACGGAGGTCAAAGTCATCGGCAGTTTTCTGGGGACACAATAGGGGAGCTGTCTCTCAAGCATCAACATTAATGAATAGGGATGATAATGTCTGACCTGCGGCGACATCTGCCTATTATCCCCTCAAGCCGAGAGAAAACAGGGTCCCTCATATTTCAGTAGCTGATTAATGTTCTCAATGACATTTAGATATGCTGTCTCTTGGCAAATGGAGAATGATCATACAGCAGTCTGTTACGCAAATTAATAATTAACTGTGAACACACACGTGAGTGGCTTTCTAACTTTCCAGCGAGATCTTTTAATAGTATGTGGTAACTTGCCACAATGGAAATATTCAATAACCTAGCAAGGCATATTATTATCTAAATGAATGATACGGGCTAATGGTTCTATCGAGGCAACAAGCCACCATAGATGTGCTCTTTACTGCACACCCAAGCACAGCTATCTGCTGTAATCAACACTGATAAATAGCACATCATGTCCCAGCCAATGTCTGCTAGTTGGGAGCATCCCTGTAGTGGATAGGAAAATCATTGAATGGAACAGGGACTTTAGTTTTGGTAGGCCTACAGTATACTGTAGAGTGAACATTTTCTCGAAGCACATCGGAGCTGGCCCAGCGACAATGAGACCGATGCTGTTTTGTTTGTTGATTGGTTTTTGCCGTGGCCCTCCAGCTGCTGGGACACAGTTTGGCAGGAGTTGTGTGGTGTCACACTCTGCCAAGTGAGCTGGCCAGATGGAGACAGCTGGACTGGCAGCCCACCATCCCTATAGCCTCTTCTGTTGGAGTGGGGAGGGACCCTGGGAGTCTCAGAGTGGAGGGGGTGATGGGTGTGTGTATGTGTTTGCTCGCATGCGTGTGTGTGTGTGTGTGTTTGTGAAAGAGAGAGCGAGAGAGAGAGAGAGGGAGAGACAGAGAGAGAGAGGGAGAGACAGAGAGAGAGAGGGAGAGACAGAGACAGAGAGAGAGAGAGAGAGAGAGAGAGAGAGGGAGAGACAGAGAGAGAGAGAGAGAGAGAGAGAGAGAGAGAGAGAGAGAGAGAGAGAGAGAGAGAGAGAGAGAGAGAGAGAGAGAGGGAGAGACAGAGACAGAGACAGAGACAGAGACAGAGAGAGAGAGAGAGAGAGAGGGAGAGACAGAGAGAGAGAGAGAGAGCAGAGGGTCTACCAAACAAAAGCATGTTCATAGCCCAAATCTAAATCCATACTCAAGCCTGTGTAAGTCAGACAGATCTTTCCTCTCTGCCTGCAACTTGAGGTTTTCCTTCTGCTTTTCCTTTAACCCACTAAACCTGCCTAATACAGTTTTCAACTGAGAGCTATGACAGACCTATGGAACCATGTCCAGGTGGTCATTGGGTTTAGCAGATTGCTGCTGGCCTGGTCTCTGATTGGCAGTTTAGACCCAGTGCAGCTGCTACTAGCACCATCTGCTATCAGGATATATTGATCATGTAATGAAAAAATGGTGTTTAGAATGAATCTCGGTGAAATCAACCCCTTTCCTTTCAAAGGGCAGTGACTTTAATCAAGTCCCTACAGGGAAGCCGAAACTCATCAACTAAGCCCCCCCCCCCTTAACTTAATGGGAAACTAAGGCTGTTATTCAATCAAACCTGCACTATGAGACAGAACAGAGGTTAAAAAGCTGCCAGTGTTTTAAATGTTTACACAGATAGACATGAGTACGGTTGGTATTTCCTCTTCTGACCACTGCAGTTTATATATTTTAAGTTATTTTCTTCTGTGTTTATAGTTTTGGGCTTTATTCAAAACATGCCTCAGAACTCACTACAGTGAATTACATTTCAGACTCTATGAAAAGGGTGTGTGAACTGTCAACACAGATATCTACTGCAGCCCTCATCCTCCACATACAACATCCATTCTGCCAGTCACATTCTGTTAAAGGTCCCCAAAGCACACACATCCCTGGGTCGCACGTCTTTTCAGTTCGCTGCAGCTGGCGACTGGAACGAGCTGCAACAAACACTCAAACTGGACCGTTTTATCTCAATCTCTTAATTCAAATACTTAGTCATGGACACTCTTACTGACAGTTGTGGCTCCTTTGCGTGATGTATTGTCATCTCTACCTTCTTGCCCTTTGTGCTGTTGTCTGTGCCCAATAATGTTTGTACCATGTTTTGTGCTGCTACCATGTTGTGTTGCTACCATGTTGTTGTCATGTTACGTTGCTACCATGCTGTGTTGTCATGTGTTGCTATGTTGTTGTGTTAGGTATCTCTTTAGGTAGTGTTGTTTTGTCTCTCTTGTCGTGATGCGCGTTTGGTCCTGTATTTATATTTGATTTATTTTGATTTATTTTGATTTTTAATCCCAGCCCCCCGTCCCCGCAGGAGGTCTTTTGCCTTTTGGTAGGCCGTGATTGTAAATAAGAATTTGTTCTTAACTAACTTGCCTCGTTAAATAAAGGTTAAATACAATAAAATAAAATAAAAAAAAGGACAGACATCTGGACATTTGAATATCAAAGTATTCCTCTGCTCATTGAAGTGCCCATAACCCATACAGTATCTCTGCATATTCTAATCAACGATTAGAAAGTTTGGTGTGACAACAACATCAAGGCCTTGGTCAATAAAAACTGGTATCCAGCAACTGGTTAAATCTGGTTACTAAAGCAATTTCATTTTTATCCTCCACAGACATGTTTGAATCAGGAGGCCGATGCTTTTCTCACAATAAAACATTTTGGTCTCAATTAATTCAAACTATTATTGACTTAGTATTTTCTTGGAAACCTCATAAACAAAGCTTGCAGTTAAAAAATACATCTTGGTCCATCAATTAATAATCTGCCTGCCATGTGTTGACCCCCAACCACTTCCTCCATACCATAGGTCACCTGTATGGATTCAACTGTGGAGTACACTGTAGCTTTGGTCAACTATGCCATTATAAAAGGTTTCTATATTTGTTCTGAGAGTGAACACTGCTTGCTGATGAATGACCAGGGAGACAGATAGAAAGGGGAAGAGAGACAGATAGAAAGACAGAAAGACAGAAAGAGGGAGAGAGATTGAGATGTTAGAGAGGTCCTAATTGACAGCTTGCCACTGCATCTCTTTTTATCTCAGCGGTTTGCCATTCGCAAAGTTAAATCATGTTTCCCAGATTGCAATTTGCAGAAGACAGGAGGCAGGTTGGATAATAGTGTCTGGTTCCCTGGAGTCAAGGGACCTCTTAAATAACAATTTATCGATCCTGCCCAGTTCTTTTGAACGGGACACACCGGTAACCTTGGTTACGGGGCTACCCTCTCGCCAAAGAAATTGTTTCCTCAGGAGGGTAGACAACGAGAGCCGAATGGCCGTCGGCGTGACAATTGGATGTGAAACGACTTTCTAATAGAAAACGCGGTCCAAGGTGTCCATCTCACTGGACTACAGATAAGACGGCCCAGTCCACTTCCTCAAGCCTGCTGAGTAGATCTCCTCAAGTGAACTCCTCAGTTTGCTCAGGGACTGTCTGTGGCCTTGGCAACTCCCAAAGCCATTGTAAATCTGGATGGATAGGCTAAACTATCAGAGTTGGAAAAAGTTAAAAACAATGAGAATAAGACAAGAAAATATATAAACTATTCTTGTAGCACACTGTCCACACTGGAGGAAGTTTTCCTTCTAAGTGTTGGAAGTTTTACAATTATGTCCACAGTTGGGGGAGGAGCTGCAGGTTATCTGTTTTTAAAGTGTTTTAATAAAGGATCTTTAATAATGGGGATGGAGAATTAATTAACTGGACGTCAAGCCAATCCCCTGTCAAGTTATAATGAGCTTTCTGTGAGTGGGTGTGTGTGTGTATGAGGGAGAGAGAGCTTGTGAGAAAGTGTGTGTGTGTGTATCAGATAAATATATATTTTTACATGGACAGAGAACTGTGCCTGTGAATACATTACAGTAGAATGTGATTATATGTGTGTCTAGGTGGGAGCGTGCTTTTTGTCTGAAGGAGAAACTGAGTTTTCAAGTGTGTGTACGTACGCGCGGGCATGTATATGTGTGTGAGCTGCATGTGTAATTGCTTGTGAAAGAGATAGTGAATTTATATATGATAGCAGTCTTCATTTCCATCTAATGAGAATGCTGCTTCTCTAATAGAGATGTAAATCTAATGAACCCACACACCTTAGGGGAACAGAGTGGAACAACAGCCTGGCTGTTGTCTTCATCTCATTACTTGATTGGCGGGAAGATATGCCATGCATTCAGTAGTACCATGAAATAACATTCTGCACTATAGGCTGTGCGTCACAAAAGTAGTTTCAGCTTTTGGTAAGAATCCTGTGACAGTGAAGAATTGAGTACATTTCTTAACACAAAAAAAGAGCTTAAGTGGAAATATACCAATAGAAAATATATCCTATGTTTGTTTTTTTTGCAATACAGGATTGGTATTTGGACATTAGATAGATAGATAGATAGATAGATAGATAGATAGATAGATAGATAGATAGATAGATAGATAGATAGATAGATAGATAGATAGATAGATAGATAGATAGATAGATAGATAGATAGATAGATAGATAGATAGATAGATAGATAGATAGATAGATAGATAGATAGATAGATAGATAGATAGATAGATAGATAGATAGATAGATAGATAGATAGATAGATAGATAGATAGATAGATAGATAGATAGATAGATAGATAGATAGATAGATAGATAGATACTTTATTGATCCCCAAGGGGAAATTTATTTGTCAAGCAGCTACGAAACAAACACAGGGCAGGTGCAAAATGCCAGAATGAAAATACACAAAAGACAGATACACGATACATGATACATAGAGCGGCAGTATGAAAAAGTATCAAAATACAAGAAGTCTGGAGTGCAAAAAAGCTATAAAAAGACATTGCATAGTATGGGTGGATGGCTGAATATGTACACTATACATTGGTGGATGGTTCATGGTTAACTATACTATACAGGTCGATGGCAGAGAAATACTTAAATAGCTAAAAGTGTGTATGATATAAGTGAGGGTAATAATAGTTTTCTTAATATACAGACTGGTTAAATGAACAGGTAAGTGAATATTTTGCATGGTTAAAGTAAATATGACAGGAAGAGATACTTAAATAGTTAAATGTGTGTATTATATAATTTGGGGTAATAATAGTAATTCCCTTAGAATACAGTCCTTAGTGCGCAGGGTTATATACAAGTAAATATACAGTTAAATTTACAGGTAAGGGAATATCTGCATGGTTACATTAACTGTACAGGTAAATGACAGGAAGAGATACTTAAATAGCTAAATGTGTGTATGATATAATTTGGGGTAATAATAGTAATTCCCTTAGAATACAGTCCTTAGTGCGCAGGGTTTAATTACAGATAACTCCACGTATTGCACATTCGATATACTAAAAGCAATGAAAAAACTGACAGGATACTAATATGCATTCCTGAGTGAATGACCAGGTAAGTTAAGTCCAAGAATGACTTACAATATTGCACGTGATATGATAAAGCAACTGTACATGAATATGTATATACAGACCTAACTGAATAAATAAGTCCTGAGTGAATGAGTGATTACAGACCAGAGTTACTCACGGATGGATGCATATTTGTTAAACTAGGTCCTAACACCCCAACACTTCCAGGTCTATGTTGACGATGGCACGGCACCCCGGTGAGGCATTAAATAGTCTAATAGCCGCCGGCAGGAAGGACCTCCTGTAGCGCTCTCTGGCTCATCGTGGTGGGATCAGTCTGTGACTGAAGGTGCTCCTCTGCGTCATAACCATGGCATGCAGAGGGTGGGTGACGTTGTCCATGATGGCCAGCAGTTTGGCCAGGATCCGTCTCTCCGCCACCTCCTCTAGAGTGTCAAGGCTAATCCCCAGAACAGAGCTAGCCTTTCTGATCAGCTTATTAACCAGAGAAGCATCACCGGATTTTATGTTGGCGCTCCAGCACACCACTGCAAAAAAGATGGCACTGGCCACGTATGCAGTAGTTTACTGCACATGTTGAAGGACCTGAGCCTCCTCAGAAAGTAGAGGAGGCTCTGGCCCTTTGTGTACAGAGCCCCGGTGTTACCAGCCCATTCCAGCCTGTTGTCCCAACCATTTCCACATCCATCCCCTGTATAGGGACTGCAGTCAGTTGGGCCTTGGTTCTTCTGAAGTCCACCACCATCTCCTTTGTTTTGCTGATGTTGAGCTGAAGGTGGTTCTGCTCACACCACAACACAAAGTCATTGATTGCGCTCATGCACCCTACAATTGCGGAGTCACCTGAGAACTTCTGTAGGTGGCATGTTTCAGAATGATGTCTAAAGTTCGAGGTGTAGAGGGTGAACAGGAAGGGGGACAGGACCGTTCCCTGGGGGGCCCCTGTGTTGCTCACAGCCCGTTCTGACACACAGCTCTGTAGTAGCACAAATTGTGGCCTACCGGTCAGGTAGTCCGTGACCCAGGAGACTAAGGGTGCTTCCACTTTCATCCTCTTTATCTTCTCACCCAGTAGCAGGGGCTGAATGGTGTTGAAGGCACTGGAGAAGTTAAAAAACATAACCCTCACAGTGCAACCTGCATTGTCCAGGTGAGAGTAGGCCATCTGCAGAAGGTAGATGATTGCATCATCCACCCCGATGTTGCGCTGATATGTGAACTGCAGGGGGACCAGTGATGTACACACCAGGGGTCTGAGGTGAGCGAGGACTAACCTTTCCAGGGTCTTCATGATGTGGGATGTTAGCGCTACAGGTCTGAAGTCATTCAGGACAGTGGGGTGTGCCTTCTTGGGCACAGGATGTTTTCCACAGCACAGGGACCCTTTCTAGGCTCAGGCTAAGGTTGAAGTATTCTAGGAAGGGAAGTTAGCACTTTCATACTGTGACAAAGTTAGCATTTTTAGAGTCAATAGACATGGTTTAAGTGATTACATGAATACAAACATGCACTCTTGCAGTACAACATAAATGCAATCATACCTCACAAACCCAGTCAAGGGAAATGAAAGGTATCCAGATTGCTGGTCCTACCTAGTTTATCCTCTAGGGGGCAGGGTAGCCCAGCATAGGCACACACAACACACAGTGTAAATACTGAACCCCTGTTTTTACTTCAAGGTGGACTTTCTCTACCTGAAGTTAATAGTCCCCAAACAGGGACACAATGTCACATCTTTAAACTCTGGTTTTGGGATAGTCTCTAATCCCTGGTGTTGGGATAGTCTCTAATCCCTAGTGTTGGGATAGTCTCTAATCCCTGGTGTTGGGATAGTCTCTAATCCCTGGTGTTGGAATGGTCTCTAATCCCTGGTGTTGGGATAGTCTCTAATCCCTGGTGTTGGGATAGTCTCTAATCCCTGGTGTTGGGATAGTCTCTAATCCCTGGTGTTGGGATAGTCTCTAATCCCTAATGTTGGGATAGTCTCTAATCCCTGGTGTTGGGATAGTCTCTAATCCCTGGTGTTGGGATAGTCTCTAATCGCTGGTGTTGGGATAGTCTCTAATCCCTAATGTTGGGATAGTCTCTAATCCCTGGTGTTGGGATAGTCTCTAATCCCTGGTGTTGGGATAGCTAAATGAAAACAGGTAAGGGTTGACTAGGGTCCCCTGAAACATAATAGCCTTCAAACACTGGTCTGTTGCAGACAAAATGAATGAGACAATATGCCTACAGTCAGGGGACGTGGGTCTATTGATTGGTCTGTGCAGTCTAATGAGAACAGGGAAGTAATGGGGTGGAGAGTTTAATGAAGGGTCTGTGGTCAGCCAGACCATTCCCATAGAGTTTAGACACAGTTCCAAAGCGTCTACCAGGTTTATCGGGGCGATGTGACAAAAGTTGTCGCACAATGTCATACAATGTAAACTGTCATCAAAGTTCAACTGTTGTTAAGAACAACCTTGTGTATAGACATGAGGACAAGTTGAACATTCAAATAATACTGTGCCAAAGACACAGCTGTACTCTAGAGTTTGGGCTCACCAGGAATAAACATAGCTACTGTATATCTGTGTTGCTGCATGAGGATTTAACTTGGTAGACACCCCACACACAAATCGGACCATAGCAGTAGGTCTCCCAAAGGCGATGGCTCAGCAAGACTCATTAAAGCATACCCATTTCCCTTCAGGCTCATTTGGAATAGCTATAGCATGGCTGTTTCCTCAGGGCTTTTATCTTAGCAAAGAGCTGTTGTATGGTTTTTTTTCTCAGAGGGCTAAATTGAAGCAGCCAAAGCATTTCTCTTTCCATCAACATGAAAACCTCTCCAGAATGTAATTGAATTGATATACCCTAGCGCTCTCTCACTCTCTCGCTCGCTGTCTCCGGTTCTTGGCCACCGCCATTGTTTGCGCGAGGAGCAGGAAGCAGAGAGAACAGAGGTTAGCGTGAAGCACCTCATTTATATGGTAATGGCGGAAGAGTCCAGGTGGCTCGCTCAGCGTTCTGAGTATTCTGACAGAGAGAGAGAGAGAGCGAAAGAAAGAGAATACGAGTGTGTATGTGTGTGTGTGTGAGAGAGAGAGACAGAGACAGAGAGACAGAAAGAGACAGAGAATGAGAGAGAGAGATAGTGACACAGACAGACAGACACAGACAGACAGACAGAGAGAGAGAGAGAGAGAGAGAGAGAGAGAGGATGCTGAGTGCTCTCCCTCTGATATGGTGAGAATGTGGTCAGGTCCTCTTGAATCACTCCAAAGGCTGATGTGGGATCAGAGCGCTCCAGTGTCCAAAGCCCTCACAGCTCATTATCGCCTGTTGAAAGTGTAATGAAAAACACACCAACTGAACTGACCCCAGACGACTGATTCATTAGTGCCCAGGGAGAAACTTCAAAAGCAACCCCTGAACTGTCTGTCTCATTATCTGTCTGTATAATGCTCATACTGTTCGTCTGTCTCATCTATCTGTCTGTATAATGCTCATACTGTTTGTCTGTCTCATCTATATGTCTGTTTAATGCTCATACTGTGCGTCTGTCTCATTATCTGTGTATCTGTGTATCTGTGTATCTGTGCAGCAAACAGAGACTTTATGGTAACATTTCAGTCGGTGGGTTCTCTATGGACTTTACAGTTTAAGCATTTATTTTTTCATTCCTCCAGTTGTTGACTAACAAGCCCTTATGAATTGTTGTGTTTTATTAATGGCATGTACTGCTTACTAAATGTGTTAGTTCTAATGTAGGAGCTCCTGCAGTGAAGCATAATGCATTCATTGGGTTACGTGAGTGTGGGGTGTGTGTGTGTGTTATTCCATTCCTTGGTTATTAAGTATTTTTCATGCTCATCACAGCAACTTCGCTGAGAGAAGCTTTCTGCCCTAGGGTAAAGGTTCCTATTGCATTTCTACCTCGTTCAATTTCTCTATGCTTGTGCTGCAATATGTCTGCAATGGAGTAAGGTTTTTCCCCAGGAAGTCTTATTGGAAAGGCTATGGACAATGATGTAGCATGTGCCACATGATATGCCATAAAAACTACATACAACTCCCTCTGACCTCTCCCTGAGGGTTTAGCTTCTTTAATGTTTTGTAAAGACTTGAGTGCAACTCCACACTTGGTCAAACCAAGGTCTCACAAAAGCAGGTTCTAACACTTGTGGATACTGTCACAGACAAAACTGATGATATTCAAACTTTAGATATACGCTGTGTGTACTGTTAGTGTTTTGGAGCACAGTGTGTTCTGTTTCTTCACTGTTCCATCCTTTTAGTTGGGCACAGAGAGTACACACTTCCATAGCTGCAGTCGCTCCTCTCTTCTCCTCCCCTCTCAGCCCTGTGCCTCATTTGCTTTGTGTTTCATCACAGAGTGAGATCTAAAGGGGACATATCTTTGATGTGTGATCACAAACCTCCACCAACCCTCTGTCATCCCTTCCACAACCCTCTCGCAGAGAAAAAAGCCTAAAAACATACCCTGTTTTCCCAAAGTGCTGCCATGGTTTCTAAAAAATACTTTGAGGAGTGATTCCTCACTCACTGAAAAGCCTCACAGGCAAATCCTAGCTTGACAGGGAAAGTAGATTGATGTTCTTCAGATGGAAGGAGTCCTAGCTTTTCAGACTGTAGTCTGACCGAAGACAAACAATCTTTCCTCATTCTTGGGTGCTTTTCCATTATGTGAGTATCCTACTGCAGAATGAGGTTGAACTGTGCCATAAAAAGAAAACAACTTCCTGATGTACTAAAAAATATAGTAATGCTGACTGTCTTGACATTGGCCAGTCTTTCTGGTCCAATAACCACATACTAGCCGGTCGCTCTGGAGGGTTCGGGGGGCTCAGTCACCATTACCAGCATGGTACAACCACATACTAGCCGGTCGCAACTTTAGCAGTATACATTAGAAGGGTCAGATTCTCAATAGTAGATGAAGAGGAGCCTCATATTTGATTCAACTGTGGATGACAGCTTACTAGTCAGGCACAGCAGGAAAGCAGGGTTGTGTAACGTATGATTTTTACGTACTGCACTAATGAAAACGGATTCAGACAGGACACCTAAGGGAAGGCTGTATTTACGCAATTTTAATACACTGACTAACATAAGGGCCAATTACAAAAATACCTCTCATCAATGATACTATGTAGCCAAGTCAAGTCTCAGTTTCTTTCAACACACTTCACAAAGTAATAAAGACTTCACAGATGTACCACCTGAAATGATCGACCAGTCGTCTAGGCTTGTGGAAATATACTTTGCTAATGTCTTAGTACTAAGCCTATATGCTGTGGTCATACTCATACACAGCTCTCTCTCTCTCCCCGATCCCGAACAAATGATCCTTGACTTCCTCTATGTACGTTCTCATTATCTCACCCTTCTCATTATATTTCTACTGTATTGACATTTTGTCAGGCGATAGTGAAGCCACCACACTGCATGCATGTTAATTTGAGGAAATACCAAAGATCACTGAAATGAGTCGTGCCTCTGTGGCCGATGCTGACAGTGATAATTGGGTTGTTGTCTGAACATGGTGCAGGGAAATGAATTGGCTGTTAATGAGGGAGTTTTTGTCCTGCATCCCCACCCCTACCCCTCTTGCTCTTAGAAGGGGAGAATGGCAATCAGGGAATGCAAGGAATAGGAGCACACATCTCTGTACTGGGCAGTAAGATCCTTTTTATAATTATGTATCATGTCCCGAGATAGTGTAATGGTTAATGGGTATATTTTTGCTGTTTTCATCTCTTAACGTTGTTGTCTCAAGTGAATGTGGTGGGAACTATTACAGGGTTAGCACTGGGACATTACAAAACTGTAATTGTTCTGTGAGTTTAGGAGGCAAGGGATTTCTACCTCTTTTCAGAAGGCCTATAAGGCTCAAGGGGAAATAGCTCAGCCAAGCTATTTTATACAAAACCCATGTGTGTTTAGATCAGGGAAATTCAATTCTGCTCCCTGAGGCCTGAATTATATTTTGATTGAATGTTATTGAATGACCAGAGAGTCATTCACCTGGCGTTCCATGCAGGTCTGAATCAGTCCCTGAAAGAGAAAGAACAGTCACACTTTATTTGGATAGTCCAGATAGTCGAGATAGTCCAGATAGTCCAGATAGTCCAGATAGTCCAGCTATAGATGCTCTACAGATGGTCATACTATCAACAAACTATCTGTTGATAAGCAACTGCTTGCTAAGCTTAGGGTTAGGTTTAGAATAAGAGTTAGGGTAAGGGTTAATTTTGGGTAAGGATTAGGGTTAAGGGTTAGCGCTAGGGTTAGGGTTAATAGATAGTTAGTTGAAATGTTACTGATACTCTGTAGAGCAGGGACTTTCTAAAGTGTTACTGAAAGAACGTGGGTCAACAGTGCCGTGTCCATGAATAGACTATGTTCTTCACAGCTCAGACCAACCTGCCTTATTCCACCTCATTATATCACTTTCACTACTTCAAAAAGAGGAAGGTAGATCCTGCCTCACCACCATCAGCGAATCTAAGTCTATGTCAAGGCCCCAGCTAATATAGTGAAGAAGCTCCATAGAAATGGTCATACTGCAAGCTCAGTGACCAGAAACACCTGCAAGCATTTTACTGGGCTGGTTGTTCTTGAACGGGGTCAAAACTAATAACCAGATAGGAGAACATGCTGTATGTGGGAGAGGTGTTAACATACAGTATGATAAGATGCGAAAACATATGCTTTGAAATCTCCGATGTTACCTACTGTATATTGCATATTAAAGCCTCTAAAATCTTTGCCTGCCTCCTGTTCTCTCTCTCATTACAAGACGACACACCTCCTTCTTGCTCCCTCTCACACCCTCCCTCTCTTCCCCTCCACCAACTCTTTCCGTCTCGTTCCCGTATCCGCCAGCTGTCTTTATCTACGGGGAAAGCTGAGAGACAGGTGTGAGATCTCTGAAAAGACTACTTCATCTCCTTCACCCACACAATTAAAAAACTGTTCCCTCCATTAAACCATGGCCTTCTCCAGGCCAGATGGGAGGGAGACCCCTAAACCCTGTGCCAATTATCTATAGGTGGTCCAATGTCCCAGTAACAAGCTTGGGGATTGTAGTGGTCTGTGTTGCAGGCCATTTCCTTTGAGCTGCAAGTCTGACCTAAGCTCACCTTAAGTCCCAGGGATCCACCTGCCCTCTAAAAATAACATCTGCTACTATTTTGTTCAGGACACCATAAGAAACACTGTGTGCATCTCTATGTGTAGGCTACAGTATCGTGGCCATGTCTGCAGGTGTCAGTGTATTTTCCTGTATGTTACGGCCCTGCTACGCCACTTTGCAGGCAATACGTTTCTTCTATGTGGCTTAACCAGCTGCAATGTATGCTGACCATTAGTGTGGAAGCTAAATGGAATTCTCACAGCCCTGCAGTATAAAACAAAAGAAAAAAGAAAACATTTCTACACTACCATATGTTTTGGTGAATCATTTAAACCGTATACGTTTGCTGTTGCTGTGATACAGAAGCATAAAAAAAAAAAACGTTTGCTGATTTGTTCAGGATTGTGTGTTGTCAGTCTTGTCCATGTGTGGGTGAGTTGGATATTATCTTTGTGTGTACAGTATGGGAGACATATGGAGATCTAAATATATCATTGCGGCAGAACGGTCGGTATTCACACTGATACGTCTGAGAGTGACAGGAGGAATAGCTGAGGCTTTATTAGCTCATCCATCACTATCTCTCTGTATGAATATGGAACATACTACCATCCCCCAAACCCTGCCAGCCCTGAGCCTGAAACTAATGCAATAATGATGTAACTGTCTCAATGTACATTGCACTAGCATTTCCACATGGGTGTTCCTCATCAACCTCCATCCAAGGTTTGTATTCATGAGAAATGAGTGCAGATGATTGACTATGTCTCTTTGAGCAGGTGATTGTGTTCGCCAAATGTAATTGTGCTTGTGTGTCGGTGTGTGTGTGTTTAGGGGTTCCGGGGATTGAATGTTTGTGATGTGCATTTGTGTGCGTGTGTGTGTGTGTCTATGCACTTGTGTTTGTTTGTGTGTGTGTGTGTGTGTGTGTGTGTCTATGCTCTCGTGTTTGTGTGTGTGTGCGTGTGTTTCCTCTCTCTGAGTCTGGAGCTGTCAGTAAATGGCCCCTCAGCCCCACTCCTGTGTTTGTTGATTCTCTGCCGGGTTGGTGGCAAACAGATGGGCATCCATGAATTATGGAAATTCAGAGGCTTTAATTAACCACTACACACACGGCTGGATCACAGAGCTTCGTCTGAGGGGTACGGGCCATCATGGGTCGTTGAGCTGTGGAGGAAACCGGGCTATAGTGACCCCCTGGGCTATGGAGCTGACTGAGAACTGGGGTAGAAATTCAATGAGGTACCAGCTGCCGGGGGCGTGGGTGAAGATGTTAATACGCACAGTTCAACTAGGAAGAAGTGCATTGGGTCACATTTTACTTGGATAGTCCGGGTTTTTAATCTGTAGATATTCTACAAATGGTCATGCTATCAACAAACTATCTGTTGATACTGTAAGCAACGTCTTGCTAAGGTGACAGTTAGGGTTAGGTTTAAATTAAGGGTTAGGGTCAGGTTACATTTAGGGTTAGGATAATGTTAAGGTTAGGGTTATGGTTAATAGACAGTTGAAATGTTACTGATAGTCTGTAGAGCATCTAGAGATGGATTATCCATATAAAGTGTTACACTGCATTGTGTTCATCCCATCTACCTGGAGAGAGAAACTGAGAGAGGGACCCAAAACAACCCCAGGTCATAGTATGTGTAATATCAAGACACACGTCAAGTAACAATGGGTTTGTAGTATCTGAATGATGATGCTCTCTGACTTTAAGTGAAGTATTATAAAATACATTTGCATGTGCGTAGTAAAAGTTCTTAATCGGAATGTTTATCAATACAGCAAGTGAAGGAATGATCTCTGAGCGTTTTGCTCAGGCCCTGTCAGTGAACACTGATACACCCTCCACCCATCCACCCCTAGCTTCCTCCATCCTGAGAAATGAGAAGGGACAGCCTTTGTCAGGGACCAACACAACAGGCAATTAAAAAGGAATTAAGAGCATGCAGGGGAAATCAGATATGATACACAACGCCTCGTAAATGTCAATGTTATTATCGTGTTGTTTCTCCCTTTCTCCCGCTGCTGCGGCCGTTCCAGGAGCAGGGACGTATAATCCAGCGGACTTAATGAAGCTGCCGGCACCGGTGAGGGTTTCGGCGAGGGTCTCGACACCAGAGGCGAGCACCCATGACCTTTCTCTTCCTCAGAGCCTTCTTTGCGATGCCATGGCTCCGGAGATGAGGCGAAAGCTATTAGCCATGTTGTCTGTCTGTAGGATTTTTGTGTTAGTCTGTTTGCCATCTCAAAGTCTGTTTCTGATTGTGCAAGCATACTTGCTTGTCTAGTTGTCTGGTTGTGTTAAGTTTTGGGCTCCCAAGTGGCGCTGTGGTCTAAGACACTGCATCTCAGTACTAGACTATCACAACCGCCTGTGATCGGGAGTCCCATAGGGCGGCGCACAATTGGCCCAGCGTCGTCCGAGCTTTGCCGGTGTAGGTCGTCATTGTAAATAAGAATTTGTTCTTAACTGGCTTGCCTAGTTAAATAAAAAATAAAGTAAAAAGAAAAAAGTCTGTTTTCCTCATCTACATGTTTGTTTGTCAGATGTCTATAATAATGACAACATAATGGGCTTGTTTGACATAGCGGCCGACAGTGCTGCCGACTGACTGATCTACAAAGAACCAATTTACCCATGATACATTGTGGTTTTGATCCAAACAGGAAACATTCTTCCTGTTTGTCTTATTGTGGTTGTTTTTCTGACCTCTGTTTAGAGATTCCCCTCAACTACTGTATGTTTGACAGCCTATCAAGTCTAGACATTGCTTTCAGGTAACAAATGTGACATGTGAAATATTTAACTATGGACTTAAGCCTTCATGATTTGTTCCCTCCAAACTAATTCCGATTGGAAACTCATTGGCTACCCCTGTGGCAGTTCCCGAACGCCCTCTCCCCACCACCATCTATCCAATTTAGAGGAATAGCAGTCACATAAGTCCAGTGAACAGAGGAGAGAATTAAATGAAAAGCAGACCAGGTAAAATGACCAGCCTTGTGTGGACAGTAGACAAAAAGATCAAACCATCCCAAGGTAGAGTACTCAAACCCCTGAAATATAAAGGGATAGCCTCATCCACAGGTTATTAGGTATGGCTCCAGGTTGACAAAATGCTATATTAAATTCCACAATGGGTTCTACACAAGCCAGGTAAACAAGGCTCTCTAATACATTCATCTCTATATAGAGGCTTTTAGAGACAGCGCTATTGGAAGCATGTAGAAATCCATAAATCAATGTTGTGGCAAAATGGACTCCAAATTGAACAATGAGCATTGCATATACATTGTCATGTTTCATGAATAACCTTCACATTATGTTTAGGTGTGTAAGGCAGTTTAGATAAACGTGAAAGGTATGCTGACATTTTGTCTTGCTGCATAGAGTGAGGAGAGAGCGAGAGCGAGAGAGCGAGTGAGTCATTTGCTAGGTTATTGTCATCTATTCGCTGTTGAAAATTGTGTTTTACTGGAATAAAAGTAAGGTTTTATTTGACCCTCGTTCTTTCAGCATAACTCTCATCTGGCTATACTTGCTGAACAGGGCTAACAATAGATTTGATTTTAATTGTTTAGGTTCACCATCAGCAATAGTTTTAGTAGTGTTTTGCGTTAAACAATCAGTGCATTTGGTCATTTTTAGATATACATGGTAAAGTTGATCATTTCATAACAAGGACGGCAATCACTTTGTGAGGCTCACCGCACGGTCAAAGCGAGAGAAGAGAAGATAACTCCATAAAAAATTCCAAATGGTCAAAACCCTTTGATTTTGAGATGGGGGTGTAATCCCAAATTGTGCTATGTCATAGCTAATTTGCAAACAATAAATATTGATACATTACTAGCTCAAACTCTTAATCTCCAAAAATGAAGAGTTAATTGGTGATGGTGATTTCAGAAACCAAAGTGGGGAGACAAAAACATAGGCTACATTGCCCCCCTAATATGATAAATATGGTAAATATCTAGTCTCCCTTATGGCTCAGGTGCCTACATATACCATAGACACACACATACACACACACAAACACACACACACACACACACACACACACACAGTCAGCTCAGACAGATCCAGCTCAGAGAGGCCCAGCTCATGAGCTCCATCAGCAGCAGATTTTAATTTAGAATGGAAAATTAATGTGTTTATACAACAAATACTAATGCATCGTATTGTATCTCATCCAACCGCATTGGTTCATTCTCTATTCAAACCGAATCGCACTGAAATCTTTTTAAACTAAAGCGTAGCTTTCCTGTATTGTATTGGAGCCTATGTATCTACAGTAGATAGTACGTATCAAATCATCTTGAAAGGAAAATATGCACATCCCTAATATATATATATATATATACCGAATACAGTATATATACTGTATATATGTATATACAATAGGGGCCAAAAATTTGGAATATTACTCATTCAAGGGTTTATCTTTATTTGCACTATTTTGTAAATTGTAGAATAAAAGTGAAGACAACAAAACTCCATCTGTGCCGGTGCCCAGTCCAGTCCCTGCGTCATGTCCAGCTCCAGAGCCGGAGCCTCCCTCTGCACCGCTGCCCAGTCCTGCTCCGGAGGAGGAGCCTCCTGGCCCAGTGCCATGTCCTGCTCCGGGGTCGGGGCCGCCGCTGGACCGGATCTTACGGCCTGCGCCGTGGGGGCCTGGAGCCGCCACTGACGCCAGTTTTCCTCCCTGACCCTCCCCGTGGTTTTTACGGGTCTTTAGGTGGCGGTACAGTCAGGTCCTGACCGTAGGGAGGCCTTTGGCTTCTCTATGTTTGTCACGGTCAGGGTCTGACAGGAGAGTTCTAGGCGAACTCCATGGTAAATTTGTGTTTGGTCCCCAATTAGAGGCAGCTGCTATGCGTTGTCTCTAATTGGGGATCCTATTTAAGATACTTGCTTTCCCACCTGTGTTTGTGGGATATTGTTGTGTTTAGGTGCTTTTTGAGCTTTTTGCTCTGGTTTATTGTTTTTTTAGTTCTTCTAATAAAATGTTGAACTACTACAGCTCTGCGACTTAGTTCTAGCCTACACCCAGCCGTGACAAATACAAACTTTTGGCCCCCAGTGTATATACTGTATATATATACAGTAAAAATATATATAAATATATACAGCGGGTGAAATAAGTATTGAACACGTCACCATTTTTCTCAGTAAATATATTTCCAAAGGTGCTATTGACATGAAAGTTTCACCAGATGTTGGTAACAACCCAAGTAATCCATACATACAAAGAAACCAAAACAAATAAGTTCAGAAATTTAGTTGTGTAATAATGTGAAATGACACAGGGAAAAAGTATTGAACACATGAAGAAAGGGAGTTGCAAAAAGGCATGGAAAGCCAAGGCAACAGCTGAAAACTATCAGTAATTAAAAAGCAATCCAGCCCCCTGTCAATGCAAATTAATATCAGCTGGTTCAGTCCCAACTGATGGCCTACAAAAAGGTCTCATTGCCAAGGTGTCACACAAGACACATCTCATGATGGGTAAAAGCAAAGAGCTGTCTCAAGACCTTCGCAACCTAATTGTTGCAAAACATAATGATGGCATTGGTTATAGGTGCATTTCTAAGCTTCTGAATGTTCCAGTGAGCACTGTTGGGGCCATAATACGGAACTGGAAAGACAATCATTTCACCATAAATTTGCCTCGACCAGGTGCTCCTCGCAAGATTTCTGACAGAGGAGTGAAAAGAATAATCAGAAGAGTTGTCCAAGAGCCAAGGACCACTTGTGGAGAGCTTCAAAAAGACCTGCAATTAGCAGGTACTGTTGGCTCAAAGAAAGCAGTAAGTAATGCACTCCACCGCCATGGCCTGTATGCACGCTCACCACGCAAGACTCCATTGCTGAAAGAAAAGCATGTTGAAGCTTGTTTAAAGTTTGCTGCACAACATTTGGAAAAGCCAGTGAAATACTGGGAGAATATTGTGTGGTCAGATGAGAGCAAAATTGAACTGTTTGGATGTCATAATACACACCATGTTTGGAGGAGAAATGGCACTGCACATCACCCTAAAAACACCATACCAACAGTGAAGTTTGGAGGTGGGAACATCATGGTGTGGGGCTGCTTTTCAGCAAATGGTACTGGCAAACTTCACATAATTGAAGGAAGGATGAATGGGCAAATTTACCGAGACATTCTTGACAAAAATCTTTTGCCATCTACCAGGATGATGAAGATGAAACGAGGGTGGACATTTCAGCAAGACAATGATCCCAAACACACAGCCAAGGAAACTCTCAATTGGTTTCAAAGAAAGAAAATAAAGCTGCTAGAATGGCCCAGCCAATCACCTGACTTAAATCCCATTGAAAATCTATGGAAAGAACTGAAGATCAAGATTCATAGAAGAGGCCCACGGAACCTTCAAGATTTGAAGACTGTTTGTGTGGAAGAATGGGCCAAAATCACACCAGAGCGACTAGTTTCTCCATACAGGAGGCGTCTTGTAGCTGTCATTACCAACAAAGGCTTTTGTACAAAGTATTAAATAAATATCAGTAAGTGTGTTCAATACTTTTTCCCTGTGTCATTTCACATTATTACACATAACTTAATTTCTGAACTTATCTGTTTTGGTTGCTTTGTATGTATGGATTACTTGGGTTGTTACCAACATCTGGTGAAAATTTCATGTCAATAGCACCTTTGGAAATATATTTACTGAGAAAAATGGTGACGTGTTCAATACTTATTTCACCCGCTGTATATAGAGCGAGAGAGGGAGAGACATAGATAGTTTTTCACAGGGATTTGTCTTTTTTCACCTTCTTCCACGTCGTATCTGACTGTCTGTCTTTTTATCTCTGTGTCTTGTTTTGCGTCTCCTGTCATCCACTATCTATGTGCCTGATTGTGCGTATCTACGCTTCTGTCCATCTTCTATCAATGTTCACTGTGTTTGTGTGTTTGGTTTGTGTCTGTCCTCTGTTTCACTGAACATCCCCCTAAACTGATGTCTTCATAAAGCAGCATGTGCTGTCTGACTCTCCCTCCATGTTGTGTCTGTGTACAACACAATATTGATCTCTCTCTGTCTGTATTGCAATCTCTGTGTTATCTGTGTGTCTCTGTCTCTGTGCCCAGTTATCTGTGTGTCTCTGTCTCTGTGCCCAGTTATATGTGTGTCTCTGTCTCTGTGCGTGCCTGTGCGCTGATGGCCCTCCTGTGTGAGTGCGGGTGGAAGAGAGAAGCACCTGCACTGGCAGCATCCCTCCATGCCCTTGAGCTGTAATTGGCTGAATCTCACCGATAACCAAGGCTTTAGGGCAGAGAAACCACAGCTCCAAATCAGCCAGCTGTCAATCATTCCTGCTGCCAAACGAATTCCTGGGATAACAGCAGAAGAGTCCAACAAGTTCATCCTAGAGAAAGAGTTGGGGTTATCCTCTCAGAGGCAGACAGGTCTTGTACTCTGAGCACAGCACAAGGGGGATACCGCCATAGGCATACTCTGAGGGTTGGTTTCCCAGACACAGATTAAGAAAGTGCTTTCAAAAAATCAATTAAGGCAGGTGGGATATACCTTCAACGCACAGGGGCTGTTTTTTTTTAAAGCTTTTGTGGGATTTCACATTATAGGATTATATGTTCTAATTAGGTGTTTCAAAACATCAAGATAAGATTGGGATCCCCAGATTGCCTTGTGGTGGTCCAATCTGACATTCTGTCATAAATGGAGCGACAATGTTTTTTCAGATTTAAAAAAAAAGAGATTGAGATACTTTTGATCCTATATATTGGGGAAAATATGATCCTACTCAGGGAGAATATTTGGACATTTAAATGTTATATCAACAGTTTATTTTACATAACTGGTATTGCATTTCTATTTTTGTACATTTGACATTGATCCCAGAGAATATGCTAGCAAATCTTTTTAACACAACAAGTCAAAACAATCTTTGCAAACAGTATATCTCAACTACATTCCTTTAGCTCCTTCTCTCAGCTCCCTCTCCTTCCCCATTCCTCCCTCTCTCTTCTCTCAGCTCCCTCTCCTTCCCTCTCCTTCCCCATTCATCCCTCTCTCTTCTCTCAGCTCCCTCTCCTTCCCCATTCCTCCCTCTCTCTTCTCTCAGCTCCCTCTCTTTCCCCATTCCCCTCCCTCTTCTGTCAGCTCCCTCTCCTTCCCCATTCCTCCCTCTCTCTTCTCTCAGCTCCCTCTCTTTCCCCATTCCCCTCCCTCTTCTGTCAGCTCCCTCTACTTTCCCATTTCTCTCTCTCTTCTCTCAGCTCCCTCTCCTTCCCCATTCCTCCCTCTCTCTTCTCTCAGCTCCCTCTCTTTCCCCATTCCCCTCCCTCTTCTGTCAGCTCCCTCTACTTTCCCATTTCTCTCTCTCTTCTCTCAGCTCCCTCTACTTTCCCATTTCTCTCTCTCTTCTCTCAGCTCCCTCTCCTTCCCCATTCCTCCCTCTCTCTTCTCTCAGCTCCCTCTCCTTCCCCATTCCTCTCTCTCTCTTCTCTCAGCTCCCTCTCCTTCCCCATTCCTCCCTCTCTCTTCTCTCAGCTCCCTCTCCTTCCCCATTCCTCCCTCTCTCTTCTCTCAGCTCCCTCTCCTTCCCCATTCCCCTCCCTCTTCTCTTCTCTCAGCTCCCTCTCTTTCCCCATTCCCCTCCCTCTTCTGTCAGCTCCCTCTACTTTCCCATTTCTCTCTCTCTTCTCTCAGCTCCCTCTACTTTCCCATTTCTCTCTCTCTTCTCTCAGCTCCCTCTCCTTCCCCATTCCTCCCTCTCTCTTCTCTCAGCTCCCTCTCTTTCCCCATTCCCCTCCCTCTTCTGTCAGCTCCCTCTACTTTCCCATTTCTCTCTCTCTTCTCTCAGCTCCCTCTACTTTCCCATTTCTCTCTCTCTTCTCTCAGCTCCCTCTCCTTCCCCATTCCTCCCTCTCTCTTCTCTCAGCTCCCTCTCCTTCCCCATTCCTCTCTCTCTCTTCTCTCAGCTCCCTCTCCTTCCCCATTCCTCCCTCTCTCTTCTCTCAGCTCCCTCTCCTTCCCCATTCCTCTCTCTCTCTTCTCTCAGCTCCCTCTCCTTCCCCATTCATCCCTCTCTCTTCTCCTTTCAGCTCCCTCTCCTTCCCATTGCTCCCTCTCTTCTCCTTTCCCTCTGCAGCCAACTCTTTCCCTCTCCTTCTTCTCTCTCACTTTATCTCTAGCCTTTACGCTCATTCTCTCCTTTTCCTATCTTCCTCCCTCATCCCTCTTCCTCTTTCACTCTCTCTGCCCACCCCACTCCACTCCCCTCCCCACTCCTTTGCTCTTGATTATGCCGAGCCTGAGAGTGGGAAAGAGTCACTATGGAAACAGGGGATGAGGCAGTGTGTGAGCGCTCTCTTTGGGAGGGAAGGGAAGAGCCCCAAACAGAGGGGGGTGGAAGGTGGAACACCGACTGCAGTCAGAGTAAAGGGATGATCTCACACTCTCTCCCTCTGGCACTGATAATGGCAGTTAGAGAACTTCACCTTTTCTGCCATCATCAGCTCAATCCTCTGAGTGTGAGTGCATGTATATGTGTAGTGACCATTCCACTACTCTACCATTCAACTGCTACAGTGGCCATAAGCTTACCTGTGTGTGTAATGTTGTTATCTCCTCTTCCACAGTATATTGGAGCATTGGCCCCAAAAAAATACCTGTGTTTGTGTGTGACAGTCAATAGGCACTAAAGCAGCAGAGTTCAAGGATCTTGGCAAGAGCTCATTGGCATCTCTGCTATTCTGATGGAAGGGGCGATGAACAATCCCTACTGATCACTACTGACCATACTGACCAGCTTCTCAGGTCCTCCACACACACACATGATCGCACACACACACACACACACACACACACACACAGCACATCTCAACCTGTTTCTACACTTAGTTCACTGTTCCTAAATCACACACACTCAGGCCTGGACAAAGGGGACCCATCCTACGTACGCAGATGGACAGACGATACTCAGTCAACTACCTCCATTCAGGACCCACTCTAAATAATCCTCAAATATTCATACAACATCAGAATGCCATTGGGATAAAAGCACTTCGAACGATTGAGAGGAGTAAGGGTTGTGTAGGGAGGGAGAGACAAGTAAAAAGAGCGGTCAGAGTAGGAGAGAGAGAAAGAGCGGGTTAGAAAAGGGGGGGATGAAGTGGGGGTAGAACGAGGGGAGGAGACAACGAGGGGAGCGGGGAAGGGAGGGAGCGAGCGAGACGTAATGCAGAGAGAGTGGGGGAGCGAGTCAGAGAGAGGGAGGGAAGTAAAGAAACAGCTCCTCTCCCGTTAAAGGATGTCAAGTCTTCAGCTGAGAGCCATCGAGGAGCACTGATCCATCCATCCTGCTCGTCCAGATGAATCTCACCACTGCGACTCCACAGCCTCGGCACAGCCTTGTAGGTATGTACCCCGCCGCGCTACTCTCTACGCTCTACACTCTACTCTCTACGCTCTACTCTCTACGCTCTACTCTCTACGCTCTACTCTCTACGCTCTACTCTCTACTCTCTACTCTCTACGCTCTACTCTCTACGCTCTACTCTCTACTCTCTACGCTCTACTCTCTACTCTCTACGCTCTACTCTCTACTCTCTACACTCTACTCTCTACTCTCTACTCTCTACTCTCTACTCTCTACGCTCTACTCTCTACGCTCTACTCTCTACTCTCTACGCTCTACTCTCTACTCTCTACTCTCTACGCTCTACTCTCTACGCTCTACTCTCTACTCTCTACACTCTACTCTCTACACTCTACGCTCTACTCTCTACTCTCTACTCTCTACGCTCTACTCTCTACGCTCTACTCTCTACTCTCTACGCTCTACTCTCTACGCTCTACTCTCTACGCTCTACTCTCTACTCTCTACGCTCTACTCTCTACACTCTACGCTCTACTCTCTACTCTCTACGCTCTACTCTCTAAGCCCTACCCAGTCTGCTCTACTCTGTCTGCTCTACTCTGTCTGCTCTACCCTGTCTGCTCTACTCTGTCTGCTCTACTCTGTCTGCTCTACTCTGTCTGCTCTACCCTGTCTGCTCTACTCTCTCTGCTCTACTCTGTCTGCTCTACTCTGTCTGCTCTACTCTGTCTGCTCTACTCTCTCTGCTCTACTCTGTCTGCTCAACCCTGTCTGCTCAACCCTGTCTGCTCTACTCTGTCTGCTCTACCCTGTCTGCTCTACCCTGTCTGCTCTACTCTCTCTGCTCTACTCTGTCTGCTCAACCCTGTCTGCTCTACTCTGTCTGCTCTACTCTCTCCGCTCTACTCTGTCTGCTCTACTCTCTCTGCTCTTCTCTCTCTGCTCTACTCTCTCTGCTCTACTCTCTCTGCTCTACTCTCTCTGCTCTACTCTCTCTGCAGTGTTCCCACCGCATCCCTCAGCTGTCCTGACTGCTTACACTTAGCAGATCAGACGGGCTCTTGTGTGCTTAGCTCTATAGCGAGTGAGTGACAAACTCTACAGAGTACAAAGCAGTCTAGTCAATGGCAGGTTAGAGGAATGTGTGTGTGTGCGTGTGCAAGTGTGTGTGTGTGTGTGTGTGTGTGTGTAGGAAAGAGGAGGTGCTTTATGCAACCTGGAGTATTGTGTCTTCATCTGAATGACCGATAGTGACCGAAGTGAAGAAACTGTGTGTGTGTGTCCGCGTGTGTCATAAAGGAAAGTTTGCCATGTGTGCTTTTTAAAGGAGACAATTTGAGTCGACTAAAAAAAGAGACCAGAATGTATGCACTTACTGCATTACGTCAACAACAAAGGAAACACAGAGTTTATAGTAGGTTTATAGTAGGTTTACAGTAGGTTTAAAGTAGGTTTACAGTAGGTTTATAGTAGGTTTACAGTAGGTTTATAGTAGGTTTACAGTAGGTTTACAGTAGGTTTACAGTAGGTTTTGTGAGTGTCTTCATCATTTTGAGCTATTGTGTTGGGTTGTGTTCAAGACAGAAATGGTAAGTTCGAACAATACGTCAGCAGTGTCTCTGCATCTCTATGCCAAGAGAGAATTCATTTGACTTCTAACTGATAGGTTTGCTGGTTTATAACCTGTGTGATTGTGGGTGTATTTTGTTGAGGTTGAATGCTTCTACATATAATAATAAACATATTGGTGGAGCCTATATTATTAAATAGTCCACGTGGTTGTTTCCTTTCTGGGCTGAGGTACAATACATTGATGGATTTCTTATAAAGTTGGTTGAGCAGTGACAAAAACATTAGTTATTAACTGATGTGCCTATCTGCGGATTGTGGCTATTCACATAGCTAGCTCAATGACATGAAACGTCATCCTGCGGCCAGGTTGTTATCCTTACATGTTGTTCTACCTAAAGTGTGGGTGAATTTACATTCCGTGTGGTTACAGAATTAAAACAGAAACAACTCAAAGGTTAACAGTTTAGGCATTCATTCTAAGTAGTTAAGGTTAGGGCTTTGGTTTGGGGAAGGCTTGAAACAAAATGATTAAAAAAAAAAAAACCCTTTTCCCATCAACCATCATCAAGTATTCTCACGGCTTGCTAGAGCATCGTGAACTGCGGTGACGCAATGGTCTTAGCAGTGCGCTCCGGCTCTGAGCATCGTGAGTTCGCGCCCAGCGCTGGGCGAGCGCAGAGGAAGGCATATATCGACGTTCTCAGGACCTTTTCAAACGTCCAAAATCGAAGTCTATTTCTAGTGATCAGGCTGGAACAAAAGCACCTCATTAGTCCTGTGAAGGTCATGTAAACACTGAGGAATGTGTAGAAGATAGCTGTATGGAAAGGAATCAATGCACATGTTTGAAATTCAGAAGAGAGACGAGAGGAAGATGCCAGTGCCTTGGGAGAGTATTATATATTGTGCTAGAAAGGCCTTATCACAGTTACTACTGGAACATAATGAGAATCTGATTCTAAATCTAATTCTTTAAGAGGTATACTAAAACAGTGGGAAGGTCAATTTACATATATAGGACTTGTGTGATTTTGCATATAGGACTTGTGGCTTACTTTTGTATGAGTGTTTGTAACGAGTTTGTATTTAGGTGTGCGTTTGTAGTGTGTATGTGTGTGGTGTGTGTATGTTTGTGTATTTAAGTGTGTGTTTGCTCAATCTGTTACATCTGTTTCACTTGCCTGTCTCTCATAATGTGATCATGGGTAACGGTGGGTCCCTTGAGAATGGTTTTCCTCGCTCTCTGTAGACAGCTCTCTTCATTAGCGCCACTAGGAAGTGGCTAACGTTATTCTGAAGATCGGCTGTATCGATCTCCAACCTCTCCCTCTGGGAGCAATAGACGATGCAGCTGCTGATCTGAATGCAGCTTTTCAGCTTTAACATCTTAACAAACCAGGTATCATATAGTGTGTTAATGAGTTAAGATGCTTTTAACACACTGATCAATTGGTAAGTTTAAAGAGTAGGGCTGGTGTAGGGAGAGATGATCTGATCTAGATCTGTACTTAGGGATAACTTCCATCTGGGGTGTATTCCTCAGAACTGATCCTAGATCTGTACTTAGGAATAACTTCCAGCTGGGGTGTATTTCTCAGAGTTGATCCTAGATCTGTACTTAGGGATAACTTCCAGCTGGCGTGTATTCCTCAGAGCTGATCCTTTCTCATCTCCCATCGTTCTCCGGGGATCATCCCTGGAGGGTTTCCAATGATTCACTGTACCATCTCTAGAAACAGGATCGTTCCTAGCAGGCTGTATTAGAGACAGAACAAAAGAGTGTGGTCAAAACAGTATTCTCATTGTATACTACTGTAGCCCCGCCTTGCCCTGCCCTTATTCGTTCAATTTACTAGAGCATCACAATAACTCATACTACTTGGAACACATGGCCTGCACACCTAGTAGCTCTTCAGGACTTGTCATATGGAGAAACTCAACACATTGTAAAACCCACCTGGGTGATGCATGGCAGCCATTTTGTGCCAGAACTCTCGCCACATATCCACTGTCACAGCCAAGTGGTTATGCTAATTTGACACTGGAGACCAGGCTATATGGCCACGATAGAGTGAGGGGCCAGGTTCGGAGTTTAGCCAGGACACGGATTAACAACTCCGCTCTTGCGATAAGGGCCAGGAGCTGAGCTTAATGTACTGTAGTTCCAGTAGTAGATAAAATAAATGTAATACTACTAGCATGGTTACCATAGCACTGTTACAATGCCCTAATTTTGAATAGGTAAAAGGTTGTTTTACAGAGTGACTTGGACTGTGCTGTCAATATTACATGGAGACCCATGATTTGTCCTTGAATTTCTCTTGAGAATGTCAGACAAATAGCTGTGTTTTATTGTCTAACATTCACATAAAAGGCTGAAAATGGTGCATCGTATTACTTTAGTGAGAAAGGCCCTGGGGAAATAATTAGCTTATTCAATTATGTATATGAACATGAATCGGAAAAATCTATTTAATGAACTAACTGGACCTACTGAGGTTATTTGGTCACTGGAACAAAATCAGCATAGGATGTTCTCATAGGATGTTCTCATAGGGTGTTCTCAACTAAAACCTTGATTTGTTTCTAGGCTTGTCGAATTAGATTGACCTCTTATTTCTGTTCAGTCTTCATGAAGCAATGGGTTTCTACGTAGTCCATACCAATAATTTGCCAATGTGTATGTTATGAGGTATGACATGAGATATAAAGAGAGTATAAGAATGTACTGAGTATAAAACGGAGTCATGCAGAGGCTACAGTTAATGAGGTTTACAGGTTTGCAAATGTCTGATAGTGTGTTATATTGATTACCCCCCTTGGCCTGGATAATGTCATTATAATCCACTGTAATAACTGGTTGTATTGATATGCGTAATTTGCTTGATTTCCAGATTTTATTTGACAATAAGCAACATTTAATAGGATTATAATAGATGTATTATTTTAATTTTCATGATTTTTTTGTAGATGTTCTCATCATAGTTTGGGTTGGTTAGAATGACAAATGAAGCCAGAGACCTATTTAAATTCTAGGTTGAAATTTGTGTGATTTAAAAAAGCTAAAATTGACTACAATACAGAGCAATGGTAATGGTGTCTTTTTGTAGGCACAAACTCCATGGCTTGTTGGACTTGTTGGACAAAGCCTATCGGGAAATTAATGTAGTTTTTATAGGGTTTTTGGATAAACACCAAAAATAAGGTCTGTGGTAGACACAGGCTTAAGAGATCTTATACGTTTTGTTCTATAAGATAATCTTCATCAGTTAACATCACTGTTTGTGATATTTTTGCATTTATGTAATAAAAAAAAATCACATCATGGATTTATAAAGGTCATGTTAACTGACTGATATTATCTCATTGAACAAAAAGCCGGTGTTAACCTCAGACCTTACTTTATCGCAAAACCCTACTCTTTCCCCATTCATTTTCCCCATGGGAATGGCTGAACGAACCAGAGGTAACTGATTTCTGGATTTTTAGGACTACACGTCAGCGATCTCTTTTGAGAGTTGAATTTAAAAAACCAATCACTGCAAATAAAAATGTACATCTACTCTATCCAACCAATTAGTATTCAAATAAGCCAACTTCTCCCCATTTTTATTGAATTTTTACTAGATATTACGAAGTTGAAAGGGCATAAAGAAGTAAGTTAAATATAATATAATATATTTTTAGATGTGGAATTGCATTTGTAATGAGAATCCAAGGGGATCTGAATAATACCATTGAAATGAACTAAACCAAAATGATTTATGAGCAACTAGTTTTACTGCTTTTTCTTAAATACAGCAATGACCCCAGGCAACTACGGTAATTCGTTACTGTGATAACTTGTTGATTAGTTCTCTGTGACGACATGATGGTAGAGTCAATGAACAGGGCGCTTGTCATGGCTGTATTGTTTCTATTACTGTTTGCTACAGTGGGGTGTCTACATAGAGGTTGTTCACTTGTGTTTGATGTTTCATCACAGACTCAATCTACTTCATGCGTAGCTGTGCATGCCTGCGGGTGGGAATGAACATATGTATTCATATGTATTTCGTATGTGTTTTGTATGTGTGTGCGTGTGCGCTGCAGAGAGAGAGAGTGTTTGGAGATCAATGTGAGCAGCTGTTCTCTCCTCACTTCAAACGCTGCCTGTGTTGTTGGTGCGGGTGGGCTTCCGACAGCATTTGCCGAGGGATCAAAGGGTAATGAGACAGGCATGGCACACACGCCCGACAGCCCCATGAATATTGATACGGCTCGGGAGAGAGATAGAGGCAGAGCGTCTTCAATCGCTCATCAACCTCCACTGATGAACAGAAGAGGGGGGTCGGTTGGTAGGTGGGTAGGGGGTGGTGGTGGGGGCTGAGGTATGGGACAACATCTGCGAATAGCTCCATTTGGCCGACAGACTGACACACCCTAAACTTGGGCAGTCAAGTTAATCGAGGTGAGGGATATATTCCTCCTTCCTGTTTACCTTTTAAAATGAAGTCTTCTTATCTGACCTATGTAACGTCCATTCTGCCACAGAAAATTACAGTTTGATTACCCAGACTCCTCCAGGGCAGGTGCTTTAACCTGAGCTATGTTGCATATTAGCCTTGTTAAATGGCAGACAGACAGACACTGGAGGGTGGACAAGCGTGGAGGCGGGGAGACTGGTGTGAGCATCAGGCTAAGCCCCACTGGAGGCAGGTCATTTGTGGGGGCAGTTGTGGTGGATGGGGGTGTCTCAATCTTGATACTCCGGTCGTAAATCAAGCTGCCTCTCCGGGGCTGTTATCGTCAGTCTCAGGCCCCAGGATGGCTTGTTCTGTGGACTGCGACTGGGGGCGAGGCGAGGTGGATGAGGCGGTTGTCACAGTGGTTATCGATCGTGTGGAATGAGTGTTGCCAGGGGAGTCCTGTCCTGGCTCGGTCACTGACATATCTCCTGTCTAGAGCCTAGTCGACACAGTCTAGTCGACACAGTCTAATGAATGCAAAGACACGAATGCAATACAGACATGGGTCCGAGTGCTCACTCAGTTTAACTACGACATCAATCAAACATCAACCAAACACTCCTTTGACTTGCGTCTTAATTAACTCAACTTAACTTGATAGCGCAAGTTGCCAAAATAATTTTTCAGAAGAATTGTCAGTGACGTTAGACCACCAGGATCTGGAATATTTTGCAATTATTTGTGGGTCAGTTGAGGCTCATTGGAGGAAACCTCCCAGATGTTCGAGGAGACTTGGGATGCGGTCCAAACACTTAAAAGACACAGGGCAAGGGGCAAGGGAGGAAGGAATGATTTTTAAATGGACCACACTTGCCTGGAAAATCTTCACTCGTTCATCCTGCGATGATTGTGTTTTCAGCCACCAGTAGCTTGTGTGTGCTTCATATGCGTTACAGTCAATTATGATTGCATATTTATTTACATTAACTAAATAATTATTAATTTGCGCCTACTGTGTGATAGCTAGCAAAGGAATTAGCTAACTAACGTTAGCCTGCATAGCTGGAACAAATGTTTTACTTCTACATTTTCCAATTACTTTTACGAGACGTGTTTGTGCCACCATGTGTATTAGTAGCACAATTTCTAACTTATTTGCATTGGTTTTTACTTACACTTGTATGTTGACTTCTACATTGATGTTGCTTTTAAGTTTTCGCTGACTTTTCTTAGCAGATATACAATTGTCGCAAATTGAATTATGGGGAGTTTCAGGCCCCGGAGTGAACATAATTATACACTCGCAAACGCAGCTAAAAACGAGGGCTGAGGGGCTTACGTTGCAAACTTCCCTTGCTTGGCTAATCATTTGGACCGCCCTCCAAGATGGCGACGGGGATTCCCCCAGGGCATAAGGCGAGGGTAAGTGAACGAGGGTGCGTCTTTTAAGTGTTTGGACCGCAGCCTTGGATTGCATGCGTTGGTGTCAAGTGAAAGATCAAGACGATGAAGCGGATATGAACTCAAACAAAGTCCCCCTCTTCACCAGCCAGTTAACCTATCATCCTGGTATGCATCAGCAGAACCTCCTCGTTCTTCGTTCTCCAGCAGACAAGTTCAGGAGCATCACCTCATGTTGGGCATCTCTGACTGACAGAATAGTTTCTGAAACTCTACCTTTACTGCTGACAAGAGCTTACCCACTTCAGGGAGGCAGACCCTAGCTGAGAGCATTAGAAAGCAATTTCCCTCTAATCAGGTTCACTACAAAGCCCTATACCACCACTGTTGCTGCTGTTCTATTACTTTAGGCTCATATTGTTTTTTTAATGAGCGTTGCATGGTGCAGACTGTCGATTGAAGTTATCAGAGTATTTTTATTCCTCCCATTGCCTTCATGTTCACAGTTCTTTGAAGACGGGGATGAATGCCGGTGATTGACTTACTGGGGTCTCGCCGGATAGCGAGACCCCAGTAAGTCTTATCAAAATGACACACCGTTGGAGTCGATCGCTACAGTGATGCACTTCAGAGTTGAAGGTGTTCCTGTTGACGTTCATCTCTGGGCTGTGGTGTTGACAGAGCACTGCCTGACACTCTTAGTGAAGAAAGGTGTGATCTAGAACCTCAAAGAGAATCCTTTAAAGAACCTTTTTGGTTCTAGATAGAACCTTTTCTAAGAGTGCACATCTTGAGCCAGTTGTTTGATGTCATGAACAAATTAGAGAGAGTGGAGAGAGAGAGTGAAGTTAATCCATAATTCATGTATTCTTTATGATTGTCCTTCCAGGTGGAGGAGACGAGGAGCTGCTCTGTTCCGTGGAGACGAAGGTGAAAACGTTCTCCTGCCCCAGGCTGAGTGGAGTCCACTGCATACAAAGGTGCGCCATTCTCCCTCCCTGATGACTAGCTTCAGCCAGGATTGTAGGGTGTCATTGTAATGGACTCCAGCCGATGTGTTATTATGGTGTGTGACTGAGATGTCCCCAATGGGATTATAAATCAGGGTTCTCTGTGATCACCTGTTGGCCTGGGTTAGAGTGCATTACTGGGATGCCTCCTTGCCATGGGTGTGATGTCGCCACTTGTTCCATGCTGTATTGTATTGCGATTCTTCTCCCCCCCCCCCCCCCCCCCGTTGCTCATTGGCCAGACTGCACTGCTAGTGTAAAATGTCACCCAGAGTGTGTTACTGAGATGGCCATTGGCTCAGTCACACTGTGATATTTACCAAACCATTGCAGCAGTAGATATCATAAGACAGTGATCTGATTCCCTGGCAGACGGATGGAGGAGCTTCACTTAGTGCTCCCTATGGTGCTCCCTCTCCTCATTTACATGGGTTTCAGACCTCCCTCTCTCCCTCTCTCTCTCTCTCTCTCTCTCTCTCTCTCTCTCTCTCTCTCTCTCTCTCTCCCTCTCCCCCTCTCTCTCTCTCTCTCTCTCTCTCTCTCCCCCCCCCTCTCTCTCTCTCTCTCTCTCTCTTCGCTCGTCTTCAGTAGTGCCAGTTGCCCTCTACAATCGACATGCTCGCCGCCCCATTCTCGGTTTGTGTCGCACATGTTAATTAAACCCTCTAATTAGCTTTCCTCGCTAAAAGGGTGAATTAAATCAGACCCGGAATGGCAGATGATTCCTGGCATTAGCATAATTGTGTTTTTGAAGTGTAAAGATCCAGGCATTAGGATGCCAGCAGCAGGCATTGTGCAGTGATTTGTTGTGCTTGTGCTGAGGCCCCAGAGGATTGTGGGATGGCCTGGTGGCCCGGATACGGTGCACTCTGAGCCTGCAGTGGTCTTTAACTAGACCTGATCCAAGACCTGTGTCTGTTTGTGTGTGTGTGTGTGTGTGTGTGTGTGTGTGTGTGTGTGTGTGTGTGTGTGTGTGTGTGTGTGTGTGTGTGTGTGTGTGTGTGTGTGTGAGTGTGTGTGTGTGTGTGTGTGTGTGTGTGTGTATGCGTGTATGTGTGTGTGTGTGTGTGTGTGTGTGTGTGTGTGTGTGTGTGTGTGTGTGTGTGTGTGTGCTCTAGCCCCAAAAACATATACCTCAATGCAGGTTTACTAAAAATATTTGTCAAGGTGTATTGTTAGGACAGGTGGTGTTTTGCCTCAATATCCAATGACATTGTTGGTGGACAGCTTGCAGGGTATGTTGTCTGAATGCAGTCAACACCCCTGATACAGCATAAACATTCTAAGTGAACCTCCAGTGCGGGTTGCCTCCACCTGGTAATTGATTGTTGTGTGCTTGAAAGAGGACGTGAAGTAGCAAGTAGCCAACAGTGGGGAGAACAATTGAGAGATTGGGTTTGTGAATACCGATCTGTGTGTGTGTGTGTGTGTGATTCACAGGAGGTTGGTAGCACCTTAATTGGGGAGAACAGGCTCGAGGTAATATCTGGAGCGGAAGAAGGGGAATAGTATCAACTACATCAAACGCATTGGTTTCCAAGAGTTTGATGTTATTCCAGTCACTCCATTCCAGCCCTTATTATGAGCGTCGTCCCCTCAGCAGCCTCCTGTGGTGCACGTGTGTGTGTGTGTGTTTGTGTGTGTGTGTGCATATGTGTTAGCAACACAAGACTGGCTTCTCTGCTCTTTTTGGAATCCTGACATTCATTTTGTTAGTGTTCCCCCGCTGTTAGATTGATGGCAGGAGTGCTCTAACAACAGTGAAACCAAGGGCAACACCACAGAGCTGCAACTCCACACTGAGAAAAGCAAACAGCACAAGAGAGAGACTGAGAAAAGGTCAGAGGTCCAGTAAAGACAACAGATGGAGAAAGTCAGCGAGGAGGATAGAGGAGATTAAATGACCAAAAAAAAGAAATAAAATAAATAAATGTGCTGAAATGCAACATACAGTATATGGAAATGCTGAAACACATTAGGAAGATGGAACACATTTCATATCCAAATCCCTTCGCACCACTGACGTTACGAGCATCGTAACAGCTGATCTGTATGACAAACCCGGACGACGCTGGGCCAATTGTGCGTCGCCCTATGGGACTCCGACCAGATGTGATACGCTGGCCTACACGTATATGGTGCCTTCAGAAAGTATTCAACCCCTTGGACTTTTTCCACATTTTGTTGTGTTACAGCCTGTTAATTAAATTGAGGTGTTTTGTCACTGGCCGACACAATAATACCCCATAATGTAATATTAGAATTAAGTTTTTCTAAATATTCACAAATGAAAATGTCTTGAGTCATTAATTATTCAACCCCTTTGTTATGGCAAGCCTAAATAAATTCAAGAAGTAAAAATGTGCTTAACAAGGCACATAATAAGTTATAATATAATATGGACTCAATCTGTGTGCAATAATAGTGTTTAACATGATGTTTGAATGACTACCTCATCTATACTCCACACATACAATTATATATAAGGTCCCTCAGTTGAGCAGTGAATTTCAAACATAGATTCAACCACAAAGACCAGGGAGGTTTTCCAATGACTGGCGAAGAAGGGCACCTATTGGTAGATGGGTAAAACATTTAAAAAGCAGACATGTTTTATGATAAAAAGAAAGAGAATAGAACTAAGCACAGGCAAAATCCTAGAGAAAAACCTGGTTCAGTCTGCTTTCCAATAGACTGGCAGATTAATTTACTTTTAAGCAGGACAATAACCTAAAACACAAGGCCAAATATAAACTGGGTGGTTCGAGGCCTGAATGCTGATTGGCTTACAGCTGTGGTATATCAGACCGTATACCACATGTATGACAAAACGTTTATTTTTACTGCTCTAATTAAGTTGTTAACCAGTTTATAATATCAATAAGGCACCTCAGGGGTTTTTGATACACTGTATGGCCAATATACCACGGCTAAGGGCTCCCAAGTGGCGCAGTGGTCTAAGGCACTGCATCTCAGTGCTAGAGGATTCCCTATAGACAACCTAGACATATTTGTTCTTAACTGACTTGCCTAGTTAAATAAAGTTAAAATTGCATCATGCATATGAACAGCCCTTAGCCGGGGTGTATTCACCATATACCACACATCATCAGACCTTATTGCTTAAATACACACTGGTTGCTTACCAAGACTACATTGAATGTTCCTGAATGGCCTAATTGCGGTTTTGACATAAATCGTCTTGGAAAATCTATGGCAAGACCTTGAAATGGATGTCTGGCGATGATCAACAACCAGCTTGACAGAGCTTGAAGAGTTTTTAAAAGAATAATGCAAATATTGTACAATCCAGGTGTGCAAAGCTCTGAGAGACTTACCTAGAAAGACTGCAATTGATACCAAAGGAGATTCTAAACATGTATTGACTCAGGGGGTTGAATACTTATCTAATCAAGATACAGTATATTAGTGTTTTATTTTTCATTCCACTTTGACATTACAGAGTATTTTGGGTAGATTATTTACAAAAAAATGACAACTAAATCAATTTTAATCCCACTTTGTAACACAACAAAATGTGGAAAAAGTCAAGGGGTGTGAATACTTTCTGAAGGCACTGTATACTTTCTGTCATTTTCTAACTACACACACACACACACACACACACACACACACACACACACACACACGCACATCTCCCGGAGGCCTGATTGAGTGTAAGTGTCTGCCCTGCTGGTCAAGGTCAGCTGATAATGGGAGTGATTGAGAATGGGGTGCAACAGTCTCAGGTAATGAGATTTACGGCCCCGAGCCCACCCTCCACCTCCCCCTGTCCACCCTCAACCTTCCCCTGTCCACCCTCCACCTCCCCCTGTCCACCCTCAACCTTCCCCTGTCCACCCTCCACCTCCCCCTGTCCACCCTCTACCTTCCCCTGTCCACCCTCCACCTTCCCCTGTCCACCCTCCACCTCCCCCTGTCCACCCTCTACCTTCCCCTGTCCACCCTCCACCTCCCCCTGTCCACCCTCTACCTTCCCCTGTCCACCCTCCACCTCCCCCTGTCCACCCTCCACCTCCCCCTGTCCATCCCCCCCCCAACCCCTCCAACTAACATGATTTATGGATCTAATAGAAGTGTGCGCTCCACAGATAGAGGCTTCACTGCACACAATACCACTGAGGGAAACTCATCCTTCCACAATGTGTGGGGGACCAGTGAAATAACTCTACCAGAGGCAGAACTAGGTTAGAGCAGGCGAGGTGCTATACCCAAAGACACACTAGCCTTTCTAGCCCATGTTAACTACCACTATACCACACAGGAAGAGCTTGCTTTCATAGTGTATAGTGTAGCATACGTAGTCATAACTTACCAATGGCACCGCTATTACTGCTGGGCTATACCAGATCGCATCAGACAACAAAAGGACCTGTCCAGATTTACCTAAACATTGACGCACATTCTAGGTTGTTACTTTGAAATAGTACATTCTTTGTCTATTGCACTTTTGTTAAGAGAGGCTTCTGGAAACCAAACGACAGGGAAACAGTCAGATAGAATCCCAATAGTTGTAATGTTAATATTTGCTGTGGCTCAAACACCAACTCTACGTGTTCAAAATGAAGGTGAGTGGGATTTGGCTTCTTGTTCTGTTGTTTGCACTGAGCCGGTCTCCAGGCTCGTTGTTTTAACGCAGGAAATGAGACCCTGTTATAAGCTCCTCTAAGCAGAGGTTGGCAGTTATTGACATGCCTTGTCCTTGGCTGGAGGTTTATTTTGTTGATTTTCCCTCTGCCAATCAGAAAAGTCGCAAGCAGCAGTCACTTTGAACAGTCTGTTAATCTATAATCTCATATCACAACACCCTGGCAGGGAGTGGGTGGAGAAGGGGGAGGGAGCACTGCATGGAAAAGCAAACAATAGCTGATGGTGTAGCAGAGTCTATGACTGTTGATGTTATGTGAGATGTGGTGACTGTTGATGTTATGTGAGATGTGGTGACTGTTGATGTTATGTGAGATGTGGTGACTGTTGATGTTATGGGAGATGTGGTGACTGTTGATATTATGAGAGATGTGGTGACTGTTGATGTTATGGGAGATGTGGTGACTGTTGATGTTATGTGAGATGTGGTGACCGTTGATGTTATGTGAGATGTGGTGACCGTTGATGTTATGTGAGATGTGGTGACTGTTGATGTTATGGGAGATGTGGTGACTGTTGATGTTATGTGAGATGTGGTGACCGTTGATGTTATGTGAGATGTGGTGACCGTTGATGTTATGTGAGATGTGGTGACTGTTGATGTTATGTGAGATGTGGTGACTGTTGATGTTATGGGAGATGTGGTGACTGTTGATGTTATGTGAGATGAGGTGCTTTCTAAAGCATGTTGACCCGTTGGTAATTTTACTGCTCACCAGACCTGGGTTCAAATACTATTTAGGGTATTTAAATTACTTTCAACGACCTTTGGAAGTAAACATTTAGATATATTTTTTTGAAAAGTAGTATATTGGAATGTATTTGGAAATACTCAAATACACTGACTTAACTACACTCCCATGCATTTAACCCAAGTACTTGAAATAAGTATTTGAAGATACTTTAAAATAGTAGGCTATTTATAGCGAATTATTTGAAAACACGTTCAAATACTTCCAATAGAAGTAGTGGATTCGGGTCACATTATTTGAAAATACTAAAACACACAGAAAATAAGTATTTAAATAACAATACACATGTCTGCTGCTGACTTTTAAAGAGAATAAACCATAATAAAACTGTAACTATGTACATGGTAGTTTCATAGACAGGTACAGTTTAGTTACACATTGTTACACAGTTATACCTGTTTGCAGCATGCTTCCTGTTTCAAGGATTTGCAAATTACCTCACAATTGTAATTGAACTCAACAAGTTCTGAAGGACACTTATTGTAAAGTGGGACCAGCTTAGACAGAGACAGACCGAAATTGTCCAAAACACCTTTTTCTTTGAAAAGGACCTCCATGATAAAAAAATATATGCAATAAACACTTCTAATTTCCAGAGTCATGGGCCGATAGTGGGGAAAAGCTAGAGCCAGATACGAAATTAAATGGTTGAACAACCTCCAGTCTCGACGGGAGCGTTTAAAGGCAGTATGTCACTCCAGTCTGTCTCTAAGGGCTTCATTAGGAGAGCCCAACGTCTCCTCTCTGTGAGTCCTTGTAAGGTCTCTGCAAGCCTCCACCTGGCTTTGGGAGCCCCCCTGCTCTGGACTGTTTAAACCGGCTTTAGAGCCCCCATGATTTAGAGGGGGACCGTTTCTGCTAGTTTTGATTGTCGCTAGTGAGGGAAGTTCATTCATGGGAGGTATTGCTCTTGCTAAGAATCTGCCTCTGTTTGGTCCAACATCCAGATTGGTATTTGACACAATCATTTGAATTATTAAACTATGTGTAAAGAAACTACTGACTTGGACAATAAGACTAGCGATTATAACCAGATTGTCTGTACACTCCATCACCAAAACGAGTCGTAGAGAATAGTTTTTTGTGACAACGTTTGAAATAATGAATAAATGGGGTTACATGTCATAAACGATGAAGAGCATGATCCTTTTATGATACCAGGCTGGAGACGTGCTAATATCTAGTATCTTCTCCGTGGTCTCTCCAGGGAGTTAGAATGGTGTTAAGTTGAAAGGGCGGTTTTCATTGGCTGTACAATATATGCGGCTTGCAGCAGCTACTTTGATGCTCCTGCTCGACTGGTCAAAGAGAAATTCCCATCATCTCACATTGGCTGCAGGCTACTTGATGCTGCTACGTGTCAGAACGTCTGAGGATGCACTGTAGTTGATTTGCCACCTTTGTCAGCATCAAACGTCGAGAGGAAAGTCAGTAACCGCACACAACTCCCTGCTAAGGTACAGAGTATGTTGTTCTCAGGCTGGAGAAATAGATACTTCAGTCATCAAAATAATGTTAACTGTGCTGGTATCAGTTCAAATGTACTATTATTGAGTCTGTGCATGGTACGTTTATTCCTCTGCTTCGAATATTACACACACATTTGTTGAGGTGTTACAATCACAATCACCACCAGTCTTAAAGCTTTTGATTGAACTTGTAATATTAGCAATAAACGTGGGCAGTCCCTGAACCAGTAACTATTTCCCTTCACCTTTTGTAACCGAGCCATCATGTTAGCTTCACACAGATCCCAGTACAGCCTGAGTTTGGACCGGAATGAGGCCCAGCAGACGGGAGAGAAACTACTAGTTGGATGGCTCAGTTGGAGGCAGCAGCTTGTTAGAGTGGAAATGGATTAGCCGCGGAACAATGGGAGTCTTAGGCGTGTCTTAGGCGACTGCGCTAAAGCCTGCCTGTGTCACCCGGGCTGCTAGACTCATTTGTGCCCAGCGGTGCATGCACCAGCCAACTCACACACTGCTTTTCTAATTGCCACAGTTTCACTGTCGGCATCAGCCAAAGCTTAGATTTACCCTGCGGCGTCTTGAGCTCATTCTGTCTGTGATGTGAAAAAAATGTTCTTCTTGAAAATGGCACCTTTGCCAAACATGGCTCATTATTCCATCAGAACGGAACGATTATGGGGATAATGACTTGACGTGAGAGAAGCTTCTTATGTTTTCTACTAGAATGATAATGTCTCTTTCACCTAAACCTTTGCAGACACTGCCACGGCTCTTTCACTGAAACCACTTTGCCTCCGGCCTACCATTGGAACTGAACTGCACATAATTGATAACACGTTACTTACAAACTAATGCATATTGCAAATTGCTATATAATACTTACATTATATTTAGTTACAGCCTATACACAATCCAGTAGTTACTTATACACAAGCTGATCCTGTATTTGCAGCCAGTGAGAACTTCTCATAATCATCATCAGTCTCTGTTTAAGCAATAAGGCCCGAGGGGGTGTGGTATATGGCTAATATACCACGGCTAGCCGTGGTATGTTGGCCATATACCACAAACCCCTGAGGTGCCTTATTGCTATTATAAACTGGTCACCAACGTAATTAGAGCAGTAAAAATAAATGTTTTGTCATACCTATGGTGTACTGTCTAATATACCACGGCTGTCAGACAATCAGCATTCAGGGCTCGAACCACCCAGTTTATAATATCAAATATGTCACGACAGTCAACTGTTTGTCATTGATCATCATCAGCAATGAACATAAAGGCAGACGAGAAACCAAACATGCTGTCATCATCAATCAGGCACAGGTTTCTATGTGACAGTCTTAACATATTGCCATAGTCAGGCAGGGACAGGCATACAAATGGCCATGCAAACATGCTGTTTGAGATAGATGGTAGGATAATAGCACTTGTTAAGAAAACCTATTCTGAATTGACATGGAAGGGAAGGTGTTTAAATGTGTGAGACTGAGAAGGTTGTACAGTATACAGTTTTTATGACAAAGATAAGAGATGTCTTAGATAATGGGTCTCTTCTGTTTTTGTTATACAGGTAGACTGACGTTCATATTCTACTGTGGACGGTGTGTGGGACAGACTGACATTGACTGGAGCAGAACAGGCCCCGAGGACCATTCAGCTCTACGATAGGTGGGTAATCGACTAACCTGTACCCACGCACATTGACTCGGTACCGGTACCACGTTATTATTATGTTGTTGTGTTACTTTTTATAAAATGTTTTACTTTAGTAAAATATTTTCTTAACTCTATTTCTTGAACTGCATTGTTGGTTAAGGGCTTGTAAGTAAGCATTACACGGTAAGGCCTACACCTGTTGTGTTCGGCGCGTGTGACAAATAAAATGTGATTAGATTTTTAATCATGCAGGCGTCTGTGTGCATCAAGACTGAAACTATTAATCTATATTTGCGTCATCTTAACTCATTTTAAGGGTGAAGAAGGTTCGATTAGGCTGCGTTTAGACAGGCAGCCCAATTCTGATCTTTTAATGACTAATTGGTCTTTTGACAAATCAGATCAGCTCCGAAAAAGATCTGGTGTAAAAAGATCTGATGTTATTGGTCAAAAGACCAATTATTGGGAAAAATATCAGAATTTGTCTGCCTGTGTAAACATACCCTAAGTATCCACCTTTTCCTGGTGGATCTGTGATTATTTAAAAAAAAAAAACATTGTAAACTTTTAAAAGATTCAACTTAACTTTGTGTTGCTGAATGAAATTTGAAATTCTAATGAAGTAAAGTTGTTAATTGTCTAATCTCTGAAAGTCATTGGATAATATGGTGCTTAAAACATTTTAAATATTCCATTTATTATGGTAAATACTCAAGAGAATGCTTCATAAAAATTCAAAATCCTATTTCCTCTCTATAACATGCCTCCCAAAAGACCTTGCAATGTCAACCCTTTGTGAGTCTGTCTGATGAATTTGTTTGCTGGCTGCTCGAAGGCAACCAGATTTGTAGTGTAAGGCGGACGTAATCTCTAGATCACCTTGCTTGAATCAAGGGCTAAATCTAAGGGAAATGTGCAAGATGAAGGTGTGTGTGTGCGCACATGTTTGTGTGTGTGTGTGTGTGTGTCTGAGCAGGGGGGTGGGGGCAGGGGGGGGGGGGGGGGGGTGTCTAGCGGGAGCTGGAAGGAGTGGGAGTGTGTGGACAGCCCAGGTAAATTGTGATTGACAGGCCCTGAAGACCCCAGCAGAGAATAGATGAATAATAGAATGTCCTGTGGTGCCATCCCCCATCCAGAGCTCGGAATGAGACACATAGCCTTCTGAGCTCTGACAGATTCTGAGAATGGTTCTCTCTCTGTGTGGGTTTGTGTGTCTTTTCTAATTTCATGACCAATCTTTATCTTTGAGACACCCAGCCACGTACCTTGTCTCAACCTACTCAGGATTGGGGCTGTCTTAAACTGTCTGGAACCACCATCGCCATTCCAGGAAGAGGAGAGAGACTTATTATGGTAGATTCTAAAAGATGTTGGCAGGCTCTACTCGGACCTTTGTAATTCCTATCACCTGAGCTAAGACCACTCTCTAGGAACATGGAGATGAGACTTGAGTCACTCCTGTCTGCAAGGCACTAATTAGGGGAGGGGGTTTCTTGGCACTGACAGTGTAGTTTCAATCTGAGATGTGGCATTCAAGGTGCTCCGGGGAGGCCCTGTGACAGGGCTATCTGCTTCTGACTGAAAGAGACCGGCCCAGAGACCTGGTACCAGATGGCTAGTAGAGATATGCTTAGGGAAGAAGGAGCCACATACAGAGATACAGTTATATAGCCAGACTGCCAAACACATTGGCCAAACGCATTACTTACCAGTTCCCTGTGGCCTGCTCACTAACTCACTTATTCAGTCACGTGCACACACACACATATATACACACAGACACACACACACACACACACACACACACACACACACACACACACACACACACACACACACACACACACACACACACACACACACACACACTGGCCATGTGTCCCTGTCTGCCAGACCTGTGAGGTTTCCCATTAGTTGGGGTGCAGTGTGCTGGAGAGGCGCGCTGGGGCGAGAGACATCAATTTGCTCCCTCTAATGCGCTCGCTGCCCCCACAAGACATATTGATTATTTTTTCCCCACAAAGTGACAAATAGCATTTTCTGGGGCATAATGGAGATGGATGGTGGGTTTATGAGCAGCCCTGAGGAGAAGGTGTTGGGGGGAGGGGAGGGGGTGGGGGGTACACCCCTGCTTCCTACTCTCCAGACCCCCCACCGAAAAACGGCTGAAAACATAACATAGCTGACAGGGAGAGGAAGAGATGGAGGCGACGGGGATGCTGCAGTAGAGGGAGGGGTGTAAACGGGGATGGAGGGAGAGATGGAGGCGACGGGGATGCTGCAGTAGAGGGAGGGGTGTAAACGGGGATGGAGGGAGAGATGGAGGCGACGGGGATGCTGCAGTAGAGGGAGGGGTGTAAACGGGGATGGAGGGATGCAGATGTCGAGGAGTGATGTTCCTTCATTAGATACCTCCTCTCTGGAGAACCCCCTCAATCACCCCTCCCCCCTCCCCCTGTCGTCTTAATAGCCACCACACTGAGAGTTGCAGCTGCTGCAATATTAACTCTGCATCAACACCAGCCTCGGATAGGTTTACCTGCAGTGGAATTGACTTACTAAACAGATGAAGAGAGATTGAATTTACTTTACATTCATGTGCTGTAGGCTTTATTTTGACTTTCAGTGGATTCATAGTAGAGTTTTCTTTCAAAGTGGTGTTTTATATACTTTTGATATTTATTTAGTCCCTGTCCTGTCAGGAGATAGCGGTGTTTTCTATAGCAGCAGGCACTCAAAGAGCTCTTCACATATCTAGTCATGCGTATCAGTGATTACCTCAGGGAAGGGAAAAGGGTGCATTTTAAATGTATTTACACAGAGCTCCAGCCAGGGAATGGCATGAGGATAGGTATCCTAGTGGTTAACAGCGTTGGGCCAGGAACTGAAAGGTTGCTGGTTTGAATCCCTGAGCAGACCAGGTGAAAGATCTGCTGATGTGCCCTTGAACAAGACACTTAACCCTAATTGCTCCTGTAAGTCCCTCGAGATAAGAGTGTCTCACCTCTCCATCATAGATAAGACCTTCAGTTGGGATTTTGCCTCCCACTGGTAAGGTGAAAGGATGCCGTCTTTGATCACAATTCTGATCAGTACTCTGCTGACAGGTCATCATCACCTGAGCAAACCTTGCTTTTTGACAGCTCTTTGAAATATCTGAATTCCCTTTCTTTCTACTGTATTATGTTTTAAGAATGTTGAAACGGTTCGTTTGACAGAGCTGACTGGTTCTTCACACTAGACATTTTCTTTATTTAATTCTAAACTTTGCAAAACTTTGCGATATTGACCTTTGACCCTGTGTCTTTTCTACTCTACCTCCTTTCCCTCTTCTAAAGATCCCCATAATTCATCTGTTCATGTTTAATTCTACAGCGAAACCCCTGTGTTTGGTTATTGGAGATGTCTTAACTGTCACTCAAAGAAATTTGCTCACATGTGAATGATGGATAATGTTAATGGTGGAGTTAAAAAGAGATATGCCAAGAATTTGATATATCCTGATATAAGCTAAGTTATAAACATCCATTTTGATATGTCCTGATACAAGCTAAGTTATAAACATCTATTTTATAATAGTAATCGTAGCCAATTGGCCATCCAAACCCAACCCCATGTCATTGTTGAAAAATACAGCGGATGATACTTGGTAGCATTAACCGTGAGCAGGGCTTTTTTTGTCATTCACAGACACAAACATCTCAGAAACCTGAAAGTACATAAACCAGAACAGCCCCAAACTGAAAGGAGTCAGACAGAACAGGAGAGTGAGCTTAACATATACATACTGTCACCACACAGAGCAGAGCCAAGCTGTCAGTGATCACGACAGACATTAAATGGGAGGGTTATTACTGGCCCAGCCTGATAAGCACAATGATCCACAGTGCTGATAAAACCCGGCGGGTGGGATGGAGGGAGGAGGTGTCTGCTGGCTATTATCCTGCATCGATTTACTCCTGTCAAGGTTGGCTGGGCACGTAATGAAGTGTGGGATCTTGGGATGGCGTGCGTGCTCGTCTGCACCATATAGCTTTTTGGTGATATTGGGATGCTACGAGCGTCTGTGTCCGGGTGTGTGTGAGTGAGTGTGATTGTGGACGGGTGAGGAGGTGTTTTCTGCAATCACACTTTATTGCACAAATAAAGTGTTTTCTCTTTCATTCTATTTGATTGATTGAAAGCTTGCTTGTTTGTTTGATTGATTAAAGACTGTTGCTACCTTTAGCAACAATTCAGTTGGTCGGCACAGAATTGACGACTGTAAAAGGTATAAGGTAGAACTTCGCTTTCAACATCCTTTTCACTTTCTTTCTAGGCACCTCTCTCCCTCTGACCGCCTCTCTCTCCCTCCCTGCATCTCTCTCTCCCTCTCTGCATCTCTCTCTCCCTCCCTGCATCTATCTACAGTATATCTCTCTCTCTAATCCATGGCTCTACAGAATCTCTTTGTACTGCTGTCTGACAAGTCGGCTCATTCTCCAGCTCTAAGGGCTGCCCTGGTGCTTGGGATAATGGGACGATGCGATGGGTGCCCTGGTGCGATAAGCCCGAAGGATGCTGGGAAACACACTGAGAGTGTCACCCAAAGCGATAAAGCTCTATTGTCTTCTGTGTCTGCAGAGCCGGGATTATGGTTTTATGTAAGGCTTTAGCGTTTTGCAGAGCCTTTTGGAGAATGGCATGCAGCACAGACACCATGGCCGTTCAGGCAGACAGTTTGAGACAGACGTCAACAGCACGTTTTCACATCCATCTCATCCAATCTTTTTGTTTCTCGAAAGACTCACACCGGCCAATCGTGTTATGTGTCTTTATGTATGAAATCACCTCATGCTGATCAAGATAATGCACAACTTATGTATCAGATAAGGTTGGAAGAAAAACCAACGTAGACTAAGTTTAGACAGAATCTCCCCTCCACAACCCTAGGAACACTGTTATATGCATTCTGAAAGAGCATGGGTTTCAGAGAGAAACAGAGGTGATTCTGCTTAGGCCCGTTGCGGTATCGGGATATTGAGACTCTTAGTGAGACCAGGAGAGAGGTCAACCAGTTCTAGCAGAGATCGATATCAGAGATTGATAAGCACCACTGATAAGCCCGGTTCTGCTATAGATAACTTATCCTGGGGGTGCCTTAAGTTCAACAGGCACCGCCATGCCATTTCCAACAATCATTCTGAATTTTTCCATTAGGCTGCTGTTCACCCACTCCTGACCCCAATCTCAGAGACATCTCGGCAAAGACATGATGAGGGGGGTCGGTGGAGATTCGTGGGCACCTTTTCTCAATATCGTCTACCACCCACCCCTTTGACTCAGCCTTAACAATTGAGTAGGCGAGCAATGGGCTGACCTTGACCACTCAGATGACGGAGTGGGGAACGCCTCAAGTGAGCAGATCCCCTAAAAATAGCATCGGCGGCAATTAAGGGCCAATCTAATCACAAAGCGCAAACGAGCCGACGATTCCGCTCTCATATTCCCCAGGCTTTCCAGACCACTTACTCATCATCTTTGGCTATCTGTTTAATTACGCCCCCGTCAGCCCCAGATGAGGGAGCGATAGCCTTATCACCACGGCTCATTTCCAAATCCATGAAATTAATAAAGCCAACCTCCCATCAGCAGACTGCTATGGCTTGGTGGCTCGGTGACACAGACGCTCAGCGTCAGTGTGTGAACTTAGCTAACTGTAACTTTTCACTGGGAATAGAGGATGTTCCTAGAATAATGATGTTCCCCAAGGTGCTCCTGACATACAGTTCTAACGTACAGCTGCTTAGATGCATAGTTCACTAAATGTTATCATGTTGCCTTGATGAACCTGGCCAATTGTAAGCTATGAGTGAGTACCTTCACAAAGTGGCATCAGTGACAGTGCAGCTGTTCCAACTGCCCACCCTCCAGAGGTAAATACATTGCTCAGCCAACCAAAGCCAGTCTGAGTTTCTCTCCAAGGTGTACTCCATTCTGACAGCCAGGGTCTCAGACATCGATTTTGGAAGGGAAGGTTGGGCGGATCCGTCACCACGTCGGGGGCTGGCAGCAGAACCAGACAGGCGGATAGAGCGCTCCCCCTAGGTTTTGGCCGTTATTTATCTCTAAATGACGGCAGATGGTGGGCTTGGCACCGATGCCATCCTCTCAATCTCCCAAGGTGCATTTCTCTGATGGATGTGGCTGAGGGGAGGGCTGGGAAGTGGCTGTGCACATCTGTGCTGCTTGATAAAGGGGGCTAAGTGTGTCTGTGTGCTAGCCGTAACTTGTCGCACATTACTCATCCCACCTTCCTCTGAGTTTAGCTACATCTCTCACTGCTTGTCCCTCAAGCGGTGAGAGAAGCCCTCCATTCTATTCTGTGGAGGAATTCTTAACAACAAGATTTCACACTGTTACAGCCCAATGGAAGCCCAAAGGGCTTCTCTCACCGCTCGAGGACCGAGTTTGGAAACACTGGTATAACATGTATAAAAGATGATTGTGTTTGTAACACGAGTTGTAATATGAACTGAGAGCTGTAAGGCCTCAACATTCTGCATTCCTTAAAACGGCTCTCTCTTTCTCACTCACACACGCATAACAGGTGTATTTGGACATAGCAGGTGTATTTGGACAGCAGAGGCCCTCCGTCATTGGCTGATCTCCTTGTAAGGGTCATCTCATGGTGTCAATAACCCTGGCCTCTTGCCAGAACCATTAGAGGTTACATTAGAGATAACGCCATCATTAGCCCATCCACGTCCTAACGCTCACATCTCCATGGAAACCCTGGGCTCTGGCTGCTCCGCGAGGCGCCCTTGGGATGCTCCCTGCGTCGTCATGGGGTGGCAGCTCAGGAGTGAAAGCTGATTTAGCGGCCGCATCAGGGAGCTGGCAGATTAGTTGCAGTCAAATAGGGGCCAGAAAACAGTTAGCAGGGTGATTGACTTAGCAATAACAGAACGCCTCTTTGCCGATGGGGACCGGCACTATACGGATGCAATGACTGAAAAGACAGTTAGCGAACTCCGTCAGGGCTTTGCGAGGTGTGACTGGCTTTTGCATGATTGTAGATGTGTAGATGTGCCATTCAGTAGTATGATTATGAAATGATGGTAAACTGTTACAGAGGATCTGAAGCAGTAAAGGGCTCAATACGTTGGTTCGTATGGTACATTAAGCATAGCACGTTGTTATACAGTAATGTCAGCACGTTGTAAACCTGCTGCATCCTATGAGAGATGGTGCCATTAGATAACAGCTCATCTTCCAACATCCCTCCGTCTGCAGTGGGGTGGATGAAGGGATTATTTAATTAATTAAGTAATTCATGCCCAAACAAACAAATCAATGATTATGTTTGCGAATGACACAGTGCTTTATTCAGAGTTCAAAGGAGTATCAAACTAGTGAGCTCTTGTATTTCCTTTCCAAGTCTGCTGGTTCAGGCTATTTGATCACACTTTGGGCAAGGCAACCCACCGAACAGATTGTCTTGACAGATTGGTGCGGAGGATGAATCTGGAACAAACGTGTGGGATGCAGAAGATTCTGTTGGATAATTATCCCCCTTAAAGCCCCTTACTTCCTAAAATATATCAGTGTAATATAGCATGCGTACACTTGTGTGCCTGCAAGCCGTACCTTTGCCTTCAGCTTTATGCTTGTAACATGCCATGGCATGTTGATGAATCAACAGCTTGTTGTTATGTTTGTGTTCATTGTTTGAATTGGCAAATGTCATTAGTGATGGCAAAACTGAAACGTACCCTTCAATTAATTTCAGGGGCGCCGAATGATGCTAGACGGTTGGCGAATTGATCCCATAACAGGAGTTACTGTGGATTGTCTTTAAACTAAAAACGTATTATAGTCGCAGATCATTGTTGTAATCAAAAGCTACACAAAGTATATATTGTATGTCATACTAAAAGGTGACGTAAGGGTTATGCTACATTTGGCAAAGTCCCAGACTGTTTTAGCAACCATTATGAATAGTTAAGGAATATACTGTATGTACGTACCTCTATGCATTACAGAGGGGCTGATATACAGTATACTTCATTATAAATGTTTTAAGCTACCCTTTCTGAGACTTTTAAGGTTTAAATAAAGTAGGTGTCTACCATAAAATATGAACAGAATAATGAGCAACATGTGGTGTGTTTGTTTAGCAAAATGTTGAATCATGAACGCTCCACACGGTTTACAGAGCTTCTAGGAACGTTGACACTCACTTAGCCCCCCAAAAAACATTCTAACATTCTAACATTCTAAAACCATTCTAACATTCTAACATTCTAAAATTCTAACATTCTAAAACCATCTCTATCTAGTAAAGATCCCCCACTGCCTCCTACCATCGATCCTCAGCACAGAGAGAGGTGGCTCGGGTCGAAACATTGTCCTTTGTTGTGTGTAAATAATTTCTCTCAGGGACAGACCCAGTTACAAAGGCTTTCCGGTGTACTTGGCCTGCATGTGTTATTACTGTTACTCTGTGTAGACCACGTCATCACTTGATACAGACTAATACAATTGCTGAAGGACAGTATTCTGAAACGAGATGTAAAGTATTACGGATTAAAACACAACAGGAAGGCTGCTGTATTGCTGGCTCACGACAGAGAGTCACTTTCGGTTGAAAACTGATATTTAATATGTTATTTGTCAATGGAACAGAACATACAAAGACAGTTTGTGTCTTTGGAAAGGGCCTTTGCAAATATGTATAAGCAATATTGACAGAGTTTTGGAGGTTCTAGTGCAGTAGTGGTTCAGACACAGTTATGAGGATCTTGAGCCAGTGATGTAAAACAGCAGCACTAGTTTAGCAACTGTTCTCCAAGGGAGCTGACAGGGTGACCTGTAGAGCACAAGGCTGGACGCTGTTATCAAGGTTAGAGTCTTCTCCTCCGCCCTTGAGACCACACATAAAACACTCCGGGAAAGGTTTTATGTTGCGCCTGCCACCTGCACCTCGCTGACTGGCAGCTCATTAGGGCAGCAATGCACCATGCACGTGTTTGCTCCCAGACAGCCCGCGCCACGGGCTGCATGCTAATTGGGGAGGCGTAGCCTGTGTTGAAACGACCTTGTGTCCGCACCAGGCTCTGATTATGTGAAGGGGGCGGCTTGGCGGGACGCCCACGCGGGCGATTCACAAGCTCGTTTGTTGTCTGCCTAGCATGGGGTCGCTCTCCTCCTCACCCCTTCTTCCTCTGGTGACGCCTTCGTTCTAATCTGACCTCCAGGTTTCATAGCAAAGTCAGCCAACTCTGACCACTCATCCACCGCGAGAGCTGTCAAAGAAAAGAGAGAGTGAGAGAAATGAAAGAAAGAGAGAGATGTGAGAGAAATGAAAGAAAGAGAGAGATGTGAGAGAAATGAAAGAAAGAGAGAGATGTTAGAGAGGACAAGAAAGAACGTTGGACAGGGACAGACATACAGGAAAGGATGTAGAAACAATTCTACAAACAAAGTTTTACAATTCCAGTCGGAATCAATGCAGTATGTACGTTTATGTTAGTTCTAACCTACTGCTATACACCTGCCAAGTCATTCTCTAAAAGGCAGAGCAATTTAAAAAGGTGCACTATGCAGAAATCGCTCTGCCATTTCCTTGTTGCTGATAGTTTGCCTAATTTCAGTTTATGTGACAAAACACTGTAGAGAGTCATTGTACCATCTAAACCGTTGTGAAATATATTTCCCATAACCAAAAATATTGTATTTTCAGCTGTTTGAAGCTGGTGTTCAAAACCGAAAAGTAAAATAAGCAAAAACGACACTTCTATAACTAACATGTCTATGTGAATTTAGTCTGGTCGCCCAAAAAGTTACACCTTTAACTGCAATATTTTGTCTTTCATAACATTGTTTGTCATCATATGGTAGATCTATCATAGCAGAGCTCTCTTCTCACAATGCAGGAAGCAGGTTTTCAGAGTGAAGAATAATGACTAGAGTAGGCTGAATAAAGACCAATCAATGATCCACAGAAGCACGCACACACACACACACACACACACACAAAACACACACTCGCCAGGGAGAGGGTTGCCAGCCAGAGTGTTTAAGTGCCATCAGTCCTCCTACCCTGCCCTCATAGATAAAGAGGGACCTGCCATCAGCCACACGGCCGTCTCGTTCAGTCCTCATTAAAAAGCCATCATATTAAGAAATCATTTCAGCTTGTCCTGATGAGCCTTTTATTGCCTACTCTAAAATATTTCCACTTATCAAGGAGTCGAAGGGAGTGGGAGTGCTATGGAGAAGGAGAGGGAGAAAGAGAACGAGGAAGTAGCTGAATGGAAGATTGCAGGGGAGGCCAGATTTGATTTTTAAGAGCATTTTACCATGTCATTTTGATGGCTATTTCATCCTCAAGGGTGAAATGCTGGCTTTGGCTTCTCCGACATCAGATATGGCTGTCCTATCTTCCTGCCTTGAAGGACTCTTCAGAGAATTGTTGGCTTAGTTGGGAAAGGGTCTTCAGGCCAGGTCTTGGTTGTGTTGAATTATTGAGTGTAGTAATATGTGTGAGGAGTTAATCCATGATTTCTTGGGACTTGTTAGGGCAGTTTTCTGACTTGGATGTGTTCTTTGGTCTTTAGATCAACGGGTGTATCATCGTGAAACGTATCCTATTAGCTGGGGAGTTACTGGTTATTAGAAACGGTTTTGAGGCAAGCTTCCTTCTCCTAACATCTCCTGTTCTCTTGGTTTTAGGGTGTGGCTCAGGGGCAGCCATTACAGCAGTAGCCCATTACTCATCCTCCTAGCTGCTGTCTCGGGGCTCCTGCTCCAGCGCTAATGCAGATTACAGGGATATATGAGGGCTATTTTGTTCTCAGTGGGGTGGGAACGATCACTGGCAACCGTAGCTCTCTCAGCTGCACGAGTAAACATCTGTTCCCACTGTGAAATCGCACCCAAAGATCCATCAGAGCCAGAGCGCAATCAAATCTGTGGATAGTCCATAAATTACACATTAATTAGCACAGTTTAATTATTCATGTACAACATGTTAATAGATGGCAAGGCCTTTGTGCAGTTTGGGGTACTTCCAGAGTCCACTTCTAATGGTTAAAGTGAGTCATTATAAATCTCTTGTGTAAATAGCCCATTTGCCATGTAGTGCTGCTGGAGCTCAAATATTTGAGCAATCTGTCTCTCCAATAGCGGCAGTTAGTTTGAGACAGATCGATCGATCATTTTACAATAAATATGTCCCTGCTCATTGTGTGCCATGTAATACTGAACCATTTGGAACAGAACTGAGAGGGGAAATAATAGGACAAGAAAACCTACTAACTACTAACTCTATTTTTACTGCTGCCATTAGCAAGAGTGATGTTTAGCAACGGTGATAGTAACTGTCACAGCATTACATTGATATTATTTTATACAATACTTTTAATAATCCATCCCTCCGTTCTTCATCCAGGGCCCCGCAACATCCAGTCATTTGGAAGAAGTTGTTTGAGCGACCAACACGTCAGCTATTAGCACATTAACAGGTGGGTCGGCTAAATTGCCACCATCTCACATACAGGTAAGTCATGTCTTCTGAAGACATCTATTATAGAGATAGAGCGAGGTTATCGGTCTATATAATAGATAGATAGATAGGTACTTTATTTATCCCCCGGGGGGGAAATTTCATTTCATCTTTAGTCTTTACGCCTTGACCACGTCCAGACCACGTCCAGAATTGTACCTGCGATGGTGTAACCTCCCCGTCCCCCCTCTCTCTAAAACAGGTCACAAGATGTGCTGGGCACACCCTCCATGAATCCCAAGAATCCAATCCTGCTCGAACTCAACCTCCCATGACTCCAGTTCCCATCACCAACTTGACTCCAGTCCCTTGTCGTTCAGTCCTGCTGTTTTCACCCAGCGGTCGAGTTGTGACAGTGGCTTCAATGAGAATCAAGTTGGCATTCCCGCTCTTGTACCCCTCATTGCGTTGCCCCCCATGTCAGAGCCCTGGGCTGTAGAGGGGAAGGCTCTCATGGTGTCTCTGCTGTATGGAGAGCCAGGTCTGATCACAGCCACGAGGAGCCCACAGGCGGAGAGCCCGGTTTAATATTCCGCTCTGCGACGTGTCGGCTTTCCAATCCACCGGGATTGCATTATTAAACTTACACAAGCTTATTTCCATACAAAGCAGGATATCAGCGGCAGAGAGTCATGCATATTTATCGCTGTGTGCCTGGCTTACACACGAATACACTCACACAATAACCCGCACACAGGCATAACTTAGTCATGGTACATAAGTGAGGGAGGAAATTGAGGTTCCTAATGATGTGAGCATGAGAGGTCCTGAATGGGGATGGTCAGTGAGATCTACATGTCAATCACCTGACAAACCGACACATAAACAGACAGTTTCTCACACGCAAACAGGAGAGATGAGATGAGTTACACTTTCCAATCTGACGAGAAGTGTATTACTGATCATCCACACGTGCAGTCGTGCACACACGGTCCAGCCAAGCCTCCACTTGTACATGTTGACTGTTTCCTGCTAGCAGCTAGTTCCCTTAATGTCCCAACTCCTTACTCTCAGTTCCATTTCCCTGACTGTGTCACCCCTCGTCACTGCTGCCCCACTGTTCTCCACCTCCTCTAGTTTCTGAGCACCGGTTTCTCTTCCTCCTCCTCCTCCTCCTCCTCCTCCTCCTCCTCCTCCTCCTCCTCCTCCTCCTCTTCCTCCTGTGAGATCGCTGTTGTGTCTTATGGCTTTTTATTCCTATGTGAGGGTAGATGTGTTCACGTAGGGATAGAAGCCACTAAACACACGGTGAGACGTCAACGTGCCGGCCAGTAGAGCCAAGGCTTCCTTTTTCACACAGATCGAATAACCTGCGGTGAAGTTATGGTGGAGTTTCCTGTCTAACTCTAGGCCTACATGCATCTGTTAAGTGTCTTGTAAACAGAATTGCCGAACACATAGGCCTAAACAGAGTGGCAACTCTAAAAAGACCCACCAACTAAAGGCAGTAACAAAGCCAAAAAAAGGTCCTAAGATACCGTCCAAAACCAGTCTGTAATTCACTGGTTATCAAACAACATTGTTCAAGAAATCCTTAAAAAAGGAAGAAATTTCTCTGCTAACAAATGGATGGAACACTTCAAGGCTACGGTAGGTCCACTTCATCCATCTAAATTGAGGTGAGTTTGCTGAACATTAGAATCCTGAGATTAATCATTACAAAGCGTGAAATGTTGTTCTGCTGCTACCTGCCATCATAGCTGAAGTGTAATAATTCAACACCCTCACTAATGTACATGAATGTTCACACTATATATCTACATCGCAACTCATGATAGGAGCATCAATTATTAACAGTGTTTTCTATAGACCTCCGAGCTTTCAGGGAGAATATGTTGGAATAGATTACTGCCAATGGATTCACTGCCTGGGGGTGTGTATCGTTGTCTCGTTTCCTGAGTTTAGTTGATGCTTTAATATGAAGTGTTTGTATGTACAGTATATACATGCATCTCTTTCTTTTCAATAATCTATCTCCTGGCAGGCGTTGATTTTCCTGTAATAAATAATGCTCTTTTGTATTTTGTGTTGTTGCTGTTCTTCATTTGTTTTCTTTCATATTTTCAACGGTGGGAATTGATGAATAAATTATGCATTCAGCCGACCTTCTGTACCATTCTGTTTCTTTTGCTCATATGCACTGCTCTTTAAATGATACACACACACCCAAGCTTTGTTTTCGCAACACCTAGACAAACTTGTGTTCTCAAATGAAATGCTGAAAGGCTGCTGCAAGGGTTGAAACAGTCTAAATTCCTACTCATTTCGTATGTAAATAGCAATGAAAAAAATACACCCAATCATGACCTTTGACCCCTAACACCTGTAGGAGCAATCCTTTCATAAATTGTCAAGGGAACATTTTTATACATTTGTGCCAATGTGTTGCCATAAAAAATAAAGGCAAGATTGATGGGTAAAAAGTTGACACTGGCTTGGCAAACAATATTTCGGACGTGATTGTCAGGGAAAGCCTGAGAGAGTTTGAGTGATTTCAGGGACAGGCGAACCGTGACAGCAGAGTGGAGTGGAGCAGTCTGGAGTGAGTGACTGAGTTAAAGTGGAAACTTGCAAGAAGACCAGCATGTTTTTCTTCTTCATTGTGGTTGGGAGCAACCCGCCCACACACATCAGCCATTTGTCTGGGGGATCCAGTTTGTGGTTTCATGATGAAACTAGAGGAAACCCGACCGCTGCCGCCGGCACACCACACATTTTATTTTCTCTTTCTTCTCTCCTTTCTTCAACAATTCCTCCTCGTAGCCTTTTCCCTTGAGCGCCGCTTCCACTTCTTACCGCAATTAGCGGAACGCAAAGAAGCCCTCTTTTTGTCAGCACGGAAATGAAATGGTAATTGGCAGTGTGTTTGGGGAGTTTGTAATTAAAGCTGAACTTCTGACAAATATTGACTCAGATGATCCCAGCGAGTGAAACACATGCTAACCAACTGCAGGAGGAGGCAACGGTAGCCTAAACCATGCCAGTCAAAGAAGGATTAAGCTGCATTTACACAGGCAAATTCTGATATTTGTTTCACTAATTGGTCTTTGGACCAATCAGATCAGCTCTGCAAAAAATCTGATGTGATTGGTCAAAAGATAAATTAGTGGTAAAAACATATATCAGAATTGGGCTGCCTGTGTAAATGCAGCCAGATTTGTTTCCCCATTCATTCAGCAAGTGATACACAATGGTCATGTCCGAAATCTGTCTTGCTTTCTTTTTACTAAAACAACATACTGTATAGGCTGCTGATTGTAGCACACACTATTTATAATGTATTGTTTAGTAAAAATTATGCAGTAAGCAAAACATATCAACATACTAGGGCTCACACATACTGAGAATGCATCATCTAATGCACAGCTGCATTTCCCGCCATTCGTTCATTTTGCTACAGCCCGTCCTGTCATTGGATTATCAGTTGTTGTCAAACACCCATGGGTCTGAAAAGACAAGTCTCTTCCTCAGTAGCATGCAGCAATTTCTACTAGATGAAAGGCCAACATTTGTTTGACATCTGGACTTTTAAACAATGACTGACTAAAGCTATAAAAATAGCTTTATTAATGTCTACAGTCGTTTTTGCCAAGTATATTCTATTACAGACACCTTAATGCATACTTTAAAATTATGTGACTAAGACATAAAAATAAAAAAAATATAAAAACATATTACTTAAAGTATTTTTAGAGGGTTCTAATGTTACTGTCCCCCACTACAACAAAGACATACTTAAATACATGTAATTATGTATTTTTATTGAAATACTATAGCATTCCATTCATTGCTATGGAGGACTGCTCCTTCTGAGCGGTACCAATATGGCGGCCGGTGGCTTCAAAGCCTCTCATAGCATCGGCAATCCAGGTTTTATACACATCATTTGATTTAGAGCATACTCAAATTTTGAAATTGGCTACTAAAGTATTTAGAGCCCAAGTATATAGGTATTCGGACACGGCCAGTATCTGCGTCCTCTGTACCAGTAGTTTAATTAGTCATATTTGACCTATAGTGAACCTAGCTGCTTAGTCTTATTGGCTAAAAAATGTCTTACCAAGACATCTCACAATAAGGCTTCCTTATCCCAGTGCTTCAAACGAGTGTGTCAGCATTCGGGCGGGGATCACAGTGGTTATGACTTTTTAATGGTTTGTTAATGGTCTTTGCTGTGTTGGATCCCAGCTGCCCAAACAACATTAATTGCTTAAACTGCTGCTGCTGAGTCCAGTATCAAGCTAAACCTGTAATTACTGAGAATGTTTGAGTTTTGCTCAGTCAACAAATGGATAATGGTGGCCAGAAAATAATTCCATTCCTGATAGGTATGGAAACCATCCAGACAGGGTTGCATATTATTATATCTGCTATTCTTGCTCAACAAAAAAGCTGTATTTCTAAAGGTTTATATTTCAATAGGGTTATATTTCTATAGGGTTATATTTCTATAGGGTTATATTTCTATAGATGTATAAATCTATAGGGTTATATTTATATAGGGTTATATTTATATAGATATATATTTATATAGGGTTATTTCGATAGATGTATATTTCTATTGGTTTATATTTTTATAGGTTTATATTTCTATATTACATTTCTATAGGGTTGTATAGTTACAACAAACAATCCCAGAATCTGCATTTATCCCAGCCTTAATTAATTCAGAGGACTTGAATTATAGAATGTATGTAGATCCTATTAATGGTCAGTGAAGTGAATGGTATTACTACAACCCAACATTGCCATAAGAGCTACACAGTTCCATTTCCTGCTAAGAAAATTTCATTCACCACTGAACAGGTGCTTGAAGATTAATGGGACCTGATTGAATGTCCAGTTGAAGACACTTCCTGTTTGTGCCTCCCTTCGTGCCATACCCATACAACCACCTACCTAAAGCATGGACTAATGTCAACATAGATCCCCAACACTGTATATTAGGGTAGTGCATAAGCAAAGCAGCTCAGTGATCACACCTGAACCCAATCCTGGGGAATGACTGGAATAGACACAGCGCCCCCTGCTGTTGGCTGATTCTGCAACACCCACTCACTTCACATGCCACTGTACACTCTTAGAAAAAAAAGAATCTATCTAGAACCTAAAATGGTTATTTGGCTGTCCCCATAGGAGAACCCTTTGAATTACCCTTTTTGGTTCCAGGTAGAACCAAATTATGAAATTATGAAATTTCCCCCCCGGGGGATCAATAAAGTACCTATCTATCCATCTATCTAACATTATTTGGTTGCATGAAAAACCTTTTCCACAGAGGGTTCTGCATGGAACCAACCATTCTGAATCCATACATGATAAACACAAGCTAGTGTTACCTAGAGTGCCAGCCACTCCGAAATGCCACAGGGCAAACTAACCATTATGGAATTAAGGAGCCATAATGAGACCCAAATGATGTGGTTTGACCTCATATAATTTCAAAGCTGTTAGCCTACGTCTGAAGCTATTCTTGTCCTATTCGGACTATTTACGATATACTCTCTGGTTTCTGTACTCGATCTGAAACAAAGTGTATGAATACAAAAAGTATTCTCAAACTTTTCCTAACGCTCATGGCAGCGTATGAATGGGCTTGACTTTCCTCTCACAGTGGGTTATTGATTGTGTCTGTGCTCCAGCTGAAGTCTTTCCAATTAGAAGACGGAATTGCTACACTCGACAAGTGTTCCTCCCTACAGGTGTCATTTGATTTAGCATTCTAGAACAATGATAAACAGTGCTCACAACTGGGGTCTACTTCCATCCCCTCCTTGCACAAATTTGCTACAATTAATAACTGTAATTTGCTCTCAACCATTCCACGTAACACAGAACCTCTACTTTTTTCAAACAAGAGATCCTGAAAGTCAGAAGTGAGGCTATGTTGCAATTGGGTGGTTTGTAAATACAGAGAATCACTATCGTACATAACGATTGGGATTAGTTAGATGGGAGTGTCTCATTGATTGTTAACAGTATGGGAATGACTGCAGGAGCAGTGACTGGATGCGCAGCCAAGGACACAGAGGAGGTTATTTGCTAAACTTTTAAATACAAACCAATAAATACAAATAAATCTGTGGTGCTTCCTCAGATTACTAACAAGAAGTTGAAGTTATATTCTCAAACACTCGTTCTATATTATCAGGCAGTTTTTCGGAACTACAAAAGTCAGACATTTTCATCTTACTAAATGTGTAGAACTAGAAAAAGTTAGCAATTCTGTCATTTCTGAGTTTCAAATAGTTTCAAATAGCATGTGAACACGGCAATAGGCCTACTTGTAAAATCATAATTTCCATAGCCTGGTTTCAAATACGTTATCTTTTTAATTGTATTGGTAATCAATAAGTATATTTCCTCCCTCATTTGGAGTTAATGCCTAATCTTATGATTTCGGAGTTAATGCCTAAACTTAACCTTAAACACATTGAAATGAGACGTTTGGAACAACTTTCGAAATGTGATGTTTGAGATGTTCATGGATGAACATTTAATTCTGACTGTGAGAGCTAGACACACACACACACACACACATACACACACTGTTGCCGTCTCCATGATGCCAAGGATTAATTAGCACAGCAGACTATCGGCCCATCTCTTGCCAGAGAAAGCTTTGTCCCTTGATGAAGTTAGCTGTGCCACCTGTCTGAAATAGCTTCCTCGCCACGTTCCTCTGCTTTTCATTCCTTCCTCATTAATTTAGCAAACACCCTTTATCCAGGTGTGTTCACCATCGCTTAGCAACAGGGTAAGTCAAAGTAAAACGTAAATCCACCTAGTTCATATGCTTTTCGTTCTTCCCGAGGACACTCGGTCACGTTCATGAGGGAAATGTCAAATGTTACGGTGTGCAATCACAGCAGTATGCCGCGTTTGTTCCAGCGGAAGTTACATTGGCTGACAAAGTCCATTATTACAGTTTTACATTTGGCCTCTTTCATTCTAAATGTCCTCACAAATATCTCAAGTGTGTCTTTGGAGGAAACTGTATTGCCATTAACTTATAGCTTAGTTGATTATTATTTCACCACTGTAAAGTGTCCATACAATCACTGTAAAGTGTCCATACAATGTTTTAGGTGCATGCCAGCAAAGCCACTACACAGTACAACACTAAACAATACATTAATTGCACTATAGCGGTGACAAACGGTGCCCACAAACTGTTAGTGCCTACATAAAGCTGTCCCAATAGTCCCAACAGCAGTTCTAACACCTTACCACTGCTACACCTGGCTATCAGCGGAGCCTTGTCTGGCAGCGAAACAGTTAATTCATCCTCTTTTACTGCCTTTAAAAAAAAACACAGCTGATATGGCTGACTTTCTAAAACAAATGTGGTTTCTACTGACAATTGATATGTACAAACTGTGGCATAAGGGGACGACAAGCAAATAAGAGACAATCCGTAATTTCGATTAAGACATTAATGAGCAAGCTAGGACGGACATAGTCAATATGACTATTTGTTCAGCACTTTTGGAATGTACAGCAACAGAATTCAGAACATGTGCTGTTCTTACAGTGTTCTCCCTGTACACCAAGTCAGAACCGTAGGATAAATAAAGGGGGTTTATAAGCAGACCATTTTATTTAACCTTTATTTAACTAGGCAAGTCAGTTAAGAACTGCCTCCTGCAGGGATGGGGGCTGGGATTAAAAATATTAATAAATTAAATAAAAATATAGGACAAAACACACATCACAACAAGAGAGACAACACTACATAAATAGAGATCTAAGAAAACAACATAGCATGGCAGCAACATATGACAACACAACATGGTAGCAACACAACAAGACAACAACATGGTAGCAACACAACATGGCAGCAACACAACATGGTAGCAGCACAAAACAGGTACACACATTATTGGGCACAGACAACAGCACAAAGGGCAAGAAGGTAGAGACAACAATACATCACGCAAAGCAGCCACAACTGTCAGTAAGAGTGTCCATGAGTCTTTGAATGAAGAGTTGGAGATAAAACTGTCCTCCTTACTACACAACATACACTTAGTATTACTTTCTTAGCTACAGTATACATATCTCCCTGGCATATTGTATAATTTATGCAGCAGCACACAATACATTTCTGGACTCCTTGTTGTGCTGCTCACTTGAACAGGAAGGTGTCATCAAAGTCTGGCATTCTATGGATTTATGGTGCATTCAAGACAACTGGGAATTCAAGACAACTTCAAAACTCATTTCCACAGTCGGAGCTCGTTTTTTAAACCAAATTCCCAGTTGTCTTGAAGTTACTGAAGTCTGAGATTTCCCAGTTCCGAGTTTGCAGTTGTTTTGAGCGAGGCAGAAATCATGCTGGACTGACAGCATGGTCAATGTTGAATGTTTATACTTTTAAGTTTGGAAAAGAGACCCTTAAACCCAGACTTGGACCACGCACCCACTTCACTGAATAGCAGGCTAGTGATTGCTTGGCAATGCTTGCAGTTAGCCACTGATTCCTTCCGATTTCCAACTTGTTGTGTAATGTTTAGTTCAATGGCCGTTGAGCACCGATAATTTTGATCTATAATTTCTCTTAATTATTTCACTTCATATGATAAGGATTGAAAAGGATTGTCGACATTTTTAGCTTGCTAGCTAAGATTTTGAAGGTATGATGTTGACATGATGAGCCCAATCAAAGCTACTGTAGATGTAACGTGATTTGGTGTCATTTTATCTGTGGCCAATGACCTTGAGCCTTCTTGGATGGGCACTTCTAATGTAACTCTATGGCAGAACCCAAGGGGCTTGAATATTTCTAGCTCTACCAGTAGATTTTGCGGTGACGTAGTGTCCCTATGACTGACAGAACACTGAGCCGATCACAGCGCAACTAGAGAACATTACCAACCCCTATGCTCCGTATTTTTCGCTGGCTGCCCCACCACCACAAAAAGCACTGAACTAGACTGAAACACCTGCATTTTGGAGCTGCCTTACTCAAGAAAGCAAAAAAGAGACCATGTTTGTATGCGGCTTTATATATATATATTTTTTTACATTGTTTGCAAACTGATATGTGACTGATATTAATGCCAAAATAACATGCAAAACAGGTGGGGCTCAAAACACTCTGCCCCACCTGCCCTGAATGACGGTTTCGCCACTGCAAACAATATAATTCAAATTGGCATAGAAGGCATCTCAGAGCTTCAGCCCGATATGATCTGGCTGCAGAGTGTATTATCCTGCCCTGATCAGTCTGGAGCTGCTGCTAATCTAACCTCAGAGAGGGGGAGCGGAGTGGCAAGGAGGCAGGCTCCCTATCAGTGACTGGGTCGCTGAACCTGGTTAAATTTAGAAGTGGACGAGATGAGCATCGATTTTTTTTTTGCTTTGACGGCCCAGACTGACAGCGCTGAACGCAGCAAGCTTCACAGAGCCGTCGAGGGAATTTGCCAGACGAAGGTGATGAGATGAGATGGAAAGATCACGGCTACAAAGCTGCACAGCTACGCGCTCCAAGCTCCCTCCACCTCACCCCAGCGGCGGTCTCCCCCAAAGTAATTACCGCACACACCCCCACTCTCCAACTCTGAGAATGCAATGGGATTTTGGCTGGCTGAGCAAAAAAACAACCTTTGTGCTCACACACACACACACTACACACACTCTAACACAGTCCAAGTCATCCTTGTGTCTCTTTCACACCCTCCAGCTACACACACCCTCCCGTTTACAGACAAATGCCTGTGTACACTGTAATTACATTCACTATTTATCTTGTGTGATAAAAAATAAATAAACGCTCAACTCAATTGTGATACAATCACTAAACTATTGTGCAACAATATGTTACTCACTAAACTACTGAGCAACAATATGTTAATCACTTAACTACTGAGCAACAATATGTTAATCACTATACTACTGAGCAACAATATGTTAATCACTAGACTATTGTGCAACAATATGTTAATCACTAAACTACTGAGCAACAATATGTTAATCACTTAACTACTGAGCAACAATATGTTAATCACAAAACTACTGAGCAACAAAAGGTTAATCACTAAACTATTGTGCAACAATATGTTAATCACTAAACTACTGAGCAACAATATGTTAATCACTAAACTACTGAGCAACAATATGTTAATCACTAAACTACTGAGCAACAATATGTTAATCACTTAACTACTGAGCAACAATATGTTAATCACTAAACTATTGTGCAACAATATGTTAATAGGCCTACATTAATTGTATTAGTGTCACCAAAAGGATACATTCTGATATCAGGATATCATTTTCTGTCTCCTGTTTTAGCCCTTGTTTCTTTCAGCAAGAAGTCACAAAGGCTTCTGAATCTGCCTGTAGCACAATGCATGCTCCCCCTTGCATACTAATACACCTCCTCCCCTTACAACCGTCCTGGTCAGCCTATCTAAACTCTATGAATGAACACCTTCATTTCACCATTAACTCTCTACAGATCTCTATAGGAAACCTCCGGACAGGAATACCCTCCTTAGAGGTGACAGCTTTCATCCACGTCCAGTTATTAAAAGTCTCCCTATAAGTCAATTCAGTCACATCAGAAGAATATGCAGCTCTGGTGCTTCTTATCAGAAACAGACCACGGACCTCACACATAGGTTTAAGGAAAGGGGGTACAAAGACAGTTGGGTAAAACATGCCAATTATCATTTTGAAGGACTAACACAGCTGGAAAGACTTCAACCAAAGGTTAAAGAGAAAGCAAAACATGTCCCCTCATAATTCACCCAATACTCACCATTGGGGAAGGCATTTAAGGACATTATCAGGAAGCACTGGAACATTACTGATACTGACCCACAATTGAAACCCATCTTTATATGTTATTTACATGTTGAAATGTCCTTAAGACCCGGATCAGTGAGCACCGCAGCAATATACAGACAGGTGATACAAAAACTGTGGTTACTGTTTATTTTATACAAGCTGGACATCCTATTAGTTCTGTGAGATACATTGGAATAGAAATGGCCGAGATGTCACGCAGGGGAGGGGACATTGAGAGGAAACTTCTTCAAAGGGAATCTTTTCGGATCCACAGGCTCAACACACTGTCTCCTCTTGGCCTTAAATATTGATCACATTCATTGCGTGTATGATCATATAGTATATTACCATACATTGAATGTTAATATTGTTTCAGGAAGTAAACTGAGCACTGCCTTCCCCCACACCTGGGATATGGATGCCTGATGAAGAACTAAGGGTCGAAAGGTTGATATAAATAAGTATCACCTGAGAGCACGAGTAGCAGTGTGCAGCATTTCCTTTTCTGCTTTTCATCAGCCACAGAAGATCTCACTCTTTGATTGGCTTGGAATGTCCTCAATGTTCAGGAGTGCACTAGAGCAGAGCGGCTGTTTGCAATCTACAGTGGCTGACAAGGGAATCGATTACCTATTTTTATCCCAGTGACCTGGGCGAGATAAACTGCAGCTTATCGTTTCACCTGAGATTGATTGAGGCCAAGTGCAAAGACCCAACTCTGCTGGCTTCCTGACATGCAGAAAGACAGAAAGTGTTTTAATCTAGACAGCCCTGTCAGTAATTCAATAGCCCTTTGAGCAACCAGGAGAATGGTCTCCTGTTTAAGTCTAAGATTAATCATTTGAAGTCATAAGGTCCTATTCAACTAAACCTGGGATTCTGGGTTCTAAAATATTACCGTTAGACCTGTAGCTTGTCCATGTCGCCAACATAAAGTGGTGTGGCTGAAAATTCTCCAACAGTTTCACGATTGTAAAATGTATTTAATCAGAATCCTGTACTCATAATTAAACTATTTTTTAGGAGGGACTTTTTACTTTTTTCTATCAAATGTCACACTTCTAACTAAGGAACACTACATGACCATTTCATAGTATGAGGGCAAAATAGAACAGGTTTTTAAACTAATTTAATGAGCCATTTGAGACCTTGAGACATTTTGCCTAATGAGGCATTCAGGTCGTCTCTCGCTCTTCCTACCCTTCTAGTCTGTCCACCCCTTGGTTAAATTGTCTGAGTACCGAGACAGATCTCTTTATTTTGTCTCATAGCTCAATTATAACCCCAACCAATTGAGATGGAGACATGAGTCAAACACACAGGTTGCCGGTAAGCCCGCAGGGTGACAACGCTGCTCGAATACTGATCTATGAAATACATAGACCAATCTAACATAACACATGAATCAGTCATAGCTGGCAATACCTAGAAAATCATAGTCAACTGGATACACAATGTGTGACCACAACTCCTTTCATGGGCAAGCCAACGTGTCAACAGCGGTAGATGCTCTGTTGCATCTATTAGCAAGTTATCTATTAACAAGTTATCTCTTAACGAGTTAGCATCTCTTTCAAAGTGATTATCCTATTAGCCTGTGTGGGTTTTGTACTGTAACCTGTAACAATGTTATTACTAGTAGCTGTATAAATGTCCATCCCTAGTCGTCTTGCCACTGACCATATCATCCTCTCGATACCAGGGTATTTGTCTCTCTCTGGTGGTGGTTAAGGGTAAAAGGGAGCCCTGTCAGAGCACTATAGGGACCTCAGAAAATATACAATAGTATTATGCATCAAGTAGACCAGTGGTTCTCAAACCTCTCCTCGGGGACCCCGAGCCGTTCCATGTATTTGATCTATTCCAGAGTGTGAGCACACCTGATTCAACTTGTCAACTAATCGTCAAGCCCTTGACAAGTTGAATCAGGTGAGCTAGATCAGAACTACTCCAAAAGTGTGAAATGTCTGAAATAGACAACAGAAGTACAAATGGCCTAACGTGATAACACAAATTAAAGTAACTACCTGAACGGACACACATTATACACAACCAAACACACACACACTACTGTGATTGTTGATCAAACAGTCCAATACAGAGCACTGATCAACAACCAACATCACAACAGCTCAGCTGTTCCAAAATGTACTGTTTAAAGCAACTCCAGCACATCACACAGCAGTGCATAGGCATGCTTATGCCACATCACAGTATTAAAGTGTACACCGATTCATATATAATTGACTGGTCCGGTGGCTGTGCATTACGCAAGGGATAGCCTATGCCACAAAGCTGGATAAATAATATTCTGAGATAACAGTATATTTCAGAGTTCGTACAGATAGAGACACTTGAAATGTGCATGTGGGCTATACAGATGTAGGATTTTAATTTGATCACTCTTTTGATGCTGAGAATTTTCCTGCCTAACGCAGATGAGCTTTGTGATTTACATAAATTAACTGAAGACTCGCACTGACACGCGGTTATATTAACAGCTTTCCACTTTTCATGTAGCCTCATTTTGACCATCTAATAACCTAACCACCGATTAAGCAACATTATGGACCAAACGTTCTAATCCTGTTGCTGCTGGATTCTTTTGCTGCGATAATACAGGTCAAAGTAATATTCTACACCTGTAGGCCTACCAAATCGACAATGAACAATCCATATTAAGAAACCAGAAATGCAAGAGCTAAATCTTAATGTTTATCAATGTAAACTGACTAACTTACTGATCCTGCTATGTGCTAGAAAGGCTATCGAGGGTTATCGAGAACTTCTAACATCATTCATACTTCATCCAGCTTTACATTTAAATCAGTTAGGTTATGTTCCCCGTAGAACATATTTAATGGTGCGTTCAAGACAACTCGGAACTCGAAACTAGACATTCTGAAAAAACAAGCTCCGACTGGGAAACATTGTTTTGAACGGTCATCCAGCTCAGAATTACAAGTTGGAAACTTTTATTTTCGACTTGTAAACTTGTAGAAAGATGAGGCCCAAGTTTCCCACTTGGACATTTTCAGAATCAACCAATAGGAAGCTCTACGCAAATAACTTACTTTCATTTTAACTCGGAGGTTCCAAGTTTCTGAGTTGTCTTTAACTCACCGCTAGAGCTCTGATTTCTCCGACCTGAAGATCACTGACATTACATTTTTCCCAGACTGATTCTGTTTTTTTCGAGAGCTCCCAGTTTTGAAGGCATCATAAGACTATCAGCGAGTTCGAGCAGATACATTTTGTCTAGTTGGGGACCATTGTTGGTCTACCGACATTCAAAGTGTATTACCTTATGGGGATAGCAATTGTCTGACTCACGCCTACATGTCGACTGCAAAAAAACGTGATAAAAGGTCATGCAGTTTTTGATTCAGTCACCTTGAAGTCGCTGCAGCTGCTTCTCACCAAATGTCCCATGCAGCCACCACCTGCATTGTGGGAGGTACCAATCAATAGGGTGTTTTTGGTTGACCCATGCGAACCTGACCAAAGACGTGACTGAAACAAGTATTCCACTGAGCCCATTTCAGCCATTACTGAGGTGTGTTTGACCGGTCATTACAAACATTTCTGTGGTCGTAACGTTACCAGGAAAAAAAGACAGGCACAAGCAAGAGTATGAGAGAGTCACCAGAGCAAAATGAACGCAATCAATCCAGTGCTATTTAAGTTGATTTTGTACCTTTCAAACACAGGAAATAGACAGCTGAAAGAAATGTCTGGAATGGAGTGTTATCAAACACATGGAAACCATGCCGTTTGATATTTTCGATACCATTCAATTAATTCCGTTCCACCCATTACTATGACCCCATCCTCCCAAATTAAGGTTCCACCAGCCACCTTTGATCCAAGTGATAATGATGGCAAAGGCGAACAAAAAAATGGCACAAAAATTATACATTAAAAAATGGTAAATGATACAATGATACAAATTCCAAACAAAACGGTAGAAAACTGTGTCTCTGCTTGGCATCTATCACAGTCTATCAGTATCACTTTGCTGGTGCAATACAGGTAACTTACAGGCATCACAATAAAAAAATATAACGTTGTTTTATTTATTTTGCCCAAATAATATTTGCTTAACAATTTTAGCACAAGTGGCTCTAACTAAATGTACTTCTCTGCTGTCTGAATGCTCAGAAGAGAAAAAAAAAAAAAAAAAGTTTTAAAACCACAGGGAGGCGATGTGCTCAGACTTGATCATGTGCCAGCTCAACTGAAACGCTGTGGTGGAATTCGATAGGGCATCTGCCTACATGCTTTACAACTCCTATCGTGCTTTACAACTCATATCACCTCTGGTCGGCTAGTAGCCCTACTTCAGACAGACGATCAGGATGCTCTGCTCACAAGCACCTTTGGACTCTGGCAGTAACAGGTGAGACGGACGGCATCTAAAGACCTGTTGCCTTATAGGATGGACCTACACAGATGAAGGATTTAATATACAGAATAAGAACAGATACCTGAATGGAATTTGAAAATCAAAATGAATTCTGGTTTTATTCAGATGCTCAGGAAGAGGAAACAGGTAAGTTTCTCTCTGTTTCTTGTTTTGGATCAGTGTTGTCTATGGTTTCTGGTAGAGGTTATTCTTTCCTCCTGTCCTAGTGATGTTATTCCCCTCAGGAGTTTAAAGGAAATTGCAAATAAATAATTGAAGCTTTTCTTTACTATTAGGTTTATTTATTTATGTCAATTGAATTTCCCTTGCGTCCTGAATTGAAATACTGTATGAGGACCTTAATTCTCAAATGGAGTTAAGACCGACCATGCTATCCAGTATAAGGCCCTCATCCAGACACCTGCATGTTTCTCTCTCCCAGCTGGTTCCTCTGATCGGCTTCATGGCTTTGGCTGCTGCTGGAGCCACCTCTGCCTCCCTCTACTTCCTATTTACAAAGAACGACGTCATGTAAGATTTGATGCATTTCGTCATGTATTTGCTGTACATTTTTAGGGCTGGTTTCCTTTTATCCAAATAAGCCGAGTTTTAATTGGAGATTCTCAATTTCTTAGTTCAGGAGAAGGTTTACTCTACTATTTACTATTTGTTGTGGATTATATTTGTTTATCTTGCTATTTGTTTTGTTTCTAGTAATGTGAACTAGAGGTACTATCCTAAAATGTTAAAATACTTTTATCTAAAGTGAATTTGCTTATCAGTCTCTGACAGGCCTGCCCGTTTGGAACTTTCTCACTTGATAAAAGACAAACCCTGGCACAGCAGGCAGGGATATATTCTGTTTAAATCATTTGTCTCTAACTTTCTTTCAGTTTAAATAAAAGTATAAACCCTGAACCCTGGGAGAGAGTGGACCCATCTAAACCACAGAAGGTGATCAATAACATTATACACGCTATTTCTATGTCTATTTATGTTCTCTCTATGCTTGCATTGATATTGGCATCGGTAGCCATTTTCTCCTCTACTCTGCTTAGTCACACAAACAGAGCAGCGTTGCCAAGTATAACTATATCTCACTCATCGTGGGGGGGGGGGGGGGGAGTCTCCCATTTCAATTGTAATCTGTAATCTGTATTCATTGGTGATTCTCTGCATGGGCACCTATTGATAAAGGAGGCAGGCTCCAGTAGAGTTAAATGATAGGAGATTGATTGGCTGTGGAAGTAGTGAGAAGCCAGCAGTGTTGGGGAAGCTACTCTGAAAATAAAGTTTACCAAGCTACCCATTACTTCACACTGGAGGAAGTTAAGCTACGCTAAAGCTGCCCCTGTGAAATATATAGTTTACTTAACTAAAGCTACCCATGTGAAATATATAGTTTACTTAACTAAAGCTACCCATGTGAAATATATAGTTTACTTAACTAAAGCTACCCATGTGAAATATATAGTTTACTTAACTAAAGCTACCCATGTGAAATATATAGTTTACTTAACTAAAGCTACCCATGTGAAATATATAGTTTACTTAACTAAAGCTACCCATGTGAAATATATAGTTTACTTAACTAAAGTTGCTTTACTTTCACTACATTGTAACTACTTTGTGAAAAATTATCATATGTAAATCTGAAAATTCATATACTATAAATTGCAAGAACAGATCACTTATGTTAACAGAATAGGTCATTTAGCCTATTAAACACAAAAACTATGTTTCAAGTGAGAATTAGGCAGGTCTGATCCCGAAAAAGAAAGGACATTATTGCCTACTTCCTGCCATATTTGATTTTCTTTCTGCAAAAAAGTAGTGTATAGTTCAAGTAGTTAGCTAAATGTAAATGGAATGACCCCAACCGTGGTGTGTATTTGTAGTAACGTGATCAGTAGTGGTGTGTTGTTGTCATTGTTGTAAGTGTTGTTGTTGTGTAAGTAACTGTGTTGTTATTCTGAAGCTGGTGACTATCAATCAGAAGTGGAGGCCCATTGAAGAACTGGAACTGGTGAAGAGTATATCCAAGTGATCTCTCTCTCTTGCATGTGCATGTGCGGGCTCTCTCACTCTCTCACGCGTGCACGCGCAGGCTCTCTTTCCCCCCTCTCTCTCTCTCTCTCTCTCTCTCTCTCTCTCTCTCTCTCTCTCTCTCTCTCTCTCTCTCTCTTCCTAACCTTTCCTTCCTAATCCCTTCCCATTCACTATTAGTGCTGTCTGTCTGAGTGTAGATAATGTCAGACAGACAGGTGTCCAGAGAGGAGAATGCTGGCCCTCCTTCTCCTCCCCCTACCCCCGCCTCAACACAGTCTCTCTCTCTCTCTCTCTCTCTCTCCATTCTCTCTCTCCCTATCTGTTGCTCTCCCTCTTCTCTGCACTCTCACTCTCTCTATCTCTCCATTCTCTCCCTTTCCTCCCCCTCCATCCTGAATGGGAGCTCACCAAGCTGCCTGCCTGCCCATCCCTGAACCTCCTATCAGTCTAGCAGAATCAATTCTACACAGACTAGCTTCTCGGATCCTGCAGTACATCTGCACAGCACTCTATAAGGGTGACCACAGCTGTTTGTTTGTGAAACATAATGTAAGTGTGAAATAAGTTATTGAAAGCAATTGAAAATGAGCATTGCTTGTGTTATTAATGAGGAACGCCCGCATGATCCAATCTAAAGCAATGGCTCTGTAGGATGACAATGCCACCATCCAGCTAAATATATTATATATAATATATATATATATATACAGTGGGGAGAACAAGTATTTGATACACTGCCGATTTTGCAGGTTTTCCCACTTACAAAGCATGTAGACGTCTGTAATTTTTATCATAGGTACTCTTCAACTGTGAGTGACGGAATCTAAAACAAAAATCCAGAAAATCACATTGTATGATTTTTAAGTAATTAATTTGCATTTTATTGCATGACATAAGTATTTGATACATCAGAAAAGCAGAACTTAATATTTGGTAGAGAAACCTTTGTTTGCAATTACAGAGATCATACGTTTCCTGTAGTTCTTGACCAGGTTTGCACACACTGCAGCAGGGATTTTGGCCCACTCCTCCATCCAGATCCTTCAGGTTTCGGGGCTGTCGCTGGGCAATACGGACTTTCAGCTCCATCCAAAGATTTTCTATTGGGTTCAGGTCTGGAGACTGGCTAGGCCACTCCAGGACCTTGAGATGCTTCTTACGGAGCCACTCCTTAGTTGCCCTGGCTGTGTGTTTCGGGTCGTTGTCATGCCGGAAGACCCAGCCACGACCCATCTTCAATGCTCTTACTGAGGGAAGGAGGTTGTTGGCCAAGATCTCGCGATACATGGCCCCATCCATCCTCCCCTCAATACGGTGCAGTCGTCCTGTCCCCTTTGCAGAAAAGCATCCCCAAAGAATGATGTTTCCACCTTCATGCTTCACGGTTGGGATGGTGTTCTTGGGGTTGTACTCATCCTTCTTCTTCCTCCAAACACGGCGAGTGGAGTTTAGACCAAAAAGCTCTATTTTTGTCTCATCAGACCACATGACCTTCTCCCATTCCTCCTCTGGATCATCCAGATGGTCATTGGCAAACTCCAGACGGGCCTGGACATGCGCTGGCTTGAGCAGGGGGACCTTGCGTGCGCTGCAGGATTTTAATCCATGACGGCGCAGTGTGTTACTAATGGTTTTCTTTGAGACTGTGGTCCCAGCTCTCTTCAGGTCATTGACCAGGTCCTGCCGTGTAGTTCTGGGCTGATCCCTCACCTTCCTCATGATCATTGATGCCCCACGAGGTGAGATCTTGCATGGTGCCCCAGACCAAGGGAGATTGACCGTCATCTTGAACTTCTTCCATTTTCTAATAATTGCGCCAACAGTTGTTTCCTTCTCACCAAGCTGCTTGCCTATTGTCCTGTAGCCCATCCCAGCCTTGTGCAGGTCTACAATTTTATCCCTGATGTCCTTACACAGCTCTCTGGTCTTGGCCATTGTGGAGAGGTTGGAGTCTGTTTGATTGAGTGTGTGGACAGGTGTCTTTAATACAGGTAAATAGTTCAAACAGGTGCAGTTAATACAGGTAATGAGTGGAGAACAGGAGGGCTTCTAAAAGAAAAACTAACAGGTCTGTGAGAGACAGAATTATTACTGGTTGGTAGGTGATCAAATACTTATGTCATGCAATAAAATGCAAATTAATTATTTAAAAATCATACAATGTGATTTTCTGGATTTTTGTTTTAGATTCCATCTCTCACAGTTGAAGTGTACCTATGATAAAAATTACAGACCTCACATGCTTTGTAAGTAGGAAAACCAGCAAAATCGGCAGTGTATCAAATACTTGTTCTCCCCACTGTATATATATATATATTAATTAATACTATTGTACTATAGGTAGGTGATAATGCACAGATAGTGCCTTCAGAAAGTATTAATTCCCCTTAACTTATTACAGCCTTAATTCAAAATGTAAATTGATAACTACACCATGCTCAAAGGGATATTCATCTACCAATAGGTGCCCTTCTTTGTGAAGCATTGGAAAACCTCCCTGGTCTTTGTTGTTGAATCTCTGTTTGAAATTCACTGCTTGACTGAAGGACCTTACAGATAATTGTATGTGTGGGGTAGAGATATGAGGTAGTCATTCAAAAATCATGTTAAACACTATTATTGCACACAGAGTGAGTCCATGCAACCTATTATGTGACTTGTTAAGCAGATTTCAGCTTTTCATTTTTTATTAATTTGTAAAGATTTCGAACAAAATTCCACTTTAAAATGATGGTGTATTGTGTGTAGGCCATTTTTAATCAATTTTAAATTCAGGCTGTAACGCAACAAAATGTGGAAAAAGTCAAAGGGTGTGAATACTTTCTGAAGGCACAGTATTATCTTATTATTAAATCATTGTTTAAGGAAAACAACTATGACCACTGATCTGACCTGTGACCTTCACTTAGTAACTTCACTTAGTAACTTCACTTAGTAACTTCACTTACTGCTGTTTGCCTTGGTTTTATATGGATTTTGTAGTTACTGCAAATTTGACACAAGATACTATAACAGATACTACAAAGTCCTATTTAAGTCTTAACTCAATTTTGAACAGATGTAGTAGTTACTGCTGTTTTCAATTGTACATTAAAGTATACACTGAGTGTACAAAACATTAAGAACACCTTACTAATATTGAGTTACAACATTGAGAAACCTTGTATAAAATCTGTTGAATTTGTACAGTACCTTTAAAACAACTTCAGATCTTCAACATTATATCCACTATCATAAAAAAGACAATAGACTGCATGCATAGTAGTTGAACATAGATTCCGGTGGCATGCATTGGTTCGAAATATCTGCCGATCTGCCCTTGAGCAAGGCACTTAGCCCTAATTGCTCCTGTATGTCGCTCTGGATAAGAGTGTCTGCTAGATGACTCAAATGTAAAATGTAATTTAAACACTTTTCTATCTCATGGCTTTTATTTAGCAAAATAACTATAAATTAACTGACTTATTTTCAAATAATTTTCAACATATAACGTCACATTAAGGTGTGGGACATTTACTGTATTACAAGGAACAATAGCAGGTTTATTGGCTCCAGTAGCCGGCATATGTAAATCCGGGATATTAAAATTAGTATGATATGTTACGTTTGGTATGGTAACATAGAAGGTTACTTAAGGCAAAGGGTGGTTGGTCGGGGTGGACGGGTTTGAATCTCATCATATACAACTTGAGCATTTTAGCTCATTAGCAACTTAGCAAATACTTACTACTTTATACTTTGCAACTATGTACTTAGCATGTTAGCTAACCCTTCCCCTAACCCTAACCTTAACCCTTTTAGCTAACCCTTCCCCCAACCCTAATCTTAACCCTTTAACCCAACTCCTAACCCCTAGAACTAGTAAATGTTAGCGTTAACCACCTAGCTAATGTTAGCCAAAACAAATTGGAATTCGTAACATATCATACTTTTTGCAAATTTGTAACATTTTGTAGGTTTTGCAAATTCCTAACTTATTGTACGAATTGCAATTCGGAACATATCATACAAATTGTAATTCGTAACATATCATACAAAATTAGATGACGGACAGCCACAAATGAATACATACAATACAATACAAAACGTAACATGTGTGTTTAGGATTTATGAACAAAATAATATGAAATGCTCTGAGACCACGTTGCAGAGGTTCACAGCTGGCGATGCCTCTGATTGGTTATTCCCCAATGCAACAACGTCAATGAGCATCATCACTATCTTTCTATTGCAGTAGTGATGAAGAAACGAAGCTTCCTCAAGCATTGTGGTTTTTCAGCCAATTGTGTTGAAAATAGGTTTATCACTCAAGGCTTTGATCAACACAGTGTACACTAGTGGCACCTGCTGGTCAAAATAATTTAGAGCATCAAAAATATTATAGATTATGTCCCACATGCTGTAGCACATGTGCAGAGTAGCCTTTTTGTCTTTACCAAAATCAATCAGGTTGTTGTTCGACGAAACAAAGCTTCGGACGTCATTGATCACTTGCTTCTGATAAAGTGATTCAGGCATCGGCACACTGCTTGGAAGTACACTGCTTAGCGATTTCGATGCATTCCTCAGAGCTCCGGGTATCAAACGTATCACTACATTGCAGTACTCAAACTGTGGTGATTACCAGCTGAGATAAACTTTTATGAGTTGATTTTACTCCTGGCTCAGTGTTTGTCTCGGCAGTGTCTTAACTTCATCCTAAAAACTTCTCTGAGCTGGGAGTTTTTTTGGTCTTAAAACAGGTTTTAACAGGATTCCTAAGATCTTTTCTGAGATGCTTTGTGTAAATGCTCATCATTAACTTCAATCACCATGGAGTGGAGTTTAGTCCGCTAGGTTTGTTAAGGCATTCCATGTACTCCAAGTGATATTGATGGCAAAGGTAAACAAAAAACTATCGCACAAAAATTATCCAGTAAAAATGGTAAATTATAAATTATACAATGACATAATTTTCAAATAAAATGGTAGGATTAGATTAACACAATACACATAGTTTAAAACTGTGTCTTTGCTTGGCGTCTATCAAAGCCTGTTGATTAGGCCTAGGCCTACTGACTGCACCATATTCATTTGCTGGTGCAATACAGGTAACCACCAGGTGTCACAATAAACAAACATAACATATGTATTTATTTACTTGAACGATGTATCTGCTTTCGGGACGCTCAGAAAAAGTGCAGCAGAAATTAACTTGGCATTTTACAGTTTGAAACCACAGGGGGGCGATGCGCTCACACTCACAGAGGAAAATGTATCAACCACCATCTCTATTGAACCGCTGTGAAGGATTTCTATAGCGCATATGTCTACATGCTTTACAACTCGTATCACCTCTGGTCGGCTAGTAGCACTACTTCAAACAGACGATCAGGATGCTGTGCTCACAAACGCCTTGGAACTTTGGCAGGTAGCAGGTGAGACGGGCAGCATCTATAGACCTGTTGCCTTATAGGATGGACTTACACAGATGAAGGATTTGCTATACAGAATAATAATTTGTACCACATTGATATTCGACTCAATCATTTAAAACAATTCTACGTGTTTTCTTTTAGATACCTGAAGGGAATTTGAAAATCAAAATGAATTCTGCTGAGAAAGAGGAAAGAGGTGAGTTTTCTCTCTGTTTCTTGTTTTCAGATCAGTGTTGTCTATGGTTTCTGATAAAGGTTATTCTTTCCTCCTATCCTAGTTAGGTTATTTCCCTCTGGGTTTTAAAATATTTTTTCTTTACTATCAGATGTATTTATTTATGGGAATTCCATTTCCGTTGCTTCCTGAATTAAACTATGAAAACCCCAATTCTCAAATGGAGTTAAGACCAATATAGTTTGACCAGTAAGACCAGTATAAGGCCCTCATCCTGACACCTAAATGTTTCTCTCTCCCAGCTGGTTCCTCTGATCGGCTTCATGGCTTTGGCTGCTGCTGGAGCCACCTCTGCCTCCCTCTACTTCCTATTTACAAAGAATGATGTCATGTGAGATATGATGTATTTTATCATGTATTTTCTGTACATTTTTAGGGCTGGTTTCCTGGACCCAAATAAACCTAGATCTGCCTTAAGCATTTTGGTGGAGATTCTCAATTTAGTATTTTTAGTCCAGGGTAAGATTTAATCTGGGTCTGGAGAATCCGCATATCTTCTTATTTGCATGTGGATTATATTTCCTTGTCTGGCTATTTCATTGTGTTTTTAGTCATGGGAACTTGAAGTACTAACCTGGTACTGTATGATCTATCTTTAACTCAATACCTGACAGGCCTGCCCTTTTAACTTTCTCATTTGATAAAAGACAAACCCTGGCACAGCAGTCAGGGATATATTCTGTTTTAATAATGTCTCTAACTTTCTTTCAGTTTAAATAGAAGCAGAAACCCGGAACAGAAATCATTGAAGCTAGAGGTTCCTATCTCCCTCACTAACTTTAAGCATCAGCTGTCAAAGCTGCTTATCGATCACTGCACCTGTATATAGCCCTTCTGTAAATAACCCACACTACTACCTCATCCCCATATTTATTTTTGTTATTTTCACTAATCTTGCACTCCAGTATCTCTATTTGCACATCATAATTTGCACATCCTTCATTCCTGTGTTAATGATGATAATCTGTAATTTATTTCACCACTATGGTCTATTTATTGTCCTACCTCCTAACCTTACTGCATTTTGCACTACATTTTGCACTCTGTATATAGATTTTCTATTGTGTTTTTGACTATGTTTGTTTACTGTGTAACTCTGTGTTGTTATTTGTCGCACTGCTTTGCTTTGTCTTGGCCAGGTCGCAGTTGCAAATGAGAACTTGTTCTCAACTGACCTACCTGGTTAAATAAAGGTGAAATAAAAAAAAAAAAAAAACCCTGGGAGAGACTGGACCCATCTAAACCACAGAAGGTGATTGATAACATTATATGTCTGTTTATTTCCATGTTGGTATTGACATTTCTTGCTTTTTTGGTCTTAATTTGTGTGCTGTGCATACTTAACAATATAAACACTCTTCATATGCCTAGTTATTTCTGATAGAGGACCACTCTAAGTTGATATTGGTATTGCTATGGGTATTGGGACCACTCTGTGGGTAACGTTATGGGTATAGTAGTGCGTCATTGAACTGGTTCCTCCTCTATTCTGCCGAGTCACACAACAGAGCAACGTTGCCAAGTATGACTATAACTTACCATAAAGGGCGGGACATCTCCCATTTCTGCTGTCATCTAAAGTTAATTTTATTTCAACTGTTACCTAAACATCTGTATTTACGGTTGATTATTTGCATGGGGGCCTATTGATAAAGGAGGCAGATTCAGTAGTGTTACATGATTCAATGCCCTGTGGATGTAGTATGAAGCCAGCAGGGTTGGTGTCAATTCCATTTCAATTTAGTAAATTCAGGAAGTTGACTGAAACTTTAATTCTAATCAAGCAATGAGGAAAACTGGAATTTAAATTTTATTTTCTGAATTGAATAAATCTAAATGGAATTGACCCCAGCCCTGGTGAGTATTTGTAATAACATATGACCAGTAGTATTAGATAGATAGATAGATAGGTAGATAGATAGATAGATAGATAGATAGATAGATAGATAGATAGATAGATAGATAGATAGATAGATAGATAGATAGATAGATAGATAGATAGATAGATAGATAGATAGATAGATAGATAGATAGATAGATAGATAGATAGATAGATAGATAGATAGATAGATAGATAGATACTTTATTGATCCCCAAGGGGGAAATTATTTTCGTTGTGGTTGTTGTTCTGTAAGTGAGTGTGGTTTTCTCCCAACTGCAGCTGGTCACTATCAACCAGAAGTGGAGGCCCATTGAAGAACTGGAGCTGGTGAAGAGTATGACCAAGTGATCTCTCTTTCTCGTTCTACACTGGTGGGGTATCACGGTGCTCAATACTGTCCCCAGGACTGAAGATGTCCACGGCTGTAGTGTTAATTACATCACCAGGCAGTAAAGAGTAAAAGCTTTTGTCTGCACTTTAAACCAGCTGTTTGTCTGTCCCAGAGATGTAACTGCACTGTACTGCACTATAGCTGACAATAAATGTGACCAAAGCTGTTTGTTTGTGAAACATACTGTATGTGTGTGTGAAATAATTGTTATTACAATAGAAAATTACCATTGCTCGTGTTATTAAGCGTGTGTCACAAACTATCATAAAGGTAACTTTAACACAGCTCTGTCTGGCTTCTCTCTGTCTGTGTCCCCAGAAGTGTGTCTGATTGAGACATTAACCTTTGTAACGAATGTCCTCTTACTGATTGGAGGAGCAATAACACCTAAATGTCCCCCTCATAAAGCGTTACAATTATATCACCATTTACTACAAGTATACACGGAGTGGACAAAACATTAGGAACACTGTTCTTTCCATGACAGACTGACCAGGCGAATCCAGGTGAAAGATTCCTTATTGATGTCAACTGTCAAATCCACTTCAATCAGTGTAGATGAAGGGGAGGACAGGTTAAAGAAGGATTTTTAAGCCTTGAGACAATTGAGACATGGATTGTGTATTTGTGCCATTCAGAGGGTGAATTGGCAAGACAAAATATTTAAGTGCCTTTGACCTGGGTATGGCAGTAAGTGCCAGGCACACCGGTTTGGGTGTGTCAGGAACTGCAACACAGCTGGGTTTTTCATGCTCAACAGTTTTCTGTGTGTATCAAGAATGACCCACCACCCAAAGGACTTCCACCCAACGGCATGCCAGTGGTTGAAAACGGGTAATTCATGAAAGAGGACAAAGGAGGCTCTGACACAAATTGTGCAGAGCAACAGACAGGCTACAGTTAGTCAACTGACAGTCCAGTACAACATTTGTGCCCAAGGATCTATAAAAGAATGCACAACTCGTCGTACATGAGTGGGAAGCATTGGAGTCAACGTGGGCCAGCATCCTTGTGGAACACTTTCGACACCTTGTAGAGTTCATGCCCTGACGAATTGAGGCTGTTCTAAGGGCAAAAGGGGGTGAAACTCAATATCAGGAATGTATTCCTAATGTTTTGTACACTCAGTGTATGTGTGGGGTACAGAGATGAGGTAGTCATTCAAAAGTCATGTTAAACACTATTATTGCACACAGATTGAGTCCATGCAACTTATTATGTGACTTGTTAAGCAAATTTGTACACCTTAACTTGTTTAAGCTTACCATAACAAAGGGGTTGAATACTGAATGACTCACGACATTTCAGCTTTCATTTTAAATTAAATTGTAAACATTTCAAAAAACATAATTCCACTTTGACATTATGAGGTACTGTGACACCAAATTTCAACTTAATCCATTTAAATTCAGGCTGTAACAAAATGAGGAAAAACTCAAGGGTGCGAATACTTTTTGAAGGCACAGTAGCTGCCATTACCACAGATGAGCATGTGTCATTTAACCACTGGGAGAGCCTGGACAGGTAGACTCTCTGTGAGGCAAAGTCTAAACTCTGGTTACCTCGCCACCCATATATCAAGAGATATTGCTCTATAACTATATCAATTTGTGATCTCAAGCAAATATCTATATTACCACAGAGGCTAAATAGTCCATCCTCTACTTGAGGTAATCAACGATCTGATATGACTGGATGGGTGAAAGCTATACAACAGAACCCTTGCTTATACCCATTTGATTGTGTGAGATGTGCACTTAGCTACAGGAAAGAAGTCAGAAATTAAAGGTGCACGTGTAAAGGGTTTGAATAAGGGTCTGTGTGTGTACGTGACAACAGTCTCACATACACACATCTTGCCACCGCCACTCACACCCCTGTCATGTGATCAGGAAGTCTAGCTCATTATGACTGCGGTCCCTATACAGGGGATGGATGTGGAAATGGTTGGGTCATACAAGTTCCTGGGAGTCCATATGGACTGGTAACACCGGGGCCCTGTACAAAAAGGGCCAGAGCCGACTCTACTTTCTGAGGTGGCTCAGGTCCTTCAACGTGTGCAGTAAACTACTGCATACCTTCTACCAGTCTGTGGTGGCCAGTGCCATCATTTTTGCAGTGGTGTGCTGGGGAGCCAAAATAAAAGCTGGTGATGCTTCTCGGGTAAATAAGCTGATCAGGAAGGCTAGCTCTGTCCTGGGGATCCTGGCCAAACTGCTGGCCATCATGGACAACGTCACCCACCCTCTGCATGCCATGGTTATGACGCAGAGGAGCACCTTCAGTCACAGACTGATCCCACCACGGTGTACCAGAGAGCGCTACAGGAGGTCCTTCCTGCCGGCGGCTATTAGACTATTTAATGCCTCACCGGGGTGCCGTGCCGTGCTGTCGGCAACACAGACCTGGAACTGTTGGGGTGTTAGGACCTAGTTTAACAATTATGCATCTATCCGTGAGTAAATCTGGTCCGTAATCACTCATTCACTCAGGACTTATTTATTCATTCAGGTCTGTATATACATACTCATGTACAGTTGTTATATCATATCACGTGCAATATTGTAAGTAATTCTTGGACTTAACTTACGTAGTCATTCACTCAGGTATGCATTTTAGTATCCTGTCAGTTGCATCTTTTTTTTTCATTGCTTTTAGTATATCGAATGTGCAATACGTGCAGTTATCTGTAATTAAACCCTGTGCACTAAGGACTGTATTCTAAGGGAATTACTATTATTACCCCAAATGATATCATACACACATTTAGCTATTTAAGTATCTCTTCCTGTCATTTAACTGTACAGTTAATGTAACCATGCAAATATTCACTTACCTGTAAATGTAACTGTATATTTACCTGTACAGTTAATTTAACCATGCAAAATATTCACTTACCTGTTCATTTAACCAGTATGTCTATTAAGTAAACTATTATTACCCTCACTCATATCATACACATTTTTAGCTATTGAAGTATTTCTCTGCCATCGACCTGTATAGTATTGTATAGTCAACCATGCACCATCCACCAACGTATAGTGAACATATTCAGCCAACCCCCCATACTATGCAATGTCTTTTTATAGCTTTTTTGCACTCCAGACTTCTTGTATTTCTATACTTTTTCATACTGACGCTCCATGTATCATGTACCGTGTGTCTGTCTTTTGTGTATTTTCGTTCTGGCATTTTGCACCTGCCCTATGTTTTGTTGTAGCTGCTTGACAAATACATTTCCCCTCAGGGATCAATAAAGTATCTATCTATCTATCTATCTATCTATCTATCTATCTATCTATCTACTTAGGCGCCAACTCCACTCCATAACCAGGGTGGAACTCTCAGAACACTGTCTGTGTTTCCTCTTTGACCATGGTTATTGGGATAGGCAGGGTTTGTATCAGTTATAAACTGATCACGCAGGCCAAGAGCTGAGTGCAGTACTAAAGTTTTATGCTGCTCCAGAGCTAAATGTCAGATGGAGGTTGTAAATCTCTGGTCTGAGGGAAATGTAAACAAGAAGATGTCATTAGGCCAGCTTTCCTAACTAACCACTAAAATTTTTTTATTTAACTAGGCAAGTCAGTTAAGAACAAATTCTTATTTACGACGGCCTACCCCGGTCAAACCTGGACGATGCTGGGCCAATTGTGTACCGCCCTATGGGACTCCCAATCATAGCCGGATGTGATACAGCTAACAGCCCTGCTCTGTTGCCTAGAAACCAGGCTAGTTAAGTGTGGTGGTTATTAGTATAGAAGGAAAACAGGCTAGTCAAGTGTGGTGTCTATCAGCATGAGAGTTTTTGTTTCATTTCTTCCTAACTTTGGCTCAATTTTGCACTAACACACCATACTACTGACAATTCCGCCATCTAGTGGTGATAGTGTAGTACAACAGCACAAACGGGATCTCACCTCTCTAGTCTTCCATGGAAAAACAGACCACAAACAACGCTCAACGTCAAATCCCGGATGTATGACCTCTGTCATTGCCATAGTATCACTAAACATGTTAACCTGACTCAGGTCTCTCTGCCTCTTCCCACTGGGCACACACTGGTTGAATCAACGTTGTTTCCACGTCATTTCAATGAAATCACGTTGAACAAACGTGGAATTGACGTTGATTTGAAATCTTTGCTCAGTGGGGTCCTTGTATCTAATAACGTATCAACTCCTTAGGCGAGTGTTCAAAATAAGAAATATATTATTTCAGAATGCACTAACAGGTTCTTCATTCACATGTTTCCAGTCAATGCATCTTCCAGGTGAGACAGTGACTGACAGTTATGCTGCATTAGTTTAGTGACAGATACAGAGACAGATCTCACTCGCTCTGTCTCGGTCTAGTGATAATTTAATTCAAGATTGATAACCATACGCAAATAAACAGCTCATCAACGACCGGCCAGTACTGCATCCTGAGGTTATGAAGGGAACAGGGGAGCCTGGTGGGAGGAGCTATAGGAGGACGTACTCATTGTAATGTCTGGAATGGAATAAATGGAACTGAGTCAAATACGTGGCTCCCAGATACCGTTTCGTTTATTCCATTCCAGCCATTACAATGACCCTCTCCTCCTCCCACCAGGCTCCTCTAGAAGGGACTAGCAGTCTCTGTTCTAATGGCATACCAGTGTACCACTTAGAATGTATTCCCAATACATAGGCTGCATCCACATTCTTTAGGCTAGGCGGTGGAAGTGAATAAGAACCTGCTGTGTGCAGCTGGTCAGGCAGTAGGTACGAAGTAACAGGCGTCCGGCCATGGCCTGCACGTCTTCCCACGCACTGGCACTAGAGGGCACTAGAGTCACAATACACACAGAGAGAGGGTTAGAACATTGGCTCTTTCTCATGCTCAATTCCTCTTTCCTCGATTCCTCGCATCCTTTCTGGATACTTTTGTGTCCTTTTCTCAATTAACTTTCCTAGATTCCTCTCCTCTTTCCTCTCCATGCCTCGTTTTGAAGAAGGTTGAAGGTAAGATGGAATACATCAACACAATGCACACTGAGTGTACAAAACATTATGAACATGTTCTGCTCTTTCCATGACATAGACTGACCAGGTGAAAGCTATGGTCCCTTATTGATGTCACCTGTTAAATCCACTTCAATCAGTTTAGAAGAAGGGGAGGAGACAGGTTAAAGAAGGATTTTTAAGCCTTAAGACAATTAAGACATGGATTGTGTATGTGTGCCATTCAGAGTGTGAATGGGCAAGACAAAATATTTAAGTGCCTTTGAACAGGGTATGGTTGTAAGTGCCAGGCACACCAGTTTGAGTGTGTCAAGAATGGTAATGCTGCTGGGTTTTCAAACTCAACAGTTTTCTGTGTGTATCAAGAATGGTTCGCCACCCAAAGGACACCCAGCCAACTTGACACAACTGTGGGAAGCATTGGAGTCAACATGGGCCAGCATCCCTGTGGAACGCTTGTAGAGTCCATGCCCTGATGATTTGAGGCTGTTCTGAAATGGAGGTGCAACTGTATAATGGTCATGGAATTAGTATAATGCATTTTAATTGACACAAAACGTAGGCCTAATCACTGATGTTTCAGAATGGAATAGGCCTATGCTATCCCAACAAATGTCCGAGCACTACACAGGTAAAGTAGTGCATGAGAGTGCTTTCGAGAACACCGAACGTGAGACTTTCAAGATGGTGACATGGTAGAAATGTTACAAACTAAACTGTCGGGTCCCGACTGTGGGTATGCCAGGCATCTCTATGTTTGTCTGGTGGCTAAGGTCAGGGCTTGACAGAGGAGAGGGCTCTGTTTGTGTTTTGATGGTCCCCAATTAGAGGCAGCTGCCCTGCGTTGTCTCTAATTGGGGATCCCATCTAAGTTGAGTAGTTTCCCCACCTGTGTGTGGATCTTTGTTTGTGCAAAGTGCACATCAGTTTGTGGTTGCGACCGCGCCTTGTTTTGGTACACTAATAAAGGTATGTCTATATACTACGGCTCTGCGCTTCGGGTCCTGCCTTCGCAACTTGACATAAACAGTGTTTTATAGACAAACTGGGCAAGGTAATGATTGCGTCTTTAACATGAATGTAAAAAATCACTATTGCTAACCGATACAAATGCGAGCTCTCATCTGAACATGAATTAATAAATATTCAGAAATACAAATTGACCTAATCCACTCTAAGATCCCTCTGCTGAATGACAATACAAGAGGCACGGGTCATACTGTAGTACCTGGTGGTAGGCTATGTGCAAAAGTGTGTTCATAACCTATGGGTACACAACATTTACTCGCCACAGATAGCTGTGGAGATCTGTTTGGTGGGAATCTTTCTTGCTGCAGATGGCCTTGGAGATCTGTTTAGTGGGAATCTTTAGTTCAGTGGACAGCAGGTAGCCTAGCGGTTAGAGCGTTGGGCCAGTAACCGAAAGCTCCCTGGTTCGAAGACCCGAGCCGGCAAGGTGAAAAACCTGCCATAGTGGTACAGCGCCCCTAATTTGCTCCAGGGGCGCTGTACCACTATGGCTGACCCTGTAGGTAGGCCGTCATTGTAAATAAGAATTTGTTCTTAACTGACTTGCCTAGTTAAAGGTTAAAAAAAAAATACAGATAGCCTTGGAGATCTGTTTAGTGGGAATCATGGCCTATATATGCATCTACTCACTGGCATACCCCCACCCCCATGCTGCCAGAGAGAGAGGGTGAGGAAGGGAGCCTCTGTGTCAGCACTCAGCACAGCCTTAGTGGAACAGGCCCTCAGATTGCAGACACAGCAACCCAGATAGAAGGTCACTGATGATGCCACCTCTCTCTCTCCTTAGGTAACACAGGTTCCTGCTTGATGTGTGTGGGCTACTCCATCCTAACGGATGGCTTTCATAGGTTTTTGTGTTGAAGTGGCTAATAAGACTCAGATTCAATTCAAACACAATAACTACAACTAAGTTTCTTGTCAACGTTTCCAACACAACAACGTGTACTACATATGTTCTGCAACTTCATATGATCACATGTCCTTTGTGCTGTTTTGCTGAGCAAGCCAAAGAAAGCTGTGACTGTTTTCCAGCTTTCAAGGATGACAGCTTCTGGGCTTCTTTCTGTATCTAGACTATACTCTTTGGCTGTAAGGAGTCACTGTGGGCCACTTGGCGAGTGGCATTAAGAGGCGCAGCTGTGCAGTGTGACCTCTAACAGAAGACATTGCTGTTTATCATGCAGTTGCTTGGTGTGATTGATTGTTTCTCACCTTGACACACACACACACACATACATTTGGTGTCAGGTTGCCTGTTACTGACGCTGTACCTTAGGAACAGGCAGGTTGCCAGATAAAAGTGACTGACTGATGTCCCTTTTTGACATAGGATGAACCCTTAGTCTTGTTTCATCCATATCAAATGACTATGATAACGTTGTAGCTCATCAGAAAAAGATGTATTGCGTTTCATGGAAATTAGAGGTTAACTTCTCCCCACTCTTTACTGGTCCGATTGTGCAACATTGTAGCTGCTAGTGACCCCAAAAAAGTATCTTCAAAATGTACTTTGAAGAGAGAACTGTTTCATGTCTATGAGATATAACATTTAATGTAATTGTGTGAAATACACTCTTAGAAAGAAGGGTTCCAAAACGGTTCTTCGGCTGTCCACTGTGGTGGAATCTTTCTGTATTATCAAATGAGGAGACACAAACTAATCGCACAAGTCAGAGTTCTACTTAAACTAAATCTTTATTTACTTATAAGTAAAGAAAACAGGTCACACCAGAGACGCAAGTAAATGATGTGAGTGCTTTGCAATAATGATGATGCCCCGACACAATACAAAGATACACCCTCCTGAATGTTCATGACAAACAACAGGTGTATGGAATGAGTCACAAGGTTAGACTTCGCATGAAAGATACTAATAATTCACAACTGACAATATCTGCTGTACAGACTGTTCTCATTGTACAGAGTTCGGCCCCGAAGGCAAGACTCCCCTTTCGTCCCTGGTACCTGAAACACCAACTCATTCTATGGCATAAATCAATTGTCAGCTCCAGATACCCGTGTCTCAATTAAAACCCATCCCTTTGCAAAGACACAGCCTTAGTAGAACAGAAATGTTTTACTATCCCAGGATAGGTGCAACATCAGAGATGTCGTACAATGGTTCCAGACACTACCCCACACATCCTATGCCAGACCTTATCTCACCCAAGGCCGAAGGAGGGAGTGACTGGCCCCAGACATTGTGGAGACCAGAAATTGGTTCCCCATTAATCAAGCCATCCCTTCGCATTGTTTGCAATAAGTAAAGACATATATTCTTACATGAAAACAATGTTCCCTCCTTTGCGCAGCAACAGGGATATGTGATAGACAAGCCTGACTTCTCCCCAATCTGGTCCCCAGGTGACTGAGGCCCATATGAGGGAAGAAGTGCGACTTCCAACACCAGAGTCCAAAAGGATACATTCTAATAACAAAAGTTCATTAGTTCAATCATATAAGCATATTATGCAGATAAGACATCTTAATTATCTATGTTAACAAGCTAATTCTGATTCTTCTCGCACACCCCATAGGGGAACCCTTTTCGGTTCCAGGTATATCACTTTTTGGTTCCAGGCAGAATTATTTTGGGTTCCATGTAGAACCCTATGTGAAAAAAGGTTCTACCTGGAACCAAAAAGGGTTCTTCAAAGGGTTCTCCTATGGGGACAGCCAAAGATCCCTTTTAGGTTCTAGATAGCACTTTTTTTCTAAGAGCGTAGACACTGATATGTTAAGTACTGATTGAATTCATCATAAGAAAAGCAAAGCATATGGCAGCATAATCTGCTAAACATTAAAGGATGTTTTCCAGCCAAGGTTTAGGCCTACTAGTCCTGAATTTAAAAAGTACTTTCCTTGGAGATACTCCATTGAGTACACTTTAAGTCCAGGACTAGGTTTAATCTGGGTTAGGGAAACCGCCCCTCAAGCCCAATGCAGCAGGATATGTTACCTGAAAACTAGCTGTTATTGGCAGAGAGGTTTGAACTCTTTGTTATTGGTCTATTAATTTATACCGCCTGGTGATGTCACCAGGAAAGCCAAAACTCCACCCATGCAAAACCTGCTGAAATTTCAGGCGGTCTTTTCATACATCTTTTACACTAAAAGGGAATTATCATCATTTTTACAATTTCACAGTATTATTTCAACCTCATAGTGTGGAAATAGCATATAAACACAGGAAAATCTGGGTTTTGACTGCACTGGCCCTTTAAAACAGCCTAGCTCCAACCTTCCTATATTTTTCCCTCTTTTACATTGAAAGATGTGAAGGTAAAGCGAGGGATACTTGCAGAAGTTCCCTGCATAGGCAAAACCCTACTTTCAAGTCCACAGGTCCTTCATCTTATGTTTATGAATGTAGAACATGGCATTGAGGATATCGGCCTGTGAGTAATGATCTGACGGATCTGGGCTATTTCCCCTGGGCCAGAGGGCCTTCCTCCACAGTGCTGTGCTTTGCTGAGGAGCTTTTCCACCCAATATTGATAAACAAGCACACAAAAAATAATGAAACACATTCGTCCAGTATTTTCCTGTTTTAAGATGTTGCAACGCAAACTGTGTCCCTATACATTAGTTTTTTATGCCCATGCTGAAAATGTATTTTAACTACCTCCATGTTCGTTTTAGACATCGATTTAGCTTAGATTCCACTTCACAGCATCTGAGCAAGCATACAGTCACCGAAATGTTTCCTTCTAATTTTTAAAGGACTCTTCAAATGCATGTGACCAACAATTTCTTTTAAACACATTTGCAGGAGTCAACATAGTGTTTTTAATCTGTACAGCTGCTATATCAAACTGTCATTCTGTACTACACAAAGCTTTGAACGGTGGAACAGAAACATGTAAATAACATTTGTCTTTTTGACTCCAAATACCTTGACCTTAGCCTAGATGCAAGAAGTAGATTTGCTGATGAACCTCTTACTGCAAATTAAATTCACATGGACATTTTAGGATATGGCACAATGATCTTAATGGATTGGTTGTGGATCGTGACAGGTGTGTTGTAGACATCCTGTTGGACGCCAAAGATCAGTTACTGCTGTTCCAGGATTATACCATTTTGATCACACCACTCCCCAGGTCGATAAAAAACAGTTATTCCTCAATTGGTAGAATCATCTGAGAATTTGATTGCATAAGTGTTTTGGAACAGTTGCATAATAACAGCTACAGTGGGGAGAACAAGTATTTGATACACTGCCGATTTTGCAGGTTTTCCCACTTACAAAGCATGTAGAAGTCTGTAATTTTTATCATAGGTACTCTTCAACTGTGAGTGACGGAATCTAAAACAAAAATTCAGAAAATCACATTGTATGATTTTTAAGTAATTCATTTGCATTTTATTGCATGACATAAGTATTTGATACATCAGAAAAGCAGAACTTAATATTTGGTACAGAAACCTTTGTTTGCAATTACAGAGATCATACGTTTCCTGTAGTTCTTGACCAGGTTTGCACACACTGCAGCAGGGATTTTGGCCCACTCCTCCATACAGACCTTCTCCAGATTCTTCAGGTTTCGGGGCTGTCGCTGGGCAATACAGACTTTCAGCTCCATCCAAAGATTTTCTATTGGGTTCAGGTCTGGAGACTGGCTAGGCCACTCCAGGACCTTGAGATGCTTCTTACAGAGCCACTCCTTAGTTGCCCTGGCTGTGTGTTTCGGGTCATTGTCATGCTGGAAGACCCAGCCACGACCCATCTTCAATGCTCTTACTGAGGGAAGGAGGTTGTTGGCCAAGATCTCGCGATACATGGCCCCATCCATCCTCCCCTCAATACGGTGCAGTCGTCCTGTCCCCTTTGCAGAAAAGCATCCCCAAAGAATGATGTTTCCATCTCCATGCTTCACGGTTGGGATGGTGTTCTTGGGGTTGTACTCATCCTTCTTCTTCCTCCAAACACGGCGAGTTTAGACCAAAAATATATATTTTTGTCTCATCAGACCACATGACCTTCTCCCATTCCTCCTCTGGATCATCCAGATGGCCATTGGCAAACTTCAGACGGGCCTGGACATGCGCTGGCTTGAGCAGGGGGACCTTGCGTGCGCTGCAGGATTTTAATCCATGACGGCGTAGTGTGTTACTAATGGTTTTCTTTGAGACTGTGGTCCCAGCTCTCTTCAGGTCATTGACCAGGTCCTGCCGTGTAGTTCTGGGCTGATCCCTCACCTTCCTCATGATCATTGATGCCCCACGAGGTGAGATCTTGCATGGTGCCCCAGACCGAGGGAGATTGACCGTCATCTTGAACTTCTTCCATTTTCTAATAATTGCGCCAACAGTTGTTGCCTTCTCACCAAGCTGCTTGCCTATTGTCCTGTAGCCCATCCCAGCCTTGTGCAGGTCTACAATTTTATCCTTGATGTCCTTATACAGCTCTCTGGTCTTGGCCATTGTGGAGAGGTTGGAGTCTGTTTGATTGAGTGTGTGGACAGGTGTCTTTTATACAGGTAACGAGTTCAAACAGGTGCAGTTAATACAGGTAATGAGTGGAGAACACGAGGGCTTCTTAAAGAAAAACTAACAGGTCTGTGAGAGACGGAATTCTTACTGGTTGGTAGGTGATCAAATACTTATGTCATGCAATAAAATGCAAATTAATTATTTAAAAATCATACAATGTGATTTTCTGGATTTTTGTTTTAGATTCCGTCTCTCACAGTTGAAGTGTACCTATGATAAAAATTACAGACCTCTACATACTTTGTAAGTAGGAAAACCTGCAAAATCGGCAGTGTATCAAATACTTGTTCTCCCCACTGTACATCCAATGTGAAAACCTGAAATATTGAGACTCAAGGTTATAGCACAATCTGACAGTGCTGAAAGATGCTGCGGGCTAACTCTGCACCGAGGTATTTAACTGTGTTAATGATAAAAGCCATCTGTACTCAGAGTGCCATGCAAACCATCCGCAATTTAGAGTTGATGGGTAATGCATTAAAATCTATATATATGACTGCTGATTCATTCATGCATTTTTATGTAGACATTTTGTGCAGGATAATCCCCTCTTTTGAGAGAGTCCGTAATTGCATGTAGCCACAGATCTACAACAATAATAATTTGGTGGGTGTTTATTTCCTTTGTCCATCCCAACTCCCCCTGAGACACCCTCAAGAGAGTGGGATCACGGGTTACCCTATACAAATCCTAACCTTATCATTTCGGTTGGAAACTCAAGACACTGGCATTAGATCTAGTGAAATTAAATAGGCTACGTCATGCCGCCATATTGTTCTTATATCATTATACATAACGTGTTTACGTACAATGTGCTATATGCTACATAATTTGTTGTTTGACGTCAGTCAAATGTACGCAACTTTTCAATAAAAGGTTGTGTGCTTAATGAGAAAATGCCTCTAAGGTTAAAATATATTAAATGGGCTTAGGCTACAGTAATACGCTACACTCATGGTTAACTCATACATATACGTATTTTGTATGTCTAGGTGTAGGAACACATCCATCCATTGATATGTAGCATATGTGTGGCAGGGTGCCACCTGGACGTCGGGCATGAAAACCACGCCTGTCCCAAACTCTTCGCCCGCTGCTAAATCCATCGACCTTATTCTTCAAGCTTTCTGGAAGGACGAAGTCAGGGTGGACGATACCAGAATGGCAAGCAAAAATATTCATACAAAACCGTTATACCTCCTAAGTAGTTGTAGGCAAGGTTCTGTATTTATTTACGGTCATTACAATATTAGCTACACCTGTGCTCGAGACATGTAGGCTGGCTAACATATCCCAGGCTTTGAATTGAACTTGCTGGTGATGATGCTCGTGGATCATGACTGTTCTGGGACTGATGTTCGGTTGGTTCGTCAGCTCAACAAGGGTATGAGGATTCAACCAGGGATATGCAGCGGAGGGACCGAGCAGCAACTGGGATGTAAAACTGGAGACGTCAATGAAAATATTGTTTCTCTGCAATCTCAGGATGAAACGGGACGGGTGTGTCCTGGAAGCCCAGCACTGGCGACAGACACGCGGCTATCCTCCTGTTCCACAGCAGGTGAAGTCAAAAGAAAGCATTCTATATTTTCTGTAAGGTTTTCAAATTAGGCTACAAGAGATTAAAATAAATAAATAATAATAACCCCTTTACGCAGGACCGCATATATTTGATTCTGGAGATATGGGTTGGTGCATGGGTGGTGAAGTTTACACTGCGCATACAATTTACACTAACATCCCACATTAACTTTAAATGATCAATTTAAGAGCAGCCATAAGCATGCACATAGATGCTTAATATAAATCATGTATACCCCTGATATAGCCTACATGTGATCGTTTTTCTACAGGCCGCACATTTTTATTTCCCTTGATGACACATATTTAATTGGTTATTTCTCAGCTCATCAGCCATAGGTTTCAGGGTTAATTTTTCATTTGACTAGGTGACCCTCATAATCTTAGCCAGCAAAGAGAGTCGTTGACATGCATGCACACCAGTATTCCAATATGACACCACGTGTGGAAATACACGATGTGAGTCTTTTTAAACCTTTTGCATCGTGTTTTCTGAAGTAATTGTTTGTAAATGTTGGCACCCTTTCCCCTCAATATAATTAGCAACGTTTCCAAAATATTAATGTGTTTTTGCTAATGAATGACCATTGTTTGAGCAGCCTGACTCAACATAGGTCTTGTAATGGACGTGGAGACAGTATTGCAATTTAGGACCGATTTAGATTGCCTTTACTTTAGATACATGTTGGATACAGTTTTTAAATTGGAGACAACAAACATCCCCTTGAATTAAAGAAAGCATGTATCTCTGAGTACAGTATTGATTTTATTTCAGTACTAGCCTCATCCCAGACACAAAAGTCCATCCAAAAAATACTTAATTTATTTAGTAAGTTTCAGCAGCCTCTGGCAAGATTTAGCTCGTCTTTAAAAGCTAATCAAACCAATGGGGGCGCTTTTGTCTTCTGCTCTCAAACACAAAAATGTCCTCCAAGAAACTCCAAAGCAGTAAATCGACTACTGTGTGTAACCTCGCACGATTTTTCCGGGGTAAATCCAGATTATATGGGGTGAAGAATAAACATGTCCTTGAAGGTTGAGTGTGATGTGAGAGTGGCTCTGTTCAAGGGGAACCAATGATGATGATGTCTTTCCAGACCGTGAACCAAGCAGTGGCAGTTACAACGTCTCCACTGGAACGGGAACCTTTTACAGCTGCGTCAGTCAGATCACCATTGGTAATTACACTTTACAGAACACCTTCGGTAATTACACTTTACAGAACACCATCAGTAATTACACTTTACAGAACACCTTCGGAAATTACACTTTACAGAACACCTTTGGTTATTACACTTTACAGAACACCATCAGTAATTACACTTTACAGAACACCTTCGGTAATTACACTTTACAGAACACCATCAATAATTACACTTTACAGAACACCTTCGGTAATTACACTTTACAGAACACCATCAGTAATTACACTTTACAGAACACCTTCGGTAATTACACTTTACAGAATGACTTACTCTACATCCAGAAGAGATTGCAAGGAGAGGCCGTAATTTGGTTATTTGGTTTGGTTATTTGGTTTGGTGGGAAAAAATCATGCTGATACTTGCAGAAATGTGTGGAAAATAGACCCTGTGTGAAAATGGTGACCAATCCAAGAAATCAGCCTTTAAAAAAATAAATCTATCCTTTATCAGGTAGAAGTAGACAAGGTCCAATATCATGCATATTTTACACATGCACATGAACAATTCCTCAGGTGCTGTATGTGGAGTTCTTGACAATGAAATTGATATAGAGTAGCCTAGATTAAAAAAGCTCATGTTAATGGCTACATGGATGAGTTTTTGACCAAGAAACAAGTTGTTCACAGATTGATCATTCTAAATGTAGCCCACATGCTTTACCTTGAGCCACCCTTAGTCTTCAGAAAAGGACAAATCAATAGCCTTTCTCAATAAGAGGTCTTCAGAGGAGTCAATATACCGCCTGGATGAGCGTGATTTAAAAGCTTTCCTCATTGTTTGGCCAGGATAGGGAACTCAGCATCGGTATGGGTCCCCTAAAGGTCTAATGGATGGTCAGTCTCCCTTAATTCAACCCTAATGGTTTGTTGTATTCTTTACTCTAGTAAATGCTGTTGAATATTGGAAATTAATAAGCGCATTATAGCCATGGACAATTCCTTTATTATTACTACAAGAAAATGGTGTTCTAAAGTTATGAGCCACATCTAATCAAATTTATTGAATTTATTTATTGATACAGAATATTAGCCTGGTCAAACATACTGACTGCTGCACTCACCATTGTTTGACTTCACTTATTTACCAGGCCAGTTGATCACTGCCCTATGATGAATCCAGATACAATTCTATTTTACTGTAAACAAATTGACAAACAGAGTTTCAGCACGCTTATAGGGATGGACTTTCAACAAGCATGGCACTTACACAAATGACTGATGATTGGCTAAGAGAAATTGATAATAAAAAGATTGTGGGAGCTGTTTTGTTAGACTTCAGTGCAGTGTTTGACATTATCGATCATAGTCTGCTGCTGGAAAAACGTATGTATTATGGCTTTACACCCCCTGCTATATTGTGGATGAAAAGTTACCTGTCTAACAGAACACAGTGTCCTTTATTGAAAGCCTCTCCAACATAATCCAGGTAGAATCAGGAATTCCCCAGGGCAGCTGTCTAGGCCCCTCACTTTTTAAAAACTTTACTAATTACATTTTTTTAATTTTATTATTTTTTAACCTTTATATAACTAGGCAAGTCAGTTAAGAACAAATTCTTATTTACAATGACGCCTACACCGGCCAAACTCCAATTGTGCGCCGCCTTATGGGACTCCCAATCACGGCCAGTTGTGATAGAGTTTGGATTCAAACCAGGTTGTCTGTAGTGACGCCTCTAGCACTGAGATGCAGTGTCTTAGACCACTGCGCCACTTGCGCCAAATTTGTGTAAAGCCAGTGTGTATGTATGCGGATGACTCAACACTACACGTCAGCTACTACAGCGAGTAAAATCACTGCAACACTTAACAAAGAGCTGCAGTTAGTTTCTGAATGGGTGGCAAGGAATAAGTTAGTCCTAAATATTTTAAACTAAAAGCATTGAATTTGGGACAAATCATTCCCTAAACCTCAACTAAATGTTGCTATAAATAATGTGGCAATTGAGCAAGTTGAGGTGACTAAACTGCATGGAGTAACCCTGGATTGTAAACTGTCATGGTCAAAACATGTTGATACCACAGTAGCTAAGATGTGGAGAGTTCTGTCCATAATAAAGCGCTGCTCTGCCTTTTTAACAACACTATCAACAAGGCAGGTCCTACAGCCCCTAGTTGTGTCGCACTTGGACTACTGTTCAGTTGTGTGGTCAGGTGCCTCAAAGAGGGACCTCGGAAAATTATAATTGGCTGAGAACAAGGCAGCACATCTGGCCCTTAAATGTGCATGGAGAGCTAACATTAATAATATGCATGTAAATCTCTCATGGCTTAAAGTGGAGGATAGATTGCCTTCATCACTACATGCTGAATGTTCTAAGGTGTCTGTTTAAACTACTAGCACACAGCTCAGACACCCATGCATACCACACATGAAATGCCACCAGAGGTCTCTTCACAATCCCGAAGTCAAGAAAAGACTATGGGAGGCACACAGTACTACGTATAGCCATGGCTACATGTAACTCTATTCCACATCAGGTACAGTGCATTCGGAACGTATTAAGACCCCTTGACTTTTTCCACATTTTGTTACGTTACAGCCTTATTCTGAAATTGAAAATACATTTTTTTCCCTCATCAATCTACATGAAATACCCCAGAATGAGAATTTAGAATTTTTTTGCACATTTATAAAAACTGAAATATCACATTTACATAAGTATTCAGACCCTTTACTCAGTACTTTGTTGAAGCATCTTTGGCAGTGATTACAGCCTCAAGTCGTATTTGGTATGACGCTACATGCTTGGCACAACAGATCCTCTCAAGCTCTGTCAGGTTGGATGGGGAGTGTCACTGCACAGCTATTTTCAGGTCTCTCCAGAGATGTTAGATCGGGTTCAAATCCGGGCTGTGCGTGGGCTACTCAAGGAAATTCAGAGACTTGTCCCGAAGCCACTCCTGCGTTGTCTTGGCTGTGTGTTTAGGGTTGTTGTCCTGTTGGAAGGTGAACCTTCAACCCAGTCTGCAGTCCTGAGCGCTCTGGAGCAGGTTTTCATCAAGAATCCCTCTGTACATTTCTCCGTTCATCTTTCCCTCGATGATGACTAGTCTCTCAGTCCCTGCTGCTGAAAAACATCCCCACAGCATGATGCCACACTGTAGGGATGGTGCCAGGTTTCCTCCAGACGTGACGCTTGGCATTCAGGCCAAATAGTTTAATCTTGGTTTCATCAGATCAGATAATCTTGTTTCTGATGGTCTGAGAGTCCTTTAGGTGCCTTTTGGCAAACTCCAAGAGGGCTGTCATGTGCCTTTTACTGAGGAATGGCTTCCGTCTGGCCACTATACCATAAAGGCCTGATTGGTGGAGTGCTGCAGAGATTGTTGTCCTTCTGGAAGGTTCTGCCCTCTCCACAGAGGAACTCTGGAGCTCTGTCAGAGTGACCATCGGGTTCTTGGTCACCTCCCTGACCAAGGCCCTCCTCCCCCGATTGCTCAGTTTGGCAGGGCGGCCAGCTCTAGGAAGAGTCTTGGTGGTTCCAAACTTCTTACATTTTAAGAATGATGGAGGCCACTGTGTTCTTGGGGACCTTCAACGTTTTGGTACCTTTCCCCAGATCTGTGCATTGACACAATCCTGTTTCGGAGCTCTACAGACAATTCTTTTGACCTCATAGCTTGGTTTTTGCTCTGACATGCACTGTCAACTGTGGAACTTACAGTATATAGACAGGTGTGTGCCTTTCAAACTCATGTCCAACCAATTGAATTTACCACAGGGGGACTCCAATCAAGTTGTAGAAACATCTCAAGGATGATCAATGGAAACAGAATGCACCCTAGCTCAATTTCGAGTCTCATAGCAAAGGGTCTGAATACTTATGTAAATAATTTCTATTTCTGTTTTTATTTTTAATACATTTGCTAAAATGTCTAAAAAACAGGTTTTGGCTTTGTCGTTATGGGGTACTGTGTGTAGATTGAGGAAATAAATGTTTTAATCAATTTTAGAATAAGGCTGTAAGGTAACAACATGTGGAAAAGGGACGGGGTCTGAATACTTTCCAAATGCACTGTAAATGATGCAAGCCGTAGAATCAGATTTACACACACTTACACATGGATTTAGTTTGGTAGATATGTGGTAGTAGAGTAGTGGCATGAGGGACACACTTAATGTATTGTGAAAAGTGTTATGAAATGTAATGTCATGTAATAAATGTTTTTATTTCAAATGTTTACTTTTAGATTTGTGTATTGTTGTGAATTGTTATATACTATTGCACTGTTGGAGCTAGGAAAACAAGCATTTCACTACACTAAATATGTGTATGTGACAATAAAATTTGATTTGATTTAATGTTGCTGGACCCCAGAAAGAGTAGCTGCTGCCTAATGTGGATCCTTAATAAAAAAACAAAATGACAAAACCAAAACAAATCTAGCCCAATTCTAAGCACCTGCATTGTATTGTACCCTGGTCCCTCTAAGAGGCAGGAAGTGCTGGCAGTGGGGATCTGGGCCTCACGTTCCTCAGAGAGCTTGTTGTTGCGATGACTGCGACAGATGTTGCTTAGAACACACTGTATCATTCAAACAGCTCGTTGCATGGGTGGGCACCCTGAAGCACACACAGGTGTGGATTACCTTATATTCTATAGCATTTCAAGTGGCATACACCCTCTACGTTTGCAATAACAGGAATAAAGATTAATGTTAATGAATAAATAGTAGTAATAAAGTTGACACCCAAAGAGGTGCTACATTTTTTCCCTACGTTCTTAATTACATTTTAGCGCTTGCTTCAGTGTAATATATACAGTTGAAGTCAGAAGTTTACATACATTTAGGTTGAAGTCATTAAAACTCATTTTTCAACCACTCCACAGATTTCATGTTAACAAACTATAGTTTTTGCAAGTCGGTTAGGACATCTACTTTGTGCATGACACAAGTAATTCTTCCAACAGTTGTTTACAGACAGATAATTTCATTTATAATTCACTATATCACAATTCCAGTGGGTCAGAAGTTTACATTCACTAAGTTGACTGTGCCTTTAAACAGCTTGGAAAATTCAAGAAAATTATGTCATGGCTTTAGAAGCTTCTGATAGGCTAATTGACATAATTTTAGTCAATTGGAGGTGTACCTGTGGATGTATTTCAAGGCCTACCTTCAAACTCAGTGCCTCTTTGCTCGACATCATGGGAAAATCTAAAGAAATCAGCCAAGACCTCAGAAAAAAAAATTGTAGACCTCCACAAGTCTGGTTCATCCTTGGGAGCAATTTCCAAATGCCTGAGGGTACCACGTTCATCTGTACAAACAATAGTACGCCAGTGTAAACACCATGCGACCACGCAGCCGTCATACCGCTCAGGAAGGAGACGCGTCTCCTAGAGATGAACGTACTTTTGTGCGAAAAGTGCAAATCAATCCCAGAACAACATCAAAGGACCTTGTGAAGATGCTGGAGGAAACAGGTACAAAAGTATCTATATCCACAGTAAAACGAGTCCTATATCCACATAACCTGAAAGGCCGCTCAGCAAGGAAGAAGCCACTGCTCCAAAACCGCCATAAAAAAGCCAGACTACGGTTTGCAACTGCAAATGTCCTCTGGTCTGATGAAACAAAAATAGAACTGTTTGGCCATAATGACCATCGTTATGTTTGGAGGAAAAAATGGGAGGCTTGCAAGCAGAAGGACACCATCCCAACCGTGAAGCACGGGGGTGGCAGCATCATGTTGTGGGGGTGCTTTGCTGCAGGAGGGACTGGTGCACTTCACAAAATAGATGGCATCATGAGGAAGGAAAATTATGTGAATTTATTGAAGCAACATCTCAAGACATCAGTCAGGAAGTTAAAGCTTGGTCGCAAATGGGTCTTCCAAATAGACAATGACCCCAAGCATACTTCCAAAGTTGTGGCAAAATGGCTTAAGGACAACAAAGTCAAGGTATTGGAGTGGTCATCACAAAGCCCTGACCTCAATCCTATAGAAAATGTGTGGGCAGAACTGAAAAAGCGTGTGTGAGCAAGGAGGCCTACAAACCTGACTCAGTTACACCAGTTCTGTCAGGATTAATGGGCCAAAATCCATCCAATTTATTGTGGGAAGCTTGTGTGAAGGCTACCTGAAACGTTTGACCCAAGTTAGACAATTTAAAGGAATGTGATGAAAGAAATAAAAGCTGAAATAAATCATTCTCTCTACTATTATTTTGACATTTCACATTCTTAAAATAAAGTGGTAATCCTAACTGACCTAAAACAGGGAATTTTTACTAGGATTAAATGTCAGGAATTGTGAAAAACTGAGTTGCAATGTATTTGGCTAAGGTGTATGTAAACTTCCGACTTCAACTGTATGTTGGCACGAATGCCATATTGCATCTCCATCCCAAAGCCCTTGCTTGGAAGTGTACTTCGCCAGACTGCCAAGAACCTTGCCCTCATCCAGGCCAAGGTGGCGAGACACGGTAGTGAAGACATCATAGGCCTTGTTGATCTCTGCACCAGACAGGATGCTCTTGCCAGCATACTGTACTTGGGGTCTTTCTACATTAGCTGCAGTGAAATGTCTCCACATATCAGAGAGTGCCTGTGGCATTTTCCTGTAAAGATTAGAAAAAAAATAGTAAAAAAATAAATAAATACAATTCCATGTACAGATAAATAGTTAAGCAGTTAGATTAAACAACTCCTTTGTACGATAAATGTTTTAAAATGAAACATGTTTGGAAACAGGTGAATTAACATTCCTCAGTAAGCAGGCTCAAGCAAGCTAAAACCCACATGGTAGTAAAAACTAACTATCAGAAATTGTTAACAAGTGTTAAGGTCGCGTCAATTCAAATCTGGTATTGGAACAAAAGGATTACTACGCCGTTTAAATCATCTATGTATTTTATTCTAGCAAACCCTTAAATGGTAAATATGAAGTTCGTATATACAGGCTCACTGTGACACCACGCAGGGCAAACAGAGAGAGAGAGAAAGCTTAAGAGAGCGCAATAGAGCGAGAGCGCAGGAGCGCGAGAGAGAGAGAGAGTGAGTGTGTGAGCAAACAGCGAGCAGCGCTATAGAAGAGCGCCTAGAGAAGAGACCCGAGCCCTATCCTTTGTTCTTCCTTAAATACTCCGACAGAATAGTTACCGCTCCTTGCTGGCCTGTCAGAGTAGAGGCTGAGTGTGGTTTAAACTTACTCAGCCTATCGTTGGCGTGCAGGCTGGTCCCCGCCTCGTGACGCAATCCAGTTGACGGAAACAGTTCCTTATCTCGTGTTTACAACAAGACACAGTTCTATTGTGAAACCCTTAAGCTAGCACATTCTTTCCACATAGCTCCCCCACACACAAGCCTACAGCAGTTCTACAGTTCTATGATCACACAATACATTCAGTTAATAACTCTTGTTGTAGATTAACATATTAATTAGCTAAGCATGTATCAGCCCTTACACAAGTTAGAAATGATTTAAACAACAATGATTTACTAGTTAACAAAAAATCATGTTTGTCAATCAAAACTTACCAGAAAGCATGTAGTCCTTGGCTCAGACAGTGTAGTAGTGTGGGCTCAATAGCATCTCATTAGTGTGCAAGATCTTGAGAATCAGCTGTACATGTGATGGAAGAGTGCACTGCACATGTGATGGAAGAATGCACTGTGCATGCAGAGGGTTGCAATTCCATTGAATTGGGGATAGTTTAACCAAAATATGCCACAAGACCTAGAATTGCTTTATGTGTATCACACAAAAAAGGTTCACTGTTATAAGCTAACTTGTTTGATGAGTTTAAGCAAAATTCCCCAAATTCCTGGGCTTAATTTACCTGACATTTTCTGACCCTTTGCAACCCTAACCCTGACATTGCTGTAAAATAAATAGACAAGGGCTAGTGTTTACATTCACATGCTGTCCAGGGTTATGAGCTATAGGACTCTTTCAGTCTGAGATATTCATATTCCCTACAGGGTTTGATCTCGGGGGCCAAGTGGCCATTGGTATCTCCCATTGGAAGAGTCCATTCCCTTCCAGAGGTCACCCACTGTGTGACAGTCCTGATGCGGTTCGCTCCGAAGCCTCCGCCACCGCAGCCCCGCAACTCCCTGAGTACCAAGAGCCAGTGTCCTGTCCTGCCTCCCTGTCAATCAACCCTATATCATCCCACTGCAGCGACAGCCAGGAGACCATCAGTGAAAGCAGCACAAGTAAGATTTCACCTTTCAACTTATAACCCTGACTTCCTTCTAATATCAGCCCTGTGGTTTGGTCCCTAAAAAGCCGGTCTAGAAATGGCTTTGGCGTTGACCGTAATCTGTGGAGATGGCATTAGTGAGAGCCACCAGGAGATGTATACTGAACAAAAATATAAACACAACATGCAACAATTTCAACGATTTTACTGAGTTACAGTTCATATAAGGAAATTTGTCAATTGAAATAAATCTATGGATTTCACATGACTGGGCACAGCCAATCAGAATGAGTTTTTCCCCACAAAAGGGCTGCGGTTGTGAGGCCGATTGGACGTACTGCCAAATTCTCTAAAACAACGTTGGAGGTGGCTTATGGCAGAGTAATTAACATTCAATTATCTGGCAACAGCTCTGGTGGACATTCCTGTAGTCAGCATGCCAATTGCACGCTCCTGTGGCATCTGTGGCATTGTGTTTTGTGAAACAACTGCACATTTTAGTGCCCTTTTATTGTCCCCAATACGAGGTGCACCTGTGTAATGATCATGCTGTTTAATCAGATTCAAGATATGCCACACCTGTCAGGTGGATGGATTATCTTGGCAAAGGAGAAATGCTCACTAACAGGGATGTAAACACATTTTTGCACAAAATTTGAGAGAAATAAGCATTTTGTCTGTATGGATTTTTGTAGCTCATGAAAACATGGGACACTTTACATGTTGCGTTTTATATTTTTGTTCAGTATAGATGTGCTGATTCAAGTGATAAGGACAGTAATGTCTGTGCTTTTGGGAGTTAGGCTAGTACAGTGTTTATCAGTGCCAATGGAGTCATATTGATTCAGTCTGTTTCACAGATGAGAGTATCCTGGAATCACATTATATTATGAACACACATGGGTCGTTCGATGTAATTAAATGTCAGGAAGTGTGACTTCAACTGTATGTCCGATCCTACATCCTTTTATTACCAGGTTCTTACCACTAGATTGTTATTAATCCCCCTCAATGTTAAAGGGATAGTTGACCCAAATTACAAAATTACATATTGGTTTCCTTACCCTATAAGCAGTCTAAGCCGTTTTGTTACTTTTCATGTGTTTTGTGGACCCAGGAAGAGTAGCTGTGGCTTCTGCAATAAACAAACAAACCTGGCCACTATTTCAAATGCAAACTTCAGCATTTGAAACAGTGGCCAACAAAACCAAAGCATACCTTGTCCATAGACTGCTTACAGGGTAAGGATCTAATATGTAATTTGGATGAACTATCCTTTTAACATTAAGGGGGGGATTCTTCAAACATTTCTCACCTAATAGCAGTAACAGCACCATCTAGTGGTCAGAACCTGGTGATATCAGGATGTAGGATGGGACATAAACCTAACAACTTCAATTACTAATTTCTCTGAACAGGGGGGGAAACCATCAACAAATTCACTGGGAATACATTACATAGGATGAAGAAACAATACTCAGAGCCACAGCTCTATACTACTTGTCAAACCTAGAGAACTGATACTATATAAATCTTACATTTTAGTTATTTAGCAGACGCTCTTATCCAGAGCAATTTACAGGAGCAATAAGGGTTAAGTGGCTTGCTCAAGGGCACATTGACAGATTTTTTACCTAGTTGACTCTGGGATTCAAACCAGCGACCTTTCAGTTACTGGCCCAACGCTACCTACCTCTAGGCTACTTGCTGCCTCAATATACCAGTTGTTGGGGTGGGATTGGCGTGTGGTGTGGGTGGTCTGTGAGTGGCTTTTGACAATTTCTTTGGATTCCTCATGTCTAACTTATTGTTCGAAAAAAGTTGCTAGGTACTATATTTATTGAATATTATATGAATGCTATACATTTAAAATGGCCAATTTGGGTGCAATCAATTAGCTTAATTTCAGAACAATCTGAGATGGTCGGTGTCAAACCTCTTTCTTGTGCATTTTAAGGTGGAACATCCCACCTCTGACCTTTTTGAAATATTATGTGGATGCTAGGTTGACTGTGGATCTAAATATGTGTCAATATTGGAATGGAATATTTAAAATACCATACTGTACATCACAAAACCTAACCATGCTTGAAAAAATTCAGTGCTTGAAACAGATATGTTTGTTACACACATACACACCGAGACACACAAACACACACACACAGTCCATTTCTGGTTAGTAACTGTGTTCTAGTTGGATCTTTGCCTGAAAACTAGAAAAGTATTAACATATTGTTACTAACATGGTAAACCGTACAACAGACGTTTGAAAACACACTTTTGGAAAGCAGCCATCTATTATATACTGTATGTGGGGTTTGTTTCATTTGAAGTAGCGTGGCACTCACTCTGCGTGTTACATGCAAGTAGGGTGACTAATGGTAGAATTTTCTAAGGGATTTCCCCTTTAAAAGATACACACTGTACACAACAATTATGTATTTGTGTATGTGTTTGTGTGCATGTGTGTGAGGGGCTGGCTTTAAAGAACACATTGACACCCAGAGCAGCAGCAACTGTCATTCCTTTGGTCAACAACCACAGTGATACAGCCAGCCCTGCTCCGACTGGCTACCCTCAAAACTCCTCTCCCACGGATTGGCTGACGGATATGACTGATTTAAGAATACTGATTGTCTTGCAGCTCTCCCCCTCGCTCTCTCCCTCTCTCTGCATAAACATTCCGCTTGTATTTTTCCCTGAGAGAGGATCTAAGCTGGTCTCCATCTGTTTCTTCCTGAGCTTTGCCTCGTGCCGGCTGGACAGAGGTTTATATAATCTGAGGGATGTTTTGGGGATGAACAGAGTGTGTGTTTCACTGTGAGTGAGTGTGTGCGGGAGCTCGGGAACTAGAGCAGAGCGCCGTGGTGTTCGGGAATGGAGGTAAACATGGGTAATGCAGCTGATCGCCTCTGCAGAAGGTCGTTTTCCTATTCCCACTGCGGGGTCTTTAGAACGGGAGCCAAGTTTTGCTAGTTGTAGCTGCTGTAGCGCTTGCGGAAGCCTCCGCCGGGGCGGCCCTCGGGCTGTGTCGTCCTCTCCTCCTGTTGCCCTCTGAGGGGTTGAAGCTCTCTCCCTCTCCACCTCGCATGGTGAGTGCTGCAGGCAACCTGTTTTAGACCCACAACAGTGTTGTTTTTTTCCCTCTGTAGTGGTTTTGCTGCAGGGATCTCGCTCGCCCGCTCTCTCCCCCCTCCCCCTCTGTCTCTATCTCTCTCTAGCTCTGTCCCTCACTCACATGCTATGACCCACATGTACTCTTCTCTTACTGTCTATCATCTCTGTTCTCTTTTCACACTGTTGTGTTCCTGCACCATACAGGCGTTTGACCTTTTGACCTTCACACACACACAGTCTCTCCCTCTTTCTCCCATCTCTCCTTAGCTCCCGTTCCCCTCTTCTCTCTCTCTCTCTCCCCGTATCACCCTCCTTCCCACACGGTTTCACTCCGGGGGTTGTAAATGAGCTGTGTGTCCGAAGTGTAGCTCTCCTCCATTATGCATGGTTCAGGGAAGGAGAAGTGGGTCAGGGCTCAGTGGAGACGCCGTGTGTCCGAGCCCCTTGGCCTGATGGAGCCTGGAGGTCTGTTGTCCCCTGACTGTGCTGTGGTAGTGGTCCAGAACCCTCCTCTGTCTTCCTGATACCTGGTCCCCATGGCAACCCCCCCCCCCCCCCCTTTTATTTCCACTCACTTACCCAACCAGCTAGCTTACTGTGAGCCGTCATGCTAAGGCAAGGTTAAGTCTTATGAACTGAGGAGCCGTTAGTGATCTCATTAAGGAATCATTTTTCGCAAGAAGGATTTCTCTACTGACGATCAATCGGCTTGTGATTCAGGGTTACAAGTCAACTAGCTGTACTGTTATACAGCAGCATTTTTCATTCAATTCAAAAGTAATTGTCGCAGCGTAACTAGCAGTTCATACACTTTGTTCCAAATGGGAGAAAACGTCTTAATATTGTGGTTCAAGTTGTATTGTACCCAAGAATGTAATGCAATGTAACACACCATCGGAGCCTGGAAGCCCTCGGCTTGTTTCCTTGATGCATGAAGAAGTCCTCTAACTAGCTATTTGAAAGCCAACCGAAACGAGAGGGCTTCTAACTTTGACTATTTATTCTGACCCTACTTCTGATTGAAATATTCTCATGTAGCCTAGATTGTTTTGTTAATCGGTGTGTCTGACTGGGTGTCATTCAACATGTGCTGTTGTCTGTCCTGTTCAACAGTTCTAGATTGCTTGTAGATTCCATGATGCATATATTGTCTAGTTTCTGACGAGTTCACCATTTCCAGACATTCAGATCCAGACACCTGCCCAGATCAATATGCGCAAAAATGGGCGTCCATCCTAAAATATCTTGGTGCTCTGTCTGTTTTCCTCTGCTGCCAAGGCTGAGGTGACCTCACCAGTGGCTTATGTTACAAATGACTGATTCCATACGAACCAGGACAAAAAAAAGACCATGATTTTTGGGCTTTTCACAATTTTATTAATATAATGTTTCTTTTGGGGAAGGATTGTTGATGTATTTGACATTTATCTAAAAGTATAATTCAGAAGTAATTAATGAAAGTTGGCATATTTATGACGTGGTTTCGTATGGAATCACTCAAATGCAGGTCTGACAGAGAGTATTATAATGATACAGATCTAATGTATGCTGGCTGTTTCAGGCATATAATTACATACAGAATCACATGAATTATAGGACCTCTGAGCTCAGCTCACTAGATTTTTGTGGTCATAAATACCATGAAATGTGAAATAAATATTCTGAGTCAATACTAACCAATCTCTTTTTCATCATGTAAGAGGTGACATTATATGGGAATGAGTAAAAAATAATTTGACTCTTGACAGAATTATTATTTTGTAGGAAACAATCATGCTGTGCATTGTGAGCCAGGCTAAATCATGTTAGCTAAATCATGTTAGCTAAATGGTGCAGCTTTACTCACAGATTAGCAAATAATGTCAACCAAGAATCACTTTAGTCCCATGTTACATTTCCTGAGTGTAATTTCAGTACATCCATTGGATGTAACTTAATACTTAGTTTTGATTTCTGCAAACTCCATTGCACCTTGGTAATGGCCCCTTCCTGGAGGAATAGAGCTTGATAACACCCATAATTGTCAGGGAGAGACACGGATTCAGTTGCAGGCAACAGTGTTTATTTTGCTCTTAAATGAGCCCAGGAAAAAATAAACAGGAACACAAAAGAAAAGAGGAAGTCCAAATAAATGTCCTCTGGGCCAGGAGAGTACTTCTCAAAAGAAACAAATTATGGCGTCATCCGACGCAGTGTCCGAGTTACATTGAGTTCCCTGGGAATGGTGATGAGCAGACAGTGAGGGTCTGGGGTGGTACATCCAAGTCCCAACAGAGAAAACACCTGGGCAGGCAGACTAGGAAACCAGGCCTGGCAGGACACAGTGGAAGCAGGACAAAAATCAAAATGCCAAAACAAAAACAAAACAACACTTGGAGTCTGAAGAAAAACAGCAAGACAAGGCAAGGATAAGTAGGTCACAGGAAAAGCATACTCACAACAACGGTCTGACAAAAGACTGAACACAAGAAGACCTAAAATAGGGGAGGTAATGAGGGATTAATTGACAGCAGGTGTGAAGAGAACAAGGATAGTTAAGGATAACGAGTGGGAGGGGAGACACTACAATGACAGGGGAGCACATGGCCAGCTGTCAAAACAAGGCACATGTGCTCAAAAAACACAAAACACAGCAGATCAGACGGAAGTCATGACAATAATATGAAATTTCCCCCCCGGGGGATCAATAAAGTACCTATCTATCTATCTATCTATCTATCTATCTATCTATCTATCTATCTATCTATCTATCTATCTATCTATCTATCTATCTATCTATCTATCTATCTATCTATCTATCTATCTATCTATCTATCTATCTATCTATCTAATAACATGCCAATAACTTGTCAAGCAAGACTGCTTCCTGTTCATGTGCAGAGGCCACGGTTGGTGCTATCTGGGATATAGTCTTTGGGCCTACCTGCACCAAAACAATAAAGCAATAAAATCACATTTTCGAATCGCAATACATATAGAATCTCAGTACATATAGAATATCAATACATATAGAATCTCAGTACATATAGAATCGCAATACATATAGAATCACAGTACATATAGAATATCAATACATATAGAATCTCAGTACATATAGAATATCAATACATATAGAATCTCAGTACATATAGAATATCAATACATATAGAATCACAATACATATAGAATCACAGTACATATAGAATATCAATACATATAGAATCTCAGTACATATAGAATCGCAATACATATAGAATCACAGTACATATAGAATATCAATACATATAGAATCTCAGTACATATAGAATCACAGTACATATAGAATCACAGTACATATAGAATATCAATACATATAGAATCTCAGTACATATAGAATCTCAGTACATATAGAATCGCAATACATATAGAATCTCAGTACATATAGAATATCAATACATATTGAATCGCAATACATATAGAATCTCAGTACATATAGAATCTCAGTACATATAGAATATCAATACATATAGAATCGCAATACATATAGAATCGCAATACATATAGAATCTCAGTACATATAGAATATCAATACATCGGTTAGGACATTTACTTTGTGCATGACACACGTAATTCTTCCAACAATTGTCTAGAAACAGATTGGAAAATTCCAGAAAATTATGTCATGGCTTTAGAAGCTTCAGTCCCAGAACAACAGTAAAGGACCTTGTGAAGATGCTGGAGGAAACAGGTACAAAAGTATCTATATCTACAGTAAAACAAGTCCTATATTGACATAACCTGAAAGGCCGCACAGCAAGGAAGAAGCCACTGCTCCAAAACCGCCATAAAAAAAGCCAGACTACGGTTTGCAACTGCACATGGGGACAAAGATTGTACTTTTTGGAGAAATGTCCTCTGGTCTGATGAAACAAAAATAGAACTGTTTGGCCATAATGACTATCAATATGTTTGGAGGAAAAAGGGGGAGGCTTGCAAGCTGAAGAACACGATCCCAACCGTGATGCACGGGGGTGGCAGCATCATGTTGTAAGGGTGCTTTGCTGCAGGAGGGACTGGTGCATTTCACATTTCAAATAGATGGCATCATGAGGAAGGAAAATTATGTGGATATATTGAAGCAACATCTCAAGACATCAGTCAGGAAGTTAAATCTTGGTCGCAAATGGGTCTTCCAAATGGACAATGAACCCAAGGATACTTCCAAAGCTATGGCAAAATGGCTTCTATATGTATTGTCACACTAAATACAAAATCACAATACATATAGAATCACAATTCATATAGAATCACAATACATATAGAATCACAATACATATAGAATCACAATTCATATAGAATCACAATACATATAGAATCACAATACATATAGAATCACAATACATATAGAATCGTGAGAATCGCCATACATATCATATCGGCACCTAAGAATTGTGATAATATCGTATCGCAATTCCCTGGCAATTCCCAGCCCTACTATATAAGGCTCTGGACTCACCTATCAATTCCCAGCCCTACTATATAAGGCTCTGGACTCACCTATCAAATCTCAGCCCTACTATATAAGGCTCTGGACTCACCTATCAAATCTCAGCCCTACTATATAAGGCTCTGGACTCACCTATCAAATCTCAGCCCTACTATATAAGGCTGGACTCACCTATCAAATCTCAGCCCTACTATATAAGGCTCTGGACTCACCTATCAAATCTCAGCCCTACTATATAAGGCTGGACTCACCTATCAAATCTCAGCCCTACTATATAAGGCTCTGGACTCACCTATCTCCTATTTCCTAACCAACAGAGGATGTCTCCTGAATGTTTGATAAGGTCTCAGAAACGTTACAATGTGAATGTTACTGCTCTCTTAATGTTACGTCTCTCTATTTGAGGTTATATACCTCATCATGCTGACACGTTCTTTACTGAGCTCTGATCATAATACCTCTCACCTTCTCGTCTATCATCTCTGTTTTCCACTAAATGCGGGGCCTCATTCTTTACTGATTGTTGGTTATGTGATAGATTCTCTCGCTCTCCTCTCTCTCTCTGTCTGTCTCTTTCTCTCTCTCCTCCAGGTGTGAGTTTCTCTCTACATGGGGCTGAGCTCCAGTGGCAGAGCCCCCACAGACACAGAGTGCTGTGGCCCCTGGCCCCTGGGTGCGAGGCGACGGACTCGGCCTTCTCCTTCCCCTCCACCAAGTCGCCAGTCAGAATGGAGGAGTTCTTGGCTGGGGCTCCGGATTCCCCCAGCACGCAGGACAACGCGCTACCCCACGGTAAGCCATGTGGCACCTCCTTATAGAGTTACCTCAACCAAATAACATTTCCATAATGTAACTGTTGTGTAGCACCTTTTTAAAGAGCAACTTTTATTAGACAAAAACACTTTAGTAAAGTTAAAATCTGAGTGGTAGTCATGCACAGTTCATCTTTTAGTTAGATATCTGAATTAGGAAGTAGTCTAGGTGTCCACAGAATCAACAACATATCGAGGGTTTCACAATTGACTCTGGGTTTTTTGCTGATTTCCCGTCCAGTTCTGAAGGATGTGAAATTGTTAATGGAGAGTTTGGAGGGGCTGAGCACCCCGTCCAAAGATGGCGACTCGACCCTGCTCGACCCCGGGACCAGTAGCATCCTGGACGACAACACCAGGACTGACCCGGCACCAGAGGTGAGAGTTCAATTACTGGTGTGTCCGTAAAGTAGGTATGGTCAATGTGGGTCGAAGCTGGCTGCTGTCAGTGTCATTCTTGGCCTCCTTGGGGATCTGTAAACACATTTTACCTTCTTAGGGTAAACACATTGGTTTCTTACTACAATAGTGTGATGTATAACCCTTGGAAGGGCATATTTAGATGTTATGCTTATGAGCAAAGCCCTTTAGCTGAACCGCCTCTGTAAATGTTCAGCAGCGCTAATGGTAAAATACATTCAAGTCACTTTGGGTCAAAACAAAATTACACTGGTTACTCCCTCCCTACCTCTGTTTCTCTCCCCAGCTAGGGAGAAGTAGGTCCAGTGGCCTGTGCTTCAGCGATGGCAAGTGCCACATCGACTACATCCTGGTTTACAGGAAGTCCGTTCCACAGTCGGAGAAGAGGGAAATATTTGAGCGCAACATCCGGGCCGAGGGCTTGCAGATGGAGAAGGAGGTGTATAGTAATAAGTAATAGTATATTATAGTAATACAGTAATGGTATTACAGTAACAGTATATTATAGTATGACAGTATAGTATTACAGTAACAGTATATTATAGTATGACAGTATAGTATTACAGTAACAGTATATTATAGTATGACAGTAACATAGTATTACAGTAACAGTATATTATAGTATGACAGTATTGTATTACAGTAACAGTATATTATAGTATGACTGTATAGTATTACATTAACAGTATATTATAGTATGACAGTATAGTATTACAGTAACAGTATATTATAGTATGACAGTAACATAGTATTACAGTAACAGTATATTATAGTATGACAGTATTGTATTACAGTAACAGTATATTATAGTATGACAGTATAGTATTACAGTAACAGTATATTATAGTATGACAGTAACATAGTATTACAGTAACAGTATATTATAGTATGACAGTATAGTATTACAGTAACAGTATATTATAGTATGACAGTATAGTATTACAGTAACAGTATATTATAGTATGACAGTAACATAGTATTACAGTAACAGTATATTATAGTATGACAGTAACATAGTATTACAGTAACAGTATATTATAGTATGACAGTAACATAGTATTACAGTAACAGTATATTATAGTATGACAGTAGTCACTGAAGCTCTGGCTGCCACTCATAAACCAACGCAAATGTGCTGATGGCAAGGGAGCAATTGTGCTGAGAGTGTCTGTGTGTGTGTGTGTGTGTGTGTGTGTGTGTGTGTGTGTGTGTGTGTGTGTGTGTGTGTGTGTGTGTGTGTGTGTGTGTGTGTGTGTGTGTGTGTGAGTGGCTGTCGCTTAGTGTGTTGATGCAGTAGCATCAAGGTCATCATCTGGAGTATTCAAAGAGACAATGCTTCTTCTTCTCTCCTTTAACAGCATAATTTGCTTCTCTCATGCATGGAGACACTTTGTAATTTGTAGCTTGTTTTATTATTTAACTACTGTATTGTCAGACTGCTTATGATGACAGCAAGATGCAAGGCTGAATTCTGCTTGAAATGATCAGAGAATTGCCTACTGACTATATAACTGGGCTACTGGGATTTTGATTATATCAAACTGACATAGTTTGGGATCTTTTAAATATCCTAGTAAAAGCTATTCCACGGCCATGACAGCGAATGCCTGTTAACTGTTCTGCGATATCACTACTGGATGTCACAGGAAACGACGAGAGAAAAGATCATTAATATTTCCACTGTACTGTCCCGTCCCTCTCCAGGTCCAGTTATGAAGTCCATAAACCTCTCTAGTGAAGCTGGATACATGTGTGGCAACTTGGTTTAGAATGGAAACGTTTTCATTTAAAACATTTGATCCTTTATTATGTGTCTCTTTTTCAATGTGCTTAGAAACGGTTCTAAGAAATCGTATCAACAGGACTTAATACTTCTAATGCTGGGTATTTTCCCCTCAAACAGTTGTCTGTGTGCAACAGTGATGTGATCTTCTTGAAACTGCATGCTCCCTGGGAGGTGCTATGCCGCTACGCAGAGCTTATGAACATTCGGATGCCGTTCAGGTGGGTAGACGAACACACAGCCTTCTGTAGTTCCAGACACTCATAAATCACTTTGACAGACAGGCTACCACCACCACGCCCACTCTGTCTGTCTCTCTCTCTCTCTCTCTCTGTCTCTCTCTCATACTATTTTCTGTATCTCTTCATGTTTATTAGATAGAATGGTGAGAGACTGACAGGAAAGCTAGAACAGAGTGCTCTAGAGGGGTCAGATTCTAACACGTGAGCCCTGGTACATGTGTTCCACAGGCACCTCAGGCCACTGCAAATCATTAATGCACTGGGATGACGTTTTAATCGTTGATAATGTTGTGGGGTTTTTCAGGAGGAAAATCTATTACATGCATCGACGGTACAAGTTCATGAGTAGGTAAGTGTTAATTGATAGATTTTTGGGGCACGACCTTAACGTTAAAGGTCTCTGGCTGTGTGTGATGTGTGATGTGATTTTGACCTTTCTGTCGCCGTCCAGGATGGAGAATAGAATCAACAGATTTCGAGGATGGTTGCCTCGCAAACCCATGAAGTTTGACAACGACACCCTCCCTGACCTGGAGGAGAACGCAAGCTTTACCGCCCCCTTCAGTCGCTCCAGAATACATCAGTGAGTGTGTGTGTGTCCCCCCCCCCCCTCCACCACCAGTCTAGTATGTTTTACATCTTTAAACCACAATTCTTAGTTTTAGGGTACCACATTTTTTCAATGTAAACAAAGGAACTATATTTCCTTGTGGGTGTGGTCCAACTTTAGGGGCCTTTTTTTGGGGGGGGGGTGCTCACAAGCGCCCGTTGAGGCAAAATGATGTAGAATGAACTGAGATGACCTCAGGCCAAAATTGTGTGCTTTTCAAAAGCTCTATAGATCCAACGGACTGGAGCGGTCTAGAAGAAATATGATCTAGGATCCCTTTCTGTGCCTATATTCTGTTACAGTTTCACCATTCACAACAAAGACACGTTCTTCAACAACGCTACCAGGAGTCGCATCGTCCATCATATCTTGCAAAGGGTCAAATATGAGGAGGGCAAAGACAAAATGGGTGAGATTGTAACTGTGTTGATGACAAATGGCCTCTTCATAATACATTTACATTGTAGTCATTTAGCAGACGCTCTTATCCAGAGAGACTTACAGGAGCAATAAGGGTTAAGTGCCTTGCTCAAAGGTGCATCGGCAGATCTTTCACCTAGTCGGCTCAGGGATTTGAATCAGCGACCTTTCAGTTACTGGCCCAACGCTCTTAACCGCTAGGCTACCTGCCGCCACTCCAAATAGTAAAAGTCCACTGCTAGATGCATTCCATGTTTGAGGTACAGCATGTCTCTGGTGTGTAGAGTTATTGACAGCGTCTACATGTTCTTGTCTATGCTCCAGGGCTGAATCGTCTATTGAGCAACAGTTCATACGAGGCAGCTTTTCCCCTTCACGAGGTAATGCACTGACACTTCACACATTGGATTGGAAGAGAAATGTCACTTGTAGGATCTTCATTTGAGCCAGTTCGCTACAGCAGGAAAATAATCCTGCAGCAACCGGAAATTTGAATTATTATATGGTTTATAATTAATGGAAACATTTTTGTAGGGGTTGATACATTTGAAGTATGAAGTGGAAATCTCAAACTTCAGAAGCATTTTTTTTACTCAAATAAACTACGTGTTTGCATTTCCTGCTTTGCAAGAAAAATTATCAGCAACAAAAGAGTGATCAAATTAAGATCCTTCATCTGTAGTTATGATGGCACATTACTTGCGTGCGTGCGTGTGTGTTAACAGGGGAGCTACAGAAGTAAGAACTCCATCCGGACGCATGGGGCAGAGAACCACAGACACTTGCTGTATGAATGCTGGGCCTGGTGGGGGGTGTGGTACAAGTACCAACCACTGGACCTCATAAGGTACAACACTGGGTTAACACTCCTGCAGTGTAAGGTCTATAATCCAATGTATTATCTGCACCTTGCAGGTTGTCCGTAGATCCTGCAAGCAATACAACTTCACCAGCCACATGTATTAAAGCCACATTAATTAATCAATGAAGGAGGGAATTGACTAGATCATTAAAAACGTATGAAGCCACAACATCATTGCAATGGTGGTAGATGGTGACCTGTTTGTTGGGGTTTATCTCCCGGCGGTGCTGTCAGGCGGTACTTCGGGGAGAAAATTGGTCTCTATTTTGCCTGGCTGGGCTGGTACACGGGGATGCTGTTCCCTGCGGCGCTGGTTGGGCTCCTAGTCTTCCTCTACGGCTGGTTCACCCTAGACCACTGCCAGGTCAGGTAATGTGAGCTCATCTGATACTCATTGGTCTTCTTTAATTAGGTTTTACCTTCATATTTTATTAATATTTTATCCTTCACTTTAATGTTTGGTCTTGTGTTCTTCCCCAAGAAAAAATACCAAACAGACACATGCTTTACACTGGTGTAAATTTGGCATAGTCTGGTAGAAGTCTATTACCAATGCTATCCATGCCTTAGTCGTGTGGAAGTCTATTACCAATGCTATCCATGCCTTAGTCTGGTAGAAGTCTATTACCAATGCTATCCATGCCTTAGTCTGGTGGAAGTCTATTACCAATGCTATCCATGCCTTAGTCGTGTGGTAGTCTATTACCAATGCTATCCATGCCTTAGTCTGGTAGAAGTCTATTACCAATGCTATCCATGCCTTAGTCGTGTGGTAGTCTATTACCAATGCTATCAATGCCTTAGTCTGGTGGAAGTCTATTACCAATGCTATCCATGCCTTAGTCATGTGGGAGCACTGACACAGGCTGGTAAATGAACTAAGAACTGATGAGTGTATTGAACCAGGCTAAAGGTTGTCTGTGATTCTCCAGTAAAGAAATCTGCCAGGCCACTGACATCATCATGTGCCCCATATGTGACGAGTACTGCCCCTACCTGAGACTCTCAGACAGCTGCATCTATGCCAAGGTGACTTCCGTACTACCATGTAGAGTATGTTAAACATTTGCCCCAGACTGAGCACTGCTGACAAACATCAGGGCAGTTGTGGCGAATTATGATCCTGGAGAGCTACTGTGTGTGATTCAAATAATGAACTAAGGATGGTCATACATTTAGACCACAATTATTTTGTGTTAGAGCTGGGCTGAAATAAATGCCTGCATGCACTGCAGCTCTTCAGGAACAGTGACTTTGTAATTTACTTTTTAGAAAAATATTACATTTTTTGACATACATTTACTCCAGAGCTATGCCACAGTAACATAAATATACAATATAAATATACATTTAGCAAGGTAATCTTTTTACATTAGTCATTTAGCAGACTCACTTATCCAGAGCGACTTAAGAGTAGTGAATGCATACATTTTTCATTCTTTTTTTCGTATTGGTCCCTCATGGGAATCAAACCCACAACCCTGGCGTTTCAAGCGTCATGCTCTACCAACTGAGCTACACGGGACTACTTTGTGAGCTTGCTCTGGAAAATGTCTAAGGAACAGCCCTCCTTTGCAATCTTTGTATACAAATGTGACTACTGTATGTGTTTGTACTGAATTAATGTTTTCAGAAATCATTTATCTAAGCAATTGCCATTGATCTGTTTCTTGGCTTTAGGTCACCCATCTTTTTGACAACGGAGCAACAGTTTTCTTTGCTGTATTCATGGCTGTGTGGGGTGAGTTTGTATCATTTATTATAAATATGATTCATTGTTCATTTTAAAACAAATCAAATGTAATTGTAAAATAAAGTTTAAGAAGTAACTCACTCAAATGTTTTATGGGTCAGCATTCCATGCACACTATATTTAAGTTACAGTATTTACAGTGAAGTGTTAGAGGGTCCTCCTCAGCATTGCACAAGATCCCAGGCAAAAGGTGTATAGGGAGAATTGCAGGGCCTGGCCTCCTCATCGTCGTCGTCATAGCAGCAGGGTCTAGGCAGGGAGGATTCAGCCACTTCTACGTCATAGCGACAGTAAGACAGTGGTTTCACACTCTTCAAGTCCTCTGGAATTTGAATGATGGAAGAAGGGACTGAAACATATGGAATACGTGTTATTAACATGACCTACAGTTTAGTCAAATTAAATTTCAACCTGCTTAACTTTTGATTTCAGAATGTACTGAGATCGAAAGTGTTCAGTGAATTTGATAAAAACAATTTTTGGTCAGTTCATGGATCACTACACTGTGTCAAGGCAACATTCCTGGAATAGACCTACCTGTTGTGAGGAGCTTCCCTGTAGAGGGCAGGTTTTTAAGAGCCTGCTTTAGTCTTGTGTCATAACTCCAGCACTTCAGCAGGCAGAACACAGCTAGGTAGAACTGCAGGCCAAAGGCCAACAGAAGTGCTAGCCAAATGAAGACCTGGGCGGCTGTGCGAGAGGACAGGTGTGGAAAAAGAGTTAGGGAGAGTGAGTGAGTGAGTGAGTGAGTGAGTGAGTGAGTGAGTGAGTGAGTGAGTGAGTGAGAGAGAGAGAGAGAGAGAGAGAGAGAGAGAGAGAGAGAGAGAGAGAGAGAGAGAGAGTGAGTGAGTGAGATAAAGGAAGGGACTGATGTGGAGGAAGGGATGATCAAATGTCTACAGTTAATCCAAAATATCCCTGGGGAAATGGACCTAGATTAGGCTTAGCACAGCTGGACAAGAGCTCCTAATGGCCAGGGCCAAGCCTTTTGCAACATATGGCAAAGTAACCATACAGAAGTTGTATACTGTAACCATTGTGGTGTAAAAACCACTCAGAAGGCAGTCCGATCTCAATATACAAAAACTTTGCATGCATGCAAGGGAAAACCAATTTGACTCGCTATATGTTCTCGCAGACATTTTATACCGACCAGGGATGGGTGGGGTGTTTCACATGCCCTTCAAATCAGTCCGGTACTTCTGCTTATCACCACAGATAGTAGGCCCAGAGAAAGACAAATCATAGCAAGGACATGTCCACTCCCCCACACATCCTGGGATAACAGGAACCATGAAAGATAGTTTGACAGAAAATTAGAACAGGGCAGTTGAGAAACAATTATAAAACAGACTGGCTATAATACATGTCAGGGAACAGAGCAACCTTACAGACAAGATGAGGAACAGGATGTGTCTTGATAAAACATATAATTTCCTCTTCCATCGGTTTTCCAGAAACGTACACAGTTGAACTATGGCTTTAATACACTGTAGATACCTGACTGTAAACTTCCCAAAACGCTAATCCGTACTATTATTTTCCCGATAGTGTAATGTACCTTCTATTCTTCTTTGAGAGCTTGGTGACTTCCAAAGCTCAGGCAGCGAGTGCGTTGCAAGACTGTGCTCATATTAAAATAGCTGTAGCTCTTAGTTTTTTCAATTATTGATTGCACTAAATAACCACTGAAATAACCAACACATTAACAATGGAGCAGTAGTCCAAGGTGTATTCTATGCCATTTTCACTTATGCAATAAGGCACAGGGGTTTGTGGTATATGGCCAATATATTCTTAGGCACGATGCGTTGTGCCTAAGAATATATTGCCCATATACCACAAACCCCTGAGGTGCCTTATTGCTATTATAAACTGGTTGCCAACGTAGTTAGAACAGTAAAAATAAATGTTTTGTCATACCGGTGGTATACGGCCTGAAATACCACGGCTGTCAGCCAATCAGCATTCAGGGCTCGAACCACCCACTTGATTTATATGAGTGTGTCACTGCAACGTCTGTGATTCACTCACCCGCCATTGGCGTAGGTTCTGACTCCCAGACCCAGACGTCTGGCTGGGAAAGGTCCAGAGAGAAGCTGTCATTCTGGGGATGGCCCATCGATCACCTCCTTTACACAGGACCAGGACCTATCTAGACAAGACAGACACTAGCATGTAGCGTTAACCACAGATTGCTTTAGATAACATTTTAGACATGACAGAGCCTGTCATAATTCTCTCATAAGAGTTTGTGACCGTAGGGTTTGCATGTTTCTTTAGTGTACGTTAGTAGCTATGGTTACTGATTGTGTACTTCATGAGTCATGATGTTGTCATTTGTCATACTGTTTTGAATGGTCACGTGTTGATCAGTGGTCGTTTTTTGTGATGGTTTTACGTAGGCTTCATGTGTACTTAAAGCTGGGATCCAGCGGTGAAACTGCGTCATCCGTTTGCGATATTACAACAAAGACTTTACTTCAAACTACGAACACTGTTTTTTTTTTTTTTTTTTTTATCTTTACCACGATGCTGGATGCTCATTTCCTCAAAAACAAAAACAATAACAAAATGTGCGTGGGGTTTCCAGTGGTGCTGTTTCGACTATCGCAGATCTCTTCACAAATATGTTATTGAGATTCTTATATAGGTAAATGGGGTGAAATGCAGGTGATAGTTACACAAAATCTCCACCATTCATCATTCTCTAGAGTGCAATAACTGCCAAAACATTTTTTTTAATCTAACCCTCCCTTTAATCAGTCACATTGGCAATGTTATCTCATTGATACAAAGGTACAGTACTTCAAAGGTCAAATCTGTTGCGTGAACTGTGCTTCACCAAACTTCATGCAACAAAGTAGATCGGCTGAAAACGTAGAACAGTTAGGTAGCAAAAATGAATAAACTAACCTGGAAAATGTTGGTAATTCATGTTAGCTACACTTCAATAACACACTACTCTTTTGTAACAATCCCATAGCCTACTCACATGTTGTCTTTTTTTGGTTTTGTTGCTAGAGCAGATTATGGAAACTCTCAAATCTACAAGTGATAAACAACCTAACTGCATTCGGTGCTCATTCAACTGGTAGATTGCAATCATTTTCTGTAGTGCAATACATTCACATTTATCTGACAATCATATCGGTGCATACAAGTGGAACCACAGCTATAAAATTAGGACAATAAAGCAAAACATTTAAAAATACATTTGGGATTAATCAAGAAATAACTGCATAGGCCCTCAGATACTCTATTCAGCATGGTTCCGCAACTGGTGTCCCTCAAAGTTTTTGGAGCAAAAGCATTCTTTGTGTAGGGGGAATTTTCATTGTTGGACATAAGACTGTGAAAAAAATAATAGAAAATCAGCTCCAAGTTATTTTAATTTAAGAAATCTGTAAGTATTCCGACGCATAATAGAGACACACAAAGTGATCGTATACAAATGTAAGAAAGGTTTTAAATGATTATGTTTTAGTCAAACATTATCTGTTCTGGCAGTCTTTTTGCAGTCTACAAATTATTTGTAATTATGTTCTGACCCCCTGACCATCCGCTCAAGAAATAAAATCGGCCCGTGGCTGAATCTAGTTGATGATCCCTGCAATACAGTATCATTAGACTGCTTGTAAATAAGTATAAAACTCCTACCTTGGTTTGTCTGGAGAGCAGTGGATCTTGCTGCAGGGCCTTGCTGTTGTCCAACACTGACAATTTCTTGGCATTCACCTACAGTAGAATACCCATTGAAATCGCTTCATTAACATTCCTCTGAAGTGTGCTCCCCTGCTGCTGGCTCTGCAGAGACATGTGCCTTTCCACCAAAAGAGACCGCTGGTCACTGGCTGGCCTCATACAACTGTCTGGAACTACAAAAACATGTGCCTTTCCATTCAGAGCTACTAGTTAAACTGATCTTAGTCCAGCCTCTGCAAAGAGATTGCTCCGATTGTCAAGTGACACGCTGGTAAACAGATTGGTAATGGGTAACCCATCCCAAGGACTTTGTTCAGGAGAACCTACCCTCTCTCTCCAGTGCTTTAAAGGCAGCAGAGGCTTGTTGGTGAAATTACCTATTACGCCCATCCAAAATAGCTAGAATAGTGAACGATTTTAGATAACTGAAGTAACAGTATGAATCCAGGCACCAAACAACTGTGCTGTAAAAATTGTCTTATCTGAATGTGGAGAACTACCTAAAGTGATATTTGAATCATTTTGAGTAATGCAAAACAACCTTCCTTCAACAATGAAAGAGATGGTTTTGAATTTAAATGATTCTGTTTGTATTACATTGCCAACATTATTTTATAGCTTAAACACAAGTCTACATACTTGTCCCTAGGGTTGCACATTTTGGTGAATATTCAGAGGTGGAAACTTTCTGTGGGAATTAACGGGAATATATGGGAATTAACGTGGACTATATGGAAATTAACGGAAATATATGCAAATTAATATTAATACCATTTAAATGTAGATGGGTTTTTTTATATATTTACCATATCATATGGAGACAGAAACATAAACATTTTACCTTATCATAAGTAGATATAATTGCAAATGATTAAATCCTTCCAATGGAAAAAAAAAACTTTTTCAAGATACATCTGTAAAATTATAGTTTAGAAACTAAAGTTTTGGTTGTCTTCCTCTCAGGCTTCCATGACTTCTCCCTGGACCTCCTCAATGTCCACCTCTTGAACATCAGACTCTGAGGCCTCATTTTCACTGTCACTTTCCAACCTTGTTGAGGATGGCTCGTTGTCAGGCTCAAGAAGCCTCAAATTTGCCCGGATGGCCACCAATTTTTCAGTCCTTGTATTGGTCAGCCTGTTGCATGCTTTGGTGTGTGTGTTCCCAAACAAGGACCAGTTGCACTTTGAGGCGGCTGATGTTGGTGGGATTCGGAGGATAATGGAGGCAACAGGGGAAAAAGCCTCAGATCCACAAAGTCCCTTCCACCAGGTGATGAGATGTTTGCATGACTGCCATATTGCATCTCCATCCCAAAGCCCTTGCTTGGAAGTGTACTTCGCCAGACTGCCAAGAACCTTGCCCTCATCCAGGCCAAGGTGGCGAGACACGGTAGTGATTACACCATAGGCCTTGTTGATCTCTGCTCCAGACAGGATGCTCTTGCCAGCATACTTGGGGTTCAACATGTACGCTGCAGCGTGTATGGGCTTCAGACAGAAGTCTTCACACTTTTTGATGCATTTCAGAACTGCAGTTTCCTCTGCTTGGAGCAACAGTGAAGATTTATTCTCTTACATCTGCAAGCAGAGTCTGAACATCAGACAGGATGGCATTGTCTCCCTCAATCTGTGCAATGGCTACTGCTATAGGTTTCAGGCTGCTTACCACTCTCTCCCAAAATACATCATCCAGGAGGATCCTCTTGACGGGGCTGTCCATATCAGAAGACTGTGATATGGCCATTTCTTGGAGAGACTCCTTCCCCTCCAGGAGACTGTCAAACATTACATTTACATTTTAGTCATTTAGCAGACGCTCTTATCCAGAGCGACTTACAGTTAGTGCATACATGTTCATACTTTTTTCGTACTGGTCCCCCGTGGGAATCAAACCCACATCCCTGTTGTTGCAAGCACCATGCTCTACCATCTGAGCTACACGGGACTACATGATGATAACAGCACCCCAACTGGTGTTGCTGGGCAGCTTCAATGTGGTGTTCTTATTCTTCTCACTTTGCTTGGTGAGGTAGATTGCTGCTATAACTTGATGACCCTTCACATACCTAACTATTTCCTTGGCTCTCTTGTAGAGTGTATCCATTGATTTCAGTGCAATGTTGTCTTTGAGGAGCAGATTCAATGCATGAGCAGCACAGCCAATGGGTGTGATGTGAGGGTAGGACTCTAGACCAAGCAGCCTTCATGTTTGCAACATTGTCTGTCACCAGTGCAAATACCTTCTGTGGTCCAAGGTCATTGATGACTGTTCAGCTCATCTGCAATGTAGAGACCCGGTGTCTGTTGTCCCTTGTCTCCGTGCTCTTGTAGAATACTGGTTGAGGGGTGGAGATCTAGTTAATTATTCCTTGCCCACGAACATTCAACCTCCCATCAGAGATGATTGCAATACAGTCTGCTTTCTCTATGATTTGCTTGACTTCACTTGAACTCTGTTGAACTCTGCATCCAGCAAATGAGTAGATAAAGCATGTCTGGTTGGAGGGGTGTATGCTGGGCAAAGAACATTCAGAAATCTCTTCCAATACACATTGCCTGTGAGCATCAGAGGTGAACCAGTTGCATACACAGCTCGAGCAAGACATTCACCAGCATTTGTCTGACTACGTTCCTCCATTGAGTCAAAAAAACTTCTGATTCCAGGAGGACCATGACCTCTTGCTATCGATAAGGTGTCTCATTCATAATTTTCACCTTGAATAGAAGTAGAGGGACTTTTGTCAGAGGTTGCTTGTTGTGAGCGCTGAGGGAACTTTAAGCACTTGGCCAGATGATTCTGCATCTTTGTTGCATTCTTCACATATGATTTGGCACATATTTGCAAATGTACACAGCTTTTCCTTCTACATTAGCTACAGTGAAATGTTTCCACACATCAGATAGTGCCCGTGGCATTTTCCTGTAAAGATTAGAAAAACAAACCCAAATACAATTCCATGTACAGATAAATAGTTAAGCAGTTAGATTAAACAACTCCTTTGTAAGAGTTGTTTAATCTAAAATGAAACATGTATGGAAACAGGTGAATTAACACTTCTCAGTTAGCAGGCTCAAGCAAGCTAAAACCCACATGGTAGCAGAAATTGTTAACCATTTAGAAATTATTTAAACACACTTTGCTGTAGGCTACTATTTACTAGTTAACAAAAAATCATGTTTGTCATATAAAATGTATTCACCCAACCCAGTATTGTAATCAAAACTTACCAGAAAGCATGTAGTCCTTGGCTCAGACAGTGTAGTAGTGTGGGCTCAATAGCATCTCATTAGTGTGCAAGATCTTGAGAATCAGCTGTACATGTGATGGAAGAGTGCAATGCACGTGATGGAAGAATGCACTGTGCATGCAGAGGGTTGCAATTCCATGGAATTGGGGATAGTTTAACCAAAATATGCCACAACAACTACAATTGCCTTATGTGTATCCCACAAAAAAAACTTCACTGTTATAAGCTAACTTTTTTGATGAATTTAAACAAAATTCCCAAAATTCCCAGGCTTAACTTCCCAGGGAAAATTTCTGGAAATTTACCGGAAAGTTTCCAACACTTTGCAACCCTACTTGTCCCACATTGAATTTGACACATACTCACCTATCCCTAACAACCCTCAATCACTAACCTAGTTGTGTATTTTAGCAACCGTGTTTCTCGAGTTCTGGAAGAGGCGGCGAGCGGTCCTTGCATATGACTGGGACCTGATTGACTGGGAGGAAGAGGAGGTAACTATACCTTCATTATGATCAGCAACATCAACTTAGAAATAATTTCCCAGGCATAACGTGTGTGTGTGTGTGTGTGTGTGTGTGTAAAGTGAGAGAAATAACAACAGCACTTCAACTCAAAATGTATAAATGGTGATTTTTTTTGCATTTCTTAAAAGATTTGAACGATCATGCCATGAAGGTTCTAGTGACGTTCCACTTTGCTGAAATATACAAAATATTACTAGAGGGAGCATTGCCTTGAGTTTCCCACTTGGTTATGACTAGGGTTGAGTAGGGGGAACTGGGTTACCGAGATTTCCCACCCAAACTCAAATCCCTTTTCCCGAGGTAAATAACTTCAAGAAACCGGTAAACTATTTCTATAAACAGCATGATGTGAAATAGAACTGTTAAATAATATGCAATGTCTAAATCTTCTCTAGGCTACGGACTTCTCTCTGCTATCGCATATCTGCGTAATCAATCAACGCTCAGTTTGGGGACAGAGAGCGCATCTCAGTATGGAGTGCAGTTCACAATGCATGTATCATCTCATCATGGTAGGGTGACTTGGGGTTAAACGGCCCTCAGGGTTAAACGCCCCCCTCCTGTAATTCTCACAAATTCCACTTTATATCACCCCCAAAAATTCAACACTTTCCGTCTTGCTCAACAATTTTTTTTTATCAGCCTCATCTCAACTTAAGATACTCCCAACATTAAGATACTACCAACAAAACTATTTTGAGATACATTGATCTGTTTTTTTTTTTTTAAACACCCCTGTTTCTAAAGTTGAAAAAAAAAAAATAAAGTTGAATAATTTTTTAAAAAAAACATTCAATTATTTTCCTTTAAAAAGGTCTACATTTGCTGCAATAAATAAGGACTGAATGCATGTCTAATTTACACATCTCCATCTGGTCACTTTGTTTAAAAAAAAAAAAATATTTGTGTTTCTTTTATTACAGCTTTTATTACAGTTTTAAAACACCTTATCTTTCCAATATCATTGCTTTAAATCAGTGCGTATGCGCGCACTCTCTTGCAGTCTTTCTCTGTCTATCATTTCCATTCAAATTGCATCCAAAATAGATTTATATATACACTAGGTGTTCTAGCCTACCTCTCCCAGGTAGTAAATATTAGCCTTATATGTAGCTAATGAATGATAGGTTAATATGCATAAGCTTCTAACTTATAGCCTGTCTCTTGTGCAATACGCAACAGCGCTCCACACGCCTCTCTCCTTAAAAAAACCACTCCTTGGCTCTTGGAGTCGCAGGAAAAGCTAAACTAGAATAGCTTGCTGAATTTTTTTTTCTGTTGCATTTCTTTTACTAATAGACTATTGGAAGAGCTCTTGTTTGCTGATCATTAAATACAGCAGCCCTATAAACTCACTGGGAGTTTCAAAGAAGAGAGAACGAGCGATGGCGCTTTACTATGGCAGTTATTTATTCAGACCCGTAAGCATTCAATCTTCATGAGGAGAAGTGAAAGCCGTCTGCATCTCCTAGTCCTATATTATTCAAGCATGTCATTACAATGAAGAAGATAAGGACAACGAAATTAATTTAATTTAACTGTTGAAAGGAGGAAGGAATGAAGCAACAATATAGAAAGAGGAAGTAGGCTAATACACGTCGCACAACATTAGGGGAAGTATTATGAAGAGTGTGTATGTATATATGCTTATGGCTACTTATTATAGAAACGTAAAATAGGCCTTACTACATTTTAAAATCAAATTCACTTGCCTATAATTGTAACTTTGTAGGCCGCATGTCCTGCACCAGCATCACAGCTTCTCTCCCAGCTTCATGGTTTGAACGAGGTGCGTAATTCCAGTCAGTATAATCAGGGGCGTGTTTGCCAATTTTGTGGCCTCATTCAAAGCTTGCTTTAGAGGCCCCTTGTATATCATGACAATTTCTTTGATAGCACACACCAATGCCAAAATCCTGTCATTATACTTTTGATTAGCTAGTATTATCATTTCCCTTGAACTAAAGTGTTCTCTTGTCAGTTAAAATAGGACAGTGAAAGACAGTTTTCTTAACCTTACTGTCAATGGTAAGATCGGATCGCATCGTGCCAATACTCTTTCAAGTGGCTATGAATATTCACCAACAATTGGAAGCCACTGCTGCTCAGTGTATATGTTGTCCCTCTTTCAAAGAGCTTGCAGCAAAAACAAAACACAGAATCACTGCTCATAGAATAAACTAACCAGTTACGGGGTATTTCTTCTCCGTTTAAAATTTTCGATTGATCATCTTTTTCCGGTAAAACAATTTATTTTCCGGACTTTATCATCGTTTTGTGGGAAGTCATAAACCTTAATTTGAACTGGACCCTTTTTGACAAGTTGACATCTCTCGTGGTCGGTAAGCCTGTCTGGCCAAAGCGCTGGGTCGTCCGAGAGAATTACAGTTTCACAACTTTCACTCACCAAACCTGCATTTACAGGTAGGTCATCAGGCGATCTGTCAAGCTCTGTGGCGGGTGCAGCCTCCGAGCGAGCCGCTGTAGCAATAGCGGGTAGGTCTGTGCTGCTAACCGCGCTGCTACAACTTGTAGTTGCAAAATTACAGGCACTATCTCAATCCGATTCCTTTTCAGTAGTGCTTCTGAAGAAACTGGTTAACTTTAGCAAATTTTCCTGTTGAGTTTTTGTTTCTTTAAACTTTTTTAGTTTTTGAGCCCCACTTGGATATGTTCGCTTCATTGTGCATTCAATTTTTTTGTGACTGACTGAAGCTAGCTAGTACTGTCTGTCAGTTGGTTAGTTACAGTAGCTCAGAAGTGTCACGAAGTGCGTTTAATTAATAGACCCTGTGATGCGCAGGCATGGTGTGTGTGGTCTAAAATCTTTGAAATTAGGTGCAAAAGCAAGTCTATGTAAATTAAATAATTGTAATATATTTTTATATAATTTTTATATATTTTTATGGCAAAAATAATTGTATTGTAATTCTGCTTGTAATGTCTGCTAACGGGCAGCAGTTGCGTGGTTTGCGTGTTGGGAAAACACGCGCCTGCGTATAATACAATACAATACAGTACAGTACAGTAACACAGTCCACATTCAAAAAGATTCAATACTATAGAAATACTGGGTTACCCGGGAGAAATGTGATTTATACTCGGGATCGAACATTTAATAAAATACCAAGAACATATTCAACCTTAGTTATGACACTCTGCTGTGTTCTTGAAATACCCACAGTTATGTGTTCTAAAGCCAAGGAGAAGTGTCATGATCACGTTCCTAGAACATTTAGCAGACTTTTGCAGAACATTCTGGGAGTGTTTGTGGCTCAGCCAGCTTTCTGTGTGCTGCAGGAGGAAATCCGTCCCCAGTTTGAGGCCAAATATTCCAAAAAGGAGAGGATGAACCCTATATCTGGAAAGCCTGAGCCGTACCAGGCCTTTACAGACAAGTACAGCCGACTCATCGTCTCAGCTTCTGGAATCTTCTTTATGGTAAGTTCCTGGAGTAGGTATAGTGAATATTTCGTAATAAATTAATTTGAGTAGGGACAGATGCATTAAAATGGTTTACATGTTGCCTCATGCTTGTTAAACAATTTCCTCACTGGTTTTAGTTTGAATTCATTCACATCTTCAGTATGTGCCCCATGCAAAAATCAAACCCACAACTGTGATGTTGCAAGCAAGCCAACTCAACCCAGTGTGCTATCAATTAGATTTTACTTGTGGCTATCTGTGTGCCTGACCAGAATGTTTTATTGACCTCCTCAGATCCTGGTGGTGATCGCTGCCGTCTTCGGCATCGTGATTTACCGCGTGGTCACAGTCAGCACTTTTGCCGCCTTCGGCTGGGCTCTCATCAGGAATAACTCTCAGGTGGCCACCACCGGCACAGCCGTGTGCATCAACTTCTGCATCATCATGCTCCTCAATGTGGTAAGGGCTTTGTTTAGAAATGCATTTAGGATTATGAGATTAAAATAGAAAGAGGCATAAATATACGTCTCATCAAAGCTTTCACCTGGAGTCACCTGGTCAGTCTATGTCATGGAAAGTGCAGGTGTTCCTAATGTTGTCTACACTCAAGTGTATATGCATGCATCTTTGAAAGACAGGATCACCATTTTATTTTAAGAATGTGAAATGTCAGAATAATAGTAGAGAGTGATTTATTTCAGCTTTTATTTCTTTCATCACATTCCCAGTGGGTCAGAAGTTTACATGCACTCAATTAGTATTTGGTAGAATTGCCTTTAAATTGTTTAACTTGGGTCAAGCGTTTCAGGTAGCCTTCCACAAGCTTCCCACAATAAGTTGGGTGAATTTTGGCCCATTCCTCCTGACAGAACTGGTGTAACTGAGTCAGGTTTGTAGGCCTCCTTGCTCGCACACGCTTTTTCAGTTCTGCCCACATATTTTCTATAGGATTGAGGTCAGGGCTTTGTGATGGCCACTCCAATACCTTGACTTTGTTGTCCTTAAGCCATTTTGCCACAACTTTGGAAGTATGCTTGGGGTCATTGTTCATTTGGAAGACCCATTTGCGACCAAGCTTTAACTTCCTGACTGATGTCCTGAGATGTTGCTTCAATATATCCACATAATTTTCCTTTCTCATGATGCCATCTATTTTGTGAAGTGCACCAGTCCCTCCTGCAACAAAGCACCCCCACAACATGATGCTGCCACCCCCGTGCATCACGGTTGGGATGGTGTTCTTCGGCTTGCAAGCCTCCCCCTTTTTCCTCCAAACATAACGATGGTCATTATGGCCAAACAGTTCTATTTTTGTTTCATCAGACCAGAGGACATTTCTCCAAAAAATACAATCTTTGTCCCCATGTGCAGTTGCAAATCGAAGACGGTTTTGGAGCAGTGGCTTCTTCCTTGCTGAGCGGCCTTTCAGGTCATGTCGATATAGGACTCGTTTTACTGTGGATATAGATACTTTTGAATCTGTTTCCTCCAGCATCTTCACAAAGGTCCTTTGCTGTTGTTCTGGGATTGATTTGCACTTTTCACACCAAAGTAAGTTCATCTCTAGGAGACAGTATGGTATGACGGCTGCGTGATCTCATGGTGTTTATACTTGGGTACTATTGTTTGTACAGATGAACGTGGTACCTTCAGGCATTTGGAAATTGCTCCCAAGGATGAACCAGACTTGTGGAGGTCTACAATTTCTTTTCTGAGGTCTTGGCTGATTTCTTTTGATTTTCCCATGATGTCGAGCAAAGAGGCACTGAGTTAGAAGGTAGGCCTTAAAATACATCCACTGGTACACCTCCAATTGACTCAAATTATGTCAATTAGCCTATCAGAAGCTTCTAAAGCCATTACATTATTTTCTGTAATTTTCCAAGCTGTTTAAAGGCACAGTCAACTTAGTATATGTAAACTTCTGACCCACTGGAATTGTGATAGTGAATATTAAGTGAAATAATCTGTCTGTAAACAATTGTTGGAATAATTAGTTTTGTCATGCACAAAGTAGATGTGCAAAAACTATAGTTTGTTAACATGAAATCTGTAGAGTGGTTGAAAAATGAGTTTCAATGACTTCAACCTAAGTGTATGTAAACTTCTGACTTCAACTGTATATATTACACTGACACACACACCCGTTCAAAAGTTTGGGCTCACTGGCACGGTGTTAGCTAATCCAAGTTTATCATTTTAAAAAGGCTAATTGATCATTAGAAAACCCTTTTGCAATTATGTTAGCACAGCTGAAAATTGTTGTGCTCATTAAAGAAGCAAGGCAGAGTTGCAAAGAAAATTAGCCTTTTTAAATGATAAACTTGGATTAGCTAACACAACGTGCCATTGGAACACAGGAGTGATGGTTGCTGATAATGGGCCTCTGTACGCCTATGTAGATAAAATCAGCCGTTTCCAGCTACAATAGTCATTTACAACATTAACAATATCTACACTGTATCTGATCAATTTGATGTTATTTTAATGGACAAAAAAAATCTGCTTTTCTTTCAAAAACAAGGACATTTCTAATGGACCCCAAACTTTTGATCGGTAGTGTATATTACACTTGAGTGTACACAACACATACTCTTTCCCGACCAGGTGAATCCAGGTGATAAAACAAATAGTTCCTAACGGTCTTCAATGTCGTGACATTGTGATATAGCTACAACAGTATGCGAATCATAGAAAACAAAACCCTATTAACTGGTAACCTTGTTTTCTTTTTCAGTTATATGAAAAAGTCGCCCTTCTGCTCACCAATTTAGGTAAGCTACGACTTTTCCTCCATCTGTCATCATGCTGTAACATCCTCATAGATGTACAGTCAATATAATGCACTTTATACACACCCTCTTGCTCTTTCTCTCCTCTCTTTCTCTATATATTTTAATCTTATTCTCTATTTCCTCTCTCTTTCTGTCTCTCTCACTCTCCCTCTGGCTCTGTATCCACAGAGCAGCCAAGGACTGAGTCAGAGTGGGAGAACAGCTTCACCCTGAAGATGTTCCTGTTTCAGTTTGTCAATCTCAACAGCTCTACCTTCTACATAGCTTTTTTCCTGGGCAGGTGAGGAAACATCTCTACTCCATGGTGTAAATCGTAATATCCCACTATATTTCGTAGAGATCAGTAAGTAAAATGATGTGACCACTTTTGTCAGGTTCACTGGGCGGCCTGGAGCCTATATCCGCCTCATTAACCGCTGGAAACTGGAAGAGGTGAGTGAACTTGTATGTGTCTCTTAAGGCTTTTCAAATGCATTCAAACTGGAACATTTCTAGTGGAAGGTACTCTCGTGGACAGATGCACCTTATATAAATGGTAGTAGCATCTGTCGACAGACTGTGGGATGCCACAACGAATTAGGAACTTTGTTCCAGTACGTAGATTTTTCATTGCTGATCCTATCACAATTTCGCAGGTGCTCGCATCTTTCAAATTTAGGAAGGGGAGGGGACATTTGTCCCGTAGACTTGCCAGAAACTGTCTGAGAGTTTCAGTTTAGAGGGGTGTAGACTTCACTACTCTCTTTAGTATATTTCCTAACACGTCTCCTCCCAGAACTTAATTGAGCTTATGCCGCAATTACCCAAGATTTTAGTAGTTCTGGGTGTCCCAGATGAAGTGGAATGTAGCTTGGAACACTGTATTCTCACTCTAACCTCTGTAGGGTTACTGGATAGTTAGTTGAACAGTTGTTGATTGAATGGAGTGTCGGCACTTTTTCCCCTGTCTGTGTAGTGCCATCCCAGTGGCTGTTTGATAGATCTCTGCATGCAGATGGGTATCATCATGGTGCTCAAGCAGACCTGGAACAACTTCATGGAGCTGGGCTACCCGTGAGTATGGCCTGGCTTAGCCAATTAGACGCAGCTAGCGCCTAGCGTGTCATCTCCACCAGTCACCCCCCCCGTGACTCTTTATAATTGGTTGTTTGTCAGGCTGATCCAGAACTGGTGGACGCGGAGAAGGCTGAGGCAGGAGCACGGCCCCAACGCCAAGGCCAGCTTCCCGCAGTGGGAGAGGGATTACAACCTACAGCCCATGAATGCTTACGGACTGTTTGACGAATACCTGGAGATGAGTATGTGCCCTTTGACCCTGAGCCCACGTTTAAAGTAACTGTCCAGTGAAAATCTCACCTTTTAAAAGTTGATATTCTGTTAACTCATACCCAAATAATGTTGTTGACTCACCAAAGCATAAATTGGAGAAAAGCACTTAAAAAACCCTGCATCAAACAGACCATAAAAGAAATGCTTGCTATGTCCCCATAAATGATGTCATCCTCCTGAGAAGGATGAATTGGCCAATCAGCGGTCTTCTCAAATTAATATTTTGAATGACCAGTATACGCCCACATCTTTCTGTTGTTGGGGTACGCCATTCCAATACAGAAAAGGTGCTTTTTAACATACTTATTAAAAAACAGAAGGAAACATTTTTCCACCAATATTGTAATTAAGGAAACACTGGACTGTTACTTTAAAACGCATATCATTTCTACCTCAATTTCATTCGAGCACAATCAATCAATTGACCAATCAGAAGAATGGCTCGAGCCACATAGACCTGTGTGAGAGCTGAATGAGTAAGTAAGCCACTGCTCAGCATTGAGAACACTGAGAATCACTGCCGTCATCATCTTGTATACAGTTAATACACTAGGGCAGCAAAACGTAAGATGGGGGTAAAAATGTGTTGATGTTGTCTGTTGTCATTCTCTTCTATCTGTTTGTCCCATTCCCATCAGTGGTGCTTACGCTGTTCTGTCTTATGTTCACACGCTTTGACTACAAATGGCTACATTTTAAGACACTTTTGGGATGATTTGGACATGACATTGCTAAACATGCTAATATTGAGGATATTGATTTGCATTGGGTTTTTGGACAAAATTACTACAATGTTAGCATTTGGAAATTGTGGCCACTGGCCAGGTACCATTTCCTTTAACAATTACTTTCTTATTACTGTGTAATTATTCCTGTGAGTACAGTGTTACAAGTATTGTAATTACTCATTGTTACTCCAACTAACCCTAGCAGCACCCCTAGATGTAACCATTAGCTACACTAACAGTAAGTACAGTGTAGCAATGAGTAATTACAATTCATGTTGCACTGCTTACAATAATAATAATTAAACAGTAATAAAAGTACTGCAATGTAAATTGTTAATAAGTTGAGAGAGACACCAACTCCGTTGTCATTTCTCCCTGATTGCCTGATTGCTTGCAGTGAACATGAAAGGTACTGTAGAAAAAAAATGTTGTTTACTAGTTAGGTCATGAATGCATGCGGCAAATATGTTTATTGCACTCCTTGCCATCATATTCTGCTTTGCCAGGCAAACTGCACATGGAGAGGACAAAGACCATGAATATTAGCTTAGGACCTAATTACTTCTATAGAAAAAAAGATTTCCACTGGGCAAAACCGTGTCCTATGAGGGGCTGTGGGTGGTTCTGGGGTGGGGAAAGTGCTGGTGTTAGTGCCAACTTTTTCTCCAGCCAGCCAGCCAAAACAATAACACACCTGACTATAGTTTGGTGACTATAGATCACCTCAGAGGATGCCGATTAACCTGGCTAGTTTCTGGGTGGTGGAAATGCCCTTTCTGTCGGAGAGATTCCAAACTGAAATACATCCTACTTGAATAAGTGGCCAGTTCATAGATTAAATGTCACAAGGCCCGCAAGGCTAGAAACGCCTTTATTGAGAACACAGAATTTATATCAACATTACAAATGACCCGGGAATGTCATTTACCAAATAAACACTGGTGTAAGAATAATGAGTGGTTATTGCCTGTGTATGATGTCATTATTGAAAAGTTCTCATAGTTAACTGAAGTATAATGCAATACAATTCTCCATGTGAAATGTCCATATCAATCTGTAAGCTCTTCACCTTTACAGGAATCCTCTAAAATGGCATGCAGCCTCTGCCAACTTCACTAACTAGGAGAGATCATTATTGAAATGTCATTCACTATTTTATAGTCCTCTAATAAAGTCTGACATTTTAAGAACTGTTGAGTGAAAACCGGAACATGTTTGGTCAGTAAGAACTCTAACCTGCTCTTGTTACATTCTAGAATAAGTTGATCTGCATGACTTATCCTCTTTGCCCCCTTGTGGAGCTGGAGGTCAAAGGTTAACCGTAAACTAGCAATCGTACTGTGTTAGCTCATGTAAACCCTTATATACATGCCATGTACTGTATATCATGTTTACATGTATTTAACAGCCTACATAGTTTACATAGTTTTTCCACATGTGTATATTGAAGGATTGTTCCCTTGTCATCCGCGATGATTTCTGTACTTTGAAAGTTACATATCATGAAAACTTGAGTGTTGACCAGCAAAACATTTCGGGACTATGTCAACAATGGATTAACTAAACAAATACCAAATTATAGTTTTTTTGGGGTGGAGTTGTCTGATTATGTTAAGTATACATAAAGCAGGCACATGCCATGTATTATTCATACAATGGTTACTTGAAGTATTTCTCCTACATGTGTTTGGTGTAGACAGATTTACGTATGACGTTGTCGGATGACCGTGACATTTATGATAATGACAGATCAATGTAACACTTAGCCTAGGATTCCGTGGTTGCACACAGCATGCAATTATATCCACATGCATGCGTCACTGTTTATTTTAACCCATAATGCTATTTTAACCCATAATGCTCCATAGCTCCATTATGTGATGTCTCTGTAGGCTTTTTGAACGCTGATTTGTAATTACGCTCGACGTACTACCGTCTGTGACTTCCTTGGTGAGGCTCTTCACCAAGCACAAAATCTAATGGCTAACTTTGTCCTGTGCAATACCCACACGCACTGACATACAGTAAAAATTGTGAATGGTTATAACCTCAAATCATATCGGCCTTTCTGACTGAATATGGCTTTGGGTTGGCCATCTGTACAAAATGTACATACATACAGTATGTTTTTGAATGGGATTTTGAATAAGACTGCTGTTCATGCTTTACTCTCTGTGTGTTTCAGTTTTACAGTTTGGCTTCACCACCATATTTGTGGCAGCGTTCCCCCTGGCCCCGCTCCTGGCCCTCCTCAACAACATCATCGAGATCCGCCTGGACGCCTACAAGTTTGTCACCCAGTGGCGGCGACCCCTGCCCTCTCAAGCCAAAGACATAGGTTAGACTCGTCTTCCGGACTGACAATCCCCTACTGTAAGGCCATTTTCAAAGGAATGCAAAACATGCCGTATAGACGTAATTGTTTTAGACCAACACCAAGCTATTTTCACTCAATGATCCCTATTTCATTAGTTTCAGCACAGACAACCGATTTTAGCCGACCAGTCTATTATGCTTCACACTTCTGGAATCATTTTCAAACCACCTTTATGGTTGACAAAAGCAGCTTGCTGGTGAACCCTAATAAATCATTTGCATCGGTACAACAACATTCTTTTCTTTTCTCTCCAGGGATCTGGTACGGCATCCTGGAGGGTATCGGTATCCTGTCCGTCATCACCAACGCCTTTGTCATCGCCGTCACCTCCGACTTCATCCCACGCCTCGTCTACGCATACAAGTACGGCCCGTGTGCCGGGCAGGGCCGAGCCGGGGAGAGGTGAGTGAGCCTGACCACGCAGACAATGTGTCTCTGCCTTTGACATGTATTATGGATAGTAATAGAGAGCGGCGACATTGTCCTGCATCACAATGTAAAAAAACTGACATTTTATTGTTTTCTGTCCAGGTGCATGATGGGATATGTGAATGCCAGTCTATCGATGTTCAGGGTGTCTGATTTTGAGAACAAGTCTGAGCCCAGGACAGATGGATCGGAGATGTTTGGAGAAGCAGTGAAGTACTGCAGGTAGGTTTGGTGACCAAAGAGAGTGTGTCTTTGTATGGATGGGCTTGTTTGAACAGAAAGGTCATAACCTTTGACCTTTTGACCCCAGGTACCGTGACTACAGAGAGCCCCCAGACTCGCCCGGTGAACCATACTCCTACACGCTGCAGTTCTGGCATGTCCTGGCCGCACGGCTGGCCTTCATCATAGTCTTCGAGGTTAGTTTGTACAATTAATTCTATTAAACTCAGATACCGCACGCAAAACCATAACACAATATTCAACCAAGATTACATTCTGTAATTACTGTTCTATTGGTGTTGTGTTTGTAGCACATGGTTTTCACCATCAAGAACCTGATCGCCTACCTGATCCCAGACCTGCCCAAGGACCTGCGGGACCGCATGCGGCGGGAGAAGTACCTGATCCAGGAGATGATGTACGAGGCAGAACTAGAGAGACTGCAGAAGGAGAAGAACGAGAAGAAGAAGAATTACAGGGCCCATCATAACGTGTTGCCCTGAATGCACAAACAGGTGATAAATAACTGCACTGCACTGAAGGGACCGACACGGAATACTAACAGGCAATCTATAACAGTTTGCAGGCTGCAGAGTGTGGCGCATAGGAATTACTTTTATATTTAGGATGGATAACTCACCTGCATGACCAATGTGTAACACCACTCATCCAGGTGAAGCACGGCTGTCATTTCACGCCTGAACACTCAACACACATCAGCTATCCAAGTAAGATTGACCAATTGAAGCACAGGTTTGGTGACGACAAGCGTCCAGGTTGTGCAAATAATTTAAACAACTAAATGTAACTTTTATTCCTGTTGTCTAGAAGTTCCACTACTGTTGTGATTATCTACTGACACGCTCTCTGACTCCACAGGTCATACTGGTGTCCATTTTAGCTCGGTGGTGTTGTGTGGGGTAATGACTGAGAACTGGCTGCATGCATGCCAGGGACTGTCCTGCCTGTCTGTGTCTCCCGCTGGACCAGGTGAGCGCCCCCCCCCCCCCCCCCCCCCCCCCCCCAAGAGGACCGTCCAACAAACGTGCATTCAGCATGCTCCTCGCCATGGTGTTCAAACGTACTGTGCGTCATTGATGCTTAGAGGCCAGTGGGCGAGGGGGAAAAAAAAGAGGACATACATTGAACATTTGACAGTGGGTTTGCTATGTTTATCCAGATTGCTCCTTCCACTTTGGACTCACAACTGTACATTTCTTCAAAACCTGAATGTAGATTTCAAAGAAACATTTTTGCAGTTCTATTGTCACAACTTAAAAAAATATTTGTTCATCCATACGGTTGAATGGCAAACCCTGTTTACAATCCTAGCCTTTTTATTTTGAGGACAAAACTCATGAGAAATCATGATCAATTGCTTTCACGAGGTTGTGAACCTTCGGCCATGTTCTCTGCTTACATTGTGTGGTGCAATAGGATGTTATTCTGAAACGATGTTCCATTAGATCTGTGGTAGTGGACGCAGACTGCTCAAACATCAGATGCCTTCCTTTACAATGGATACTAATAACAAGAGTAATAAAAATGCATATTTATTACAAACCGGTTTTGTAATTGTCCCATTTGCACTTTGATGTAATTTTAAAACTGTTTCAACATGTTTCCATCAGACAGAATGTGCCACTATGAGAATCCACATTGAGGTTATCACATCCTTAGCTGGTAGGTCAGGTTGTCTAACACTGTCTCCTCGACCTCGTTTAGAGGCTGCCCACCAAGGAACTATAACTGCAGCTACTGTCTGCCTCCAGTGTCTATTATGTTAACTCTTTATCCTTCTATGCAGTTCCCTACTTGGCCACCAAGGGGCGCCAATACACCTATCTTCTGATGCAGCCGCAGGGCTCAAATCAATGAAAGAGAAATGGGAATAGGTGTACATTTAGTTCTCACATTTTTCGTCAGGTGTCGAACGATAAACACAGGCATTTTCTGATACTTTTCATCTTCCAAGTATCTATATGTTTAATTTAGGGGAAATACAATACAATGATAACATCTGACATTGACCGGTGACATTGTAGGGTGGGATTTTTTGTGCCCCTGGGAGAATTCTTGTTTGGTTTACACCATTATGGTGTAAAATATGTCAAATCCTTAAAAGTTGTATGTTTATTTGAATGCTCTCTACTCTACTGTTGGCAGCTTTCTCTTGTACGTTTATATAATTCTTAGCGTCTACATGTTGATATAATATTAATACAAATGTTGTATTACAACAGTTGGTTCCCAAGCACCACTTCGTATGCAAGTCTCAATGCCAACCACTTTCGTTCGAATCCGTAGGAATGTCAGACTTGTTTCACACATTCGGAGCTACAACAGCCTGTGAAGATTAACTAGCTCATTATTCCTTTCTGTGACAGGAAATAGTTACATTGAGGATAAGATGTAATTAAAAAATGTTACCGCTCCTATTCATGATTTGCGATTTAGCGGTCTAAAAAAACCGATTGCTGAAGAGGCCAGTAATGGTCATGTTGGCACACAGAGTACACTGAAAGGGCTTTTTCACAGGGCTGGATTCAAGCAGAAATTGGATGTTCCTGTTAGAGCACAAAATGCACACTAAATGTTGGGGGGAAATGTCTTGGCTGAATGTCATTGAAGAGATACAGCATTTTGTTGGAAGTTGTTTGTCTTGACAAAGGAATCACAACAATCTTGCAAATGTCTTTGTAATGCCACTGGCAAGTTGTATGTCTTATGAAAACCACTTTTACAGTATGTTGTCTATGGTCATATTGTGTTAGAATTATAAAACCATTCTGAGGTTACACAAAGCATCTCTTCTTAGACTAACTGTCTGACCTTGACTGGGACTGTTACATGTGCAGCTGGAATCTGTTGGAAATCACATTAACCAAAGCAGAGTAGTAATATATGGATGTACCAATCATCTAATAACCACCGTATCCATAATGGTGTCTTTCCATATTGTTTTTAGCTTCACAACTTTCCCATATTGTTCCATTATCTATATTCAAAATGCTTAATCTTCCTGACCCTTGCAAAATGCTTGTAATCTGCTGTGCAGAGTTTTACGTACGCTTGTACATGATGCACATCACTACAAATTGGAGGTTACAAGTTATATGCAGTCCAGTGCCATGTCCTTCAGTGTGGATTACTGTGGTGTAGGAGTTAGCTCAGGGTGCCCATCCACATGTAAACTCTCCATTCTGATGATTAAAAACAGGAGAGGGGAAACATGACGTGTTTGTTTCCTATTAAGGCAAATTTTCGCCTATAAGAGGATTAACCCTGACACCGGCTTTGAGTTGCGTAAGGCTATCCTGGGAATCTGCGATCATATCAGCCATGTCCTCATATCCTGTATTTTGGCAGCTATGTTCAATACAAAGTGGTAGGGACCTGGTCTCATAGAAATATAATCTATCCATTCATTCTATTTCTATGTCCAAGCTACTGTTCTATTTCTATGTCCAGGCTACTGTTATATTTCTATGTCCAGTCTACTGTTTGATGGGATGTAAGCTTCATTAGAATTTTCATCCATTTCGTTCAGAACGGTGACCAGTGTTCCTTGTTGTTTTTCTTCAAATTTCTATTCCTCGTTTTTTAAATTAATCCATTCTAACTAATTTTCTAACACCTTTTCATGCAGGACTACTCCCATGCAGGACTACTCCGTCTGCCTCTCCAGTCCCTCCCAGCCACGATTCAGACATCAAACACAATGTCTCTTAATGTTATACCCAGACTTATTTATGTTCAATAACATTTAATAGGAGTTCTCAAATATAGGCTTTCAGATTTTAATTGAAGAGACCCCCGGCTTTGTGTGGTTCCTTGAATTTTACTTGCCTAATGATTAACCATGCCTGAAAACCAATGTCAGCTCTAAGGCTTTAGCTCAGTGGGCTACCACAGACAATGTGGGTTTAATACTGGTCAAATGTGTATACCCCAAGATCAAGGCTCACGGGTAAAAGCTGTTTTGTCAGGATCCAGAACTTCAATGTGAGGGTGAAAAATCTGCAGCACACCTGAATCACACAGTTTTGGTTCCTCAGGCATTTCAAAACCCCAGTGAGAGCTTCACCAGAAGAATGCCTAGGCCCTTTAGACACCAGAAAAAAACAACACAGAACTGACGTGTGTTTCTAACACAGTCTTGTATTTTTATCATTATGTCATGAATGATTTCAGCGCTCCTGTGGCGACAGTGCCATGGTGAATGTCCTTGAATGTCAGGGCCCCAGCTGTCGGCCCTAATGTTGCTGATAAAGAGCACTCCTCGCAGGCTGTTTACACACAGATTAGATGACCGTCTTCCTCTGTCCCTGCTACAGGGAGGAAAATAACCACTCACTGGTTGCCTGGAGCGACACGGCAGACTGTTCCATCACACACACACTCAAGATAGATAATAGTGTAGTCTAATAACACGGTTGATGATGTGGAAAGCTGCTCTCATCCTGTCCAAACCGTGACCTGCGTGCACCCAATATGTTGGAAGGGACCATTTTAAGGGTGAATCTGTCAGCGCTTGTTTCGGTGAAAGTAGCAATTACAGTAAGTCTCATTTTCAAATGCGCCCTTTATAATACAATATAAAATATACACATACACAAACACATTAAAATAAAATAAAAACAGTAATGGGAAGCACAAATAAAACATCAAAATCATTCCTCCACAAGTAAGTCCTGTCCCATTGTGCATATGTCACAGGTCTCTCCTCACTGTCACCCCATAGGTCGCAAACAGTTGGGAGGTTGGGAGGGGACTTTTAAAGGGTGGGCCAAAGTTACATCTCTAATGTCATAGCCTTGGTGACCCCTGACCTGCAGGGGATGAAGGGATGTATGAAATATCAATGACCCAGTAGCACATCCCCTCACAGCCGTGACCTGCAGAAGACACTACTTACAAGACCCAATGTATTATTAACACTTACACACACACAGGCACTTAGCCCAGCATCTACTTTAAGGGGGTTTGATCGATCAGTAACATTTCGGCTAAACTGACTGAGTGAAGAGCAGAAATCTCAACTAGCAAGCAAGTCGCAGCAATGAAGAATTGAGTGTGTGATCGTTAACGTGAAGGGGGGGGGGGGGGGGGGGGGGTTCTGGCGGGGGGATATTTTCAACACAACACCTGTTAAATATATTCTGCGAGAAATGGCAGTGGAAACGCCTTTATTCGCAAAACGTGATATAACCATTAAATCGAATTAAACAAGGAGTCACGCGATGATATGTTGTGTTGTCCTCTAGAGTTTTATACATGGGGTGGCCAAGGCTACTTCAGAAAATGTGTGTGTAAGTGATAATTCACATAACCCAGAGTTCTTCAATGTGGCAGATAGTGTGGTCCAAAAGGGTTACTTCACTAGAATTTAACATACTATGATTATTCAGTGTTTCTACCTCGGAACTGCAGCTACATTTCTTTCCTTCTCACTCACACACACACACACACACACACACACACACTGTACTCACATACTGGAGAGACTTGGGTCACTCTGTTTTCCTGAATATACACTGGGGGACAAAAGATTCAAGGGTTTTTCTGTTTTTACATTTTAGAATAAAAGTGAAGACATCAAAACTATGACATAACACATATGGAATCATGTAGTAACCAAAAAAACAAATCAAAATATATTTTATATTTGAGATTCTTCAAATAGCCACCTTTGCCTTGATGACAGCTTTACACACTCATGGCATTCTCTCAACCAGCTTCACCTGGAATGCTTTTCCATCAGTCTTGAAGAAGTTCCCACATATGCTGAGCACTTGTTGGCTGCTTTTCCTTCACTGTGGTCCGACTCATCCCAAACCATATAAATTTGGTTGAAGTTGGATCCAAAAATCTCAAATTTGGACTCCAGACCAAAGGACAAATTTCCACCGGTCTAATGTTCATTGGTCGTGTTTCTTGGCCCAAGCAAGTCGCTTCTTCTTATTGATGTCCTTTAGTAGTGGTTTCTTTGCAGCAATTCGACCATGAAGGCCTGATTCACAGTCTCCTCTGAACAGTTGATATTGAGATGTGTCTGTTACTTGAACTCTGTGAAGCATTTATTTGGGCTGATATCTTCACTTTTAAAAACTATAGAATGAGGAATATTCCAAACTTTTGGCCCCCAGAGTATAATCTGGGTTTATAAGTGTTAAACATCCAAAATATTTTCAGAAAATAAAGCTCAAGAAGATAAGAGAAATGTGTGTGTTACATAAATTGCATAGTTTATTTACAAAAAAGTGCATTTACAAAAAAACATACCAGGTATCAAGCAGAAATGGACTTGAAAAATAAAAAATAATTTTGGTGCCCATCAATATTACAAACTTACAGTATCATATTTATAATCATATATTATGTTAACTAATAGCAAAGAAAAGTTTTGGAATTGGCCTAATCAAGACCAAATTAAATATATATATATATATTTTACCTTTATTTAACTAGGCAAGTCAGTTAAGAAAAAAATCTTATTTACAATGACAGCCTAGGAACAGTGGGTTAAGTGCCTTGTTCAGGGGCAGAACGACAGATTTTTACCTTGTCAGCTCGGGGATTCGATCCAGCAACCTGATGTGTACAGCACTACTGAGCAACACCATCATCCTCACACAACTACATGAATTTGAATGTATAATCCACAAGGCTCATTGCTAACATGCTAAATCTCTAAAATGAGATGACAAACAACAGGGTTATCAAGCTTACAGTATAGCTTGCGGTAAAAACGCTAATTAGCATAACAAAGGAGTGCGTCCACAACACATGAATTGTAATAAATATGAACTCACATTGTGTACTTTCTCTAGTTACTTCATTCTCCTTGGTTAGAAATCTCCCAGCATGCTCTGCTTCACATCAACGGCGGGCGGAGCTACAGCGCTCCTATGATTAACTCATATTTACTCTCAATAGTCTTTCGTACACAACGTTAATATTCTCTCTTCCTCGTCCGCGATTTGAATGAATGCTTCTTTCAACAAGAGGTGAAATGAGATGTCAATCAGCATCAAACTGCCAGTAGCGACACCCCTCTGGCTCCGCCCCTGGAAAGCGTGCAGTTTATTAGGCTACACTAAAAATATATTATGATTAACTTCACAGGCTGGTGAAAGTGCACGGTATGAGCTTGATGCTCCTTTCCAATAAACGTTATTCTGGTGACATGATGATCGACGCTTGACTGCCGTTTGACAAATACAAATATTCTCGCTCTTATCCATAATAATCTCGTAATGTATTGTAGACTAACCTACCCGCAGAGCCTACCCTCTCATGTTGACAATGAAATTTCCCCCCCGGGGATCAATAAAGTACCTATCTATCTATCTATATATCTATCTATCTATCTATATATCTATATGCGAGCTGTTGGATAGAGCGCACGTTCCTAAACCAGAGAAGGCACATTTGCTATTTACCGCTACACTTTCTATGACAAAACTATTAGTAGAGTTGAAAATGCGATGAAATACGTTGAGCATTAGATTTTTATTTGGTACAATGAAAACTAAAGAAAAAAAAATCATTTTGTGTCATAACGCACTGATTTTTATCAGCAACAATTCAGTTTGTTGGAAACACCACTGGTGGGAAATGCAAGGATTTTAGAATATTGACGTGAAAATCTGTCACCAATTGGATGGAAATGTAGCTCATTACCAGTCAATCTTGCTGGAGCAAATCATTTTTATTATTATTTTATGCCACAATACAACACTAAACAATACATGAATTGCACTATAATTCCACAAACTGTTAGGGCCTACATAAAGCAGTCCCGACATCTTACCACTGCTACACCTGGCTATCAGCTGAGCCTCATTCAGCCTCATTTACTGCCTTTAAAAAAAAACTAGCTGATATGGCTGACTTGCTTAAACAAATCGGGTTTCTACTGACAATAGGCTATTTTCACGCTTCCGGGTTTCATAACCAGGAAGCAGCGATTGTTGTGTAAACTGACATCCGGTTAGCAACAATGGCGGAAGCGACGTCTAAATGTCATTGCTGTGTGCCTCATTGTAAATCGAACAAACAACGGCAACCTTATTTACGTTTTCATGGCTTCCCTAGTGACACAATTGAAAGGAAGAAGTGGGTTCAAGCAATTCATAGAGATGAAGGTCAGGACTTTACTATACTCTGAGGGAGTACATTTGTTTGTAGCCGGCACTTCAGTGAAGCAGACTACAATCCAGCGACCAGACGCAAGCGGCTGAAAATCGGGACAGTACCGGGCCGTTTTCAATGGAATAATTGAATAATTGTCACAACGGGAGTCCGGTTATGATAGAGCAACAACTCGCTTAGGCCATGACGTTCGTCCTGACATTTCTCTGAGGTAACAGTGTTAACCGATCATGATTACACGGCTGCTCCTACTCCAGGTATGTTGATGCGAGAGTGAATCGTGAAGTAGGCTATTTTGCATGTCTGGCTTTTAATATGTTATTTGTTATTGGTCGTTTTTTTTATATGCACCGAATATTGTACACATTTTTTAAATATTAAGTGGGTGTTTGCGCCAATGTGACACATGGGCTTATGTCAAAGATGTATTGATTCGATAGGCTACACATAATAACATTTATCTGATTCAGAGTCAGATGGTTAAAATGTTCTTCTTACTTTTTGTTACCCCCAAAATCTCTCAGGTGCACTGGATGCTGCGTTTGTACGCATACAGCAGTTGGAAGCAGAAGTTGAGAAGCTGAAAACGGAGCTGACAAGACTGAAAGTGGGCGATTTGCATTTTCATAGGTTTTGTGCCTCTGATTAAGATTTTTGCTTCTATACCAGATTTTGTTCAGAAAAGGTTTTTAATGCCTTTTGGGAGGCTATTCAACCTTCTGCATCCATGCTGGTATATTGGTCAAAGGCCCACTCCTCCCAGTCCAATGCACAAGTTGCAACTCATTTATGAGTTTTTTCTGTATTGTTGCCGTGTTGCTGCAGGCCTTAAAGAGAAGGTGCTGGCTGACATCTTTCAGGTTAGTGTGTCCACAGTCTGCCGCATTGTAATTACTTGGGCTAACTACCCCTACTTGGTCCTCGGCTCCTTGCCCATCTGGATGAGCAGACAGCAGGTGCAGTCCACAATGCCACTGAAATTTAGGCAGTACAGTCCGGAGGTGAGGGTGATCATTGACTGTACAGAGGTGCGGTGCCAGAGCCAGAGTGTTTTGCTTTCCATTTTGGTGGAAGTGAATTAACGCAGCAAACGCCGGACCGGACGTACAAAATATGGCATAAGGGGAATACAAGCAGACAATGAAAGCTCTTACAATATTCAATGATTACATTTCTCAAAAACAGTTTATAGTCTACATGTGCACCACCGTGGCATCCCCTCAAGAGAGCCGTTCACACCAGACATCACAAGAATATTGCTGAACTGAAACAGTTTTGTAAAGAGGAATGGTCCAAAATTCCTCCTCACCGTTGTGTAGGTCTGATCCGCAACTACAGAAAACGTTTGGTTAAGGTTATTGCTGCCAAAGGAAGGTCAACCATTTATTAAATCCAAGGCTTCCCATATTTTTTCCACCCTGCACTGTGAATGTTTACATGGTGTGTTCAATAAAGATTGTTTGTGTTTTACTAGTTTTTCGCAGACTGTGTTTGTCTATTGTTGTGACTTAGATGACTTAAATGTTATGACTAATTTATGCAGAAATCCAGATATTTCCAAAGGGTTCACATACTTTTTCTTGCCACTGTACATATCTCTGGCATCCGGCATAATTTACGACATAGCTGCATGAGACATTTTTGGACTCGTTATTGTGACGTGCTTTTAACAGGAAAGTGGCGCAGCGGTCCTTCATGGGCAAATTTTGTCATCAAAGAGAAAGATGCTGGATTTACAATTCCGTGTTGAATGACCGTTCAAAACGTATTTTCCCAGTTTGAGCTGTTTATTCCCGACTTCCCAGTTGCAATGCTTGCAGTTAGCCACTGTCACCAATTCCTTACAAACCACTCATTCTTGAATTTGTGATCTCCAAATTGTTGTGTAATATTTATGTCCAATGGCCGATGAGCACAGATACGTTTTATCTATATTTTCTCTTCATTATTTCTCTTCATATGACAAGGATTAAAAAGCATTAGCCAGTAGACTTGATTTATGATGATGACTGCTAGCTAAGGTGAAAGTAAGATGTTGACATGATCAGTCCAGTCAAAGTTACTGTACATATAACGTGATTTGACGTCATTTCTGTGGCCAATGACTTTGAGCCTTCTTGGAAGGACACTTGTAATATAACTCTATGGCAAGACCCAAAGGGCTGAAATGTTGGATGTCTACTCTCACTAAGGACTTAAACTTGACGATTGCTTATGGTCCCCATGAGTGACAGAACACTGAGCCAATCACGGCGCAATGCTACTATTTTCTGCTGGTCTGCCCCACTACCACAGAAAGCACTGAGCTAGGCTGAAACACCTGCATTTTGGAGCTGCCTTACTCAAGAAAACAGGAGCATTGCGCTGTGATTGGCTCAGTGTTCTGTCACTCATGGGGACCATGTTTGTATGCAGCTTTATTAACTAAATTAAATATGTATTTTTTTACATAGTTTGCAAACTGATATGTGACACGTATTAATGCCAAAATAACATGCAAAACAGGCAAACCCCCCCTGCTCCTTACTAACTTTAATCACTCTGTACTAGGAATGAGCAGCAGCAGGTGCTTGATTGATGTTTGGTTTCTTTGGCAATAAAAAGTGTTACACAGGAAGTGGAAAAAGAAGGAGAGCCAGGTGAGAAAGATGGCAGGCCGTTTGATTTAGGGAAGGACTGTTTGGGAAGTTTGATTTAGGGAAGGAGTGTTTGGGAAGTTTGATTTAGGGAAGGAGTATTTGGGAAGTTTGATTTAGGAAAGGAGTATTTGGGAAGTTTGATTTAGGGAAGGAGTATTTGGGAAGTTTGATTTAGGGAAGGAGTATTTGGGAAGTTTGATTTAGGGAAGGAGTATTTGGGAAGTTTGATTTAGGAAAGGAGTATTTGGTCACAAGTGTTTAAAGAGGGGCAGTTTGGGAGACCATAAGCATCGGAAATGTTAGCAGCATGAACCAAATACATTTATGTCCGTCATATGCTTCATAAACAACAGGTGTAGACTAACAGTGAAATGCTTACTTACAGGCCCTTCCCAACAATGCAGAGTAAAAGAAAATTGAGAAATGATAGAAAAGTAAAACACGTAATGATAACTTGTCAATATACACAGGGCACCAGTACCAAGTTGATGTGCAGGGGTACGAGGTAATTTGAGGTAAATCTGTACACACGGTATAACTAGGAATAAGTGACAGTAGCAGCAGCGTATGTGATGAGTCAAAGTTAGTGCAAAAAGGTTCAATGTAGAAAGTCCGGATAACTATTTAACTTTCTATTTAGCAGAAGCTGTTCAGGGTCCTGTTGGTTCCAGACATGGTGCACTGGTACTGCTTGCTGTGCGGTAGCAGAGAGAACGATCTATGACTTGGGTGGCTGGAACCAAGTGGTCAAGCAGCCAGTCAAGATGCTCTCAATGGTGCAGCTGTAGAACTTTTTGAGGATCTGCGGGCCCATGCCAAATCTTTTCAGCCTCCTGAAAGGGAAGAGGCATTGTCATGCCCTCTTTGCGACTGTGTTGGTGAGTGTGGACCATTATAGATCCTTAATGATGTGGACTTCAAGGACCATGAAGCTCTCGACCCGCTCCACTACAGCCCCGTCAATGTGAATGGGGGCGTGCTCGGCCCTCCCTTCCCTGTAGTCCACGATCAGCTCCACTGCCTTGCTGACATTGAGGGAGAGGTGGTTGTCCTGGCATCACACTGCCAGGTCTCTGACCTCCCTATAGGCTGTCTCATCATCGTCTGTGATCAGGCCTACCACCTTTGTCGTCAGCAAACTTAATGATTGTGTTAGTCATGCGTAGCAACGCAGTCGTGGGTGAACAGAGAGTACAGGAGGGGACTAAGCACGCACCCCTGAGGGCCTTCGTGTTGAGGGTCAGCGTAGCGGATGTGTTGTTGCCTACCTTCACCACCTGGGGGCTGCCCGCCATGAAGTCCAGGATCCAGTTGCAGAGGGAGGTGTTCAGTCCCAGGGTCCTTAGTTTAGTGATGAGCTTGGAGGGCAGTATGGTGTTGAACACTGAGCTGTAGTCAATGAACAGCATTCTCACATAGGTTTTCCTCTTGTCCATGTGGGAAAGGGCAGTATGGAGTTCAATAAAGATTGCGTCATCTGTAGATCTATTGGGGCAGAATGTGAATTGGAGTGTGTCCAGGGTGTCTGGGATGATGGTGTTGATGTGAGCCATGATGGAAAACCCGTGTTTCACAACTAATTCCACTTCACTGACTTTTCCATGTACGTACTCTGTGGATTTGCTGAAGAAAGAATATTTTATATGCCAGTGTTACTTGTTTTTAAAGGCCCAATACTGCAGCCACAGCACATAGCTGGGCCGGCCTGAGGATTCATCTGTAAGAGTCTGTCAATCAGAGTTGGTGAGTCCATATGCCAAGAATTTAGTTTATTGATATTTGTAATAACAAGTATTATACTCATTGTTGCCAAGATAGAGAGTGAGGTGGAAACCAACGTTGAACGCCTCTTGGCAGCCAGAATAATTTTTCTTTGGGCAACTGAGAAACATTTCTTGAAGCAGGTCCTGTCCAGTCAAAAATGTGTATTTCCCTGAAATTATATCATATTTGTACAGTTAGCATCACCAAAGTTTTGAAATTCTGAAAAACAAAAGATAAAACTTCATCTGAAATAGCAAGGCTTCCAAAAACCTGTTATCTCTGACAAAAGAGAAGCTATACAGGTTCAGATCAATGAGATGCCTCTCAGCATGACCAGACTGTAAATGCAGCAAGGTGTCCATTTCTGTCATTTCAATCCTTTATGTGTCGTAGTGGTTGGACACTTTTGCAGATCTCTCGAGACCATCCCCTTTGATGACGATTGCCATGGCAACCGTCCCTAAAGCAGAGAGTGACTGTCACGGTGTCCGGGATGGGAAGCTCATAATTACAAGTGCATAGTGATTAGAGAGGAAGTCTGGATTACGCTGTAGGCTTCCCATTCAATTCCCATACAGCTAATGGAAGTGACTTCACTTTGGGTGTAGGAATTAAATGGACTCAAGCTGCTCTGTAGTTTCATCAGGTACTATTTTCACTGCTTACTAAAACATCACAGGTGCGCTGGTGCACTTGCAATGGGTGTTGTGACTAAACTTGAATGTCTTTATCCAAAATGGATGCTATCAAAAATATTGTTTCCCAGTTTACCTATATAGTAGGACCTGTTTGCTATTGATCTAAATTAACATCTGATTGCCCGGCTGGCAACTATTTGGATGTAGTCTGCATTTAAGTTTACAGCGGTCAAGGAGTTTACTCTTAACTCTTTGTAACGTTGTCCAACACCTCAGAAAAAGTTAAGACGATCATTATGGAAAGCAATGTTTTTGGGCGGCAGGTAGCCTAGTAGTCAGAGCGTCGGGCCAGTAACCGAAAGGTTGCTGGATCGAATCCCCGAGCTGACAAGGTGAAAACCTGTCGATGTGTCCTTGAGCAAGGCACTTAACCCTAATTTGCTCCAGGGGCCGTACTACTAGAGCTGTCCCTGTAGGTAGGTCGTCATTGTAAATAAATAAACAATTCATAACTGACTTGCCTAGTTAAATAAAGGTAAAAAAATATATACAGTGGGGAGAACAAGTATTTGATACAGACTTCTACATGCTTTGTAAGTAGGAAAACCTGCAAAATCGGCAGTGTATCAAATACTTGTTCTCCCCACTGTATATATATTTAATTGTACATTTAAAGGCTGTGATGGATTAAACAAAGGTATATGATAATGTCACACAGGGAGATATTGTCTTGGCTGTTACGGTAAACTCAACCTACAGTCAGTGGTGTAGTGGAGTGTTTACGCAGATATACCCTGTATACTCACTTTTTAATCCCCACCATGCGTATTAAAGTAGGCCTAGTGTAGTGGAGGTACAGTATACGCCATATCAATTAATAAGGCTGATGGAACAGACCAGAATGTTTATCTTAAAATGTTGATAAACTATTATTTCTTCACATTTTAAGCGCAGCTAATGTGCACACGGCAGTTGACCCAATGTAGCAGTTGTAAAAGAAACACCTGAAGCTAGATCCCAGTCTTGACGATGGGGAAAAAAGCTGTTGGGGAAGGTTCTCTTCTAAATATCCGTTAGAACTTTTAAGAGGGCAGGTCTAAAGATGCAACAGCATGGGTTGCTAATATGACTAGGATAATGCCTTTTGCTGCTAGACAATGAAAGAAAGTTAGAAGGAAAACCAAATCATGATTATTTGTATCAATCCAGTGGCCAGTTGTTTTGAAAACTCCATATCATGTGCTACAGAAACACAGCGAACCAAACAACAGTGCTATGTGCTCGCACACTTGAATCGAAGGGTAAGGCAATTTCTTTGATTTTTCCCAGACCTCAAAAGTGGTCTCCTGATGTGGTTTAAGCATTGTTGTTGTGGACTTAGAGGAGGTTCAAACTCATTCCACAGTGACCTTAAGTCATCAATCAAGTACAAGTGTACAAGTACAAACCAAGTACAAACCCAACTAAGAAACCTGTGAATTTCTGACTCAGTTGACAGCCTCATTTATCTGTTTCAATAATAGGCCTACTATTAGCCTACTTGCACAGTACAGCTTGGGTAGGCCTGATTGTGAAAGACTAATATGGGATTGATCATTTTAGGTTATTCAGAGTGTATGTCACTGTTTTTCACACAGGGCAGCTTTCCTTTGCCTAGAGTATATCCACTTTAGGCATTACTACACCACTGCCTACAGCGATTCACAGCATATCCTATTTAGGGAGGGAATCTGTGTAGGATGGGTTGTATCATTCAGGCTAATCAGATATTTTATATTCATTGCTAAAAGCTGTTAGGTGGGTGAGAAGTGTTTCATATTGGTTATGTTGATCAAACCCTTCAAAGTAAAATTTTTTACCGTACACTGAATTTAATATAATGTAATTCCTAATAGGATATGTAGGTAACACTACCCTGTGGGAGGCATATAACATGAATATAATACCACCAGGCTTTGGTCATGTCAGCGGGACTTCTTTTGAAGCACACTGTCACAGGAAATTAGGCACATGGGTCAGGGGTATGGGCTGATTTTAAAGCCTCATGGTCTTTAGATTGTCACAAAAGACTTTAAACACTGGCCTTATAACCAACTGTTCAATAGACATGGGATGTTGTTGTGACAATAAGAGTACCTCATATTCAATTATTAAAGATAATTTTTTTTAATCCAAAGTAGACATATTCAAGTGTTGATTATTTTGTATAAATGAATGGAAAGGGAGATACTAGTCAGTTGTACAACTGAATGCATTCAACTGAAATGTGTCTTCCACGTTTATCCCAACCCCTCTGAATCAGAGAGCTGCAGGGGGCTGCCATAATCGACATCCACATCTTCAATATATACCATAGGCCTATAATTATCTTCTTATACAGTACCATCAATCTATTAAAATAATATACCATTTCATTGTTCCCTTTTCCAGGTGATAAATACAGGGCAATGTTACAGTGGATGTCGAAATTCTAAGGCCCTTCTCCACTAAAGACTGTGGTAAAGACATATGGTGATTTACGTAACCAAGCTACTCTCTATTCCAATTTAAAGGCCACTGTCTTCGTATGAGTTAGAGGGGCAAAGTGCAGTTGCTACATACATTTTTTGACTTATAAATTAATTCTATATAACCATTTATTCTTGAAGTATATAACTTGTAAAATGCCTCATGAGCTTAGTTCAACTGTCAGACCCCATCAGAACCCAAAATATAAGCTGATTTTACTACAATGTTTGTAAACATTGCACATGTATAGTCTCAACACTGTATAGCCTCAAAACATAGTTAAAACATGGTTAAACATGGTTCAAACAATACCTTTTTATATAATGTATGGTCAGTCCTCTATGAATTTAAGTGGTTACATTTCTCCAGGCCCATCGCTCAACTTTTTATGAAAACAGAGGCAGGGTTGACACTTTGTTATTATTTCAACTGCGGATTGGCCCTTTAAATGGAGACCTGAGCGATATGGGATAGGCCACCTAATTGTATCACATGATCCTTTCAATGATTTTGTAACATGAACAACCGAGAATGCAATGCAATAACATGTTGAGTTGATTCAACGTTTAATCAATGTGGAAAACTGATTTGGGGGGTTTCACCCAACTTTTAAACTCAATTCAATGACATGGTGAATTTTTTTGGTTGAATTCTCTTTAGTTGACAACTCAACCAAATGTAAATCAAAACTAGAAAAATTCTTTGATTACACTTACTGATTATGGATTTGATCAATATCTGTGATTTCTCTTTGCTTTCATAGCCTACATTTCTTGATTAGACTTCTATATTACACATGGCATTTGATTAGCCTTTGGCAACAATAATTGTAAATACCACTCACCTATAGTCTTCCCGGATAAACGGCATCAAGAGATGTTAATTACTGAGTTACAGGTCATAGAAGGAAATCAGTCAATTTAAATAAATCCATTAAACCCTAATCAATGGATTTCACATGACTGGGGTGCCGCCATGGGTGGGTTTGGGAGGGCATAGGCCCACCCACTTGGGAGCCATGTCCACCTACAGGGGAGCCAGGCCCAGCCAATCAGATTGAGGTTTTCCCCACAATGTGGAGGTGGAGTGGTTACACATGGTTACATGTGATTACATGTTGTCGGTGGTTTTGAGGCCGGTTGGGTGCCAAATTCTCTCAAATGTCGTAGGCGGCTTATGGTAGAGAAATGAAAATCAAATTCTCTGAAACGGCTCTGTTGGACATTCCTGCAGTCAACATGCCAATGGCACACTCCCTCAAAACTTGAGATATCTATGGCATTGTGTTGTGACAAAACAGCACATTTTAGTGGTCTTTTATTGTCCCCAGCACAAGGTGCACCTGTATAATTATTATGCTGTTTAAACAGTTTCTTGATATGCCACACGTCAGGTGGATGGATTATCCTGGCAAGGAGAAATTCTCACTAACATGGATGTAAACACATTTTTGTGCACAAAATTTGAGAGAAATAAGCATTTTGTGCATATGTACAATTTCTGGGATCTTTTATTTCAGCTCATGAAAAATAAGACCAACACTTTACATGTTATGTTTATATTTTTATACATTTCAGTCAATAACGCTAAAGCCAATATTATTGTGCAAATGTTACAGCCTGATTATCAATAGGTCCATCTATTAGACTACAATGCCAATTGGTTTTATTTGTAAATGAAACATGTTTCTTTGCAAATTCTCCGTTTTTCACACGTTGTAGATTATTTATTTTTTTGTATCAATTGAGGGTTGTAAACCTAATGATGCTGCTCAATAGCGTATCCTACCCAGACACACCGTGGCATCCAAGCAACGGTTGTATTTGTCGGGGACACGAGGAAACAAGTAGCCTAATTGGTTTAATAGCCCAAGCCTACTATCGATGTGCCATATGTATTTTGTGCGCAGCCACTCCCACAAAAAGGTGAACTGAACAACACGGTTTCTGAGTCTTGACAGCTCTGCTTTCATTTGGACGCTTCTGGAGTCGGTTTGGAGATGACAACGCCGCTTTTGAAGTGCGCAATCTTGAAAGTGTATTTTATTGAATGAAGTATTGGCTCTATTTTTTTCTTATAACGGAATATAGCCTACGCATCTTGTGTGAGATGAAAACAGTTCCAGAGGTCACAATACAAGAAAACGATGTCGCATTATTGTGAGGATCTTCTCCGCTTGGAAATGTAAGTGATTATGTTAAACGTTATGTTGCTTGGACCTTTTCTTTTGTTTGGCAGCCCTCTGGGAGTCTTTTCTATGAGGCTCAATCTCTTCCTTTATAGCCTACTTTTCATCTGGTACAAGAACAGGTGTTCTTAACTTCATGGTGATTCGAGCTATTTCACCGTAAGAAGTCTACTAAACGAGCATAAAAAAACAATATAATCCAGATGGTTATCGAATTTAATAGCTAATGCCTCGTGAGTGTAGTTCAACTGTCTAACCCCCATTAGAACCCAACATTTTAAACATATTTTACTTCAATGTTTGTAAACAGTGTAAATGTCAACAAACACCAAAGCCTTAAAACATGGTGAAAACTATAATTTTGATATAATGGATTGTCAGTCCTTGAATCAACAGCTCTGTCTATGAATTTGAGAGTGGCTACATTTCTCCAGGTCCATCGCTCAGTTTTTTACCAAAACAGAAGCGGGGTGGTCGCTTTTTTTATTGTTTTAAATAAGGACTCAAACTTTAAGGTTATTTTGCAGAGAAAACAAGTTAATGACTATCATATGAAAGTATTGGATGCCAATGCCAATCTCTCTGTCTCTCTTTCAGCTCTTTTTGAATGGGACGCTTAAGAGTGGCTTAAGATGTTTGCAACTTCTTCACCAACAACCTGAACCCTCAAACAGTAGAATGTGTCCCATTGTGCCACAACCGCTCTGTGTGTCCATTGATGGGCACTTGCATGGCTTTAGGGTTACCTTGGCAGTCCTCCTGTCCATGTGTCTGTCCCATATGGCGTTCACGGCCGCCTGCCCACCACCTTGCCTGTGTGCCAGCGACATCATTTCCTGCAGTGGTCGCAATCTGTCAACTGTTCCCCCTGACCTCCCTGGCTATGTCACCCGATTGGACCTCAGCCACAACGTCCTCTCTGCTCTGCTTTTGGATTGGTCAGACTGGCGTCTGGACAGGCTGACCGAGCTGGTCCTCAGCCGAAACGCCATTACCCATCTGGCACCGGACGCCTTTGCCCCCACCCCTCACCTCCGCCACTTGGACCTCTCATCCAATGGGCTGTCTCGGCTCAACGCATCTGCCTTCCATGGGCTCGGGGAACTGGAAGTGCTGCTTCTGTTTGGAAACCGCATCAGCCAGAACATGGCGGGAGCCTTCCAGGGACTGAGCAGCCTGGAAAGGCTGTATCTGGGCGGGAACAGACTGTCTGCCTTCCCCCTGGAGCTCTACCAGGGAGATGGGGCTCTGCCACGCCTGCGTTTCCTGGATCTGTCAATGAACATGGTGAGGCAGGTGCCCGTGCAGAGCCTCCTCTCTCTGGCCACCTGGCAGCAGGGTGGTATCTACTTGCAGGGCAACCCGTTGGTGTGTGACTGTGCCCTGCGCGCCATGCTGGAGTACTGGGAGACGAGGCAGTACCATCCCCTACTGGACTTCAAGGAGGAGTATCCATGTAGCCTGGGTCAGGAGGAGTGGCTGAATTGTTCTGGCAGCCCTCAGGGTGGGTTCCTTGGAACTGTTGAAGTGTCTTACCACGCAGAGCCTGGCGATTGTCTCATGGTGCCGTGCCCTGGTGTTTCTCTCCCCCTCCGGGAAGGGGTGGTGTTCTGGTTGACCCCGGGCGATGGTTCCCCGGCACTGGACGTAACGGGAAATCTGAGCAGCCGCCTCACGGTCCTCACCAACGGTACCCTGGAGATCCGAGGGGCTCTCCGGGAGGATTCAGGGACTTACTCCTGCGTGGCAGTCCGCGGGCGACGCCGGAACCCCAACGAGACTTTGGAGGTCACCGTCTCCGTAGGTAACACCAGCGGAGCGGGCAAGAGCCGGGAAGAACGCGGCAGCGGCGGGGAGCATTTTAACACGGCCTTTACCACGCTGGCGTCCTGTGTGGTCAGCATCGTCCTGGTGCTCCTCTATCTGTACCTCACTCCCTGCCGTTGCCATGGCAGAAGTTCCGGGGGCGTTGATGGGTGCGGCGGGCGAGCCGTGCTCCTCTGTGCTGACCCCAGGGAGGCGGAGCTTGCAGACAGAAGGGTCACCGGTGGAAAGAGGGTGGCCTTCCTGGAAACGGAGGGCGAGCACCCACACAAATGCAGCGCCAAGCACCCAGTAATGGACACTGCAGCCACAGAGGGCATTTTAAAGAATGGAAGCAGTGCCTTGGTGCAGGTCCTCGAAGACCACGTTGCGTAGCAGTCAGGGTCTTTCCTTCAAGCCCCACCTGGCTTTTATTGGACAAGACTGCACCATGCAAAATGGACTGTTTGTAACATGGTTCTCAAAAAATCTAATATTGAAACCTCCCATTTGAGAATCCATACATGAAAAGTAGAGTTTTAACAACCGTGATCAGACTGCTTTTTTTATTTTATAACTACTGTGTGGACAGGAATAGAAACAACAAATAGTTGGTTTCTGTATGTCAAAGTTTCATATAGACATGAACTTACAAATAATATAAATAGATCAAAACGGAATACATTCTGAGAAACACCTGTGTGTAATGCAGTTTTTATGGATGTATAATTTCATGTTTTATGGATACACATGGTATACACTGTCCAACCAAATGCTTACTTGCTGGTTCCTATTCTGTCATAAAGTGTCATGCTCTAGTATGAATGTTCATAACAGGGTGAACACTATACATGTATTCTTAATGTATTATATGCAGGTTGAATGGATGCATTCAGACAAAGATGCCAAAGTCGACCCTGATCAGTGTCTGGGAACTAGCCAGCTCTAGCCCCAAGCCTCCCATGACCTATATACAACTGTTGTTCTCGGTTATTTTTGTAGGTGTGACTGTGAAGAGTTTTTCAAGGTGAGGAAGGGACTGATATGTTACTGCTGGTTTTAATATGTTGAACTAACTTGGATATTGGCATTAATTTAGAAGACCTATTTTCCATTGTCTCAATGTTGTATCTTCATTTAAGTATATATGCATTTCAGATTAGTAGTCTCTTTTTGTCCATCAATGACCTCTAAACAGTGCAAGAGACTTGATTTTGTCTTGCAGACACCATTTTTAGAAAGAAAACACTTAATTTAATTTTAGCGTTAGGCTGTAATGGAATAAAGCTTTAAAAAACGTTTTCACGTCCTTAGAGGTGACGGGCTGGTGTTGATTGCAGAGATTCCACCCCACTGACAGTTCTCTAGGGGACAGGTTTAACTAGGTTTCCATTCACGCCCATGACAAGGTAACTGGCATCCAGATGTGACTTTGCATGTCAAATTGAATGGTCACTGTACCAAACCTACATGTTTATAGACAAAGCCCAGAGTTGCATGTTTTTAATGTTTTTTTGTTGTTTTCTTTTTACAAACTGTGTTGTGAGTATTAAGTGATTACAGTATAATGTTATACCACAGCTAAATGTGACTTGTACAGACATGTAGTACCAGGGTGGAACCTAGTGATGTGAAGTATCTGAAGAAGGAATCTGATTAACTAAAATCAGTGTTTTAGTGTTATTGGAGATTCTCTTGGCATTCTCTCAACCAGTTTCATGAGGTAGTGTGCCTTGTTAAAATTTCATTTGTGGAATTTCTTTCCTTCTTAATGCGTTTGAGCCAATCAGTTGTGTTGTGACAAGGTAGGGGAGGTATACAGAAGATGGCCATATTTGGTAAAAGACCAAGTCCATATTATGGCAAGAACAACTCAAATAAGCAAAGAGAAACAACAGTCCATCATTACTTTAAGACATGAAAGTCAGTCCATCTGAAAAACTGAAAGTTATCTCTGCTGCAGAGGATAAGTTCATTAGAGATACCAGCCTCAGATTGCATCCCAATAAATGCTTCACAGAGTTCAAGTAACAGACACATCTCAACATCAATTGTTCAGAGGAGACTGTGTGAATCAGGCCTTCGTGGTTTAATTGCTGCAAAGAAACCACTACTAAAGGACACCAATAAGAAGAAGAGACTTGCTTTGGCCAAGAAACACGAGCAAAGGACATTAGACCGGTGGAGATCTGTCATTTGGTCTGATGATTTTTGGTTTCAACTGCTGTGTCTTTGTGAGCCGCAGAGCAGGTGAATGGATTATCTCTGCATGTGTGGTTCCTACCGTGAAGCTTGGATGAGGAGGTCTGATGGTGTGAAGGTGCTTTGCTGGTGATACTGTCTGTGATTTATTTAGAATTCGAGGCACACTTAACCAGCATGGCTACCACAGCATTCTGCAGCGATATGCCATCCCATCTGGTTTGCGCTTAGTGAGACTATCATTTGTTTTTCAACAGGAAAATGACCCAACACACCTCCAGGCTGTGTAAGGGCTATTTGACCAAGAAGGAGAGTGATGGAGTGCTGCATCAGATGACCTGGCCTCCACAATCACCCGACCTCAACCCAATTGAGATGGTTTAGGATGAGTTGGACTGCAGAGTGAAGGAAAAGCAGCCAACAAGTGCTCAGCATATGTGGGAACTCATTCAAGACTGATTAAAAGCATTCCAGGTGACGCTGGTTGAGAGAATGCCAAGAGTGTGCAAAGCTGTCATCAAGGCAAAGGGTGGGTACTTTGAAGACTCTAAAATATATTTGGATTTATTATTTTTTTTGGTTACTACATGATTCCATATGTATTATTTCATAGTTTTGATGTCTTCACTATTATTCTACAATGTAGAAAATAGTAAAAATAAAGATAAAACCAATGAGTAGGTGTGTCCAGACCTTTGACTGGTACTGTATATGTTTGATCTGAACCCCTAGCCCCCATCCCTTCTGTGTTTACAGATCTGAAGGAGCTGGATAGATGTAAGAAATAATGTTGATGGCACCATCTAGCCTTTTCAATGGGCTTTGGGGAGCTTCTGCCATATTGTTTACACCTATCCGGTTTCACGGGATCTGCAAACAATGAGGGACCAGGAGTTGCTTTCAGTCTTCTCACTGTATTTAATTTCTTTCACCAATGGTTTTGTCCTTGACTCCTCTGATAGGAATATTGTTGGTTGTAGCGGCTGTATTCCCTCCCTGTGTGCTAAGTATGTTTTGCCATCGCCAAGCTCGTTCCCATGCAAGCAATGCTGTCTGGCTTGCATTATATATAAATGTTTTGAATCAAACGTGTCATGAAAATTTCCTGAAGGATTTCTGTTTAATTTATCTGGGAAATGCTGTTCTCATTTTGTATTATATATTGTTAATATATAATAATATATAATACATAAAATGTATTACAATATTTAGAGGTATACATTGATTATATGTATTAAATCATGTAATATAACAAAGTTTGAGAGAGATGGGAGGGATTGCTTGCTCACTAAATGCAAAGTGTTTGTTTGGTCATTGGCATTGCCTCGTTAAGTAAAGCGTGACAGGGGAATGGTCAGCAATAAGCTACGCCAGAAAGCACCCATAAAGTAGATCAAAATAAATGTTATTCCTTTCAGTGTTATTATTATGGAAATGTGGTCCCACAAATTGGATGGAGCCTCACTTTTTATCTTTTAGAAGCGCTTTCAAAGGAAAAGAGGATCTTTACAAAAACAACATTTCATGCTTTTGTGTGTTTGTACTGTAGGAACAGAAAAATCTATTCTGGATTTGATGCTTGAAGCCACAGGGATGCCGACGCTGTAGCTGATTTAGGTTGGGCTGTCTCGCTAACTGTAACAGAAAAGCCATGTCAACAACAACATCTCTTTGCAGGGGCAGGCAGAGATCAGTAATCCAGATAGGTGGGGAAAAGGTACAGGACGGCAGGCAGGCTCAGGGTCTGGGTATGAAGAGGTCAGTAATCCAGATAGGTGGGGCAGCGGTACAGGACAGCAGGCAGGCTCAGGGTCAGGGCATGCAGAATGGTCAAAACCGGGAACAATCGAGAGGCAGGTGCAGAGGTGGAAATTGCTGGTAGTCTTTTGACGAAACAAAACGACAGACAAACAGAGAACACAGGTATAAATACACCGGGTATAATGGGGAAGATGGGCGACAGACAGGTGAAACAGATCAGGGTGGACAGTATCGTTTATTAAAGGTGCAGACAAGACAAGGCGAGCATTTGTGTACGGCAACTCACAAATGGTTTCCTTATGTAATTACATAGTTTAGATTTAGAGGACAGTATGGCCATAGTGTATTATATAATGAACTGTGTAGTTTTTGGTTTTGAAATTCTCCCTAAAACACACATTGCCCGCAAACTGATGTGAAAACAACAATTTGTGTTTGGGCTTTCTTCTCCTAAGAAGAAAAGGGAACATTTTCCCAGCAATGTCAGGGAGCAACCACCACACGGACTATAGGCATGGCTTCTGTAATAATGACAACTCAGAGACTACAGACTATAGACATGGCTTCTGTAATAATGACAACTCAGAGAGTACAGACTATAGACATGGCTTCTGTAATAATGACAACTCAGAGACTACGGACTATAGGCATGGCTTCTGTAATAATGACAACTTAGAGAGTACAGACTATAGGCATGGCTTCTGTAATAATGACAACTCAGAGAGTACAGACTATAGGCATGGCTTCTGTAATAATGACAACTCAGAGACTACAGACTATAGGCATGGCTTCTGTAATAATGACAACTCAGAGAGTACAGACTATAGGCATGGCTTCTGTAATAATGACAACTCAGAGACTACAGACTATAGACATGGCTTCTGTAATAATGACAACTCAGAGACTACGGACTATAGGCATGGCTTCTGTAATAATGACAACTCAGAGAGTACAGACTATAGGCATGGCTTCTGTAATAATGACAACTCAGAGACTACAGACTATAGACATGGCTTCTGTAATAATGACAACTCAGAGACTACGGACTGTAGGCATGGCTTCTGTAATAATGACAACTCAGAGACTACAGACTATAGGCATGGCTTCTGTAATAATGACAACTCAGAGACTACGGACTGTAGGCATGGCTTCTGTAATAATGACAACTCAGAGACTACAGACTATAGGCATGGCTTCTGTAATAATGACTCAGAGATGTTTAGTATGTGAAGTATGTGTGCCTTTTGGTCAATGAATGGATGTTATGATGAACCTGTGAGATCTATTATCATGTTTGTATGATATACTACAATCACAACAACAACAAAAAAACATTAGGCAATTTGTTAAATACATGCACACATTACAATACGTACATGTGTGTTATATTGGCATGTTGACAGGTGATTGGAAGTGTCAATATGTAATAACTAAGTAATACATGTAACAGTAACAAAGCCAACTTTTTCCTCAGTTAGTCCAATGTTAAGGTTCTCGAAATTAGCAGTGTAACATTACATTAGCTATGTAACCGTAAGTAAGTGAACAGAAAATAGAACATTGACACACATCATATGAGGAAGGCGTCACCGACACATCATATGCTTGGGATCAATGTTCTTATAATGTAATTGATAAAAAACATAAATATTCAGTTGTGAGAGGAGGAACTATTTCTATAGGAAATGTATGAATTGTTGAAATAGTTGTTGGGAGCCCATCTGACTCACTCTGGTAAAACACTGATGTCATCTAAATATATTAGTGGTGCATTTCTGAGAATTACAAGTGATGCAATTTCCATTTGCAGAAACTGAAAATAACTTCAGAGGGCTGTTTCTACATAAATCGTACTTTAGGTGGATCAGGATCCTTATTTCAGAGAAGGTTAGTATTACAGAATACCTTCATTTCAAGGCAATTAAATGTTTTATCATTCAAAATAACGACCATTGAATTGACATTTTATTAAAGCACTACAAAAGACACTTCCATATATCCAGTGCTTTCCTTCCTGAGCTCCCCTTGACAGAACTGGGTTTTCATGTCTGTGGTGTGAACCTACCTGAGCTCCCCTTGACAGAACTGGGTTTTCTTGATGTCTACTACATGAAGGGTTGCCCTTTACAATGCGCACTGGGCACAGACGTCAATTCAACGTCTATTCAACATTGGTTCAACCTAATTTCATTGAAATGACGTGGAAACAACGTTGATTCAACCAGTGTGTGCCCAGTGGGTGATTTTGCTCTGTCCCTCTCTGTTTTGATCATACTGGAAAGGTTTTACTCTCCTGTGTAACTCTGTCATGTCACACTGTTTAGTGTACTAATCAAATATGCAAATCTGAAATGACACATTTCCTGTTGATATCAATGAATTATTAGCACTTGAGCATGAGTAATGAGTGCATCATATCTCAATGATTCTACCTTCTGTATGTGTACAGTAGGCATATTTTCTCTGTAGCACTACATTGACAGTACTGTTTTGACTGGTATTTACCTGGTATTTGATAGGAAAACATGTGGTAACATTGGGTATTTTCTGGTACTTTACACCTGTTTGTGGCATGCGTTTTGTTCATAGCCTAGTGCAGTAGAGGAATGGCGCCCTCATGTGGTTTGACTGAGGATGCCACATGTTCTGACAGATGTACAGTCATGGTCAAATGTTTTGAGAATGACCAAGTATTGGTCTCCACAAAGTTTGCTGCTTCAGTGTTCTTAGATCTTTATGTCAGTAGTTACTATGGTATACTGAAGTATAATTACAAGTATAGCATAAGTGTCAAAGGCTTACATTGACAATGACATTCAGTTTATGCAAAGAGTCAATATTTGCAGTGTTGACCCTTCTTTTTCAAGACTTCTGCAATCCGCCCTGGCATGCTGTCAATTAACTTCTGGGCCACATCCTGACTGATGGCAGGCCATTCTTGTATAATCAATGCTTGGAGTTTGTCAGAAGTTGTGGGTTTTTGTTTGTCCACCCGCCTCAAGGCATTGGTCGTCACCAAACTGTTCTTGGATGGTTGGGAGAAGTTGTGAGTGAGCCCACTCCCTTGACTGAGAAGCAACCCCACACATGAATGGTCTCAGGATGCTTTACTGTTGGCATGACACAGGACTGATGGTAGTGCTCACCTTGTCTTCTCAAGCTGTTTTCCAGATGGCCCAAACAATCGGAAAGGGGATTCATCAGAGAAAATGACTCTACCCCAGTCCTCAGCAGTCAAATCCCTGTACCTTTTGCAGAATATCAGTCTGTCCCTGATGTTTTTCCTGGAGAGAAGTGGCTTCTTTGCTGCCCTTCTTGACACCAGGCCATCCTCCAAAAGTATTTGCCTCACTGTGCGTGCAAATGCACTCACACCTGCCTGCTGCCATTCCTGAGCAAGCTCTGCACTGGTGGTGCCCCGATCCCGCAGCCGAAACAACAATTAAACCTCTCTCCTTGAAGTTCTTGATGATCCGATAAATGGTTGAGTTAGGTGCAATCTTACCAGCAGCAATATCCTTGCCTGTGAAGCCCTTTTTGTGCAAAGCAATGATGACAGCACGAGTTTCCTTGCAGGTAACCATGGTTGACAATGATTTCAAGCACCACCCTCCTTTTAAAGCTTCCAGTCTGTTATTCTGACTCAATCAGCATGACAGAGTGATCTCCAGCCTTGTCCTCATCAACATTCTCACCTGTGTTAATGAGACAATCACTGACATGATGGCAGCTGGTCCTTTTGTGGCAGGGCTGAAATGCAGTGGAAATGTTTTGGGGGATTAAGTTCATTTTCATGGCAAAGAGGGACTTTGCAATTAATTGCAATTAATCTGATCACTCTTCATGACATTCTGGAGTATATGCAAATTGCCATCATCAACACTGAGGCAGCAAACTTTGTGGAGACCAATACTTGTGTCGTTCTCAAAACGTTTGACCACGACTGTATAGTTGGGCTTAATATTCTGAAAGTATTCAGACACCTTCACTTTTTCCACATTGTTATGTTACAGCCTTATTCTAAAATTGATTAATTTTGTATTTATTTTTTTCAACTCAATCTACACACAATACCCCATAAATCAATCTACACACGATACCCCATAAATCAATCTACACACAATACCCCATAATGACAAAGCAAAAACTGGTTTTTAGAAATGTTTGCAATTGTATTAAATAAAAAACTGAAATATCACATATACATAAGTAAATGTGTTGTTTTGGCTGTGTGCTTAGGATTGTTGTCCAGTTGGAAGGTGAACCTTTCGCCCCAGTCGGAGGTCCTGAGCGCTTTTGAGCAGGTTTTCATCAAGGATCTCTCTGTACTTTGCTCCGTTCATCTTTCCCTCGATCCTGACTAGTCTCTCAGTCCCTGCTGCTGAAAAACATCCCCACAGCATGATGCTGCCTCCACCATGCTTCACCGTAGGGATGGTGCCAGGTTTCCTCCAGACGTGATGCTTGGCATTAAGGCCAAATAGTTCAATCTTGGTTTCTTCAGACCAGATAATCTTGTTTATCATGGTCTTGAGGGTCCTTTAGGTGCCTTTTGGCAAACTCCAAGCGGGCTGTCATGTGCCTTTTACTGAGGAGTGGCTTCCGTCTGACCACTCTACAATAAAGGCCTGATTGGTGGAGTGCTGCAGAGATGGTTGTCCTTCTGGAAGGTTCTCCCATCTCTACAAAGGAACTCTGGAGCTCCATCAGCGTGACCATTGGGTTCTTGGTTACCTCCCTAACCAAGGCTCTTCTCCCCCGATTGCTTAGTTTGACCTGGAGGCCAGCTCTAGGAAGAGTCTTGGGGGTTCCAAACTTCTTCCATTTAAGAATGATGGAGGCCACTGTGTTCTTGGCACCTTAAATGCTGCAGAATGTTTTTGGTACCCTTCCCCACATCTGTGCCTCGATACAATCCTATCTCGGAGCTCTATGGACAATTCCTTCAACCTCATGGCTTGGTTTTTGCTCTGACATGCACTGTGGGACCTTATGTAGACAGGTGTGTGCCTTTCCAAATCATGTCCAATCAGTTGAATTTACCGTAGGTGTACTCCAAGTTGTAGAAACATCTCAAAGATGATAATTGGAAACAGGATGCTCAATTTCAAGTCTCATAGCAAAGGGTCTGAATACATATGTAAATAAGGTACTTCTGTTTTTTTATTTTTAATACATTTTAAACATATGGGGTATTGTGTGTGTGTATTGAATCCATTTTAACATAAGGATGTAACTTAACAAAATGTGGAAAAAGTCAAGGGGCCTGAATACTTTCCGAATGCACTGTATACATGCTACAAGCACTCTAAATAGTAGGCGACACACCACAACAACATTAGGGTTAGAGTTAGAGCTATTATTGGGTAATAATAAATACCAATTGAGTAATAGCAATACAATACCATATGTAAATATATTTGTATACAAACTTTATGAAAGTGCTCATATAAAATTGAAAAGTATTATATTTCAAGTCCATTCAGTCCAGGCCAGAGGGTAAAATCAAATAGAAGTTATAATTCCTAACTTAAATGGATGAGATGGTTTGTCATCCTATCACCTTTCTTCAGGACCAGGGTGAAAGCCCTATTTGATCACAATTTGTATTCTGAAGTCACTTAAACCATATTCTGTGCAGAAAGAGAATTTGTTTGATTTAATTTTTTTAATCAATTGTATTTCAACATCAAAACTCTGTTTTCTTGATTTATTCTAAATGACCAGTATCATAAGACAAGATTCAGCTTCGTTAGAAAATAGCCCTTGGTGTAACGTTTGTGAGGAGCCACTAGATGGAGCTAGAGTCGATCTCAGTGTTGAATGTGCAGTTCAAGCGCATTCTTTGACGGTGACATAGTTCCCATACTTCAGTGATAATTTAATATTCATTGTTTATTCATTAAGCATATAAATCATTAGGATGACGAACACGTATTGAATTGGAGAATATGGCTCAGATTGTGTCACCGCAGCAAGTGATTTACATGGCACTTTTTTAAAACTGCTTCCATGTCTCTCTCAGAAGGTTGTTTGCTTAGCAAGAACTAAGGAGTCAAAAGATTTTTCAGAAGTAGCTTTCTAATTCTATTTCCACAGCATTTTTTACTCTGCGCCTGTGTAAGTGTAACTGGTTGGATGTGTCTACACTACTTTGAATGGGAGCAAGCTTTTAAACTCTGTACTCTACAGTCAAGAATGACTTACAAGCGGTCTGACCTGTGACATGCAAGCTTCCAGTAAATGGTCCAGCCTAGCACAGTTAATCAGGTTACAAAAGGTTATTTGGGTCACCATTTCAGATTCCAAATATTAGTGTAGCCGACTGTATGCCGGAGACATAAACAAGCATTTACAAGAAGTCAGATGCTTAACGAATTCAGTGCTACATTAGTAACACTATTACACATCGCTATTTTGGGGGAAAGAGGAGGTTGTACATGTTGAAATGCAAGCCAGTCGAAGCATCACAAGACATAGTCTGTAACTGTGATCATCTCTGTTCGTGGTTGATAATGATCGCCGTCACAGAAACCAAATCATTCACCAGGACCAAAGGAAAATAGTCGTTTTTGAATTGTTGATGACAGACTTTACTTCCAAACATCCATCGAAAATCGTGCTACTTTGTAACACGTTCTCTCAATCATTTGTTCTGGTTTCTCCATGTACTTCCATGCGATGTAACTTTTTACTCATGTTGTCTGTTGCCATCTACATGACAAACACAGAAAATACTAAGAAATCAACACAGATAAGATGATAAGAGCTGGACAAAGAAAAAATGAAGGATGCCCATAACACTAGTATACTCATACAGTGTATTCACATTACTAACGCAGTATTAACACAGAGACACGATGAGTCCATTCTATATAACAACTCTGAGGCCTTGTGGTTAGTGTCAGCCCTGAGATTTACATCTTATCCAGAGCGACTTGCAATTATGTTTAAGTGCCTTGCTCAAGGGCTCATCGACAGACTTTTCACTTAGTCGGCTCTGGGACTTGAACCAGCGACCTTTCAGCGTTACTCTCTTAATCGCTAGGCTACCTGCTGCCCTGGAAGGTAATTAAGGAAGGTTGGGAGTTCGATCCCCGGCCGAGTTATACCAAAGACTGTAAAAATGGGACCTGATGCATCTCTGCTTGGCACTAAGCAATAAGGAGATAGGTTGGGGGTAAGACCCTGCGATAGACTAGCGTCCTTTCCAGGGGGTGTACTGCTACATCAAGCTGCCTCATGCTATTTGCAGTTCTGGCTCACACAAGCCGAGGTTCGTGCAAGGCTACTTACTTACAGTACATACCATTCTGTATGGATCTTTGCTAGGAAGAAGATCCACCATATAGGTAAATTATAAGTATTTGATAGTCCCTTCTCTTTGTACCATAATCTCATTGGTAATGGAACTGGTTTCAAGTACTTGTATGTATTTTTGAGTGTGTGTGTGCATGTGTGTGCGTGTGTGCGTTCCTGTGGTCCGTGTCAGTAACTGCCTAAATCTTTGTCCACACCAGACATCATGTTATGATCATAAAGAAAGACTTCGATCCCACCGGGAGAGAAAATACCCGTCCTGTATCCTGTGTTTACACAGAGGTAAATAAAACAACCTGTTCGTCAGAGAGAAGGAAAGGTGAACCCAGGAGGAGGTCACTGGGTTTGCATTCCAGGTAGAACATACTGCTAGGGTCCTTGAATTAGACTCTGACCTTAAATAGCTTGAGTGAGTGGAAAGTTTGTTTGAATGTTCGCCACCGGAGACAGTTTGAATGTATTGCTAGGATTCTGTCTTTGTCTTTTTAAAAATGTATTGAACCCAGGCATGTTGGTGGCTTGCTTCTTGAACCAAAGGCGCAGGGGCTTGGGGAATGGCTCCTGTTGTGATCTGCTTGGGGGTCACGGGGTCAAGTCCAAAAATATAATGTTGACAGGAAGCTGATGGAAGGTACAGGTGGTCGCCCGCCCCTACAATGAGCTGAACACTGATGCAGCTAACAGCATGTAATCTGCACTCCACGGCGTCACGCAGTCCAACACACAGAAAACAATAACAACCTCACACTGAGTCGCCCCCCCCCCCCTTGCACCCCTCGCTTGGAGGAGTGGGATGAAAGAGCAGAATACAGCTCTCAATAAGAGAATGACAGTGCTATGAAGCTAGACAGACGTCTGCTTTTTCAACTACTTCATGGAAGTACAGGGCTGTGTTCACCTGGTCACAACCCACTACAACCACCACTGAAGCCTCCCAAGCTCCAGCGCTGTTTGTGAAATTAGCGCAATTGAATTCATGAAAACAACAGGCGCATGATGCTGGTTACACAAAGTCCTTGTTTGTGCGAGCGCTTCACGAGGGGCAGCCTTGAATTGCTCAGTGACGCAGCAGAAAAACTCTCCCCAAATCTGCCCACAGTATCCAATTAAACCAGGCAGATGCAGTGTTGGACAGCTGTTCATTCAGTTTCGTGAAAGCCATTTAGGGCCAACAGCCACTGAAGCCCATGCCGAAGGCCTCTCCTATGAGTTAGATTTAGCAGTCTTTCCACAACCTCTCCTCAAGTACACCCGGCTAATTTCAATGTTTTGATCTGTTCCTCATCTAGTAGACCTGATTAAAGTCAGATGTTCTAGTTCATGAAGTAGTGACTATTTTGTTGCAGATCAAGAAGGGTGCATGTGCATCAAATCCTCACCTCTACACTGGGGATACATTATAACACACTTGTAACAGTCACATGGTTGTGTCAGTAGCATTTCTGTGAGACACTCGCATGCCAGTAAGTTGTGTAAGCCGGTAGGCCAGTAAGTTGTGTCATTTGGGTGGTGGAACATTCTTATTTATAAAACCCTCTTAGGCCTCACTCCCACTTATCTGAGATATCTACTGCAGCCCTCATCCTCCACACACTACACCAGTTCTGCCAGTCACATTCTGTTAAATGTCCCCAAAGCACACACATCCCTGGGTCACTCCTCTTTTCAGTTCGCTGCAGCTAGCGACTGGAACGAGCTGCAAAAAAACACCCAAACTGGACAAACCTGGCACCATCTGAGTTTTATCTCCATCTCTTCATTCAAAGACTCAATCATGGACACTCTTACTGACAGTTGTGGCTGCTTTGCGTGATGTATTGTTGTCTCTACTTTCTTGCCTTTGTGCTGTTGTCTGTGCCCAATAATGTTTGTACCATGTTTTGTGCTGCTACCATGTTGTGTTGCTACCATGTTGTTGTCATTTGGCTTTGCAACATTCTGTGTTGTCATGTGTTGCTGCCATGCTATGTTGTTGTCTTGGGTCTCTCTTTGTGTAGTGTTGTGGCGTCTCTCTTTATGTAGTGTTGTGGTGTCTCTCTTTATGTAGTGTTGTGGCGTCTCTCTTTGCGTAGTGTTGTAGCGTCTGTTTTGTCGTGAAGTGTGTTTCGTCCTATTTATCCCAGCCCCTGGTCCCCAGGAGGTATTTTGCCTTTTGGTCGGCTGTCATTGTAAATAAGAATTTGTTCTTAACTGACTTGCCCAGTTAAATTAAGGTTAAATAAAAATAAATATATAAAATAATAATTCTTGATACAAACTGTTGAGCGTGAAAAACCCAGCAGCTTTGCAGTTCTTGACACAAACCAATGCACCTGGCACCTACTACCATGCACTTACATTTTGCCCATTCACCCTCTGAATGGCACACATACACAATCCATGTCTCAACTGTCACAAGGCTTAAAAATCCTTCTTTAACCTGTCTCCTCCCCTTCATCTACACTGATTGAAGTGAATTTAACAGGTGACATCAATAAGGGATCATAGCTTTCACCTGGATTCACTTGGTCAGTCTATGTCATGGAAAGTTCTTAATGTTTTGTATACTCACTGTATGACCATGTGGGAAAAGGCCAATCGGTTGTCTTCAGATCCCAGCACATGCTAGTAATTATGTCTGTCACGTTCTAGTCCATGAGGCGTGTATTGATTGTGATCCAGCGGTGTAGTGAACGTCACCTCTGGGAGTGGTGAAAATGTAGCATTCATAAAGATTTTATGAGCATGACATAGAGGGTCATAATGCTCTACATAACTTTAGACTATTTAATACACGTTTATAAAGCCTCAAAAGAAATTGTGCCTCTTATGGTATGATGAGACACCTGTTATTTCCTTCATAACAACAAATAAGAAAGTAAGTGAGCTGGATCTGGTTTCAGCAGAGACACGTTTACAGTTTCATGAGGAATGCTTCGGTTGGTTGCACTGTGGATCGGCACGTTACTGGCGGTCGTGATGTGGAGAGTAGACTGGAACGTGTTGCTGCGTGTTGTGGACAGTTCCGTTGGATTACGTGTGTATATTCGCAGCGCTCCTCCAATCTGACCCGACCATTCGTTTGCGTGTTTGGGTCCCTTGTGAATGAAGCCCAACAGCAGGAGATGAGCTGGGCTCTTATCATGGCTATGTGAATGTCAACAGAGGGATGCGACCCCCTAACCTCTTCTCTATTAGAGAACAGGGCCTAGGAAAATAACCGTCCGAAAAATAGATTACATAATGGATTTTACATAACAACTACAACAATTAAAGAGAGGTTAGTGGAGCAGAAGAATTTGGAAATGATGCAGTTGACCTTGGCATTGAGCTCCCAGGCTGGTCATTGAGGCACAGCAGAGGCCTCTCTAATGAGGCTGGTTCGGTGTGCAGTCATAACAACAACAACAGCTATATACAGTGCATTCGGAAAGTATTCTGACCACTTGACTTTTTCAACATTTTGTAACGTTACAGCTTTATTCAAAAATGGATTAAATCAATAAAAAAATCCCCATCAATCTACACATAATATCACATAATGACGAAGCAAAAACAGAAATACGGAAAATGTATTAAAAATAAAAAACTGAAATACCTTATTTACATAAGTATTCAGACCCTTTGCTCTGAGACTCGAAATTGAGCTCAAGTGCATCCTGTTTCCATTGATCATCCTGCAACATTTTCTAAAAACAGGTTTTTGCTTTGTCATTATGGGGTATTGTGTGTAGATTGATGAGGAAAAGCAATAATTCAGTACATTTTTAGAATAAGGCTGTAACGTAACAAAATGTGGAAAAAGTCAAGGGGCCTGAATACATATTCCGATAGCAACTCTGTATTGACAGTTAGGCCTATTCTACCTGAACTGCCATTTTCATAAGGTACAACGTTTTGTGAATAGTGTAATGGTGAAATTTGACAAACAACTATATTTATATACTTATGTTGTAACCCCCAACTAGCCATGACCCCCCCAGAGTACTGGTTTTGTTTTGTTTTGTTTTGTTTTGTTTGATCTTAAAAATGTTGTGGAACTTCCAGAACCATTAACATTTGAATGACTAGGGTACATCAAACAATAGGCCGTGATACATACTTTTTATGACAACAACCAATCACGAGGCAACCCAGTTCAAGAAGTCAGAGGTCATTCTAGGGTTAGATGATGTACACAACAGCACGTATAGCAGAATAAGCAGAAAGTCAACGTGTTTGTCCATCACCGCTGTGATGATGAAAGATGTGACACAGGAAACTAATGGTGACTAAATATTAACCCTAATGTTGGCTAAATGCTCTAATGGTGGTAAATTGGTAACCCTAATGGTGGCTAAATTCCCGTAATGCTGGCTAAATGGTAACACTAATGGTGGCTAAATGGTAGCCCTAATGGTGGCTAAATGCCCTAATGGTGGCTAAATGCCCTAATGGTGGCTAAATGCCCTAATGGTGGCTAAATGGTAGCCCTAATGGTGGCTAAATGCCCTAATGGTGGCTAAATGCCCTAATGGTGGCTAAATGGTAGCCCTAATGGTGGCTAAATGCCCTAATGGTGGCTAAATGCCCTAATGGTGGCTAAATGCCCTAATGGTGGCTAAATGCCCTAATGGTGGCTAAATGGGAACACTAATGGTGTTTTTGTTTATTTATTTTATTTAAGATCAAGACTGTGGAGCCATTACTATACCATTGATCAAAACCTGGTGTGCATGAATGAGCTTTCCTGCATAGATGAAGAATACAAATATTACCTAGACATAATGACATCGAGAGGCCCGAAGCGGATAAACACAATTAATAGTTTTGCCGTCCTTGAGCCTGATCGATGAGGAATTAAAAAATGTTATGGTTGGGAGTGATGAGGCAAAAGGAATGGCAAATAAGTCTGGCTGCACAACCGATTGGCAAACATATTGCAAATTGAGAAATCATGTGGCTAAACTGAATAAAAGAAGAAGAAAATGCTCTATGAAACAAAGATTACATAAAGAATGATAGTAAAAAAGCTTTGGAGCACCATAAATTTAATTTTGGGAAAAAAGGCAAACTCAGCTCCATCATTCATTGAATCAGATGGCTCATTCATCAAAAAAACAACTGGTATTGGCAACTACTTTAATGATTTTTTTCATTGGCAAGATTAGTAAACTAAGGCATGACATGCCAGCAACGCTGACACTACACATCCAAGTATATCTGACCATATTATGAAAGACAAGCATTGTAATTTTGAATTCTGTAAAGTGAGTGTGGAAGAGGTGAAAAAATTATTGTTGTCTATCAACAATGACGATGATAATAGTGCCACTCCTATTTGCCATATTTTAAATTTAAGCGTACTAGAAAGTGTGTGCCCTCAGGCTTGGAGGGAAGCAAAAGTCATTCCGCTACCTAAGAATAGTAAAGCCCCCTTTACTGGCTCAAATAGCAGACTAATCAGCCTGTTACCAACCCTTAGTAAACTTTTGGAAGAAATGGTGTTTGACCAGATACAATGCTATTTTACATTAAACAAATTTTCAGCATGCTTATAGGGAAGAACATTCAACAAGCACAGCACTTGCACAAATGACTGATGATTGGCTGAGAGAAATTGATGATAAAAATTGTGGGAGCTGTTTTGTTAGACTTCGGTGAGGATTTTGACATTATCGATCATAGTCTGCTGCTGGAAAAACATATGTGTTATGGCTTTACACCCCCTGCTATATTGTGGATAAAGAGTTACTTGTCTAACATAACACAGAGGGTGTTCTTTAATAGAAGCCTCTCCAACATCATCCAGGTAGAATCAGGAATTCCCCAGGGTAGCTGTCTAGGACCTTTACTTTTTACAATCTTTACTAATGACTTTGAGTAAAGATAGATTGTCTATGTATGCGGATTTCTCAAAACTATATGTCAGCTACTACAGCGACTGAAATGACTGCAACATTTAACAAAGAGCTGCAGTTAGTTTTAGAGTGGATGACAAGGAATAAGTTAGTCCTAAATATTTCTAAAACTAAAAGCATTGTATTTGGGACAAATCATTCACTAAACACTAAACCTCAACTAAGCCATGTAATAAATAATGTGGAAATTGAGCAAGTTGAGGTGACTAAACTGCTTGGATCATAAACTGTCATGGTCAAAACATATTGATTCAACAGTAGCTACAGTCGTATGAAAAGGTTTGAGAAAAATCACATCAATAATTAGTAGAGCCTCCTTTTGCTAAAATAACAGCCTCTAGATGCTTCCTATTGCCTCTAATGAGTGTCTGGATTCTGGATGAAGGTATTTTGAACCATTCCTCCTTACAAAACATCTCAAGTTTAGTTAGGTTTGATGGTTGCCTAGCATGGACAGCCCGCTTCAAATCATCCCACAGATTCTCAATTATATTCAGGTCTGGGGACTGGGATGGCCATTCCAGAACATTGTACTTGTTCCTCTGCATAAATGCCCGGGTAGATTTTGAGCAGTGTTTTGGGTCGTTGTCTTGTTGAAATATCCAGCCCCGGCGTAACTTCAACTTTGTGACTGATTCTTCAACATTATTCCCAAGAATCTGCTGATATTTAGTGGAATCCATGCGACCCTCAACTTTAACAAGATTCCCAGTACCGGCACTGGCCACACAGCCCCACAGCATGATGGAACCCCCACCAAATTTTACTGTGGGTAGCAAGTGTTTTTCTTGGAACGCTGTGTTCTTTTGCCGCCATGCATAACGCCACTTGTTATGACCAAATAACTAAATCTTTGTTTCATCAGTCCACAGCACCTTATTCCAAAATGAAGCTGAGGTATGCAAATGTGTGTTTGCATACCTCAAGCGACTCCGTTTGTGGCGTGTGTGCAGAAAAGGCTTCTTCCGCATCACTCTCCCGTACAGCTTCTCCTTGTGCAAAGTGCGCTGAATTGTTGAACGATGCACAGTGACACCATCTGCAGCAAGATGATGTTGTAGGTCTTTGGAGGTGGTCTGTGGGCTGTTTTTGACCGTTCTCACCATCCTTCGCCTTTGCCTCTCCGATATTTTACTTGGCCTGCCACTTCTGGCCTTAACAAGAACTGTGCCTGTGGTCTTCCATTTCCTCACTATGTTCCTCACAGTGGACACTGACAGCTTACATCTCTGCGATAGCTTTTTGTAGCCTTCCCCTAAACCATAATGTTGAACAATCTTTATTTTCAGGTCAATTGAGAGTTGTTTTGAGGCCCCCATGTTGCCACTCTTTAGAGGAGAGTCAAAGAGAACAACAACTTGCAATTGGCAACCTTAAATACCTTTTCTCATGATTGGATGCACTTGTCTATGAAGTTCAAGGCTTAATGAGCTCACCAAACCAATTGTGTGTTCCAATTAATCAGTGCTAAGTAGTTACAGGTATTCAAATCAACAGAATGACAAGGGTGCCCAAATTTTTGCATAGCCAATTTTTCACATCTGATTTAATTTCATACAACTTAATATTGCTACACTAAAAGTACTCAGCTTTTATTAGAAAATGAATGGCATGCCACTGTGATCATTTTCTGTGACGAAAGAGTAAATTATTATGCAGCCTCAGAGGGGTGCCCAAACTTTTTCATACGACTGTAATATGGGGAGAAGTCTGTCCATAATAAAGCACTGCTCTACCTTCTTAACAGCACTATCAACAAGACAGGTCCTACAGGCCCTAGCTTTGTCGCGCCTGGACTACTGTTCAGTCGTGTGGTCAGGTGCCATAAAAAGGTGGCTCAGAACAGGGCAGCACGGCTGGCCTTTGGATGTACACATAGAGCTAATATTAATAATATGCATGTCAATCTCTCTTGGCTCAAAGTGGAAGAGAGATTGACTTCATCACTACTTGTATTTATTTATGAGAGGTATAGACATGTTGAATGCACCGTGTTGTCTGTTTGAACTGCTGGCGCACAGCTCGGACCCCTATGCATACCCTACAAGACATCCCACCAAAGGTCTCTTCTCAGTCCCCAAGTCCAGAACAGACTATGGGAGGCGCACAGTACTACATAGAGAAATTACTACATGGAACTCTACTCCACATCAAGTAACTGATGCAAGCAGTAAAATTGTACTTAAAAAACATATAAAAATACACCTTATGGAACAGCGGGACTGTGAAGCAACACAGACATAGGCACAGACACATGCATACAAACACACGATAACATAGGCACTATACACACACCTACACATGGATTTTGTACTGTGGATATGGTGGTGTAGGGGCCTGAGGGCACACAGTGTGTTGAGAAATCTGTGAATGTATTGTAATGTTTTTAAAATTGTATAAACTGCCTTAATTTTGCTGGACCTCGGGAAGAGTAGCTGCTGCCTTGGCAACAGCTAATGGGGATCCATAATAAATACAAATACAAGAAGTACACCCAAATCTAACTGAGTTGAGGAGACAGCAATCAATGTTCTGATCAACAGTCTAATCGTAATTTAGGCAAGTACTTTGCAAAAGAAGTTTGCTGAAGTGCGACTTGATGTAATGGAAATTATACCTCTCAGATTTGTCGATGTCTGTGTTTTGATCTAAAGGGGCCATCATAAGTGGCAATGCCTGTGAACAAATTGCTCTGCTGAGCCCTGCCTCGAACACTGATCCCAGAGCTGTGACTGAGTGGCCCCTACCCACCTGAGTAAACAGCTAGGAACAGGGACAGGGAGTCGTAGGGGACATTCTATTTTTCAGTTGGTTGGGGAACTTCCTCTGTGTCTGTGAGATGAACTGAGTACACAGATGTTCTCTCGTGAAAAAATAGACATGTTCATATTCACTCTTGAGTACTGTTTGTCCCTCAAACAATTCAAGTCCAGGTCATGCTGAGAGCCAATAAAATACAGTTGTTTATTATTCTACAAGAACAGCTGGTGTCTGCTGTTTGACAAAAAATAAAAGCGCTTAGTCTTCCTATATTTGACCCATCTGAAGCCTGACGTTACATAATGCATGTTCATTTGACATTATGAATGTTTCATAAAATTGTCAATCAGAATGTGAAGTTAGGAGTATAATAAAAAAAGTAATGAATATTCTATTCATCCTGAATATTGACCATACTGAATACAGCCAAATGTATTCGACACAACAGAGTTGTAGTCTGGATTCAAAGTTGAAAAAAATATGACATGACACTCAAGTGTTTCATGACTTACAAATTGTTTTGATGACTGAACAAATTAAGTCACATGTTATACTAAGGCCCGAAAGTTGAGTAAGACTAAAACTGATGACTTCTATGCTTTTTCAATACTTTATTTGATACAAACACCCCTCCCATTTTCACTATGCTCACAGGACAACTTCTCGAGACTTGACCCTCTTAACTTGGAACCTTCTTGAGACTTGAAGATCAAGACTAACTGCTTAACTACACCAGAGGTATTGGGTTTGCATGCGGTGTATATTCTATAAAGTTTAGTTTTACACAAACTACAAAATCAGAGACATAACTTGACTGAGTCTGAAGTGTAAGATACTCTGTGTGTTTATGCTCCGTAGAAAATAGACTTGATACAGAGGAACACACAACAGGGATGCAAGTCTGCTTGCATGTGTTGCTGCTGCACTAACATGCAGCTTACAGAACTGATGCAGCAGGCAAAATTGACATTGGTGGAGATATATCAGTTGCATCTCACAGAACATGGCTGATTTGATCCCATGTTTAATTTAACCTTTACTTAACTAGGCAAGTCAGTTAAGAACAAATTATTATTTACAATGATGGCGTACTGGAGAACAGTGGGTTAAATGCTTTGTTCAGGGGCAACTCTTACCCAATGAGGTCCGGAGCCTGCTCTTTTTGTGTACTACTTGATAAGATACCCTGCTCTTTTCCTGTTCTACTTGATAATTAATTGCACCCACCAGGTCTAAGAAAAAATGCAAAAGAGAGAACTATCACTTTATTAGAACTTACTAAATCAGACATCTTACAATTGGTCCAAATTACCATTCTACTATTAGAGGTTGCACTAATTGTGGGCTAGGTGGTAGCCTAGTGGTTTGGCCAGTATCCGAAAGGTTGCTGGTTCAAATCCCCGAGCTGACAAGGTGAACTCTGTTGATGAAACCTTTTTAAACCTCAAATACACTACAAGAAAGTGTTTCCTGTAACAGGGTGATGGCAATTGATTTTAATGCATTATTACGATCACTGGGTTATGAAATGGTCATCTACAGTATATTCAACTCATTGCCTGAATTTTCAGGATAGCCTGCTCTACAGGGATAAACTGTTAAAAACCTTCCCTAATGCTCTGAGTTGTAGGATTACAAAGACAAGACATCTTTAGAAAAACAAAAAAGTTATCTAACTGAACTGAAATGAAATTGAAAATGAACGTGTTGAATGAAAATGCATTCTCAATGGAAGGTTTTTAGAAACTTTGTGAAACGCGCGCAAACAATGGTAACAGTGCGCACACCTTCTCCTTGAGTGCGTCTACTCTACACACACAATGTGGAATGTCAACAAAGAAATCACACCAATGTGAAGGCGCTCCAAAATCAAGTGTGCTCTTCATATTGCTACGTTTTTACATATTTTAGTTGGCCACTGTCACTTTCCACCAAACAACATACAACGTTCATGTTCTGGCAGTGCCTATCGACGACTGCGAGATACAACAGCCAATTGGTTGCGTTCAGTTGGAGGGTGTCTTGTTAGTGAAACATGATGCTTGAAGAGTTGCCATCACATGGTGGAAATTTCCACTGTGTCCCTCGGTTGTTAAATGGGAAGGGTCTCACTTGCTGGTCTTCACTACGCTTACTCGTCCTCCACCTCTGAAGTCCTGAACAATTAAAATTTAGGTAGGTAGGTCCCCATTTAAGCTTTTTTCCCCCTAATATTTAGCCTGTATGTTCTCCCATAGTTGTGTAGGTATTGCATGCTTGTTTGTCAACGTCGGTATTTTGAAACATTGTATCCCATTTCAATTCGTACCGGAAAGCTAATGGTTAATGTTGACATTATTGCCAAAACATCTACAAGATTCATTAACAAAGGCTGAAAGCTGCAGTTTAATCTAACAATTAATCCGTTTTGCAAATGTGTCGTTTAAAATAGCTATGGAATATTTGAAACACGTTCTTAGGTATTGGCCAAGATATTTGATCAAATGTCATCAACCCTGGGCTGTGTTGGGTGTAGCCTGTACGTTAAAGAATAATGTGTTTCGAGCAAATAACAAGTCGTAGGCTGTGTCGTGTAGCCTACATAAAGGGCTCATCTACTAGACCGTTAATCATTAGTATAAAGCCAGTTAGTGATATTACATGTGTAATTCACTTACTAGCCAAATGCAGTAATTATTTTGATGTGTTTTGGAAGAAACAATGCATTTTCCTCCAATGTTTGGAACTGCCCGGCGTGTGCATTTCGCTTTCTACAAAGGAACGTGAAAATTATTATTTTTAACCATTTGATAACCTTCACAAAGACACTGAGTTATAAAGTTTACATAGGTTTAACAGTTCTTTTGAATAATAATTTATCTAGGTGTTTAAAAAAAAATAGTTTTACAATTATAAATATAGTGTAAATATCCGAACATGTAGAAATAAATGAGAAATCGAGGTATTTTGGAGTGTATGGTTTAGCCTACAGACGGATTCTGCCTTCTTTCGTTGATTGGGGAGGAGGGTATTTCTGGAAGATTCCTCAAGGGTTAAGTCATTTTAACCCTTAGGCTTTATTTCGTTGAGTTTCGTTGATTTCTTCACAATTATAAATATAGTGTAAATATCCGAACATGTAGAAATAAATTAGAAATCGAGGTATTTTGGAGTGTATGGTTTAGCCTACAGACTGATTCCGCCTTCTTTCCGTTGATTGGGGAGGAGGGTATTTCTGGAAGATTCCTCAAGGGTTAAGTCATTTTAACCCTTAGGTTTTATTTCGTTGATTTGTGTATGTTCAGAAAATATTTAGATTTTATTTCACTTCTCTGTTTGCTACTTTTGTTATTTGATGATGTAGACGTAGATATATTGTAAATGTGCATAGGGTTCTCAAATCCATGTTGTTCAAAAACATTCCTCCCTGTATCAGCATTGACGGAAGGTTGTAGCATACATTTATACCCAGTGAGTCTACCGTAAGAGGCTAATTCATGCCATATCTTAAATAGAAAAAAAGTAAGTGATTCAGGGAAAGAGTTCTATATGTTGTCTGGTGAACTCCCACTGACTGCAAGCAGTATTAGGTGACGTTTGCCACCAATAACATACTTTTGTAGGCATGCAGACTACTGAGGATTATTTCAAGTAATATTGGTTCAACAAGTTGGGCAACAAATTCAGATTGCCTGACCTCAAGTTTGTCCCTGAATGGTAAAGTTTCGCACATATGTAGACAAATTCTGATGTTTACAAGTGCAACACACGTATAGGCTAGTATTGGAGTTTAATTTCACAATTTAGTGAAATGTTTTTATGACGTGAAGGTTCAGGAAGTTACCGACATGAAGTTAAAACAAAATGTCCTACTTCCGAATATATCACATTGATAATACAGGTATGTTATGTTTTTCTTCGCACACACCTGTCAGTGGGGATAGAGAAATGGGCATGCTCTTTTCATTCGTCGATATGAGGTGTGTGATGCTTGAGTGACAGAACAGATGTAGGTCAAAAAGCCCAGAGCTGTTCATGTTAGAGCAATGACGGCTGATGCAATTGGGACTGTGTGGCTCTTCTCTGGAACAGAGCAAACTTACCCTTAAACTGGTTGCAAAGTCGGGTTTGGGGTAGTTTTTGTTTAGTTTATTAAGATTAGTTTATTAGTTCGTTTAAAAAAAAAAAACAAGCACACATAAAACTTGAAAAAGCCATACATGCACATGAGTAAAATCATGGAGGATAACACACAATAAAGTCTGGGACTTATTAACATCATGCAGGATAACACACAATAAAGTCTGGGATGTATTTCTATACGTGGTTCATAGTAGCTTTTGGGGTGATTTTCCAAAACACTGTCACTATGTCCTTTTGAAATCTGAGAAGGGCGTGCAGACTATAAATGGGCGTCAGGTAGCCTAGCGGTTAGAGCGTTGGGCCAGTAACCGAAAGGTAGCTGGTTCGAATACCCTAGCTGACAAGGTGAAAATGTGTCCTTGAGCAAGGCACTTAACCCTCATTTTTTTTTTTTTTTTTTTTATTCTTATTTACAATGTCAGCCTACCTACAGGGTCAGCCCCTGGAGCAAATTATGGTAAAGTGCCTTGCTCAAGGACACACAGACAAGTTTTTCACCTTGTAAGCTTGGGTATTTGAAACAGCGACCTTTCGGTTACTGGTCCAACCCTCTAACCGCTAGGCTACCTGACGCCCTAAAAAATGTTAACAATAAGAAGATTAACTTAAATACACTCTGCACTAGCAATACTATCTTGGTAAGGAATATTTCTTACACTAGCTTTCATTTTTGTGACATGGCTTTGAACCAGGTCTCTTGAAAATGTATCTTATTTGTATGATAAATCACATTATGTAATACCACATCCTACTGCATAACCAGTTTGCTCATGACCCTCAGGCAGGCCGACAGTCAACTCTCTATACCAGCTATACATTTATATGCAGTCCATTATGTGCTGGTAAGGTACATAATTAATGCAGACATAAAGCTGCTTCAAATATATCGGTTCGTACATGACCCAACTGTGTGGCTGATTTAGTGCCCAATGCTATTAGGTAATGCAACCCAAGTCCTATTGCAAATCCTTCCACAGAAATCAATTAGGAATGTGGTACCTTTTGGTAGCAGCAAAATCAGCATTGAAGAATAGGGAACTTCACTTTTTCACCACGACTGGCGATCAAAGTTTACCCACCATCTTTCTTACCACCATCATTGTGTACATTATAGGCTGGTGTTAGGGATGAATTGCATCAAATTAAAACGCGAAAGGGTAAAAGGATAGTCAATATAGAGAGTATCTTATGCGATCACGTCATCTTATGTAAGACTTTGGTTTACTCAGGTAGAACACTCAATTAAAATTATGTAGCGTCAAAACATTTCCAGTGGTACAAAATGTAAGTCACTCTAGACAAGAGTGTCTGCTAAATTACGTAAATGTCTCTCCCAGCTTTATCCCACCGCCTCTGGCATGTTTTCAAAATGGCATAAAGCAGTGAAAGGCAAACAGGTTTGCTGATAGTGCTCCCTTCCCTGGAGGAACCTGGCATATCTCTAAATTAACATTCTTTCCCAGACCAGAGCTGGGCGCTTCCAACATCATGAGTCCACTCAGGGTTTTTAGAGTTAGCCTAATAGCCGCTCGCCCATAAGCGATTACTTCCTGTAAATAACTAGCATGGAAGAATTTGCCACTCTCCAGTTTGTTGGTTTGTGAGTCTTCCTTACAGATTTTACAGGAAGCAATCACTCGATGAGTCGGTTTCAAATGTCTCAATTGCCAGCACGCTCTGGCTCGATAGTTGCGCAATTATGAGCAAGCGGCTAATGACATGCAGGGCCTCACCTGGCCCCTCCTCCCCTAGCAAACTCAAGGTCACTCAGATGTGGTTCTACGTCAAGCAGTGCAGCTTCGTCAACAAACGCCAGATCAATATGGACTGATAAGACCATCAGAACATGGGGGACCTGGGGAGAGTGTTCACAAACAAGGTTAGGATGGACCATGTACAGTTACCAGGAAGCGACAACGACTACAGCCTGAACCACTTCAGGGCAACAAAATAGATCTTAATGCGGGTGGTCCTCTTCACCACAAACCTGGTCACACATTATTGTATTTGATTATACTTTAGTAATAGCAGGGCCTTATATCAGGCTCTTGTACTGACAACCCCAATACATATCACCGCACCCTTCACAAGATCCTCATGAGTATGTACATGTTATAATTTTTTTGACAAAAGGTATGTACAGCATGACAACAGCCTGTATTGATGCTAAGGCTTGAGCAAAGAAATATGTACAACAAAGTTACTGAGTCGTACATATCCACATGTACCCATTCGTGCTAATGTTTGTTTGCATTCCTAGTACCCGTGGAGGCTGCTGAAGGCAGGACGGCTCATAATAATGGCTGGAACGGAGGGAATGGAATGGCATCAAACACATGGAGACCATGTGTTTGATGTATTTGATACCATCCCACCCATTCCGCTCCAGCCATTACCCAATTAAGGTGCCTCCAACCCCCTATGCTTAGTACAGTACATGCTTGTGACATTGATGGCTAATATTTTCTTTGACAAAGCCAAACTCCAATTCTGAAGTACCTAATAGCTCAGACACACCGGTAGGATTGTCAAATGTTTGCTTGCCGACAGTACTTAGCGCCTCTGAACAGAGTGTTGGCAGTCAATCTCTTTTGTGTTCAGACAGCAAAGACCTTGAAGTCGTCAGCCACTCAGCCTTGTTAAAAACACTCTTACATATGTCTTGGTTGGAACTGGAATAAACTGATTGATCATATCACACAGATGTAGAACAGAAAACACACACAGGCTCAGTTTCTGCAACCCTAAGTAACAGTACAGATGAGAAATTATCAGACTGTATAAAGTATTGTTGATAAAAAGAAAAGTCTTGGTTGGAACTGTTGCTGTTAAAATACAATAGATAGAACTGGAATAAACTGATTGGCCAAATCACACAGGTAGACGTTTTCAACATGCATGTCTATTCTGGGCTCAGGTTTTGACAGTGCAACACGGAGGTCATGCTCAGCATGGAGTCTGATTCTGTATAACAGAGTTGAGAACCCTGACTATTTATTTTTAATTTAACCTTTATTTAACTAGGCAAGTCGGTTAAGAACCCATTCTAATTTACAATGACGGCCTACACCGGCCTAACTCGGACGACACTGGGCCAATTGTTCGCCGCCCTATGGGACTCCCAATCACGGCCGGTTGTGATACAGTCTGGATTCAAACCAGGTTGTCTGTAGTGACACCTCTAGCACTGAGATGCAGTGTCTTAGACCACTGCACCACTTGGGAGGTATGTGGTGCCAAACTGGATTAGAACATCTACTGCTTTCTCAGTCAGGCAGGAGACGCTTCCTACTGTAGATGAGCAACCCAGAACTATGTGTCTTCGCCTCAAAAAGCATCTTGCTTTAATCAGTTTATTCCAGTTCAGAATAAAAAATATTACTTGTATTTTAACAGCAACTGTTCCAATCTAGATTTTTTTTCAACAATAATTTCTAGTAAGACGTACAGTAGGCCTGATAATGTTTTATCTTCATCTGTATTTACTGTTACTTACGGTTGCACATCAGTACTAGCTAGCTAGCTAGCTTGCTTTTTTAGCTAACGTTAGCTATTAGCTGTGTACAAGGCCAGGGGATTGTTTGAAAGAGAAACTCGCATCCCCGCACAAAACACATTGTGGGCGCTCCTCGTTATTTCTCAAAGTTTCTATGAAACCAAGAGAGAGAAACTCATCGCTGTATTTGCGTTTCATGACAATTGAGCTCAGTCAGAATTTGTGGCTAGCTTGAGTCCATTTGATGACAGTGGTTTGATGACAGTGTTGAGTGATGGTGAGTGGGAATGACAAGTCAGTGGCTGACAGCCATCATCTGCTGCTGAATAATAGTGCTGAAGAGTGTGGGTCGCGGAGTGATCCTCAAGAAAACCGCAGAAAAAAAGATCTGGCCATGTAGAAAGGTGTTCTACCTGGAACTAAAAATATTTTTTCAAAGGGTTCTCTTATGGGGACAGCCGAATAACCCGTTTAGGTTCTAGAAAGCAACTTTTTTTCTAAGAATGTAGAAGCGAAACCTCAGCACTGTTGGTTAATATGGACATCAAGGCTAACAAATATTTTCCTCGTGGAAATATTTCCATGTTTTGTAGATTACCCTCCATAGACAGCTCCATAGACGTCAGCTCACATGCTCTGACCTGTGGGAATGCTAGCGAACACACCTACTTGTTAGATGATATTGGCAAAGGCCTAACCAAACACCTTGCAAGTTTTTGGATGGAGAGAGAGCTGAGAATAGAGAATGTAACCGCAGGGTATTTACTGATACCAGACATGTGAATAGCAGCAGTGTTACGACACAACCTTTCTATGTCAATAGTGAAATGCTGCACTTGCAAATTTCCTATGTTCAGAAACCATTCTTGAGGAGCTCCAGAGCATCGCAGTGCTTGAGGCGTCACTACAGACCCGGGTTCGATCCCAGGCTGGGTCGCGACAGGTAGACCGATGAGGCGGCGCACAATTGGCCCAGCATCGTCCAGGTTGGGTTAGGGGAGGGTTTGGCCCGCCGGGATGTCCTTGTCCCATCGCACTCTAGCGGCTCCTTGTGGCGGGCCGGGCGCATGCACGCCTTCTCCGGTCGCCAGTTGTACAATGTTTCCTCCAACACATTGGTGCGGCTGGTTTCCGGGTTAAGTGAGCAGTGTGTCAAGAAGAAGTTCGGCTTGGCAGGGTCGTGTTTCGGAGGATGCATGGCTCTCAACTTTCACCTATCCCGAGTACGTACAGGAGTTGCAGCGATGGGACAAGACTGTAACTACCAATTGGGGAGAAAAAGGGGTAAAAAGTACAACAACAAAAAAAAACATTCTTGCGGGTTGAATGGGGAGAAGGAACACCTAAATTTGTTTTAAAATGTGTCAGTGGCTGACATTCAATGCTTTACCAGTTGTACAGATGGATACAAGGACTCACACAGCCAACAATAGTAACTAGCTAGTGTAGATAAGCAGTGGATCGGATGCATCTGCAAGACTACATAAGTCGATCCCATCTTGAACAGGACTCTGCACATGCCCACCCAGGCATTTATGGTGGAGCTGAAATTGTAGCAGAGAGCCTCGGAGACCAGGACATGTAGAATGTGTCATGTCTGTGAGAGAGAAAGAGAGATACATGGCTCTCATAATTAACTTGCATGTACAGACAACGTCTAAATAGTTGAGCTGTGGCCATCAGCTTGACTAAGAGGGTGGTTAGGACACTTTCATTTGAATAGATAATGATAATAGTAAGTACTTAACATTGTGGGGATATCAATGTAATCCCCGGCCTAGTCATACCAAAATGAGAACGGGCCTCTGCTTGGCACTGCTTGATAGATACAGTTGAAGTCGGAAGTTTACATACACCTTAGCCAAATACATTAAAACTCAGTTTTTCACAATTCCTGACATTTAATCCTAGTAAAAATTCCCTGTTTTAGGTCAGTTAGGATCACCACTTTATTTTAAGAATGTGAAATGTCAGAATAATAGTAGAGAGAGTGATTTATTTCAGCTTTTAATTATTTCATCACATTCCCAGTGGGTCAGAAGTTTACATACACTCAATTAGTATTTGGTAGCATTGCCTTTACATTGATTAACTTGGGTCAAACGTTTTGTGTAGCCTTCCACAAGCTTCCCACAATAAGTTGGGTGGATTTTGGCCCATTCCTCCTGACAGAACTGGTGTAACTGAGTCAGGTTTGTAGGCCTCCTTGCTCGCACACGCTTTTTCAGTTCTGCCCACAAATTTTCTATAGGATTGAGGTCAGGGCTTTGTGATGGCCACTCCAATACCTTGACTTAAGCCATTTTGCCACAACTTTTGGAAGTATGCTTGGGGTCATTGTCCATTTGGAAGACCCATTTGCGACCAATAGCTCCTGTAGCAAAGCACCCCCACAACGTGATGCTGCCACCCCGTGCTTCACGGTTTGGACGGTGTTCTTTGGCTTGCAAGCCTCCCCCTTTTTCCTTGCTGAGCTGACTTTCAGGTTATGTCAATATAGGAAATGTTTTATAGTGGATATAGATACTTTTGTACCTGTTTCCTCCAGCATCTTCACAAGGTTCTTTGCTGTTTTTCTGGGATTCATTTGAACTTTTCGCACCAAGGTACGTTAATCTCTAGGAGACAGAACGCGTCTCCTTCCTGAGCGGTATGACGGCTCCCATGGTGTTTATACTTGCATACTATTGTTTGTACTGATGAACGTGTTACCTTCAGGCGTTTGGAAATTGCTCCCAAGGATGAACTAGACTTGTGGAGGTCTACAATTTTTTTTCTGAGGTCTTTGCTGGTATCTTTTGATTTTCCCATGATGTTGAGCAAAGAGGCACTGAGTTTGAAGGTAGGCCTTGAAATACATCCACAGGTACACAAATTATGTCAATTAGCCTATTAGAAGCTTCTAAAGCCATCACATCATTTTCCAGAATTTTCCAAGCTGTTTAAAGACACAGTCAATTTAGTGTATGTAAACTTCTGACCCACTGGAATTGTGATATAGTGAATTATAAGTGAAATAATCTGTCTACAAACAATTGTTGAAAGAATTACTTGTTTCATGCACAAAGTAGATGTTCTAACAGACACAACTACAGTTTGTCAACATGAAATCTGTGGAGTGGTTGAAAAATTAGTTTTTATGACTTCAACATAAGTGTATGTAAACTTCCGACTTCAACTGTAGCCTCGTTATTGTTATATCTTTTTAAATTTTTTACTTTAGTTTATTTAGTAAATATTTTCTTAACTCCATTTCTTGAACTGCATTGTTGGTTAAGGGCTTGTAAGTAAGCATTTCACGGTAAGATCTACACTTGTTGTACTCAGCGCATGTGACAATTGCAATTTGTTTTGACACTAGTAACTAGTGTGTGGAAGGGCTGGGGTATCTCTGGCACTGTATTCATTCCTAATTGACCTTTCAGCATTCGAGGGATTACCTGAACGAGCATTGTGTTATATCCTCTTCGTTTTTGAATACCAGTGCTACACACCTGATAGTACACACAGCTTAGTGGCTTCTAATGGTTCAGCAAACATAAGCATAGACTTACATAGCAAAGATCAAAAAGCTGGGATCTCTCAACACATTTTTAACTGTTATGACGAAAGGGCCCAGACGATCTTCCAGCAGTGTTGATGTTGGACGGAAAGAGATGTTGGTTTGTTTGACGCAACAAAAGCGGCACTTTCTATTACTGTCCCGGTGATATGTCATGTCATTTGGCCAATCGTTCGCCCCCTACTGGAGATATTTGCAGCAAGTCACATGGCGTCTGAGGTACAGACTTTATTTTGGTTTACTTAAAATTCCTGCTTTTTATAATTGGTTAGAGAGCTGTGGAGGCTGCTGGCATGAGGCTAGTTGGACGACTGAGTTTGGTGACTGGAGTGCTGTCTACAGTGTGTGAGTGTTTGTCTTTCTTGGGACAGGACCCTGTATTCATCCTATTAGAGATGCCTGTTGTATTGCAGGGATATGGTGTTTCAGCTGCCCCTGTAGCCTGCTGGTGCCAGTGGACTGGTTTGGTGTTTTTGTTTTGGAAGATAAGAGGTCAGGAGGCCCCTTGACCTGTAATTGACAACCCCTGTTTACCAGCTGCTGTTTACCCAATCTGTGGGTCTCCTGCTGCAGAAATAACCACATATAGGGTATCTACAGGACTGATCCTAGTCTGTCGACGTCAGAGACCCCTTGTAAAAAGTTAATAATTTGGAGGGGGAGTATTTGCCTCCAGTCCAGTTGGTTTTTGGGTGACCGTAGTTGAAGTACTTCCAGTAATGTTGCAGTTAATGCAATAATCTGGCTCTTGGTCTTCACAGAGATACAGAAGGAGAGGTAGTTGCATTGAAATTACTGTAAAGAAAATGCCATAGAATGTTCAGCCCATGTAAAACTTATGATTATTGTCACCCTTCATGATAATGAGCTAAATTTAATATATAAAAAAAAACACACATGCAATGAGTGATATCTTGGGCTTAAACAAATGGGTAAGCCTCATGCTTTTATTTTCAAAGAGATTTTTGGAACAAAGAAAAGTTTTCCTTTAGAAACACACATTTTAGTGAAAATGCAGATTCCAAAAATATTGTCACCCCAATTGTCAGTATTTGGTTGAGCTTCCCCTGGCGAGAATGGCAGCACTCAGCCTCTTTATGTAGTGTTTAACAAGGTTTTTGAACACTTGTGGAGGGATCTTGGACCACTCTTCCATGCAGAACATTTCCAATTCATTGAGATTCTTCGGTTTTCTCTTGTGAACTGCCCTCTTCAATTGAGACCACAGATTTTCAATTGGGTTCAAGTCTGGAGACTGAGAGGGCCATTGCATAACCTTGATTTTGTGTTGCTGCAACCATTTCTTTGTCGATTTTGATGTGTGCTTCGGGTCATTGTCTTGTTGGAAGACCCAACCGCGGCCCAGTTTTAGCCTTCTGGCAGCAAAACAGACCCAAAGCATCAAAGAACCACCACCATATTTTACCGTGAGTATGAGGTGCCGTTCTTTGTATGCAGTCCCCTTTTGTCACCAAACATGACGATGGTGTGCCTGGCCAAAAACCTTATTTTTTTGTCTCATCTGATCACAACACACGATTCCAGTTGTAACTCCAATGTTGCTTGGCAAAGTTCAGATGCTGGGGTTTGTGTCTTGGTCTCAGGAAGAGCTTCTTTTGTGGAACTCGTCCAAAAAGCTTCTGGTCATGGAGGTGGTGTCTCACTGTTGATTTTGAAACGGTGAAACCCCAAGATTCAACTGAACTTTGCAGTTGTGAAACTGATCTTGGGCCTCCTCTTTGCCTCTCTCATCATCCTCCTCACTGTGCGTGGGTCAATATGCGGATGCGTCCCCTTCCTGGCAAATTGTCAGCAGTTCCATGCTTTTCAAATGGATGTACTATGGCCCTGATTGTGCTTGCTGGTAATTTCAACTGACTACCTATTTTTTTGTAGCCATTCCCCAATCTATGCAGCTCAACAGCTTTTTTTTCTCATTTGAGTTGAGAGCTCTTTGTTTTTAATCCATGTTGATGGATGACAAAAGGAGTTTACCTGTGTGTTACCTCATATTTATACCCCAGTGAAACAGGAAATGGTTATAGACAACAAGAAAGTTCATAGACACTAAAAGCAATATCAAGAAGAAAAAAAATTCCCCAAAGACGCAAATTCCTTTGGTTTTATTTATAGTATTCTTCAAGGGTGCCATTAATTTTAACACATGTTTTTGACAGAATAACCTTTTCAGAAGACAAAACAACACTTTTGCAGGAATGGTTTTTATTAGTAGAATAGTCCAAAATTTCTCCAAACATTTTAGGAAAATTATTATATGTATTGTCCATATTTTATTAATGTTTTTGCTCACTTTCTTGAGGGGTGCCAATATATCTGGAGTTGACTGTACAGCAGGAAATCATTTCCTCTTATTTATAGCCTGTTATTTACATGGTACTCTGAGCATGCCAGCAATGCTACGTACTGTATATTTCTCCAGGTAGATGCTTGAGATTTTGTTACTGCATGAATATTGAGTTGATTGAAGGTGGCCTCTGATATACAGAAGAGCCCAATGCAAAGTGTTCCGTAAGTTCCTCAATGTCAATAAGAAATGTTTACTGGACAATAATTACAGGAAGGTTACATTTGAGAGGGCTCGCAAGTGGCGCAGTGGTCTAAGGCACTGCATCTCAGTACTAGAGGCTTCACTACAGACAACCTGGTTTGAATCCAGACTATATCACAACCGGCTGTGATTGGGAGTCCCATAGGGTGGCGCACAATTGGCCCTGCCTTGTCGATTTTGACAAGGCAGGGCCTTGTGTGATAGATGGAAGTAATATGACATGAAAAATGGTTTAAAGGCTTCACTGGCTTCCATAATGTTGAGCTTTGCTTCAGCCAATGCTGTAGTTATTGTCTTAATAACGTTGATGTCAAGTCTTTTTGTGTTGAGAAGTTTAACATTTGTGTTGTGTTGTAATGACTAAGCACGTCTACGTGTGTTTGAGTTGTGGCTGGAGCAGACTTGTTCCAGTCAGTCACTTCTCCTGTGTGACCTGGTCTAGAACCGCACATGATTGGTTCAGAGACATGAGACTGTTTGGTGTAAACCCCTTGCACTTCGGAAGTGTGAGGCCATTTAAGGAATGCCCCCGTAGCCAGGAGGAAGTCTATGAAGATCTGTGAAGATATCAGGCATGGTCAGTTGGAATTTCACTAGAATTAAACTTTTCATTTCATTCTCCCTGTATTAATTTATCTTACCGTGTTGTTAAAAGTTCACTCTGGTTGAGCTCTGATTTGAATTTCTGAGTTTCTTTTAATAAATTGCACTCAAGTCTGAAATGGCCGGATATTTTCCATGTCATTTGTCATAGTGGTGATGCATTGCCAATGGTAGCATAGAGGACTATTTCTGTTTGTTTTCGGCGTATTGGTGCTTAGTAGCAGATCATTTTCTGTGAGTGATGGTTGAGATATAGATTAAGTTAATGCTACATCTTTAACCCCTGTTGACATAGCTTCCATTTTTGGATTATCCTGACAGACTATCTTTGAATGGTTTGTTGGGTTTTAATTATAAATACTACATGCTAATATACTGCATGATATTTGTATTTAATTATTTTATTTAACCTTTATTTAACTAGGCAAGTCAGTTAAGAACAAATTCTTATTTACAATGTTGGCCTACCCCGGCCAAACTGGGCCAATTGTGCGCCGCCCTATGGGACTCCCAATCACGGCCGGATTTAGGTTATTCTGTGGAAATTTAAATTGTTTTGCATGGTTGAGTGATGTTGTATGCACGTACTGCTCTGCCTCTGCTGTAACAGGTGTGGGCCAGACAATACTCTACTGTAACAGGTGTGGGCCAGACAATACTCTACTGTAACAGGTGTGGACCAGACAATACTCTACTGTAACAGGTGTGGACCAGACAATACTCTACTGTAACAGGTGTGGACCAGACAATACTCCCAGTATTATTTATTTTACTTAAGAAAATGTGAAGGTTCGTTGTGGACTCAATAGAAGCATTTAATGTGTGCGATTTAAAGTTTCTGTGTGTATAAAGCGTGTTTGTGAGGGGGATTACAAAGTTGGACTGTTAAGACCCCATCCTTCAGTGGATTATGACCTTGCTCTCAGTGGCACACTCGGCTGCGGCCCCTGATTGGCGGACAGTGTCACAGCCTCCCTGGTGGATGCCAGTTGTCTCTGGCAAGCTCTGAATTCTTAACGGTACGCCGAGTCAATCCATGGTAGTAGGGGGTAGGAGTAGTGGGAAGGGAGGGAGTGGGGTGTGTGGTTGAGGGCAGGACAGGACAGGGTAGGACAGTGACCGCAGCATGAGGACTGTTCCCTTCGCTCCCAGGGATGACCACCCGGGATGTGTGCTCGCCGGCTATCGCAGGACAAACAGTAGTTGATGCAACAATGCTCGCTGTGCAATCTTGGCCGAGCTTGCAGGATGTCTGTGCGCTGTGCCTCTGTCTCTCTCCCTCTCTTACCCCTCCCTCTCTTCTCCTCTCTCACACTCTCTTTCAACCTTTCTCCCTCTCTCTCTTGCTCCTCTTTCATTGACGTAGGGGAAGGAGGGGGGTGGGCTTGTTTGCTTCAGGCTCCTGACGTGATTGGCCAGGGTGGGCCCTTCCCCTGCTCTTTAAAAGCCTTCCTCTCACCTGGGTTAAAAAACAGCAGCATCTCTTGCCTCTCCCGGCTGCTCACTAGTACTGTCCTCATTCTCCCCTCAAACAAACAGAAAACCCCACGTCGGAACCGCTCTCAGAAGGAGTGAGTATGGCTCCTTTTCCACATGATTTATCTGCTTCTAATGTAAGCAAACTTTAGTTACCTTGGTCTTTATGATTCAAATAGACACTAAGTTGTAACTGCTGAGAAAATTGTGGCTGCACCTAGCTAAATTAGTTTGGCTTGTGCTTTGAGATTGTGCTAGGTATTTCATTGTTTGAAGTATTACATTGGTTTCCTTTGAGAATTAGTTTGTGGGTTTATTCAATGTTTTGTTAAGTTGTTGAGCGGTAGTTTGAGTTAGACAGAGCTAATCTTTGCACTAATGATGTGTTGTTTACCTCCAATAAGAATTGAATCCTTTGGTACTGTACTTTTATTGTGTCCTTAAACTTGGGAGTTGAGTGTTATGTAAGTTGCACGGACTCCTTTTCTGATACTTCTGGACAGATAAAACTAATGAAGTTCATGTTTTTCCCATTCAGATGATTGATGTCACGCTGTTGGCAAATTGGATTAGAAGAATCTCACAGTTCTCAATTTTCTATTAAAAGTGTTGTAGCCTACTATATTAGATTTAGGCGTTAGGCATGTTCAAGAAGGTTCTTTATTTGCACAGTGTACAAGGCTTGGCATCAAATATTGTTTGATAATGCAATACCCGATTTGGCATACAGATGCCGTATCTTAATTTGATCATCCTGTTGTTGCAGGAATTTTTTCTTCACAGCAGGACATGCAAACTTTTAAAAAAAAGGCTTCTAAAGTTTGTAATTTCCACTTTAAAATGTCATACTTAATTTGCTCTAACAAAAAAGGATCAACCCCTACACAAAATCCATGTAATAATTCACATTTCCTGTTGCTGCAGGATTTGTTTTCCTGCTGTAGCAAACTGGCTCAAATTAAGATCCTATATCTGTACTTGCGTGCATTTTTCACATCTGTTTTTATCAAACAGCAAACGCACGCACACACAGACATTGACAAACACCCTGTGATAACTTTAAATCACATTCACTCGGTTGTTGTTATCCAATATAAAATGTGTTTCAAACAATCATATGCAAAAGTAGCGGTGGTTTTAATTACAGAGGGTAAAGCATACATTTCAGATGTGCATCAAAAACAAAGGTTCAAGAATTTTGCTGGGGCTGGGTCTATGGATAGCTTGGTCATAACGTAACACAAGGTATATGCATGGGGAGCAGTGGAGTGCTTAGCTGCCTGGGTGGAGGGGTGAATGTGTCTGGTTTAGCAGGTTTCTACTTATTTGCACAATGGTAGCACACTGGGGAGGTGTGCAGTTGGGACAATGATTGATTGTGTTTGTATTCATGCACACTTTCAAACACAAATATCTACCAATATGAAGATATAGGCTTACCAATCTAGAGCCGAGACATAACTCAAGGAGACATAACATAGGAAATGTACTAGGGCACACAGCAGTTCCAGGAATGCAACTGGCACAGGCACAGCAGGATCCAGGATGTGATCAAACCAGAACTGTGTAGAGTAGGACATGCTAGGCAAAACTAAGTATGTAGAGAAATGTTTCACAAACAGCTAATGATTGGCTTGGCTATATGTTTCCATACAGGGTAGGTGACAGCGGTCACGACGGAAGAGGTGTGTGGTAGGATAGAAGTTCAGGCATGTCTGTGTATGGCTTCTCCACAGCATGGGGTTAAAGGTAAACATGGAACACGTTATATTACCTGTGTCAGTCCTGAAGGCCATGGATCTCTGTCCTGACAGTTTACACTATGGAGGACCTACTGTGCATAGACTTAGTTACGTAATGGCTTCTTGACTGTAAGCGTGGCGTTCTTTGACGATCGTGTGAGGCCCAGTTTCATCAACGCCTTTCAATGTCTGGGGCAAGAGTGTAAATAGCAAGAGTTGAAATAGCATGTGACTGAAATGTCTTTTCTAGCACTTAAACTTCCTTTCAAAGAGTTTTTACAATGCTTGTTTTTGGATGGGCAGCACTGAAATGTAAATTCATGGACTTGGCTTTGGGTCATGAGGTTGTAGACCATGGCTGTTTGTTTATGGCTTTGACACAGCGTTGGACAACCATGTTTGTTACTATGGTTTTGATGTGTTTCACCGTTGTGTTTTTCCTGTGGTGTGGGTCGGTGGACAGACTTTTGGGCTGGACAATTGCCCTGGCTGCTCGGTTGTTTTTACCCATTCATGTCAAAGAAGCCTTTGTATGGGAAGAACAGCACTGTGGGTAATTGGCTGTTAAAATAATTTAGCAGAACTCTGTGTGCGCTGCCCAGTGCCTCATCTTGTTGTTACGTAATAGCAGCAATCAAATGTTCAATAGAATGGAAATAAGAACACATGCCTCCTCCAGGCCCACTACTTCAGTGCATTCGGTGTGTTCAATTGAATTGGGTTAAACGTGGACAGCAATACAGACAGGCCTTTGTAGCTTGCTCTCCCAGAGGTTAGGAACGTTTGGTCGGAAACTTGCCTGCCTCGTGGCCTTATTAGCCGACCTCTTTGACCTGAATTTAGGATTCAGACGTGTTTTTGACATAATGTTGAGACTTGCTTTAACCCACCTGAAATTAATTTGGTTGTAGTATCATAAAGAAAACTGCACTGCAACAATAGAACATGTACGTGTATCTGAAAGGATTACTTACTGGTTATTTTAGTGAAAATAATGTGTGCTATTTTCCCAAATATTGGCGATGTAAAATTTGTCACAATTGAAATGGGATTTTACTGTTTGTCAAGCAAAACAATGCTAGAATTACTTCTCTACATTGACTACAATATCCCGTTTGAACTTGATACAGTTGGAGGCCATTTTGTTAACTCTCAGTGTACAGCAGAGTACAACAAGTATCCAAAAACAATCAACATGGAACGTCAAGATTCCAATGCGTGACAGGAACAGTGATATTGTTTATGAAAGACATCATAGTTAAAGCACACGTGAGCTACCACCATGTATCGAACGGGGAGAGGGTTCAGGGGAACGTGGCACAGAATGGCAGATAAGACTCATTGAATGTATCTTCGTAACATTAACCGTAACTAGCTCATTGTTGACAGATTGTTACACAGTCAAATCAGAGAACACTTGTGGCCATGACCTTTTTGACTGGACTACTTTGTACTTCTTGTCACTTTTTATAGAGGGCTAGTCAAAGTGTAATTACAAAGAAGTATGGCTAGTTGAGGCCCACAACTTTTAGTCAACGTTTAGACAATGTTGAATCATTGGTTGTATGTTTGCTGGTTATAAGGGCTTCCCGCCACATCAGCAGCTCTCTGAATAATCTTATAACATTTCCCATCTCTCCCTTTGCTGTTTTCTGCAGGTATTTTCCCTATAGTGTAAGGCTGAGATAAAGCGCGCCAACTTACTGAGTACCACTGCTCTGCTTTGGACCTGTGACCCCTTCCCCAGCCCCGCACCGCTACAGCCGTAACCATGGATCACATGGATCTGAAGAAAGTCTGCACGGAGGCAGACGATGACAGCGCAGACAGTTTGGACGACCGCTTCACAGAGCCCATCGACTCAGAGAAGGCCACAATCAACAGGTGTGGTTTAATAATGTATTCATTCTTTTAGACTTTCACCAGAAAGAAAACCGTGAGGAAAGCACGCTACCTTAGTTATTGCAACAAGAACGTGTTATTTGTCTAATTGTAGATGTTAGATCCTCTTAACTCCTCCGTACAGAAATTATGTTCTTTATCATCAATTTCTTGTCTCCTACCTATCTTTGTCTAATGTACACAATCCTTTTCAATACACTGGTCAGGAGAATCTCTCAGTTTATAGCTTCACTGTAAACCGCCAACAGATTAGCTACACTGTAATCTCATTGCTTCAATCACCCCCCCAAAAAACGATTGAAGCTGAAACTAGCCTAGCTGGCCCTGTAACCACTCATAAAGTCCTAGCGTAGCTGTCGTAAACTAGTCGTAAAGAAGTAATTGAAACTAGAGATTGATTAATTGATTGTACTGTAATCTGCAGTCACTTCCTGGATGAGGATGGAGACGCAGAGAGCCACAAGTTTCTCACTAATGGGATGAAGATGAAGAAGAAGAAGTACGAGGAGTATCAAGAAGAATGCGTAAGAAGACTGATGATGAACTATCGATGGCAACGCATGCATGTTTGCTCTTGCTTATGGACACTGTATCTGTTATCAACAACCCTGACCATTTCCTCAAAAGCTATCTCCTTTTATTGAATCCTTCCTTCCGAGGAACCCTTTCGTAGGAGCGGATTGTTCCGCGGGTGTGATGGGTGGTGTTGTTGTCTCTCTTACCCTCTCTCTCTAACTTTCTCTCTGTCTCAGCACCCAGGACATACCTCATTTGGTATGTCGGTCTTCAACCTGAGCAATGCGATCATGGGCAGCGGCATCCTGGGTCTCTCCTACGCCATGGCCAACACTGGCATTGTGCTTTTTGTGTAAGTGTGTGCCAACCTCTGCCATAGAGACAATGTGGAATGGGGTCAACGTTTGGTTTCTGCCACAGTCAAGTGATAAAGCACCAGCTAATAAAGTAAGGTATTCTGTCTGCATCGTATATTTCTTCAGATATAACTGAAATAGCTTCAGAGTCCTTGGTATAGCAAGTGGGATTTGACAACAGGGTGTGTGGTGGGGTATGTATTCGGGAATAGGCAGACACAGACACTAACTCTGTCACGGAAGTCAGGAACTTTTTGTGACATGCCATCCCCACCATGCATGCAAAGGTGGTGTGAACAAACATGTCACAGCCCCGCCTATGATCCCCATCACCCCATCCATTCCCAGCTTCCTCGGATTGTGTTTAAGGTCCGTAAGAGCCTGTTCAATGAATCCCTGTAACCAGGTTTCTCAAATATCCTAAACAGGACGGTGATTCTTTATTTCAGTCATGTTTCCCCTGTATATGGCTGGGCCTTAACAAGAAATTATTTGGTGACTGAGTACTTTCACCAAGCAAAAACATTGTCATTTTTGCCATATCCCTGAAAGTGATTGAAGGACGGGAGACAAGGAAGTAAATTAGGAACCCACTTGATGATTATAATGGCGCAGCCGGTTTGTTCCAGGTCCTCAGGAGTTTACAGGGAGTCCCCTAACGTCAGTCCCCCTCATCAGTTGCGACATCTTACTTCCTAACCATCTATTCTGGGCTTCACTGACATTCTGGAAGGTGGTATCACATAACACCCATTTGATACAGTCATTCATCTGCTTGCCTGTCTCTGGCCAACAATAGTACAGGGAGGGATAGAGGGGCAACTCTCAATTCAGTTAGTTTAATACGTTGTGACCTCTTTAAGGTTAGAAGCTGAGTTAGAGGCTCCTTGGTGACCTAGGCCCCTTGTGACCTCTAAGGTTAGAAGCTGAGTTAGAGGCTCCTTGGTGACCTAGGCCCCTTGTGACCTCTAAGGTTAGAAGCTGAGTTAGAGGCTCCTTGGTGACCAAGGCCCCTTGTGACATCTTTAAGCGTAAGGTGATAGATTTAAGGCTGCTCATGTTCAGCCGATGCAGGAAACCCATACATCCCTTCCCGGAATAACTCAAGTTACTTTATTGACTTATATAAGAGCCCAGAGTGTAGTCTGGTCTCTAGGCACTGGCACGCATCGGTCTACCACTATTTTGTCTGAGCTGGCACTTATATTGACATGGCATGATAGTGTCTTTCACATGTGCTTCAGGCATTGGAACATGGTCTTCTCAAATAGGCAATAAATGCATGCCAGAGAAAGGATCCAGACTCCCCTCAAGTGAAATACGACTATGGTTCTAAAGCTAAGTTTACCTCCCTAAATAGGTAATGGGGAAAACAGAGTGAGAGTGACTAGGGGGGAAACTAGTTAAAGTTATTATGTAGGCTGTTTTGTATCCCAGTTGAATCCCCTCCGAGCATTGGTCATTGTGATTTGTGCAAGATTTCACTATGGTAGAGCCAAATGCTAATGTCTGACTGGTTTCTATCCCAACGTAGAGTCCTTCTCTTTGGTGTGGCCATCTTGTCGTTGTACTCCGTTCACTTGCTGCTAATGACTGCAAAAGAAGGAGGTAGGTGTCATTATTATACTCATGTCTGTCCGTCATCTGTCTGTCTGTCTGTCTGTCCTCACCTTCCTGCTACTTTTTCCTCTGTATATTTGAATATCATTCATCAACACATTGTCGTTCTAACAGGTTCTCTTATCTATGAAAAGTTGGGAGAGCGAGCTTTTGGCTGGCCGGGGAAAATGGCTGCATTTGGATCGATAACCCTTCAAAATATTGGTGGTAAGTGAACAGCTAATGTTGCACTCATTGTAGTGTTATGATTCTATTTTGAAATGTGCATGCTGTGTACATGCTAGTTGGTTTCAGTGTGGTGATATCTCTCTGTTTGTTTGTTTGTTTGTTTGCACACAGCCATGTCCAGCTACCTCTTCATTGTAAAGTATGAGCTGCCAGAAGTGATCCGTGCCTTCATGGAACTGGAGGAGAACTCTGGGTAAGTGTCTGTCTGTCATTGGTAACTATTTCCTCAAATCTGTTATTTGTAGTTTGTTATTTGTAGTTAATTTGACACAGGTGTCACAACACACTACACAATTTGGTTGGTGTATTGATAGATAGATGGATGGATGGATAGATTGATACTCTGTGAGTGTGACCTGTTCTCTCTGCGTTGTGGACAGTGAATGGTACATGAACGGAAACTACCTGGTTGTGTTTGTGTCCATCGGTATCATCCTGCCTCTCTGCATACTCAAAAACCTGGGTAAGTGGTGTGTGGGCGTGTGTGTGGGCGTGTGGTTGCAAGTGTGTTTCAGAGTTAGTCTTTGTGTACTTTGTTTACATAATGTATGTGAGTGTTTGTGTGATTGTAAATGAGTTTCTCTTAATTCTCTCTCTTGTCTCTAGGCTACCTTGGCTACACCAGTGGCTTCTCCCTATCCTGCATGGTATTCTTCCTGGGAGTGGTAAGTTCAACCTGCCTCCTCTTGCTCCGCTGAATGATTAACAATGGCGACGCTGCCATCAGATGGAAGATAAGACGGCTACATTTCACCTTCTGTCACGATGGCAACATCTCCCGCTTTTTATAAACTCTGACATTCTTTTTCTGTCCTGTCACGTTTCAATGCAGACAGAATATACTTGTTCCCAAAATATTACATTTCGCCTACTTTGCTTTTGTATTCTTGGCACACAGCGTCTTGATCGTACCTACTTTCTCCTCTTTAAATGTCATCCTGACAGTTTTTAGGGTATTATGCCAGTGCTGGCTTTGCTCTCACAGACAATGTGGGCGATTTGCATGCCATGGTAGCTCCTAGTAACATTTAGAATATGCCTGGTGTTGCTTTCAGCTGGTTAGTTACCGTACATGAGATTAAAGATGAGTTTAACAATAGCTCTTGCTCTTTAGTGGTGTATCATATTACACACTGATACAGTCTGTATTATTAATGAAATAGATCTATGCTTGTGGGCACACTTAGCTTTACACAGAGTTTATACCATAGTAGCTATCAGAGAGATATCCTATGTAGTTAGTAACTCTGAAAGTACATAGTTTAGCGTTCAGCGTCTGTTCCTTTGAAGACCGAATTAAAGATTACAGGATGGTAGGAACTCATTACTCAACAATATAATGGCATGCTGCCTATGTAATATAATGCATTTCTACCCGCTCTGTCCCCATCTCACCCCTCTGTCCCCATCTCACCCCTCTGTCCCCATCCCACCCCTCTGTCCCCATCTCACCCCTCTGTCCCCATCCCACCCCTCTGTCCCCATCCTACCCCTCTGTCCCCATCCTACCCCTCTGTCCCCATCCTACCCCTCTGTCCCCATCCTACCCCTCTGTCCCCATCTCACCCCTCTGTCCCCATCGCACCCCTCTGTCCCCATCTCACCCCTTTCCCCCCTCTCTCCCCTCAGCTGATCTATAAGAAGTACAACCTCCCCTGCCCGTTGCCCTTCATGCACCATCATACCAACCACAGTATGAATGGAACAGCCCTGGGGCCCCACGCCCTGCACAACGGCACCGTCCTCATGGACTTCTCCAAAGCTGACATGTCCCCTGCCCCCTACCTGGACGGCCACCACACCTCAGGGGTCCACTTCGAACCACACCCCGACGACGTGGAGGAGATGTGCACGCCCAAGTACTTTGTGTTCAACTCTCAGGTGAGTTGGTGAGGTGTGGAGATACTGTATGTCGGCGGAGGTATGTGGGTGGGGTGTGTACGTGTGTGTATGTGTGGTGAGTCGGGATGCTTCATGATACTGTTTCAGAGGAAACAGTATCCTCTGAAAAACATTCTCGGAAACTGGATTAATCAAGCTTTAGAAGAACCCAGTTCTTAACGTACATGGAATTAAACCAAACATTGTTAGCTGCTGTGAGTGTGTTTCATCCACTGTCTCTTCTCCTATCATTTCAGACTGCTTACACTGTTCCCATCCTGGCCTTTTCCTTTGTCTGTCACCCTGAAATTCTACCCATCTACAGTGAACTCAAAGAGTGAGTGCCTTCCAAGTGAATTACAAAAGACACATTTGCATAGACGCTCATTTATATTGCTACAGTACATTTTCTCCTTCAACTCACATCTCAACCTTTGTCTTTCCCAGTCGCTCCCGGAGGAAGATGCAGAACGTGTCCAACCTGTCCATCCTGGCCATGCTGGTCATGTACATGTTATCAGCACTGTTCGGTTACCTCACTTTCTACGGTAAGATACACACACGCACAATAAGATACATTTGCAGCAATTCTATTGGTTTTATATGTTAACTTTATGAGTGAAAATGTTTGAAAAAGAGCCATTAGTATGTATTCAAATGCACTGGTAAGCTACCATAACCATTGAGGTGTGTGTTTGTTTACCATATCTCTCTCACACACCTAGTTCAGGCTTTTGTATTTGTGTGTCTCTGACAGCTTTGCTTTCCTTCTTTCTCCCGAACACAGACAACGTGGAGGCGGAGTTGCTCCACACCTTCACCAAGGTGTATAAGTTTGACACCATGCTCCTGCTGGTCCGTCTGGCTGTCCTGACCGCTGTTACCCTGACTGTCCCCATCGTCCTATTCCCTGTAAGCATCTGCTCAACAACAGAGTCTCTTTCTGTATTGGCTGAGTGAGTGGGTGATGTTGACACGGCTGGTTTTCTTGCTGATCTTGCACAAACACAAATTAACATGCACACACGTACACAGCTTTGAAACAATTACGCCCTACACTGCAGCCCAAATGATGCCAGACATATTCTGTCTCTTCCTTCTGGGAGACCCATGCATGTACACACATCAACAGGCACAGCATGTGAAAGCACAAAAATATATGCACTCACTACTGTAAGTCGCTCTGGTTAAGATGACTAAATGACAAAAATGTGATGTGAAAAAGCAGTGGTAACATAGACGTCTTGTTCATCACAAGCTCTTTAGTCTGGCTGCCAACGAGCACAGTGTAATGTTCTCAATTCCCCTGTCTCTCATGTCCCACTCAGCTCTCCGTAGCACATTGTTACCACATGCTGTCCTAGCAAATAAATAGATAGATAGATAGATAGATAGATAGATAGATAGATAGATAGACAGATAGATAGATAGATAGATAGATAGATAGATAGGTACTTTATTGATCCCCGGGGGGGAAATTTCATTATCAAGCAGCTACAACAAAAACACAGGGCAGGTGCAAAATGCCACAACGAAAGTACACAAAAGACAGATACACGGTACATGATACATAGAGCGGCAGTATGAAAAAGTATAGAAATACAGGATATCTGGAGTGCAAGAAAAAAATAAAAATAAAAACAATCAAAAAAAAAAAAGCTATAAAAGGACATTGCATAGTGGTTGGCTGAATATGTACACTATACATACAGTCAATTTAATTGCTACCCTCCTTATTTTGTTAAAGTGAAAGCTGCATTTTAGCCTTGGTTTGTACAGTTTAGCCTTGGTTTGTACAGTTTAGCCTTGGTTTGTACAGTTTAGCCTTGGTTTGTACAGTTTAGCCTTGGTTTGTACAGTTTAGCCTTGGTTTGTACAGTTTAGCCTTGGTTTGTAGTGTCAGTTTAGGTCCGATACTATGTTTCTGTTCCACTGGTTATTATATGATCTCCTGTTCATTTGGCCTGCCTGTCTGACTGCTTGCCTGTGTGGTGTGTGGGTCACTGAATGAGAGCGTTGGCCTCGCATGGCAGTACCTGAGCCCCCTATATGGCCGTGGGCTATATTTGGCTTGGCCCTAGCCTGGCACAGGAGCCCATAAAGGGCTGAGGGTCTCAGAGGTGTCATGGACCTCCTTTGTAACCTACAGTGAACCATGCATTAGCACTTAGCAGTGCCCATTAGAATGGATCCTCACAAAGGACTTCGATTTATGGAGTGTAATTTCTCTCTAAGTGATCAAAGTGCTATACAGGGGAACTGTACCACAATTTCACTGTTTACTTGGGTGATGGGTTCTTGCGATGGGAGAGAGAGTTTGGAAAGGGTAATGGGAGTATGTGTTGGTGGTGTTGTTACACTCAGCCACCAGCAGAGGGCAGGAAAGAACTGTCAGCCCCATGGCTCTGGTTAGCCCTGCTTGGAGAGAGAAAGAGAGGTGGGCGGAGTTGCGGTTTTGTCTGTGGGCTGGAGTGGTACACACACACACACACACCTTGTCTGTGGGCTATACTGATACTCCCATACTCTTACACGCACACAGACACACTCTTTCTCACACACACAGAGAGAAACACACACTCAACAGCTCTCTCACTGTGGGAGTGAACACTTCTTTGGTCATGGGAATGTGCTAGTGAATCCCACAGTCCCAGTGGAAGTTTACAGGAGATAAGCCCTGAGCAGACAGTGGAAAAACCCTCACCCTGACCTCTCCCTCAGAGAGAGAGAGAGAGGGAGGGAGGAAGGGAGAGGCAATGTACTCACTGACTAATGCAGCTGACACCAAAATGCATTGTCGGAAGGGAGAGGCTATACAGTGTATTCAGACCTCTTCCCTTTTTCCACATTTTGTTGCGTTACAGCCTTATTCAAAAATGTATTAAATAAAATGAAAAGTCCTTATCAATCTACACACAATACCCCATATTGACAAAGTGAAAACAGGTTTTTAAAAAAAACAAAACAACAAAGATACCTTATTTACATAAGTATTCAGACTCTTTGCTCTAAAACTTGTGTGGAGCTCAGGTGCATCCTGTTTACATTGATCATCCTTCAGATGTTTCTACAACTTGATTGGAGTCCCCCTGTGGTAAATTAAATTGATTGGACATGCTTTGGAAAGGCACACACCTGTCTTTATAAGGTCCCACAGTTGACAGTGCATGTCAGAGCAAAACCTAGCCATGAGGTCGAAGGAATTGTCCGTAAAGCTCAGAGACAAGATTGTGTTGAGGTACAGATCTGGGGAATTGTACCAAAACATGTCTACAGCATTGAAGGTCCCCAAGAACACAGTGGCCTCCATCATTCTTTAATGCAAGAAGTTTGGAACCACCAAGACTCTTCCTAGAGCTGGCCGCCCGGCCAAACTGAGCAATCGGGGGAGAAGGGCCTTGGTCAGGGAGGTGACCAAGAACCCGATGGTCACTCTGACAGAGCTTCAGAGTTACTCTGTGGAGATGGGAGAACCTTCCAGAAGAACAACAATTTCTGCAGGTGGCATCCTATGGTGGCATCTTATGACGGTGCCACGTTGAAAGTCTCTGAGCTTTTCAGTACGGGCCATTCTACTGACAATGTTTGTCTATGGAGATTGCACGGTGGTGTGCTCGATGTTATACACCTGTCAGCAACGGGTGTGGCTGAATTTGCTGAATCCACTCATTTGAAGGGGTGTCCACATACTTTTGGCCATGTTGTGTACGTCATCCATTAGGGAAAGGGGGGATACTAGTCAGTTGCATTCAACTGAAATGTGTCTTCCGCATTTAACCCAAGTGAATCAGAGGGCACCAGGTGTGTTTGTACAACCTCTCCCATAGCGGAAAGGCTCCTTGAGCAGGCCGTAGTCAAGCACAGAAACTAAGGGAGGCATTGTGACCATAAATCAAGTACACCCATGTCGAAACAGATGTTTGGACACAATCATGTCGACATCAATCAATCAATGAAATGTATTTCTAAAGCCCTTTTTACTAATGTCACAAAGTGCTATACAGAAACCCAGCCTAAAACCCCAAACAGCATGCAATGCATATGTGTCTGCTTCCGTGTTCGCTGTAGCCGTTAGCTACTCGTCTGTTACGCCTGAAAAACTGTGTTGGGCATAGCATATACATGACATCATCTTTTCCAAACACACGAGTCCAGGCCTAGATAACCCAGCAGCAGCATCAAACCATTGATTTCCCCCCCTTGACTGCTGCTCAGGCTTCAACAAAGCATCTCGTGCACCTCAAGCATTTACAGCGTACTGAGTTCAGTTCACCGCCCAAGCTTGAGGAGATAGTTATGGAGACATAGGAGAGGTGAGATGAAAGCAACCAGTCACGCTGGCATCACGTTGCCAGGTGTCCAGCCATCTGAATCACGAGACGTGACATTTGAGATCTCCTCTTGAGAATCTGTTGCCCTTCATTTTGCAGAGAGGCCTTCAGCACCCAGATTAACGTTAATGTCCTTGAGTACAGGCGGGAGGGCTGGGGTTGTGTAGGAGCGGAGAGTCTTTAGGGGAGGTGGAAGTGTGGGCTCAAACCGTAAAGCACCTAAAGGCAACCGTAGAGATACTTGGTCAGAACCAGCAGGTTTTAATGAAACAGTATTTAGATGTGTTAGTCAGACTTGCCTAGTTCTCATGCTCTTTTTATTTAATGGTTCCTCAATAACTGGAACACTACCTACCAAATTACCTCAAGTCAACTGTTAATTTTGCTGTTTAAAACCTCACTTGAAATGTTCTTAAGTATATATTCTCTGGCCTCATCTCAAGGCGTTTGAACTTTTCTTGATCGTATCTCTAAGTGAAGTAAATAAAGCAGTGGGACCACTTGTCTGAGAAATATAAACGCATGTTATGAAATAAGACCTGCCTATTAACCTGGTGCTTATGGCTCTGTAATAAGAAGTGATTCTGTTTGTGTAGCAGTCAGTTATGATGGTTACGTTGGCCTGGTATTGGTTGTACTCCTGTGACGGGGTTGCTGCTGAGTTTTCCACTAGAGGGCAGGTCAGAGAAGGCAAACCCTGTGGTGCACGAGCACAGTGCTCTGTTGGCTGTGAACAAAAGTAACCTGCCGTGCATGCTGTCTTCTCCCAGCGACTATATACTATTATTGCTGTGATACAGTATTTTCAGGATAATTTGACTGGCTTTACAAAGTGAACCCTGTCACCTGTCTTTGACAGTGGTTGAATATGGTGGAAAAGGGATTAAAATGGGGTTTTATTTTATTTCTGAATCTCCAATTAAAGCCTGTGTCTTATTCCTGACCTTATGGTGTGATTGTTTCTCTTAATCTGTGATTAACCTTTTCGCTCTAGATAGATAGATAGATAGATAGATAGATAGATAGATAGATAGATAGATAGATAGATAGATAGATAGATAGATAGATAGATAGATAGATACCATTTTGAACGTCTTCCTCCCCTATGACCAGAGCAGTAGTAATACTATGGCATGTATCTAGCTGTAGCTGAAAAGGTTGCAGAATCTTTAACTTGGTCGGAGTCCAGTTGGCTCCCTGGTTTTGGGCCATGTTGCTAGCTTTTGGCTGACCTGGTAGACCCAGGTACCTTAGCAGCGGTGGTGCTTTGCCACATATCTCACCCCAGTGGGAGCTGTCATAGCGGGTGGAGGGAGGGAGATCCAGGCAAATATAGCATGGTGCACTCCAAAGGGTCTGTTGGACGCTGAATAGTTCAGAACCTTGGCGGCCAGGTGGGTAGAAATGTCACGCCCAGGTGCTAGGTTTTTACCGGCCCAATTATGCAATGGCTGGTGGGAGAGGGGATGGTTTATTATCAATGAGGAGGAGGGAAGGGGGGGGGGTAATTTTTCCTAGCAGAGTAACTGCCACTCCCTCAAATTATAAGGGTGTTGATCTCTGCCACTCCTTCATACATTCTTTCAGCAAGGTGTCAGTGTCGGCCATTTTTGCTCTAGATCCACAACTCAAGAGAGCAGCGCCATCATCCCTCACCAAACAAGTATTTATACTGAAACATGACCCAGCCAAGCGTCTGGTCTTTCTGCTCTCTAATTGGCTACGTAAGGAACAGTATCATTAGCGAAAAGAGCAAATTAGAAGATTTCAATAAAAGGGAAACTGTTAAGTGACAAGCGTTGCCTGGGGGACAGGACACACCTCTACCCTGCTGCCTTCAGTCCCGCCTTCTCTGGCCCTCGGCTGATGCAATCCCAGGGTGCCGTTGCAAGAGTCTCTCCCGGAGTTAATCCTCTGCTCTTTTGAATGGCGCTTTAAGCCCCGCCTTCTCAACCTTTCCCCCTGTGGCCGGCTGGCCTGTAGCAGTTCCTTTTCACCTGATACCCATGGCCTCTCACCCAGTGAAGTCTTTAACTCAATGCCTTGAGCTGTGTAGCTCTCAGCCTCTTAGCTCAGTGTGTAGCTGTTGTGTGTTTTCTGAGCCAATCAGACATTATAAAGAGGTTTGTGTTGTGTTGCAGATCCGTTCCTCCATCAACACGATGCTGTTCAGCCAACGGGAGTTCAGCTGGTTGCGTCACATGCTCATCGCCGCCTTCATCCTCATGTTCAACAACCTGTTGGTCATTTTCGTCCCCACCATCAGAGACATTTTCGGCTTCATCGGTGAGTCCTCATCAACCACAGCAGTGGTCCCCAATCCATTCCTGGAGAGCTACGGGGTATGCAGGCTTTTGTTCCCACCAAGCACTAACACTGATTCAACTAATTGATGTCTTGATGTGGAGGTATTTTGTTGAATGAAGTATGTTAGTGCTGGGCTGGCTCAAAAGCCTGCACACCCTGAGGCTAGTGCTGTCTAAGTGAGGACATTTGTTTAGACAGAAAAGGCTAAATGACTGATGGTGGTCTACTTCCTGTTTCCCATCTGACAGGCTCCTCTGCAGCCACCATGCTTATCTTCATCCTCCCTGCTGCCTTCTATCTACGGCTGGTCAAGTCTGTGCCGTTGCGCTCCCCGCAGAAGATCTCAGTAAGTGGGCAGCAGGTAACCTAGTGGGTAGAGCGTTGGGCCACTAACCAAAAGGTTGCTGGATCGAATCCTGAGCCGACAAGGTGAAAACCTGTCGATGTGTCCTTGAGTAAGGCACTTAACCCTAATTTGCTCCAGGGGCTGACCCTGTAGGTAGGCCGTCATTGTAAATAAGAATTTGTTCTTAACTGACTTGCCTAGTTAAATAAAGGTAAACAAATAAATAAAGTGTGCAGTAAACGATGGGGCATGAACACACACACATGCAACTCAAAATCACATATGGTGACGCACACACACACAACATATGACACACACGTGACATACCCTGCCGAAATTAGCACCCATCACTTGGAGGCCCCAATATGCCCATACAGAGACACCATAGCCTGTTATTAGAACATACCCCCCAAGCACTTAGACAACAACCCTGATTTACACATTGACAGAAGCCCCCTAAAACAGACCCACTGAGATTATTGCCAAAAAATGATTACACTGAACGTACAGATGGCCATTTAACAAATGATGCACACGTCACACAACCTCCTCTCACAGTGTCGTTTATCTTTTTCCTGATGTCTTTAGGCGGCCATTTTCCTGGTGGTGGGCATCATCTTCATGTTCAGCAGCCTGTCGCTCATCGTGATGGACTGGATCCACAACCCTCCCGGCTCCGGCGGTGGTCACTAAGCACCCCCCGTCCCCAGCCCCACCAAGACTGGACCCCTTACCTCCACCCCCTGTCACCTCAACCCCCCTCCTCTGACTGGGCCTTGGGGGTAAGGTCACCGGGCCCGCAGGGTGCCCCTACACATCACCGTAGATCCCACAGACTGAAAACATCAGCGTACTGTATAGGGATGGTTTGCTTTTCTCAACCCCCACATCTTTCCACAAAGTATTACTGGAGGGGACTACGTTCTCCGACTGAAACAGACTCTTAAGTTCTTTATTCTCTTTCTTGTTTTTCTTGTTGTTGTTGTTGGATTGTTTAGTTCTAAAGAATCCTCCATAACAGGGACTCGCCAAAAGGACACAAAGTAATCAAGGAGGACTGTCGGACGCTGTGGCTGTTTTTGGGCGGCCGGCCGTAGTTCTCTAGATAGCCCATCATCCCTACTCTCTGATATTACCTGAGCAAAGGGAAAATACGAGCCGGGACCTCAACCATTAAACTGTCAAAGAGAACCCAAAGAGAACAAGAGCTGATCTGAGAGCTGGCACTATTGGAGCTGGTTGTGACTGCAGGCATGGCTACAGGGCGATGAGAGAGTGTGAGAGAGAGTGTGTGAGAGAGAGTGTGTGTGAGAGAGAGTGTGTGTGAGAGTGTGTGTGTGAGAGAGAGTGTGTGAGAGAGAGTGTGTGAGAGAGAGTGTGTGAGAGAGAGTGTGAGAGAGAGTGTGTGAGAGAGAGAGTGTGTGAGAGAGAGAGTGTGTGAGAGAGAGAGTGTGTGAGAGAGAGAGTGTGTGAGAGAGAGAGTGTGTGAGAGAGAGAGTGTGTGAGAGAGAGAGTGTGTGAGAGAGAGAGTGTGTGAGAGAGAGAGTGTGTGAGAGAGAGAGAGTGTGTGAGAGAGAGAGAGTGTGTGTGAGAGAGAGAGAGTGTGTGTGAGAGAGAGAGAGTGTGTGAGAGAGAGAGAGTGTGTGAGAGAGAGAGAGTGTGTGAGAGAGAGAGAGTGTGTGAGAGAGAGAGAGAGTGTGTGTGTGAGAGAGAGAGTGTGTGTGAGAGAGAGAGTGTGTGTGAGAGAGAGAGTGTGTGTGAGAGAGAGAGAGAGTGTGTGAGAGAGAGAGAGAGTGTGAGAGAGAGTGAGAGTGTGAGAGAGAGAGTGTGTGTGAGAGAGAGTGTGAGAGAGAGTGAGAGTGTGAGAGAGAGAGAGTGTGAGAGAGAGAGAGTGTGTGAGAGAGAGAGAGAGAGAGGTTAAAAAAACAGACAAAGAGCACTTTTAGCATATGTTTCAAGTTTTAAAGTATTTTTAACACATGCAGACACACACACATACAGCACACCATCTACACTAATTGGAGTTATTTTGCTTACTGTCAAAATATATTTTTGTACACCCGAGTATGAAACGTCAACGTAACCGTACATATGACAGCTGTAGTATCTTTTAGAGACTGGAAAAAGTTGTTCTGAATTATATTTGTAAACTAGGTTTGGTAAAGTAGGGTTTCTATTTAATTTTGAACTCTTACAGTCAATCACTCAACAAAGTTTATGTGCACACATTTCTCAGTGTGTTGCTCTCAAAACCATGCCTTGACAACAATCAGGAGATCAGACGTTAGCAATCATACACATTGACAGACACATACACCAAGTCAACATTTTCAGCCATGTCCATTCTCCCAATCAACACTTAACACGATGATCAACACACACCGTCAGCCATTTTGAAAGATCCGTGTAGACTGAGCTTCAAACAGCCGACTACATTCAGTATTATTGTCGGAGAGATTTGAATGTTGCCGAGTTTCAAAGGTACCGATACTTGGCCAATGGTCTACTGATCTACTGAATGGCAGTTTACATGTTTCTTCCCTTGCCTTGTTCACGCTTGTCCAACGTGTCACTCTACAGAGCCCTTGGGTCAATTTCAGCGAACAGTACCAGGAGATGAGCTCATGTTGTTGGCTTGAGATCATAACTCCATTTCTTCCTAAACTTCATGTGAAGTAAACTGTGAAGTACAACTAGTGAGAGCTAGTTTCAGTGAAGATGAACAACAATAAGACTCTATGAGAGTTAAAGAAGGTCTACCGGCAGTATACCACACCGGTTATTTAGCTATTTGATTTGGCACAGCGACCCTAGAACCCATGAGAATGTTTTTATTCTATCCCAGTGTGTAAAATGATATCTTGTGACAAAATTAAATTGTGAAAAAAAATTATGTGGATAAGCAATGGATTGGACCACCAGGCTGTACTGTTTCTGAGACACGAGATGTTGTTTCTGTCTTTGCAGTTCACACCTTAAAAGGGTAGTCTGCAGTTGCTACATGGGTTTTTTGACTTATAAATGAATGATTCTGGAATAATATAACTTATAAATGCCTCATGAGCTTAGTTTAACCGTCGTACCCCATCAGAACCCAAAATATATGCTTGTTTTACTCCCAATGTTTGTAAACAACGTAAAAATCAACAAACACTATATCGCCTCAAAACATGGTTAAAACCATACTTTTGATATCATGGATGGTCAGTCCTATGCATCCATATCTCATCCCTCAGCTGTTTCATTTCGACGGACCATCATTTCTTAAAATGCCAAAAATGTTGTGCAAATTGTGCCTTGCTGAAAAATGATTGGTTGGTTTCTGCCTGTTCTACTTGTGTTGCCCTGGGTAGAGTAGATGGCTACATTAGCAGTTTGCATTTAAAGCATAGAATACCTTTTCTAAGTTGTTAAAGCAGATCCGTGTTCCGAATGGATCCAGCAAAAATTGACAACATTTACAGATCCTTTGTGGATCTACATACAGTATGCATGAAACAAATTGATATTTCAAATGAAATGGTATATTATGTGCACGTTTTGGATTACAAACATGGTCTTTTTTTTTGACAACTTGTATATGCTTTGTAAATAATCTTATTATATTGTACACTTATTGAATTATTTGTGTGTGGGGTTGTAAGGGATTTTACCAGACTTCTACAATCTGACGTTTTTAGTATTCAATGTTTTAGATTTATTGCTGTATGATGATATATTTTCTTCTTTTATGGAAGCTTGTACATTTGTAGAAAATCTCTATCCCTTTTCATTTGTTCATAGTTACATATCTGGAGTATCTAGTCCTTGAATTATAATGAATGGTTTGTTGGTTATATTGCCTGTTGCCTCAGTCCTACAGTGGCTGCAGGGTCCAAGTAGAATCTCAGTGTTGATGTCTTGCGAGACTTAGGTAGAATATTGTGTATGTTGAGCTGAAGTACTTGATTCTTGCCATGCGAGTGGGTCTGCTGTCAATAGATCTATGACGTTCAAGTCACATGCTTTTTGTAAGACCCACCTAACAGAACCACCCAACAGTCACATTTTAGATACGGTCCGTGTCTATAGGGGCTGCTGTGTCTTTGCTGAAATTCCTCCTGCGCCTCTACTTGCTGTATGTCAAGATACATTTCATGAAGTGTATTGACAAAAACCTTACGATTGTGTGAGAATGCAGAAACCAACCTTGCCTTAATAATTGCAAACTTCAGTTCATCTAGGGAGCAAACCTTATCGTCACCACCGATTTTAGAACGTGTAGTGATTTTCTCATTAGTTTTTTAACGTTCAAAGGGGGCAAAACATTTTTCCAATGAAGGACCAGAGTGGAGAGCACATGTTGGGGTCTCAGACACTCAAGAAGGGGGTCGGGGAGGGGATCTTTCAAAGCTATACCCGCAATATCACTCAGGTACGTTGTCCTCACCCTCTGTTATGAAGCATACTTTAGACTGTCATAGCATGACATGCTGTAGTCACGACAGCTGACTTTAATATATGTTGAATGATCAAACACTCTGGCATGCAAACTGCATGTCATGCGTTTGTCAACGTAAAGTAGGCTTCATGCCGGAGGGTTTAAGTAATGTGTTACCCCAAAAGCATCTGCCTTACCTGTAACCCGCCATAAAGAAGCACTGGCTCAGCACCAGTGTCCTGCCGTTCAGTGTCTGCTTCCTGTGGATCAACTAACATTCAAATTGTATATTTGCCTGAACAGTGATTTTTGTATCAGTGAAGCTGTTTCAATATCATGTAACATGAACAATAAAAATGTGAAATAAACTTGGCTGCATCTCTCTGCTGTTGAAATTAGGAAAACAAGGAGTTGAGTCTAGACGTAAGCTCAGTGGGATACACTTGGGTCTCATGGACGACTCCCGGTTGATGCCCAGTCGGTTACTAACAAGAGGAGAAGCTGTGTGAAAGATTCATTTCCCTGAAGTACAGGACATTTACTTGTTAAAGTAGTGAAGTTCTCATTTTACAGTGCATTCAGAATACCTTTTACACAATCTTTTTATTTTATCTTATTTATTTCACCTTTATTTAACCAGGTAGGTCAGTTGAGAACAAGTTCTCATTTGCAACTGCGACCTGGCCAAGACAAAGCAAAGCAGTGCAACAAAAACAACACAGAGTTACACAGTAAACAAACATGGTCAAAAACACAATAGAAAATCTATATACAGAGTGCAAAATGTAGTGCAAAATGCAGTAAGGTTAAGAGGTAGGACAATAAATAGACCATAGTGGTGATATAAATTACAGGTTAGCATCATTAACACAGGAATGAAGGATGTGCAAATAGAGATACTGGAGTGCAAGATTTGTGAAAATAACAAAAATAAATATGGGGATGAGGTAGTAGTGTGGGCTATTTACAGAAGGGCTATATACAGGTGCAGTGATCGATAAGCAGCTTTGACAGCTGACGCTTAAAGTTAGTGAGGGAGATAGGAACCTCTAGCTTCAGTGATTTTTGCAATTCGTTCCAGTCATTGGCAGCAGCGAACTGGAAGGAATGGCGGCCAAAGGAGGTGTTGGCTTTGGGGGTGACCAGTGAGATATACCTGCTGGAGCGCATGCTACGGGTGGGTGTTGCTATAGTGACCAGTGAGCTGAGATAGGGCGGGGATTTACCTAGTAAAGACTTATAGATGACCTGGAGCCAGTGGGTTTGGCGACGAATATATAATGAAGGCCAGCCAACGAGAGCATACAGGTCACAGTGGTGGGTAGTGTATGGGGCTTTGGTAACAAAACGGATGGCACTGTGATAGACTACATCCAATTTGCTAAGTAGAGTGTTGGAGGCTAGTTTGTAAATGACATCGCCGAAATCAAGGATCGGTAGGATAGTCAGTTTTACAAGGGCATGTTTGGCAGCATGAGTGATGGAGGCTTTGTTGCGAAATAGGAAGCCAATTCTGGATTTAATTTTGGATTGGAGATGGTTGATGTGAATCTGGAAGTTGAGTTTACAGTCTAACCAGATGCCTAGGTATTTGTCCACGTATTCTAATTCAGACCCGTCGAGAGTAGTGATGATAGTCCGGTGGGCGGGTGCTGGCAGCGTTCGATAGAAAAGCATGCACTTAGTTTTACTAGCGTTTAAGAGCAGTTGGAGGCCACGGAAGGAGTGTACCCCATAATGACAAAGCAATAGAAATTGTTGCAAATTTCTTAAAAGTAAAAAACAGAAAAAAACCTTTGCTATGAGACTTGAAAATTGAGCTCCGGTGCATCCTGTTTCCATTGATCATCCTTCAGATGTTTCTACAACTTTATTGGAGTTCACCTGTTCAGTTCAATTCACAATTCAATTGATTGGGTATGGCACACACATTTGGAAACACCTGTCTATATAAGGTCCCACAGTAGACAGTGCATGTCAGAGCAAAAACCAAGCCATGAGGTCGAAGGAATTGTCCTTAGAGCTCTGAGACAGGATTGTGTCGGGGCACAGATCTGGGGAAGGGTACCAAAAAATGTCTGCAGCATCGAAGGTCCCCAAGAACACAGTGGCCTCCATCATTCTTTAATGCAAGAAGTTTGAACTCTTCCTAGAGCTGACTGCCCAGTCAAACTGAGCAGGGGACTCGGTCAGGGAGGTGACCAAGAACCCGATGGTCACTCTGACAGAGCTCCAGAGTTCCTCTGTGGAGATGGGAGAACCTTCCAGAAGGACAACTGTCTCTGCAGCACTCCACCAATCAGGCCTTTATGGTAGAGTAGCCAGACGGAAGCCACTTCTCAGTAAAAGGCACATGACAGCCCGCTTGGAGTTTGCCAAAAGGCACCTAATGGACTCTGACCATGACAAACAAGATTCTCTGGTCTGATGAAACCAAGATTGAACTCTTTGGCCTGAATGCCAAGCGTCACGTCTAGAGGAAACCTGGCACCATCCCTAAGGTGAAGCATGGTGGTGGCAGCATCATGCTGTGGGGATGTTATTCAGTGGCAGGGACTGGGAGACTAGCCAGGATCAAGGGAAAGATGAACGGAGCAAAGTACAGAGAGATCCTTGATGAAAACCTGCTCCAGAGTGCTCAGGACCTCATACTGGGGTGAAAGTTTGGCTTCCAACAGGATAATGACCCTAAGCACACAGCCAAGACAACGCAGGAGTGGCTTCAAATCAAATCAAATTTGATTGGTCACATACACGTGTTTAGCAGATGTTATTGCGGCTGTAGCAAAATGCTTGTGTTTCTAGCTCCAACAGTGCAGTAATATATAAAAAGTAATATCTAACAATTTCACAACATACACCCAATACACACAAATATAAATAGAGAAATGGAATTAAGAATATATAAATATATGGACGAGCAATGTCAGAGCGGCATAGACTAAGATACAGTAGAATAGTATAGAATACAGTACATCAAGTTGAAGTTAGAAGTTTACATACACCTTAGTCAAATACATTAAAACTCAGTTTTTCACAACTCCTGACATTTAATCCTAGTAAAAATGTCCTGTCTTAGGTCAGTTAGGATCACCACTTTATTTTAAGAATGTGAAATGTCAAAACAATAGTAGAGAAAATGATTTATTCAGCTTTTATTTATTTCATCACATTCCCAGTGAGTGGGTCAGAAGTTTACATACACTCAATTAGTATTTGGTAGCATTGCCTTTAAATTGTTTAACTTGGGTCAAACGTTTCAGGTAGCCTTCCACAAGCTTTCCACAGTAAGTTGGGTGAATTTTGGCCCCTTCCTCCTGACAGAACTGGTGTAACTGAGTCAGGTTTGTAGGCCTCCTTGCTTGCATACAATTGAGGTCAGGGCTTTGTGATGGCCACTCCAATACCTTGACTTTGTTGTCCTTAAGCCATTTTGCCACAACTATGGAGGTATGCTTGGGGTCATTGTCCATTTGGAAGACCCATTTGCGACCAAGCTTTAACTTCCTGACTGATGTCTTGAGATGTTGCTTCAATATATCCACATAATTTTCCTTCTTCATGATGCCATCTATTTTGTGAAGTGCACCAGTCCCTCCTGCAGTAAAGCACCCCCACAACATGATGCTGCCACCCCCGTGCTTCATGGTTGGGATGGTGTTCTTCGGCTTGCAAGCCTCCCCCTTTTTCCTCCAAACATAACGATGGTCATTATGGCCAAACAGTTCTATTTTTGTTTCATCAGACCAGAGGATATTTCTCCAAAAAGTACAATCTTTGTCCCCATGTGCAGTTGCAAACCGTAGTTTGTCTTTTTCATGGCGGTTTTGGAGCAGTGGCTTCTTCCTTGCTGAGCGGCCTTTCAGGTTATGTCGATATAGGACTCGCTTTACTGTGGATATAGATACTTTTGAACCTGTTTCCTCCAGCATCTTCACAAGGTCCTTTTCTGTTGTTCTGTGATTGATTTGCACTTTTCGCACCAAAGTACGTTAATCTCTAGGAGACAGAATGCGTCTCCTTCCTGAGCGGTATGACGGCTGCGTGGTCCCATGGTGTTTATACTTGCGTGCTATTGTTTGTACAGATGAACGTGGTACCTTCAGGCGTTTGAAAATTGCTCCCAAGGATGAGCCAGACTTGTGATCTACAATTTGTTTTCTGAGGTCTTGGCTGATTTCTTTTGATTTTCCCATGATGTCGAGCAAAGAGGCACTGAGTTTGAAGGTAGGCCTTGAAATACATCCACAGGTACACCTCCAGTTGACTCAAATGATGTCAATTAGCCTCATAATCATTTTCTGTAATTTTCCAAGCTGTTCAAAGGCAGTCAACTTAGTGTATGTAAACTTCTAACACACTGGAATTGTGATATAGTGAATTATAAGTGAAATAATCTGTCTGTAAACAATTGTTGGAAGAATTACTTGTGTTATGCACAAAGTAGATGTCCTAACTGACTTGCCAAAACTATAGTTTGTTAACATGAAATCTGTGGAGTGGTTGAAAAATGAGTTTTAATGACTTCAACCTAAGTGTATGTAAACTTCAACTGTATGAGTAATGCAAGATATGTAAACATTATTAAGTGACTAGAGTTCCATTTATTAAAGTGGCCAGTGATTTCTAGTCTATGTATATAGGCAGCAGCCTATAATGTGCTAGTGATGGCTATTTAACAGTCTGATGGCCTTGAGATTGAAGCTGTTTTTCAGTCTCTTGGTCCCAGCTTTGATGCACCTGTACTGACCTCGCCTTCTGGATGATAGCGGGGTGAACAGGCAGTGGCTTGGGTGGTTGTTGTCCTTGATTATCTTTTTGGCCTTGCTGTGACATTGGGTGCTGTAGGTGTCCTGGAGGTCAGGTAGTTTGCCCCCGGTGATGCGTTGAGCAGACGGCACCACCCTCTGGAGAGCCCTGCGATGCCGTTGTTGTACCAGGCGGTGATACAGCCCTACAGGATGCTCTCAATTGTGCATCTGTAAAAGTTTGTGAGGGTTTTAGGTGCCAAGCCAAATTTCTTCAGCCTTCTGAGGACGAAGAGGTGCTGTTGTGCATCCTTCACTACACTGTCTGTGTGGGTGGACCATTTTAGTTTGTCAGTGATGTGTACGCAGAGGAACTTGAAGCTTTTCACCTTCTCTACTGCGGTCCTGTCGATGTGGATAGGGGGGGGGCTGCTCCCTCTGCAGTTTCCTGAAGTCCCAGAGCCCTCACCTCCTCCCTGTAGGCTGTCTCGTCATTGTTGGTAATCAAGCCTACTACTGTTGTGTCGTCTGCAAACTTGATGATTGAGTTGCAGGCGTGCTTGGCTACGCAGTCATGGGTGAACAGGGAGTACAGGAGGGGGCTGAGCATGCACCCTTTTGAGCATGGAGGGTACTATGGTGTTGAATGCTGAGCTATAGTCAATGAACAGCATTCTTACATAGGTATTCCTCTTGTCCAGATGGGATAGGGCAGTGTGCAGTGTGATTGTGATTGCATTGTCTGTGGATCTATTGGGGCGGTAAGCAAATTGAAGTAGGTCTAGGATGACAGGTAAGGCAGAGGTGATATGATCCTTGACTAGTCTCTCAAAGCACTTCATGATGACAGAAGTGAGTGCTACTGGGCGATAGTCATTTAGTTCAGTTACCGTTGCTTTCTTGGGTACAGGAACAATAGTGGCCATCTTGAAGCATGTGTGGACAGCAGACTGGGATAGGGAGAGATTGATTCGGGACAAGTCTCTGAATGTCTTTGAGTGGCACAGCCAGAAGCCCGGACTTGAACCCGATCTAACATCTCTGGGGAGAGACCTGAAAATAGCTGTGCAGCGACACTCCCCATCCAACCTGACCGAGCTTGAGAGGATCTGCTGAGAAAAATGAGAGAAACTCCCCAAATACAGGTGTGCCAAGCTTGTAGCGTCATACCCAAGACGACTCTATGCTTTCAGTTATTTATTTTTATATACGTTTGCTTAAATTTCTACAAACCTGTTTTTGCTTTGTCATTATGGGGTATTGTGTGTAGATTGATGAGGGGGGAAAAAACGATTTAATCAATTTTAGAATAAGGCTGTAACGTAACAAAATGTGGAAAAAGTCAAGGGGTCTGAATACGTTCCGAATGCACTGTACATAATTAATATCTCATAACTCCTTTCTGTGACAGATACTGAGTTGAATGTAAATGTGTGACAACTGTAAATCCTCTTTGAGTAAAATAATCTGCTAAATGTCTATATTATATTTCACTAACTAATTAGCAAGTCTTGTGTCTGTATGTTACATTTGAAGAGATTTCCACCACAGAATATAACTACAAGTAGTCCCAAGAATAAAGTAAAAGTGCCAAATTCTCTTTTGCTCTCATTATTAGCTAATGAAAAACACGACTTGAGTAATGCATCTTATAAATGCCTTGACCGGTTTAGTATAACCAGTTAAGTACCATACCATAACTCTTTGTAAGTATGTGAAATATTGTTATTGTTCTTTTTTTCAACATTTTGACAACAAGGTCTAATTAATTTATATTTGATTTAACCTCAACATATGATAACATTTTAATTTCATTTCATTCCTTCTCTTCTACAGCTATGGTGTTGATGTTATTTCATCATCCTCTTTCCAGCTCAGCACCAATATGCAATATGTCTAATGGATGTGTGTGTGCATGTGCGTGTGTGCACTTGCTTGGGGTTGTATCTACTCACCACGGCTGGTGTCACGTAAGGTGGCGACGACGCCTGTGACCGACTCACAGGGCATAGCAATTTTTGCTGGCGCAATGACACAGTGCAGTCTGGCCTGTCCATAAATATACTTCTATCCTGTGTATTTAACATCCAGCCCTGACATCTAGCACCTGCTTGTCATGTTCCAGGACAGGTCACACACTAGTGGTCAGGTGGGAGCAAGGAGGTGTTGTTCTCTGGCCTCCACCTTCCCAAAAACATCTAAGATCAGGAATCAGCCTTCAAATTATGTGGAGTTTCATTTGAATTAAGAGACTATTCCAACGGTAACGGCTGTACAGTAGCTCAGGTGCATTCAGATCATGGTTAATTATTAATCTTGTGAATGTTATGAAATTTATGTTATGAAATTTGGGGAAATGCCATCAGTATGTTCCAGGAAATAGGGCGATGAAGCCATACCACTACTTGTTTTTGTCAAATATAATAGTTGAAAGTAAAATACTGCTTTCCTGTATTATTACAATGGTTGGGTGTGTGTCTGTGTGTCTGTGTGTGTGAGTACCAGCTCGCAGCATCACTCAGGATGCAGGTCACACTCCTCTGCATGGTTCACTGTGGATCTGGTTACATAACGCCTCCTCCTCTGGATCATCCACTGCCTCTATCCCTCTCTCTCTCTCTTTCTCCCTCTATCTCTTCACTCTGTCCCACCATGGACACGTTCTCACATCATTTCCCTTGGAGCTCCAGCGATGCGCTGACCTTCCTTCTATGACACTGTGATACAATAATTCATCCACGTCTCAGAGTTTTCATTTCAAAACAAAAAGGTCTAGGCCATTGCCTTTATGTTGATATCCGGCTCTGGTCTAGAGAATTCCATACACAGTAAATCTGTGTAAATATGCTCTACCACAATAGCGTGTTTGTAGATGAGGTAACTACAGAATCTTCTGTAGTAAGGCTTGTTTGGCACTGTCATAGTTGTGACCTAATAGGCATTATAAGCAGTCATGAACGCTTATGACAGATGACTTAAAGTGATGCTCCAGAACTATTGTATAATTTGAACCAGTAGTTTTGAAAGGGGTGCCCACGAGCCAAAACGGGTCCCCTTTATCCAGTTATGTTATGAATTTGTCTTGCTTAAGATGGCGGACTGCATCTTTAACACTATGGCAGAGGTCAGCTAATTGGTAAATCTGTAAGGGTGACCAACTCGCTTAGAAAATGTATGGTTTGTGTCACAACTGAGTTAAGTTAGTTGCCATGACTTGACATCAGCTGTCATGACTGCTTAGGGCAGGCGTGGCCAACCAGTCAGAGACTAAGAGCCACATTTTTTACTATGTTACTGCAAAGAGCCATATCATACATACGGGGACACATGAACATCCCCCATCGCGCCGTAAAACAATGTAGTAAACAACAGGAAGCATGGTCGCCAGTGAGCCACATTACCTTATGTCTTGTACTTGTCACATCCTCCATGTTAGCGACAGTTTATGGCCACTGTGTGATGAGAGACCGCCTGATGAGGCCGTGTGTGTCCGCCGAAGGGTTGAAATAAAGTGCCTCGTTCTGAACCTCATCGATGATCTGGATCGTGTTAGTTGTTACCACCGACGAGCCAAAGCTAGGCTAAGCGAGCTAGCTACACGCAAGAGGTCTCTTTAGTACAGCTGGTGAAGGAACAACAGTTACCGACGGAGGATCGAGCCTTCGTTGCCTCCGTCATGGTGAAAATTAGTGGGTTCACCCATGTGTGACGTTCACATCAATACCGATCGGAGGTGAAGCCGATAAATATCGGGTGTAGTGGGTTTACATAGGTTTTTTGGGGCAGTGTGAAAGGGGCTATATACACAACACAAAATTCGATATGAACGTAAGAGCCGCATGAAACCAGGCAAAGAGCCGCATGCGGCTCGGGAGCCGCGGGTTGGCCAGGCCTGGCTTAGGGCATCTGTTATGTCATTGTTATGACAGGCCTTTCCAAGAAGTGATGATGTGAAGTGTTACCGTTGAGGATAAACGCCTCTATGCCTGCTGATTCAATTTCCCATTAACCCACAGCACATATATCAATATCTCCTGACAAAGAATCAATAGGAATTGATTGTAGCCAGTAAACTGATATATTCCACGGAAACTGAGCCATGGTGTGTTGGAATTCAAATATTGTATACAGCCAGTGACGACTTTAGAATGTAAATCTTGGTCGAGCAAACTAAAAAAAAATAGTTCAGATGCATGCCAGATGTGGTTTCTACTGACAATTGAGATGTACAAACTATGGCATAAGGGGATGACGAGCGGATAAGAGGCAATCCGTGACTTTGATTAAGACATTAATGAGCGAGCTACATATTTACCAATTCCAGAAAATAACTCTTTGGATATTTTATATCTTATTACAGTCAATCATTAATCATACCTCTTATCATTCTCATTCTGATGATCGTAAGATCTAAATCTGCACGAACCCTAGCATACAGGTTGAATTACACAAATTGTCTTAATCATTTATTTACTAACTAGCTAAATAAACACACAGAATTACATATACAGTCGTGAAGAAATCAGGACACCCCATGAAACATTTAGTGATTTTTGAAGAAATATGGATATCTTCGATCTTCCTTCAAACAATAGCTATAGATAAAGGTGATGTAACTGAACCAAAAACAATGAAAATATAACTGTTATAATTTATTTAACAACAAAATGAACAAAGAAAAAGTTAGGACACCCTATGCCCTAATAGCTGGTATTGTCCCCTTTGGCTGAAATAACCTCAATTAGACGTTTCCTATAACTGTCTACCAGTCTCCGACATCGACTGGGAGAAAGTTTTTCCCACCCCTCCATGCCAAATTTCTTCAGCTGTGTGATGTTTGATGGGTTTCTTGCATGCACACCCTGTTTCAAATCACCCCACAGCATCTCAATAGGATTAAGATCCTGGCTTTGACTTGGCCATTCCAGAACTGTCCATTTCTTTCTTTTGAGCCGTTCCTTGGTGGATTTACTGGAATGTTTTGGGTCATTGTCATGTTGCATGGTCCACATCCGCTTCAGCTTCAATCTTCGGACAGATGGTCTCACATTTTCCTCAAGCACCCTCTAATACAATAAAGAATTCATAGTCGATTCTATGATGGTGAGCTGACCAGGCCCTGCTGCAGCAAAGCAGCCCCAAACCATGACATTTCCACCCCCATGCTTCACAGTTGGTATGAGGTTCTTGTGCTCAAATGCTGTCTTTGGTTTGCACAAAACATGTCTTCTGTTACTGTGCCCATATAATTCAACTTTGGATTCATCTGTCCAAAGCACATTGTTCCAGAAGTCCTGGTCTTAGTCTAGGTGTTCTATGGCAAACTTTAGTCTTGTTTTTGACAGCAAGGGTTTCCTCCTTGCACATCTCCCATGAAAATCAAACTGGTGCAGTCTCTTTGTGATGGTAGGTGCACATACTTTGACTGTGGCAAGAGCTACCTGTAGGTACCTGTAGGTTGTTATACTTTGGGGCGGTAAAAATCTGTCGTTCTGCCCCTGAACAAGGCAGTTAACCCACTGTTCCTAGGCCGTCATTGTAAATAAGAATTTGTTCTTAACTGACTTGCCTAGTAAAATAAAGGTTAAATAATTTTTTTTTAAAAATACTACCTCCATCTCTCAAAATTGTTAAAATGAAGATCAAATGTCGATATGTTTAAATATGTTGGAAAAGACAAAGGTTGTCATGAGTTGTCCTATCTTTTTCACATGACTGTATATACAACAGGATAGATCATACAGTGATTGCTAGTAATGTCATGAAAAGTCCCTAGCGGACTAACCCGATATGTCGGCTGGTTACACAAAGGAAAGTGGGAGGGGGGAATGAAAGAGCGGGAGATTGAAAGACAAAGGAAAGATTTTCTCTATGGGACCTTGAGAAGCTATGGTCAATGTAAATACAAGATCATTCTAATAACCTCCCATTCGGAAAAATGAAATGCAATTATACATTTACTCTTGAGCATGGCTTCGATAGATAGGTCAAAGACGAAAGATCGCCATTGCCCTTTGGAGAGTCTTTCTGGTCTCAGAATGTATCACTTCTTCTTCAGTGACCCATCGTTAGAGTTCATACCATTTTGCCATACTCGGCTCCCGCAATGTTCTGGCTCATCTAATCGAAAATCACAATTTTCACGTGGCGGTTGTCATCTCCACGTTACCTGGACTTTCGTTAGATAGAGTTGTAGTTCAATTTAGCCCTTTTTAAATGCATGGACAACAGTCCCAGCGTCATTGGGAACTGGTGTTAACTTTCGTCAGCGGGCTTTTGTACTGGGGGAGAGAAGGGCATGTTTCATAGTTCTCAACCAAAGTCTGTTCACTTGGGTGTGGCCACTGACTTGAGCATAAGTTTACTTACAAACAAATTCTCTCCTTTTGAGGACTAAATAACATTTAAGTTTCATTTTGAATCATATAAATTGGGCTACATTTACATGTTAATTTGATAACTAGAATGTGTAGAAGTTCAAAGATACAATTGTGTTGTATTATCATGCATGTCATGGCTGGAAGGCAGGACCCGAGGCGCAGAGCAGTAGTAGATCGACATTCCTTTATTGGTTTCCAAATCACACAAAAAGGTGAGGAAGCAACCACAAACTGAAATGCATAAAGCACAAACAAAGATCCACCCGTAGGTGGATTCCTTCCAAACCACTCATTGTTGAATTTGCGATTTCCAACTGTAATGTTTATGTCCAGTGGCCAGTGGCCGATGAGCACCGATACGTTTTATCTATAATTTTGTTCATAATTTCTCTTCATATGACAAGGATTGAAAAGGATTTGCCAGCAGATTGTTGACTTGATTCATGATGATGACTGCTAGCTTGCTAGCTACGTTTTTGGAAGTATGATGTTGACATGATCAGTCCAATTAAAGCTACGGTTGATATAACTTGATTTGACGCCATTTTATCTGTGGCCAATGACCTTGAGCCTTCTTGGATGGGCACTTCTAATGTAACTCTATGGCAACACCCAAGGGGCTTGAATTTAGTGTCTGCATGAGTGACAGAGTACTGAGCCAATCACGGCGCAACTAGAGAGTATTACCAACCCCTATGCTCCATATTTTCAGCTGGCTGCCCCACCACCACATTTTTTTTTTAAAAACGGAAATATAACATTTACATAAGTATTCAGACCCTTTACTCAGTACTTTGTTGAAGCAGCTTTGGCAGCGATTACAGCCTTGACTCTTCTTGGGTATGACACTACAAGCTTGGCACACCTGTATTTGGGGAGTTTCTACCATTCTTCTCTGCAGATCCTCTCAAACTCTGTCAGGTTGAATGGGGAGCGTCTCTGCACATCTATTTTCAGGTCTCTCCGGAGATGTTAGATCGGGTTCAAATCTGGTCTCTGGCTGGGCCACTCAAGGACATTCAGAGACTTGAGTTCAATCTTGGTTTCCTCAGACCAGAGAATCTTGTTTCTCATGGTCTGAGAGTCCTTTAAGTGCCTTTTGGCAAACTTCAAGTGGACTGTCGTTCCTTTTACTGATGAGTGGCTTCAGTCTGGCCACTCTACCATAAAGGCCTCATTGGTGGAGTGCTGCAGAGATGGTTGTCCTTCTGGGAGGTTCCCCCATCTCCACAGAGGAACTCCAGAGCTCTGTCAGAGTGACCATTGGGTTCTTCGACCTCATGGCTTGGTTTTTGCTCTGACATGCACTGTCAACTGTGGGACCTTATATAGACAGGTCTGTGCCTTTCCAAATCGTGTCCAATCAATTTAATTTACCACAGATGGACTCCAATCAAGTTGTAGAAACATCTCAAAGGTGATCAATGGAAACAGGATGCACCTGAGCTCAATTTCAAGTTTCATAGCAAAAGGTCTGAATACTTATGTAAACATTTCTAAAAAGTCCAAATCTAGTATTTGGTCCCATATTCCTAGCACACAATTATTACATCACACTTATGAACCTACCAACTTGTTGGATGCATTTGTTGTTTGTTTTGGCTGTGTTTCAGATTATTTTGTGCCCAATAGAAATAATCTATTGTGTCATTTTGGAGTCACTTTTATTGTAAATAAGAATAGAATATGTTTCTAAATACTTTTACATTAATGTGGATGCTATTATGATTACGGATAATCCTGAATGAATCATGAATAATGATGAGTTGCGAAAGTTGCAGACGAACAAATATCACACCCCCAAGACATGCTAACCTCTCCCCATTACAATAACAGGGGCAGTTAGCATTTTGGGGGGTGGGGGGAGGTATGGTATTTGTAATTTTCTCACTCATCATTATTCACGATTCATTCAATAATTTTGGAGCTCAGTGTAGTTGCGTTGTCTTTTCACCATATAGACAACATGACATTAAAAGAGTATCCATTACAGGACTGGCCTTTTACTTCATATGCCAGGCAATTTAGATAGTCTCCCCTATGTAACCTATAGTTATAATGCACGGCTGTTATGATCCCACGCAATCCGTGTCACCACAAGGTTCCATTATTACTTAGCATGTGTGTGTGTAGGCTTAATTGGGCCCCGCCCGGGAACTGATCACACCCATATTCACTTAAATAGTGCTTGTTTATTGAAGCCTAATCATTTGTATTACTTCATACAGACTTCACTGACTTGGTAGGATAAAACATTTTGACATTCAATGCTGCTGGATTGAAATGTGCCTATTTCTTCTTTCTAGAATGTTTCCCTACGAAGTTGGAGATATTTGGCTGTTACCAAGGTTGTGTTTACTTAATAGCAACTGTGTTCACAGGCAACTCTACACCTTGTGTGCACTTAACCTGGATCAGTTTGTTATGAAACACAGTGGTGTGACTGCCATTGTTAGGTGGCTAGGTAAATAAAGGCTTGGCTACCCTCTCCTTTCTCTCTCACATCCTCCACATCTCCCCTATTCTCTTTAACCCCTCCCCTCCTCTCTTTAACTCCTCCCTTTCTCAATTTAACCCCTCCCATACTATATTTAACCCCTCCCCCCTCTCTCTAATTTTTCCACTCCCACTTTCACCCTTTCTGCAATGGTGTGCAATGGAGCAGAGTGTTCCGTTTTGTCTTTTAGAAACTGGTTGAATGGCTGTTATTACCCTGTAGGCACCTGCAATTTACCACAGGTGAGATAAGTTACACATAAAGGAGAATCACTTGCTTCCAACCAAATTCATTTGAAGTTTGAATAGTTTAGTCCAGGCCACTTTATGACTCGGTTTAGTCTTTATTCTTGGCCCTGTGCAGTTAATAAACAACTACATACAGTATGTGAACACCACTTTAAGAAAAAAATTCAACTTGTTTTGAAAGAAATAGTGAATTGTACATGGGTGGCCATATATTTGACCGCAACTACATTTCTTATACCTCATCCCTCCATCTCCCTTTCATCCAATTTCTCTATCCTCTTTCCCAATGTCCCTCTCCCTCCCCCTCTTCCTCCTCTACCATTTTAACTTTAGACATATGCCTATTTATTTTTCTTTAGCCTCTAAAGTTTCTCTCCCTCTCCCTACCTTCATTCTTTCTCACTCCTCCCACTCCCTCTGATCATTATTTTATGAGGATTAAATGTCCTGCACGGTGGGGAGAATTCCAGGAAAACTGTCACCTTTAATAATCCAGAGTCCATGTTTGAGGTGACCTCGGTCAGATCGCATAGTGAAACAGGGAGGCACTAACCTAAACTTGTCCAATAAAAAATGCTACTTTTCATTGCAAAACGTGTTCTGCTGCGATGCGTTTAACCATGCAAAATATTCACTTACCTGTTCATTTAACCAGTCTGTCTATTAAGTAAACTATTATTACCCTCACTCATATCATACACATTTTTAGCTATTGAAGTATTTCTCTGCCATCGACCTGTATAGTATAGTTAACCATCCAACATCCACCACCGTATAGTGTACATATTTAGCCAACCACTCATACTATGCATAGATGTCTTTTTATAGCTTTTTTGCACTCCAGACATCTTGTATTTCTATACTTTTTCATACTGCCACTCTATGTATCATGTACCGTGTATCTGTCTTTTGTGTATTTTCGTTCTGGCATTTTGCACCTGCCCTATGTTTTGTTGTAGCAGCTTGACAAAGAAATGTCCCCCTCGGGAATCAATAAAGTATCTATCTATCTATCTATCTATCTATCTATCTATCTATCCATCCATCCATCCATCCATCCATCCATCCATCCATCCATCCATCCATCCATCCATCCATCCATCCATCCATCCATCCATCCATCCATCCATCCATCCATCCATCCATCCATCCATCCATCCATCCATCCATCCATCCATCCATCCATCTATCTATCTATCTATCAAGTGGTGCCTGTACTGTACATCTGCCCCTTTCTGTCACAAACAGGAAATAGATTCATCATGGTGCATTCAGTCTTTGAAAGCCATTGAAATTGGTGAAACATGGGTTTTATTGGGGTTTTATTGTGTAATCCCGGTTATTGCTTCCTGTTAATAAAATACACAGATTTGATCATTTCTGAGTTGCTGATGTTATGGCCCTGAAAGAATGTGAGCACTCCCCAACGACATTCCAAACACAGTGATAAGCCATCTCGTGCAGCAGATTGCTCCCACCTAAATCGATGGTTCAGTCCAAAGGTCATGCTGTAAGATGGAAAGAGACCCTTAGGCATAGAATGTTCTTCAAGACACTTTTCGGACCACTATCTACAGTACACTTTGTTGTTATGATGTGGCAGAACAATGTCTTTGACAGTACATACTGTGACCAACTCACTGGCGAAATCACCGCCACCCTAAAAAAATGTATTGCCACCCCAGTTGTCAGGAGTGTCTGCTATAATATATTCATATTACATTTTATTGAATGGTATTATATTTTTTCTACTTTAGTTGTTAATCTCTATGGTAACCCGTTCCAATATCTTTGAGTCCCCCCTTCCTCGTAAAATGGAGTCCCGTAATCTGTCTGCTCCTGTCACCGTGCTGCTCCCCCTCCCTTCCATTGAAAACACTGGCCGTCGGTCCATGATATTCTAAGCAACGGAGCAGCCAGGATAGCACTAGACTAGCCTAGCAGTAATGAAAGAAGGTACTGCTGCACATGTTTACTAAATATATACAATACAAAATGTTACAATCTTGCATTAGCAGCAGCCATTTATTATAGTTAAGATATGTCTGATATCGTCTACTAGCTAATGTAATGCAATCGTCAATATTATTGGTAAAGTTAGCTAGCTATCAAATTTGCAGATGAAGTAGCTTGTAGCTAGCTGCCATCATTGGCATGTAATGGCTGCTTGTTCTGATAGCTAGCTAGCAAAGGGGCATTGAACAATGTTGATGTAGCTTGCTATGGATAATTCAATTGTTAATTTCATCTGTGGGGAAGTTAAGGTTTACCTACAGTAATTCTAAATTAGACATCTTTGGACATCTCTATAACATCAACAAAATGTGATGTGTGGTCATATGTGATAGACAGTTGTAATTTAAATTGTGTTAGTCTATTTAATTGCTAACTAGTTTGCGAACGTTGTTAGCCTAGCTAGCTAGCTATAGCTTGCTTGTAGCTAACTGTTAACCAACCGTCTTTAGCGAGTTAGCTAGCTAGATAGCTTTGGTATAAATTATTTTGCATGTGATAGCCTATATACACAATTAGTGGTCATTTAGAAAATGCTAATAGCTCATTAACATTTTGTGTTGTGGGTTCTGAATGCAGTTTGATTTTCTCCTTTTTAGAGAACTCATTGTTGGACTGTTTGGAGTTTTTAAACTCAGTGTAAGTGTTTTACACACACACACACATGCACACACACACACACACACACACACACACACACACACACACACACACACACATTTAATGGGTTTAATAAGATCGTAGCCCACTTAACATACCATCCAATCGCCAGTTAGCACTAAATCAGTTTACTATAAGTAAATAAAAACTGATGGCTCTGTTCAGATATCAGATCCTCTTTAAAGCTAAACCACTAGCAATATTGCAGTTTCAGGTCCCAGAATAGAAAATGAAGAGGAAAGGTGACATCAGAAGTTTTTGGTTGAAAAGGTCAGCCACCAGTGAAGCAATGAGCAGAGGGAGACAGCAGAACAAAAGGAAATAGATAGAGAGCAAGAGAGAGATGAAATTCATCATGGAGCGCCAGCCAGACAGTCACAAGGAGAGGAAGAGAGCCCTGAAGAATACAAAGCTCAGAGCCCCCAGCTGACATACCCAGTCCAGCAGTTCCACATCAGATAACACTGTTACATTTATATAGTTGCATTCAATTGTTCTTATAAGCAAAGCACTTAAAAAGCTAATGAGTAGTAAGGATCATTGATTAGCTTGAATCAAAGTAGGTAAATGTTATACTGAAAGTAATCAGTAGGATTTCTGTAGAGGAATCAGGTCAACTTAATTTCAGTGTAAAATTGTACTAACCTCCGTTTTCTCTTGTTCCAGATATATCTAAGCTTAGAAGTAACGGCCCAACTCAACCAACCCTGCAGGCATTCCCCAAAACCCTCCAGGGTGGAGCCAGGTGAAGTTTCCATGCAGAGTGGTACAAAGAACACTCATGGCTTGAGTACTCACATTCTAAAGATGCAGAAAAACTCCCTAGAAAGGCAAAACCTAGGAAGAAACCTAGAGAGGAACCAGGCTCTGAGGGGTGGCCAGTCCTCTTCTGGCTGTGCCGGGTGGAGATTATAACAATACATGGCCATTAAGGCCAGTTCTTTCTCCAAGATTTTCAAATGTTCATAGATGACCAGCAGGGTCAAATAATAATCACAGTGGTTGTAGAGGTTGCAACAGGTAAATGAATGTCACTTGGCTTTTCATAGCCAGGCATTTAGATGCGGTAGAGAACTCAGGTACGGTGCGATAGAGCGCAGGTGCGGTAGAGCGAGAGCGAGATGAAAACAGCAGGTCTGGGACAAGGTGGCACGTCCAATGAACAGATCAGGGTTCCATAACCGCAGGCAGAAGAGTTGAAACCAGTGCAGCAACACGACCAGGTGGTCTGGGGACAGCTAGGAGTCATCAGGGCAGGTGGTCCTGAAGCATGGTTCTCCGGGTAGGCTCAGGTCCTCCGGGAGGGGAGGTAGAGTGGGAGAGAGAGAGAATTAGAGGGAGCATACTTAAATTCACACAAGACACCGGATAATAACATCAGATTTAACAAACTGACCCTAGCCCCCCGGCACATAGACTATTGCAGCATAGATACTGGAGGCTGAGACGGGGGGGTCAGGAGACACTGTGGCCCCCTCCGACAATACCCCCGGACAGGGCCAACCAGGCAGGATATAACCCCACCCACTCTGCCAAAACACAGCCCCCACACCAATAGAGGGAAATCAACAACCACCAACTTACTACCCTGAGATGGAGAGACGGGAACATGACTTTTCATCTTTACCCTCTACTGTCATTTAAGTAACTGAATCCATCTTTGAAAGTTGCTAAAATTGTAGTTTATTTGGGAGGGAAAACTGCCAGTAGGGTCCCTATAGTTGCTTGGTCATGCTTGAACACATTTTTGGGGACAACATTCTGACTGTGGTCCTGATGCTCTTTACCTGACAAAGACCATACAATCAAGACGTCCTGAGAAAAGCGATCCAATCACTGATGATGACAGCTAAGTTTGTATTTTCTTTACAGCACATACCAAGAACTTGAGTGAATGTGCGTGCCTATGTAACGAGACTGTACAAATAAACTGTTTCTACCCCCTGCACAGCGGTAGAGATCATTGGCAGTGTGTTTCATTATCTCATATGATCTCTCTCCGTGGGTGGGTGAACGGACACCGTAGACTTACATAATCATTGTCAGGCACAGAAACAGACAGTAAGAGAGCCAGGCGGTCGTGGGATCTGAGGAAGAAGCGACTGAGAGGAGAGAAAGCTCCATGTTTTCATGGGTCCCTGACCTCTATATCAGATTCCACGGCCTCTCCAGATCGTTACGTAACTGTCATCAGGGTAATCCATTCTCTTTGTTTCTGCCAAACTTTGTTCAGACTTTCCTAGTCTTTCTCAAGGCAGGACATGAATAGCCACGTATGGTATCCACCATTTTGAACTAATAGCTACAGCATCAATACCAAGTATGCAAATGTACAACTGCTGGTACAGCTGTATACACTGGTATGCTGCTGGAATCGATAGGACTCAACAATGTATGACTGTAATCAAATAAATGATCTGGCAAACTGGTCTGACGAACAGCATTAGAAGTACAGTTTTAGAATGAACCCCCAAGTAAAGGAACAATCATCCATTTCAAAATAAAACTCTTATCAAAGTGTGCTCCACTGTAGAAGTTCAAAGATGCTAGCTATGGTAAGCCATGAAGGTGCACAGTCACAATCCTCTTTTTTAAAACTTTTTGTCAATTACATTTCTGCATAGAATTTTACCGTATTGTACTTATTAGTCTTTCTACAATGGAATTGAAAAAATACGCCGATAACATAGCTTATATTAGTTTACTAGAGTTTAAATATGGCTGAAAGTGGGTTTAGGTCCCACCTGGCGTCCGGGTATTTGTGTGTGTCAGGGGTTCCTCGTGTGATGGCCTTGTGAGTAAAGTTCCCCAAATTTCCTCTTGAAAACCATGAAACCAATGAGAAGAACAAACAACAAAGATGGGAACATGTCTTATATGGGTCAACCTGAAGAAACGAGGAGGTTCAAACAGTCTACACTAGGAGGTTCAAACAGTCTAGACTGGGAGGTTCAAACGGTCTACACTGGGAGGTTCAAACGGTCTACACTGGGAGGTTCAAAGGGTCTACACTGGGAGGTTCAAACAGTCTACATTGGGAGGTTCAAACAGTCCATACTGGGAGGTTCAAACAGTCTACACTAAGAGTTTCAAACAGTCTACACTAAGAGTTTCAAACAGTCTACACTAAGAGGTTCAAACAGTCTACACTAAGAGTTTCAAACAGTCTACACTAACAGGTTCAAACAGTCTACACTAAGAGGTTCAAACAGTCTACACTAAGAGGTTTAAACCTACAATACATTCACACGACTCTGTAAGTAGGTCATTTCAGATTCAAGACGGACGATCATATACTACCAGCATCCTGTAATGAATCTGCCTCCGTGTTCTATGTAGGAAGTTGATGATCATATACTACCAGCATCCTGTAATGAATCTGCCTCCGTGTTCTATGTAGGAAGTTGATGATCATATACTACCAGCATCCTGTAATGAATCTGCTTCCGTGTTCTATGTTGGAAGCTGATTATCATATTTTTTGGGTGCAATTTGCATTACTATGATTATATGAAACTAAACCCAGAACAATTTTGTGTTATTTTCTATCTATCTGATGTGGTTAAGCACTGTCTGACTGATGAAAAAAACAGCAATGAGGAACTAGTGGTGTACTTGTTGTAGTAATACTAGTGGTGTACTAGTTGTAGTAATACTAGTGGTGTACTAGTTGTAGTAATACTAGTGGTGTACTAGTTGTAGTAATACTAGTGGTGTACTTGTTGTAGTAATACTAGTAGTGTACTAGTTGTAGTAATACTAGTGGTGTACTTGTTGTAGTAATACTAGTAGTCCTGTCTGTTGTTTCAGCCACCATTTCAGATGCTGTGGAAAATGTGCTTGATCAACATCACAACAACACATTTCATTCCCCTTCCCAGAAGACACTTGAAAACACTTCTTACAGTTCTTCATGAGAACATATTTCCTTCTCTTCTACAATGCTGTAAGACAGGACACTGTGTCATAACGCCCACCTCATATCTGTCCCCTTAACCTACTGTCCTCCACAGGAAATCAATAAAGTACCTATCTATCTATCTATCTATCTATCTATCTATCTATCTATCTATCTATCTATCTATCTATCTATCTATCTATCTATCTATCTATCTATCTATCTATCTATCTATCTATCTATCTATCTATCTATCTATCTATCTATCTATCTATCTATCTATCTTTCACAAGGCTTCCTGCGTGGTGCACAGCGGACAATGCCTTTGAGCAAAAGAGACCAAAATCACACAACAGCGACTGGAAGACAGGAACTTTGACTGCCGTTGCTGTGGCAGAAGAAAAACAGCGCACTTATCTGTAAGTAGACCTAGTCTGCATGTCTTCTTAACAGCCTTGTCTCAGTGTCTCTGTTGATGTTTCTTTCATGCTGTACCACTTGTTAAGTGTATCATTTGTGTGTCTAATTACCTCAGCGTATGCTGTTGGATCTCAGAGTACTTTCTCTAACACTTACAAAGATTTAATTCAATGTGTTAGTGGTCTAATTGAGTATCATCTTAAGTCTTTCTAGTGTCATCTTAAGCCTGTCTTCTAGTGTCATCTTAAGCCTGTCTTTCTAGTGTTTATTTATTTTTTATTTAACCTTTATTTAACTAGGCAAGTCAGTTAAGAAAAGATTCTTATTTACAACGACGGCCAAACCTGGGCAAATTGTGCGCCGCCCTATGGGACTCCCAATCACGGCCGGTTGTCATACAGCCTGGATTCAAACCAAGGTGTCTGTAGTGACGCCTCTTGCACTGAGATGCAGTGTCTTAGACCGCTGGGCCTACTTGAGAGCCCTTAGTGTCATCTTAAGCATGTCTTTCTAGTGTCATCTTAAGCCTTTTTGTCTGTCTCTCATTGAGTCTCATTGTACGCCTGTCTTTCTCTGTCGCTCTGTCTGTCTGTGTGTGTGTGTGTGTGTGTGTGTGTGTGTGTGTGTGTGTGTGTGTGTGTGTGTGTGCGTGTATACGTGTGAGTGTGTGTGTGTGTGTCTGGCCACCGTTCCCACTTCTGATCCCCTTAATCCTCTCAGCCTCCATGGCTCAAACAGCCCTGCATTCCTGCGGCAACACCGTTTCCCGTCCGTATTGAACCCAAACCAGCCCCCACCACTCGCCCCCTCCGTCCACCCATCCATCCCATCACATCCCAAACTGTCTCTGTGCAGAGATGTCAACGGGTTCACTGCGATGCAGGAGGGCGATCCCATCCCAGGAAATCTTAATGGAAAGTTTTGGAGAGGGAGTGGCCTACCTCGTACCAAGGCCCCTCTGGGCAGTGATCCCCCCCCATTGGTGCTGCTGTCATAAAGAATGCACCTCTAAACCACTTTCCCACCACTAAGAGGATTACCAAGGTAATGCTTTCATATCAAAAAGATGCTACAGCCGCTGGGAGGCTGATTTCTGTTATTACAGTGTTTCTCAGTCGTGTTGGTGCATTTAGATCACAATTGAAATTCTCCAAACTACTTGTTCAACCTCCACATCATCTAGTCACTTGTGCAACATCATAAAAGCAATTTCTCATTCACCCTTCAGTTGGCAAGCATATATAGACAGAGCACAACACAGTGTTACAATCTTTTCAGCACCCTGGCGATAGTTGAGATTGGATGTTTTCAAAGATGTTGTTGTCTTCTATAATGGCACTTTGTATCTCCCTTAGTCTAAGGGCATTATTTTACCTGACCATGGTGCAAATAGCCTCCTCCTGTTGAGGTGTGAGAAGGGGTCCTGCAGTCCTATGTGGGAAAAATACAATTCTTTTTTTATTTCTCCTTTATTTAACCAGGTAGGCCAGTTGAGAACAAGTTCTCATTTACAACTGTGACCTGGTACATAATGCAAAACACAAGATTGAGGAAGATTTCCAAAAATATGTTACTGTGCAAATATATATATATATATATACATACACTGTATATATGTATACATATACATACACTGTATATATGTATACGTGTGTGTGTGTGTGTGTGTGTGTTACAGTATGTATCTGTATAAAGTATATTTACTGTATACTGTAAAATGCAAGTGGACTACTGTAATACGAAGCATTACAGTAAGTATACAGTATTACAGTACAGTGCACATTGTTGGATTACATACCTGTTCTGTCTACGAAACGCTTGAATGATTGAGGACACGGTTGTTCTCCCAACATTCGGCTCCACCCTTCGACCAGCCTTGGCCATTGTAAGGCCATGATTGAGAACATGGTCCACAATAGTGGCCCTTATTTCATCTGAAACATGCCTATGTCCTTGGCCTCTTCTACGTCTTCCTCTGTTTTGCCTCCCTACCCTTCCTCCACGCATCCTTACTCCTCTTCTTCTTCTCGGCTGTTGACCCTGTTAGTTTCCTTGTTGTTCTTCCATTGTCAGAAATAAAAGACACCACATGAGCATGAAACAGCTGTACCATTTGACAGGAATGGTGACAGAGTGAAGGAGCTAAGGTACCAGTATGTACAGTTAAAACATATATGTGCATACAGTAACTACTTTACAGTAAACAGTACAACATGTTATAGTGATATACAGTACAGTAAGTGTGACCTGTACACATTTGCTATGGCTGTAGAAAAGGACATGCAATATGTATACATTTGATATAACTGTATCTTGTCCAAAATTAAAATATATGTAATTCATAAAACTCATTTTGTATCTTCTGGGATATAGCGTATAATGGAACTGGAATCAAGTGAACCACCTCACAGCTTCATATACCTGGATGAGGCTGGCTTCAACCTGACCAAAAGCAGATGTGCCAGGCCAACGGGGAGGGAACATCACTATGTGTGCTGCTTTTTCAGAGCATGTTGTGCTAACTCGTATTCCCCTTATAGGGCCATACAACACACAGCATCTCCTCACCTTCTTAGAGACCCTCTACAGGGATCTCAGCATGTGAGGACATCAGAGGCTGGATAAGACATTCCAAAAGATTCTTTACGAGCTGCATTGCAAGGGAAGATATCGGTTGTGATGTGGATGAGAATCTGTGGTTCGACAGACCGGGACGTCAGGAGGTGTAGAAAGACTGCACTGTTATTCCCCATACAGCGCTGCATGTACAGTTCTGCATAAGGGGTGTTTCCTATGTTTACCTTCTAATGTTGTATTTTTTTCCCTTTGTGCTGTAAAATAGTCTTGTCTTTTTATTTCCTGTATCATAGTGACATTGTACTGTAATTTGTTGACAGACCAACAGTAAAAGCGTAAATGTGAATCCTGTCCAATCTCTTGCAATCAATATCCCACGTACAGTAATGTGTAACTTTGTACTGTTGAAATTGATATATGGCCATACAGAAAAAGTGCAGCCTTGTGCATTTTCAATCATTGTCATCAAAACCGTAATCATATAGTTTACATCAGAAAATACTTAAGAGTGCACTGTTATATTGACAACATGGCTCAGCATTTTGGCTATCTTGTTTGTGACACTCTGTTCACAAACAGGACATTCTGATGGCACTGATATGTTCATTGACATAAATATTTACTTTTGAGAGATGGCTTTTGCAGGTAATCCATCGTGTGGTGCTGTTTGTACGAATTGTTTCGAGGAATGCACTTACTGGTTTGCAAATGTTAAGGATGATTTGAGAAAATGTACTAAAGCGACTGAGAAAAACTGTAATGTAGAAGATTGATGTCAGACTTTGCAGACTGTATATGGACGCCACGGCCCTGTACTGTGGCCAAAACCTAGTGTATGTCCACGTGAGGGTCAAGACCATGTTGCAAATCATGTCAGTCCACAAACGTAACTGATACTGTAGTAACCAGAAGGCCATCCTCTCAACGAATATGGCTGAACTGAAATGACTTGGGTGACATAAGAAAAAAGCACTTTAGCCTGCGTAATTATAACTTTTCAAATCATTGTTGTTAAGGTCACATGCTGGGAGAAATAAGATGGGTGGTTGCAATTGACAGCTCTTTGTGAAAGTGTTGATGTAGACAATGTTTACGCAGTGTCTCCTGGCCGGCACAGACATCATGTCCGATCAGGATCAACTGGTGCGCGTGTGTGTGTGTGTGTGTGTGTGTGTGTGTGTGTGTGTGTGTGTGTGTGTGTGTGTGTGTGTGTGTGTGTGTGTGTGTGTGTGTGTGTGTGTGTGTGTGTGTGTGTGTGTGTGTGTGATACCAAAACAAAACTTCCTCTTTGGTGACATGTTTGCCTTTCAGTCTGATGGCTACTAGCCCTTTGTGTCTCCAATGTGGAATGGCACTCACTACCCAATTTTTTCCCCTCTAAACACATAGGCTAAAGGTCATGACAAACTTCATTCATGGTAGCACATACTAAATGCCCAACCTCACCTCATCCGTAAAATGTACATGTTTTAGAAAGCATTGCTTTGGTCACCTGCAAATTATGTCAATCCTATGTTGTAGTAAAGGAATACATTTTTTTTTTGAACATGTTTTAACTCAACAATAATAGTTGTTTTGATTTGAAAGGATTCATTACATTACATAGATTGATTAGTAGATACATAATGATAAAACTTGAAATCTTGCATCAGATTTTAACTCAAGAGTTCACTCATTTTGACTCGTTTTGGCTCATCTTTCATTTAAGATGTTTTACAGATGTTTTACACCCACTGTTCAGTAAAGATCTGTTACAATCTGTTTCCCTGGCTTGAATTACTTTTGTGATATAGCTCGTGGGATGACATCAGAAGTTTCCACAGAATGTGTTGCTATTTCAATCACATAGTGACCCGCAAAGAAGTTCAGTAAATCTCCTGAAACTGCCTCTGGACGCCAACAAGAACAATAAATGCCCTTTACTTGACAGGCAGATTTTATCGTCTTTAATTTACTTGCAAAAGGCATCCAAATTGAAATATGCCCTACTTACATGTACATGAACCTTCTCAGAATCTGAGTTTTGGGAGGTGGATAAAAGCTTGGGGTAGGAAAATCCATAATTTAAACCCAGGGAAAATTAAAAGTCTTTATGAAACGGAGAAGGAGGTGGCTTTAGTGCTCGTGGGCTATGTACCAAGGTTAGCGATCAGGCTTCGAAGCCAGTGTGTGTGTACATGTGTAGAGAGGGGGGAAAGGGGGGTGCCATGATGAGTCGGATGCATTGAGAATAACTATTTATCTAGTATCCTTGTGGATTAATGGGTTACATAATAACAAAATGGGTCCTCTGCCAAGACAAATGATCTTTGGCCTGGACATGGTGGCTGGTTCGAGGCTGTTCTACTCCTACTGGCTGCCATGAAGGTAACAAACACATTGCAACAAGTGACACATAAATAATTTGCCATTTTGCTCTGTGCAAACCAGAATTATTTTCAAGTCGTTTCGTTCTTAACAGAACCACATTTTATGTGTTTCTTCTACTGTTCCGACCAGCAAAATAAAGTTAATTTTGTATCCTGTGAAAGCAACAGTTTTTTACATTCAGCCCATTCAATTAGTTCACATATCAGTGCGGATAGAGCAGGCAAGCTAGTTGTTTACGTACATGCGTGATGGACAGACAAGTGTCCGAATTTATGGAGAAAGATGCAACTGATATTTTGCAGGTGGGGAGAGAGTGAGAGAGAGTTGAGGAGGAGGCTTGAATCACCAAGCATCTTGTTATGACATGCATTATCTGAATTAGATCCACAGAATTATACCTAGGGCTAGGAAGAGCGGCTTCTATGGAGTAATTTTAAATGTCCTTTGAGCTAGCTAGCTAGATAACAAGCTTGAATTAACAAATCCAATGTGAAACATGATAACTAGGCCTATATCCTTAACTAGCATTGAAAAAGTATATCCATTCTTCTCTAGCTAATAAAAAATCACTCTCCCTATCTTCCAAATCAAGCTTGTAACGTCAGTGCAGTAGCCTGGTGGAGGGGCAGGTGGCCTAAACATACACAGGCAAATACTTTCATCTTGCAGGCAGACACAAATACGTTTCTGAGTGACAGAGTGAGGGCTTTGCATAGGCACTTTGTTGCATTTTGTTGTGGGACTAGAAAAAAATGCCTGGAATGTAAAATAACGTTATTAACTGGTTCCCATGCTTTTAAAACAACGGTTCTGTTCCAGACCTTCATGCAGACACGTTTAACAGTTGTGGTTTCATTTGTACTATATTAACGTGTAATAATTCATATGAATCCATATTATAAAATATATGTATAAATATATATATAAATATGTATATATAAGATACTGGATGTTATTCTTGCAGTGATATTAGCCTTACAGAGACAAAGAAGCACAATCTTAAAGTGGATCTCCTTTGCTATGCTTTTTAGTTCCTTCTCTTTCAAGTTGTTGCTTCCTTTCTGAGAAAGTATACAGGAAATGGTTAACAACCGGTTGCTATAAAATGGTTGATAGGTAGCCTAGTGTTGGTCTAGTAACTGAAAGCTTGCTGATTCGAATACCCGAGCTGACAAGGTGAAAAAACTTTTGATGTGTCCTTGAGCAAGGCCCTTAACCCTAATTTGCTCCAGGGGCTGACCCTGTAGTAGGCCGTCATTGTAAATAAGCATTTGTTCTTAACTGACATGCCTAGTTAACAGTAGGCTGACAGTAGGCTATACGTTTAGTAACACACCGCTGAACTAGAACGCACAGCAGCATTTTAAGGAGGTAAAATGCTTTAAGTTACTCATAAAGATATTTGGGACAGTAACAGGGTACACAGGTGACAAACCAAATGATAGTTTATACCACAGTGTCCTATAGAAATATATCCTCACACGTGTGGAATGCTTCGATGCATTCCATCCAAATCCATAGACAGAAATTGAAAACATTTAGACTTCACACTCCTGTGTATCAGTCAAATGTTAATTTAGAGATCATTTCCACTCCTGGGGTGCCTACCCCACCGCCTGTGTCTGGATGCATCAGCGTTAATTATGTGTTAATGTAACGTGGGGCCATGGCGAGGCCTGGGGAATCGGCCCAAATCCAGGCCTTGTTCTACTTTTCTGATCCGTCTTAGTTCGGCAGGGTCACTCTAAAGCCCCAAACAATGGCTCCCACAGACCTATACACAAACTAACTAATGTGTGACTGAGAGGGGAATAATGTGTGTCTGTGTGTGTGTGTGTGTGTGTCTGTGTGTGTGTGTGTCTGTGTGTGTGTGTGTGTGTGTGTAGTCTGTGTGTAAAGTGTACATCTGTGTTGCTACGTTTTTTGGTCTATAGGCTGGGATGATGTTCATACCTACACAGGTTTTTAATGAATGAATGAATGAAATGTTATTTTCGTGTCAAATTGCCTGTGGCAACCCATCCCTTATGGGATTAATCGACACATAAACAAACATTACAATAATTCACTGTGGTAATTCAGTGACAATTCTTCTTCCAGTGTTCTCTGCAGTGTGCATCGCAAAAAGAGTAAAAAAATGTTATGTAAAAATCAATACATAATAGTAAATAAGCTTATCCAAACAGTAAAATATTATGCATACACATACATACTGTATATACACACAGTATATACATACTGTATATACATACATACATACTGTATATACACACATACATACTGTATATACACACATACATACTGTATATACACACATACATACTGTATATACACACATACATACATACATACATATACACACACACACACACACACACACACACACACACACACACACACACACACACACACACACACACACACACACACACACACACACACACACACACACACACACACACACACACACACACACACACACACATACATACATACATACATACATACATACATACATACATACATACATACATACATACATACATACATACAAAAATTAAACAGAAGGCATTTGAACCCAGTCTGGCACAAAGAGAGGATTCATATGGGAGACAAGCCTATACACAATATATATACACACGTACCATTTACCACATCGAAGATAAATATCTTTATATTATTGGTCGCCATTTTTATTTTATTCCAGGCTTTATCAAAATATTCCCCAAATGGAAATACACAATAGACAAAAAAACATTTCAGTTTCTCCTCATGGCTCAGCCACATAATGCCAGGGTGTATCTGGTGTGCTTTCTGGAATAAGAGCAAGCGTATATTGTTATAGTTTCATTCTCTATTTCTTCGAGGTCACAATAGTTACATAATCTTTCCTCTTCCATTTCACCACAATACCGACCTGTCTCAATACGCAGAGGCAATATCCCTGATCTTACTGTGCACACAGCGATCTCTTGCTTTTAGGTAGGTTATACATAATATATCTCTCACACATGAATTCACCCTTAATCGAACAAAAAGTTCTCAATTTCATAATGCACCAGCAGTTGTTTTTTGAATAATATCTGTCTTCCTTACTTTGGTTTTCGTACAGATGTTCACAGTCAAGACTGTTGAAAAAGGTCAGACATTTCAGTTGCCCAGGCTCCCGCTACGGATAGATTCCATTGAAAAACTTTACTAGCTATTCTGTCAGTTAACATATCCAACAGTCTATTCCAAAGTCTCACCATACACACCTTTCATCTCACCCCACAGGGTTCGCAGCCCATGTCCCCAGTTATTGCAAGTATAGGTGCAAACTTGTGGACACGTACTGCTTTGTTATGAACATGTTCGTTTTTTGAGATACCTCTTAGCAACCCCACGCTCCTGCTGAATAGTCCAGAACAGGACACACACATGTCTGATACAGTTTGGAATACGTAGCATAACCAATATCTTTAAGTGTTGTTTCTCTACTTGCTCTAATTGCTGGTGAACTCAAGAATGCATTACGTGTGTTTTTGTCTGGTCGATCGTGAGTCTCCATCTTTTACACCAATTGACTGCACATAATAACATGTTCTGCAGGTCTTGTTCAGTTTCTGCCGTCAACATAAAATCATCAGCATATAAAAAGATACTTAGCATTTCATCATCATATCTTACTCCAATACTGTATGTTTTACATTGTATACGGTTCTGCTATCTCATAGAAATTAAGCTGGCACGAATAGTGGACGTTGCAGGTAGGGCTAGTGGGCCTTTAACAATAATATCTCCTGAACCAGCCACTAACCATAACCACTGAGGTCAAACTGGTCTCATACCATCAAACTACATCAACTTTGTTCATCTGCAAACTCATTCTTCTCAGAGATCCTTATTTTCTAACAGCTCTATGGGTTCATTTGTACGTGTGTCACAAGTAAAGACCATGAATCTACATGTGTGGATGCGGTGTGATTTCTCCTCAATGTCAGACAACCCCAGCTTAATCAATCTAAAAATGTGTACCATACTGAGAAACATTTACCCTGCTATGGACAATAGTAAACTGATTAAGCCTAATACATGTGTAATAGATTAGCATGTGTGGGCTACAATGAAGAAGCAGCTGTGTGTGTGTGTGTGTGTGTGTGTGTGTGTGTGTGTGTGTGTGTGTGTGTGTGTGTGTGTGTGTGTGTGTGTGTGTGTGTGTGTGTGTGTGTGTGTACGCGCGTGTGCTTGTGTGCGTGTGTGTAGTAGGGGGCAGCTTAGTTTGTTTAGAAAGAGTGTGTAATCATAACTTTACCGCCTTGGGTGAGAGATCCAACGCGTTGCTTAGACCCGCAAAGGAGCGAGTGTGAACCTAAAACAGATGTCACTTCATGAGCAGGTGGATTCGGATGACACGGATTCCTGGCGCGCTCACTGAACCGTCGTCACATGATTCGTTTGCGTACGTTAATCTTCTTGATACTGGGAGGTCTTCTTTGAAGCTTGAGTCGCATTTTAAATTCTACTGACACCCCATCTTGGGCTTTCTCCTAAATTTATCGTCTCGTCAATTGCATGTCCAGGAACCAAATAAAAAACTGTCCAGAAAAGGAGCCATAGCCTAATTATCGGGGTCGTTAAGCCAAAGGAATGTAGGCCTAGACTTTGGGCTATAGTTTAAAGTATGGCCTATTGGCTAGCCTATTTATTGTCTTCTCAGTGAAACACACATAAACAACAAACGAGGACACAGTGATCCAAATACATGATTTACATTTTGATAAATCATGAGCAGAAACCAAGATAGCCGAATGCAAATTTTGAAGGGCATTCGGAACCACCCCCTTTACTGGACCGTGTGTTTGTACACAAACCGCGTCATTCATTCTGGCGTTTGTAACGTCCATGCCAGTCGCCAAGGCAAAAAGCCACTCCCCTTCCTTCTCGGGCTGATGCAACGCTGGATAGATATAAAGCTCCAGACAAACCCCACCTCTATTAGAACAACGTAAATTCAACTTGCGCGTCATGTCATTGTCAATTTGACTTAAGTAACATCTTAAAATCGAGCTTTTAAGCTATTATTAAACAATTGTGTCCACATTGTAAGTTATTTTCCTATTTAAAATCTGAAGTAAATTTATTGTTACTGATAATTGGGAATTTAAAACCTCAAGGATAAATACTTTCTTGTAGAATATTGGAAACATTCAACCGTGAAGGAATTGTTTCAAATTAAAACTGCTAAGGATCTCCACTTTTTCATAGGAGTTTTATTCGTCTTCTCAAAGGTAAGATGATGTCTGCGCCGCATATTTTAGTCTACCAGGACATATGCTGGGTTACCAGGTGTAGGATAATTATCTTGTAATTCTCTAGCTATACTATAGATTGTAATTTACAATTCTATAGGCCTAGTAAATGTATGTAATGTGTTGTTAATAATGAAGTCTATTCTATTGGAAAATAGGTTAAATAATTAGCCTATATATTGTGTATTGAAATGGTGGGCCGATTAATTTAATCTCTTGTGGGTTATTTCCCTAGTCAATTAGCCAAGATCAATTAGGCGCAAAGATCATATACTATTTATTAGGTTATAGCATTTTTATTTCTATTTTCTTTATCATCTTTATGATGTTATGCTATAGGCCTAGACTACACAGCGCAATGGGCAAGACTCACATGGAAATAAATGAATAGCACTGATGTTGTGTGCTAGTGATCTATATTCTTTACAGAGGAATGTCGGGGCGGTAACCAAGAAAGGAATGGCATCTATTTGATGGTTGAGTCTTTTCCCTCATTTGGAATATTTGTAAATAAAATACATCAATGTTCAAGAAATGATGCAACCCAAATTAACGACTGTAAGCTACAGCTGAGGATATCTAAGACAGATATAGAACTACAGCTCTGCGCAAAATGTTGCCATGCCCATAATAGACAAGCACGTGCCTTTGTTTCCATCAGTCAGTCATGGAAGAAATTGTTCATTACATATATTGGCCTATTAAAATGCCAATTCTTATTTAACACGTTAAAATTGGGGATGAAAAGGTTTGCGCAATGCTTTTGTCATTCATATTGGGTATGTGACGCTGCGCATATTGGGTATGTGACGCTGCGTTGATGTGGATAGACTCCGATACCGGGCGGCTGGTACTTTTCCACTGGCTCCTTGGCTGAGACAACCCCCCCTTCGTCTGGTCACATGACTTCAGATTTATGAAGCGGCTGCAGCGCAATGAGTAGCCTAGTCTCTCCCTGTCCAATATTGATTATTCAACTTCCCTGATAGAACTCACGGTCCTAGAAAAAAATACAGTGGGTATGGCGCAGGGAAGAAGTTCACAAATAAACACAAATTGCTTCAAGGTTTTCCGTTTGTTTATTTTACAGGATGAAACAGGCCACTGCAAAGACAGAGATGAGCCGCTTTAACATTTCCCCCGATGAGGATAGCAGTGTCAGTTCCAATAGTCATGAATACAGTTCCTGTCCAACCAAGAAGGTTCCTATTGACAGGTGAGGCACTGCAGCCTACTGGGTCTGAAGATGCTCTGCAGTAGACCCATGCCTGTGTTTCTAACCGCATAAATGCCTTCAACTTGATTATTTGTGTGTATTATTGTTTGTTTTAAAGGCTGAATTGGAATGGGATTAATCAATTGAATAAATGTTTTATGCATGTTTGATTTCCAGTCAATATCCCGGTATGGATGCAGAAAGTCAAAACTTCCTTCCAGACTACCACCGGGACAAAAAGAAGTATGAAACTGATTATGTAAGTGCTGTCATGTTAACACATAGGCTACCAATTTGGAGCTTATGGTTTACTGTGTTTTTATTTAATATTTTTTTCTAACTGATTATTTATTCTCAACAGCATCCAGGCACCGCCTCGTTTGGGATGTCGGTCTTCAACCTGGGCAATGCCATTATGGGCAGTGGCATCCTGGGTCTCTCCTACGCCATGGCCAACACTGGCATTGCACTCTTTGTGTGAGTAATGTTCTAGTGTTCCTTTATGCCCGTGTTAGACTTGGGATTCAATGAAATCAATTGCATATGATTTCTACATCTACATTGCTTGCTGTTTGGGGGTTTTAGGCTGGGTTTCTGTATAGGCACTTAGTGACAGCTGCTTTATCAATACCTTTGATTGATCAATGAAGAAAAACTGCACTGCGGATTCAATCAGACTTTTCACATTGTGTCATCCAATGGCAATGTCCGCAGCTTGCAAGGTGTGAGGAGGAGCTAGTGGTGTCTGTTTTAAAGCAGTTAACACCAATTATGTTTATCCCTAGATTGCTAATGCTATTTATTGGCCTCCTCAGAAGGAGAAGTCCTCCATAGGAATGAATGGAATTCTACAGTATTTCAATTAAATGTTTCAAGGACAAAATTACATTTATTTAAGTATGTTGTTGTTGTGGGGACAGTAACATTAGTAATTTTTTAAAAATTATACTTGAAGGAAAAATACATATATACATTTTTTATTTTTTATTTTTTTATGTTAAGCTCACATAATATAATTTCAATTATGCATTTAGGTGTCTGTAAAATAATAAATGTGTCAAAAACAAATTAAAAAAATAAATAAAATAAATGCCTTTCTAGAGCATCTAAAATATTTTTGACAATGGTGGGGAGAGTGCCAAGATGAAGGCGCAGTGGCTTCAAAACAGCGCCCGCTGTCAGTCAACTAGTGTGTATATGAATCATTGAATTCAAAATACACATCCACAATTGAAATGGGGAAGTAGGCGTAGAAATTAGGAGTGGCAGGTAGCCTAGCGATTTAGAGCGTTGGGCCAATAACCCAAAGTTTGCTGGTTCGAATCCCTGAGCCTATTAGAAAATTCTGTCAATGTGCCCTTGAGCAAGGCACTTAACCCAAATTATTACTGGATAAGAGCATCCTCGAAATAACTCAAATGCAAATGACAATCACATTGAACAGAATGCAATATAGAAAATCACTGTATGTTGCTTTTGTGGAACATAGTTTGTGGAACTCTTTGGCTCTGAGTCTGAATGCATTCACTCATATCAGAGGCAATACAGCACATTCTAAACTTAGCAGTGTGATATACCACCAAGTAGAACACAACAAGGTCACACGTCTCAATATCTACCAATGTGAGGCAAAGATACATACAACCTGAGCACAGCATTTATCCACAGTCTACTGGAGATGTGTCCTTGTCTAGGACAGGGCATCGGATAACCCTGAAGGGAGTGAGAGTAAACTGGAGAGGCAGGCTACAGAGATCAAAGCTTATACTACCGTAGGGCACGGTAGCTAGTTGCAACGCAGGCCAGTGTTTACAAACAGTGGGCGTATGAGTGTGAGCGCTGAAGTTGGGTGTGAGCGCTGAAGTTGGGTGGGGTGATACACTAACATCAGGGTCTTTCGCTCAAAGCCATGGGGAAGCCGCTTAGCAGCGCTAATCTTTGTGCAAGGTACGGGAAACAGACCTCTAATGAGATCATGAATGGAGCACCCCCCCCCCTCCTAAATCCAATGATCCAATGACATGGTCACATTTTTTGTTGATTTTACGTTAAATTCCCGTTAGTTGACAACTCAACCAAATGTAAATCAAAACTAGATGTTGAAATGACATCTATGCCCAGTGGGTAGCCAGTCTGAAGGGCCACTTGCTCCAACAGCTTATGAATATGAGTTGTTATAAATATATTACCTCAGATTAGTTAGCATTGTGAAATAGGAGAAATTCAGTCAAATATACTATGAACCACACTGAGAAAAACCAAGGCACTCAATGCAGAACCCTTTATTGATTTGGCTATATGCATCTCCGCTAACATGCCTTCTTCAGTGTATGATAGCTTTTGTGTATTTTCACAAAGGCCTCCATTAAAAAAACTTCACTGTTGGGTAGATTCAGTATTTACAGAGTGAAAATAATTACCTTAATCTCATCCAAGGTATATTTGGCGAGTCAGTGAAGTGCATATAACGTGATAAGATGTAGGCTAAACTATTATGTGCCGAGGTGGAAATGGTGACAAGGAGCTGAGTCGACAGAGCTGTGCTCGGATATAGTCGAGTAATTGTTTATATACCATCATGTGTTGTGTGTGTGAGTGAAATTATTTCTACTATTAATACAGTGAGACAGTGTTGGCTCTGCACGGCTTGGCTGCTAAGAGGATAGATCAAATATCCTAACCTGGAGCCCATTGTCCAATCACATTGCTGTATCTGGAGTGCATAGCTGGGTTGCATCAAAACTGTCCCCCATGACAAGGTCTTTGCAGATCAGCTCACAGACAGAACCTATTGGTCCCTGTGTTTGGGTGCTACAGTACAGTAGAGAAGGTCGCTTTTATGTTTCATGAGATGTGTCCTTGCGATGGTCAGAACACATTTTCCATGTGAATTTAAGCTCTGCGTAGACCTTTGGTGTGGTTTGTCTCCATGTTCAGATGGAACCATCGGGAGAGCAAGTCAAAATAATGTGTATGAATTGGGACTGGTGAAAAGCACCGCACGGAAACAAAGTTTGCACTTATCCAATGTGCACTTATCAGTAGTCAACAGTGTTACAGGTTGTCAGTGTGGTTAATGCCAGTTAATAATAGTCCTTGCCAGTAAATAATAGTCTTTGCCAGTCTTGCAATAGCAGTCCTTTGGCCTGGTTCCATATCTTACTCATGAAACAATGTTCCTCTTCTCTTCACAGAATTCTCCTGGTGGCTGTGTCCATCTTCTCTCTGTACTCTGTGCACTTGCTTCTGAAGACAGCCAATGAAGGAGGATCGCTGGTCTATGAACAGTTGGGTTACAAGGCCTTCGGTATGCCAGGGAAACTGGCTGCATCCATTTCCATCACCATGCAGAACATCGGAGGTGAGAACTAAGGACATAAGGACACTTCAATGGTCATTCAGGAAGACAGATCAAAGTCGGAGGGACAGTCTCATTGATCCACTAGGAGTTGACTATGTGGAAAAAAATAAAGTCCAAAGTCTAAATGTCAGTGATGTCACACATAGAAAACCAATAGGCCTATTCGTACTTAGATAGTGCTACTAGAACCATTTTAGGGCTCAGAGATGTCTGTTTTGGAACAAAATACAGGCATGTTTTGATGCAAAGTCGCTGATTCACATTATGACTTTGACTAACCTTGACTTTGCTTTTACCTTTGCAGCCATGTCCAGCTACCTCTACATTGTGAAGTACGAGCTACCGATCGTTATCCAAGCCTTCGTGGGAGCTAACAACGGGTAAGCAGCTTTGTCACTAGATTCTGTGTGTGTGTGTGTGTGTGTGTGTGTGTGTGTGTGTGTTTGTATCTTTTAGTCTTCTGTTATAGTTCGGTTTGATAAATGGCCCATTGTTGTTTTTGAGCGGTCAACCCTCGAGGTGAAGTAGTAGTGACTTTGGTGTCATTCAAAAATGGCGGTGGGTTGTTTTTGAGTGCTGCGCTGGGAAGATGTGAAGAGGCCTCTTTGTCCCTCTCGGCAGAGAGAGAGAGAGGGAGGAGGGATGGTGTGTTCTCGGCAGCCGTTCAAAGGGTCCTTTTAGAAGAGCCAGTGCCGCACCGAGACAGACCTCTGGATGAGCTCATTCAGGCAAAACAACTGGACCATCAAACATTCATGTAGTTTTGTCAGCATGTAGCTAGACCACCCTCAGTGCAGGCTGCTATTTCTGTGTGCATTGCAGACTTTCTGCCGTGTTTGTATTGTGCAACATTCAAAACGAACGCTGCAATAGTTTTGACATGAGTCATATTTTTTGTGTGTGTGTGTACCTGTGTGTTATGATATGAACATGTGTGGTGATATGTGTGTACAGTGTATGACATGTGTTCTTGTCTCTCCTGTGCGTTCCAGAGAGTGGTATGCGAACGGGAACTATCTGGTGATCCTGGTATCAGTTGTTATCATCCTACCTCTCTCACTTCTCAGGAACCTCGGTAAGCCAATACAGGATGTGGCACTTCACTGTGTGTGTGTGTGTGTGTGTGTTGTAAAATGCAGCACTACGTGTGTAGTAGAAGGTGGGAAGTTTAATATATTCCCTTAAAAGAGTACATTCTTATTCATTGTAATACAGTTTTAATATATATGTTATAATAGGGACATTACACAGTTGTTAGTATTTAATATCTTACATTTCCACAGTATATGAAGTACTCAATAGTTTTCTCTCTCTCTATGTTATCTTACTTCAGGTTACCTTGGTTACACAAGTGGTTTCTCCTTGCTTTGCATGGTGTTCTTCCTGATTGTGGTGAGTCAACGTCATCCACTACTCTGCTCTTGTTGTCTTTAGTGTTCATTGTTATCGCAGATAATGTTTCTGGATAGCGGGAAATGCCAATTGTAGTGTATTCAAGGTTTAAAAAGGCTTCTAAAGTTTGTAGTTTCCACTTTAATACTGTCAGTCTTGGTTTATCCTAACTAAAATGTATCAACCACATTATAATCCATACAATAATTCACATTTCCTGTCGCTGCAGGACTATTTTCCTGCTGTGAGAAACTGGTCAAATTAAGATAGTATGCCTGTATAACTGTGATCGGTTTGCAATTCTGACCTGCTCTAACTAGCCGGACCATGTGCAAGCATTTCAAATTACCTCTCTATTGAACATTGTTTTCTAAAAGGAATGAGTTTAAATATGTGGTAGTTATAATATTGCCAGTTAGCAATGTACAGCTGAAGTCGGAAGTTTACATACACTTAGGTTGAAGTCATTAAAACTCATTTTTCAACCACTCCACAGATTTCATGTTAACAAACTATAGTTTTGGCATGTCGGTTAGGACATCTACTTTGTGCATGACACAAGTAATTCTTCCAACAATTGTTTACAGACAGATCATTTCACTTATAATTCACTATATCACAATACCAGTGGGTCATAAGTTTACATACACTAAGTTGACTGTGCCTTTAAACAGCTTGGAAAATTGCTTTAGAAGCTTGTGATAGGCTAATTGACATAATTTGAGTCAATTGGAGGTGTACCTGTGGATGTATTTCAAACTCAGTGCCTCTTTGCTCGACATTATGGGAAAATCAAAAGAAATCAACCAAGACCTCAGAAAAAAACATTGTAGACCTCCACAAGTCTGGTTCATCCTTGGGAGCAATTTCCAAACTCCTGAAGGTACCACATTCATCTGTACAAACAATAGTACGCAAGTATAAACACCATGGGACCACGCAGCCGTCATACTGCTCAGGAAGGAAACGCGTTCTGTCTCCTAGAGATGAACGTACTTTGGTGCGAAAAGTGCAAATCAATTCCAGAACAACATCAAAGGACCTTGTGAAGATGCTGGAGGAAACCGGTACAAAAGTATCTATATCCACAGTAAAACTAGTTCTATATCGACATAACCTGAAAGGCCGCTCAGCAAGGAAGAAGCTACTGCTCCAAAACCGCCATAACAAAAACCTACGGTTTGCAACTGTACATGGGGACAAAGATTGTACTTTTTGGAGAAATGTCCTCTGGTCTGATCAAACAAAAATAGAACCGTTTGACCATCATTATGTTTGGAGGAAAAAGGGGGAGGCTTGCAAGCTGCAGAAACCATCCCAAACGTGAAGCATGGGGGTGGCAGCATCATGTTGTGGGGGTGCTGCAGGAGGGACTGGTGCACTTCACAAAATAGATTGCATCATGAAGAAGGAAAATTATGTGGAAATATTGAAGCAACATCTCAAGACATCAGTCAGGAAGTTAAAGCTTGGTCGCAAATGGGTCTTTCAAATGGGCAATGACCCCAAGCATACTTCCAAAGTTGTGGCAAAATGGCTTAAGGACAACAAAGTCAAGGTATTGAAGTGGCCATCACAAAGCCCTGACCTCAATCCTATAGAAAATTTGTGGGCAGAACTGAAAAGGCGTGTGCGAGCAAGGAGGCCTGGGAATGTAATGAAAGAAATAAAAGCTGAAGTAAACCATTCTCTCTACTATTATTCTGACATTTCACATTCTTACAATAAAGTGGTGATCCTAACTGACCTAAAACAGGGAATTTTTACTAGGATTAGATGTCAGGAATTGTAAAAAACTGAGTTTAAATGTATTTGGCTAAGGTGTATGTAAACTTCTGACTTCAACTGTATGTAGCCAGTACTCTGTACCTTTTGTATGGGAGTCTAAATGGGCTTGGTTTCTTTTACAGGTGATCTATAAGAAGTTCCAGATCCCATGCCCTTACATCCCTAACATGGATGTGATACTGAACGAGACGGTTAGCAAGGTCCTGAACGCCACGGCGGGCTACCTCAACAATACCGCCGCTGTCTACAACGAGGACGTCTGCACACCCAAATACTTTGTCTTCAACTCTCAGGTGAGAAATGGACAGATATGTTGAGTGGTAAATCAATAAATAGAAGGAGAAATGCTTAATTGATGTCCGAGTGCTTTCGTACCTGTATGTATGTTTTTTTTGTGTAATTGAATGTTTTGTGCATGTGTCAAATGTCTAACTGTCTTGTCCATCTCTCTCCTTCAGACTGTGTATGCTGTTCCTATCCTGACGTTCGCCTTTGTCTGCCACCCCGCCGTCCTGCCCATGTACGAGGAGCTTAAAGAGTGAGTCTATCGCTGTTTACACAGCTGCCACGTTGTCAAGACTTCACACACACACAGTTTATCGCTTTAGTACCTGTTAAGGAATGGAGAGAAAAGGTTCTGTGTTGTCTTACCCTCCTCTCCTTCCTGTTCTTCCCCAGTCGTTCCCGTAGAAAGATGCAGGGCGTGGCCAACGTGTCTTTCCTGGCCATGTTGATCATGTACCTGTTGGCTGCTCTCTTCGGATATCTGACCTTCAACGGTGAGCCCCCACCCTCCTTAGAAACATATTCATCCTTTTCTTTAGCAGTCGGGAAACAAAACTAGTTTGAGCTGGAAACAGTCAGTTTTGGGCTTATACAACCAGTTGTTCTGCAAGTACTGTCCCCCATGAGAAAATGACACACAATCAGCTGTCCAGTACACCAATGATCCTGCATATTTGTTATGGCAAGGACATCACAGCAGGTGTCCCGCCATGTTCCAGACTTCCCTAAAAGTGCAATAGCCCTAGTTAGCAAGGACAACATTACAAAAATGGATGATTGAGGGTGTGAAAGTTACGCACAACCTTGAATAATCTAGGATGTATTCCAATTGCTCTCTCAATCTCAGTTTGATTTGGCTGGACATGTAATAAGCAGGTTCCAAAGACTGAACGAACACCAATAGTACAGCAAAATGAAATAGACACAGCAGTTGTGAAAGCCAGGGTATCATTCTAGGTCAGGTAGCCTGTTTCGCTAAGGCCTTGGCGTGTTGGTTAGTGAAGATTGACCGTAGGGGTTATTATAGAGCATTGATGACCAGGGTTTAATACCCAGTTGGTCCACACGGTGTCTGAACATCTGAATATCTGAAAAGTGTGGACTCATCAGGCTAAGGGAAATGTATTGAATATGTGACTTTATAAGTGAGAAGGAAACAAGCATAAATTAAATGACCATATTGGATTGGCTTTACAGTGCATGTGGAGTCCGAACTGCTGCACACCTACTCCAAGGTCTACAAGTCTGACGTGATCCTACTCATCGTTCGTCTGGCCGTGCTGACAGCTGTCACCCTGACTGTCCCTGTGGTGCTGTTTCCTGTAAGCCCCACCTGTCTGTCTGTCCATCCAGCTGTCCTTCTATCCATCCATCCAAAACTTGTGAGCAGTGTCAAGTTCGGCATTGCCACCATGTTGACCTTGGTCCCCCTCCTCTGTCTGTCTCTTTGTAGATCCGCACGTCAGTCAACCATCTGCTGTGTGCCTCCAAGGAGTTTAGCTGGATCCGCCACATCATCATCACCGTGGTTCTGCTGGCCAGCACAAACTGTCTGGTCATCTTCGTTCCCACCATCAGGGACATCTTCGGCTTCATCGGTGAGTGAATGTGTCCCGTTGGTCAGGTGCAGTAATAGAGAAAAGAAAAGAGGTGGACATCCCCACTAAGCCTGTCATCTTCCTCCTCAGGTGCATCTGCGGCAGCCATGTTGATCTTCATCCTGCCCTCGGCCTTCTATATCAAACTGGTCAAGAAAGAGCCCATGAAGTCTGTGCAGAAAATCGGGGTAAGGAACCATCCCGCTCCTTTTTGGTCCATTCAATTGATGTGGGTGTTGTGGTCTGTGACTCCTGGCAAGGAGAATCGATTGTAGAGTGGATAAGAAAGCCTTGTTGTGTTTGTTGTGCTAAGCCTAACCGTCTTGTCCTCCTTCTCTCTCTCTCTCTCTCTCTCTCTCCAGGCATCCATCTTCTTGTGCAGTGGCGTCATCGTAATGTTCGGCAGCTTGACCCTCATCACCCTTGACTGGATCAAAAACGCCTCACAAGCCTCCAACGGACACTAGGACACCTTATCCACTAGGGTGCGCCACACCATCCGTAGCTCAGCCGCTAAACATCTGACCGCTACCCAAGTAGAAGAGAAATTCTCACACACAACAATGCTCGACTTTGATCTCTGAGCAAGAGACTACCATTCCAATGAGAATGTAGTGAACTTTGTACAGTATGCAGTGAGAATGTAGTGAACTTTGTACAGTATGCAGTTAAGCCACACAGGTGGTGTATTTGTTTTTTCCTTTTGTCTTTACTTTGTTTTCTTTTCCGTTTTGGACGTTTTCTCTTTTTTTTGTAGTTCTGGTACAGTTTGTAGTTCTGGTACGGTGTTTAGTTCTGGTACAACTTGATGGTGCCTCAAACAGGGATGGTGTAGTTGTAGAGTTCCAATGCAGCTCATATTCAGGTACTGCGTGTGATCTCAGCTTTTTGGGCACGGCAACAACTTTTCTCATCCAGGGCCGTACGCAACCGCGGACATCCTGGAATCCCAGAACTCATTAAAGGCGAAGAAAGTGACAGCAGACTCTACTCGAGGTGAATAATTTAGCGTTCAACTTATTACTTTTAAAAACTTTGCCAAAAAAAGTATTTGTAATATGTGTTTATATATTGAAAAGCACTTAATGTTCAGCACACTCGTGAGGAAATTGTCTGTTCACGGACGACTAGACCGCTTATCAGTATTTGTACCAAGGCTGTGACCTAGCTAATGGTGTCGGCTTAACTTGTAAAATGCTTAGTATGAATCAACGAAACCTGCCTTCTAAAAACCCCACACTGGAAGCAGCAAAAGATCTCTTAGGAAAGACATTTATTATGCATTATAATGTATTGAAGACCTTGTTCAAAACTAACACAGCGATGACACTACTGCTTGTAGATGGGGAATGCTCCCTGTCAAATCCCCTGGCCGCTAAGGGGGGGACGTTACACTTTTTTTCTTAACGGAAGAATATCTTGAATTTGACCACATGCGTGGTTGTAATGTACCTGTTTACCTTGCAAAAAAGAGTTGATGTTTTCTGATGGTTTTGAGACCGCACATAACCAAACGTCATGTCAATGTTACATAATGGCTTCCATGCAGAGCTGAGGGAAGGCGGAGGAATGTTGTGTGAGCTGCTCAGTGTCAAAATGTCAGTGTTTTTCTAACGGTTGGCAGCTTCTCCTTATTAAACGTTACCATAGTTACAAAAAAATAACTAAATCATTAAGGATAGTGTAATGTCGGCTTGTCACCTCGTCACAAACACGAGGCGGGCGGCACACTGCTTCCAATGTTAACCTCACACATCATCCAAACTGTTATTGTCCTGCGATTATTTATGTAAGGAAATTAAATCAATGTAATTTGATCTATTTTACTATATTTATATATTGTATATATATGTATATATATCTATGAGTTGAACTACTGTATATACACTGTTTTGTTTAACCTTCTATTGGCATTTCACAAAAAAATGATTTAGAGCTGTAAAAATAGCTGGTGAATTTGGTCTTTATCAATTTACCCCCCCCCCCCTATGATTAAGTATGGAGCTGTTCACTTTCATTTCTGAAACCATAGTGAGAGAGTTATCCCTTTTCCACTTGCTGTAATTGTGAAAGACCATGTTTAAAGTGGAGCTAACCAAAACATAGTGGCAGTGATCTTTGTGGAACACACTTTACACTTGTTCTATTTGTGAGCCTGATAAACTGTACTCACATCTTTTACCCACATCTTGGTTAGAGAGTATGTGAGCAATCTCTTGACCTCAGGAGCAAAGAGGGCATCTCCCACCAGTGTTACACTCTTGTTTCAATGAAACACTATGTACATCATGTAATTATTGTCAAAATAAAGTCAAAGATAATCCCACACGTTGTCGGGTCTTTATTGTGTCAGTTATATTTTGCAGACTAGCTTTTGTAGGGAGCCCACCAAATGCCGGGAAAGTGATGGGGCTGGGGCTGACCCTGTAGGTAGGCCATCATTGTAAATAAGAATTTGTTCTTAACTAACTTGCCTAGTTAAATAAAAAATATATTGTAATTAATAATGTGGAAATTTAACAAGTTTAGGAGACTAAACTGCTTAGTGTAGATAGATAGGTACTTTATTGATCCCAGAGGGGAAATTTCTTTGTCAAGCTGCTACAACAAAAACACAGGGCAGGTGCAAAATGCCAGAACGAAAGTACACAGAAGACAGATACACGATACATGATAAGCCCCGTATGAAAAGGTATAGAAATACAAGAAGTCTGGAGTGCAAAAAAGCTATGAAAAGACATTGCATAGTATGGGTGGATAGATAGATAGATAGATAGATAGATAGATAGATAGATAGATAGATAGATAGATAGATAGATAGATAGATAGATAGATAGATAGATAGATAGATAGATAGATAGATAGATAGATAGGTACTTTATTGATCCCCCGGGGGGGGGGGATTTCATTGTCAAGCAGCTACAACAAAACACAGGGCAGGTGCAAAATGCCACAACGAAAGTACACAAAAGACAGATACACGGTGCATGATACATAGAGCGGCAGTATAATAATAGTATAGAGATACAAGATATCTGGAGTGCAAAACATTTTTTATAAAAAGATATTGCATAGTATGGGTGGTTGGCTGAATATGTACACTATACATTGGTGGACGTTGGATGGTTAACTATACTATACAGGTCGAAGGCAGAGAAATACTTCAGTAGCTAAAAATGCATATGATATGAGCGAGGGTAATAATAGTTTACTTAATAGACAGACTGGCTAAATGAACAGGTAAGTGAAAATGTTGCATGGTTAAATTAGCTGTACAGGTAAGTACACATTTATATTTACAGATAAGTGAATACTTGCATGGTTACACAAACTGTACAGGTAAATGACAGGAAACGATACTTTAATAGCTAAATGATGGCTGAATATGGACACTATACATTGTAACCCAGGATGGTAAACTGTCATTGTCAAAACACATTGATTAAACGGTAGCTAAGATTAAAGTGCTGCTCTGCTTTCTTGACATCACTATTAACAAAACAAGTCCTCTGTTCTGGGCCAGAATGTACACGCCAATCTCTCCTGGCTCAAAGTAGAGGAGAGATTAACTTCATCACTTGTATTTGTGAGCGCTATTGACATGTTGAACGCACTGACCTGTCTGTTTAAACGACCAGCACACAGCTCAGACACCCATGTGTCATGACTCTCCTGTGAGGATCCAATGATCAGCTTGACATTGGTTGACAATAACCAGACCCTCTCTCACCCACAGAAGAGGGGAGGGGGGACTGGGCCGGTTTGACAGCTCACGCCCAGTCGTAAATTTAACAGGAGAGGACTCGCTTTATCCTCTAGTATTGGTGAAAAGAATGCCTTTGTCTCCAGAGACTTTTGCCAGCCAAAATTCTAATGTCCAAAAAGTGAACACTGGAACAATATCAGAACGTGGGGAATGATGAGAGATGGTCTATGGAAAACTAGTGTATATTTTGTGATGTCATTAAAACATTTATAAAAACGGTATAACGGAGATACTGTAACTTGAAAAGTATATCCCCTTAATCTGTCAAGTTTTTATCCAATATGTTTTTGTTGAGATAGGATTATTTTTATTTTTTTCGAATAAGATAATTGTTTTTGATAATGCTTTGCACAGTAACTAGCCACGTCCCGAGTGAGGTCAGAGAGCTTGTCAGCATGATGGAACGCCCCTTTTACCCAGAGTGTATAAAAGGAGAGGTTAAAAACATTAGACCAGAACAGCGTGGAGAGAGATCTACACACTTAAAATGGTTAGAACTTTGAACCTCAACACTAGGTGACAAAAGAAACTCACCTACCAGACCAGAAAGGTGTGAGACGGTTGTCTATACGTTTGAAATGGTTAGAACGTTGAACCTCAACATGAGGAGAAGAAGATACCAGAATAAAGCCGAACATTGCCAGTCTGCAGCTGCGTGTGTAAAGTGGTTTGGAACTTTGATTATACACACGAGGTGGAGAAAGGAGAAAATTCCCTCTCAGACAATCACTGGTACAGCTAAGAAGAAGTTCTGAGGAAAGACACCACTGGTGACCGAACATTTAAGAAGAAGGACATTGTGTCCTGTGGTGGACAATCAGAGCCTTACACCCAAGAAGGCTTAGTCCGACAGAGGTAAACGATGAACGCAGGCATTCACATGTAAATACACATTCATGATTTCTTACTCCAAACGGGCAGTGGTTTACAATGAGGGTAGTTTCATAATGTATCAACGATAAGTGTCTCTTTCTCTCTCTCTCGCCCTCTCTCTATCTACCCCTCCCTCTTTTGGTAAACAAGCAGTCATGTTGTTTTTAGTCCGCTAGGGACTTTTTCTTATGTATCAGGTGTATATGTTTATTCTGTGTTATTATTTAGTTAACTAGTAAATAAATAATTTAAATAATTTGTGTAATACTGAATGATGAGCAAGGCCAGGGTTTTTGCAGATCCAAGAAGTTTACGATTGTTCAGAATGATGATATGATATGAGGTAATGACTAATAAGTGACTGTTATCGATGTAATAGATATTTACTGTATATATATCTCTTCTAAGAGTTTAATTCGGGAGATGGTAACTCGTTAAACAACTTCTCCCGTGGTGCCCCATAGTCCTAACGAGTTAATTGTTACATGATTAATTGAATTGAGTAAAAATTAAACATAGTTAGTTGACTCAATAAATAACGGTCATCAGATTAATGAAAGTCATGTCACGACACATGCATACCCCACAAGACATGCCACCAGAGGTCTCTTCACAGTCCCCAAGGCCAGAACAGACTATGGGAAACGCACAGTGCTACATAGAGTCATGACTACATGGAACTCTGTTCCACATCTAACACTGTCACGATCGTGTAGGTGGAGAGACCAATTCGCAGCCCATTCATTGTAGTTCGATATCGTTTAATGTTAAAGAAATACACGTAACGTGGAACTGTGCAAATGAACAATGATCCAAATAACGTAAAACACACTTACTTCTCTGACAATGAAGATAATGACCCACACCTAGGGTGTGGGACCTACAAAACATATGTAGAATCCCTAATTAGAGACAATGCACTGCAGCTGCCTCTAATTAGGGATCCAACACAAACCACGACATAGAAACAAAAATCATAGACCTGTCAGACTCTGACCATGGAAGCAATAGACTTCTCTATGGCCAGAGCCTGACACACACACACTATACACACACTACATATGGATTTTGTATTGTAGATATGTTGTAGAAGTGTTTATTAATGTGTAATGTTTAACTTTGTAAATTGCCTTAATATTGCTGCAGCAGGTGATGGGTATCCATAATAAAATACAAATACAAATATTGAAATAAACTAGGATGATGAAATAAGTCATGATGATAGATGATTGACTGCCGTTTGACAAATAAAAATATTCTCTCTCTTATCTATAATAATCTAACAAACATGTGTCAAGACCAGCCTAGGCACATTTGTTATTTAACGCAACAGTTTTTGTGTAAACATTTTTTATTCGGTACATGAAAACGGTTGTGTGCACCATGTCACCACACACCATGTCACCTCAATGAATCAGTTTGGTGGAAACACACCACTGGTGGGAAAATGTGCATATTTTATTTATGCATATTTTGGAATATCCGCACGTAAATCTGTCGCCAATTGGATGGAAATCTAGCTATTGAAGTGATTTCTGCAAATGAAACTAAATCACTGTGTGACAGTCAAGTGGGGTAATTTACCTTGAAGTTGCATAATAACACTACAAAGCCTACCACAAGGCCATACGATCAAACCCATCCCTCCCCAACCCCCCTGTGGGTTGTCCCAGCCAGTGCGTTATTTTGGGGGCCCTAAGTGAGATTTGTTTGAGGGGCCCCCCACCTCGCAACAAAACAGTTTAGTTGGTCCCCTTGTGACGGTGGAGAGAAAAACGGACATGGGGCCTATGGCGAATGGAAATCTACACATTTTGCCATGGGGCCTATTGCGAATGGAAATCTACACATTTTGCCATGGGGCCTATTGCGAATGGAAATCTACACATTTTGCCATAGGGCCTATGGTGAATGCCGAGAATGTGAACACTTCACTGCACCACCGTCTAGACTGCAATCCAACGAAGATGTGTCGCTCACCCAGTGGTGTCTGAACAAGATAGAGCACAACAGAGCAAATGAAAAACCAGAGAAAATGTGCTTAATCACTGTGAAGAAGGAAAGTGCCATAACCGAGGAAGAGCTGGTGACCCAGTTTCAGTATAGGCTCTTTAAATTTAGGAAACATCTGTTCAACATCCGATGGCAGTACCACAGCTACAGGGTCTTGAGAGAGAACCTGACCAATGACTGCCTGATCCATATAGATTTGAGTGAAAACTTCACATGCAAGTATGCTGAAGAGATCCAGTCAGTTCACTTCGGGGGTTCACACAAGCAGGTGACGGTCCACACTGGTGTCCATCTCCTTCTGCACCATCTCACCCAGCAGAAGGCCTGACCCAGCAGCCATATGTGCTCACCTGGACCCCATCCTGGACATGGCAAAACAGCAGTATCCTACCATGCAACACTCTCTTTTCATTGACGGCCCTGCCACCCAATGTAAACAGAAGGGCAACTTAACCTTTCAAGAAGGGTTTCCAGGGGAGGCCAGTCACGGAAAGGGTGCTCCAGATGGAGTGGAGGTTCACTAAAGAGGTCCACCACGGGAAAGACATAATAGATGCAATGTCTTTCGATCAGGAGGTAAGGGACTGTCACTAAAATACAGTTGCATTATGTCAGTGAGGAAGAAGTGGAAATTAAGGCACAGAAGATTTATGGGGTAACCATAAAAGGAACCATGCGAATGCACCAGGTTCTGAGTCTCACGCCTGGCATCCTAAAATACAGAGACATAAGTTGTCTCTGCCAAGCAGCGCAAAGCATTTGGGATTGCCCATGTCATGGACTCCAAGAAATCACTCTCCTGACAGTGTCGGCTAATGGCCATGGTCTCTCACCTCCACATCAAACAGATGTCGGATACCTCAGCTCTACTTTGTCCAGATATCGTCGAGGCTCACCACACTGGACATTGGTGCATTGTGAACTACGATGAACAACCATGCCCTGGAGGTCGAAGAACATAACGTCAAAGTTAAGTGCAAGCACAGGAATGGAGTCAACAAGTTCTTCTGGCCAAGCCCAGGAGATTATATCAGCTGGTACGGGGATGACCAGATATTTTGTCTGATGCCAAAGCCGCTGCCAGTGAACATAAGATCAGCTCTGATTGGCCACAGTATATGGAAGTACTTGGAGGAGCACCTGACTGTGTGAAAGTGGCAGATGTGAAAATGCTACCAGAGAAGAAGCCGTCAATGGTTAGAAAGCAATGGAGACTGGCTCAGAGATGTTAACAGATGGATGTGACATAATAACATGGCAAAGGCAAGCATATGGACAAACTTTTCTAAAGACAAAAAAATCTCAAGTAAAAGTGAAGTTAGTATGGGAAATAACTAGTACTGGAAATAGTCTATTCCATTTTACTGCATACAATATGTTTATATCAGTGCTTTTGGGAAAACTTAGACTTAGTTTACATTCAGTGTTGTGTTTCTATTGTTCTTGTGTTAATATAGTTTTAATAGACATGTTTAATGTTTGTACAACAATGTTGTGATAGGAAATACATTTTAGTCAGTAGGCTTAATCTTTTGGTCTTAATCTTTGACCAATAACCATCTTATTGTTCATATTAAAATGAACACATTATACAATTATTTGTAATAAAAAAATATTACTAAATTGATAAAATGTTTATGAAATAATAGTATGTTATGTTATTGGTTTCAAATCGTGTCACTGGTGTTACTGCATGGCATATTGGTGTTCTGGCATCAGTTGCCCATTTTCATAGAATATGTTTATTTGTATCAACCCAACTGCTGTTGCATTCAATGATATGATAAACCAATTTTGACGACTCAACCTCAATTATTTCTGATGTTACAACACAAAACACGTGGTAGAAATGTCCAAATGTCACACTAGAACTTTACACATACCGGTTTAAAGTAAAGTAATACAAATCAAAACATTTTCTTAATATTAGCGTTAACCTTTTTTATTTTTTGATTATATATGCCTTGAATTGTCATTTATCTAATGTATAAAACATATAAAAATACATCAAGATGCATTTATGTTGATTTATAAAGGTATTATATATTATCTTAGTTTGGGTTAAAAAATAATAATGTTGGCGCTTCGAAATCCACAATTTTCGGAGAATCAACCATAAAGCCTGCATTAGATTATTATGAGGAACAAAAGAGCGAGATCATTTTTATTTGTCAAACAGAAGCCATGAATCAATTTTCATGTCACCAGAAGAAATCCCTCGATATTTACTGGAAAGGAGCATCAAGCTCATCACCTTGCACTTTCACCTATGTGAAGTTCATCATAATTTATTTAATCTGATAGGACCACACAACATGCCATCGCTTGACTCCAAGTGTACTTCGATATGATGGTTATTAGGCCTATATCAATATGTGCGGATAAAACAGTTTCCAACGAAATTTTTCGCATAATTCATTTGACCAACAAAAAGATCACACCTTGTCTAGCGTATTTTGTTTTGTTTACATTTGGAAAGTTTACCTACAAATGTTGTTTCCATAAGGTCTGTCATGGCAGTTTTAATCCAACATGTACTTTACGCGCATAAAAAGGTTGGATGGAACCCTGGTTAGTGACTGACATAAGAGAACATTTTCGAAATTGCACCTGGTGAAATTCTACAAATGTCTACTAGTTGATCGAACGCTTATGTCGCTTATGACTGGAACCGGCCCTGATTGCCACTGCACTGTTCTGTAGATTGTCATGTTTACTGTGTTCAAATAAGTAATATGAAATGGTGGGTTGATGAAAAAAAAAAAAAAAAACCTGACGATAGATTTGACAAAGGCTCGCCCTGCTGGTGAAAATAGTGAAGCACATTTTCAGGTTTACAAGCAGTGCATTCGACTGCTTTTGTGAAACACTGGCAAGTGGGTTTTCATGATCATAACAAAATATGTCTGTCCCGTGAACATAATGCCCTTTTAGTGTAAGAGCTGTTTGAAAAGCACCCGAAATTTCAGTCTGGTTTGGTGAGATGGAGTTTTGGCCTGACTGGTGATTAGTTAATAGACCAATGAGTTCAAAACCTCTGACAATAACAGCTACCTTTCAGTTTTCCCCTCCTCTCCCAGACAGTCCTAGTTAAATTCTTGATTGAGAAATTGCTCTTGGCCAAGAAGCTGTTTACGCTCCCAAGTGGTACAGTGGTCTAAGGCAATGCATCTCAGTGCTAGAGGCGTCACTACAGACAACCTGGTTCAAATCCAGACTGTATCATAACTGGCCGTGATGTGATTGGGAGTCCGATAGGGCGGCGCACAATTGACCCAGCGTCGCCTGAGTTTGGCCGGTGTAGGCCGTCATTGGGAATAATAATTTGTTATTACCTGACTTGCCTGGATAAATAATAAGGTACTTAATTGTTACCCAGAAATGATTTGATATTGAGATAAAAACTGCTGCATTGGACCTTAAACAAATATAAGCTTGACCACAAAGACACACACATCGCCAGACATGAAGCAGCTCATTTATTTAATTGCTCTCTGGGTATTTCGCACAATGTTTACGCAGCACATGTAACAAGTAAGGGCTGTTTTCACCTGATCTGCCAGACCCATACCTTACGCTACACATTCACTGCTGATTGGATAACTGATCTCCAACTCTCAACCAATGAAGTCCCTGATACAATGACACTCAAAAAGACATATCCAGTCCACAAGCTTTAAGCTGCGACAACTAAGGCTGCGTTTACACAAGGACCATTTCTGATATTTTTCCCACTAATTGGTCTTTTGACCAATCAGATCGTTTCCAGAGCTGATGGGATTAGTCAAAAGACCAATTAGTGGGAAAATATCAGAATTGGGCTGCCTGTGTGAACGCAGCCTAGAGAGTCAAAGGCAATGCACATTTACCTAGGCTTTCTCCAGAATTATCATAATATATTTATAAAACAAAAACAAATGAGGAACAATGACAATATTTTTAAACTAAGAAGTAATTAGAAGGTCCCCGGTGGAGAGTGGGAGAAATTAATCATACCTGCTGGCTCCACAAGAGGGTGCTCTCCTCTGTACTACCCATAGCTCAGTGTCCATCCCACCAGAGAACCGGTGCTAACCTTACTGTTCCAGCTACTCTGGGCATCTGTCTCATAGTAGTTCCCAAGCAACAAGATCAACATGAAATAACGGTGTTCTCACACTACAGTTTGCGATTGGATTATTTCTAAACAAAATATGAAATCTATAGAAAAATCTTCATTCAAAGTAAGGTAAAAGATATCAAAAGTCGGGCTCCAGTCTTTGTCAGCCGGGAGGCTTTGTTACAGCTGGTAGAAATTGCACTTAAGCAGATGGGCTGAGACCGTTTCCCCCTCAGCGGATGTCAGGGTTCATTTCTTGCGAGCGTGTTTGTATTTGTCCACGTAGGCCTTCACCAAGATTGCCACTTTCCCAGAGTTCACCTCTCCACTCTTGCTGTGGCAGACCTGAAATATAAAATGCACTCAGCAAATCAAAAAATATAAAAACAGACTGGACACCTTATGAGTTCTGCTGGGTTATTTATCTTATTTTTAATACTCCTAAAAGCGCAGTTCAAATACCAATGTCAAAATGTTACTGGAGGTTTTTTGACTGCTCACTTTTTCAACTGCTTTGCGTACAATCTCTTTGTACTCGTCCTTGCTGATGTCCTTGTTTTGGTAGTAGGGTTTCATGGCTGCTTTCACTTCATTGATGGCTCTCTCATGGATCTGTTGTTTTTAAAGCATATATCAAGTTAAGAAATCTAGTAAAATTATTATTCATTCTCTGGCTCAGAATGCAAACAAAAAATTATTCACTAGCAAAGTAGCTCCCAACAGTATATACAAAACAGAAAAGTATAGCAAGCCACTTGACTATATTGAGAACAATGCCTGTGTTTGTTAGTGGCGGTGACATCACCTTTTCTTTCTTGGAGCTGTCTGGGTGGGCGGCCCTGCTGTGTTGGGTGGTGGAGGATGGCATGACCATGCTGTGGGCCTGGGCTGTGGTGGCGCCACCTACTTTGGTCATGGTGGGCATGAAGGGGGCTTTGCCATGGCCTGCCATGCTCATCATCATCTGGGAAAGAGACATGGAGGTATTCAGGGGGGAAAATTCCAACCGTGACACACTATGCAAATACAACACACTTCTGTGCTATCTGGAAATACACTACAGTTGATTGAATTAAATATGAGAGAAGTGAAAATACTCGGATTGATTGGGTCCAGAGGATTATATTTGGACAGAAAGGATGCAAAATACTCCTGTCCTTACCTGTGTTGTGCGGCTATCTGCCTGTATGGCTGCCATGCTGCCCCGCTGCATGGGAGGTGGTGGTGGAGGTGGTGGCGGGAGGCCCTGGGCAGCTGTCACAGGGACCTGCAGGAGAGGCACTGAGGGGTGGAGGTGCATGGGGACCTGAGGAGGCATCCCGAAGGGGGTTGGTTGCAGGCTGACAGGTGGGCCTCGCGGGCCCATTGGGTAATGCAGGACGTTCAGTTGGGGAGGCATGACGTTCAGGGCAGGTGGAGCTTCTCCTTGGGCATTGGTCTCAGTCTGAGGTGGGTCTGAAATTGACAAAAACAAATATTAAGAATAATATAAGATTACCTAATGTACATTCTGGGCTTTAATTAAGTTGTACATTGGTGGCAGAAGTGGGATCCACATCAACTGCGCATACACTCCGTGGCGCACAATCTAAAGAAGGGTTCTGACCTGTTGTTGACGTCTCCTCCTGCCTGCTCCAGCTGCCAGAGCCTGCCCCTCCCCCCCGATCTCTCCTGGAGTAATAGTTCTGCACGTCTGCCGGGAGTGTCCTCCGCACAGCCCAGCTGGAAGCTGACGACCAACCGGAGCGGTCCATCATCGATTCGCCTATCTCAGGCTCCTTCCTACGGCCACCACGGTTCTCGTTGAATCGGCTGTACGCATCGCTCCCTGAATTGTTTGAGGTCCCTGAGAATGTGTTTCTGGGCTGCCAGCGGTTTTCCGCCTGCTCCCCCTGTTGGTTGGAGGTTCCGTAGGCGCCCCGGCCTCGTCCTGTGCCTCGTCCACGATCTGCGCCCCAGCCTTTATCTTCCCAGCGAGGGCCGCTTGTCACTCTGGCCTCTGTATCAGCACGCGCCTTCTCCATAACCCAGTCAGGATTTTCCCTGCTGGGGGAAACGTCTGCAAAGCCACCATTTTCAGAGCGGGCCGAGTCTCTGGCCGAACTCTCTTGGAAATTCCTTCGAGAGGAGTCGCTACCCGGCCCAGCCCTCCATCCATCTCCTGTCCAGCGATCCCTCTTTCGCGGTGACTGTCCCCCTGAGTCAGGGCGCTCCGGGGACGACCCTCTTCGGTAGGACCTGTTTCTGGACCTGGAGCGAGAACTAGATCTGGAACGGCTCTTAGAGCGCTTCCTGTTATTCCTCTCACGGCTACGGTCACGGCTACGATCCGTTCTGGGGGCGTCCCTCACTGCGTCCCGTTCCCTGCTGCGGCTGGAGAGCGGGCTGCCCGAGGCCTGACGCTCCCTGTTGCGCTCCTGAGATCTGGAGCGCGATCTCCTTGACGAGTCCTGCTTCGACTCTCTCTTGGGAGACCAAGTGGTGGCGGCAGAGTGGAAGCGCGACTTGCGCTGCCTGCCATTCTTCCTTTCCTCTACCTTTCCCTCGCCGACCGAGCTCTCCCGCTCCTGCCTGCTACCGTTCCTCTCGTCTTCAGGGGCCTGGCTTGTGGACTCGTGAGCTGTACTTTCTGTCTCCTTTGGTGGATCAGAGGCCAGGTTGGTGCTGCGCTCACTGCTGGGTGAATCACAGTCCATCGGTATAGCTTCTGTCTCATCCTCAGACAGACCGTCCTCTTTGCTGCCGGCTGCTGATTTCTCATTTGTGGCATCCTTTGGATCATGCGGCCTGTCCTCTGACACTTTTTCTTCTGAGGTGCCTTGAACTTTCTGGGACGCATTTCCATTTGGAGAGTCACAGCGATTAGAGCCAGAGCAAGATTCAGCCTCTAATTTCTCCTCTTCCACTGAGGCTTCATCATCTGATTTCACTTCTGTTGGATCGGCAGTGGCTTCCATGGTGTCAGCATCTTCCTCCTCAAGTTGTCCTGACTGCCCGGACTGGGGGCTGTCCAATGGTCTCTCTGGTGAGTTGGAAGAGGTTGGTGAGTTGCTTTTCTCAGGGTCTTCTATTTGGTCCTGGTGTTTCTCCTCTGCACCTTGGTCCCTGTCGGGGGACAGCCCAGGGGTATTCAGCTCTACATCTGACGACGGTGACTTCTGGTCCTCTTCCTCACCATCCTCCTCATTCCCCAGTTTCGCTTCCTCAGAAAGATCATCTTCATCTTTGCATGGCTGGTCCACAGTGTCCTTCAGGACATCATAAGCAGAAGGTTCGGGACTGGCTTCCTCCTCGGTAGGGCTGGAGCTGCGCTGCACAGCCTGTGGGTTCACTGCAGTGTCTGAGAGCGGCTCCCTTTCCTCTACCTCTTCCCTCTGTTCTAACTCCTCCTCCTCTTTGGCTTCCTCTTCTTCTTCACTTCCTGATGGGCTACTGAGGACGACTTTGGAGGCCTTTTTTTTGGCTGGTCCTTTCCTCTTGGCGCTGGGCTTTCGCTGAGCTGCCCGTTTGCCCTTCCTCTTACCAGCAGCTGCGGTGCTTTTGCCCGCTTTTGTTGGTGGGTTTGTGGAAGTGTCGGATTCTGAAGAGTGGGACTGCGAAGATGCAGGGTCTGGTGTAGGAGCTTGTTCTTCAGCCCTGCTGTGGCGGCCAGAGCGCCTAGTCGTCAGGGGCTCTGTCTGTTTGGAGGGGCTTTTGGAGCCAGATCCACGTGTACCCTTCTTCCCCTCTCCCTTGGGGCAGGTGACTGCGCAAACTCTTCCCTGAAAGACTATTATGAGAAATAATCATGAATATTAGAAGTATTTTAAGAAACGAAATGTTCCTACGTAACATAAAATTAGGCATAACCTATGGATTAAAGGTTTGGTTCTGGTGCCTTCGCAAAACTGATGCCAGGGTACTGCACAACCCACACAGATGACAGAAATTACTCAGAAAAAGTAGCTTACTGCCACAATGTAGCTTAGTGTAGCTAAGCAGCTTACACTCACCAAAATGCCCCGAGCCGAGAGGTGAAGTAGTAGAGAAAGGTGAGAGGGATCTCAGAGGAAAGGGGCTAATACTCCACTCAGAGGGATGGAAGAACTGCCTGGGAGGGAAATATCAGAGCTACACAAATTGCGCTGACCAATTTCACTCATACTCTCAAAAATGGACTCAAAAATCCCTATTGAAAAACGATCACCTTGCACAGGGTCTTTAACCCTACAACCTCTACCTACAGTATACACACACTCCATCTACATACATTAATTGTGTGCGGACCAACTCACATGGAGTTGCCACTGGCAGGAACGGGTACAGCAACAGGCAGAAATGGGCAGTCCTGTGTTTTGGGGCTACACGGTTTACAATCATCTTCAGAATGCTCCTCCTCGGGACCCCAAAGGGGTTCTGCACTGCAGACACAATATACACACACAGAAAAAGCACATCTTTCAATGGTTGTCTTTATTTAAAAGTAAAAAACAAACATTTAAAACTTTGTTACGATAATAATAATGATAAATCAGGTTTCCAACAAATTGTTAAGTACCATGAGAAGTAGTCACTGTGTCTCTGCTCGGCGAGCTGCAAATCAAAAATGTTAACAAAGTTGGCCTACTCACATGCACTGTGTCATAGTCCCCGTTGCTGTGCCTGTCTGGGCCTGAGACCAAGAGCACAGAGGTCCTCTCACCTGGAAAAGAGAGAGAACCGTTCAAAAGGAGGCTTGGCTGTTGCAAATACCAGACAAGCACCCAGTGGGAACAAATGGGCATTATCAAACTCTTGGCTGAACAAACACAAATATGGGAAAGGGCTAGATCTGCTGAATAGAATTCTAACCAACAATCTAAAATCAAAATCAAATGTGTCACATGCGGCAAATACAACTGGGTTAGATTTTACCGTAACACAAGAGGAATACAATAAAATACACAAGAATGGAGCTATATACAGGAAGTACCAGTAACAGATAAATGTGGAGCTATATACAGGGAGTACCAGTACCAGATCAATGTGGAGCTACAGTTGAAGTTTACATACACCTTAGCCAAATACATTTTAACTCAGTTTTTCACAATTCCTGACATTTAATCCTAGTAAACATTATCTGTTTTAGGTCAGTTAGGATCACCACTTTATTTTAAGAATGAATAATAGTAGAGAGAATTATTTATTTCAGCTTTTATTTCTTTCATCACATTCCCAGTGGGTCAGAAGTTTACATACACTCAATTACTATTTGGTAGCATTGCCTTTAAATTGTTTAACTTGGGTCAAACGTTTCGGGTAGCCTTCCACAAGCTTCCCACAATAAGTTGGGTGAATTTTGGCCCATTCCTTTTGACAGAACTGGTGTAACTGTCAGGATTGTAGGCCTCCTTGCTCGCACACACTTTTTCAGTTCTGCCCACAAATTTTCTATAGGACTGAGGTCAGGGCTTTGTGATGGCCACTCCAATACCTTGACTTTGTTGTTTCTGGAATTTTCCAAGCTGTTTAAAGGCACAGTCAACTTAGTGTATGTAAACTTCTGACCAACTGGAATTGTGATATAGTGAATAAGTTAAATAATCTGTCTGTAAACAATTGTTGGAAGAATTACTTGTGTCATACACAAAGTAGATGTCCTAACTGACTTGCCAAAACTAGTTTGTTAACATGAAATCTGTGGAGTGGTTGAAAAATGAGTTTTAATGACTTCAACCTAAGTGTATGTAAACTTCTGACTTCAACTGTATATACAGGAAGTACCAGTACCAGATCAATGTGGAGCTATATACAGACATTAGCAGTACCAGATCAATGTGGAGCTATATACAGGGAGTACCAGATTAATGTGGAGCTACTACTCCCTTCAAAGAACAGCGCAAACTGGATCTAAACAGAATAGAAAGAGGAGTGGGAGGCCCCGGTGTACAACTGAGCAAGAGGATAAGTACATTAGAGTGTTTAGTTTGAGAAACAGACGCCTCACAAGTCCTCAACTGGCAGCTTCATTAAATAGTACCCGCAAAACACCAGTCTCAACGTTAACAGTGAAGAGGCGACTCCGGGATGCTGGTCTTCTAGGCAGAGTTGCAAAGAAGAAGCCATATCTCAGACTGGCCAATAAAAATAAACGATTAAGATGGGCAAAAGAACACACAGACACCTGACAGAGGAAGATATGTATTTGTCTTTGCAACTCTTGCTCAGTTGTGCACTGGGGCCTCCCACTCCGCTTTCTTTTCTGGTTAGAACCAGTTTGCGCTGTTCTGTGAAGGGAGTAGTAAACAGCGTTGTACGAGATCTTCAGTTTCTTGGCAAATTTTCGCATAGAATAGCCTTCATTTCTCAGAACAAGAATAGACTGACGAGTTTCAGAAGAAAGTTTTGTTTCTGGCCATTTTGAGCCTGTAATCGAACCCAGAAATGCTGATGCTCCAGATACTCAATTAGTCTAAAGAAGGCCAGTTTTATTGCTTCTTTAAATCAGCACACCAGTTTTCAGCTGTGCTAACATAATTGCAAAAGGTTTTTCTAATGATCAATTAGCCTCTTAAAATGATAAACTTGGATTAGCTAACACAACGTGCCATTGGAACACAGGAGTGATGGTTGCTGATAATGGGCCTCTGTACGCCTATGTAGATATTCCATAAAAAAATCAGCCGTTTCCAGCTACAATAGTCATTTACAACATTAACAATGTCTACACTGTATTTCTGATCAATTTTATGTTATTTTAAAATGGACAAAAAAAATTGTTATTCTTTCAAAAACAAGGACATTTCTAAGTGGCCCCAAACTTTTGAACGGTAGTGTATATACAGGAAGTACCAGTACCAGATCAATGTGGAACTATATACAGGAAGTACCAGTACCAGATCAATGTGGAGTTATATACAGGGAGTATCAGTACCAGATCAATGTGCAGAGGTATGAGGTATTGAGGTAAATATGCACATGAAGCCAGGGTAAAGTGACTAGACATCAGGATAAATAAAAATAAGAGTAAAACACAGAGTAGCAGCAGCAAATGTGTAAAAGTGTGTAATGTGCATGTTTGTTGTGTCGGTATGCATGTGTGCGCGCATGTAGTTTGAATGCGAATCTAATGTAAATCTAGCATGCTAAAACAAACTTTTGTTTCTTAGTTGCATTGCATGCATTACATATCTGGACAGATGGACTCTAACCCCATAAAATCTAGCATGAACCATACATGTTATTTATGACGAAATAGATGCCTCTACAAGGGGTCTGTAATTACTAACCTTCTTCTTGTTCAACACAGAGGGATCATCATCGCTGCCTGGGGAACACAATTTATCTTGTCACACCTCATGAATAAAATGCCAACAAATGAAGGAAAGATTATGTATGTGAGGAGAATAATCACATACATTTCCGAATAAGGCCTTTGACTTTGGCTTCTGATGTCCTCTCTGTCTTCAGTCTCCTCAACCTTCCTCCTTGTTTACTTAAAAACAAAAAAAAAGTTTTTTTTTTATTATTTTTTTTTTTAACATTTGCTATAAAAAGGAGGCATGCATTGAAACACGTGGCTTTTTTTTGCAAGACAACTTTACATTAACAGACTTAGTCAACGGCCAGTTTATTAGGTACACCACCCCGTTCACAAAAATGATTCGCTCCAACAAACAGTGAGTCATTAGAATGGGCAAAACGAGTGAGCTAAGCAACTTTGAGCGTGGTATGGTCTCCTGGGCTTTTGATGCACGACAGTGTCTTTGGCAGGGATCATCAACTAGATTCAGCCGTGGGGCCGGAAAATAATTACATATAATTTGTAGACTGCAAATTGACCACAAGAATCCCAAACAGATATAATATTTGACTAAAACATAATAATTTCAAACCTTGTTTACATTTGTATACGATCACGTCTCTAATGCGTGGGAATACTTGGGAACAGATTTCCAAAACTCAAATCAATTGGAGCCAATTTCCTAGTGTTTTTAGAAAGTATTTTATTTCCCAAAATGTTGTTTTCCTGGCACACGTTAAGTCCTTTGATACCAATTGAGCAATGGTTCCATGCCCAGAAGAATTCAGGCTATTCTGGAGGCAAAGGGGGGGTCCGACCCGGTACTAGATGGGTGTACGTAATAAACTAGCCACGGAGTGTATTTAAAAAATAATTGTCAACATATAACACCATATTAAAAGGTGGGTAAACAACAAGCAGGTGGGAACATGGCGACACTCAATACCCGACAAGAGAAAGAGTTGGCTGCTACTAGGGTTGCACAGTTTGGGGAATATTCAGAGGTGGAAACTTTCCGTGGGAATTAACAGGAATATATGGGAATTAACAGAAATATATGCAAATTAATATTAATACCATTTAAATGTAGATTTATTTGCATTGGATATATTTACCATATCATATGGAGACAGAAACATAAACCTTTTACCTTATCATAAGTAGACATAATTGCAAATTATTAAATCCTTCCAATAGAAATAAAAAAAACAATTTGGTTACAAATTGAACTTTAATTAAATGAGTTGACTCTTCACATGGGATGATTTCACTGAACAACAAAAGGGAATATTGAAATGATCCCCAATGATCAATCGCAGCCTGTTGCGTGCTTTGGTGTGTGTTCCAAAACAAGAACCAGTTGTGCTCTGAGGTGGCTGATGTTGGTGGGATTTGGAGGATGATGGAGGCAACAGGGGAAAGAGCCTCAGATCCACAAAAGTCCCTTCAACCAGGTGGCTGATGAGATATGTTGGCACGACTGCCATATTGCATCTCCATCCCAAAGCCCTTGCTTGGAAATGTACTTTGCCAGACTGCCAAGAACCTTGCCCTCATCCAGGCCAAGGTGGCAAGACACGGTAGTGATGACACCATAGGCCTTGTTGATCTCTGCACCAGACAGGATGCTCTTGCCAGCATACTTGGGGTCCAACATGTACGCTGCGCATGTATGGGCTTCAGGCAGAAGTCTGCAGTTTCCTCTGCTTGGCGCAACAGTGAAGTGGTCAGGGCAGTACGGATTTCTTCTCTTACATCTGCAAGCAGTCTGAACATCAGACAGGATGGCATTGTCTCCCTCAATCCGTGCAATGGCTACTGCTATAGGTTTCAGGAGTTTCAGGCTACTTTAAGCAAATACATCATCCAGGAGGATCCTCTTGATGGGGCTGTCCATATCGGCAAACTGTGATATGGCCATTTCTCTGAGACTCCTTCCCCTCCAGGAGACTGTCAAACATGATGACAACACCACCCCAACGGGTGTTGCTGGGCAGCTTCAATGTAGGGCTCTTATTCTTCTCACTTTGCTTGGTGAGGTAGATTGCTGCTATAACTTGATGACCCTTCACATGCCTAACCATTTCCTTGGCTCTCTTGTAGAGTGTATCCATTGTTTTCAGTGCCATGATGTTTTCAATGCATGAGCAGCACAGCCAATGGGTGTGATGTGAGGGTAGGACTCCTCCACTTTAGACCAAGCAGCCTTCATGTCCGCAACATTGTCTGTCACCAGTGCAAATACCTTCTGTGGTCCAAGGTCATTGATGACTGCCTTCAGCTCATCTGCAATGTAGAAACCGGTGTGTCTGTTGTCCCTTGTGTCTGTGCTCTTGTAGAATACTGGTTGAGGGGTGGAGATTATGTAGTTAATTATTCCTTGCCCACAAACATTCAACCACCCATCAGAGATTATTGCAATAGTCTGCTTTCTCTATGATTTGCTTGACCTTCACTTGAACTCTGCATCCAGCAAATGAGTAGATAAAACATACTTGGTCGGGGGGGTGGGGTGGGGTTTAGGGGGTGTATGCTGGTGAAAGAACATTCAGAAATCTCCTCCAATACACATTGCCTGTGAGCATCAGAGGTTAACCGCGTCTTTCTTTTTCCCAACGCAGTTAAGCCAAAACCACACACCATTATCCAGAAGGGCGTTCTACAACGCTCTGAGCGCTTTCCAAGTCCGGAAGTGAATATCAAGTAGCGCAAAATTTCAGTCACAGATTTATAACATTTGCCCTTGTATTTTATTACAGACAAAATATAATTTTACCCACTTCAAATCATGACCTTGAAAATAATTGTATGTAATTTCCTGGGTCTTGTTACACTGACCCTCCATTTCACTCCAGTGTCTCTAGTGTTTAAGAAGCCACTCTTGATATTTGAAATCCAGGGGGGGTAGCCAACTCTAAATAGGAAAACAATGTAACTTGATGTGTTGTGTGCTATAGTCAGAGCAACGTAAACAATTTTATAGAAATAATATAGCTAATAAATATTTGAGAAATTATGAATAATAAGCATATGCTTTTACCTGATAAGACTAATGATAATATAACAACTTAAAATACAGAGCTAGTAACGTGAAGTAGACCTTCAATTGAGGGAATTCAGCAGAGTTCTCCGAGACATTTTTACAACTCATTGAAACTGAAAATAAATACATGGGCAAATGTTACCAAACATGTTAATAATAGGCCTGCATTACGGTACGTCGGTAGGCAGCTAATTGTTAAATAACACTTTCCATCCTTACCTTTTTAAATTTTTGTTACTATTAAACAGTAACGTGTAAACAGCCAGAGGGATTACAAAGATATAAGGAAGAGAAAAAAAAAAAATACAATAATAATACATATCCACATTATACCAAATCAAATACAGACATGTCACCGTCTCAGCGTAGTAGAACGCCCCTATGAATAACGGGGCGTGGTTTTGGCTTAACTGCGTTGAGGAAAAGAAAGATGCAGGTGAACCAGTTGCATACACAGCTCGAGCAAGACATTCATCAGCATTTCTCTGACTACGTTCCGCCATTGAGTAAAAAAAACCTTCTGATTCCAGGAGGACCATGAGCTGATGCTATCGATAAAGGTGTCTGATTCATCATTTTCACCTCAAATAGAAGTAGAGGGACTTTTGTCAGAGGTTGCTTGTTGTGAGCGCTGAGGGAACTTCATGCACTTAGCCAGATGATTCTGCATCTTTGTTGCATTCTTCACATATGATTTGGCACAGTATTTGCAAATGTACACAGCTTTTCCTTCTACATTAGCTACAGTGAAATCTCTCCACACATCAGAGAGTGCCTGTGGAATTTTCCTGTAAACGTTAGAAAAAAATAAGTAAAAGAAAACCCAAATACAATTCCATGTACAGATAAATAGTTAAGCGGTTAGATTAAACAACTCCTTTGTAAGATAAATGTCTTAAAATGAAACATGCATGGGAACAGGTGAATTAACACTCCTCAGTTAGCAGGCTCAAACAAGCTAAAACCCACATTGTAGCAAAAACTGTTAAGTTAGAAATTATTTAAACACAGTTTGCTCTAGGCTACTATTTACTAATAAACAAAAAATCATGTATGTCATATCAAATATATTCACCCCACCCAGTACTGTAATAAAAACTTACCAGAAGGCATGTAGTCCTTGGCTCAGACAGTGTAGTAGTGTGGGCTCAATAGCATCTCATTAGTGGGCAAGATCATGAGAATCAGCTATACATGTGATGGAAGAATGCACTGCACATGTGATGGAAGAATGCACTGTGCATGCAGAGGGTTGCAATTCCATTGAATTGGGGATAGTTTAACCAAAATATGAAAGCTGAAAGACTAGAAAAGGTTACATGCACAAATTAGATGTCCTAACCGACTTGCCAAAACTATAGTTTGTTAACATGAAATCTGTGGAGTGGTTGAAAAATGAGTTTTAATGACTTCAACCTAAGTGTATGTAAACTTCCGACTTCAACTATATTTCCTTTCTTAGATAAAACCACTACCAGAAACTTTAACAGAATGCTCAAATCAATTAAATCCAACCTGAGTAGATGGATCAATTAAATCCAACCTGAGTAGATGGATCAATTAAATCCAACCTGAGTAGATGGACTAATATTCCAGTTGCTTTAACCAGCAGATTATATTTTGTCAAAATGAATATATTACCATGGCTGAATTTCTGTAGTGATAAAATTCATGGTGCGGTTTAAAAATTCCTATGGCAAGGTCAGAGATCCTGGTTAAAATAGACAAATGAAAAAGATGTAGGAGGACTATCTGTACCAAACTTTACATTTACATATCATAGTTTTTTCGTACTGGTCCCCCGTGGGTATCGAACCCACAACCTTTGCGTTGCAAGCACCATGCTCTACCAACTGAGCTACACAGGACTACTACATTGTATTTCCAGACACTAGCATTTCACCGCATCCTAAATTGGTTTAGACATGATTCTTCAGACCCCTGGCTGAGTATAGAGAGAAATATGGTGTCTCCTATTGACCTGTAAGAGGTGGTCTTCACTGATATATCCCTTAAACAATGTAAACTATACTTTGAACCTATTATTTCTCACACAATTTCTATTTGGCGCAAAATTTTAAAACAATGTAACTGGGAATCAAAATGGCTTGCCCATACTCTCATATTTCACAATATGTGATCTTGTGATCTGGAGGGCATCCCCCCCAATGGTCCAAATATGTAATCACTACCCATGCCGATATCATGGACAGTAATGGTTTGAGAACATTTCAAGATTTGAAAGACATACACATTACCAAGCAACTCCTTTTTTTCTAGATTTACAATTTAGGTCAGCTATGCCAATGACAGGATTTATAAATAAATTATATGGGTTCTCAAAAATAATTCATCTCTAATATATAAAATAACTTCTGGAAAGCTCATATTCTGAACTCGCCATTAAATAAGTATGGTGGAAATGCGTTGGTATTACCCTAATCGCTAACGACCATCAGGTGGCAAATGGCCTGGTACTCAGGGCACCATTGTCCCACCCTCTATTGTCCCACCCTCTATTGTCCCACTCTGACATCAATGCAAAAGCAATTGAAATTCACATCAAACACATCATCAAAACAGCATCATGGGGGGATGCTGTGTTGCTAGGCAGGGTGGGAAGGGTTGGAAAACATGGTTTCCGGGGGGTTGGGCGGAAATGTTGGGCTGGGGGGAATGGGATGTGGAGTGTCGGCCCACCTCTGTTTCTTTACATATCAATTATATTTTGACAAGATCTCTCTGTATGTATTTCATACTTTTTTCCCCTTTAGAGTGCCAGCCTACGGGTACATGAGGTATAAACTAAGAGTGTTAATTAAATTATAATTACAAAACAAATAAAAAAAGTAGTAAAAAATAAGGAAATAATGCACCAGCGCAAAGTGACATTAAGCTGCACACTGTTTGAATGCTCCACAAGCTTAAAGACAACATTTCGACCACTAAGGGTCTTTGTCAGGTTAACTGTGCAGCAGGGCAACCCTTTCACTAACGCAAGACCTTTACTCACTTCAACAAACAGCCACTGGCTTCCGGGTCTTCACACTTCTCTGGCTCTGATTGCCTGACTCTCTTCTTCACAGGAACCTGAGATTCACAGCACGTAAATTCGGTGAAGTTTCATGACATGCCATTTATAAATTGTGAAACATAGAAGGTAGAGCCACTGGAGAAACCCCTGCTTACCGTCACACATCCCAGCACAGCGTCACGTTTGTAGACAACATTGAAAGGCTGCCTGTCCATTGGGCAGGATGGAACTGCCTGAAACTTAAAAACAGACAAAAAAAAAAAAAACATCAGTCCAAACACTTTGGTACATCTTAGCCCTGTACAGTCTCCTGAGCCTCACCGGGAGTAAGACCATGCCTTATCACAATAGACGACTTGCCAGTTGCAGCACTATCTGTTGCCACGGAGGGTGACGAGTCTAGGGGGTGGAACAGTGCTTACCTCGGCCCATCTGAGGAGGCAGCTGAGGCAGAATACATGGCAGCAGCTGTCGGGCATGGCCAGGACACAGCGGCCCAGGGCACCCAGGCAGATAGGACACAGCTCCGCCTCCTCCGGCTCCGTGCCGCCCTCTGGGGTCTGTCCATCTTACAACCCGAGAAAAGAAGCACAACTTGTCATTCAAGCACAAACTTGAGGGTAGAGACGTTTAAATTAAACCATGGTGCCAAAGCCCACTGAAAGATATTTTTCATGACTGGCTGGCAGTTACTTACCATTTCCCGATCCACCGATCATCTTTGGCAGTGTTGCTTTGTCCCTGATGACCAGATGACCCATGGAAATAAAAATGAATGAGAGATTCTTGTTAATAACCCAGTCACAGTGCGATCACTTTTAACATTGAAAGGGTTCACTAATCCTAATTTGAGATCGGTGTGTGTAACCAAGTTGTCAAGTAAGTTTCCCATTGACTCAAACACATTATTTACGCAATGGTCAACATAATCCTGGAGTCTATTGACGCACCGGTGTGTCAAATTAAGTATAATAACAAAAATCCCCATCAAAATCTGTCAGTTTAAATTAGAGGGTTTTTTGCATGGCCTGTGTCGCTCGCAATCCACCGCATCCGCCTATGTCGGTCATCCGCACTTCCGCACGAGGTGGCCGAGCTATAGCGGTGTGCGTCAGACCATGAGACATCCTGAAAATCTCACGGGACTCATGTGAAGGTATCCCATACAAACAAATGAAAGTACGGAGGTAGTTTGGTGCCAACAAAAACAAGGTGTTAAGTACACATCCAAAAAAACTGATTAATTTTTGGACTGTCTTTTATGAATGTGTTATTCGATGCGTTTCTATGGGCTTTAGTAGTAAAGACAATTCAATATTTTATCAAATCATTTTGTTTATGTTTATGACACACACACACACGGAAACAATATATATATATATATATATTTTCTACCTATCTTGCGGCTTAGGTAGAAATCTTAATTTGAGATGCTTAATCTCTAAAAGCAGTCAGGAATGTTTTTAAGGTGGGCATACCATGGATCATTTAGCTATTGGATTTTTTTAATTTTAGGACCCCTTTAAGTATAGTTTTTTTATGAATATATACAGTTGAAGTCGGAAGTTTACATACACTTAGGTTGAAGTCATTAAAACTAATTTTTCAACCACTCCACAGATTTCATGTTAAACTATAGTTTTGGCAAATCGGTTAGGACATCTACTTTGTGTATGACAAGTAATTCTTCCAACAATTGTTTACAGACAGATTATTTCACTATATCACAATTCCAGTTGGTCAGAAAAAAGAAGCATGGGACGCTATTACTCGTTCATTGAACGCTGTATCCGGAGAAGGGTGCACAACTGAGGAAGTAAAAAAAAACAAAATGGTTTGATCTCAAATCTGAGGCCCCCCAAAAAATATTGCCAAACACAGAAGAGAGACGCTGACCGCTGGAGGGGGAAAGGCTTGTCCTGAGTTATCTGATCTGGACCAGCGCATCGGGCCATTATTGGAAAGACAGCACTCTCGGGTGTGCCATCAGCTGAGCATTTGGACAGACCTGGGCCCCGTGTCAGCGGTTTCATCTCCTATCTCAGAATCAGAAGGTAAGCTGGTTTTTATCTAAAAGCTATAGCTGTAAAACCATGGAACATTTAGTGAATAAGTGTTCTCATTCTTTAACATGTCCATATGTTTAAAAGGTGTTACCTAAGTGCTTAGATTGTATTCAACATTTTAACATTTGCTTTTGCAGTATTGACCAAATATTGCATAATTTAAATCCCCCAAAATAAGAAAGGTCACTACAATGGTTTGATTTCTAGCATTTATTTACAGATGAACTCCCGCTGAGGCAACCACCCTCTGAGGTGGAACCTGGCACCTCACGGCCAGTACCTTCCTGCAGCAGTACCTCCATGCGTGCACCCAGGTCCCGTTCAACTGCCCCACGTCTGGGGCAGCAATATTGCTAGTAATTCTTGGACCTAACCTACGTAGGCATTCACTCAGGAATGCATATTAGTATCCTGCCAGTTGCACCTTTTCTCATTGCTTTTAGTATATCAATTGTGCAATACGTGCAGTTGTCTGTAATTAAACCCTGCGCACTAAGGACTGTATTTTAAGGGAATTACTATTATTACCCCAAATTATATCATACACACATTTAGCTATTAAAGTATCTTTTCCTGTCATTTACCTGTACAGTTTGTGTAACCATGCAAGTATTCACTTATCTGTAAATATAAATGTATACCTAACTGTACAGCTAATTTAACCATGCAACATTTTCACTTACCTGTTCATTTAGCCAGTCTGTCTATTAAGTAAACTATTATTACCCTCGCTCATATCATACGCATTTTTAGCTACTGAAGTATTTCTCTGTATAGTATAGCTAACCATCCAACATCCACCAATGTATAGTGTACATATTCAGCCAACCACCCATACTATGCAATGTCTTTTTATAGCTTTTTTTGCACTCCAGATACCTTGTATTTCTATACTTTTTCATACTGCTGTACCGTGTATCTGTCTTTTGTGTATTTTCATTCTGGCATTTTGCACCTGCCCTGTGTTTTGTTGTAGCTGCTTGACAATGAAATTTCCCCCCCCCCCCGGGGGATCAATAAAGTACCTATCTATCTATCTATCTATCTATCTATCTATCTATCTATCTATCTATCTATCTATCTATCTATCTATCTATCTATCTCAGATGCGCTCCTGGACAACCAAGAGAGAATGGCCCAAACTCTTACACAGCCTCAACACTGGCCACAACCTCCAAGACAATTAAAGAAATTAATACAAATTGAAAAAAATTAAGATATGCACTGAAACCTATTTGATGTTTTTAAAGTGATGCGTTTCTTTCTTGAGATTAATTGTAAACTCTAAATAATCACACTGTAAAAGTCGAATTCTAATGCCTTTATTTGCTGTCAAACTTGGACAGCAAGTCTGTTGTCCGGTCCCAGGAGTGGGTCAGGACGCACATCCTCTTGTTGTGGTGGCTGAAGGAGTAGTGGCAGGCCATGATTGTCCTACAAACCTAAAACGATCGAATTTGGCTGAGGTCGTCTATAGGTTCTAATGTCTCAGCTCTTCTCTTTATACACACACCTTCTCCAGCTTGTAAAGCAGCTTGCCACCTGCTGTGTCCAAACACATCCAGCGTCCTTTTAAGATGCCAATGGTGCGCTCGATGGTGGAGCGAGTATGTGCGTGCTGCTGATTGAAGGACACCTCCTGGTGAGTCAGAGTTGGTGAGTGGTGTCATTAACCAGGGGGCCAGGGCACATCCTAGATCTCCTAATAACACAAGTCATTATAGGATTAAAAGCCCACAGTGGCTGGAATTTATAATAACTCAAAGATGTGTACCAATGAGCCATGCATCTCCGGCAGCTCCTTGTTCGAGGCACATACACCCACAGAACTGTTTTGTAAAGTAAAGGAGTCGTGTGCACCTCCTGGGAGGCGGGAGACCACATTCAGAAGGTGGTTCTGGGAGTCACAGACGAGTTGTACATTTATTGAGTGGTATTGCTTGCAGTTGAGATATGGATATGGGATCAGCAATAGCATGGAATCCTCGACTGGGAGCTGTTCTTCTGCCGTATCTGGGAATTTGATGTATTGTGTTGTCAGTTGATTTATTCCATCCACGAGTAGCAGGAGAGCGCAGCTGATGGATGCAGCTGATGGATGCCTTCGAATCCCACCGTACCTTCTCCGCCATGCAATCTGGTTTCCGAGCTGGTCATGGGTGGACCTCAGCTACGCTCGAGGTACTAAACGATATCAGAACCGCCATCGATAGAAGACAGTACTGTGCAGCCGTCTTCATCGACCTGGCCAAGGCTTTCGACTCTTGTCAATCCCCACATTCTTATTGGCAGACTCAACAGCCTTGGTTTCTCAAGTGACTGCCTTGCCTGGTTCTCCAACTACTTCTCAAACAGAGTTCAGTGTGTCAAATCGGAGGGCCTATTGTCCGGTCCTCTGGCAGTCTCTATGGGGGTGCCATAGGGTTCAATTCTTGGGCCAACCCTTTTCTCTATATACACATATATACACATATACATCAACGATTTCGCTCTTGCTGCTGGTAACTCTCTGATCCATCTCTACGCAGACGACACCATTCTGTATACATCTGGCCCCTCTCTGGACACTGTGTTGGCTAACCTTCAGGCGAGCTTCAATGCCATACAACACACCTTCCGTGGCCTCCAACTGCTCTTAAATGCTAGTAAAACTAAGTTCATGCTTTTCAATCAGAACGCTGCCCGCACCCGCCCACTGGACTATCATCACTACTCTCGATGGGTCTGACTTGGAATACGTAGACACCTACAAATACCTAGGCGTCTGGTTAGACTGTAAACTCAACTTCCAGACTCAAATTGACCATCAGCCTCCAACACTCTACTCAGCAAATCGGATGTAATCACAGTGCCATCCGTTTTCTTACCAAAGCCCCATATACTACCCATCACTGCGACCTGTATTCTGTCGTTGGCTAGCCCTCATTATATATTTGTCGTCAAACCCACTGGCTCCAGGTTATCTATAAGTCTTTACTAGGTAAATCCCCGCCTTATCTCAGCTCGCTGGTCACCATAGCAACAGCCACCCGTAGCATGCGCTCCAGCAGGTATATTTCACTGGTCACACCCAAAGCCAACACCTCCTTTGGCCGCCATTCCTTCCAGTTCTCTGCTGCCAATGACTGGAACGAACCACATGGTCCTGGAAGATGCGTTCCCTCAGGTCACGATCTGCAACATCTTGTGTGTAGGGCCTATAAATACCGTGATCATCACTGGTTATTGGATGGCATGGTTCCCAATTAACATAATTGACGTGAATTGAAGTGTTAGTGTAGTGTTTACTTATTTTAAGACCATAATGCTTGGTAAAATAAATGTAAATTATTATTTAAAAAATATTATAAATGATGAAAAATTATTGTAATTTCAATCCTATATATTATATAACTGTAGAATTGAAGAAAACGCAATAACTAATTATTTTCCACAAAAACGTGTGCGTAGATTCTGTTCTACATAAGAACAAATCCCAAATATGAAAACATTGGTGAATGTCAGAATCTTCGTGACAACTGTGTAAGTGGGTTTCAAGAAGGAATTTCTTCTTAAGAACTGTTTGTGAATGAGGCCCAGTGCCTCTTTGCTCGACATCATGGGAAAATCAAAATAAAATCAGCAAAACACTTTTAGACCTCCACAAGTCTGGTTCATCCTTGGGAGCAATTTCCAAAAGCCTGAAGGTACGACGTTCATCTGTACAAATATATATACAGTTGAAGTCAGAAGTTTACATACACCTTAGCCAAATACATTTAAACTCAGTTTTTCACAATTCCTGACATTTAATCCTAGTAAAAATTCCCTGTCTTAGGTCAGTTAGGATCACCACTTTATTTTAAGAATGTGAAATGTCAGAATAATAGTAGAGAATTGTATATTTCAGCTTTTATTTATTTCATCACATTCCCAGTGGGTCAGACGTTTACATACACTCAATTAGTATTAGGTAACATTACCTTTAAATTGTTTATCTTGGGTCAAACGTTTCAGGTAGCCTTCCACAAGCTTCCCACAATAAGTTGGGTGAATTTTGGCCCATTCCTCCAGACAGAACTGGTATAACTGAGTCAGGTTTGTAGGCCTCCTTGCTCGCACACACTTATTCAGTTCTGCCCACAAAGTTTCTATAGGATTGAGGTCAGGGCTTTGTGATGGCCACTCCAATACCTTGACTTTGTTGTCCTTAAGCCATTTTGCAAGTATGCTTGGGGTCATTGTCTATTTGGAAGACCCATTTGCGACCAAGCTTTAACTTCCTGACTGATGTCTTGAGACGTTGCTTCAATATATCCACATAATTTTCCTTCCTAAAGGTGCCATCTATTTTGTGAAGTGCACCAGTCCCTACTGCAGCAAAGCACCCCCACATCATGATGCTGCCACCCCCGTGCTTTTTTATGGTCGTTTTGGAGCAGTGGTTTCTTCCTTGCTGAGCGGCCTTTCAGGTTACGTCGATATAGGACTCGATTTACTGTTGATATAGATACTTTTGTACCGGTTTCCTCCAGCATCTTCACAAGGTTCTTTGCTGTTGTTCTGTGGTCCCATGGTGTTTATACTATTTGTACTATTGTTTGTACAGATGAACGTGGTACCTTCAGGCGTTTGGAAATTGCTTGTGGAGGTCTACAATTATTATAGTCTTGGCTGATTTCCTTTTGATTTTCCCATGATGTTGAGCAAAGAGGCACTGAGTTTGAAGGTAGGCCTTGAAATACATCCACAGATACACCTCCAATTTACTCAAATGATGTCAATTAGCCTATCAGAAGCTTCTAAAGCCATGACATATTCTGGAATTTTCCAAGCTGTTTAAAAAGGCAGTCAACTTAGTGTTTGTAAAATTCTGACCTACTGGAAATGTGATATAGTGAATTATAAGTGAAATAATCTGTCTGTAAACAATTGTTGGAAGAATTACTTAGCATGACAAAACTAACCGACCTGCCAAAACGAAATCTGTGGAGTGGTTGAAAAATGAGATTTATTGACTGTACGTAAACTTCCGAGTTATTCATTCATTCATTTATTTATTTATATATATAGCACAGTATTTGCAAATGTACACAGGTTCTTTCTACATTAGCTGCAGTGAAATGTTTTCCTGTAAAGATTAGAAAGTAATGATTAACCAAATACAATTCCATGTTATTTTAATGGACAGAAATGTGATTTTTATATAAAAATCACATTTCTGTCCATTAAAATAACATGGAATTGTATTTGGTTAATCATTACTTTCTAATCTTTACAGGAAAACATTTCACTGCAGCTAATGTAGAAAGAAAACCTGTGTACATTTGCAAATACTGTGCCAAATCACATGTGAAGAACTCAAAGATGCAGAATCATCTGGCTAAGTGCATAAAGTTCCCTCAGCGCTCACAACAAGCAACCTCTGACAAATGCTGATAAATGTCTTGCTCGAGCGGTGTATGCAACTGGTTCACCTCTGATGCTCACAGGCAATGTGTATTGGAAGATATTTCTGAATGTTCTTTGCCCAGCATACACCCCACCAACCAGACATGCTTTATCTACTCATTTGCTGGATGCAGAGTTCAAGTGAAGGTCAAGAAAATCATAGAGAAAGCAGCCTGTATTGCAATCATCTCTGATGGGTGGTCGATTGTTCGTGGGCAAGGAATAATTAACTACATCTCCACCCCTCAACCAGCATTCTACATGAGCACAGACAAGGGACAACAGACACACCTGTGTCTACATTGCAGATGAGCTGAAGGCAGTCATCAATGACCTTGGACCACAGAAGGTATTTGCACTGGTGACAGACAATGCTGCGAACATAAAGGCTGCTTGGTGGAAGAGTCCTACCCTCACATCACACCCATTGGCTGTGCTGCTCATGCATTGAATCTGCTCCTCAAGGACATCATCGCACTGAAAACAATGGATACACTCTACAAGAGAGCCAATTAAATGCTTTGGTATGTGAAGGGTCATCAAGTTATAGCAGCAATCTACCTCACCAAGCAAAGTGAGAAGAATAAGAGCCCTACATTGAAGCTGCCCAGCAACACCCGTTGGGGTGGTGTTGTCATCATGTTTGACAGTCTCCTGGAGGGGAAGGAGTCTCTCCAAGAAATGGCCATATCACAGTCTGCCGATATGGACAGCCGCATCAAGAGGATCCTCCTGGATGATGTATTTTGGGAGAGAGTGGTAAGCTGCCTGAAATTCCTGAAACCTATAGCAGTAGCCATTGCATGGATTGAGGGAGACAATGCCACCCTGTCTGATGTTCAGACTCTGCTTGCAGATGTAAGAGAAGAAATCCGTACTGCCCTGCCCACTTCACTGTTGCTCCAAGCAGAGGAAACTTCAGTTCTAAATTACATCAAAAAGTGCAAAGACTTCTGCCTGAAGCCCATACACGCCGCAGCGTACACGTTGGACCCAAAGTATGCTGGCAAGAGCATCCTGTCTGGTGCAGAGATCAACAAGGCCTATGGTGTCATCACTACCGTGTCTCGCCACCTTGGCCTGGATGAGGGTAAGGTTCTTGGCAGTCTGGCGAAATACACTTCCAAGCAAGGGCTTTGGGATGGAGATGCAATATGGCAGTCGTGCCAACATACCTCATCAACCACCTGGTGGAAGGGACTTTGTGGATCTGAGACTCTTACCCCTGTTGCCTCCATTATCCTCCAAATCACACCAACATCAGCCGCCTCAGAGCGCAACTGGTCCTTGTTTGGGAACACACACACACCAAAGAACGCAACAGGCTGACCAATACAAAGGTTTAAACTTTGAGCCTGACAACGAGCCATACTCAACCAGGTTGGAAAGTGACAGTGAAGATGAGGTCTCAGAGTCTGATGTTCAAGAGGTGGATATTGAGGAGGTCCAGGGAGAAGAGATGGAAGCCTGAGAGGAAGACAACCAAAGCTTTAGTTTCTAGACTATCATTTTACATATGTATGTTGAAAACGCTTTTGGAAGATGTGATAGATCATTGGGGATCATTCAATATTCTCCTTTTGTTGTTCAGTGAAATCATCCCATGTGAAGAGTAAGGATGGGTACCGAAACCCGGTATTAAACAGGCCCCGGGGCTAAATTATGAAAGGCTGTAGTATCGGTTCTGCTTTCCGTACTGGAGTAACCATTAGCCAGCTAATTGTTTAGCTATGGGTGCGTTCAAAATCAACCACTTAAAGATTCTGCAACTTGTTTGTTAAAGTTGCAGCTACAATGAACCAACCCACTCCTCCCTCTAATACTGCAGGTCCAAGCCAAAGACAAGCCCAAAGCCCCTTTACGCTGGCAGCTAGTGGGAGGATGACTGAGGAGAGGGTGAATGAGTGACACCTAGGGCTGGGCGATATGACCAAAATCTCATATCCCGATAACGATACATATCACGATAGAACTTTTTCTGTAAATTCAATGAATAAATAGTTAATATAAAATTACCACATGTAAAGGCCTATTTCTTACATTTTGAATTATACTCAACAAATAAAAGGTACTTACTCATATTTGATTATTTGTCCTTTTATTTAGAACATTTGTGCAAATGTTCAATTAACCATGTAACAAAATATAAAATATTAATGTATAAAATCTAAAAAGCTAAATAGAAAACACTTCAACTATAGTTGCAAACAAATAAATATAGGCCTAAAATGTGAATATGGTAAAAAAAAAAAGAAAACCAAACATAATCCTCTTTAACAGTAGAAATGTTTGAATTGTAGCAGCAAATTCATACAGGCCTGACAAATATTGGTATATAAAATACCAAATGTAAACATGGAAAACGTTCAAGTTTAAACTATAGCAGCAAAATAAGGCTCACAAATAAATATATAAAATATACCAAGTAAACAAAACACTCCTTCAAGTTTGAATTATAGCATTACATGAAACAACCAAAGTGCTGCAAACAAAATAGATATTTTGTTTGACTGCAGAAACTCTACTTTGGCCCGACACTTCTGTTTGACTGATGTTTCCTCCTCTACTTTGACACTCCTGATATAAACGAGGGAACTCGACTTGAGTGTTTTCGGCTTGGCATTTGGTACCTTGGGTCGAGTGTTGGCACCAACTCACGAAACCCCCGTTTCTTGACTGTGTAAATTGGGGCCATGTCTTTTTAGATGTAAGTTGTAACAGCAGCTGTTATCTCCTTCCATCTTCGTGATTCTTTGCCATATGGTGAGCCGCGGGCAAAAGCCTCTTGCAACATCTGAGTCGGGGTTTGTTTTGAGCACTCAACTGTACTTTTGTGGGTCTCATTCATAGACTCTCTCCGTTTCACATGATTCTTGCGTAGGTGGTAAAAGAGGTTAGTGGTGTTTGAGCCTGTTTGGGACAGTGTCAGACTTTTCATACCCAAACCACGTCCATGCGACCGAAGTAGTCCCTCTTTTAGGTACATGCGCCGTGTCTCCGTGTCTGTATCACGTTCACGCTCCTCCATGTTTGTTTGTGTTGCAATTGACGAAGAATATTGCCGTAAAGAGTGTGATTTGCAGCACAACGAAATAAACAATATACGTTTTTCAATCATCACACAATATATATATTGTCATATCGCCCAGCCCTAGTGCCACCTAGCCGTGACCAAGTTCATAGTGAAATAGCCTACACCCCTTTGCAACAGTGGAGGCCAAGGGCTTTAGGTTACAGTCTGTCAGTATACAGTTGAAGTCGGAGGTTTACATACACTTAGGTTGAAGTCATTTCATCTTGTTTTTCAACCACTCCACAGATTTCATGTTAAACTTTAATTTTGGCAAGTCATTTTATCTACATTGTGCATGACAAGTAATTCTTCCAACAATTGTTTACAGACAGATTATTTCACTTATAATTCACTATATCACAATTCCAGTGGGTTAGAAGTTTACATACACTAAGTTGACTGTGCCTTCAAACAGCTTGGAAAATTCCAGAAAATTAATTGATAGACTAGATCATTTGAGTCAATTGGAAGTGTACATGTGGATGTATTTCAAGGCCTACCTTCAAACTCACTGGCTAATTGCGCGACATCATGGGAAAATCAAAAGAAATCAGCCAAGACCTCAGAAAATAAATTGTAGACATCCACAAGTCTGGCTCATACTTGGGAGCAATTTCCAAACGCCTGAAGGTACCACGTTCATCTGTACAAACAATAGTACGCAAGTATAAACACCATGGGACCACACAGCCGTCATACCGCTCAGGAAGGAGACGCGTTCTGTCTCCTAAAGATGAACGTAACTTTGGTGCGAAAAGTGCAAATCAATCCCAGAACAACATCAAAGGACCTTGTGAAGATGCTGGAGGAAACCGGTACAAAAGTATCTATATCCACAGTAAAACGAGTCCTATATCGACATAACCTGAAAGGCCGCTCAGCAAGGAAGAAGCCACTGCTCCAAAACCGCCATAAAAAAGCCAGACTACGGTTTGCAACTGCACATGGGGACAAAGATCATAATTTTGGGAGAAATTTCCTCTAGTGTGATTAAACAAAAATAGAACTGTTTGGCCATAATGACCATCGTTATGTTTGGAGGAAAAAGGGGGAGGCTTGCAACATCTCAAGACATCAGTCAGCAAGTTAAAGCTTGGTCGCAAATGGGTCTTCCAAATGGACAATGACCCCTAGCATTCCTCCAAAGTAGTGGCAAAATGGCTTAAGGACAACAAAGTCAAGGTATAGGAGTGGCCATCACAAAGCCCTGACCTCAATCCTATAGAAAATTTGTGGGCAGAACTGAAAAAGCGTGTGCGAGCAAGGAGGCCTACAAACCTGACTCTGTTACACCAGTTCTGTCAGGAGGAATGGGCCAAAATTCATCCAACTTATTGTGGGAAGCTTGTGGAAGGCTACCCGAAATGTTTGACCCAAGTTAAACAATTTGAAGGCAATGCTACCAAATACTAATTGAGTGTATGTAAACTTCTGACCCACTGGGAATGTGATGAAAGAAATAAAAGCTGAAATAAATCATTCTACTATTATTCATTCTAAAAAATAAAGTGGTGATCCTAACTGACCTAAGACAGAGAATTTTTACTAGGATTAAATGTCAGGAATTGAGAAAAACTGAGTTTAAATGTATTTGGCTAAGGTGTATGTAAACTTCCGACTTCAGCTGTAGCTATCTTAAGATGAATGTACTAACTTGTAAGTTGCTCTGGATAAGGGCATCTACTAAATGACTCAAATGTAAAACTATCATCCCTCTGGGACTGGACTTGAAGGCACTTATCTACTGTAAACGGTGCCTGGGGAAGGAACGCAGCATCAAGGACCCCACACCCCAGCCGCGATCTGATCTATCCCTTCCCGTCGGGCAGACGGTATCAGAGCATGAGGTCTGATACCAACAGGCTAAGAGACAGTTCCTATCTACAAGCCAACAGACTGCTGAACACTTGAATTGGACTGACCACCTGCTGTGATCTCCACACCTTACCACAACTACTGGTACCAGACTCTTATTATACTGCTCAATTTATACACTTGCCCCCTTCCCCAATACGCATGTAAATATTGTACTACAAATTGTGACTTCCTGTATTATACTTATGCTAAAATAAACATTCTATTCTGCCATTTACTTTGTTTTGTAGGCCGTCATTGTAAATAAGAATGTTATTAACTGACTTGCCTAGATAAATAAAAGTTCAATTTAAAAAAAAAATGTAAATACAAATGTTGGTATTCATATTTTGTACTAATTCTTGTTGCATTGTCTAGAAGGAACCTGCAAGTGAGCATTTAGTTGGAATATGTATACCATGTGTATCCCTTACATAAGACAAACTTGAAACTGTATGAGTATAAGCACAGCAACTGTGAACAAATGGTCTCGTCTAAGCCAGCATGTGTCTGGCGAGTAACTACTTGAATGAAAGGCTGATTTAGGCCAGGATTTATCTCGGTCTCAGCTTCTAATAGAAGCAGCAAACATACTTGAATAGTGGATAGCTAGCTAAACATTGTCACAAAGTGTGCTTATCCAGTTGATGAATTCACGCATCTGCTTGGTGAGTAGAGGAACGGGAAAGGTTGTACAACTGAATGTGTCTTCCACATTTAACCTCTGAATCAGGAAGCAAAACAACACTGTCCAGTGAAAGTCAGAGCAAATGGGTTTACCACTGTGGCAAGGGTACAACCATAGGCCTTAACCAGTGTGTCAACTCTGGCTAAAATACAGGCAGGCCTAGACATAGTCACGGAGATTTAAATGAAATGGGTTAACGTTATACTGGTCACTGAGGCATACACTCTCTACCATGTGAGTTACTAAAATAACTAATGTTCTCCATCATCCAAAGCCATATTGGATTATTTAACTAGCCAGTTAGTTAGCCAACTACTAACGTAAACTAGCTTAGCTTCCTACTATCTAGTTAAATTTGGCGAGTTGTGGTCTTGCATTTTATTTTTTTGTCCAGCTAGCTAACCAAATAACACGCAGCTGACGTTAGCTGCCATGTAAGTTGGCTTTTAATTTAGTAAACATTATGAATTGTACTGCTGTTGTTGACGTGAACAGCTAACTGTCAGTAACGTAACGTTTCGGCTAACTAGCAGGTAACAATTTAAACTTTGTGGCCCATCTGTGATGTAACACGAACCTTCAACTTCTTCTAGTAGTAGTGTGCTCTAGTCCACCTTAAAAACTTTAACTGCTATGGTTAGCTGGTTAACTACCTACTTGTTCATTCTACTAGTTTGATAACTAAGTTAACTAGTATGCAATTCAGATAACGTAACAAGATGGTCACGATCAGTCTACCTATAGGACTACTTTTGGGTGACATAGTAGGCTAGTATGAACGTAATTGCATTTAGGTCAGTAACAAGTATGATCATAGCTAGCTAGTTAATAATTATTCAACTTCATTGGCTAACGCGACTGGCATACGATTTTTTAGCCATGATAATGGCTACCTAGTTAGCAGCTAAAGATACTTTTGCTAACGGCTGCAGGCTTGCTAAATTGGTTTGCAGCTACGTGTTTGTTGACTTACCCGAAGCTAAATCAATAGCTAGAAAATCGGCGGTTTATTTCTTGCTGTCCCACTTATTTCCGTGTATTGGTTAGTCTCCGAAGCTAGAAGAGAAACTGAATATAGCCGAATAGATTCCGCTGCTAAGTCGTTATACATTTGAGAACGTCTCGGCCACATGTCTCGACGTCTGTCTCAGACCTGTGAAGTTTAAACAGCACCGCACAGTGTCGCTGCAATACATTTTACTCTAGGGAAGAAATCCTTCGACTGTTTCCGGTCCTATATTTATAACCGGAAACTGTTTTTTTTTTTTTTTTTTTTTAAAGCATTGATATTTTCCTCTCCTTTCAATTTAACGGAATGTATATGCAATACAATCCTAATAAACATAATTATACCAGTAACTGGCATGGCGTCTAAAAGCCTGTCATTTCATAAACAGTAGCGAAGACTGACAATTTTAGTGGCAGAACATCCACAGAGCATTGACGTAAACTACACCCAGAGCCATATACCCAATTAAGGTCGTTTGGGTGAACACATCTTCAGATTGAAAACAAAAACCATGCTGATCCACTTTCCACTGGGAGGGATGATCTAGAGAGAAAAAAAAAAAAACTTCCTAAAAACAGCTTAACTTTCTGTAACTTTATTTTAATTTGATGAATAGAATATACACATTTAGGAAAAAACTATTTTCCATTAAATATGTGTATTTCAAAAGTGGATGACCACAGCCATGTAACATTGTGGAACAGAGGCACCCATTGCCTCCTCACACCACAAAACAAGAGCCCCAAAACAAAGCCAAAATGTTCAGTCTTTTATTTAAAAACTATAAACAGTCACCAAAAGTAAATAAAGCCAATCTCTACCAGACTGTTAGGTCTATGTATAAATCGCACATCCTACTGACACCGCAGAAATGAGGATGGGTGGGTTGCCCCGCTCGGATGCTAACAACAGGCAGTCAATTGTTACACAACACACCATAGGAGAGGATAGTCTGAGGACATGAGCCGGAATGTGGCATGGTATTAAGAATGAACAAATAGTACAATAAAACTCCACACTATATTAACATAGAAAAAAAAAAAAGTAGTGAAGAAAATATCATACCTGCACATAAAGCAAAGAACACAGGAGAAAACCTTTATAAAACTCCATGTATTTAAACCAATTTACAAATACAAAAAAAAATTGGTACGCGCACTGTGCTCGTACAATGACAAACGTTTACAGTGGATACACGTTGGAGGTGAGAGGTGAGAATACCTTCAATATTATTTTCTTCTACAAAATGACATGAGATATATTATTCCATACTCTTTCAGCCAGCAAAATGAGTTCTACAAGGTATTATAATACAAAAAAAGTCACAGTTCCACAAAAAACTGTTTTCCCCCCCTTAACTTTACAGCATCAGTACCTTTGCAGAAGTATTTACAGGTTTTAAGTACATTCATCCACTGCTGAGTATAGAATCACATTAGATACAAGTAACCAGGGATCATAAAAAAACAAAACAAAAAAACTATTAAATTCTACCAAAGTAATGCTTCTATTACTCCAAAGAGCAAGTTTCCCCAGTGGCTGTATCAGCATGAAAGAGGATTTTCTTTATATATATTCACAAATATTTACAAGATTCTTCTCATTAATTGTAATGGTATTCATTTCAATAATAAATAAGTGAAAATATATCGACTCAAGTAAGAAAACCACGCTACCAAGTTCTAAAGAAAAACAATCGAGCCAGTCTCCTGCAGCTGCGTCTCCCTCCCACCTCTCCAGCCACTCCCCTCCCTCGGCACAGCAAAACATCTCAACATACTGCTGCTCCTACTCAAATAAGTTCTCTGCAAACAGTCCCAGGATTACAAAAATGTGCTCGTATGTGGGGTTTCGATAATAGAGTCCCTCAGGGCAGCAGTCTAAAGAGCTCCCCCTCTTGGGCGGCTGGTGGAAGACCCCGTGGCAGTTTGTTTTGTGAAGGAAACGGGGGGGGATTAGAGCACAGTGGGGGTGAGGGAGGGGAGTCCGAAGGGCATGGTCTGGTGTTTCCCACCTGTGTGCCCCATTTTCCCATTGCCATGAGGACACCCCTGAAGGATGGTTCTCCTATTTTTGGGGGTGGGGTTGTCCTTGTGGGCTCAAGCTTGAAGAGAGCGAGCCAGTTCGTAAAGGCATTTGGCAAGCGTGGTGGAGACCTCCATGTTACTGAGTGCCAGCACGGAGAGGTGGCTCTCATGCCTCTTCACCAACCTGAGAAGACAAGACAGGAAGCGGTCATTATACTCTCCATCAGTGAACATTTGGTAAATTGATTATGATACATCACTCCGAACTAACACAAACACCAGTCCTCAGATTACTTTTCTGTAGCTGTGAATGTATACAAAAACAAAACAAAACAAAAAAAAAACGTACTTTCGACCGCAGTCTGAATACTTGGCGATGTTCTTTAGAGTTAAGGCAGCAGTTAGTCGTATGTGTTTGGTCATTGGTCCCTCTTTTTCATCCTAAGGAAAAGGATTGTGAACTTCATCAGTTACAAAATAGATTGATAAAAGATTTCCTTGTGGAAATAGACAATAAATATGGAGTAGAAAAGGACTGCAAGGATTAACATCTTAAAATCTTATTTCCACATATACAATCATAAAATTCGGTCAAATGTCAGCCGGACACCTTCAGTGTAAACAAACAGCTAAGCTCAGCCATACTCACAGTGAAGTCCCTGAACACCAGGTTCCGAGAGCCTCTGCGTAGGGCCATAAGGGCTGCGCTTGGATGATTGCCAATAGCTTTCTGTGCTCGCGGTGCTGGAGTGCCGCTTGCCACTGGCTGAGGCCTGTGGAACAATGCAAAAGACAGTCAGCCACACATATAGTGCATTCTAGCATCACCACAATGGACATTTGCACTAGCATTCTAAGCTAACCAGAGGGTACATACTTGGAAGCTTTCTGATTGGCGTCTTGCGTCTGTGTCGGTTCCTGCTCCAGTTTTAGTGCAGCCAATAGGGCATCTCGAGAACAGTGCTTATCCTGCAGGCAGAAAAGAGGATAATTGTCAGCAAAAACCCACAAACATGGACCGATTTATTGAGAGGTGAGGGTGTAGTCTTACCTGTAGATGGGTTATGAAGGACAGTCTCTGTCGGGGGAAAGGTTCACATCCCTCCCAGAGGCACTGGCCTGGGTACAGCTCCTTGCCACCATGTTGAGTGGCTGCATGGTAGAACACCCTAGACGGCGTCTCAAACCACCTGGAAGAACACGGATATCAATGGGACAGTCAATGAACAGGCCACTTAGACACTCCGGCTGAGTTTAGACAAGCAGCCCAATTCTTTTGACCAATCAGATCAGCTCTGAAAAATATCTGATGTGAAAAGATCTGATGGAATTGATCAAAAGACCAATTAGTGGAGAAAATATCAGAATTGAGCTGCCTGTCTTAGTTAGCCATGATATGAACACACCTCCCAGAACTTCTCTTTAAGTATGTCAAGTCGATATGGACAGAGATTGACATACCGTTTACAGGATTGCCACAGACACTTGAAGTTCTGTCCCGCTTTCCTGGTCTGTTCTGGGGGTGCCACCAGAGCTTGTGGCCCAGAAAGGGGGGCGTTGGGGCTGGTACTGCCAGCCTGTGCAGGCTGAGCCACTGGGGATGGAGGCTGCGTAAAACCAGGCTGAGGGAAAGAGGCAAAGCTTTATTAGCCCAAATAAGCAGGTGATATTTTGTGTTGTATGATTGTGTTTTACTATTTCTCAAATATGTTTTTTTTGTATTTACTTTACCTTTTAAAAAAGTTTAACAAGATAAATTGGTTTATTAAAACTACTAAACTTTGAACATACATTTAGATTTTAGCCTACCTACCTTCTGCTTACAATAAATATGAATAACATACCATTTGTTAATTTTCAGAAATGAATTAAACAAAAATATGAACAAAGAGGTTGAATAAATAATGCAAGGTCCTAAAACCTGAATACTTTCCTCATTAAGCTTGTCTTATGTAAGTTATTTGCGTCCAAAAATAACAACTGTAAGCCTTGCATTGTTATAGGATGAAATGAAAGATCACATCTGTCAATCCAATTAGTGCAATATAAAACTAAAGTCTTGTCAGCCAGTCTGTATAAATCATTAATGGCCTCTAACCCCTCATCACAATGCAGTCGATTTTCCCAAATAACAGCCGCAGAAAAGCCTGGTAGTTGCATGTGATAGATAGCACTCTCCCACCTACAACTACACATTTAAGGGCTTGACATTCACTTTTTTTGTCAATTGTCCTTTGGACAAGTGGGTCCGATTTTTTTTACTTATCCAAAAGCTCAAGTCACTTGTCCCCCCCCCCCAAAATGTAACAAGTTTACATCATTGACAGATCCAATTTACAAAATAAAATGTAGGCTACACTGCCTATTGGCTATAAAATATTTAAATTATAACCAAATACTTATGTCTTTATATAAAATAATTCCCCTCGAAATGAAGGGTGTCAAAAAAAAAAAAAGTGTCAAGACCTGTGAAGACCTCAAAAGTTCAAAACAGACATAGGAACGACAGATCCCAAAGTCATACAACCACTGCACATTAAAACATTTTCAAAAGCAATGAGGTAGATGCATCAGATCAGACTGTTTAGCTTAAAACGTTGTGGCGGGTTGTACGCTATGCACAAATGTTCCAAAATGCAATAAGTAAGGGGAGATCTAAAGATGCATCAACTAGCATGGGTTACTAATGTAACTAGGAGTGTGCCTTTGGCTGCTGGACAATAAAATAAATGTTGATTTGAAAACCAATAGAACATGAGAAAAATGTTAATTTAAAAAATGCTTTGTAACCATAGATAGAATAACCTTTCTGTTTTCACATATGCAAACACTGGTTTGGTGCTGGAAATGATGAATAGGAGGTTGAAAATAGCCTGAAAATGCAGACCCCTACACTCAGATTCAAGGCGGGTGATGTGCGGTGTGCGACAGGCCCGCCTTCTGACCATTTGATACAAACAAACCTTGCCTTAAGTATGTCGACAGAATCAAGCCTTTAGACGTGAATGATCCTTCATTATATTGGTCAAACATGACTTGTGTTAAAGCCTATATTTATGTAATTAAGTCTCATTCAAGTTTTTCCTAGCCACCGTGCTTCTACATCTGCATTGCTTGCGGTTTTAGGCTGGGTTTCTATATAGCACTTTACAAATACTTTTGATTTATTGATTTTCTGGTGCCTCCCTCATGTCAGCATCGGTTTGGACCAATATGCATATCCCCTACACCTTTATTTATCTACATGAAAAATTGTAATATTATTCCAATGTTGGCCTCTGAGCCAATTCTGTTTGATAATGTGATTTTTTTTTACTCGTCCAAACTTAAAATCTATATACTTCTTGTTTTTACTTGTCCCGGACAAGAGAACAAGCGTTAATGTCGAGTCCTGCATTTTATGTTTGTGAAGAAAAATGTCACAGGTTTTACCAGCTGGGCAAGAATGTCAATGATCCAATAAAAGTATTCAAGATAAGTCAAATCTAATGAGCTTGCTAGCCAACTAGTTGGCACGGCTTGCACAACTGGGACAAGAAACGAAATTGCTGAGTGATGGTGAAACTCACCGTAGAGCTGGTTGCCTGTATGGTCGAGCAGTTCCTCTGCTGCGTGGCATTCTCTATTGCTACTTTGGCTACTGTGCTTGGGTCGGCTCCAGCAGGCACGGCCACCATGGTGGCACTGCAGCCCGCCTTGTTGGGGTCACTGATGGTGATGATCCTCACGCCCACCTTACTGGGAATCCCAGACGCCCCCTTGTCCTCTTCCGCCGGCCTCTTGAGCGCACGGCTCTCGCCGCTCAAACCATTGGCCGGCAGGGTCCCTGGCCCCGTAGCGCCCTGGGAGTTTACAGTGACGGTGGGCAACAGCTGCTGCCTGAAAGCAGGCAGGGCGTAGTTAGGCCCTGGCCCCATAGGTCCGTTAGAGAAGGGGCCTGTCGCCTGAGGCCCATTGGCAAGGCGCTCTGCCTGCTCAGCTTTGGCAGTATCCTGCTGGGGGACAGAAGGCTCCTGGGGAGCCCCATGCAGTTTCTGAAGAGGACCCACCTCCCCGTTCCCCAAGTGTTTGGAAGCGATGTGATTTGGAATGTTTTTGCTTAAGTGGGCACCGGTGGAGGCGTCCCCTCTCTCAAAGTCACAGACCCCGTTGACAAGAGCTTTTTTGGGGTCGACGTGGCCCTCCTGTGGGTTAGCCGGGCCAGAGATCTGCTTCCTGTTGGTGGGGCAGCTCTCGCTGGCCGGTCCATTGACGCAGGCCCCCTGGCTGTTCCCTGAGTGGTATGGAGGTAGACTGGAGTCCATGCACTTTCTCCCGTTAAGCAGCTTGGCCCCTGGAGCATCAACCCCTAACAGGTCCCCGTTCCTGGTTTTGGTGCCAGCCCCATCGGCCAGAGAGGAGTTCTCCATAACCTCAATCTTGCGTTCGTGGATGTGCAGACCAGTGGTGTCCTTGGCCGCCTCCTCCTTCTGGCAGATGATCTTGTCCCCCCTGAAGGGCGGTGGCGGGCTGTGGAGGGTATTGCCTGTCTGGACTGCTGGCAGGCCTGGTGCAGCGGCACCCTGGCTGACCTGGGCGGCAGCTGCAGAGGCTGAAGTGGTGAAGCCCGTGTTGGGCACCACAGTGAAGGTGACCTGGCCACCAGGAGCCTGACCCTGGATGATTGTGGCGGGGCTGCTGGTGGAGATGAGCTGCACCGTCTGGACAGGCCCCCCTGGGGACTGGAGCTGGCTGGGGACCAGCTGTACATTGAGCTGCTGAGGCTGGCCCTGTGAGGCCACCTGGTAGAGCACCTGTGGGCTGGAGGGATGCTGCGTGCTGCTAGGGGGCGGCACCTGCGGCGCAGGCAGGATGAGCTTGCCGCCCGGCGTGGAGGGCCGCTTTGGAAGCAATAACTGTTTGATCAGGCTAGACTCGGAGGTAGGCTGGGGGGGCGGCTGCTGCTGCTGAGGCAGGGGCTGGGGCTGAATCTGAAACTGCTGCTGGGGGTTCAATTGCTGCTGGGGGTTCAATTGCTGCTGGGGGTTCAATTGCTGTGGTTGCCGTTTGACCGACAACATCTGACTGACAGAAGCAGAGCCCTGCATTTGAATCTGGGTGTTGGAAGGAGAGGGCAGGGCCTGGAGCATTGGGGCGGTGGTGGGAGGGCAGGGTGGCGGGTTGGAAGGAGCGGGAGGCTGTCCTGCCAGTTGGATGGCCTGGCCACCAGGCATGGTGGAGGGATTGGCCAGTACAATCTGATGGATGGCCGGGGTGTAGGCCTGGTTCTGCTGGGGGTTGGGGCTGACGATAACCACGCTGGACTGCTGCTGCTGGTTATGAGTGGTTGTGGGCGGTCCGCTGGCCTGCGAGGGTGCAGGCTTAGGGGCAATGTTCTGAAAAGTGACGCGGGAGCCCTGGGCGTTGGACACGCCGGCGATGGTGAACACCTGGGCCCCGCCCACCTGGAAGTTCTGCAGCGAAGAGCAGGGGGCCGACACGGCGGCATAGTGCGGGGGGGCAGAAAACACAGCCGTCTCCTGCTGGGGGCCCTGGGAAAGGGCCTGGGGTACTGAGGAGGAGGGAGTGTGCGGCAGGGGCAGCCGCTGGGCCATGGGCACCCCCTGAACCCGCGCCGTGAAGATGTGGCCCTGCTGTACCTGTTGGAACAGTGTGACGGGGGTCCCGGCAGGCGCCATGACTTGTTGATGGTGGAGCTGTTGGGCCATGTTGGGGCTGTGGTCCTGGACCACCTGCCCAGAGGTGGGGATGGAGCTCTGGACCATAGCTGTCTTGAGGATGTCCCCAGACTGGGCCTGCTGAGCTGGATGGGGGTGCTGCTGTGGTGTGGCCTGGGGGTGAAGGGGGAGCCGAGGAACAGTCTGAGCCAGTTGGGGGTGGGGTACACCGTCCTGCACGGTGTAGGCCACCTGTGGCGCTGCCGGGTTAGCAGTAAGGCTGGGGACTGGAGGCCGGGCAAACCCAGGATGCACAGGGACAACGCCTGAACACAGAGAGAGACAACAAAGAACACATTAGGATCATTGAACTGAGGTCCAATTCAAACAACTACAAAGTTTGTCTTACCATCCTCCAAGACAACATGAATAGCAACTATGTCTTCTGACATTTGTTGTGTTAACAATCAAGGTAAGTGAAAACTTGAATTGTAATGCCACTAACTGCGACAATTCAGTAAGTTGCACAGTGAGTTGACCTGACGGGGATGCCTGTGGGTTGACAGGGACGTCGTGCCTGGGCCCTGGTGTGGGGCTAGCCTGCTGCTGGTAGTACAGCTGGATGGGCAGCGGGACAGCCCTCCGTTTGACCCCCACCACGTGTATGTGGGCCTGCGCATTGGGCTTGGTGTCCTCTAGCCGCTTCACTGTGTGGTTTGGGAAGATGGTCCTACAAAATGAGAGAGAGACATGGTGTGAGTGCTGTTAGTTACCAATCATGTTTCTCAAAGTCATTGCATTTGGACCACTATATATTGTAACTTTCACAATCGGGAAATCCAAAAAAAGCAGTACAAACTTCTATTTGTGTGTTCTCCAAATAATGGTTTTCAATTAAACTGATTTAATATGGAATTATGCCAACCGACCGTAGACATTTGAGGAAGCCTTGGGAGGCCAGGATGCCAGTGCGTCCCATCTTGCTGCAGGTGGCGAGGTACTCCGAGTAGACCTCTGAGCGCAACACGGAGCTCTCGCCGCTCACCTCGAAGTGGGCGTTCAGCCTGGTCGAGGCAAAGGTAACTCAGGATGTATATATTTATAGCTACTCAGGTGTCAATGGTGACCAGCAAGCTCACTGCTTGACTGAGAACTACCCTTCAACTTAGAGAAACTATGAGCAGCTAAGAGGTGTCACAGAGAAAGTTAGACTAAGAGTGTGTGTGTGTGTGTGTGGAGAGAGAGTGACTTACTCACCACTGCACTGTAAACTTCTCCCCATCTAGCTCAACAATACCAGGTGGAGGAAGAGTGGACTGAACAGGGACTCTTGCTGCTGAAGTGAGAGATTACATAATTAGTGAGTCTAATTTGATCAACTCTTGAATAAACCCATTCTCTATGTTTTTGTTCTGATATGAGAGTGAACTGTCAAATCCGCAGAAAAGAGTGTTTGAGGTGCTAAAGGAGCTCCTTAAAGTTGACCCCAAAAAAAACATCTGGGTTAGATGGTTTAGTGTAGACCCTTTCTTCTCTCTTCTCTGGGGAAGTTCCCATTGCTTGGGAGGCAGCCACGGTTCGTCCTTTATTTAAAGGAGGACATCAAGCTGATCCTAACTGTCATTGGCCTATTTCTATTTTGCCCTGTTCATCAAAAGTGTTGGAAAAACATGTCAATAATAAACTGACTGGCATTCGTGTCTATAGTATTCTCTCTGTTCTGCAATCTGGTTTCCGTTCAGGTTATGGATGTGTCACTGCAACCTTGAAGGTCCTCAATGATGCCCTTGATTTTAAGCAATGTTGTGCTGCTATTTTTTATTGACTTGGTCAAAGCTTTTGATACGGTAGACCATACCATTCTTTTGGACCGGCTAAGGAGTATTGGTGTCTCTGAGGGGTCTTTGGCCTGGTTCGCTAACTACCTCTCTCAAAGAGTGCAGTGTATAGTGTAAAACGCTCTTAGTGTCCAACAAGCTTTCTCTGCCCTTAACCTTGTTCAGAACACCTCCAAAACAAATGGTTTGGTAAGAAAAAGGCCCCTCTCCCCACAGGTGTGATTACTACCTCTGAGGGTTTAAAAGCTTGAAGTAGTCACCTCATACAAGTACTTGGGAGTGTGGCTAGACGGTACACTGTCCTTCTCTCAGCACATATCAAAGCTGCAGGCTAAAGTTAAAGCTGGACTTGGTTTCCTCTATCGTAATCGCTCCCCCAGCTGCCAAACTAACCCTGATGACCATCCTACCCATGGTAGATTACGGAAAACGTAACTTATAGATCGGCAGATAAGAGTGCTCTCGAGCGGTTGATGCTTATATAATATATAAAACGAGTGAGGCCTATCTGAGATATCTACTGCAGCCCTCATCCTCCACATACAACATCCATTCTGCCAGTCACATTCTGTTAAAGGTCCCCAAAGCACACAAATCCCTGGGTCGCTCGTCTTTTCAGTTCGCTGCAACTAGCGACTGGAACGAGCTGCAACAAACACTCACAACAAGGCTGCTTTGTGTGATGTATTGTTATCTCTACCTTCTTGCCCTTTGTGCTTTTGTCTGTGCCCAATAATGTTTGTACCCTGTTTTGTGTTGCTGCCATGTTGTGCTGCTGCCATGTGTTGCTGTCTTAGGTCTCTTTATGTAGTGTTTTCTTGTCGTTGACGTGTGTTTTGTCCTATATTTATATTTACATTTATTTTTAATCCCAGCCCCCGTCACCGCAGGAGGCCATTTGCCTTTTGGTAGGCCGTCAATGTAAATAAGAATTTGTTCTTAACTGACTTGCCTATTTAAATAATGGTTCAAGTAATAAATAAATAAATAAAATGTGTTGTGTGTTGTTCCTTGTTTTACCCACTAGGGAGCAGTGAAGGTACCGTACAAGCAGACTGCTATGTTTACCATAGCTTGAATTATTCCTAGCGCCTCATGCCAACGTCAACTTTAGCTGATTGATTGCATACAACATGGGTTACACCTTTTTTTCCTGATCAGCCATGTTTCTAAATCACCAACGGATGGAACGTCTCTAGAGACAAGTGTGGATGCAGAGGCTTATGGGAGGCGTATACTGATGAGCTTACAGCTTTTGATCAGGAGCAAGGCTACACAGAGCTGAGCCTATAATCTCAGGCCATTGTCTCAGGGAACTGTTCCTTTATACCATATGGCTAATTATTGCCCTCACAACGCTTGCTCTAAATCCTGATTTAAAATGTACAACATGAATATAACCTGGCTTAATTTAATTTCAATGTGCATCTGAAGATCAGGGGACAGGGTTTAAGTGTTAAGTTGCTCACCTGGGTTGGGTGCGCCCTGCAGCGGAGCGGGCAGCTGTTCTACAAGCTGCGGCCGCACCTCGGCCACCTGGCTCTGCCCAGCAGCCTGGTGCTCCATCAGCCTCACGGCCGTCAGCGCATCCGGACCGAACGTGTGCAGGTCCACTGACACCAGCCGCACCAGCAGATCTGCCCAGGGTGTCACACATACACAGTTTAATAACATATGTAAATTGTTGCATGACGGTTGTTTTTGAAAATCATCCAACAGACAAATATATTTTGCGTAACCAGTTTGTTCGTCAATTCATGCAGCTTGGATGCTGTGCCATGTTGACAGACAGACAGACAGACAGACACTTAATTGATCCCCGAGGGGAAACTTCTTTGTCAAGCAGCTACGAAAAAAACAGGGCAGGTGCAAAATGCCAGAACGAAAACACACAAAAGACAGATACACGGTACACGATACATAGAGCGGCAGTATGAAAAAGTATTAAAATACAAGAAATCTAGAGTGCAAAAAAGCTATAAAAAGACACTGCATAGTCTTTTTAATCAAACAGCCTTAAATCAAACTGTACCTAAACACTCCATTAGCCAAGTTGTTAATGTGATACCTACACTTTATCCCCTCCATTCTGGCTTGGTTGTTTATACTACTGCATGCATCCTCGATCCTGACTACCGTCTAGGTTTCTAGGTACCATCCCCCTGGCTAGGGCTGCTGGTAGCTCACCTATGCTCCTGTCCACGGAGGCGATCTTGCTGCAGGGGATCTCCCCCAGCTGGGCCAGTAGGTAGAGGACCTCCAGGGAGGACATGAGGAGCATGAGGTCAGGCAGCGACAGAAGGCCGATCACCTCCCGGTACGACTCCTGGTCCACGTACTCACTGATCAGCACGCAGTTGTCCTCCGCCTTGCTCAGATTACCCAGGATCTCCATGGCTGAGGGGAGGAGGAGTAACACATGGTCAGGCTCTGGGAAAATCAATCTACACCTTAAATCACAATTCATACTTACCGTTACATGAAGTTGCATTCACATTAAAAGGCCTGTGATATAAAAATAAACCTGACATTACATTTGTAATAACAAAAGAGAAAAGATAAGTGTACGGGCTCTGACACTCACCCCTCATCTTCAGGAACCTGTCCCTTGACATCAAGCATTTGGTGATGGTGTGAAACATTAGATGGGTTGTTCGAAAGTCAACAGGATCTAACTGAAGCTATTGGGCGAGAAAACCAGAGATATTCATTCATGGAATCATCAACACGAATGCTCTAAAACAGCTACAGCCTCGTCTAACATCATTCTAAATAGTACTAATGAATGTTAATGAAATAGCTCAATACTGCACTAAATGATAACATTTAGAACATAAATATAAACAGTAAAAACGCCTCACCTCTGCGGCCACGTTGCCAAGTGTATCCAATCCCAGCTGTCGTAGGGAGATGAAGTGGCAGTGGGCGCACAGTAAGAGGAACCGCAGACAGGTGCGGTTAGCAGCCAGCAGTTTGACGTTGGCCTCCTCGAACGAGAGGTTGCGGAGGATGACCCCCACCTGCAGGACCCGCTGACCCTCGATGTCGCCGATGCCTAGGTTGCGTGGAGGGTGGAAGAGGGCTCCCCAGTGCTTGTCCCCCGACGTACTCTCGGTCACTGGGAGAAGAGCAGAGAGAACAGTGACTGTTTGATCCACCAAGAACAACTTTCATGTCAGAGCAATGGCTTTTTAAGAGTATTCTTTTTGTATGAAAAATCTTCAAATACTTTATTATGCAAAAAGTCCACAAAACAATGTTGTCATAATTGTGTGCAATGAGTCTTTAAAATTGAGTCTTTCATCATAAAACTGCTTACCTTGTGTCAGGCTGGTCTTGTCCCAGATGAGGTCCCTGACTTCAGAATCCTCTACCACATCCTTCCAGAACTGTAGAATCATATTCACAGATTATTGTTGAAATACTGACTGGCGAAAAGATGCATTGCTATAAAAAACAAGAGCGGTTAAGGCTGATGTACTCCCACGAGGCCAGACATCACACCGTATTCAAAAAGATCCCTGAACAGCTTGAGGCGAGGCTCTTCCTCGGACCAAAACCCTACAGTATACATATATATATAGTGAGTCTTTCAGTCAAATCTACCTTCATGAAGTCCCGGGAGGTTTGCTCCTTCCAGTCCATCCCAAATACAGAGGAGAAGCTGCCTAGTGCTGCAAATTCACAAGAGTAGTTAGAGAGAACATCCCAACCCTTCCATTCTGAGACAGAAGGTACTTCACACATGAGGGGATTACTAAAAAAAAAAAAAGGTTCTGCCATGGTACATTCAGTGCCTTGAACAGGAATGCAGTGTTCACATTTTATTGCAATAAAGCCTGAATCTTTTTATTTTTAACACAACCTTCTTCAGACTCTAAATTAACAAGATTATCAATATCTCATCTAGTCTTCATATGAAAGGGAATAAACAACAATTATCTTCTTATTTCCACTTTGCCCAAAAAGGGAAATTGAGCACAGTAGTGCAAGTACCTCATCAGTTCCCATGGTAGACAATAGCTTACAAAAACACATACATCTCTAATTACTGTCTGCAAAAATAGATTTGGATGCCATTGAATAAAGTTTGAGGTGTTGCAGACGTACAGTCATCAAAGACGCCTGCATGTGCCAGCAGCAGCGTGATGAGTTTGGGGTCTTTCTCCAGCTGCATGGCGTGCTTGCTCTCGTTGGAGAGAAGAGTGCAAACGTTGATTGCGAAGTCCACTTCATTGGGCAAGCCCGACAGGAGAGAGAGCACCAGTTTGTTGTAGTCGCATGGGGGCGTGAACTCCATGGACAGTCCATAGCTTTGGCGGAGATAGTCTGGGGACAAAAAAACAACCACAAATACAGTTGCAATTTCAACTTCAAAGTGAATGTAAAGAAAGCCTGATGAATACATTACAATGTTGAGAAATTCTGATTTATGAGTTTATTTAGACTGTTCAGAAAAATTGCCTGCCTGATAAGACGGTGATTAAAGTCACTTGCAGGGGTGGGGTTAACAAGTGCAACTTCCTGAAGCCTCAGTCTCTTGGCATAACTTTGCTGGGATGGCAATGCTTGTATGGCACATTTCAGTTATTTGTATGGCACATTTCAGTTATTTGTATGGCACATTTCAGTTATTTGTATGGCACATTTCAGTTATTTCAAATTGATTACAGTGCAGTCAATAGGATTTAAATAGCCAACTCCTCACAGCCGCCAGCTCTACATCTGTTTCACACGTGTGTTTGTGTGTGTGCGCGGGCGTGCGCAGGAGACTGACAGGACTCGTGAACTAGAGCGACTTCACACACAGCGGGCACGGTGGCAATGCATCACCACCACAGCACCGTGGTAACACTGCATGACTGGGAACACGACAACCTTAGTTCAGATACAATCTTACTGACAGGGGTCTGGTGGCACGGCTCTGGTTTAAAGGAACAAATGTTTACGCATAAACAAAGAGTAGAAATATGGCAGCCCTAATTAAGTGTGAAGTAATACTGCGTCTCAGTTCTGAAACTCATTTCAAAAGCTCAAACCCTTTTCACTGTGAATATAGATCTTGTTGGCCTGCTAACATCCTCTTCTCAGTTTTCAGAGACAGACAGAGAGAGACAGAGACAGAGACAGAGAGAGAGACTTAGGACTCCCAGTCAAGACTATTGAGAGGTTTTGATTCAGTTGGCGGAGTTCTTAAACAGCCTCATCACTCGATACTTGAAGAAATATCCACCTTGAAAAACGTGCAACAAGGTTGTCCTCTCACCTAAGAGCACTTTTATTTATTTCAAAGACAACATGAGCACTTTAACCTCAAACTCATTTTCTAACTGTTTCCTGGAATATGCCACAATCCTGAAATACACCACTGTCCCTTTAAGAACTTGCTCGAAAGTAAAATATGGGACCATCCCTTCAAGAATCTGTATTTCAAGTCCTAGCCCGAACAACAAGGGGCGAACTTCTGTAGCAAATTATTGCTTTGTGGTTGTTTGAAGACACTTTGTAAAAGAGAGGGAAAGCTTTACCTGATACAGTGTGTTGCTGGTAGTTGTAGGAGCAGGGGATTGCACCAATTGGAAGAGATGGTTTCGGGTTCCCAGGCTGCACCTCGTCATCATCCTCGCCAAAGTGATGGACTTTTTCATACTTTTCTAAATATCTGTAGACAAAAGAGAAGTTAATTAACGCTCAGAGGTTGACTGACCCATGACCCCACCTAATCCTACTCCCACCTGCACAGTCTCCTTCACGCCTGTTTCAAAAAGAAAGAAGTCCTCCCCAGTGTGCAAGGTTTTGGGATAAAAACTCAATCTGATAGAAAGGTGTCCTTCCTGTAATCTTGGCAATACTGTATCCAATGCTCAATCATTCCAGGAATTTGGTTAATGTTAGCAAATCCGACAAGTAAACTGGTAGGCTGCACTCTGGCCTATAAAGACTCATTACACTACTTCTGCGAACTCCTAACATTTTCAAAGTCCTCCTACAGACAACACTAATGTCGTCAGGCTATCTGTTCCCACATCCTATTCCAAGCAATTCCACTACTCGGCCGCTGCAGACTGGAACAAACTCTACTTCTATCGACAGAGTGAATATCACGGATTACACCACAAAGCATGAAATGAAGAATACTACCAGAGGGGGATAAAATCCAAGTTTCTATACACAGAGACCAGAAAACAAGTGTTACACCATCTGCATGACAGTGCAAGAGTTTAAGAGTACAAGTCATAAATCCTTTGTGCCCTATTGCATACAGCAAACCAGTTTATCAAGAGTCACAACCAATAACAGTCTTTCTTAATATTCTGCTCTGAAGTGACACAGGTGGGGATGATATGACCTTATCACCAGCACAGACAGAATATTAGACACTGGGGTGATGTCTTCATTCAAATGACCACCCGCTCAGCTGGGGAGAGGTGCAGAAATTTTTCAATGTAAGAAAAAGACTGATAGCTTTCTGTCTAAAGTTTTTTTTAAAAGCATACTACAAAATATGTGAGAGAAGGCTAGTGTTGTAGCCTTCTCTCACATGTTTAGGTAGGGAGGGACCAACATATCTGCACATGAAACACTTGTTTACACAGACACACGTGCTGCAGTGGTGGAAGCAGAAAATATCTCACCAGTGGTAGCGTGGAAAGCCCTGGCTAAGCGTGGAGTGTGTGCTACCGTGAGTCACTGAGTGAGAGCCCCTTTCTGAACGGAGTCCCAGTGCTGCTGGTTCGCCGCGGCCAAGGTAATCCCCCGTCCACGGCGCGTGACACACTGGACTATAAATACACCAACTCTCCGTTTGGAGAGGCCCCGGCCCTGCACAGCGTCATCACACGCTTGTCTGGGCACGGGCAGAAGGGGAGGCGGGGTGTGTGGTGGTGGTGGGGGGTCTGTTGCAGCTGCTCAGTTCTGAACTTCCCTTTTCATACATGGCAGGCAAAAAGCTCCCATTCTTCTGACACGACAACAGCCAGAGACTGCCACAAAAAAGCAACACGAAATTAAGAGGCCTTCTCATTTTATCAGTGTCTAATCAAGTTGACATTTAAGAATCATGTCATCGCAGGTGTCAGACCAGCACGGGGAAAAAAACAAGCAGTTGGTGGAACAGTACTCTAAACATTTTTTTTAAAACTACATTTTTTTTTTACATTAACCTGATCAACACACAGTTATGTAGGGAACTGAAGCAATAGATCTACCACTGCTAATTGTTGACTGTTTGTGAATTAATGCATTTTAAAAGGTTGTCCAGATCAAGAGTTGATAGGACATAAGAGCAACCCTTTCAATAAAGGCTGCCTCAGTGAGTGAGAGAATTGGGTGCCCCCTGTTGGACAAGACACTTACAAACAAACACAAATCAGATTGAGTAAACTAACGGGCATTCCTACTGTTATATAAACAGCTGAATATATATTATTGGACCTTTAAATGAAATGCTTGCACAGATTCATTTGAGCAGACAGAGACAACTTCTTAAACATAAGGGCATACAATAGGGACCTATGAACAACATTACAAATCCAGATTATGTAGCCTAAAACTATGTCAAGCCATAGGATGGCGTTATGGCTGATAAAACAATGAATGGAAAACACTATATACAGACCACTACTGACAGTGGGGGCGGTGAAACCCAAGTACTAGTTGTGGACAAGAAACTGTACTGGGGGAGACAATGGCAAACTACACTGAGAAGAAAACTAACAACTACAATCCAAATGTGGGTATCACAACAAAGCGAACATAATGTGATTATCCAAAAAGAGAAAACGCTTTGGCCTCAAGATAATGCTTAACGTAACGAGAATGGCAGGTAAGTTTTCATTTACGTCAGCACTCTAAATGAAATGTTCTGCTGGGGTAGTTTTACCTCAGCCCTCTAAATGAAATGTTCTGCTGGGGTAGTTTTACCTCAGCCCTCTAAATGAAATGTTCTGCTGGGGTAGTTTTACCTCAGCCCTCTTAATGAAATGTTCTGCTGGGGTAGTTTTACGTCAGCCCTCTAAATGAAATGTTCTGCTGGGGTAGTTTTACCTCAGCCCTCTAAATAAAATGTTCTGCTGGTAGTTTACTTGATGCAAAGTTATAAAGTCTTACTTTCTATGCAACAAACATTTAATTTCAAATATTTATTTGTGTGATCTACAGAGAGCTTACCACAGTCAAAGAATATTGGGACTGCATGCCCAATCCTAGGCCAGTAGCAGCAGTACTAATAATAGTAGTAGCAGTAGTAGTAGTAGTAGTAGCAGCAGCAGCAGTAATAGCAGCAGTAGCAGCAGCAGTAGTAGTAGCAGTAGTAATAATAGTAGCAGTAGCAGTAGTAGCAGCAGCAGTGGTATCAGCAGTAGTAGTAGTAGTAGTAGCAGCAGTAGCAGTAGTGGCAGCAGTAGCAGCAGTAGCAGTAGTAGCAGCAGCAGTGGTATCAGCAGTAGTAGTAGTAGTAGTAGTAGTAGTAGTAGCAGTAGCAGCAGCAGTAGCAGTAGTGGCAGCAGTAGTAGTAGTAGTAGTAGTAGTAGTAGCAGCAGCAGTAGTATCAGCAGTAGCAGTAGTAGTAGTAGCAGCAGTAGCAGTAGTGGCAGCAGCAGTAGTAGCAGTAACAGCAGTAGTAGTAGTAGCAGCAGCAGTAGCAGCAGCAGTAGTAGTAGTAGCAGCAGTAGTGGTAGTAGTAGTAGTAGTAGTAGTGGCAGCAGCAGTAGTGGCAGCAGCAGTAGTAGCAGTAGTGGCAACAGCAGTAGTAGTAGTATCAGCAGTAGTAGTAGTAGTAGTAGTAGTAGTAGTAGCAGTAGTATCAGCAGCAGTAGTAGTAGTAGTATCAGCAGCAGTAGTATCAGCAGTAGTAGTAGTAGCAGCAGCAGTAGTAGTAGCAGCAGTATCATCAGCAGCCGTAGTAGCAGCAGTAGTAGTAGTAGCAGTAGTAGTAGTAGCAGTAGTAGTAGTAGCAGTAGTAGTAGCAGCAGTAGTAGTAGTAGTAGTAGTAGCAGCAGTAGTAGTAGTAGCAGCAGTAGTAGTAGTAGTAGCAGCAGTAGCAGTAGTATCAGCAGCAGCAGTAGCGCTGCCTACCTCGGCTAGCTTTCACTAGTCCCAACATCCCCAATGCCATCTCTGGACTGTTTAATCTGCAATTCAAAAACCTCTCCTAGCTATTGTTGCTGACACAAGGTTTAACCATTTAAAAAACAGTCAAGAGAAAAGACATGGCAAGCGGATAACCAGTGACAAAACAAGAGGGCATGCTCAGGGAGAGCCGGAAACAAAACCTAAGCAAATAATCATGGCGCTTCACCTGTAATCAAATTGCATACAAGCAAACTTTCTATAGTTTTCTTTGTCTAACACAGAAAGTTAGGCCTACTTGCCTTTCAAGTCTTGTAATGTATGCCAGGCATTGTACCTTCTTCATAGAGTGAACAACTTCTGCTGCCAATCAATCGCAGCAGTTTGTCCTATGGACCTAAGTGGGGAACTATGGAGTGATTCAACCTTAGAAAATATATCTTCAGTAACAATCTGCTATCTAATCCAGTTATTTATATTAGGGATACCAGTATCGCAATACTCATTAGTATTGTGGCAAGGAAATAGAACACAAAGCAGATTTAACTTCTTTAGGAAAAACAGCCCAAAAGTTGGAAACAAACATCATTGTCATCCAGTCATTTTTTTATACTTAAACACAACATGCAACAATTTGAAAGATTTTACCGTTTCAGTTCATATAAGGAAATCAGTCAATTGGAATAAAATCATTAGGCCCTAATCTATGGATTTCACGACTGGGAATACAGATATGCATCTCTTCATCACAAAAAAATAAAGGTAGGGACGTGTATCAGAAAACCAATCAGTATCTGGTCTGACCCCCACTGGCCTCATGCAGTGCATGTGACATCTCCTTCGTATAGAGTTGATCAGGCTGTTGATTGTGGCCTGTGGAATGTCGTCCCATTCCTCTTCAATGTCTGTGCGAAGTTGCTGGATATTGGCGGGAATTGGAACAAGCGGTCATACGTCAATCCAATGCTCTATGGGTGGTGACATGTCTGGTGAGTAAGCAGGCCGTGGAAGAATTGTGTACAGATCCTTGTGACATGGGGCCGTGCATTATCATGCTGAAATATGAGTTATGGCGGTGGATGAAAAGCGTGACACTGGGCTTCAGGATCTCGTCATGGTATCTCTGTGCATTCAAATTGCCATTGACAAAATGCAATTGTGGTCCATTACTTATCCCTGCCCATACTATTATCCCACCGCCACCATGGGGCACTCGGTTCACAGCGTTGATATCAGCCAGCCGCTCGGCCACACACCGCCATACACGTGGTCTGTGGTTGTGAGGCCGGTTGGATGTAGTGTCCAAATCTCCAAAACAACGTTTGAGGCGGATTATGGTAGAGTATCATCAGCAGTAGTAGTAGTAGTAGTGTATTTTCCAAGCTATTGCACACAATACTTCACATACAGAAGGTTTCTAAAGGAGCAAAGGGTTGTCTGTGTCGTGTTAACTTTGCCACGGAAAAAAATATCACAATACTTGTATTGTCAGTCCTAATTTATAGGACACTGGTTTAGAAAGCAAATTCACTTTTCATTAAAATGACTATGGTATACAAAGATTAGGTTACACCAGGGAACTGTTGACCTTGTCTGCAATATATTGTTGAAATAAGATGCATTCCAAAGTTTCAGCAGACTCGCTTGCAGACAGTTTTGCTACATCATTTTAGCACCCTCTATTTAGCATCAAAGAGAGACATACAGACATCAGGGGACAGGTGTGTAACACTAGATCTCGCTGTGGCCGCGTTTCACCTTTGCTCAGGTGCCAAGGCTAATATCACTAGCAAACGCTGTGTGAATGAGACAACTTGATTGTCTGACTTCACTTATGCAAGAAAACAGAGAGGTCATTTTAATCCGGCTCTCATTTAGGCATGGGCATCTCAGTGCTAACAACAACATGTTGGGTACAGCCCATTCCCAAGCTGCATCTCAGTGTTAACAACATGTTGGGTACAGCCCATTCACAAACTGCATCACAGTGTTAACAACATGTTGGGTACAGCCCATTCACAAGCTGCATCTCAGTGTTAACAACATGTTGGGTACAGCCCATTCCCAAGCTGCATCTCAGTGTTAACAACATGTTGGGTACAGCCCATTCACAAGCTGCATCTCAGTGTTAACAACATGTTGGGTACAGCCCATTCACAAACTGCATCACAGTGTTAACAACATGTTGGGTACAGCCCATTCCCAAGCTGCATCTCAGTGTTAACAGACATCCTCTCCTGCACCTGAACTAAGGTGAAGGAAATGGACAGACTAAAGCTAATTTACTGTACGCAGAAGGCACATCACTATTGCTTACCCCGATGCATCAGGTTCAAACCAATGCAGATAAAAAGATACAAGGGGAAGCATCCACTAAACTGTTGAACTTGAGATGCAACCGTGTTCAAATCAAATTTGATTTGTCACATGCGCCAAATACAACAGGTGTAGACCTTAAAGCGAATTGCTTACCTACAAGCCCTTAACCAAGAATGATTTAAGTTAAGAAAAAAAAATGAATAAAATAAAAGTAACAAATAATTCAACAGCAGCAGTAAAATAACAATAGCGAGGCTGTATACAGTGTTACAGGTACAGGAGTCAATGTGAGGAGGCTGTATACAGTGTTACAGGTACAGGAGTCAATGTGAGGAGGCTGTATACAGTGTTACAGGTACAGGAGTCAATGTGCGGGGGCACTGGTTAGTCGGGGTAATATGTACATGTAGATAAGAGTTAAAGGCACAATACAAGTCACACAACAACTCATTTATTCCATGCTTGTGACAAAAGCCTTTCACATAAGTTGATTTTTTATTTTGAATGATAATCGAAGGTCAACTATTGAGTCTATTGCGCAGAGTCCCATGTTGTTGGATGACTTACTATTTTCAAGTGCCTTGCCCTTGGCAACGTTAACTTAAATAGTGGTACAAGACTTAAGCAAACAAAGGACTCCCTACTTCCAATACATTTCTGATTATTCAGCGTTTGCCCTTAAGAGCGCGTTGGTATTGAGCTCCTCCTCCCAGTTAGACCAAAGAGCTCTTTGGTTCCAATAAGTTTGCCCGTTACAGGCTTGCTTGCCCTTATAAGAGAGACCTGGCATTGGGCTACATCTCCCACTTAAACCAGTCTGAGCTGACAGTAGAAGGCTGTCTTAACATGGCTGATAACATGTTTGTTTGGTAAAAGACAAAATAAACTACCTATATAAACTGAAAAAAATCTTCCAAGGAATAGAAGTTTGACCATCCTGGTCTACAACTACCATGTGATCCCATGGTGGGCTGTGTCATGGGGTAAAACCCAGGAGAGGTTTCTGGCAGTCAGGTCAAATGAAGGCTTGAAAAGGGTTAGGCCTTTGCATTTGTTTGAAAATATGAAGTAAAATAAATCATGCATCTGGGCAGCTCCTTCCAACCTGCTGATGTGTCAGTTAGGCTATTTATATCTGTGTTTCAGTCAAATATTTATTGTTTTACATTACAGGGCTATATGCTGACTTTTTTTTTTTTTTAATTACAAGGAGCACGTGAGCCTAAGTTTGAAAATGTAGGAAGGCACATGCAAAGTAATTTAGGAGTGCAACGAAAAATATTTCAAGTAAAAATGCTAGAATCTTTAATTCTTCTAGGGTCACTGGTTCTCCTAAATAAAAATTACAGGTCGCACAGCAACATATTTAGGAGCATATGCGAGTAAAATGGTCGCATTGTAGAGACACGCATTAGGCTATATCATAAGTTAGCCTATGAATCTTCAAATTACAATTTGAAAGGAGAAAATAGTCTCATTGGTTGCAGGCTTTTGTTCCAGCCAAGCAGCAACACACCTGCATCTTGGTTGAAGACCATTTAGGCCTTGTTGATTGGTAGAATCAGGTGTTGCAGCTGAGCTAGAGCAGCCGGCACCCACACCTCGCAGCGTTCAATTCAACAAACTCTTATAGGGCTTTACTACTGTTCATCTGATGGCAAGAATAAAATACTTTGCTAAAAATGCTGTAATAATCAGCACCATTTGGAAACACTTCATTACAGTGCTTGGCCTATTATTGACTCTACATGTAGGGCCGATATAAAATCCTATGATGACTTAAGAGAGGATGGCTATAACATTAGGCCTACGGTGAGTTGTTCAAATTCATAAGCCATATCTTTAGGCAGGTATGATGATACTTAGGTAGAGTGTGTGTGAACCTTGTTTCGAATTTATGATATAGGCCTAAATGATTGGTTACTATGTTTGGTTACTCTAGGCAGCTAGCCTAGAGGTTAGAGCGTTGGGCCAGTAACCGAAAGGTCGCTGGTTCAAATACCCGAGCCGACAAGGTGAAGTGTCCTTGAGCAAGGCACTTAACACCAATTTGCTCCAGGGGCTGACCCTGTAGGTAAGCCGTCATTGTAAATAAGAATTTGTTCTTAACTGACTTGCCAAGTTAAATAATTAAAGGTTAAATACTGCTGCTTCAACCATACCCAAAATGTGAAGAAAGGTGATTAAGGCAACATGACTATTAAAGATATGCTGCTCAACTAACTGGTCATTTAAGCAGCCTCCAGGTTAGAGTGGTGAATGTGATCCATCCTCTTAAAAACAGGTGGCCGTGGCAATGATGGCAATATTTTTGGAGGGAAAAAGAGAAGCAGCTCCATACTGTCCACAGGCTTGCTGCTGGTGAAACATCTACACTGAGGGCAAAATGCGTTTAGGGAACGTGCTGATGATTGCATAGTTATGGCAACCTCTAGCCAATTCAATGACAATAAATTACAGATCTATGACCAGCCAGCATTCAGTAACAGCCCATTTAAAACCATTCCCAGTTCATGTCCCTTACTAATCTACAAAGAGAAGATGTATGGCAGAATCCCCAGTAGTAAGAAATGGCATACAATAAAAGTGATCTGCATTAAACCCAGTAAAGTTGACTAAATGTTATGTCAAAACACACTGTTATGAGGCATGAACATTGCAGCCAGTGTAAGGTCCACTATAGTGCGTTTGATTTTCCGTGTTCAACATCTTTAAAACAGTCAGCAATGCTGGATTGTTGAACGGGTCCTTTCCTGCTTCCAGCCTCCCACAAGTTGTAAACATTTGCCACATGCTGTCTGAGTGTAGTAGCTAATGCAAGACCGTGCCACTTACCGAAGGTAGTACTGTTTTAAAACAAATGCTGCGTTTGAACAACTCCTTGGAAAGTTAAAATCTTCACCCAGCTCAGACCACTGATTCTTGTCAGAAACCTGTAAAGCAAATGACAGATGTTATCATTTTTGGGGGTCAATTGAACAATATCAGGAGGCATAAAATATGGATTAGGTAGTGATAAACAACCGGATTACCATATAATAATAAGATGTTAATGTTAGACACCGTTATAAGTTAGAACGGTGTATTTATTTCCATGTTTGATAGCTATCACCGCAAGCAACAACTCCCAGCTAGCTACAGCTTCAACTGGATGGCTTGCTTACTTACTAGCTAGTGTTAGCAATCTGGCTAACGTGACTTTTCTGCCAAGCAAAGTGTGCAAGCTAGATGTGGTAGCTACCAATGCTCGAAACAACCACGACCCGCTTCAACACAACGCTACTGGCAATGATGGCGAGCCGTCTTTATTTGGGGGGAATTATTTCTCACATTTACAGTTTTCAATAAATAGGCCTGCGTGCGGCCTACATTTGTCTTCAGCCACAGAGCCAAACACGGCTAATGCGAATAACTACCCGAATTATCGTTAAGAAGGAAAATAAAATAAATCAAGTTACACAAAAATGTTACCTATCCCCACGCGGCGAATAGTTCTTCCTAGCCAGTGCTCTGTGCCGATAATCGATGTTAAACGTGCCCGCTAATTTTGAGTTGCTCTAACTGCACTCAGACTCCCGTACGGACTTTCAATTCAAACCGTACACAACACATTGCATAGATGGCAAACTAGCACAAGGCCGACCGCAATCAGATCTCTCCTACAACACTTTTAGTATTCAACTGTTCTTCGGGGTGGCGAAAGAGAGTTCTCTAGCGGTTCACTGAAGACTTCGCCGAAAACCGAGAGTGCGAAAATGCACTTTTAGTTCCACTCACCTTAGCAAATCCACCTAACGAAATGACTCTGATATAGAGAGCATTAAGATCCAGCTCTTTCCCACCCACGATAGGAATCTTCTTAAACGGCGATCTGATGGGGGGGGAATCATGAAATACATGGAGAATAGTATTACTAATAGTTTGTAAGCATCCATAGTCATGTGTACATTATGTTTAAAGGTGTATTTAAACGCCCCATCCTCACCCTCTGCTTCGGTGAAATTGCCGCAGCTCGTCCAGGAAAGCCAGTCCTTTCCTTCGCTGATCTAGTACATTTTTCCCCGTCGAATTTGCCATTGTTTTTGCATGTAAAAACGGTTAAATCCCACTCACTCGCTTCCTAAGACACCAAGGATCCCATACTCCGCCGGCGCTCAGTCATTCGCGAAGCTGAGTGTTTAAAAAAAGTTAAAGAAATACCTAATAGCGAGAAGAGCGCCAGCTCGCTAATAAAAACTGATGCACAGCTACACACAGAAAACAAGCCGAATCAGTAAGTTGTAATAAACACTCAGCCAGAATAACGACCAATTTCAACGGCTAAATAAAACTGCCATTGTAAAATATGCTAAATTAATAGTTTTGGCAGCAAATGTGTTCGTTTGGACTGGTTTGACAGTGTGTTACGGACGCGGCTCCAAGCAATCGCACACACTGTAGAGCGGCAGCGGGATCCAGTTCCAGACAAAAAGATCCGAGGCCTCTAAGCTCGTACTGCCACGCAGCGCCCTCTACTAGAAACACCGGTACTGCACTGTCCAAAAGCGGGTTGTTGGAACAATAGACCGTGTTGTCTTTTTTAGGGCTCATCTGAAACTTACGATACCTGTTCAAACAAAATTACTACTGTTTGTGGGGGAGGGGAGCTTTTGGATCAATTATAACAATTCTAATATGACAAGTTGACAACCATTCAAAATAGGATATTCAGAGATTTTCCCAATGTTAGCTATATGTTGGTCAATATTAGACGCAACTGACATGGTATTCATTTCCTAGTAGTGTAATGGTTTCATCTAAATTGTAAAGTTCGGTGAAGTGACTGCTTTCTCGGAATATTCTTGGCTAAGTAGACTAATCATTACAGTTTATAAAGTCACCACAGTAAATTCAGTTTTTGCTCATTTCATCCACAAAATGAGTGGTTCATTATATTCATTATCTCAATGCCAATAACAGCATCCCATTACACCACAGTGCTTTACACCTGTATTGTTTTATTGTATTTATTAACTAGGCATGTCAGTTAATAACAAATTATTATTGACAATGACGACCTACACCGGCCAAACTCGGACGACGCTGGGTCAATTGTGCGCCACCCAATGGGACTCCCAATCACGGCCGGTTGTGATACAGTCTGAATTCGAACCGGGTTCTAGTACTGAGATGCAGTGCCTTAGACCACTGCGCCACGTGTATCAATGCTGTGACAGTTCATAACTAAATTGGCTGGGCTCAGGGCGGTACTCTATAAACTAACAATGTATAAATGAATACAAGTTATAACAACGTAGCTATCATTAATGTTTGTTCACAAATACGTTAACTTGATTATATTGTGATAACGAAATCACCGGAATGTTTCAATAGTCGCAACTCTCCTTTCTACCAAATCTAGAAGCTGAGCAGGGTGAATTTCAAAGTGACAATGCCATATTGTTTCATATCTGAATAGGAGATAACTAGTAATGTAACTGTATGCCAGTACCTGCAGCCCTTGCATGAGGGCTACCAGGTTATCACCGGTGTAGGAACCAATAGCCTAGAACTCAGAAACACGACTTGTGTCTCCTGGGATGAATGGAAATTACTCATGATCCCTTTTTCTGTAACTGCCAGGCGGATATCTACTCGACGAGGTTACCACATTCAACCATTACACGCAACCCTGTGCTCCGACAAATTTCTGTCACAAAATGGCGGAGACAAACGTTAATAGACCCCATTTTGTGGAGTTGGACGTCTCTGTGTGTAGCTAACGTCGTTAACCCCCACTGGATATAAACCATCCAGTTTAAATGAATAGCAGCAATAATTGAGATAAGATGGTAGACAAACATCGAGACATTCGACTTCGGATTTAACGTTTACTAGTTGTTGACGGCGGCTGCCAGCTGCATTTAACCCGCAGCTAACGTTAGCTACATAGCCACTCTTACACCCAGGACAGTTTAACGGGGTCTACGAGCTAATTAAAATTGGTATACTTGGTGTTTATGAATGAGATTGGAATAAATAAAATATTATGGTGTTGCCTCCCATGAACAGAAGGGTCTTATTTTTCTGACATGGTCATGGCGACGTAGCTATTAAGATGGGTACCGTTATAGTTAGCTATCTTGCTAGCCAAATCCGAGGCATTTAGGTATTTTTGAACAGGTAAACGTTACCTAGCTAACTACGTTCCTGGAGGGATCATTTTTCATAGTATACTCTTATTTCAACTGTCCAGCTCATTTATATAACAACCATTTCGACTTTACTCACCGGGAGTTTTAGTTAACGTTACATTAGCTAGTTGGCTATCGTCGAATTTAGCTAACGTTAGCTGAAGCTGTTCATTGATTGGATGGGCGTATTCGTAGTAACTAGCTTAACTATAGTCGCACAGTGAATATCAGCAACTAACTAATCATTTCACACAGACAGTTGGTAGTTATAACATGGACGTGTCCTCCCACGGGCTGTCTGGCTAGCTAGCTAACGCTGGCTAGCTAAAGATTAACAGAAAGGCAAATATCCGCGCGGTTAGCTAGCAGCACACACTGTTGAAATGGAGCACAAGGCTCTAGATTCGGATCCAGTTTGTAGTCAAATCTAGCTAATTGGGAGGCCTGCTAAAAATGTGTACCGGTGGCTGCAATGAAAGCATTGTAAGGAATTCGCATGACTTTGATGGATCAGTGTTGGAATTTACTTGTAGATACTGTATCAAGCACAAATGCAGACAGATTTTTGTTTTTGAACATGTGCACATTTTATTCCTGTAAGGCCATCTAAACATTTATTGTAGTCTGTGTTGCCCCCACGCCCATCAATATTATATAAACAAATAGATGTAAAGAAGCAGCCTTATAGCCAGGCGCACTCACTTATAGCACAATACTTTTGTAATGCAATGTTCTGTGACATGTAGGCATGCATTGTTGGGTTTCTAACATGTAATCATGTAAATTAAAAATATATATTACTAGTCAAACCACTGCCTGTTACCCTAGGCATGAACGTTTTATGCGGATCATGTCCTCTTTGTATATACATTCAGGTGCAATATTTTGCCTGACAATTAAAATCACATCAGTCATCACTGGTGTGAGACATGAAGCTGAAAGCAGTGGCCATCTAGCGATGAACTGCATGCATGGTCGGTTGTGATGTCACATTTTGGTCTTTATTAGGTCTGACAGGCCTTTTATGGCATATGGCGTAAATGGGGGTAATGGCCCACGCTGCTTCTGCACACCTAGACAAAAGATCTCAGCAGGGTTCTAATTGCATGTAACGTCCTTCTTGTCTTCTCATGTCCTTGACATTTCCTGGATCTCAACTGGAATACATTTTATTAGTGCTTGTAAACCCATAACGTGGAAAATAGCCCCCCCATGTGGAGATCTTACTTGCAAGAGATGCCTTGAATATTTTGTAATATGTTGTTTCATGTTAAAACATATGAGGCGTACTATGTCTTATGTAATAAACAAAGATCAAACCAATACACTATCAGGGATCAAAGAATGAGCAAAAATGTATTGATTTGTTTTAGACATACCAGGAAAATGTACAGTTAAAAAGGTCATCTGACACATATGGTGTATTTTTCATGGAAAAGCTGTAATATGTAATACACACTGTATTTAATCCCCCTAAAAAAAGTCCATACCGAAGGACACTTCAATGGGTGACTATCCAGGAAAATTAAGAAAAAGGTGCACTCTGTTTCTGCATAGATCAGAAATGTATTAATGGGACATACATTTTCAAGTCCTTCAGCATCTCCTTCCCTTTCCTTTCTGTTCAAGTTGGGCTGAAGTGTGTTTGGGTATTCTTTCCTTACACTATATTTCATGTAATATATAGAATTACATTATGACATATTTTATGGGAAATCGAATGTATCTTCTTATTTCTCTTGTTTTTTCCCCTAGTTTTACATTGTTATTGATTATTGCATTGTGGGATTTTGAGTTTGCAATAAAGGCATTTTACTGTACTTGTGCATGTGACATTAAAACTTGAAACTATTCAGAAAAAAATATGTTGTGTGTTTTGCATAAGGGTGAAGGATTCTGCTTTTGTATGGGTGTTTGTTGAGACATATCCCAACCTGATCAGATGCCATTGTACAGACAGTACACCATCTAGAATCATTGTGTCTGCACTCGTCACTGTGTGAGAGTGCTCATTGCCCATCCAGCCACACTGGCCCAATTCCCTGTTCAAAATAGGTCTCCCACAAACCAGATGTCTGCTGAGCCTAATTCAAGTCCCAGTAGTTGTTTCAGTGGTCTCTCTCTCTCTCTCTCTCTCTCTCTCTCTCTCTCTCTCTCTCTCTCTCTCTCTCTCTCTCTCTCTCTCTCTCTCTCTCTCTCTCTCTTTCTCTCTCACACACACACCACTATTAAAATTGGTGGGCCCAATTTCAATATATTTAACCAAGAGCACATATTTTATTTTGGTTGACTTAAAAAACGACATATGATGCTAATACTGCAAGAAGTAGAGAATATGGAATTTGTTTATTGAGTTCACTCAATTGATCATTTCCCCAGAAAACATGTCTTTAGGCTGCAGTAACTACTAACAGCCTTGGAGGGGCAGTATATATCTGTTATACGATCCAGTGACAGAGGGGGTCTGTCTAATCTGAGGGAAGTATGTGTCTCTAATATGGTCGTACATTTGTCAGGAGGTTAGGAAGTGCTGCTCAGTTTCCACCTCATTTTGTGGGCAGTGTGCACATATCCTCACTGAGTCTGTACATAGTCAAAGATTTCCTTAATTTTGGGTCAGTCACAGTGGTCAGGTATTCTTCCACGGTGTACTCTCTGTTTAGGGCCAAGTAGTATTCTAGTTTGCTCTGTTTTTTTTCTTATTTTTTTCCAATATGTCAAGTAATTCTCTTTTTGTTTTCTCATGACTTGGTTGGGTCTAAATGTGTTTTTGTCCTGGGGCTCTGTGGGGTCTGTTTGTGTTTGTGAACAGAACCCCAGGACCAGCTTGCTTAGCGGACTCTTCTCCAGGTTCATCTCTCTGTAGGTGATGTCTTTGTTATGGAAGGTTTGTGAATCGCTTCCTTTTAGGTGGTTGTTGAATTTAACAGCTCTTTTCTGGATTGTTATAATTAGCGGGTATCGGCCTAATACAGCTCTGCATGGATTATTTTGTGTTTTCGTTGTACACTGAGGATATTTTTGCAAAATTCTGCATGCAGTCTCAATTTGGTGTTTGTCACATTTTGTGATTTCTTTGTTGGTGAGCGGACCACAGACCTCACAACCATAAAGGACAATGGGTTCTATAACTGATTCAAGTATTTTTAGCCAGATCCTAATTGGTATGTCGAATTTTATGTTCCTTTTGATGGCATAGAAGGCCCTTCTTGCCTTGTCTCTCAGATCGTTCACAGCTTTGTGGAAGTTACCTGTGGCAATGATGTTTAGGCCAAGGTATGTATAGTTTTTTGTGTGCTCTAGGGCAACAGTGTCTAGATGGAAATTGTATTTGTGGTCCTAGAAACTGGACCTTTTTTGGAACACCATTATTTTTGTCTTACTGTCAGGGCCCAGGTGTGATAGAATCTGTGCAGAAGATCTAGGTGCTGCTGTAGGCCCTCCTTGGTTGGGAACAAAAGCACCAGATCATCAGCAAACAGTAGAAATTTGACTTCAGATTCTAGTAGTGTGAGGCCGGGTGATGCAGACTGTTCTAGTGCCCTCGCCAATTCGTTGATATACATGTTTAAGAGGGTGGGGCTTACTCCTCTCTCTCTCTCTCTCTCTCTCTCTCTCTCTCTCTCTCTCTCTCTCTCTCTCTCTCTCTCTCTCTCTCTCTCTCTCTCTCTCTCTCTCATACACACAATTATGTGTGTAATTTACAGTATTCCAGATCTGTGACAACTTGTCACTGACAAGACTTGAAGATGTGTGCAACAACAACAATTTATTCCAGAAATCGTCCATAAATGTCAAACGTTAGACTATGAAGGAAAAGTAATTGAGAGCTGGAAATATAGTGAACAAATATTTCAAAATAACATCAATAGGGTTTGATTTTTCACAATATATTCATAAACCACAATTTATTTGTCAATATCAATATTGATTGCACATTTGTGAGTTTAGCCAAACTCTACCTGCTCTTCCAGCGGGAGGTTCACCACGCCCTTATCCACGAAGAGCTTCGTCTGTGCTCTGGTTGGCTGTTTCGAACAGTGCATGACAAAAAAACATTTCTGGAAAGAGCTATAACTGACAATTAATGCACCAATGACAGAGAACTCAACATTTCGTAAACTTTCAAAGAAAACTATACATGAGACGGAACAGGTCACTTCTATGCTGGTGAGTTAACTCTAGACATCTTCTTTTTTTTTTTCCCGTGACGTGAACGAATCTGTCCTTTCATCTCTACAGCTCACGAGGAAGCAACAAGTGCCTAGTTCCAACTCCCAGTTGGAATACTATTTAATGTCGTTTTCTAAATTCGTATCCGCATTATAGTCTGATACGCGTGTAATTTGGTAGCCTATTTAGATGATTTGACTTGTTTTACATTTAATGTACAATTAGGCCTACACCTCTGGAAAAATCTTGGCAAAGGGTTTCAAACACAATTTTCCAAATGGGAGATTAATGAACCTGCGTAATCAGCATGTCACAGAGGCGCTACTAATGACCGCGTGTTTGCAAATGTTGTCATGGATACAAACTGCAAAGAACAGACATGCTTGGCCTTGGACAACCATCCACCTTGCCAGACGATACCGACCCTACCGTTACGCTTGTTAACATTGAGCTGCACTGAGGTTGCACCACAATCATGGTTACATTCATTAAGTATGGCGGTCAAACGTTCATCCTGCTGCACAGACCCTATGGATGCTCTGCCTGGTTTGAGCATTTTTAAACGCTCCATGGTTAAAAGTAGTATGATCATATATTCAAGTATTGAATTATGTTATATTACTCTAATTTACCCATGGTGAACATAATGTGTTACTACATTATAACGTTTTCACCACACAATAATTACAGGAAATACCCATCCTTTTTACCTTATGTTAGTATTCAAGTTTATAGTCATCAAGAAATCACAATCTATTGCTTAAAACAGATCAATATCTTTGGTTTAGTACTGGTGTTTGTCATAAGCACCAGTCTGTAGTTGGACTTAGAACATAGCTGTCATTTTCAGGCCATGGTGGCTAGAAAATAAATGTCTCGCTCCTCCCATAAAAGTCTCTGGACTCTATTTAATTCATAGATTTGAGGGTTAGGCTATCATTGAAATGAAAGCCAACCCCTGACACTATTTAGAAACTGATGTGAGGTGGTGATTTGTTGACATTATCCAGTCAAGTCTTTTTTCCTTTTCTGTGTTAGAAGAATGCAAACGGTACATGTTGCCTGGTTATTGTCCCAGTTCCATTGATTTCAGTACAATATCGATGTGATTCATTTGCGCACACTATTGATTACAGTAGAACAAGCTAATAAATTCTAGTCTAGACTGACCGCTTTGTTTATATCGGTGAGTGTGCAGTTTAGAAGGTACTCATTTAGCGAAATGCAAGTAATCTGAACACAAGTGTGACATCAGTTTGTGTAACATTTGCGAAGCACAGCTGAGTATATATTGAAATAATTAGCAAATCATTTGCCTTTTTATTTTACTGGACTGATGGTACCTACATCTCATGGTGTTTACAAGAAAACTGGGAACTCGTGGGGGGGGGGGGTGAGAATGAGGTCAAATCATGAAGTCAGTCAACTTCATGCCGCAAAGTCTGAGCTCTATAAAGATGCCACAGTTTTTGAGTTCGATGACTGTTCAAAAACGATTTTTCCCAGTCGGATCTCGTTTTTTTCTGAATTCCCAGTTGTCTTGAACGCGCTGAAGTTGAGATTTTTGAGTTCCTATGACCTCGATGTATCATTGTGTTCGTCAGCATGCTTTAGTTCGGCTAACCGAACGAGTGTGCTCGCATACTCCCTTAAAAGACCTTTGCTTGAAAAACTAGAGAAAAGTGGCAATAGTACGCCGTAGCCAGTATACACTTCCTCAAAATGGTCAGAATGAATCTAAGAACTCAAGAAATCTGTCATTAATTTTGAAGTTTGATGGTTTTTTTTATTTAAAAAACGTACATAAAAACAAGTCGTCTCTCGTTGAATGACAAAAAAATAATTTATTGAAGAATCCCTACTGTTGACCAATCACCGACGAAGGGACTTGTAGACTTCGGCTCCGAACATTGGCTTGCCTCCGTTAATACATTTTGTGTCCGAACTGCAGAGACAACACTCACTGAAGTCCAAAACATAATATATGCACAAACTCTACCGAACTGTTTTGGCTGGGAAGTAGTAGTAGTTTAGGAAGTAGAGACGCTGTTGCGCCCTCTTGACAAGAGTGGTGGTGTTGTTGGTCCATGACAAGTCCTCAGTGATGTGCACACCAAGGAACTTAAAACTCGTGACTCTCTACTGCAGTCCCGTTGATGTGGATTGGGGCATGTTCCCTTCACTCCTTCCTGAAGTAAACAATCAACTCCTTTGTGTTGCTGACGTTGAGAGAGAGAGGTTGTTATCATGACGCCACAATGCCAGTTCACTTACCTCCTCCCTATTGGCTGACTCGTCGTTGTTGGCCTACAACCATGGTGGCGTCAGAACTTGATGATGGAGTTGGTTCCTGCAACCACCCAGTTGTGGGTGAACAGGGAGTACAGCAGAGGACTGAGAACACACGTCTGGGTGGCCCCTGTGTTAAGAGTCAGGGTGGAGGAGGTGTTGTTGCCAAACCTCACAGCCTGTGGTCTACCTGTCAGAAAGTCCAGGATCCAGTTGCGGAGGGTGTTGTCCACCCAGGTCTTCTGGTAACCATCCACCCATCATGTCTGGAAAGGAGATACCCTAGATTTATGGCTTACTTTTAGGCTACTTAATATTAGGCTATACCATAAAATATATTGCTCTGGCTATGTAGCCTACCTTTACAACTTGAGATGGTTAGAACATGTTTGACTAGAGAATGATTTTTATGTCCATTTAAATCTCCTGTTCCTGGTTTCCTGCTAGAGGAATACCATATAATCAAGTTTGTGCAGGTGCTTCCCTTCGCTTAAGTATATGCTGTTACCACAGAGGAAGACAATTTCACCAGCAGCAAAGGGATCCAAAATACTTTTCATTCATGGATAAGGGATATGGCCATTTTAGGAACTCAAGTAGACCTGCTTATTGTTTCTTTAACAGACCCATTTCTACATATGAAGTGAGCTGTAATGTGAAAATAAATAATTTTCATAGCCATTTCTCATAATATGTAGACCTACCACACAAAGATTGGTATTTTTTCCCTTTGTGCTGCGTTTGTCAGACAACTGTATTGTGGTAGCTTTTGTGGCAGAACACATCTAAATTAGGCATAGGGTCATACTTGAGCTCTGGACTGGATCCGAATGAATGAATGCGTGAGGAGGAGTGCTCCCCCAAAACAGCCCGATCCTGCCCTTCTACCCCCTAATCACCATCTGGCTGATCTCTGGCATTATGCCTCACATTTTGGGGAAGTGGAGTCTCCAGGAGGCCGCCAAACTAAATAAATCCCTGTGCCACAGATAAGATATGAACAGTTTAATGGGTTAAACCACCACGTGAGCCCATATGTGCTGCTATCTCGCCCGTGGACACAGTGGAGATCATAATGACATCTTGTATTTCCCCTAATTTATTTAGGGTACAGCTGACTAATGGACAGACTGGGACCAGTGGGAGAGGGGCAGAGGAATGGTTACAGGAGAGGGAGAATGTAATTTTATTAGTCGCATACACATATTAAGCAGTGTTATTGCAGGTGCAGTGAAATGCTTATGTTTCTAGCTCCAACAGTGCAATAATACCTAGCAATACACACAAGTCAATTAAGAAATATCAGCACATGCAATGTCAGAGTCCAGAATATATACACTGAGTATACCGAACATTAATATTGAGTTGAGCCTTGACTAGAATACAGTATATGCATATAAAGTAGGTAAAACAGTCTGTAAACATTATTAAAGTGACCAGTGACTATGTATATAGGGCAGCTGGCTAGTAACAGTGACTAAGGTTCAAGGCAGGGTACTGGATGGAGGCCGGCTAGTGGTGACTATTTAACAGACTGATGGCCTTGAGATGGAAGCAATTTTTCAGTCTCTCTGTCCCTGCTTTGATGCACCTGTACTGTCTCCTCATTCTAGATGGTAAAGGACTGAACAGGCCGTGGCTCCGGTGGCTGAGGTCCTTGATGATCTTGGCCTTGCTATGATACCAGGTGCCGTAGATGTCCTGGAGGGCAGGCAGTGTGCCCCCAGTGATGCGTACGTGCACACGTTCTTGAGCAAGGCACTACAGGGGCTGACCCTGTAGGTAGGCCGTCATTGTAAATAAGAATTTGTTCTTAACTGACTTATTTTAGATTGTTTTTATTTTTTATTCATGATTATTCATTTTTTTTCATAGCCAGGATTGGTTGGTTGGTGTGATAACTCGGGTGTGTTGCCCTAGGGCAGTCATTTAAACCCACTTTGTTCAGCAGCAGTTCTTCTCTTTCTGCCAAACATATGGCATGCTAGGCTACTGGTTCTCAAAAACGTACAGATTCAATGAATGCATTCACCAAGGGTTTGAATATTTCATAGAGTCCCCAGCACAAATGTTTCTCTGTTGGCTTAAATGTCTTTTCCATTGGCCATGTTTCAGCCGGGCGGTGGCCTGTCTGGCTAACAGCGAACGTCTCCATTTTCTCACCCTCCACCTGCCGAACCCTCTCATGGCTAATGACCTCATTCAATATTAGATTTCTCGTTTCTTCTGATATAAAAACGGACATGATTTGAGTGTCGTATTTTCCTGGAGCCTTCTATTACAAGAGTTGACATACGTCTACAGGTAGGGCCTTACAAAAATGACCTCGCTGACCTGAATAATCCATGAAAATCGACAGAGTGAGAGGGATTTATCTTTTAGGCATCCTGTGAATATTTCCAGTTTAATTCTAGAGGTCTTAGGACTCCTCTACGACAGTTGATGATGAGTCCATTTTCAAAACAAAGAACAGAATGAGAGGAGGATGCTGGAAGGGTGTTTGGAGGTCTTTGTTAATGACAGCAGGTCATTAGTTAATGACAACAGGATCTATGGTAGCTTTTGTTTTTGCTGAGGCTTTCTCATGTTATTAAGGCGAAAGGTTTACCCAGTCCCACTCCCCTCCCCTCTATCTCTGGGATTATCATACAGGCAAGTAACCCTCCTTACCTCTCCTTGGCCTGACCTTCTGTGAGGGTCTTGTTCAGGGGCTCGGACGTCTAGCAGCTTATCTGACCACTGATTTTAAAGCCGGTTACAAATTAACCTACAAGACTTAGGCCCATATTTGGTGTTCGCATTGTGTTCCAATTTCATTTAGGATGTTATTTTTGTTTTGTTTTAGGACAATGGAGAATACAAGTCATACAATTTGAAAGGTGTAACTAGTCTTGCATACCAGAAGATGGATAAAGATGTCTGTGTTCCTGTCATGAGACTATTTCAGCATACCCTACTACACATGTTCTCAACACCCTCTTTAAGCCAACGCCCTTTTTTTATTCTGTTGACATCATCCAGTCACAGTTTCAGATGAGGTCATTAACGGTCTTGTCCTTACAACTGACCCATTTTTTTTGAATACAGCAGCTTCTGCAGTTGTTGCCGTCACAGCAATCATCAGATCACAACCCTCTCGGTAATCAAAGAAGCTCTTTCTGACTATGACTTTGTCAGCATGGCCCTATTCATTATGTAAAATGTATTTAAAGCAAACATCAACATTTTATGACACTGTCAGGTTAGATCAGTGCTCTTGGTGGTCTTCGGGCCATTCTTAGGTACTTCTTTTGGGATATTGTTTTCTGAAAAGACGATGTAATCTGCGTTGGCTTGCAATTCTGTGACCTAGCCTATGTTAATCAGCAAGCAAAGTCCCCCTGACAAATGGGCAAGCGGTCAGCCCTGCCGGCCGCTGTTTTAAGGGCACCATCACACAATAGGAGACCTAACTCAATGCCTCAACTTTAATTTAGTTCAGACTTAAATAAATCCACTTGTTTTTTTTTTACTCCCTACCAGAAGTGTTGACTGTCTCTAAAATACCGTTTTTGTTTTTTTGACAAACTGGGAGCAATAATAGACTAATCAAACCAGGATGAAGTGGGATTGGCAGGTGTCTCCTCAGTTCACACCTCAAAGCCGAAGAGGGGCTTTTCCTGGTGGCCCGTCATCTTCAGGACAAGGGTTGAGCCTAAATGATGTACGCTACGCTTAGGCCTAATCCCACCTGAATGCACCTACTCCCATAATGTATACAAGGTCCATTTCCGATGGAGAGGCACCAAGTGAAACCTTCAACTGACAGGCCAATCAAGTTGAGACACAAAGGGCTCAGCAGGAGAAGTTAAATGAAGGAGGAGTTGGTTATTCTCTGGGGAGAGTGAAGCAGTCCCTGTTTGGCAGGAGAACAGGGTACATTTTTAATAAAAAAAAGCTTATGGGCCCCATGTGCTGGCTTACAGCCCTTTTTATACTCCTACGTTAGACTCATGCAGCTGTTCCATGCTATTGGTAAATAAGCGAATCACTCACTAATTCGCACACACTTTACAATGCACTGTAAATCAAATGAACATGCAACCCTCCCCGACATTGTGTGGTCTCTCGCTGTGTGCTTGAATGCACACCAAACACATGATGTACACATCGACTGCAGCTCCATTCACATGCCACGTGCTATCTGTAGTGTTGTGAGGGGTGGATCGTCCATGTCTGGAATAACCCCTGATCCTCTTAAATGATTACGGAGGCAAGATTATGACCTGCGTGAGGAACAGTCTGTGTGTGTTTATCTTCAAGACTACAGAGAGGCCTGGCTAATGTCCCTCTACTTCATTAAACCTTCCCATTTACTCCCTCACAAAGGGAGACCCGCCATTCAATTCATTTAAAGTGCTGTCTAGGTAGGAAGCAGGTTTTTGTTTGTGATTTTACATCCTGGTTCTATCAGAGAAACAAAACGCATGAATTAACATCAAATAAATTCTTATTTGTCACATGCTTCGTAGACAACAGGTGTAGACTGACAGTGAAATGCTTAGTTAATGGTCATTTTTCAACAATTGAAAGTGAAAGATAAGATAAAATAAATGTACCCACCAATGTAGAATAATGTACCAATAAAGGTTTACAACTGCATATTCATTCAAACATGCATTTTTTCTGGACCCAAAAGGTCATTGTTGGAAGACTTGTCCCTGAAACTTTTGAATGAACAGGGCTGCCAAGAGAGAACGGGCATTGTTTGAGTGTTTCAGCAACCGCTGGAGAATGTGCGTGGCAGCGTCCCGGGTCAAGTGTCAAGCCTTGCCCTTTCCTCAGTGACACTCGCACATTCATATCAGTCCACCCAGCAGCATAAAACACATTCTGTTTTTGAACTCTTTTCATTTCTCACGTCCCCTCCTTCGCATTGACATTTGGTGGTGCTGTGGACGCGCTTGCTGCCCTTTCGGTCCCCACAGGGAGGCATTCTCTCAGCTCGCGCATCGGGGCCCCAGATGCAGCTCATTCTAGAGAGGAGTGCTTCCTTTGTCCTCTGCTGTAAGCCCCATACACCTCCCTACTCAAATGAAACCCCCCTTCTCTTTTTGTTTGTATACTGTCCCCTGGTTTAGGTCTATTGATCTCCAAGTCTTGCCAGGGTTCCAGCTATGGCAGTGCTTGTCACTTTTTTTTTAATTATTTTTTTTAGCAAATCAGGACTTGTGCACTGGCCTGTGCACCCACATAGGCATTAGACAATGTTAACAGATCAGGGACAGTCACAATGTGTAATTTGAACCCTGACCCTTGCCCTTTCCTCTTCAGTCTTCCCCACCCAACTTTCCCTTTGCTGTCATGTTTTTGTTTTTGGGGGGGGGGGGGTTGGGGAAGGAGGATGAGATGAGGAAGTGGCTGGTTCCCCTGCCCCCTAGCCCTCTCCATTTCCACTAACTCCTTGCAGGGAGCTCCCAGGGCAGGCTGCAGAGTTGGGGGATGACGGACGCGTGGAGGAGGGGGGAGGTGGGTTGGTGTATGTAACAATGGGCGCTTTGTGAGAGGGGGACTGGCCGTGGCAGGAGTGGGGCCTCCTCAGCGCTGAGATGAGCGGAGCCACTTCATTAGTCAGGGCTCTCCCTCCTCCTCCTCCTGCCTCTATTCTCTCTCTCTCTCCTCCCTCTATCATTCTCTCCCTCTCGCTCGCTGTCGACATAACACTCTGAAGTCTGGAACCAGCCAGTAGGAGCCTGTGTGGTTTGCGCTGCGCTTTCTGCTTTCCGGTCAGAAGCAGGGTGTAGACAAGTTTTTCAGACTATCTGGGGAGTTTTTTCAGACTAACTGGGGGTTCTACGCAGCTCTTTTCTTACATGAATGCTGTCTTCCTCCTGTGCTAAGGTAAGTCTGCTCGACTGCACTGCTGCCATCCTGTCCTCTGCCGATAGCAAAGCATCACAGATGAGACACATAAATGCACATTGTTTGTGCACGTAAAGAGCTGTCTATCAAATGACAACAGCGTATTAAGTTGCTGAAATGTGGATCTATGATTAGGGTTTTCCAGAAATCCTGGTGGAGGATTCCAGATTTTCTTCCCTCCTGATTCCGGGAATCCTCCAACTGGGATTTTGGGGAAAACCAGGGAATTTATTGACAGTTCCCGGAATTTTGCAACACTATCTATGATATTGAAATGCGGTCACAGTGTTGGTCTTAGTTTGTGCTATCTGCCCCTCAGGTGTATGGTGACATTTGTGTTTGAGCACTGGAGCTCAGCCCAGTAGAGAAGTTTAAATTCTCAGTCTCTATCCTATAGAGTAGACTGGGAAGGGGATATTTGGGTTGAATGCTGAGGGAGGAAGGGAGCTGTTTTTGTGGTGTGTATGTGTTTTGGGGGGGGGGCAGGGGGTTGTTTCCTCAGCTGTGTTTCTTGTTGACTAAACTGTCAGTGTCAGAAGCTAGTGCCGTGCAGCTCATTATGGTCTTTCGCTCTCCCTCTCTCGTTCTCACTCACACACACACACACACACACACACACACACACACACACACACACATCCTTGGGGCCAAGGGGATGGTTCTGGGTCTGGGTAATCCCCTACATCCTGGGAGGAAGAGGGAGAGCTTTACTTTTCATAAATATTCTGAATTCTATATATATGCTTAGTCGCATACATACATGCATACATACATACATACATGCATGCATACATACATACATACATACATACATACATACATACATACATACATACATACATACATACATACATACATACATACTCTGTGTGTGTATGTGTATATATATATATATATATATATGGCGCAGTGGTCTAAGGTACTGCATCTCAGTGCAAGAGGCATCTCTACAGTCCCTTGCTCGAATCCAGGCTATATCACATCCGGCCATGATTGGGAGTCCCGTAGGGTGGCACACAATTGGCCCAGCGTCGTCCGGGTTTGGCCGTGGTAGGCCGTCATTGTAAATAAGAAATTGTTCTTAACTGACTTGCCTGGTTAAATAAAAAAACATAAACATGTAAATCTTAATCTCTTAAGGTAAAGCACAGTGCTTTACGATTAATCTAGATAGTCTCATTCGTTTGTCACTAATCTATATCATGTGATTTACTCGATACATGGTCCCTGGCTCATGTCCTTTTGTTCTGGCTGGAAGGTGCAATAGATAACATGGACTGATTGTTGAATCAGTATTGTCCCATCCCATTCCGGAACTTTGCCGACAACATGCTAAACAGCCCTTTAGCAGAATGTGTTTGAAAAGGGTTCTTACCTAGACGAGAGAGAACCTCTACTGTTTAACTGAGCAAAGTTACAATGACGAATGATACAGAGATGGTTGCTACTGCCAGATGTTTCTCTGCCCTGTGGACTGTATCATCCTCACCAGGTGTGTCGGCTGCAGATGTTTCAGACTTTCTGGTAGTGCTTTCTTTGTTAGCACGTGGTGGATAGGACATGATGATGCGTGAGCCACGTGTACGTGGGTCGAATGTGAATGCCTGAATGTGTTTCTATAATGGGTATATAATCACAAAGCAAGATCAAGGAGCCAGCGAACTCTCCTTAATGTTCTTCTGAAACAACTCTATATTTCTTAAAATAATGGTGATTTGATACCCTGAGTACTGTAGTCCATGTTCTAATGCTGTTTTCAAAATATTTTCCACTTAATAGCCTCAGGATGAAAAGGTGAATCTCCTCTGATTGCAGCGATGGCAGTGCAGGCTGGCATACAGGTAAGGATGTTACTTATTATCATGAACATACAAGGATTTTTGGAATGTTTGTTTTCTGTTCAGAAGAGGTACCTCCCTCAAAGGGCTAGTCCAAAGACCTCTTCTCATACCGCGGCCACTATCCCTCCTGGATCTAAAGGATGGGAGTAGCAGTCAGGTGTAAGCTAAAAGCAAAATCGTGACCTTCCCGTCAGTTCAGGACCCTTCACGAGTCATTCAAAACCTCTAACACTTTACTGGTCTATTCAGGAGGCGGACTGACACCAATCCAATCTCTTTACTGTTTTTACTGGTCTGTTATCTCCAGCAACATAATCTGTTTCGCGCTCATGTATATCCGATATCTGAGGAGGCCAATAAGGCCCTGTGGGCAGGGCTTAACTACATATGAGGACACCGAGGTCCGGATGTCAATGTCAACTTGGTTGTGCATCAGTAGTTTTCCAGTTATGTTACTTACTGATGATCACTCAATTAGCCCATGTCAGTTAAACATGTTTAGATTGGTAAATGAGTCTAGTTAGTTAGTTAGTTAGTTTAGCTATCTATCTCAACTTCCCCCATATATGTTGTTAGTCACTCTCACTCAGAAATGTGTAGAATTTGCAGGAAATTTGCTTCAAATCTGCAAAAAGAAAATCTCCCCACCACATGGGAAAATGGGTAGAATTGCGGGCAATTGGCTGTAAAACTAAAATAAAAGTTCTGTAAAGTAAACTACTTTGTTTACTTTTTGTTAATAAAATACTTTTGCTGCGAACAGTGCTGAAAACATGCTGGCTCGCTATTTAAAAAGAGTTAGTTAGCTTAGCATTCTAGCACCAAAAGATGGAGAACAAAATATAGAATGAAAACTACTGGAGTTTTGGCGCAGGTACAGCCAAAATATATATACATCAATACTTGGAGTCAAAGTATTTATATAATATCGTCCAAAATATTTTTGCGATGTGTAACTGTATATACTAATCTGATGTGACATTGTTAGTGAAAGCAATTTTGGTGGAAACTTTATTAACCTAACCTTACTACATTTTGCACTACATTTTGCACTCTGTATATAGATTTTCTATTGTGTTTTTGACTATGTTTGTTTACTGTGTAACTCTGTTGTTTTTGTCGCACTGCTTTGCTTTGTCTTGGCCAGGTCGCAGTTGCAAATGAGAACTTGTTCTCAACTGACCTACCTGGTTAAATAAAGGTGAAATAAAAAAAATTAAAAAAAATTAAGGAAGGGTAAAAGGATGCATTTGAAAAGTATTCAAGCTCCGCTCATTGGCTTGGTGTCGGTCTTGTGATCACACCAACATACAATGGAGAGGCCTAGTATGTGTACATGTATGAGAGCCTCATCATCCTGAATGGCCTTTTGGTGAATTCATTAAGAACGTGTTGGGAATGTAGATTTGCTGTTTTAAATCCCTTTCCTAACTATGCTCCAGTAAGAGGGAGCTTTCAAGTCCAATGTTTAAAACTTACAATCTCCCCTTTGTACCAAAGTTACCATGATTATGCTGTATTTGTTTACACAATTAGTCTATTTTCCTGTACACAGGCTACCCCTATAACATTATTCTGAAAAACTAAATGTATACTTGAGATAAGTCTAAAGTTTTTACAGTACCCAAAACCATTTAACAATTTTATTTGAACACAGGAAAGGTGGTAGGTATTCTACTGCACAAATACTACCATAAAGGATCAGTTGAATTGATGTCTTAACTAGAATAAGCCCACGTGAGGGCTACTAAAGCTTTCATTTCAGTGAAACCTGCATCCAGTCAGGTGATGCTGGAGAAGCCACCACGGATAATCCCCAATGGTATGGTGGTAATCTGCACATGTTTATGTAACTCAAACACTCCCCTCGTCGTACCCTCTTCTCTAATTAGCTGTATTTGGTGCAAGTAATGCGGAAAACAACATATGTTGTGGGGTTGCCTTGCCCAGAGCGCCAGCTAGGCACCTTATCCTTAGAACACAGTTATGTAAGGGAGAGGGGTTTAGAGAGGAGGAGTTGTGAGAAATACTTCTAATTTTGTGTTTTAATTAAATGCATCCCTTTTTTGAGAACCAGACAGAATTTGAAATACTTTCTACTGAGCATGCTCTCTCTCTCTCATTCTCATACTCTCTCTCTCACTCATATTCTCTCTTTCTTTCTCTCTCACATTCTATTTCTCTCTCTCCCACTCTCGCACCCTCTTTCTTGTCAGTCTGGGATGTTTTCTGTGATGTCCGATATCTCCAACAATGATAACTTGACTCAGCCCCGTTCTCTACCACCGCTGAAGTTTGGGAGTTACTCAAATGGGGTCGCGGGAAAAACTCCCAAAGAACAACCAAAGTCTCAATCATGATATGCCAATGAGAGTGTGGGAGAGAGGACGCGATAGAGGATATACTGTCAACTGTGTGTGTGATTGGAGGTTAATCTGATATGACATCAATGGCGACTGTAGGATACAAGGCATGTTGCAGCCTCTGGGCATTCTCCTCCCCTCAGCTGATTTCCTTTCCCTCACTGCGAGTGGAATATCACCACAGACATCTAGTAGGCAGTCTCAGAGGACTCTGTTGTCTCCACAATATCCTGTTTCTATACTTCTATTTTAGATTTTTTTAAACTCTGCTCATTCTCCAATGCAACCTTTCCTCTGTCTATTTACACTTCAATCTTATTAGTGTAGTTGTATCACGTTTTTGGCCAAATTGTATACTGATGAATATCAACATGTTTGAAAATGTATATGCTTGAATCATGTTATTCTTGCCCTGACCAAGGCACAGTCTGTGTGCCAGGGGATGAGTTCTAGTAGCCTGTGTGAGTGAAGGATTCCCCCCTGTGCTATCCCACTGCCAACAGAGCCTAAACCCACTTCCAGTGATCCGTGCAGCTCCTCCAGTCTACGACCATTTGAATACAATCAGTCCAGTGCTGGAATCCATTCCGAAAATATGACCACTTTCCTCTGCCCCGTTGACACCCCCTATTATATAATGGAAGGGTTGAATGACGGATGAGTGTAAGTGATATGTTAGGAACATTTAATTGTCAGCCCCCAAAACCTTTTTCTGTCCTCTATTCCCCCATAGTAACGGCACCGGCTGGTAGTTGTTTTATCACTCAATGTGTTTTTGCTCTCTTTCTCTTCTTTCTCTCTCTCCTCTCTCTCTCTCTCTCTCCTTCCTCTGCAGGTGTGGTTTGGGGAGAAGTTTGACGCGCCCCTGCAGAGTCCACGCAGCCCTTTGACACTGCGCCATGGGCCGGGCTTGGCCGATGTCTTCCAGTATGACCAGTGGCTGGCCGTGCGCCACGAGGCCACGCTGGTACCCATGCAGGAGGACCTGGCCATCTGGCTCACCGGGATGCTGGGTAAGACCAGGAGGGTCATGGGGGAAAATAATTCAAACAGTGTGTTGTTGTCTTGTTCCTGTGGCATTATTTGTACCCTGAACCTGGCAATGGACGTTTGTTGGATATGCAGCCTATAATTCTTCCTTTTGTAATTCATTTGGCCTCAAATGTGTCGCCTTGTCACTCACCCGCCACTCATGCTAAACTTTTCCTCTCGTTCTCTCTCTGATACACAGGAGAGGAGGTGAGAGCAGAGTGCTTCATGGCGGAGCTGAACAATGGGGTGAAGCTGTGTCGGCTAATCGGAGCTCTGCAGTGCAGGATCTCTCAGAGCGGGGCCTCGGATATGGGCCAGGTGAGCTGTGGGGAGAGTGGGATATCAAGGGGAGAGAATGGTAAGGATGGGGTAGTTTGAGTTGGCGGTCTGTTTCCCCATCTGAAACGAGTTGGTTCGTTGGTTCTGACCTGATTTTTGTCCATTTGAAAATATCACCTAGCCAAGAATGCTCATATGTCAATTGTGATGCAATGCATGTGTGGGTAATTTTGTAATACTTGTATGAATGTCTTTCCCGGCAGTTGTTTCCCATGAAGAAGGTAGCATGTAAGTGCAATGCCTCTCCAGGGTCCTTTTTCGCCCGTGACAACACTGCCAACTTCCTGGGCTGGTGTCGCCACATAGGCGTAGAGGAGACGTACCTGTTTGAGTCGGAGGGCCTAGGTATGTGTTTTATTTTGGTGGGGAGACCGTACTGACAAGTAGACACAGCAAGTAGGACCTCATTACAAATGGCCATCGCTCCAGACAGTTTTGAAGTGCATATTGGGGTATTTATTTTGTCTAAGCAGCCTCTAGTTAGCTTAGCATTCTAGCGCCAATGTCCACAGGTATCAATCAAACCAAAACTCATTCAGTCTTGTTCAATCAGTCGAGCAGTACAGTTGAGGTAGGGTCCAACTCCATACCCAACCCACCACTCTTGGAACATTACCCTTGGAGTTGTTTGATACATTACTACATTACCGTTGGAGTTGATTAAAGGCTCCTTACCTTAATCGGTTCAAATGATCATGGGCTGAGTTGTAAGTCTTTAATGACTGAACGGAGCAGATGCCTCCACTGCAGCCATTGTCTGGCTTTTGTTTAAGCCATCCTCTTTAATGACATAATAGGATCCACCATGGAGGGCAATTAGCACAAGTTCTCTATGTGGACACCTCCTCGTTATAAGTAATGGCTTTGTGACAATGCTGCAATACTATACAACCATGTTGTGTCTACAGTATGTCTTTTCTGTGTCTCTCAGTTCTGCACAAGGATCCCAGGCAGGTGTGTCTGTGTCTGCTAGAGATCGGCCGCATCGTCTCCAAGTAAGTTTCCCTTGGTAGATAGATGGTGTATGTGCTGCAGGCGTTGCACTGTGACAAATGTAAGATAAGATCATTCTAGAACATGACCACCATTCACTGATCCTGTTCAGACAACAATCGTAGTTACGCAATGTGGTATGTTGCAGCTGGGGTTGAAAATGGACATAACAGCAAAAGTGGATCTGCGCGGTGTCTTTTTCCCCATCAGTCCCTTTAGAGCACTGAGCTTATCTGTTTTTCTCCATAGGTATGGGGTGGAGCCTCCTGTGCTGGTGAAACTGGAGAAGGAGATTGAGTTGGAGGAGACCCTGCTGAAGACAACAGAGCCTGCTCCTGCAGTAAAAACCTTCACTGTGTGCTGCCATCATGGGGGCCTCTACCAGCCTGGGGTAAGTCACTCCAGGGGTTAAAACTGTGCTTTTGTCAAACTAAATGGGGACTCTAATCTCTCCACTTTCCTCTTATCTCTCTTGTTGTTCTATTCAGGCTTAAACTCTTGTTGTTCTATTAAAATAGTTAGTTGGTGACCCTGTTCATCAGAACCAAAATGGCGGCAGTGGTGGCTCTTGTTGCCTCGTTGCTCAGGGCTGTATGAGTCATTATGATCCTAGTGATTCTCCATCCATCCTGGATCATGTGACTCTGTAGCCTGTGGCACCAATACAACTCAGTCACAACATCAACAAACATCAGAACGCTTCCTGTGTCCACAGCCTAAGCTGCATGATTCTTAGCCTTTGATTGTGTTTGCCAAAGCGGTCCAACTACTGTATTCAGAGGCTGCTACTGAATGCTGTCCTAAATCCTTTCAAGTCTTTGCAACTAAATTTTTTTAAATTTGAGGTAATTTGTTCATTGCGTTTTCTTGTTAGCAACTCTGCTTTGTCCTTAGGCGATGGGTTAATGAAACATGGTTTCTCAATGTTTTAGAGAATTTCTTTCCCATGTTCTTACTTCCTTATCCAGGACTCTGTAGGTACATGTTAATTCTTCCTCTCTGTGTTACAGGAGCAACACCTGACGGACGAGCCTCCGTGTAACTGCTCCCAGAGAGTATCTATTGAATACCTGTCAGAGGGCCGCTACAGACTGGGAGACAAGACCCTCTTCATCCGGGTAAGCAGCACACACTGTATAGTGACAACACTGAGCACTCCCAAGTATTGAACACCAGTGTTGGGGTCAATTCCACTGCTAAGTGAGCATTAGACCTGTAGCTAGTGATAGACCCTCTCTGTCCTCTGCCAAGAGACCAGGAAACATCTCTCCACCGTAACCTCATTAATTACCTGGCCACTAATGCAAAGGTTCAGTCTCGGTGCCTGGCACATGTTTGGCTGTGTCAGCGCCGTAGAAATTAAATTACTACGGTCAGAACCTGTCTGGTCCTGGAGACTTGAGACCAACCTACTAGATAGTCCTGGAGACTTGAGACCAACTTACTATATAGACTATATAGTCCTGGAGACTTGAGACCAACCTACTAGATAGTCCTGGAGACTTGAGACCAACCTCCTAGATAGTCCTGGAGACTTGAGACCAACCTCCTAGATAGTCCTGGAGACTTGAGACCAACCTACTAGATAGTCCTGGAGACTTGAGACCAACCTACTAGATAGTCCTGGAGACTTGAGACCAACCTACTAGATAGTCCTGGAGACTTGAGACCAACCTACTAGATAGTCCTGGAGACTTGAGACCAACCTACTAGATAGTCCTGGAGACAAAGACATGTTGGGTATTTAAGGCTGATAAAATGCTTATACAACTGAAAAGTAAAAAACCACAGGATAAAGGAAGTAGGAAAGGTCTGTCTCAGCAGCAGATCACTCTCTAAGCTCATTGGGGAAGCAGAGTGGATCCCGTTAGTGCTGGACCTACAGGAGGGATTACATCATTATTGGCCAAGCTACTGAAATGGAGCCAGTGGTACGGTGTTAACACTTACATCCAACTGCAACTAGGTGGTAGTAGTGGCGGTGGTGGGAGTAGTAGTAGTGGGAGTAGTAGTAGTGGGAGTAGTTGTAGTGGTGGGAGTAGTTGTAGTGGTGGGAGTAGTAGTAGTGGTGGGAGTAGTAGGAGTGGTGGGGGTGGTGGGGGTAGGAGTGGTGGGGGTGGGAGTGGTGGTAGTAGTAGTAGTAGTGGTGGGGGTAGGAGTAGTGGTGGTGGGAGGAGTAGTAGTAGTAGTGGTGGTGATGGGAGTAGTAGTAGTGGTGTTGAGAGTAGTAGTAGTAGTGGTGGTGGTGGGGGTAGGAGTAGTGGTGGTGGTGGGGGTAGGAGTGGTGGGGGTGGGAGTGGTGGTAGTAGTAGTAGGAGTGGTGGGGGTAGGAGTAGTGGTGGTGGGAGGAGTAGTAGTGGTGGGAGTAGTAGGAGTGGTGGGGGTGGGAGTGGTGGTGGTAGTAGTAGTGGTGGGGGTAGGAGTGGTGGGGGTGGGAGTGGTGGTGGTAGTAGTAGTGGTGGGGGTGGTGGGGGTAGGAGTAGTGGTGGTGGGAGTGGTGGTAGTAGTAGTGGTGGGGGTAGGAGTGGTGGGGGTGGGAGTGGTGGTGGTAGTAGTAGTGGTGGGGGTGGTGGGGGTAGGAGTAGTGGTGGTGGGAGTGGTGGTAGTAGTAGTAGTAGTAGTAGTGGTGGTGGTAGTAGTAGTAGTGGTGGGGGTGGTGGGGGTAGGAGTAGTGGTGGTGATGGGAGTAGTAGTAGTGGTGGGGGTGGTGGGGGTAGGAGTAGTGGTGGTGGGAGTGGTGGTAGTAGTAGTAGTAGTAGTGGTGGTAGTAGTAGTAGTGGTGGGGGTGGTGGGGGTAGGAGTAGTGGTGGTGATGGGAGTAGTAGTGGTGGTGATGGGAGTAGTAGTAGTGGTGGTGGGAGTAGTAGTAGTAGTGGTGGTGGTGGTGGGGGTAGGAGTAGTGGTGGTGGTAGTAGTAGTAGTGGTGGGGGTGGTGGGGGTAGGAGTAGTGGTGGTGATGGGAGTAGTAGTAGTGGTGGTGGGAGTAGTAGTAGTGGTGGTGGTGGTGGGGGTAGGAGTAGTGGTGGTGGTAGTAGTGGTGGGGGTGGTGGGGGTAGGAGTAGTGGTGGTGATGGGAGTAGTAGTAGTGGTGGTGGGAGTAGTAGTAGTGGTGGTGGTGATGGGAGTAGTAGTAGTGGTGGGGGTGGTGGTGGTGGTGGGGGTAGGAGTAGTGGTGGTGGGGGTAGGAGTAGTGGTGGGGGTAGGAGTAGTGGTGGTGGTGGTGGGGGTAGGAGTAGTGGTGGTGGGGGTAGGAGTGGTGGTGGTGGTGGTGGGGGTAGTGGTGGTGGTGGTGGTGGTGGGGGTAGGAGTAGTGGTGGTGGTGGTGGGGGTAGGAGTAGTGGTGGTGGTGGGGGTAGGAGTAGTGGTGGTGGTGGGGGTAGGAGTAGTGGTGGTGGTGGTGGTGGGGGTAGGAGTAGTAGTGGTGGTGGTGGTGGGGGTAGGAGTAGTGGTGGTGGTGGTGGTGGGGGTAGGAGTAGTGGTGGTGGTGGTGGTGGGGGTAGGAGTAGTGGTGGTGGTGGGGGTAGGAGTAGTGGTGGTGGTGGTGGTAGTAGTAGTAGAGGTGGTGATGGGAGTAGTAGTAGTAGTGGTGGTGGTGGGGGTAGGAGTAGTAGTAGTGGTGGTGGTGGGGGTAGGAGTGGTGGGGGTAGGAGTAGTAGTAGTGGTGGTGGTGGTGGTGGGGGTAGGAGTGGTGGGGGTAGGAGTAGTAGTAGTAGTGGTGGTGGTGGTGGGGGTAGGAGTGGTGGGGGTAGGAGTAGTAGTAGTGGTGGTGGTGGTGGTGGTGGTGGGGGTAGGAGTGGTGGGGGTAGGAGTAGTAGTAGTAGTGGTGGTGGTGGTGGTGGTGGGGGTAGGAGTGGTGGGGGTAGGAGTAGTAGTAGTGGTGGTGGTGGGGGTAGGAGTGGTGGGGGTGGGAGTGGTTGTAGTAGTAGTGGTGGTGGTGGGGGTAAGAGTTGTAGTAGTAGTGGTGGTGGTGGGGGTAAGAGTAGTAGTAGTAGTAGTGGTGGTGGTGGTGGTGGTGGGGGTAGGAGTGGTGGGGGTGGTAGTAGTGGTGGTGGTGGAAGAAGTAGTGGGAGTAGTAGTAGTTTTAGTGGTAGTAGTTGTGGTAGAGAGTGTAGATGCGGTTCTCAAGGAATAGTTAAGTAAAAAATAAACAAGTTAACCCTTTAAAGCGACCAACTGCTATTTCTCACATGTATCCCTCTCTCTCACTGTGGTAGATGCTGCATGGGAAGCATGTGATGGTGCGTGTGGGGGGTGGCTGGGACACCCTAAGGGGTTTCCTGCTCAAGTACGACCCCGGCCGAGTGCTCCAGTTCACCACTCTGGAGCAGAAGATCCAGGCATATCAGAAGGGCCCACCGGGCCACGGCGGCCATGGCTTTGCAGCAGCGGCCCCTCCACCTGACATGGACCCTCTCGCTGCAGTCAATCTCATCCCCTCGTCTTCCTCCTCGTCTTCCTCTGGTTCAGCCTCCAAAGCCACTTGCACCCCTGTCTCGACCCCTACTCTGCCCAGGAAAGCAGCCGCAGCACCCAAAAAGATCCTGCAGATACCCCTTCCCTCCCCCAAGAAGCCCACCCAGAAGCTCTTGCCAATCCCCAAAAAGGCGGCTGCTATGTTGCCCACTCTGTCTTTGCAGCAGGTCCCCAGCCCTTCCCTTCACAGTGGCAAGAGCCAGCAGAGGGCACCACTGCTCCATTCCTCTTCTACCCCAGCCATGGCTCCTTCTGCCCCCAAGCTGAAGCTCAGGCCGTCCCCTCGCGGCGCCCTCTCGCAGCCCCGTAGCCCTGTGTGCCCTGAGCCCTCCTGTAAATGTCCTAAACCCTCTTCCTCCCCATCCACCCACACCTCCATCACAGTGCCTCGCCCAGCCACAGCGCCATCGAGGGTACCCTTCCAAAAAGAGGGCCGACCCCCAACCGGGGCCACCCAACGCCACCTGTCTCAGAGGCGGCCCGCTTCTCCGGCCTCACGCCTTCGTCTGGATGCTGCCAGACGGGTCCGTCCAACCCCCCGGGTGGCAGTGCCAACCCCCAGGCCGGTAACGGCCCAGCCCACCAGGACACTAACCCCTACCTCCAGGACCGCCACAACAGCCCTGCCCAAATCCACCTCGCTCCCCAAGAGCAAAGAGACCACAGCCAAAAGCCAGGCCCAAACCAGGGCCATCCCCAAAGTGATTGTGCACCCACGTGGCGGCACCCCTGGGCGGGTACCAGAGGCCCCTAGTGGCTCTACCGCTATTGGCAAGAACAACCAGAGAACGGTACCAACTACACAGAGGGCAGGACGGAAGCAAGTGCCCACCACCAACACCCCGTCTCTCAAACTGGAGCCCACCAAAACGGCCCCCCAAAAAACAAACCCCAACATCAAAGCCCTCCCCTCCCAAAAGAACACTGCTCTCACAAAGAAGGCCCAACTCAAGAACAAAAGCGAGGACCCTTATTTTGAAATGAATGGTAGAAGGCATCAGAAGACGTGAGACGTAGTTGAGTAACGTGACGGGGGTGGACTGTACTGTCCTACTGAACGTTAGTGCTTTCATCAGGGTGTTTGTCTGAATAAGTCCCCAACCAGGATTCGGCAGACCACCAATGTCCACATTAATTTATACCCAACCGGGTGTAGATGCAGCAACTGTCAAGCAAGACACAAGCTAGTGCGTAACTTTCAGAACGCCATTTTTATACAGTCTTTGAGTGGGTTGAGAGGTGAATGATACTGATTTTATTTGAGGTCAGCTCAACTCAGTCTTCAGGCTAACACAGAAACACTCAATGGAAGCATTCTAAACCGACATCTCAACAGCCTTTTGTTTCTTAACATTTTTCACTGTCATCTATCTTTGGCCATCTGATCTGATCAATATTTTTTCTCTGCATATAAAAGTTTGACTTTTTAAACGTTGACATTTTCTTTTCAGAAAAGGGTCATTTCTGTGCAAAGCATAGATAACTAAGGCAGCACACTTTTGAAAATTTTTCTAGTTTAATATTCATTACAAGCAGGTTAATGTAACCAAAGTTTCAAATGTTTGACAGGAAATATAACTGGACTGAATGTTTGTCCTCGGTGTGGATAAGCATTTCATTGATTGAGGTGTGATTGAAAATAAATGTTTGTTTCTCTTTGTCACAGACTGGATGACGATGGGGTGCTTTTCATTTTAGAGGTCAAATTAAGCACTGTTGGAACGTTTCTTGTGTTGTGTGCCTTTAGAAAGGACTGTTGTTGCTGAGTTAGAATGTACTAGAAACTAGCAGCATTTAATATTTGTTTTTACAAATGAGAATTGCACAAAGTTCAAGCACTCAGACTGTGAGTTTGTTTTAATTTTTTTATTATTACATGGTCAAATCTCAAATGAATTACTACTGATAATAATATGCCTGTAACACATCCTTTGAGCGCGTAGTAGGCGATAGCAAGGTGAAGCCCTTGATCATTGTACAGCGGGGGAAGATATCGTGAGATAGATTTGTGAGTCTTTCTATGAATCATATTTTTAGTCTTCATGTCTAAGTTACGGTCTGTTTTCTTGGTCAGCACTTTATAAAAACCTCTCGGTGTGTTTGTCACTTTGAATGTTGATTCTTTTGATTCGTGTGTTGTTTCCTCTGCCTTTGTTACATTGTCCAATAAAAGGCCAAACGTTGGCAGACTTCCTGCAAAATATGTCTGCGCTTGATAATTAACAGTAACATTTTAAGTCTGTGGAAATTATATTTATATTGACTTAATCTCTAGGAACGAAGCACACACCCATTTCACACTCTTGTGCTAACCCCAACTGTACAGCGCTGGCTTTCACATTGTCCTTTCCAGCACCGTTTTAGAAACTACAATGGATGCGTAACCAGGTTGGCACAGTAGAGTGTGGCTAGGCCTGTGATAATCCTAGGGTTTGGTTCTGTAGTGTGAAAAAGGTATAAGTAGATGTGCAGTACAAAGTACTAGAAGGTCTTTGTAAAAGTTGAGATGTTTGCAGTCAGAGAGTAGAGTAATATACTTCGTTCAATTGGGATGAATATCATATCATCCTTGGTTACAACACTTAATTTACTCAGTGATGGCTGCTTTTATTGAGGAACATTAACAAATCGACCTCCCTGTTTTGGTAAAAAGCTGACTCCTGGGGCTGGAGAAATGTAACCACTCAAATTAGTAGAGCTATGGATGCAAAGAGTGACCATCCATAATATAAAAATTATAGTTTTAACCATGTTGAGACTAGTGTTTTACATTTACTTTGTATGCAAAATTTGAGTAAAATAAGCTTGTATTTTGGATTCTGAGGCAGTTCAACTAAGCTCATGAGTGTACAAAACATTAGAAACGCCATCCTAATATTGAGTTTCACCCCCCTTTGCCCTAAGAGCAGCCTCAATTCGTTGGGTCATGGACACTACAAGGTGTCAAGCGTTCCACAGGGATGTTGACTCCAATGCTTCCCACAGATATGTCAAGTTGGCTGGATGTTCTTTGGATGGTGAACCATTCTTGATACACACAGGAAACTCTTGAGCGTGAAAAACACAGCAGCGTTGCAGTTCTTGACACTCAAACTGGTGCGCCTGGCACCTACTACCATACCCCGTTCAAAGGCACCTGAATGGCACACATACACAATCCATGTCTCAATTGTCTCAAGGCTTAAAAATAATTATTTAACTTGTCTCTACACTGATTCAAGTGGATTTAACAATTGACATCAATAAGGGATCATAGCTTTTACCTGGTCAGTCTGTCATGGAAAGAGCAGGTGATCTTAATGTTTTGTACACAGTGTGTCTACCAAATCTGTTAATTTGAATATGTTGATTACTTCACATATCATCTTCACCTGATAAGACAAGATGTGAAAAAATGTGGCGGTGGTCGCTGGGAAAGAAAAGGTTAAAGATCCCTACTCTAGATGTCTCCATGTACAATATGTTATGTGACTATTGTTTTCCTAGTAATTATATCCAATAAAACTTTTTTAATGTAATTTGTGGAGGGAGACTGTTGCATTACAGCCTAAATTTAAATGGATTAAATATATATTTTTTATCACTGGCCAACAAACAATACTCCATAATGTCAAAGTGGAATTATGTTTTAACTGAAAAGCTGAAATGTCTTGAGCCAATAATTATTCAACCTCTTTGTCATGGCAACCTTAAATAAGTTCAGGAGTAAAAATGCTTAAAAGGTCTCATAAGTTGCATGGATTCACCGTGTGCAATAATAGTGTTAAACATGATTTTTGAATGACTACCTCGACACTGTACCCCATGGCTGTGATAGTAGAATACTAACCTAAATGACAGTGAAAAGAAGGAAACCTGTACAGAATAAAACACATTCAATATCCTTTTGAGCATGGTGGGTGACCAGGGAGGTTTTACCATGCCTCGCAATGACAGGTGCCTATTGGTAGATTGGTAAAAATACAAAAAAAAGCATACATTAAATATCCCTTTGAGCATGGTGAAGTTATACATTACACTTTGGATGGTGTATCAATACATCCAGTTACTACAAAGATACAGGCCTCCTTCCTAACTCAGTTGCCGGAGAGGAAGGAAACCGCTCAGGGATTTTACCATGAGGCCAATGGTGACATTAAAACAGTTACAGAGTTTAATGGCTGTGATAGGAGAATAGTTTAATTCAAATTTCCACTAGCATTCATTTTTTTTATGATTGATGGACAAACTACAACAACATATTTGTGTTTTATTCAAATAAGTAAGTTTTTTCTAAAGTAAAATTTTATAAAATTTTGGACCCGAGAATGTACTGTAATATGTATGTATTTCAGTAATGAGAATTTGGTTTGGAAATGTTCAAAATTCTGGCGAAAATTTAAAATGTATTTAAAATAAGACACTTTGGCAAAAACGAGACATCTTAGTCCTCAGAATGATAGTTGATTTTTGCAGATGCATCATGGTTTTGTAACTCAATTTGCTACAGACTGGTTTAAAACAGGTTCCATGGGAATCACCCAGCGTGTATCCGGCCGTGGTTGGGAGTCCCATATGGCGGCGCACAATTGGCCCAGCGTGGTCCGGGTTTGGCCGGGCTAGGCCGTCATTGTAAATACGAATTTCTGCTTAACTGACTTGCCTAGTAAAATAACAGTTGTTGTTTTTTTAAGACATGGGCGTACACGCATGCGCACATTTGCACAAAAACAGTTCAATTCTCTATTTCTTACACAGTAATTGTCACTACTGTGACCATAGTTTTTTTTTGTCAATACCACTGGGTATTTCTTCATGTATGCGATTTCATGTATATAAAAACATGAGTATGCAATAAAGAAAAGCAGCACAATCAGACAAAATAGGCTGTTTCGTTCGGTGAACGGGTCAATTTGAACTCAGCGCGAGGTTACAACCTAGGCGCTCTGGAACGCACACTAGGACTAGGGAGTGTGACCTGCAGATATTCTTTTGAAGTCTGGCTGGAGAAAGGAAGTGGCTGGCAGCAGTTGACATTTCGGCAGTGCGTGTGAGCGGCAGGATGTGGTTGGAGTTGCTCCGTGGAAGCAACAACAGCAATGAAAACGAATCTGTAGCCACACTATGTTGCACTGGCCAGAAGCAAGAAAGCCTTTATTGAGTATCTCAGAAACGGTGTTTCAAGTGAATGCAGCAGACTAGGTAGTAGGAACGTGGGCCTGAAGAAAATGACGTCCTCCTGGCTAATGTACATATTTTTATCTTTCTTGGTATGTGATGGAGTTGTAGCACAAGTGGAAAGTAAGTCATGTTATGCTTTTGATGTTCTAAAATCAAATTGCCATTAGATTAACTTGTAACGGTATAACTTTTAGATTACGCCAAGGCTGCTGGCTGAAAGCCAATGGTGCTCTAGCTAGCGTCTTATTGTGTTATATGAAGAAAATGTGTCTTTGAATCAGAGATATCACTTCACTAACTTTTAAGAATTGTTGGAAATGTTACCTATTGTTGTAGTTAGTCTTCACATTGAGGCTGGAGAAGTATAGATGGAACTGTGAATGCACGGGCTCATATTCCATGACATGAACTAACTAGTTGTATTTTGAAATGGCATTTTTAATTATTTTTTTTACAACGACTCAAATGTCAATAGTGGATTAAAACGTCCTTATAATTTTGGTTATGATGAGGTGAAGACAATTGTACTAATTGCTTGAAAAATGGAAGCTAAAACGTATTCAATATGTCTTCAACAGTTAAATAGTTATGTGGAATTAGTCTGTGATTTCAAAATAGGCTTTTATTGTTTATGGTAAAAAAATTAAGAATCCTTTACTACTATATATAATTGAGATGTAGGGCTATTTGCACTGCAAGTGAAATTGTCCCTACTGAGGCATCTTCGTATTGGCCCTAGTGAACAGGTTGGATTTGCAGATTTAATGTTTGAGAAAGCACATCCTGGATTATTTTGTCACAACCACAGGCGTAACCACATTGTCACAGGTGTCTGTGTGAGATTCATCAGTGGGCCCTCAACAGCAGAGCTTGAAAGACATTCACACTTCCAAGTGACCAAAAAAAGCTTGGTGATGTTACCTTGCAAGGTGTGGTATTGAGTGGTATTGAAAACAGCGGCCACATTTTTTACCCTTACCTTTCTGAGATAAAAAGTATTACTTGTTAAACAGAATCTTTTTATCTGAGCAATTGTATTACTATAAAATAATATCATTTCCAAAAGTTTTGAGCATAGAATATAGCTTAGTATTCAGACCCCAGTGTATATAAATTAACCTAGTAACAGGTTGTGGATAGCCTGGGATGATAATGCTGTTACATCTATTTTCTTTTTCAGATCGCGTGGTTTTCCTGTTTAACACCTTTCAGAACGTGAGTGTGAATGAGAACAAAACGGTTCAGGCAGTGGTCTCCAGAATCCCCCCTGAAGTGGCCTTTATCACCCTCCAGTTCCACACACAGCACAGCAATGCTACGCTGTCCTACACCAGGGTAAGACACTGGCTCACGCACAAACACGCATGCTCACATTAAAATAGATGTATGTAATAGTCTAATTCAGGTCGGTTTGAACAAACTGAAAGTAGTCCTAACTGAAAGTAGTCCTAACTCATGGTGGGAATAGGCTAAAGCAGTAAACATGCTCTGACTGTAGTGAAGCCAATAATGAAAACTGTCCACAACTGTTAAGGGGCAAATCTACCAAACACAGCATAGACAGCTAGGTGAGAACAGATGGAACCACCTGGCAGGTATAGCCTACAGCTAGGTGAGAACAGATGGAACCACCTGGCAGGTATAGCCTACAGCTAGGTGAGAACAGATGGAACCACCTGGAAGGTATAGCCTACAGCTAGGTGAGAACAGATGGAACCACCTGGAAGGTATAGCCTACAGCTAGGTGAGAACAGATGGAACCACCTGGAAGGTATAGCCTACAGCTAGGTGAGAACAGATGGAACCACCTGGAAGGTATAGCCTACAGCTAGGTGAGAACAGATGGAACCACCTGGAAGGTATAGCCTAGTGCTAGGTGAGAACAGATGGAACCCCCTGGAAGGTATAGCCTACAGCTAGGTGAGAACAGATGGAACCCCCTGGAAGGTATAGCCTACAGCTAGGTGAGAACAGATGGAACCCCCTGGAAGGTATAGCCTACAGCTAGGTGAGAACAGATGGAACCCCCTGGAAGGTATAGCCTACAGCTAGGTGAGAACAGATGGAACCCCCTGGAAGGTATAGCCTAGAGCTAGGTGAGAACAGATGGAACCCCCTGGAAGGTATAGCCTACTGTTCTCACCTAGCTGTAGGCTATACCTTCCAGGGGGTTCCATCTGTTCTCACCTAGCTGATGGAACCCCCTGGAAGGTATAGCCTACAGCTAGGTGAGAACAGATGGAACCCCCTGGAAGGTATAGCCTAGAGCTAGGTGAGAACAGATGGAACCCCCTGGAAGGTATAGCCTACAGCTAGGTGAGAACAGATGGAACCCCCTGGAAGGTATAGCCTAGAGCTAGGTGAGAACAGATGGAACCCCCTGGAAGGTATAGCCTACAGCTAGGTGAGAACAGATGGTCAGCCAGGCGTGTGTGCACGTTTCAGTAGTACTTTACATTACAGCACAGAATAAAGCAGTAATAACATGGTGGTAGTATGGTAACTACTACGTTAAGAGTTACTCACAATGGGAGACATTATTTGCCAGGATACGGAGAAAAGAGCAACTGGAACTTTCAGGCAGATCTTTGCATTGAAATCAACTAAATATCGACTTAGAGCTTTAGAACATGGGATTTCAGGCTTTGTTTTTGTGACCGATTTGGATGGATTAGGGCTAGGTGTTATTGACTGACTATTTGAGTGGTTGTCTGGTTGAATGACAGATGTATTCCTTCCTACTTTGGGCAGATGCCAGGACTGGGCCTCTCTCTAACAGCGGTGGACTCAGGCCTTCTGTCACCCCTGATCCCCGGTCAGACCACGCTCTCCTGGTTCCTGCTGGCCCCTGATGGTGACTCTGTGGCCGGCACTGGGGTCATCCTCCCCTACACCAGCACTGGTATGTATGCTGTTGTGTCTTGACTATCATTAAAAGTGAAGACTGTTATATTATCAAATAAATTATCTGGGTTTAATTATTACATGATTAAACTAATAATGTAAAAATTTATTAACTAGGAAGTCGGGGCACCACGGAAAGGGGTGGTTGGAAGGAATAGACAAAGGAATAGGTCTCTATCAGACATTGGAAGCTACGCTCACCTAAATTCAAAATCTTATGCACTTTAATATCTGCCCGTTCAGATAAAGGAATGCAATTCGTATTTACGTGTCGCAGGCTTCAGTCGTTGAGTTGATGATGTAAGACTTTGGTTTGCTCAGTAGAAATCGCCATTGTCCTTTGTAGAGTTGTAGTGGTGAGAGTTGATACTTTGAAGAGAGGCTTTGTCGTGGTTGTCAGTGTCCTATTCCTAGGCTTACGTACATTTCCAGCTGCAGACTGGTATCACGACGTCTAGGATGTATCACTTCTTCTGCAGTGATCGATAGTTTCAGAGTTCATACCATTTCCAGTTGTGTAGCTCGCGCTGTACTCAGGCTGGTCTATAGATTGGTAGCCATTTCAATGTGTGGACCAAGTCCTTATGTTTTCTGGACTGATATTTAAATTCTTAGCGAGTACTATTAAGCACTCTGGTCAGAGAGGTGGTCCCATCACACTGACACGCTCTTCTGTACTCATTAGCGGCAGGTAGCCTAGTGGTTAGAGTGTTAGGCCTGTACCTGGAAGGTTGCAGGATCGAATCCCCGAGCTGACAAGGTAAAAATCTGTCGTTCTGCCCCTGAACAAGGCAGTTAACCCACTGTTCCTAGGCCGTCATTGTAAATAAGAATTTGTTCTTAACTGACTTGCCTAGTAAAATAAAGGTTAAATAAAAATAAATAAATAAAAATTAGGGGTGTGGCTTAGTTAGTGGGCAAATGGTCATGGAAAACCTAATTAAAAGGATAATCACATTTCTATCTTTTCAAAAGTATTCTTATACTTAATCATTTGTTTTATACAACAATCAGATGCAGAACCCCTAATTGGGGAGTGTATACAAACAAAGATACCGTTATGATGTCATAAAAATGAAACACAATTGAAAGGATTGTTCTTTAAATACCCACGTACCATTCCAATTGACAGGATTGTTCTTTAAATACCCACGTACCATTCCAATTGACAGGATTGTTCTTTAAATACCCACGTACCGTTCCAATTGACAGGATTGTTCTCTAAATACCCACGTACCGTTTCAATTGACCGGATTGTTCTTTAAATACCCACGTACCGTTCCAATTGACAGGATTGTTCTTTAAATACCCACGTACCGTTCCAATTGACAGGATTGTTCTTTAAATACCCACGTACCGTTTCAATTGACAGGATTGTTCTTTAAATACCCACGTACCATTCCAATTGACAGGATTGTTCATTTAAATACCCACGTACCATTCCAATTGACAGGGTTGTTCTTTAAATACCCACGTACCATTCCAATTGTTTGGATTACAGAAATATAGTTTCATTATCCCACCTTTCGATGTTATCGTACTGCAAAATCTTTCTCTGTGGGAACAAAGGATTTCCAAACTTCCATTTTGGTAGAGTGGTTTAGGAGAGTTTAGGTATTTACGACCGTAATAAACCTGTGGTGGGGGAGAGAGAGAAAATTGGGGGGGGGGGGGGGGGGCTATGATCCTCACCCAACAGGGAAAGTCGTGACAATGCCCTTCCATCAACGGGATATGTTGCCTTACATCACTGTTAGCATTCCAGGATATTTTACCTCTCACTACTCACCCTCAATCCACCATTGTTCGAATCACTCCATATACCATGTCTAAACAATAGCAAGAGTGTTGAGTAGACCTTTTTTAAGCAAACCCCAAAACAAGAATGTCAGTTGGATTATTGAACAAAACAAATAGATAATCAACTGAGGACAAGCTTCAAAGCTGTTTTACCTTCCACCAAACGGATTGTATCTGTGTAGAGTAATCTGCACTCCACTTCTCTACAGTCACCAGTAGGTAATATGCATAGACCAATGGTACTGACTCTCAACACTCTATTACTGCACTGTCAATGGACTTCAAGAAAATACAATGACTTGATTGGCTGGTTTTAATTATGTGTTTTCTCTCTCTCTCTGCAGACCCAGTCCCTGGAGCTTGTAATCTGGAGTTTGACCTGGACATTGACCCAAATGTCTATCTCCACTACAACCTTTTTGAGACTACTATCCGCTTTGCACCTGCAAATATTGGATATTCAAGGTAACAACACACTAGAGGGTTTATGTATGAGCATCTTGGATTTAACCACTTCTGTCTCAATGCAAAAAAATGTGAGGCAGGGCACTCTGTGAAAAGCCAACAATTAGCCAAAGAAATAGTCCTGCGACTGAAAGACAATTCAATCTTATGAGTGCATTATGTGCTGTCCTACATTTGTGTGGCTTTCATTGTTGTGGAAGCAGAGGAAGAAATATCTTAATGCCAGGGCTCTGGCTAGGAATGTGCTTTAGTAGAGAAAATAGCTTTACCCACATATGGCAAGGTACAGTGATTGGAACCCAACATCTTCAGCATTTTGTGAGAGAGAAATCGTTGATGTTTTCTTATGTAAATAAAGAAAATACTTAGCTATTAATCAGGCTATGGTGTGATAATGATCATAGGAGTTGGCAAGACAGCACAAACAGGCTGTGGGAGGTGCTGGCTTTTAGTATTTCCACATACAGTACCTACTCACTCTCATTATGTGGACCACTGAGAGGAAACACCCACACTTCTGTCAGGGCCAAGCCGACTGCAGAGGAAACACACACACAGACAATCTTCCTGCTGTGCATCAAGCAGCTAAAATATGACATTGGCCTGTGGTCTGTAGACTGAACTGTATCTGAATTTACCTGGAAGGAAAAGAAACCACGATTTCAAATAGCAGTGATTCAAAAACCAAAAGACTAAGGAGGTCTGGGGCGAAACAAAAAAGAGTCACAAAGATTTTGAATGAGACAAAAAGTGATGGGTCTCTAAATTGAGACTACTGCCCTTTCTGTTGCAATTATCAAATTGTTGTATTATTATTATTTGTAACGGCCCTTCAGTGCGATCTTATTTAATTGTGAATTATTATTTTTTTAAATCTTAAAAAATTCAGTTTGAAGCTATAACCCTTAATGGTGAAACAGCTATGTCCGTTTGGGATATTACAACAAAAAATAAGTTACTGCAAACAACGAACACTGTTTTTCCACTCTGACATCATTGCACACGGGATAGAAAAGCCAAATATGTACAGCAATTTATTTTAACCTCGCTGCTGGACGCTTCTCTGCTCTGTTTTCATGAACAAAACAATAACAAAGGTACTGGCGGCAAAAAGTGGTGCTGTTTCCCCAAATGCATTCGTACTTTAAAGCAAACTGACCTCAGTTGGCACCTCCTCAGGGGCTCCAATCCGCCCGCCTGTGACACTGAAGTGGGTGAAAACACTCGCTGGCGCCTGAGTTACGACATCTACCAGTACTTCCTGCCTGAGAGCGACCTATCAGAGCTGAGCCTTATCACCAGCATCCAGAGTGTGGCAAACGTGCAGACCATGAGAGAGCATGGGAAAAGGGTGAGCTGTACAAAAATACAGATTGGGATTGTAAACTGTAGTCTTGCTGGTTGTGGTGTGGTGAGCTTTTCTCTCTTTTAAACTCTCTGTAGCTCATGACACTGTCGTCCAATGATAAGACAGAGGTTGTGTTTAGCTCCATCCCGGGCCAGGGTGTCATCTACTCTGTCATAGTCAGAGACCCAGTGATTAACACCTCTTCCTCGTATATCCCTGTCCACACCTACGCCTGCAGCTTTTCCTCCGCCCTGGATGGCTGCGGCACACTGGGTAAGTGGGACAACCCCGGCAAGGGGCCAAGGGTATTTTTGCAGGGAAACGTCAGTCAATATATGTATGTCTATAATGGAGACATTTCCGAAGATACAGTGGGGAGAACAAGTATTTGATACACTGCTGATTTTGCAGGTTTTCCTACTTACAAAGCATGTAGAGGTCTTCACTTCAACTGTGAGAGACGGAATCTAAAACAAAAATCCAGAAAAACACATTGTATGATTTTTAAATAATTAATTAGCATTTTATTGCATGATATAAGTATTTGATCACCTACCAACCAGTAAGAATTCCGTCTCTCACAGACCTGTTAGTTTTTCTTTAAGAAGCCCTCCTGTTCTCCACTCATTACCTGTATTAACTGCACCTGTTTGAACTCGTTACCTGTATAAAAGACACCTGTCCACACACTCAATCAAACATACTCCGACCTCTCCACAATGGCCAAGAGAGCTGTGTAAGGACATCAGAGATACAATTGTAGACCTGCACAAGGCTGGGATGGGCTACAGGACAATAGGCAAGCAGCTTGGTGAGAAGGCAACAACTGTTATTAGAAAATGGAAGATGTTCAAGATGACGGTCAATCTCCCTCGGTCTGGGGCACCATGCAAGATCTCACCTCGTGGGGCATCAATGATCATGAGGAAGGTGAGGGATCAGCCCAGAACTACACGGCAGGACCTGGTCAATGACCTGAAGAGAGCTGGGACCACAATCTCAAAGAAAACCATTAGTAACACACTACACCATCATGGATTAAAATCCTGCAGCGCACGCAAGGTCCCCCTGCTCAAGCCAGCGCATGTCCAGGCCCGTCTGAAGTTTGCCAATGACCATCTGGATGATCCAGAGGAGGAATGGGAGAAGGTCATGTGGTCTGATGAGACAAAAATAGAGCTTTTTGGTCTAAACTCCACTCGCCGTGTTTGGAGGAAGAAGGATGAGTACAACCCCAAGAACACCATCCCAACCGTGAAGCATGGAGGTGGAAACATCATTCTTTGGGGATGCTTTTCTGCAAAGGGGACAGGATGACTGCACCGTATTGAGGGGAGGATGGATGGGGCCATGTATCGCGAGATCTTGGCCAACAACCTCCTTCCCTCAGTAAGAGCATTGAAATACCTGCTGCAGTGTGTGCAAACCTGGTCAAGAACTACAGGAAACGTATGATCTCTGTAATTGCAAACAAAGGTTTCTGTACCAAATATTAAGTTCTGCTTATCTGATGTATCAAATACTTATGTCATGCAATAAAATGCAAATTAATTACTTAAAAATCATACAATGTGTTTTTCTGGATTTTTGTTTTAGATTCCGTCACTCACAGTTGAAGAGTACCTATGATACAACTTACAGACTTCTACATGTTTTGTAAGTGGGAAAACCTGCAAAATCGGCAGTGTATCAAATACTTGTTCTCCCCACTGTATCTGAGTATTCCTGTCTGAATTCCCGGGACCTTATTCAATAACACTTGCTGTTGAGTGGAACAAGAGCATAATGTCATTCTACACAGAAGACATTTACTGTACTGCAATCGTTCTGGCTGAGACCTTGAGGGCTATTTCTGTGGAAATCTTATGGAATGCCCCTTGAAGGACAGCATGCATTTCAGACCAGGGAAGATCAACACCAGTCTCCTAGGAATATGTTGTCAGTCTCTATTTTGATTAGCAACTGACTTATGAACCCATATGTCATCTCTAGTCAACAGTAACAAACTGTAATAGAGCAATAAGTCATTGTGCAATTTCAGAGCTTGAGGAAAAAGACAAACAGTCGACACAGGGTCTGCTGCTCTTTATAGACCAACAACAAGTTAGACCAACTGGGGAAAGACAGAATGACTAAAGGCTGATGTGCTTTCTTTTCTTCTAGGGAAGATATCCACAAGGATCTTCTTCACCATCGCTGGTTTAGCTGGCATCTTCGTGTGCTTCTTTGGGCACCGCTTCTTCAAATGTGGTGAGTAGGGGGAAACAAGTGTTGGACCTACCATGTTTTCCACTACATCACTGGAAGAAGTTTGGGAAGTCCAGGACTTTTCCTCCCCATAGGACACCAGTAATAAATAGCTGCTCCCAACTAGCTGTATCCCAGCTATTTATGGTTTGTGAAAGTCCAACTATTATTCAAAGTTCATGCCAGCCAGCTAATGAAAATATGGGCTGGAGGTTAAAGGTCTTGTTGTAAACTGTTGCTCCCACATAATGGCCAAAAATAATATTAAATCAAAATAATAAATTGACTCTTTCGCTAGTCATGTTTTTAGTTCATTACCAGGTTGAATCTGGGTCTGGGAAACCAGTCCATGCTAGAAAATAGAGGAGTGTTTATTATGTTGCTCTCCCATATTAAACATTCTATCGTCCTCTCTCTTAGAGCTGTTCTGTATGGGCTTTGACTTCGCAGCATTTTTATTTTTTGTCCTGATCACAAGAACTACAAACCTGGACTATGACCGTAAGTTCAAGTGATTTCAAATGAAGATAAGAAGATTGTTGTTTTTAGCAGTTTTGTTCATATATTTGCATTTTTTTGTAAGCCAGCTTGATAAGGATATGAATGTTGCTTTTTTTCTATAGTCAACATTGGCTTTAATTTATTAGGTAATATGCTTGTTCACTTATCTCTGTAGTTTTTAATTCGTCTCCAAAGCATACAGTATTTTGGAATGAAATTAGCCCTACAAGCTGGCTTTGCGGCCAGCCAAATTGCATTAATAGTCACAGGTCTCTCATAAATGCCAATTAGATAGTCATGCCATATCAATATGATTTCCCCCCCCCCAAAATGATCCTATTTTAATTTGGAAGCACCAGTCGGTGCCCCCCTGAAAGCACCGTTTTTCTGTGGTTCAATCAGGTCAGCTCAGTTGAAAGAAACTCCTGTTGGTCTCCTTAACTGGGAAATGCGACCAGGTTAGCTAGTGCTACATCAGTACAGTTGTTACAGTATGGAGATAAGTGATGATATGGGACATGTGCCCCACATGCCATCTAAAAGGCCTAGCAAAACATGACACGTATGCATTTAATGCTTATGTTAGTTTGTGTATGTTGATTTGGGGAAACCTAGAATGGCTTGCATGGGTGTTCGTGCTCCCCATGTGCAAGGTGATGTCAGTGTTGGCTTCTATGTTGATGTGACTATGTGTTAGTCATAATGGATGGCGGTGAGCGTATGAATTCAGAATTACACACCCTAACCCTAACCCTAATATGATTTGGTCAATAGTGGAGCTGATGGATGGATGCCAGAGAACTCATCCGGGACGCAATGGGAAACTGTTCAGTGTGAAACAACACATTTCTGCATAGAACAAACATCTCACTGTAAAAGCACATATTCCACTAATTAAGTTGGAGCACGGGTTCCAACATGCTGAAGAGCACATGCTTTAGTTTAAAGACAATTAAAGAATGTTAATCGATCTGCAGAGTAGTTGAGTTTAGAATTAATGTAGAAATTCCTGGACCTGCTTTTATTTAATTTGATGTATTTGGGGTCGGTCTGAGTTGGACCCCCTGGCCAAGGCACTGCCAGAAGCTCAGGTTCTCATTCTTCTATAGCGCTATGAAAAATAAAGATTTTTGCCCAACTCCCTCTCTATTTGGCCCTGACAGCAGTGTGTGTGTGTGTGTGTGTGTATGCTTCCTCTCTGCAGTCCGTTTGACCCTGACAGCAGTGATTGGCGTAGTGGGGGGAGTTTTCCTGGTGATGGGCTGGTGGCGCTTCGGCTCGGTGATGGCCTGTGTCGTCGTCGTCGGTCTCATGCTGGGGTTCCTCATCTCCTCCACTGTCTTCTTCACGCCTGTCGGTAAAAGAACCAAAACACACCTACTGATTTATTTCAAGTTCAAGCAGGATAATGCTCAGTCAGATGAATGTTGTATGACACAAAAAGTGTTGAAAAAAAAAAAGTAATCACCATCACTTCCACAGGTGACATGGAGGTGTTCCGTTCCAATGTGGTGTTCTGGGTGACGTTCAGCTGCATCGTGGTGGTGGTGCCGATCTTCTTTGTGCGCTGGCCAAGAGAGGTAGGCGCACAAAGTCAACGCCATAGTCCCCTCCCACTTCAAACTCAAGAAGGGCTTAGAATTTTCAAAGCTTTGGGAGTACAAATGTGGAAATGGAGCTTCTGTGTAATATTGCTGTGTGGGTGTTGTCTGTCTGCAGGGTAACATCATTACTTGTGGTGTAGCTGGAGCCTATGCCATGGTGCTGGCTGTGAATGCTTACATCTATACCAGCCTCTCCTACATCACGCTTAACATCCTCAAGCGCTTCCTCAACAGCAACTTCAGCAAGGCCTTTACTGATGTGCCTTTCCAGGACATCGGTGAGTAGAATCACTTCAAAGCGTTTTCTTCATTTTTTTTAACCTGCAATATGTTGTGCATCTGATTCTGACCTTTCACCCTGACATCTTTTTGTCCTCTCTCGTTCTTGGTCTTCCAGATTTCATCATGAGCACAGTGTGGGTGGTTCTGGGTGTGTCTGGTATCGTGCTACAGCTCTACCGGGAACGCACGCGGCCCTTCTTCCCCCCCAGCCCTTACCTCATGTGGCTGCAAGAGCGGGAGCGCCGCAAGACCAACGTTCTGGACCCGAGCCACCACACGTCCTCACTCCCTTCCCGTGTCCTCGCCCGTGCCAGGCAGCTGACTGGCCGTAGAGAGCCCACTGGCGAGCACACACCCCTCCTCCTTTAAACCCACCCATTCCACCCAGACCCATTTTACCCAGCCAGGTAGACCGATTCACCCCACTACGAGGGTGCTATGGGGCATGGGCTCTGTATCTACAGGGGGTGCACCATTACGTTGGAGCATTTCTATTCCAGATGATGGATTTTTTTTATTCCATTGATGGTAACAGTCCATTAAGGTAGTGTTTATATGCCCGGGGAGGAACTTTGTCATGTCACTTTGCAGAATGTGTCCCCCAAAGTGCACACAGTATTTTCAAAGCATTATTTTCGAGCATGGTTTGTTTCATTTCCTGTCTTATGGTATTTTGCTGGATGTTCTTAGAGGGTTACTGGAAGTTGTTACCGCTGCCACTTAATATTGTGCCAAAATAGTTTTGCACCATCTCTCCCCATCACTGTGCCTTTAAAGAACTAGGGTTACAGCATACCCGTATGGGCAACATGTTTTAATAGCACAAGAAATAATTTGGAACAGTAAGATGCAGACGCATCATGCAGCCAGTCATTTTGAGGTGGCTTTGACAGCAACATTTGGTAGGTAGGTATTCATTTTAGTGTAAGTAAAGTGTAAGTATACTTTGTTTATCTTAATACCACTCGATGAAATTGGAGGGCATATGTCCCCCCAGTTTTAATGGGTATGACACCACTGTCAGGGAGTTCTGGGTATGCCCATTTCGGCTTTAATGGCTGTAAATTATTTTAAATGTTTTGTCAAAATGTTTGTATGCAAACTGTCACTTTTACACTTTTAAGAGATTTTCCCGCTTGTGCAGAACTAGGTATCATCAGATGGTGTAATATCCCACAAGTGATTTTTGTAAATCCTCGCCCTTTGCACACGACAGGATGTTGAATTAAAGTTAGATAGGGAACATATTGATATTTTATGCTTAGCAAAATCACCTGACAGGATTCATATTAGGATTACAATGTCAAGGATGGGGAAGACTGAAATGGCCATTTCTACTTTTCTCAGTTTCCCACAACACACACGGGTGTGAGGAGGCCAACATTAAAGTTATAACCATACTGTTGAAATTCCTCACTTGGAAATGCTTCTATGCACTAAGATTACTGATGAAGCTTTCTTAAAGGTCAAGGTTGCCTTTCAGTATTTTTCACTACAGCTCTTAGGTACTTTTCATGTGCCATGTCATGTTTTAAAATGGTCTGTTTGTCTTCAGTTTTGCTGTGTGAGAAATGTTTATTTAATAAATTGTTTTTCCTAAAAATCACTTGTTTGTTTCTCTGCTCCTCTTGTCCCAAAGTGTGTCATCAGTGACGTTGTGATGTATCATGATGCAACCATTAGGTCCAATTTACAGTCTACATACAGTAGGTTGTGCATTCAAACAGGCAGAGTCCTGTTCACGCATACAGTATTTCCACCACTGGGTTTCAGCTGGAGGGCACTAGTCAAACTTTAACATGCTTCTTTAAAGTGTTTTATTGTCATTCAAGAGCAGCACTTACTTTCACTCATTCACACTTTAAAACCCCACAGCTTTATCAGGCAGCACAATGTGTGCCAAGACTAAAAATGCATGACAGACCAAACTGCTGTAGCTGGAGGATTTTTCCCAATTTTTTGACCTGTGGCATCGTTCGTTGTTGAGTGCCCTCTGGGAGTCTGTAGGTGATTTGGGGGCATGGGCTGTACAAGGTGGGGGTGGGGGGCATATATATATACATACACACACACACACACACACACACACACACACACACACACAGTCTCTCCAAGCTCGTGTGAGCCTAACTCTTCCGGAGGCTGATGTCGGCGCTGGTCAACAGGGCAGACAGGGATGTGCTATCCGAGGCCTCCTCTCTCGTCAGAACTAGGAAGGCCTCTCGACTGATCCCTAGCAGCTCACGAAGATCACTGTTCTCCAGCTGCCCCCAAAAAAACATGCATACATTTTTAACATTATGTTTGAAATAGTAGTACTGTTAGCATACTTAGCAATGCTTTTAGTAAACAGCGAGAATACAGACAACCTGTGTGACTCACCTCTAGTTGCTTGATCCTCTCCTCATCTTCACACAACCTCCCCTCGTCCACTTCGATAGCCTTCCTCATCACCGTAGCCATCTCGTTGATCTTGTCTATGTGTGCTTGCATTTCCTGCAGAGTCATAGAATAGAAACAATATAAATATTTGCTTTGAACTTCCTGGATATGAGAGGAAAGGGTAGCTCCTGAGTGTAATGTGACACTAGAAGAGGGTGGGTCACTCACAGTGGTGTGCTGCTCCTTTAGTTGTGTGACGATGGCTGGGTCGTCCTTCTTACTGGCCATGAGGAGTCTGAAGACCTGCTCCCTGTATTTAGTCATGATGAGCTCTATGGCTGACTGGTGTTCCTCAAGTGATGTTCTCAACTCTGCAGGAAGAGAAGACATGGATACACAAATTATACTCACATTTCTGTGGATTTATCCAGACAGAGTACTTTTTCAACTGGTAATATGCCTGTATTATGAAACCAATAAACAGAGTATCTTCATTTGTTTTTCAGCTCATCACTCTGTCTCTATCTCTCCCCGTCTCTCTCACTCACACACACTCACACACACTGTTCTACCTTTGTTTTCCTGCTGTAGGTCACGGATCTGCCGGTTTTCCTGCTGGATGCCCATGACGAGGCTGGAACGGGGCCGATGCCGGGCCACCTGGTTCAGCGATTCAATCTCATCCTGATACTGTAAACAGATACACAGAACTCCAGTCAACTCCGTTCAACTCAATAAAGGTCAGTTAAAAGGCAAGTGCATAACCTTTCCAACACCAATCAAGAGCTGCACCACCAGTGACATTGGCATTACCTGTTTCATGGCCTCCACCCTCTTGTTAAGGGACGTTGTCTGTTCGATAAGTACCTCCGCTGCATTGTCATGGTTGCGAAGTCTTTCCACCAGCGACTTGGCGTCTGACAATACATTTTCTAATGAACACGTCATCCCTGTTTGAAACAGTACACTGGAAGGAAAATAAATAAGATTAAGATGCTGCTCTAAAGCCTTATCAAACTTGAATACTTTATTCAATTTCTCCCCCTTCTCCCTAGAATGTGCACTTGCTCACTGTCCCTCAAGGATTTGAAAGCATTGGATTGATATAAGTATGTGCTAGACTAGAGGGAGAACCAACCATATTTATCAAATCAGTCCTAAAGTAACTTAGAGGAAGACCTTTCAGATCTTAGGCAAAGTTACTCATCATGCAAAGCTACATCCATTATATATATATATATTTTTTTTACCTTTATTTTACTAGGCAAGTCAGTTAAGAACAAATTCTTATTTTCAATGACGGCCTAGGAACAGTGGGTTAACTGCCTTGTTCAGGGGCAGAACGACACCTTACCTTGTCAGCTCGGGGATTCGATCCAGCAACCTCTCGGTTACGGGCCCAACACTCTAACCACTGGGCTACCTGCCGCCCCATACCTGCCGCCCCATATAAACACCTGACTCAGATCTTGGCACATAGATCATGAGCTTGTAAAAATGCATGGACTGAAATCCTGTTAGTCACCAGATCCAAACAATACTTAACATAATGATCTGATCTGGACTCTAATTAATGTACCTTTACTGCCTAAGTAGCTAGCTAACTAGTATAATCTCTCGGTCAGCAGGGGCGTATTCATTAGGTAAACCTTTTACCCTTTAAGAACCATAAGGAAGTAAACAGAGAAAACCGAGCTGTTTCTACTGGACAAATTCAGGTAGGTCCAGCCCCGTTTGCTTCCGTTTAGGACACGTTTTACAATAGAACCGGCGTAATGAATACGCCCCTGGTATACAGCTAACCTTCAGAGTTTCTGTCTCTGACTCTCTTTTCACAGTGACTGACCAGTGGACAGCAGAAGAATGTTTGCTAAGTATTCGAACAGGACAATTTAGCTAGATGATAACCTTCCTTTCCTTCCAAGCAGGTTGTCGTAATCGGAATGATGTCGTTATGCACTAGCAAGCGAATCGATAAGGTTAGCTAACTACAGTAAGTAGTTCAATGCTACGGAAATCAGGTGAATCGGTCACTGAAAATACAAGCAAAACAAAGCTGCAAGAGTCTCATGTTGGCATTATATTTGCTGAAAAGTGTATATACTTAGCTGTCAGGAGAAAAGTGAAATTACACATAAAACAAACCAACAGTCGTAGATTTACCTTAGAGAGAAACACCTTAGCCAAGCGGTACACTTCCTGTTTGTTACTGATGCAGTCTGGGAAATGTATGGGCACGTTCGGGATTCTATAGATTAGATGCGCTGCGGTCAAACTGAAAAGCCTCCCCTCCTTCTATATTCCAGTTAGGATAGCTAGGTCTATCAGACACTTTTCCCCACTCATATACTGATTACATGATATAAAATATCTGACACTCCTTTCCCAGTTTTGTTTTCTTTCTTTGATTTTCTTCCACGGTGTGCGTTGTGTACTCCAACCTGCTGGTGGCAACAACACGCTAAGAAACGTCTAGTCTGCCCGGACATCCAAGGAGAAGGAGAAATAACAAAGATGGCGGACAGGCTAACGCAACTTCAAGATGCAGTCAATTCGGTATGATTATTTTTTTAATTTAGCTATTATTGCACCCCACAAATGATTTCATGCTCAGCTAATTGTCATGCCACGTTTAGATTGACCGACTTCTTAGTATTTGGAAGTGGACTAGGCTGAATAATGACAGCTAGCTAGTTGGCTAAGTTCTCTTTATCGGTTCTCTGTCGCAACGTTAGCTACTTAACCAACAATCACGTGATTTAATGTGTTATGTTTGCGTTAAATCAATATTTTCATGACGTGTTTTTGTTGTCACTCAGCTTGCTGATCAGTTTTGCAATGCAATCGGGGTGCTGCAGCAGTGTGCGCCGCCTGCTTCGTTCAACAACATACAGACAGCAATCAACAAGGACCAGCCATCGAACCCCACTGAGGGTAAAGACCTTTCCTAAGCTCAGATGTTAAATGTAGTATTAGATCTAAGTGGGATACCATTGGGGCATGTTTGCCTTTGGGCAGGGCGACCACTGTTTGCTACACTGGTGTCAGAAGTGAGATGTACTTGAAAGAAAGTTGTAGTGTTTCCCGTTCTGAGGGGTTTGTGTAACGAACCTAGCCAATGTAAGTCTGTTACGACCTTCCCCAGTGGTCAGTGATTTTGCCTTCAGACGGGGTTACCCAAGTTCAAGACACACCCTTGCCATTCGCTTACATTATACGTTAGCCACCAGCAATGTGAAAGTAATTTTTGACACTTTTATGATACAAATGTAATCTCATTTCGCCCAAATATGATACAATTTGACGGAAATCACAAGTTTCTATTTGCATATGAAAATTTTACTAGTTACACTTTTCATTTGAAATGGGGTTGTCTTTTCTTTCCCTAGAGTATGCCCAACTATTTGCTGCACTGATTGCCCGGACCGCTAAGGATGTGGACGTGCTGATTGATTCACTGCCTAGTGAGGAGTCCACGGCAGCTCTGCAGGTAAGGAGGTTGAATTTACTCCTGTCATTCAACAGGAGTGGAAAACTCCCAACTAGAGTGCCATTCCCCCGTTGAAAATTATTATAGTACGTTCTTTCAAGTGAAAGCAATAGTTCACTTCTAATTCTGTATTGCTATACTCTTACTTTGAAAATAGCATATGGGGCCTGGGGGAGGACTGGCTGGAATCTGTAACTACTTTGGTTGCAATCCAAATCAGACTTGTAAGTGGCTATCATTAGCATTGGTTACCAAAGCCCTGCCCCGGACATGCAAACAAATAGCTTGGGTAAATCGCCTTAAGTATACGTGAGAATATTGACACTCCACTCTCACTTTGGCACACATTACTTCAATGGAGTTCATTCTCAAATAAATACAATTTCTATACATTTTGTATGGAGATTTTAATGACTTTCTTCCCTCCCTCTTTTTCCCCCACACCCCGTCTCCCCCACTCCACCTTCCTTGTCTTACTCCCTGCCCCTCTCCCTAGGCGGCAAGTCTGCGACAGTTAGAGGAGGAGAATCATGATGCAGCGGCACGTCTCGAGGAGGTGGTATACCGAGGGGACTTGCTACTGGAGAAGATCCAAAGTGCCCTGGCTGATATTGCTCAGTCACAACTTCGTACTCGCAGTGGAGGGCCCAGCCAGCCCACACTGCCCGAATCATGACCCCACACAACATGGGGCAAAGACATTCTCACATCACATCACTTTCTCACATGAACACACCAGAGGGTGCCAGTGTGTACGGGAAATCAAATAAAGAGCCCACTGGGTGGACCTGAACAGGTGACATCTCAAGGAGGTGAATCTATGGGAAATCCTTCTCGCAATATGTGAGTGGGACATTGGGAAGTTTGTGCTTGGGGAATTTAGTGAGGCAAGCCATGAACCCACATGTTCCTTTTACACAAGAACCTTGAGTTCTGCCAGCAGGGAACTGTTTACTCTGTCCTTTTCTTAGCACGCTCTATTTTGGAATAAACAGCACTGCTCCGGGATCAACATCTGCTGTCATTTTCTTAACCCTGGTTATTTTGAGGATGCTAGTTAAGGGTCTGCTGACTGCTGTTGGTAGCCATTTTTGTACATACTGAAAGCAGCTGGTAAAAAGGACAACCATCCTAAGTTTATAAAGCCCATTCTACAAGCAAGCCCTGCCGTGTTTTAGAAAGTCAGGTTTTGTATTATTTTATACCAATGTGTTTTATTTGGTTTATGAACATGTTTTTATCAACTGTTTATAATTTCCAGGCATAAATAGCATTTCAATATTATGTCGTGTTTGTGTTTTATGTGGAATGTTAGTGCTGCACATTTTGATATGCAACACAGACAAACCTTGGCCTTACAGAAAGATGGCTTTCAGAATGCCCATGAATTGAACGTTTTTTTTTAAAGTTTTATATACTGAGGGGATTCAAACCGGGCTATGGCCCGTCACGTGACTTGTGAGGGAGGCGCAACCTGCTCAAATCGAAGGGCAATCGGCGCGGCTCGGTGATATTGTCAACATCGTTCATCATTCAGAAACATACTATTTTCCATAAAATATATGTTTGAATTTTCTAACTAGTTTTCATTGGTACGGCAGATAAAGCCTTTTCATCAATCAAAAGCAATCTCTTTTGCATGTGAAAAGATAAAATCCTACACATTACTCCACGTGCTTAACATACATCACTTTTGTTTTGAACAGACCATCTGTCAAAATGGGGCACCTGGCTCACAATGGGGAGGCAGCCCAGTTCCAAAACGAATGCAATCAACGCTAACCCGATTCACCCGGGATATGACTATAACTCCCTCAATATCTGTGAAACCGGCCTTCAGCGTATGACAATAGGCGTGAGAAGTGTTCCAGGCTGCCTACATTGCAGTCCTGTCAGATCGTTAAAAAGGTTTCCTGTAATGGACTGTACTTTCAATTACTACAATGTAGGCGGCCTGGAACGCAACCATGATCAGGGTAAACCGGTGGACGGACCTGAAAGAAGGCATATTACTTTCATCTGATTGGTAGATAGCTAGGTTACGTCCCCCAATATTTCCATGACCGATTGGTTAAAATAAATATTCCTTTCATTTTCTCTTCTTCTATTGGATAATCGAGGTGTCATTCTGTAGCATGTATTGGCGTGGTGTTGAGAGCGTTATGTTTTTAGTGCATCCAATCCGGGAGTAATTGGGTGTTTTATTATTTACAGGGAGGGATCGAGGTCGAAGATGGATGAATGGAGACGAGCAACGCTTACCAAACCCTTGTCTTGTTAAACGTCCGAAATAGTTGTCATTGACTCAAGTATTTTATTTTACCCATACACAGTCCGTGTTTGCAGTGTGTGAAGATAGCTAGTACCTAACGTTGGGTCTTTCCCCTCATCCCCTAGCCAAATTTACGGACCTAAATTCTGTCAAATTGGAGCAGGGCTGGGCAGTTAGCCTAGCCATCAATTGACTCTGGAGCAGGATACTGAGGTAGGTAAAAGCTATTATTAAACTCAAGTCTGTCTGCTGCTGGGAGGGCTTTTCGGGACAGTTTTGACATTATGGTCAACGTCGACCAGCAACTAACTAGACCGCATAGACAGCCTTCACCTAGCCTACATGTCAAAATACAATGACAGCATTCAATACAGTTATGTTCTCTTTGGCACACTTGTCTCGTTGCATTCATACCTGTGGTTTTGTCATGTTTACGTCTGTTGGTTACGCAACCCAATGCACAAATCATTGCAATAACGTATTCATCATCACCTGCTCGTACAGTCTATTATAAACACTGGCGCGACATAAACAGCGTCCAGATCAATCACAATTCACAAGCTTTGGTAAGGCCATCAGAAATATCCCTATTTCAATCATGCCTGAGTAATAGTGATGAGATACAGAATGTCTCAAATCCACACAACAAAGGACATTACTACTAGCTTAAATCTCAGGAAAATACGATATGTAATTCTTGCTAAATGTATATACCTAATAGTGTAATTTAAAAATGGCCTTTGCATATGTGAACCAGAATGAAAATACTATGTAGTGCACATTTCAAGGGTGAAGTATTAGGCAACCAAAGCGAGAGTCTGGTACACAACTCATGAAAACAGGCATTGGAAATTCTGTTGTGATTCATTAGACTGGTACATGAGCTCAACCCTAGTGACCAGTCCCCACAAGACGCTCTTCCTCACTGCCTATTGAGATGTAGCTGAGGGCATGGAGCTTGGTGTTGTTCTTGGCTGTGTGTCCCAGACAGTCCCCCTCCCTCTGGTATCATGACTGGATCTTTTCATGCTGAAGGGGAGTTGCTTCCTGTCCGGTGCTGACTCGCAGGGTGGAGACCAATTGGTTTCTTGATTGAATGTTTTGTTAAGTTTCCTCTTTTTTTTCCCACTGCACACAATGGCCCCTTACTCTACACCTGCCTTTCAAGAAATAGATTGAACTTCAGTCAAAGCAATGTTTTTTTTTTGGTCGCGTACACAGTTTTTAGTAGATGTTATAGCAGGTGTAGCAAAATGCTTATGTTTCTAGCTCCTAACAATACAGTACACAAATAATAAAATATTTAAACAAGAAATCAACAAATGTCAGAATGAATCCAATTAACCTAAAAACCCAAATAGCACTAACAGTCATCCAAATGCAAGATCTACTACAAATATGTACAGCAGTAACATTAGATTAATTATAGTGGGCATCACTAGTCTGTATTACAGACGTTAAAACAGGCTGCTAGTAAGAGACTCGGTAGCAATACAATGTATCTCAGATATTACTCAAATGGAACTAAAAGCTATTGGATGTACATTAGGCTTATGTTGAATATCAGTACATGTGTACTGGGCCTCAGTCAGTCAGTGGTGTCATTGTTTTCCTTTGCTCAACAGGATAGTATGGCCATGACGGGAGGGACTGCAGCTGCCCTTCCCATGAGCAACCACACTCGGGAGAGGGTGACCGTGGCCAAGCTGACACTGGAGAACTTCTACAGCACTCTGCTGACACAGCATGAGGAGCGAGAGACGAGGTACGCGTCTCCTATAGGCCACCCATGCATGTGACAGCCAGGTGTTCAGAATATTTGCATTTGGCAACGCAAGCTTGTTTAGGCTACATTTTAAGATGACCCAAATAGTGGGTTGTTATGTTAAAAGAACGAGAGAGGCTTTGTTCCTGGGGTTTATTCCGACTTGAGCATCCTCACGAACGAGCTAGCATCACAATCATGTGGGAGAATCATCAATAACTGTTTAGCCAAAGTATGGTGGCTCCTGTAGGACATCTCTACTACGGCGGATGAAACCGTAACACAATAACTTCAGGGTAGGCTATATAGCGACCATAACATTTGGAGTAGAAATACCACTTTAATCATTAAGTCATCACAGTTTTATGTCTGAAAAATGTTGATAGATGATCATGAAAGACAATGCCACCACAGCCTAGACTGGGGAAAACACTGTTTCAGAATAACTAGACTGGGGGGAAAACACTGTTTCAGAATAACTAGACTGGGGGGAAAACACTGTTTCAGAATAACTAGACTGGGAGGAAAACACTGTTTCAGAATAACTAGACTGGGGGGAAAACACTGTTTCAGAATAACTAGACTGGGGGGAAAACACTGTTTCAGAATAACTAGACTGGGGGGGAAACACTGTTTCAGAATAACTAGACTGGGGGGAAAACACTGTTTCAGAATAACTAGACTGGGGGGAAAACACTGTTTCAGAATACCTGCATGTTCCCCTCTTTCCAGGCAGAAGAAGCTGGAGAAAGTCATGGATGAGGATGGTTTGATAGATGAAGAGGTAAACCTACACTTGTGTGGAACGATAGCTTTAATTCTCATAATGGATTGTATTCAATATCGTGGGTAGCGCTGTCTTTGCATGTTTGTCATGTCTACTATTTTGGAGGAAACCAAATGGAACTGATCTTCTGTGTCTCTGGGCCCATGTTTCTAAACAGAAGGTGATGCGACGCTCCCAGCACGCCAGGAAGGAGACAGAGTTCCTGCGGCTGAAGAGGACCCGGCTGGGCCTGGACGACTTTGAGTCGTTAAAGGTTATTGGTAGAGGCGCCTTTGGAGAGGTGTGTTATGATATCTCTCTCTCTCCAGTTTATTTTCTTTATGTAGAACCTTTGCGTTTATGCTGGTATTGATTGTGCATTAATATGGTCTACTGAGAAGTTTTCAAAAAAGTTTGCAATGCATAGTTTTAGTCTGATCACTTGTTATAAAGCAGATAGCGACTCATGTGTGACTCATTCGTTTGTCCTCAGGTCCGCTTGGTGCAGAAAAAAGACACGGGGCACATATATGCCATGAAGATCTTGAGGAAAGCTGACATGTTGGAGAAGGAGCAGGTGGCTCATATTCGGGCAGAAAGGGACATCTTGGTGGAGGCAGATGGGGCCTGGGTGGTCAAGATGTTCTACAGTTTCCAGGATAAGAGGAACCTCTACCTCATCATGGAGTTTCTACCTGGAGGTGGGGTTCTCTTGCTGGCCACAGTCTCACTCCACAAATTACATTGACATTGTTTTGTTTTTCTAAATAGAATTACTGGGAATAAAATATAGTCACACTACACATTGTACGTAGACGTCTAGAGCAGGGATCGTTAACCTTTTCTTTACCATCATGTTAGCAATAAAAACTGTTTTCACGTCTTGCCAGGTGAATGATAATGGCAAGGAAAAGCAATCAATGAATAGATTTGGTAGATAGTTTTCCATTATTTTGACCTCCACATTATAATTGAAAGAGGAAGTGTAAACTCTAACATGGCCAAAAATGTATGTCAAGAAAGTTTACCAGCAGCTTGCAGCACTTGCCGCGACTGGTATTCGTGGGTGCTTTTTCAAAGCCTGTGTCAGATACTCCATTGAGTGTAATTGACAACAAGTGTAATTTGGTCAAATCCTGGTTCTTGTTGTGTCATGCTGATGCCAGAGTCAGGTTTTGGCGTAAGCAAAGTCCACGGACCCATCCTTTCTGGTGTCAACAGTACAGGCAGTTGGTAATGGTGTGGGGAATATCTTCCTGGCACACATTGGGTCCTTTAATACCAAATGAGCAACGTTTGAATGCCACACCCTGTACTACAGTTGAAGTCGGAAGTTTACATACACTTAGGTTGAAGTCATTAAAACTCATTTTTCAACCACTCCACAGGTTTCATGTTAACAAACTATAGTTTTGGCAAGTCAGTTAGGACATCTACTTTGTGCATGACACAAGTAATTCTTCCAACAAATGTTTACAGACAGATTATTTCACAGGTTACCCACATCAAAACCAGGGGGTTAGTGGCACAGTGTAATTTTAATATCAATACGATGTGCAGGTGACATGATGACCCTGCTGATGAAGAAGGACACCCTGTCTGAAGAGGCTACCCAGTTCTACATCGCTGAGACTGTCCTGGCCATCGACTCAATCCACCAATTGGGCTTTATCCACAGAGACATCAAACCTGATAACCTGCTTCTGGACTCGAGGGTGAGACACTGGCCTGTTCCAGGCCTACCCCTATACACAAACAGATACAGACACATGCTCAGACACTCATACACAGAGAAGCATTCACTTACAATTTGCAGTTTGTATTGAAGGTGTGATGGGAGAGTCTTTTTCTCTGCAGGGCCATGTAAAGCTGTCTGATTTTGGTCTGTGTACTGGACTGAAGAAGGCCCACCGCACAGAGTTCTACAGGAACCTCACACACAACCCTCCCAGTGACTTCTGTGAGTCACACTTCACAACCTGTGAATCATTACGTTTTTTTTATTTTCATTTTGACAAACTAGAATTTGTTTATTCAGTTTTTTTATGATAGAACACTGCCATGTCTTTGAACTTGCAAAATTCCACAGCCTTCCAAAACATGAACTCAAAGAGAAAAGCAGAGACATGGAAGAAGAACCGGAGGCAACTGGTAAGAGTTTGTGCACGTGAGAGACTATATATTGTACTACCCATTATGTCTTTGGTACCGCCCTTCCCACTGGTCCTTTGATTAGGATCCCTCTCAGGGATGTTTTATTAAGGATCCTCTGAGCACCACAGACCATGTTGTTTTTTCTTCTTATGAGTGTCTCCCCATCTGCTTGTGTTTAACCAACAGGCCTACTCCACAGTGGGAACACCGGACTACATTGCCCCGGAGGTGTTCCTGCAGACTGGATACAACAAGCTCTGTGACTGGTGGTCTCTGGGGGTAATCATGTATGAGATGCTGATAGGTAGGTCTATGTAACCAATGAGTCAATTACACCACGCCCAAGTCTGTGTTTCATTAAAATGTAAGACTGTTAGCTGGCTAAGTCATCGGTCCTACTTTGTAACATACTGACTTTCTCCCCTTGTGTCTCTCTCAGGGTACCCACCGTTCTGTTCTGAGACACCCCAGGAGACGTATAGGAAGGTGATGAACTGGAAGGAGACCTTGGTCTTCCCCCCAGAGGTGCCCATCTCGGAGAGGGCCAAGGACTTGATTCTCAGGTTGGTGGTCATATGAAACCTTATAGGATATCTGTGTGTGTGTGTGTGTGTGTATATAAACACTGATATATATGTATATGTGTATATATGTATATGTATGTGTGTGTTTATTTTCCTTTTAGGGAAAAAGTATTAACACTTTACTGGTATAATGCTTTAGTACTTGTTATAAACAATAATGTCTTATTGTAAATGCTATGTTAGGCCTATGTCTCACTATCTAGCACATTTTGAAACAGATTCAAAATAGCTGTTACTCAGTCATGATCATTATGAGATGATAAGACATTATACATGCTTCTAATGCATTATAACTGGAGTGTAAGTCACATATCTGCAGGCTGAGTTACTGAAATGCTTTTCTCAGTCTGGTACACCATCAAATGATCACATAAGAATTATTCCATTCACATCCACAAAAACCTGCAGGATCAAACTGCTGTGAAGTACACCTTTTATTTCAGAGCAATGGATTTCCTCTTTTGTGAAACTGGCTGTGAAAAATTAAGAGGCTCCAACAACATGAACCCATTTCAGGTACTGTAATGATGCTGAGAACCGTGTCGGTGCTGTGAGTGTTGAGGAGATGAAGAGTCACGCCTTCTTTGAGCCTGTGGACTGGGAACACATCAGGTACGTGTTTGTTCTTCAGTACTTACATGTGTGTGTCTAAGCACGTGGGATGGCAATATCTTAAATGAGGTAAAACATGCAACCATAGGCAAAATAAGCCAAGTCACTTAGCCTTCATTTGGGTTGTCTTTGATGCGTTTTGCTAAATGCATCAGGGAAAAGGGTTTTAAATAGGCCAACGGCTCACATTTGCCTTCCTTCCATAGGGAAAGACCAGCCGCCATCTCCATTGAGATCAAGAGCATCGATGACACATCGAACTTTGATGAGTTCCCAGAATCGGACATCCTTCAGCCAGGTAATGATAATAATCACTTTGTCTGTATTGCACCTTCTATACATAAAATGCAGCTCAAAGTTTATCACAATAAGCATGCTACTATTTAAAGCAGAAGAAATATTTGTGCTGCAGTGCAGGTTTGCTTTGGTGCACAGGAGCCTCCGAGTCATCATCTCCAGCGCATCTCCAATTTGGATTTTATAGGACCCATAGTCCTGTTGTTATTCACACATTCCTACAGCTCTGACATCTAGATTAGTTTCCTATTCAGTGTTGCCCTCTAGTGGCAGGGAGGAGACAATAGCACTGGTATTAACCTTAATACACTGTATATAATTGACAATGTTGTTGTTTCAGTTTCCAACGTGACTGAGCCAGATAAATCCAAGGACTGGGTGTTCCTGAACTACACCTATAAGAGGTTTGAGGGGCTGACTCAGCGAGGCACCATCCCCACCTACATGAAGGCAGGGAAGGCCTGAGTTGATGATTGCATGGGGGGGGGGGGGAGAGACAATGTGGACACAGGGTTGGGTGGTAAACCCCTGCTGTGCTGAAAGCACAGGATCAAGAAGGATGAAGAGTTTCATGCTTCACCAGTGCTTTCCTGATTGGCCAGAGATCCATTGGGCCACCACCAAGGCACCAATAATAAGAGGAACAGGAATATTTTCACATAAATAATACATGTATCATCTTTTGTCTTAGGCCTCTCTTGGGCTGTTAAAGGGGAATTGTGTTTTACAACTTAATGTTAGATGGTTCCTCACCCTAAAAATACTAAACTTCCCCTTTTGAAGTGACTACTACTAGGTGACTAAATCAATGGGCGCGTTGCTGAAGTATGCCAGATCTTACTACACCTGGCTAGGTATTTTATCGGCAAACCACATAATGTTATAGCAATCAGGTTCCCGGCGGCATAGTCTATGACGTGGTACGTAACCATTGGTTGATGCAATGTCTGCACAGGGGAACGTGACCATCCTATCTGCATGTTTACACACTGATTTGCAGGGTCTAAAATACTGTAGAAGTACTGCCCCACAAACAGGGTATTCGTTGGGGGTGGCGGTTGGTGGTTATCCTTTTGACCTCATATTACTTAAGAAAAATGCATATAGTTAATGTTAAGTAAACGTTGTTTGCTAAACTTGTAGATATACACATTTCTAAGGTTTCAAGTCTTTTACGGGTGCCATGTTAGACAAAGTTTCAAGACGGTTTTCATTTTAGTTAATGTGCAAATAGTAATCCTTCCGTCATGGAACGTTCGCTGCCAACATGGAGTATGATGTATCTCTTGCTCTTGGAATTAATCCATTGTATCTATTTAATGCCTTGATAATCTGGAATTAATAAATCTATAAATTATTTAATGGTGTGAAAGATTCATAGAAAAGTGTTGTATTCTAGTGGTAAAGATTAGAAACGGTAATGTATAAACATATTATTTTTTGCAAGTTAGAGGACAAGTCATGATGTCAAGGAAAATAAAATGTGTTTTAATGCTTAAAGGTAGCAATATGACGTATATGCAGAAAGTAAACAGCATATTGGGTCAATTTCCGCAACAACTAAGAGCGTTTAAGTGTGGGGCTCTGACTTTTTGGTCCGGTGGCTACCACGCTGTATACGGTATGAAGCGAACCCGTGCAGATGCTGTGTGTGACTGCGGTACAAAGATCGGATAACGCCTTTCCTAAAGTTTACTGAACCCCCCCCGCTGTGTGTGGCGTCATAGATATTCAAATATAGGAGTCAAACATTTCAGCAGTTTTGATTTAGTTGTACTTGCATATTAAATAAACTAAACTCGTGTAATGTTGCCCTGGCTATAAGGCTATGTGATCTGGAGCAGGTGTATTTTGACAATGAACAAACTGGTAAATCCCGGAATGCTTGCAGTAAGTTAACACCCACAAATGACGGTGCTGCATCGTGTTAATGACAAAACGAAACACCTAAAATATAACAACACTAACAGATACCCACAGACTTACAGTCAATGCACATACACTAGTTCTCATTAGCTCGCGAAAATACCTCAATTCCTTCATACTGGATACAGAGAAATAAAAACTGTATCCACGATTTGGTCTGACTCGTGGGAAGAAGATAACGGGCCTTCTTGCCAAAATCCCGAAGTATCCCTTTAATTTGTAAATTATTCAAGAAGGGAAATAAAATGGTTTCCTTAACCTTTAAGCAGTCTATACTTTGGTTTTAATTTCCCTGGGTTGGCACAGGGAGGGAGCATGGAGGGTTTTGTATGTGTGGAAGGGGATTTGCACAAAATGCTGATGGTAGCTAGGTTTCCATCCAATTGGCGACAGATTTTCATGGATTATTCTCAAATCCGCCTAAAGAAAATGTGCATTTTCACACCAGAGGTTTTCTCTACTTGTTGTGGAGAAAAGTTTGTGCGTGATGTATGGCAAATAAAATAACGTTTTCTGTTAAATTGCAGAATGTACGGAATACAATTTATATCACATTTTCAAGTCTACTGATGGTTTTGTCACAACAAACGTTGCGTTATATAGTGAATGTGCCCACTCTGGTCTTGGCACGTGCGCTCTTGCCAAAAGCTCTTATGTATAGTGCGAGTAGGATACCTACATAATAAGATTATTATGGATAAAAGCAGATTTATTTAAAAGAAAATGTGTCAAACGGCAGCCAAGCATCGATCATCTCACCAGAATAAGACCCTCGATATTTGTTGGAAAGGAGCATCAAACTCATCACTTTGCACTTTCACTACGGGTAAAGTTCATAACTTCTTTATTCTCTAGTGTAATAAATTGCATGCTTTCCCGAGTCGTATTGGGATATCATCGCCTGACTCCAAATGTACTTCGATATGATGTTCATTATATCAATACATGGCTGCTATTTATACCATAATTAATTTTACCTGAACAAAGATCGTACCTTGTCTAGCGTATTTTGTTTTGTCGATTTTGAAAGTTTACCGTCACTTTTTTTTTTTTAATCCAACATGTACTTTACTCGCATAAAAAGTTTGGATGGAAACCTGGTTAGTAACGTTTGTTTTCCCAAAAAATGTTTTCCTGTGCGGTATGTGCTAGTGTTTTAATGAACCCTGTTGTTTTCTATTCCTGGCAAAGGAGATCGCAAGAGGATTTCCTTTGATGGAAGATAATTATTTGGGATCGAATACACTAACAATATACAATATATTTGTGTAGCTATGATTTGATATCCATCGGAGTAAATAATTAGTGAAACTGCAAACAGCAGTATATTCTATATGTACATTCTCATAATATAGGCTAATTTACATTATGCTCTTGAAGACAGTTGGACTAAGCGATTGTAGTACATATTGTATAACTGCAATAGATACTTGCAATAGAATGCTTGTTTGTTACATTTATAATCAGTGTTTTTATAAAATAGTTAGGGAGCCACATAGAGGATATGACTGAACTGGAAGCCTACCGTGGTGTGCCTATTTCATTAGGGGATACATGGTACTGACAGTGTACCTCGCCAAAACCAAATTAACTTGATCTAGTGGCCTCTGTCTCAGAAGGTCTTACACATGCAGCCCAATTCTGATATTTTTTCCACTAATTAGTCTTTTTACCGATCACATTAGATATTTCAGAGATGATCTGATTGGTTAAAAAAAATACCAATTAGTGAAACAATTATCCGAATTGTTCTGCCTGTGTAAACGCAGCCTTAGTTTCATAGATTCGTTTTATTCAATAGGTTCTAATCTTAGCATTTATCGGCCATTGTTTTCTATGCCCGTAACCTGTTACCTCAGGACAATGAGCCAGTGTAACTGAATGGTAAAGGGAGTAACTGTCAGTGAACCCTGACCAAGGATGTGATGTGTTTTGTATTGTTTGTGTGTAATAGGTAGAGAGAGGATGGATGGGCTAATTAATATATTCACTGTAGAACTATATATGTACAAAACATGTTGAATATTTGAGTTCACAAATACTCAAAATAAATGATTCCAAAACTACAAATCCCAGAATGATTTAGAACTTTGGGAACCAGGCTCCATATTGGTACAAAAAGGATGGATTAGTCACTACATCGGTTGACTATCTTACTGTGACCAAAATGTGGCGCAGTGGTCTAAGGTAGTGTATCTTCGTGCAAGAGGCGTCCCTGGTTCGAATCCAGGCTGTATAATATCCGGCTGTGATTGGGAGCCCCATAGGGCGGTGCACAATTGGCCCAGGTTTGGCCAGGGTAGGCCATCATTGTAAATAAGAATTTGTTCTTAACTGACTTGTCTAGTAAAATAAATAAAAATAAAAAGTCTGATTTCTGCTGCAGAAAAGTATCCTTATGCCAGTAGGATGCGCCATTGACTTGCGCTACGATCAAGCCTATGACCAAAAACATTGAAGTTGTTTCTGAATGAAGTCAAGGGTAGTTTTCATTTGTAAGGTGTTTGTGAAACATGTTCTGTATGTGTGTATGTATACTGATTTTTTTTTTTTTTAAAGTTAGTCCCATTTTTCATGGGCTGAAATAAAAGATACCAGAAATTGTCCATATGCACAAAAATCATATTTCTCTCAAATGTTGTGCACATCTGTTTACATCCCTGTTAGTTAGCGTTTCTCCTTTGCCAAGATAATCCATCCACCTGACAGGTGTGGCATATCAAGAAACGGATTAAACAGCATGATCATCACACAGGTGCACCTTGTGCTGGGGACAATAAAAGGCCACTCTTGGCATGCTGGCTGCAGGAATGTCCAACAAAGCTGTTGCCAAAGAATTGAATGTTAATTTCTCAACCGTACGCCGCCTCCAACGTCATTTTAGAGAATATGGCAGTACATTCAATTGGCCTCACAACAACAGACCACGTGTAACCACGCCAGCCCAGGACCTCCATATAGATAGATAGATAGGTACTTTATTGCTCCCCCGGGGGGGGGAAATTTCATTGTCAAGCAGCTACAACAAAAACACAGGGCAGGTGCAAAATGCCACAACGAAAAGTACACAAAAGACAGATACACGGTACATGATACATAGAGCGGCAGTATGAAAAAGTATAGAAATACAAGATATCTGGAGTGCAAAAAAAAAAGCTATAAAAGGACATTGCATAGTATGAGTGGTTGGCTGAATATGTACACTATACATTGGTGGATGTTGGATGGTTAACTATACTATACAGGTCGATGGCAGAGAAATACTTCAGTAGCTAAAAATGCGTATGATATGAGCGAGGGTAATAATAGTTTACTTAATAGACAGACTGGGTAAATTAACAGGTAAGTGAAAATTTTGCATGGTTAAATTAGCTGTACAGTTAGGTATACAGTTATATTTACAGATAAGTGAATACTTGCATGTTTACACAAACTGTACAGGTAAATGACAGGAAGAGATACTTTAATAGCTAAATGTGTGTATGATATCATTTGGGGTAATAATAGTAATTCCCTTAAAATACAGTCCTTAGTGCGCAGGGTTTAATTACAGACAACTGCACTTATTGCACATTCGATATACTAAAAGCAATGAGAAAAGGTGCAACTGGCAGGATACTAATATGCATTCCTGAGTGAATGCCTACGTCCAATAATTACTTACAATATTGCATGTGATATAATATAACAACTGTACATGAGTATGTATATACAGACCTGTATGAATAAATAGGTCCTGAGTGGATGAGTGCTGACGGACCAGAGTTACTCACGGATGGATGCATAATTGTTAAACTAGGTCCTAGCACCCCAACAGTTCCAGATCTATGTTGCCGACGGCACGGCACCCCGGTGAGGCATTATATAGTCTCATAGCCGCCGGCAGGAAGGACCTCCTGTAGCGCTCTCTGGCACACCGTGGTGGGATCAGTCTGTGACTGAAAGTGCTCCTCTGCGTCATAACCATAGCGTGCAGAGGGTGGGTGACGTTGTCCATGATGGCCAGCAGTTTGGCCAGGATCCGTCTCTCCGCCACCTCCTCTAGAGTGTCAAGGCTCATCCCCAGGACAGAGCTAGCCTTCCTGATCAGCTTATTTACCCGAGAAGCATCACCAGCTTTGATGTTTGCTCCCCAGCACACCACTGCAAAAAAGATGGCACTGGCCACCACAGACTGGTAGAAGGTATGCAGTAGTTTACTGCACACGTTGAAGGACCTGAGCCTCCTCAGAAAGTAGAGTCGGCTCTGGCCCTTTTTGTACAGGGCCCCGGTGTTACCAGCCCATTCCAGTCTGTTGTCCATATGGACACCCAGGAACTTGTATGACTCAACCATTTCCACATCCGTCCCCTTTATAGGGACTGCAGTCAGTTGTGCCTTGGTTCTCCTGAAGTCCACCACCATCTCCTTAGTTTTGCTGATGTTGAGCTGAAGGTGGTTCTGCTCACACCACAACACAAAGTCACTGATTGTGCTCCTGTACTCCTCCTCCTGCCCACCCCTGATGCACCCTACAATAGCAGAGTCATCCGAGAACTTCTGTAGGTGGCATGTCTCAGAGTTATATCTGAAGTCTGAGGTGTAGAGGGTGAACAGGAAGGGGGACAGGACCGTACCCTGGGGGGCCCCTGTGTTGCTAACAGCCCGTTCTGACACACAGCTCTGTAGTCGCACAAATTGTGGCCTACCGGTCAGGTAGTCCGTGACCCAGGAGACTAAGGGTGCTTCCACTTTCATCCTCCTCATCTTCTCACCCAGTAGCAGGGGCTGAATGGTATTGAAGGCACTGGAGAAGTCAAAAAACATGACCCTCACAGTGCAACCTGCGTTGTCCAGGTGAGAGTAGGCCCTCTGCAGAAGGTAGATGATTGCATCATCCACCCCGATTTTGCGCTGGTATGCAAACTGCAGGGGGTCCATTGATGAACACACCAGGGGTCTGAGGTGAGCGAGGACTAACCTTTCCAGGGTCTTCATGATGTGGGATGTTAGCGCTACAGGTCTGAAGTCATTCAGGACAGTGGGGTGTGCCTTCTTGGGCACTGGGACGAGGCAGGATGTTTTCCACAGCACAGGGACCCTTTCTAGGCTCAGGCTAAGGTTGAAAAGACGCTGGAGTATTCCACACAGTTGGTCAGCACAGACCCTAATCACCCTTGGGCTGATGCCATCAGGGCCCGCCGCTTTCCACTGATGTAGTCTCTCCAGCTCTCTCTTCACTTGGTTGGTGGTGAAAGCCAGCCCAGGTGGGGAGGTGGGGGGAAGGGGGGTGTTGAGGATCAGTCCAGGGGGGGCAGGGGCGGAGGTGGAGTCACTGATTGTCTCAGCAGAGGTGCTGTGAGCAAAGTGGGGGTGGGATAGCCGTGAGGGTGTGTGGTCTGGGGAGCTGGAGGGGAGGTGGACAGGGCCAGTATCGAACCTGTTAAAAAATTGGTTCAGCTCATTTGCTCTGTCCTGGGTCCCCTCCGTCTGCCCACTGTTTTACTTTTTGAAGCCAGTGATATTTCTCATACCCTTCCACACCTCTCTCACCTGGCTCTGCCTCAGCTTGTCCTCCATCTTCTCCTTATACACTCTCTTCCCCTCAGCAATCCGCAACTTCAGCTCCCTCTGGACGCATTTCAATTTGTCCTTGTCCTTCTCCTTGAAGGCCCTCTTCTTCTCATTCAGCAGGGCCTTCAGGTCGCTGGTGACCCAGGGTTTATTGTTTGGGAAACAGCGTACCTTCCTGGTGGGTACAGTGTTGTCTACACAAAAATTAATATAGTCTGTTATGCAGTCAGTGAGTCCATCGATGTCCTCCCCATGAGCCTCACAGAGCACATCCCAGTCTGTTGTTTCAAAGCAGTCCTGTAGGGCCTCATTCGCCTCCGGGGACCATCTCCTAATAGTCCTGGTGGTTGCAGGCTGCTGTTGGACCATAGGCCTGTAGAGTGGGGTGAGGTGGACAAGGTTGTGATCCGATCTACCGAGGGGAGGGAGTGCAGTGGAGTTGTATGCATCCTTCACATTAGCATATAACAAGTCCAGAGTTTTATTATTCCTGGTTGGGCACTTCACGAACTGTTTGAACGTGGGCAGCGTTGAAGAGAGAGATGCATGGTTAAAATCCCCCGAAATGGCAAAGAAAGCACTGGGATGCGCTGTCTGTAACCTCGCGATAACAGAGTGGATGACGTCACGCTGCGTTTGCGTCAGCAGAGGGCGGGATGTAAACAATAACAGCAATGGCCGCCGTGAATTCCCTCGGCAAATAGTAGGGTCTCAGGCTAACGGCTAGCAGTTCAATGTCCGGGCTACAAAACTGTTCCTTAAGAGTAATATGGTTCGGATGACACCATCTGTTGTTAACTAATAAAGCCAGCCCATATCCGGCTTCTTCAACTGCGGTATTGTCTGAGGATGGGGAGGGGCGGTGCGCAGGAGTATTTCTGTCTGTAATAAAGCCCTTTTGTGGGGAAAATTCATTCTGATTGGCTGGGCATGGCTCCCATGCCCTCCCAGGCCCACCCATGGCTGCACCCCTGCCTAGTCGTGAAAGCCATAGATTAGGGCTTAATTTATATATTTCAGTTGACTAATTTCCTCCTATGTAACTGTAACTCGGTAAAATCTTTCATATTGTTGCATGTTGCATTTATATACACTGCCGTTAAAAAGTTTGGGGTCACTTTAGAAATGTCCTTGTTTTTGAAAGAATAGCACATTGTTTGTCCATTAAAATATCATCAAATTGATCTGAAATACAGTGTAGACATTGTTAATGTTGTAAATTACTATTGTAGCTGGAAACGGCTGATGTTTAATGGAATATCTACATAGGCACACAGAGGCCCATTATCAGCAACCATCACTCCTGTGTTCCAATGGCAAGTTGTGTTAGCTAATACAAGTTTTTCAATTATGTTAGCACAGCTGAAAACATCCCGTCTCAACGTCAACAGTGAAGAGGCGACTCCAGGATGCTGGCCTTCTAGGCAGAGTTGCAAAGAAAAAGCCATATCTTCCTCTGTCCAGTGTCTGTGTTCTTTTTCCCTTAATCTTTTCTTTTTCATGGCCAGTCTGAGATATGGCCATTTCTTTGCAACTCTGCCTAGGAGGCCAGCATCCCGGAGTCGCCTCTTCACTGTTGGCGTTGAGACTGGTGTTTTGCAGGTACTATTTAATGAAGCTGCCAGTTGAGGACTTGTGAGGTGTCTATTTCTCAAACTAGACATTCTAATGTACTTGTCCTCTTGCTCAGTTTCTTGGCAATGTCTCACATGGAATAGCCTTCATTACTCAGAACAAGAATAGACTGACGAGTTTCAGAAGAAATTTCTTTGTTTCTGGCCATTTTTAGCCTGTAATCGAACCCACAAATGCTGATGCTCCAGATACTCAACTAGTCTAAAGAAGGCCAGTTTTATTGCTTCTTTAATGAGCACAACAGTTTTCAGCTGTGCTAACATAATTGTAAAAGGGTTTTCTAATGATCAATTAGCCTTTTAAAATGATAAACTTGGATTAGCTAACACAACGTGCCATTGGAACACAGGAGTGATGGTTGCTGATAATGGGCCTCTGTACGCCTATGTAGATATTCCATAACAAATCTGCTGTTTCGAGCTACAATAGTCATTTAAAACATTAACAATATCTACACTGTGTTATTTTAATGGACAAAAAATTTGCTTTTTAGCTCAAAAACAAGGACATTTCTAAGTGACCTCAAACTTTTGAACGGTAGTGTGTGTATATACAATATATATATATATACAGTGGGGAGAACAAGTATTTGATACACTGCCGATTTTGCAGGTTTTCCTACTTACAAAGCATGTAGAATTCTGTAATTTTTATCATAGGCACTCTTCAACTGTGAGTGACGGAATCTAAAACAAAAATCCAGAAAATCCCATTGTATGATTTTTAAGTAATTAATTTGCATTTTATTGCATGACATAAGTATTTGATACATCAGAAAAGCAGAACTTAATATTTGGTACAGAAACCTTTGTTTGCAAGGGTCATACGTTTCCTGTAGTTCTTGACCAGGTTTGCACACACTGCAGCATAGATTTTGGCCCACTCCTCCATACAGATCCTTCAGGTTTCGGGGCTGTCGCTGGGCAATATGAACTTTCAGCTCCCTCCAAAGATTTTCTATTGGGTTCAGGTCTGGAGACTGGCTAGGCCACTCCAGGACCTTGAGATGCTTCTTACGGCGCCACTCCTTAGTTGCCCTGGCTGTGTGTTTCGGGTCGTTGTCATGCTGGAAGACCCAGCCACGACCCATCTTCAATGCTCTTACTGAGGGAAGGAGGTTGTTGGCCAAGATCTTGCGATACATGGCCCCATCCATCCTCCCCTCAATACGGTGCAGTCGTCCTGTCCCCTTTGCAGAAAAGCATCCCCAAAGAATGATGTTTCCACCTCCATGCTTCACGGTTGGGATGGTGTTCTTAGGTTTGTACTCATCCTTCTTCTTCCTCCAAACACGGCGAGTGGAGTTTAGACCAAAAAGCTCTATTTTTGTCTCATCAGACCACATGACCTTCTCCCATTCCTCCTCTGGATCATCCAGATGGTCATTGGAAAACTTCAGACAGGCCTGGACATGCGCTGGCTTGAGCAGGGGGACCTTGCGTGCGCTGCAGGATTTTAATCCATGACGTAGTGTGTTACTAATGGTTTTCTTTGAGACTGTGGTCCCAGCTCTCTTCAGGTCATTGACCAGGTCCTGCTGTGTAGTTCTGGGCTGATCGCTCACCTTCCTCATGATCATTGATGCCCCACGAGGTGAGATCTTGCATGGTGCCCAGACCGAGGGAGATTGACCGTCATCTTGAACTTCTTCAATTTTCTAATAATTGCGCCAACAGGTGTTGCCTTCTCACCAAGCTGCTTGCCTATTGTCCTGTAGCCCATCCCAGCCTTGTGCAGGTCTACAATTTTATCCCTGATGTCCTTACACAGCTCTCTGGCCTTGGCCATTGTGGAGAGGTTGGAGTCTGTTTGTTTGAGGGTGTGGACAGGTGTCTTTTATACATGTAACGAGTTCAAACAAGTGCAGTTAATACAGGTAATGAGTGGAGAACAGGAGGGCTTCTTAAAGAAAAACTAACAGGTCTGTGAGAGACGGAATTCTTACTGGTTGGTAGGTGATCAAATACTTATGTCATGCAATAAAATGCGTACCTATGATAAAAATTACAGACCTCTACATGCTTTGTAAGTAGGAAAACCTGCAAAATCGGCAGTGTATCAAATACTTGAATACTTGAGAACAAGTATTTGATACACTGCCAATTTTGCAGGTTTTCCTACATACAAAGCATGTAGAGGTCTGTAATTTTTGCAAAACATAATGATGGCATTGGTTATAGGCGCATTTCTAAGCTTCTGAATGTTCCAGTGAGCACTGTTGGGGCCATAATACGGAAGTGGAAAGACAATCATTTCACCATAAATTTGCCTCGACCAGGTGCTCCTCGCAAGATTTCTGACAGAGGAGTGAAAAGAATAATCAGAAGAGTTGTCCAAGAGCCAAGGACCACTTGTGGAGAGCTTCAAAAAGACCTGCAATTAGCATGTACTGTTGTCTCAAAGAAAACAGTAAGTAATGCACTCCACCGCCATGGCCTGTATGCACGCTCACCACGCAAGACTCCATTGCTGAAAAAAAGCATTTTGAAGCTCGTTTAAAGTTTGCTGCACAACATTTGGAAAAGCCAGTGAAATACTGGGAGAATATATTGGTCAGATGAGAGCAAAATTGAACTGTTTGGATGTCATAATACACACCATGTTTGGAGGAGAAATGGCACTGCACATCACCCTAAAAACACCATACCAACAGTGGATTACTTGTTACCAACATCTGGTGAAAATGTAATGTCAATAGCACCTTTGAAAATATATTTACTGAGAAAAATGGTGACGTGTTCAATACTTATTTCACCCGCTGTATATATATATTTTGTTCTGTATGTACAGTTGAAGTCGGAAGTTTACATACACTTAGGTTGAAGTCATTAAAACTTTCATGTTAACAAACTATAGTTTTAGCAAGTCGGTTAGGACATCTACTTTGTACATGACACAAGAAATTCTTCCAACAATTGTTTACAGACAGATTAATTAACTTATAGTTCACTATATCACAATTCCAGTGGGTCAGAAGTTTACATACACTAAGTTGACTGTGCCTTTAAACAGCTTGAAAAATTCCAGAAAATGTCATGGCTTTAGAATCTTCTGATAGGCTAATTGACATAATTTGAGTCAATTGGAGGTGTACCTGTGGATGTATTTCAAGGCCTACCTTCAAACTCAGTGCCTCTTTGTAGACCTACAATGTGTATGTGTGTGTATGTAGGTTACACTTTATAATAACTAATGAATAAGCTATTATAAATGTTTTATACATTATTATACAGTCTATAACTATATGCTTATACTACTAGTGCAAAGGCCGGCAGATGGCAATATTGAGTTGTTCCATCTTAAGGACATATATACAGATGGCTATACACTTGTATCCCCCATGGACCGGTTCGTACATTAAACATTATCCAGGCTGACTGGCTGCAAAGGCGCAAAGTTCCTCCTTAACTTGATTTAATGGCGAAAAGCAGGAAAACATTGGGACAATATGCACACTTTCTTTATGAAACACCATTTTCCACCACAATGCTATTGTTACGTCCCCAGAGTTCTGGGTTCGTTTTATTGTCATATTTGGTCTGGTATTGTTTGTGTTTTTTTCCTATCAGGCAAGATGGCTTTTTGTGACTGTTCCGGCAGCTGATTGGTGGTTCAACGGCTGATTGGGACTTGGAACTCCGCCCACTCGTCAGTGGCTACAGCTGGCTGCTCTCTTTAAAAAGCCCAGATTTGGACTAGCTAGGGAGCTGCTGCTGGTTTTGGTTTGGTTTGTACCCTGTGGGGATTATATATATAACAGTTAGAATCAAATGTTTTTGTGTGTGTGTAAAACTAGTTTGTGTTCCATGGTTTTGACTTGTAGCAACAGGAGGTAGAAAAATGTTTGTTTGTGGATCCTTTGGATCCTTATAATTTTGGGTTAATTATTATTTGTTTCCCTTCTTTTGTTCACAGGGAGTTGGGGAGTAGATTTAGAGCTACCCCGGGGGTATACATCACCCGTAGGTATACTTCCTTGTCTAGAAACACCAGCTAGACCTGGGCGGACCACCAACTGTAAGTTTGGTTCGGGCACCTCGACTGTGTGCCAGTGTAAGGATTGTATATTCTATTTGGGGCCGGGTTAGTACAGATTAGGGGTGGGGGAATTTTGTTTATTTCTTTGCTTTGGTCCGTCCAGCCCTCCCCTTTTCCCAGAAAGGTATTGTTTATTATTCACACTATTACAGTGGCTAAATAAACCCTGTTTTGTACAGTATTTGGTGTTTGTGTCCTTTTATCGCACCACGACTCCGTACCTCCCTTGTTGGCATCGGTGGGCCCGAGCAGTGGGTTGTCAGGCTCCCCTCCCTTTGGGAGCTAGAACGTAACAGCTATGGTGGCTAATGCTAGACCACCGGGGATACATGTGTCCTCCCAGCTGCCCTCCTTTGGCCAATAATCGAGAATTTCCATAAGCATTTTGCTACGGATGGCCATGCTTTCCACCTGGCTACCCCTACCCCGGCCAACAGCTCTGCACCCACCGCAGCAACTTGCCCAAGCCACCCCCCCCCCCCCCCCCCTCAATAACCTTGGTTTCTCAAATGACTGCCTCGCCTTCAGTGTGTCAAATCGGAGGGCCTGTTGTCCGGACCTCTGGCAGTCTATGGGGGTGCCACAGGGTTCAATTCTTGGGCCGACTCTATTCTCTGTATTTATCAATGATGTCGCTCTTGCTGCTGGTGACTCTGATCCACCTCTATGCAGACGGAACCATTCTGTATACATCTGGCCCTTCTTTGGACACTGTGTTAACAAACCTCCAAACGAGCTTCAATGCCATACAACACTCCTTCCGTGGCCTCCAACTGCTCTTAAATGCTAGTAAAACTAAATGCATGCTCTTCAATCGAATGCCTACTCTCGACGGGTCTGACTTAGAATACGTGGACACCTACAAATACCTAGGTGTCTGGTTAGACTGTAAACCCTCCTTCCAGACTCCATTAAGCACCAATACAAAATTTAATCTAGAATCGGCTTCCTATTTCGCAGCAAAGCCTCCTTCACTCATGCTGCCAAACATGCCCTCGTAAAACTGACTATCCTACAGATCCTTGACTTCGGCGATGTAATTTACAAAATAGCCTCCAACACTCTACTCAGCAAATTGGATGTAATCTATCAGTGCCATCCGTTTTCTTACCAAAGCCCCATATACTACCCACCACTGCGACCTGTTTTCTCTCGTCGGCTGGCCCTCACTACATATTTGTCGCCAAACCCACTGGCTCCAGGTCATCTATAAGTCTTTATTAGGTAAATCCCCGCCTTATCTCAGCTCGCGGGTCACCATAGCAACACCCACCCATAGCATGCGCTCCAGCAGGTATATTTCACTGGTCATCCCCAAAGCCAACACCTCCTTTGGCCACCATTCCTTCCAGTGCTCTGCTCCCAATGACTGGAACGAATTGCAAAAATCATTGAAGCTGGAGATTCCTATCTCCCTCACTAACTTTAAGCATCAGCTGTCAGAGCTGCTTACCGATCACTGCACCTGTATACAGCCCATCTGTAAATAGCCCACCCAACTACCTCATCCCCATATTGTTATTTTTACTCATTTGCACCCCAGTATTTAAATTTGCACGCCATCATCTGCACATCTATCACTCCAGTGTTAATGCTAAATTGTAATTATTTCACCACTATGGCTTATTTATTGCCTTACCTTCCTAATCTTACTACATTTGCACACACTGTATATATATTTTCTATTGTGTTATTGACTGTACGTTTGTTTATCCCATGTGTAACTCTGTGTTGTTTTTGTCGAACTGCTTTGCTTTATCTTGGCCAGGTCGCAGTTGCAAATTGTTCTCAACTGGCCTACCTGGTTAAATAAAGGTGAAATAAATAAATAAAAAATAATAGCCGGCTGCATGTATTCCCTTTGGACAGTAAGATGAAACTACTCAATATTGCCATCTGCCGGCCTTTGGCTTATAATGATTTTAAATGAACACAAATAACAACGTGAATGTATTAATGCTATATACACTATTTATACATTATTAATGACGCATATTACAAAGTATTGCCAATATACAGTAGCCCATATATTCTATTGATGGTAGCCTTTGTTACTTTACAAACATTCATGTAGGAAGTTATCATGCAGCGACGGGGCGGATCTTCTTAGCCACTGATGACGCAATTACAGTTGTGCCTTTTTATTCAAATGACGGATGTTGTATCATCGCATGTTGAACTACAATGAGTAGCCTAGGCTACACAATAATAAATAATGTCTCACGGTTGTAGCCTATGATTTACCCGTCATAGGATGTACCTATTGTAACTCAGAGACATAGGTCTGTAATATTCGCCAAGGCAAGGCAATACGTTTTGCCAAAACAGCCTATTTGGCAGACTATGACAATATTTTGTAGGCTAGATAGTAGCGTAAATACATCTAGGCAAACGTGTGGTTCAATGTAGGTATTCACAGTGTCGTGGCAATATAAGATATCACATTGACCGATGGTCATGCGTAAAAGGCAACTCGTAGTAAATGTCCTCAATCCATGACTCAAGACTAGCCAACACGATGGGACTTTCCCCCCACATTTATAATAACGTTGTGTGCGGTGCTGTAAAGTGCGCCGGGACGCACGTTTACTTTCGCTGTAGACAGGGGTGTATTCAATTCCTCCGATTCTGTTGCAAACTGTTTTACAAACGGAAACAAACGGAACGAAACGTGGATTTAGAATATAATAGAAACTCTCGCAAAACGGAATGCAACTGTTTGGACTAATGATTACACCCCGGGCTTCAGAGGGGATAATGAGACAGCTGCTACACGTGACGGTTACATGGTTGTATAACGCGACAATATCTAGGTCAACACGATTCTTGTTGTTTGGCACGTGCAGTCTTACACTTACATAAAGTCTCATGCAGAGGTCTCGAATAACACTGAGGTGAGACAAACAAACTTGTTCGAACTAGGGAGAAAAAACACTCGAATGAGTTTACCTATATATATGGTAATTTTTCAGGTTGGACACGGATATTTACACGAGAAAGCAGTGCATATAATGAGCAATTGATAAGGGACGTATACAGAATACTATTTACAATTGTAATGTAAGTGAAAGATTGGTGTTTCATGAATGGTTGACCCCCCCCACCCCACCCCCGCCTTAGTAAAGAGAGAGGGGAGGAAAAAATAAAGTAAATTATACAACAATCCCCCGCCTCTTCTCCTCATCTCTCCTACAGTACGCTACTTGTACCTCATCTAGACTACACAACCACTTCCTCATGTTCTGCGGTGCCGGGCTCCTGGTGACCGCCGGCTCCATCCATGTCGGTAGAGAATTCAGCCGCCGGCGGCAATGACGGGACCGCGGACAAACGAACAGGTACGGGTAGACCTACTTGTACCACGTTCAAGACAACTCGTAAACTGAACTCCAGGTTTCACATTTTCAAAGTATCAGAAACAACCAATAGGAACCTCTACGCAAAAATCGTACGCAAATGTTAACTTGGAGGTTCTGATCTTTCCGGGTTGTCTTGAAAGCACCACGTGTGTGTTATTCTAGTCTATGAGGTGATAATAGCCTATTGCAGTCGATGCTATGCGCCGGGTGGGATTGAGGGGAGCTGTTGCCATGTCTTTCGCTTTGAAAAAATATCGGTTTCTCCCCCAAAATGTAGGTCAGTAGATCAGTGGAGCAAACGCACTCTCGAGGAATTCCTGGAAGGCGCTCGTGGAAGTTTAATAATTTGGCGCATATTTGTGGCATTCTACCATGTAATTTCGTAGGTAGGAGTTGGCGTGATTTTATTAGAATATGTGCATGGTGGAATTGTATTTATGGTAAACCTGGTGTAAAACTATGCAGCTGCCTTTTCATAGGCGGTCAATAGGTCTTCTGTTCATCCCTTTGGTTTTTTGCCTAGACTAATAATCTATGTAGGTTAGCCTGTTAATCAAATAAAATGGCACCAATCACGTATTTTATGCTTGGACCATATCCTGTTCATTCGGACCTATAGCCTAAACTGTGTTTTATATATGTTTGGGTAGCCTACATGTTTTTATAGTTGTATCTTGTTAGTAGAATTCCAATGTATCGCGGCAAGTTTGTACTTTTGGCGACGATAATTTCTCATGTCTAAAGCATTCCGATGCATTGCCACACGTTTCCTAGACTGATACCCATTATCCCATTGTGATTTTGGGGATACATGGTTTTATTTATTTTTTATTTAACCTTTATTTAACTAGGCAAGTCAGTTAAGAACAAATTCTTATTTACAATGACGGCCTACACCGGCCAAACTTGGACGACGCTGGACCAATTGTGCGACGCCCTATGGGACTCCCAATCACGGCCGGTTGTGATACAGTCTGGATTCGAACCAGGTTTTCTGTAGTGACGCCTCTAGCACTGAGAAGCAGTGTCTTAGACCACTGCGCCTCTTGGGAGCCCATTATGTAATTTAATATGCTGAATGCATGCTTAATGACACAATTTCCCATTATGTAATGTGTCCATAACGTCCAATAACGTACGTGTTATGGATTTAGTTGAATATGGTCGCTCAAGACGGTCCTTTGAAAAATAATACCTATTTGTGGCATAAAACATTTGTAACATATGCTACTTCAAATAGGCTAGGCTAGCTGCGCTTTGGCCAACATGACCATAGTAATTTATTTAGGCATATGCGTTCAGTTATTTTGTAAAACACCATAGCCTATAACTTGATATAACTATTCAACGGAAGCTGCACATGAGCGTTTGGACGCTTATACAAGTTGTCGGCTGTAGATCAATCAAACTGCAACACACAGTATTTTTTTAGACTTTACGCATGACCGTCACACCCCCAATAACACGTCCTGGGTTGGTTTATAAAGGACTATATTTTCTAATTAACAATATGAAATGCAAAGGGACTCTATCAGCAAATATGGTGTGAATTTCATTTATCAACAACAACATTATCCTTGTTGGGAGACTAGTCTTCCACTGGATGGCGGCCCATGTCAAATTTTGACATTGTTTTACAATTCTTAATGGTGTTGTAGGTTTATCACTCAATTGCTGTAACAATATGTATTTCTTTATTCCAGACATTAATAATTATTGAACAAACTTAAAGTAGTACCAGACCTAAAGGTGTTCTAGGATGACGAACGTTACACAGGAATGGATAAAGAGGAGGGACAGAGAAAATAATGTATTACATAGCACTCTGTCAGGCAACCAATTGTAAAAACCATATTGCCAACAACCAACTGTACTTCACCTGAATAGCACAGATTACCCCATTACAAGATGTAATCCCTCTGTATTGTATATTGAATGAACAAAACGTATTCAGCTGTCAGTCCTCTTTCTTAGTATTGTACCTCATCTCACGTATGCATGTGTCCAACCTGATACCCCCATGCCATTTTGCATTGCCCCCAGTATTATCCAAAACCAGTGCTTCCTGTGGGAGTGGGAGGGAGATGGCCCTCAGGTGAGAGAGACTGATTGGTCAGTGTGACAGGTGTAGAATTGCCTCCCTGTTGCCTTTCTTTTCTTGTTTTAAAAGACAGGATTGGATTTATTTTCTGTGTAAAGCTCAGATTCCTCTGAAAGAAAAGGTGCAAACACACAGGTATGATTAGCCATTAATGATTAACCCATAATTAATTCTAGACTTTTACATGTAAGATTGATGAAGATGTTTGAGCAGGACAACTTCACTGGGAACCTCCCTTTTTCCATGAGTGGGCGGGGTTATGAGGGAGAGATGAGATTAAACTGCATAATGTAAATCTGGACACTAACAACTAGCCTATCGGGTGTCTACGATTTTCTACAAGTATAATATTGAATTAGAATGGAGAAGGATGTGTGTAACGTAAACTATTACTAGTTTGTCAGGTGGCAAACTACATTTGTTTTTCCATCGAATATAATAGGGAATCTGAACTCACCACTCATCAATACTGTCTTAACTAGATACTGCCATAACATCCTACTGCCTTAACTAGATACTGCCATAATGTAATACTGCCTCAATTAGATACTGCCATACCTATATACTGCCTTAACTAGATACTGCCATAACTTAATTCTGCCATAACTTAATTGTAGAAAGAATATTGAGAGTAAATAAGTTAATCATAGGAGAGCTGTAGCTCCGCCCATTGGTGATGTGGAGCAGAGCATGTTCAGAACCACACACACTCTTGGTTAACACAGTTGTCAAGCCATACACTGTGCTGTGCTGTGCTGTGCTGTGCCGTTACTGCTCTGTGAATCAGCGTCAATAAACAACCCCAACTGGAATCCTACCGGTCTGTCATCTGTGCCCTTACAAGTACCTGGGAGAGAACACGTAGTGCTAATTAAAACCTAACCTACAGAATATACAGTCCACCAAGTCTGCAGTTACATTCATACTGCCATAACTATATACTGCCATAACCTTATACTGCCTTAACGTCATACTGCTGCGCTGTCTAATCAACTTTTCAACCATTATGTAATAGTTGTACCATAGACCCTATTGACACACTGGCTTTATAACCCTCCCAAACATAGAGGTGTAGTGAGAGCGACAGGTGAGTAGTGAGGGATAGGAGAAGCTCATCTGTAGCACTAGCCACAGGAAGATGGAGAGTCCTTTTGAGGGTCTGTTTATATGGGCTGTGACTGCCAGGGTCTTTATCATTATCATCATCAGCTGAAGACCTGGACCAATGGAGTAATGCGATCCAAACCACATTCATCCAGCCAGGAGAGAGCATCATCCATGGAAGGTTCAGCGGCTGCACTATCAAGCTCCAATGCAGAGGCTTCTCACTCCGTCTTGTCTCATTCATGGGGAGGAAATGTACCTGGTTTCTGCACCACCCACTCATGTCCTGCACAACCAGGAATCTTGTTGATGTCTGGGTCCCAGTTGTCAGTGAGTTACGTTTCCCTCTGCGTCTCCTATTATTCACAAGAACTGGATCAACATTTGAGAAGAATACTTTACTGTCCATTCCAATCCCCCCAGGACCATAAGGGGTCAGAAGCACACAGAGCATTTAAGGGTTAATTGCTTTGCTCAAAGGCACAACGGCAATGGAGAGAGGCTGGCCTAGCCAGGAAATGACTGCTGCGTATTTACCAGGGGTTGCTTCCGGTCCCCTGATGAACTTTGATCTGAAGTGGGTCAACCAAACAGATGTGTAGCACAACCATTTCCCCACATAAATACCTAATTGTGTTTTATATGACATTATCTTCCCCTTTAGTTAGTTACTAAATAGGGATCTCCACTCTTCCTTTTACAATTGTGTTGGATTTTATGAAATGTAATATGTTGTTCTAATTTATATCCCTTTTCAGTTAATAAATGTACCAAAGCATCCTACATTTACCTAAACCCTGAGCTACTCACTGTCTTAGTCAAACATCCAAAAGCCACAATGTGTCTACTTGATTGGGCAACAAACTTTGTCAGAACTATTTTCGTGAAAATTGAATGGAGATTAAAATTAAGTAATAACTGGTAATAACTAACCTACATGATGATACAACTTGGTAACTACAGAATTATTAATTAATTAAATTTTATACTGTAGTTCCACTACCATCTCTCTACCTGTGGAATATTTTCATCTGTTTTGCTTTTATGCTACAACAGTTTCTCAATGCCTGCAGGAAAAGGAAGAGAGGGTCTGTAGTATTTTCTGCATTCCACCTCTTGTCAGAAATTACCCCCAAATTCCTAGAAATAGCCTAGGTTAGTTGATTATTCATAATTTGTAAACATTTGTAAGCATTACAAGTATTAGAATCCCCCAAATATCCAATTTTCAACAATATTTCAAATACAATGTCCCGCTTAAAGTATAATGGGAAGTCATGTGCAGGAAGTAGGTCAATGTTACAGCGTTATATAAGCGGTGAGGTAAGGCAATAGCAGAAGCCATCACGTGCCACATGCTGTGGGGTGGGGGGGGGGGGGGGGGGGGGGGGGGGGAATAAAGCCACTAGTTAGACGCCCTCTTATGGTGGCTTTTACTAGGTACGTGGAAACCAATCACGTGCTGTGTGACAGCCGGGAAACTGTCTTTGCCAGAGGTTGGTGTCTGCTAGGCTGACTTAGGTTGACCAGTTCATTCATCTCAGCTGCCAGGTTTATAGCTTTCAAGATAATCAGTTACAGGCAGGAAGGCCATTTCCAGTTAGCTGAACTTAAACTGATTTACACTGAGGAACATTTGTCAATGGGCTTACAATTGAGAGTTTGTTTATAGTCCTCTCAAGTGGATGTTAGTGCATACACACTTATCATGTGACTAAATATTTATATGTTTTAAAATGATTTGAATTTAAAACTTTTGACACTATTGAGTTACACTTCCAGGCAGCTTGTAAAGACACAAGGTTGCAACCACATGTATGGGTTGCTTGGGGTCAACATCCATTGAGTTGGTATTTGTGCCATCTTCTGGGGAAAGCAAGTAACTGCAAGCGTTCATTCATTATTTTATTTTCTCAGTCCTCAGATAAGGGTTTCAGTTGAGGATCGGAAAATGGGAATGTCTTTCATGGAGGTTTACAAGATTGGCAAATGTAAAAGGGTATTAAACAAAACACCAATCCATTTGAATGTGTCAGTTTTTAATGGTTATTGTGCATGTGGTTTTTAGGACACTTGCAGGTAGGAGAAACCAATAGCCTTCCTGTCTCTCGGCCTGACGTCATAACCCCACACCTGGCAGAAGCCATGCCTGACGTCATAACCCCTCACCTGGCAGAAGCCATGCCAATCCAAGAGTTGCCTAGGAAACGTAAAGGGGATCTAGATAGCAGGTAAGAGCAGCGAGACCTCACCTATAATAAAGTAGCATAAAAATAATACTGTATTTTTGGCTCTTACCTGGTGGACTTTATATGTTGTGTTCTCTGTCTATGTCTTTCAGGGAAAGTGGTGATGCTCAAATGGAGGAGGAACAGAGCAGGTATTTGAAGATACTTTAGCAATTAATTTTATTTCAGCACTAATCTTGGCAAGATCTCTCAGGGCCAGGCCAGGTGATGAAATTAATAATTTTAAATAATCATATATTTCCAATTCAGATCGGAAGATGATGATCAACAGGTCAAAATGAAATGCTTCAGGTAAGAGCCTGGGCATACATATTAATTTGGTATATTGGAAGGGAGTGAAAGGCCCAGTGCAGCCATTTTTATCTCAATATCAAATCATTTGTGAATAACAATTAAGTACCTTACTTTGATTTGTTTTCAATCAAAATGGTTAAAAAATAAATCAAAATAGCTTCTTAGCAAAGAGACATTTCTCAAGCAAGAATTTAGCTATGACTATTTGGGAATGGTCTGAGTGGGGAAAACTATTGGCAGAGCCAGTGGCGGTTTTATCTTGTTTGTCGCCCTGAGCCCCAAAAGACTCAATATATCACAAAAGATACAAAATATAAGCATAATATAGACGTCTTTTAAGTTATCCTACGGCATTGGAAATTCCCCTTACTGAGCTCAGGACCTAGTCAATACAATCACAGAAAACCTTTATAATGTCACCTCAATGAAAGTTAACCAAATCAATAATGTGCTATTTAGGTTGCCATCAATTTGCTGCAGGCTACACACATTATCATGATGAAACTGTGTGAAACTATCCAATGTTATGTAAGCTAGTTGGACAGAAAACTGAATATTGTTTCTCTATGTGTAATAGCATAGCAAACAACATAGCAACATAGGCTAACAAACAGAAGTGTTGTACTAGTACTATTTCATTACATGCATAATATTGTACTCATAAAGAGATGACATCGCTGCATTCCTTTATCTTTTGTGTGTTTCTCCTCTTCTTCTTTCCTCTTTTTTTCCTAAACTGGGCACCTGATGGCTTGGACCTTATATTATCCATTTGTGTTGATTTGGCACTTGAGCATCAATACATTACCCATCCCCCAACACTGTCAACCAAGAGTCAAGACTAAACCAATTCACCTTGGTGGTGTGCAGACTGGTTTTATATTATTCTTAATGATTTCACACAAACCATTAAAAAAAATGATCTGATAGATTCCCCTGCTCCCCCTACCTGGAATTCCAGTGGGGAGACCTGAGGTCAACCTAACCCCGCCCCCCTCTCCATCTCATACTTCTGAGTGGGAGACCTTCCCAGGCAGTGGCCTGCCTAGCTCACAAACTAGAATCAGGGCGCCCACTCCGACAAGGGTAATTGACCCACAGTCACACACGGTGACATGATATCATTGACATGACATGCAAATGAGCAATAGAAAACCGATCGAGCAAATGTCACCATTACAAATGTTTTGTGCAGGCGCCCCGTGCTGCCTGTGTCGCCTATACCTAAATCCGCGCCTGGGCAGAGCGGTTTGGAACTCTCTTTCTTATTGGTCTATCAACTAATGTACCACCTGGTGATGTCACCAGTTAGGCCAAAACACCATCCCACCAAAACAGGCTGAAAAGGACATTATAATAATTTTCACAGTATTATTCCAACCTCATGGTGTGGAAATATCTATAAAACACGGGAAAATAACATTTTAGGGGGCCTATCCTTTAAAGTTCAGTAAAAAACAGGAGGATACTTTAATATTATAAATGACCTAATACTACACTCAGGTGTGTTTTTTGTGTGATTATTGGCACTCTGAAGCTGGTTGTACGATGTGAGCGACCACATCACCGTAACGCCAATAATAAAAATAACACACACCCTCTCATGTGTTGTTGCTTTAATAAATGATATCATGCTGACTTGATAGCAACATGCTTCACCTTGCCTCAGCCCGTAGTCTTACCCATCAGACACCTGGATAGTTGTGTGTTAGAGAGAAATAAGTGTATTTGTGCCCTCACTCACAGGGAGCCACACAGCCAAATTGAAAAGCGGCGCAGGGACAAAATGAACACCCTTATCGACGAGCTGTCAGGCATGATCCCCTCCTGTAACCCCATGGCCAGAAAGCTTGACAAACTCACGGTGCTGCGAATGGCTGTGCAGCACCTGAAAGCCCTGAAAGGTAGGCCTCATCATCCCAAAACTGCCCCTACAATACGTTACCACACCAGGCAATCTGTGCCACACCACACATCTCTTTAAGGTAGATCTCACAAATAACATGGTTCATTGCTCATAATAAATGTATATATTTATATAGATAATATTTATATACAGTACCAGTCAAACGTTTGGACACACCTACTCATTCAAAAGTTTTTTCCTTATTTTTACTATTTTCTACATTGTAGAATAATAGTAAAGACATCAAAACTATGAAATAACACATATGGAATATATAAAATATATTTTATATTTGAGATTCTTCAAAGTAGCCACCTTTCGCCTTGAAGACAGCTTTGCACACTCTTTTTCCTTCTTAATGTGTTTGAGCCAATCAGTTGTGTTGTGACAATGTAGGGGTGGTATACAGAAGATAGCCCTATTTTGTAAAAGACCAAGTCCATATTATGGCAAGAACAGCTCAAATAATCAAAGAGAAATGACAGTCCATCATTACTTTAAGACATGAAGGTCAGTCAATCCAGAAAATGTCAAGAACTTTGAAAGTTTCTTCAAGTGCAGTCGCAAAAATCATCAAGCGCTATGATGAAACTGTCTCTCATGAGGCCCGCCACAGGAAAGGAAGACCCAGAGTTCCCTCTGCTGCAGAGGATAAGTTCATTATAGTTAACTTCACCTCAAATTGCAGTTCAAGTAACAAACACATCTCAACATCAACTGTTCAGAGGAGACTGCTTGAATCAGGCCTTCATGGTCGAATTGCTGCAAAGAAACCACTAATAAAGGACATCAATAAGAAGAAGAGACTTGCTTGGGCCAAGAAACACGAGCAATGGACATTGTCCTTTGGTCTGAGGAGTCCAAATTTTAGATTTTTGGTTCCAACCGCTGTGTCTTTGTGAGACGTGGAGTAGGTGAACAGATGATCTCTGCATGTGTGGTTCCCACTGTGAAGCATGGAGGAGGTGTGATGGTGTGGGGGTGCTTTGCTGGTGACACAGTCAGTGGTTTATTTAGAATTCAAGGAACACTTAACCAGCATGGAGTTCTGCATCAGATGACCTGGCCTCCACAATCACCCGACCTCAACCCAATTGAGATGATTTTGGATGAGTTGGACCGCAGAGTGACGGAAAAGCAGCCAACAAGTGCTCAGCATACTCCTTCAAGACTGTTGGAAAAGCATTCCTCATGAAGCTGGTTGAGAGAATGCCAAGAGTGTTCAACGCTGTCATGAAGGCAAAGGGTGGCTACTTTGAAGAATCTAAAATCTAAAATCCATTTTGATGTTTGGTTACTACATGATTCCATATGTTATTTTATAGTTTTGATGTCTTCACTATTATTCTACAATGTAGAATAATAGTAAAAATAAAGAAAAACCCTTGAATGAATAGGTGTGTCCAAACTAATGACTGGTACTGTATATTTTGAACTCAAGTTATGATAGAAATGTCAAGCTCCTAAGGGACGGGTACAACCCAGAATAACAGCTCAGTGCTGTGTTCGTCTCCTCAGCAGGTGCCAGCAGCTCCTTTACTGACATTAACTACGAACGCAAGCCTTCGTTTCTGCCTCAGGATGATCTCAAGCAACTGGTACTCATGGTAGGCCGCCCTTCAATCTGTCTCCATCGCTTTCTCCAATCAACCAAGATCAATCCCATTTGGTATTGTGGCAGCAGTCACAACAGTGGGGTAGGATTATGTGGTGTGTCGATTTACGTTTTTTGTGTGTTAGGTCTACTAGGCTCTAAAAATAGATGAGAATGTTGCTATTGATCTGGGGAATATAATATTAACCGATAATAAAGTGACCTTTATGATTACAATAATGAGGTCAAATCTACAATTGTGTGGTTTTTACTTTCAAAGTGACGCATTTTATCCAAAGTTATGAGAGACTGGTGGACATGTTTCTCCTTCAGACTAAGTCTACAATTTATTTTAAGGACAGTACCACAGGCATACCCTCTGGGTTTGCTACAGTAATTTTCCATTCAGTCCCTAACTAACTTCACTCTGGGAAATCCCTATTTAGAACAGGATGTGTCAACGGCTGCATTCCATGTAGAATTAAAGAATTTAAAGTAGCCAGTTCTTTCCCCTCCCTTGGAGTGTTCTGTTGTTTAACTTTTGCCAGCTCTGATCTCCCACAAGTGTGCATGTTTGGCACACAGTCTGCCATTTTGGAGTAAACAGAGAGAGTGGATACACACTGATGGTTTCAAAATACTGTAGCAGTGTCAGTGTTTTCATGGACCCAGATACAAATATATTGCCTCTTTTTCCCAGGCTGCAGATGGGTTCCTGTTCGTGGTGAGTTGCGACAGGGGGAAGATCCTCTTTACCTCAGAATCCGTCTCCATGTTCCTCAACTACAGTCGGGTCAGTGAACTGGTTATACTTAAACAATAAGGCCAGAGGGAGTGTGGTATATGGTCTGATATACCATGGCTTTCAGCCAATCAGCGTTCAAGGCTCGACGCACCCAGTTTATAATATACAATAAGCAGCTCTAGCAGTCCTAATTCACTACTTAATTCTAAATTTAGCTAATTATTGAGGTGGATTCCAGCAATATCACAATCACTCCACTTAAATACTCTCAATGACAACTTTAGGAAGAGTCCATTACTTAACAGTGTTATCACATTCATTTAGTTCCATGGTTCGGTTTTCTTTGGCCATTTTGTAATTGGCACCCCATGCCCCTACCACTCCCGTTTGATTTTTAGCTAGCGGTGGCTAAAGTTAGCTGGCGTTTGTAGTGGCTGTCTAAAGAAAACCGAACCATGGATTATATTTGTCCATGGCCCATAGACTACATACAGGGTAAGGAACTATCTAACATTAAATGGTAAAATACTTAAATTTCCTTTTAATACCTTTTAATAGTAAAGTTATACCTGAATCTGTTTTATTCTTTATATTACGGGGGTGATGCTTGAAGTGGAGACCGGAGGTTTAACCAGAAAGTTCAGGTGGTTCTGAAGTGGGGATCTGAATCAGTAGTTTCCCCTAGTTCAGAAGTATAGTTGTCTGGCTAGCTTGGTTCCAGGTTCTGAGTTGAATACTTTGGTTCTGATAATTAAAGTGCTGTTTTTGTTTACAGTTGGAACTAATTGGACAGAGTCTTTTTGATTATGTCCACCCGAAGGACATTAGTAAAGTGAAAGAGCAGCTGTCAGCCTCAGGATTATACCCTCGCGAACGGCTCATAGATGCCAAAAGTAAGTCCATAAAGGCTTTATTTAAATGCATCTGTTGCTGGGATTCTCATATCTATTTCTCTGTTTTTGTTTTGTTGAGATGCAGTTAAATCTATGTCACTACTATAACGGTATTACTTTAAAGAAAGTTGCTGCTTTTATCTCAATTCTATTAGCACAGGGGAAAGAGTAGAGATCCTAGGTTCTGTTTAGTGCTGCTTTACTGGTTTCCACTTTGCCCTCGTTCACTTTTGAGGTCAGATTCATACTTTTTATGTTCTGTCTTCATTGTTACATGTGCGTTTCTTAATATTATAAATAGAATGTGATGTTGTTGGTTCATAGGCTCTCCTGGTTCTTTAGCAGGGTTACAGGTGCAGGACCTTCCTGTGGGAGCAGTTCAACTGTGTACAGGGGCACGGCGTTCGTTCTTCTGCCGCATGAAGCACAGCAGAACAGTTATGAAGACAGAAGACAAAACCATCCAGCCCAGCAGCTCCAAGAAAAAGGGTGAGAGAGCCATGCAGAGAGAACGTTCACTAAATACATAGTAAGAGGAACGTGGCGGTCGCCAACCCAGAAGCACTATTTATTTTTCTTTATTCCACCTCACGGAGGTAGTTGGTTAGCCCTGATAGGGCCGTGATTGGCGTCACTACAGACAACCTGGTTCGAATCCAGACTATCACAACCGGCCATGATCGGGAGTCCCATAGGGCGGAATACAGTTGGCCCAGCGTCGTCCGAGTTTGGTCCCGGTGTAGGCCGTCATTGTAAATAAGAATTTGTTCTTAACTGACTCACCTAGTTAAATAAAGGTTACATTTCAAAAAATAATGTACACGTGTTTTATGTGCACTGTCTCCCCCTGTAGAGTCTCAACGATACTGCACTGTCCATTGCACTGGTTACATGCGGAGTTGGCCCTCCACCCAGCTGGATGCTGAGAGCGAAGATAACGAGTCCTCCCATCTGTCCTGCCTGGTCGCCGTGTGCCGCGTTCACCCTAACAATCCCTGTCAGCCCTCACAAGAGGCCATGGTGGAACCCACCCAGTTTGTCACTCGCTTTGCAATTGACGGCAAGTTCACCTTCGTGGACCAACAGTAAGTGGTGCCTCTTACCCCCTCCACAACCCTTTTTGCGATTTTCGCTCGTTATTAAATATTATTGGCAGGTGTTGGCGTAATGTTGAACCATTACTGTTCATAAGGGTGCATCGTGGGCATAGCCACTGGGAGGAAAATTAAACCGAATCTATACCCTGTGAAAGTAACCGCCCCTTTCGCTTCACTTCCGGATCAAGTCCGCTAATCTTTTGAACGGGCTTCACGATTATATAATCCAATTCGTAATATATATACAATTATATTCGTTTTTACTGCGTTTTTGCCAATTGAAGACCAATCAAAAAGCCTACAAAAGTTTAAAAAAAAAAATAAAAAATAAAAAAAACAAGGCTGAGGGGAAGTCACTTCCTGGTAACTTTCATAGTGTATTGTTCTCAGTGTTTTGTTCAGATTTGATCTCTTTCAGATGAGTTGAGTTTGTTTTGATACATACTGTAATGTTAGCCAAGGCTACGGTAAGTTAAATTGGCCTTGGCTAACATTACAGTTACATCCTGGGTAACCCAACCTGTGCTTGTATTAACAGCGAAAGAAAGAAACAAATAAAGAGAAAATCAATGACGTTGGTTAAGGCAGGCCTGGCAGGCAGTCATCTTGGATAGGGTTTGCCATGGCACCCCCTACCCATACCACAGTGGCTGTAAGTGTAATGGGGTTACCCCAAGTTTTCCAGCAACTGGTCTGAATGCATTCCAAATGAGACAATATACCCCTTGAAGAGATGACTGTACTGATTATTTCAAGAGATGGCAACAGTACAATACTAATACTATTGGTTTGAAATACAGATTATAACTTTGCTAACTAGTGAGTTGAAAATTTTTTACTTGCAACATTGTGTTGGAAATATGATTTTTTATATAGCGTGTCAAGATAAAGACCTTTTTACAGTTGTCAAATAGGCAGCTCCATTTCACAACAGGAGTCCTTTCACGTATGTGAATTTGTTATTATGACCCAGGCTGTCCTAAAATGTAACACTGGTGGTGAGTTCTTCTGACCAACTGCAGAGAGAATATTGAAAGCATCCGTCCAATTTGATTTATGTTTACAGTATAAAATTCTGTTTAGTGGTTTCCTTTTTATTGCTTTTGAGTGAAATTCTTTCTACTTTGGCATTTGATCCCAGCTCCCTTTACCGCGGTCAAATGTTTAACAACCGTTCCATTTACACTTTTTTTCCATAGAAACAGAAAGACTGCATCATGTAAATTGATGGTTATAGTTAGTATTTATGGTGCCATTCTGAAATGATGTACATAAGTAGAACTGGTAAGTGGACAGAAGATATCAACCTGATACTGTAGGAGGTTTAAAGAGAATAACAGCCTCTTTGTCTCTGTCCTTCAGAGCCACTACTGTTCTGGGCTACTTGCCACAGGAACTACTGGGGACGTCGTGTTATGAGTACTTCCACCAAGACAACCTGCAACACCTCGCAGAGACACACAGGAAAGGTAAGGTGAATTATATTTTGGTTGCATGGTACGATGGTAATTCCACCATAATAAACTGTGCATTACTTGTTTTTAATTGGGAGGGGATTAATGACAAAAACAAGCACATTGCAGTGATAGAAATGGCATTTTGTCTCTTAACAGTTCTCCGCAGTAAAGAGAAGATTGAGACCAGCTGCTACAAGTTCAAAACAAAACATGGCTCCTTCGTCACGCTTCAAAGTCAGTGGTTTAATTTTATAAACCCGTGGACCAAAGAAGTGGAGTTTATTGTGTCAACCAACCGAGTTTTGTAAGTGCCTGTTCACATTAGGTCTAGTTTATGGGTTGAACGATCTATAATAATATTCAGTAAAATACATTTCGTTAAATAATCTGACACAAGTTCAGTCAGAATTGTCCCATTTTGGTCCCAAAATGTAGTTGTTGTTCGAGAGTCCTCTGCGTTGTACTAATGACATCACACATGGGATGTACAATAATTTGTTGTCTGTTCCCTCTCCACACACAGGGGACCCATTCACACAGAACTTGAACAGCCAAGCAGCTCCAAGCTGTTGGAGGGTAAGAAAAACAATATTTGTTTTATTCTGGATATAACTCAGTTTGGGTGTGTGGACTGACCTCAGCTCACTGTCCTGACCCCTCCCTCTGTTACAGAAGATAGCAAACCTACTATCCTTATCCCTGGCATCTCCAGTGGCATGGCCACTATGATCTACGCTGGCAGCATAGGGACCCAGATAGCAAACGAGCTCTTGGACTCCAACAGGTGTGTTGCGTGTATTATGGCATTGTTTTACAATGCAATACAAGTACCGATCTTGGATGTTAATTGGTCTCCACATAGCATGACCCATAATGCTGTGGTGGCAACGGTTTGATTGTTAAAACCATTTTCACTGAAGGTTTCTGTCAGCGCTTTCTTTGACCACCAGGAAGAAGCTGGTTTTCATAGCATACAGTCAGCTTACATAGTTTTGTTTTTGTTTTATTGGCCCATGACCATTAGTTCTGCTTTCTTTCACAGCCAAAATGTCTCTGTTGCATAGACAATGTCTCTGTGTCTGTGCAGGGTCAATTGCTCTCCATCCAGTGGAACCTCCAGTCCCTTCTGTACACCTCAAGACAGGTCTCCAATGGTCTCCTCTCATGCCAATGTGAGTCACCATACCTACCTCACCTCTCATCCTACAGTGTCTTTAGGGCCCTAGGCAGTAGTGGCATGTTGACAGTTTTCATTACAGCATGAAGGGAGAGAGTATGGTGTTTTTTTACATGCAGGTCTCAACCATTACCACTAGAGGTCTCTCTATGAACACATGCCTGGCGTAGATTACAAACATTTAAACTGATTGGAATAATTTGATTTACTTTAAATGATCATTTAGCAGGGTAAATATTACACCTCGTAAATGGTGCGCTTGAAGATTTTTATAAATGGAACATTGTATCAAAAACTGTTCTGTATCGTTATTATACACCCACTTGTCCTCTTGCAGATGCCCAATGAGGAGGTGACTGGCTCAGATACAGTGAGCAAGTCTGGATCACAGTCTGCTTCAAAGGGGGCCACATACGCTGGCAGCAACACACAAATGGACACAGGTAGTTACCATTCAAAGCATATACAAAGTAATCTTAGAAGCCAGGCATTTACATGATGTTTAATTGACCTAGACTGTTATCAATCATACAGTTTTAAGTATATATTTGGGTTACTTAGTTATACTTAGGATTATAGTTGTTTAGCATACGACTGACATAACCTTGTGTATTGGTTGATTTTGATGACAGCCCGTTCTCCTCCCCCAGGAGAGAGCTCCCAGATGGACCTGGACAGCATGGTGGGACCAGGCCTCGGTACCCTAAGCAACGATGAGGCTGCCATGGCCGTCATCATGAGCCTGCTGGGGACTGATGCCAATCTGGGGGATGCAGTAGACTTTGACAACATGCACTGGTCTCACTAGCAGAGATTCAAATGCCATCAATTCAGGAGAAGAATTGAGATTCCAATTCAAGAATTGAAAAATGATATTTATTCTTACGTACATTACTTCATTTATTTAAGCATTTTCAAAGAGTATTTCATTCAATTTCTGAATTGGGATTTCAAATCACTTCCAGAATTGAAATGGAATTGACCCCCAACTCCATCAGTCCTAAGCTCTGTAGTTTATGGTTAGATGAACTCCATCCAGGGACTATTTTCGTGTGCTCCGTTACTAAGGAAACAGATTCATGTGTTTCTGAGGGACTTCTACGGCTCTGTTCAAGTTTCAGGAGAAGAGATATCCAGCCTGGGCTAAAACCAGCAAACTCTTTGGTGGCATACACAGCTGTTTCAATTAGTGGGGATTTTTTTGATCCATGTTTCAAATGTAACTGAATGTGTACTAAAACCACCCTAGTTTACCTATATCTGGGGTGTCACAGATCAGTGGTACTCTCGGGATTCCCGCCGGTGTGAAAGTGATTAACTGAAATTCCCAAGGGAGTGGACAGAGGCATATGTTAATCAATTGCAAAGTATATTAACTCTGAACACTGATCACTTGTGTGAATAACTTGAAATGCAACATTACAACTGTGTCTTCACTCAAATTGCCATTGTCTATTATTACAAAGTAACTGGTATATTGTTCTGTCTTTTTTCTCTTCCATTGTAGGCTTTTGTGTAGGTGAATCAATATTGCTGCCATGTTTATGTCATAGACGGCAGCGTTCCTTTTTCTGAAGCCACACGAGAGGTAGAGCTGCTTCTCTTGAAATGTTTTTCTTTTACACTGAAACAGAACACCCTTAAGATGCACCTGCAGGGATGTAATGGAGGCTAAAACGCTCAAACCCCTTTTTATTTTGTTAAAAAGGATTTGCTCATTTATTATGCAACGTTGGCGTTTTTAGCGATATCGTATGCGTTGCCTACCTCGCTTCAGCAAACTTTTGTGAAAGCCTCTTTAGTCCCAGAACCAATGTCAAAACCGTGTCTGCTTTTGCAAAGAACAGAGCATTACTTTCTCTCTCTGTGTGAAGTTTGCACATCTTCCAAATACTTAAAATCCAAGTGCTTGAAAATAAGTCTCTATTGCTGGAATTCAATCTAAATGCACTTTACTTTTTGTTCTGCAATTGTGATTGCCACATGAGGGACAAAGTGGAGAAATATCAGTGAATCCGTAAAGACTTGAATTGTAATGCCTGTGTGCACTCCTTCAATGTTGGTTTTAATTTAGGGAAGATCATGGCATCATGTGCACAGAGTCAAGTATTCTGGTACAGGAGAGCAAATTAATAGGCTGCATGTCAAACTTTGATATTCTTTGGCTCTGAACAATTAACAACCATGCAATTAAAGACCATCTAAACTCGTTAACAAAGTTTGTAAACGTCATTTATAGGCATGACTTAAATATAGAAAATCTTCAAACTGCATTTCCACACTGAATTTGAATATTAAAAAATATGTATGGGAATGCAATAGCTTAATTGTCACTAGGAGTACCATGGTCCCTACGCTACCCCCCTCCTTTAGAAAGTGAGTCCCTCTGCTTCACTCTCACAAGTCCCTTGTGCCCTTACTAATGGGAACTCATTTTTATGACCTTTCAGCAGCGCTATCTCACTTCTGACACCCAATACAGTTCATTAAGGGGGTACCGACCAAGACTCGATCCCGGCTCCCTGTGACTCTCAGTTTAACACCTTAGCCAAAACCTGTACGTGTGTGTCATCTAAATGATGACATCATAGAGATTCATATTTGTTGACTCAACAGACAATTGAAAAATAATTGGCTCAGTTGGTAGAGCATGGCGCTTGCAACGCCAGGATTGTGGGTTTGATTCCCGCGGCCACCCATACGTTAAATATATGCAAGCAAGACTAAGTCGCTTCGGATAAAGGCGTCTGCTAAATGGCATATATTATATTACTATAGATCAGTCAGAGGTCAGAGGTGTGAGGCAGGTATTTCCTTATGAACTAAATTAAAATTCAAAGTCCATGGTTCATTTAGAGTGGAATTTTTGCGTTATTCTTTGGCTTATCACAGTAACTTGTGGTAAGCCATTTGCCATTTCCTTGTACGACTTACACAGCATTTCTCTTAGTTTCATAGTCTCTGAGCACACTTGAGGCTGTATCATTCACACTTCCTCCTATTGAATCAGATGTAGTTGCTGACTTACATTGTGAGACCAGTGCATGTTGTCAAAGTCTACTGCGTCCCCCAGGTTGGCATCAGTCTCCAGCAGGCTCATGGCAGCCTCATCGTTGCTTAGGGTACCGAGGCCTGGTCCCACCATGCTGTCCAGGTCCATCTGGGAGCTCTCTCCTGGGGGAGGAGAACGGGCTGTCATCAAAATCAACCAATACACAAAGTTATGTCAGTCGTATGCTAAACAACTATAACCCTAAGTATAACTAAGTAACCCAAATATACACTTAAAACTTTAGTTTCAATGCTTACATTTCTAAAATTTCCGACCCACTCATTCAAATGGTATAATATAAATAGTTTTACATTTTCTCTATTCTAACCTGTAAAATTTTGATTTTAATAAAGTTTTTTAAAATTTACTAATTTACCTTTTGTTGTTTTTAAAATGTAAGTTTAAATATTGGTGTGGTTGGTTGGGAAAACAGAGTGATTTCTAAGTCTGTAGTCCAAGTGCATACTACCACCACAGTGAGGGGAGATCAACCTAGCCTACCTACACTGTAGCGCAATCGTGCCTGTCCAAAGTGCACTGAAAAAAATGAAAGTTCTTCCTCAGCTCTTAAGGTTCATTGAAGAAATATTGCCTGATTAAATAACCTTTGAGTTAATCCTTCAGAATTCTAAAAGGTTCTTGAAATGTTTGGAAGTCTGCAGATATTGGCCAGTGTTAATTACCTACAGTATAGTGTTGATTAGTCAGTTTAACATTTCTAGTGTTGATTCAGGAGTTAATATTAACCTTTTAAAGAGTTAAATGTGTAAAATAACCTGTGTTGGTGTTAATAACCAGACTTCAGCCAAAACCACGCCAATCATTATATTTCCCAGCATGCTCTATTGCTTGTTGATTTTTAAATGTTTCTATATTTTTGCTATATTGATTAATTCATTTTATGCTAACCCAATTATAAATAACATAAACTAATCCAATCTCTTACTTGAACTTTTTGCAACCGTTACTGAAATGGTTGTTCTAGTTTAGAGGTTTTAGGTAGTCTCATATCTTGGTCTTCCCAACCCTGGCAGTCATTCTGAATGCAGGTTGCGGGTGAATAAAATGTCAAAATGTTGGATATCCCTGGCTGATTCCAATAGGAATTACACATTACTTTGAAAGCCAGCATAATGTGATTTGCAGGCCTGATGTGATTAGTTTCAGGCCGCTGTACTAGGGTAAAATTATATTTTCAAGATTTGTTTGTTTTGGTAAAATGTTATTGACAAAATTTCACTTGCACAGCTCATGTATTTACATCATCATATGTACACTTTAAAAATGGCATAATATGCATTAAAAACAGCATTGAATATTACATTTTCCAGTTTAAAAGTATGCGTTGTTAATTAAAATAATAAAAATAACATAGGACAAAAGTTACTTTAAATAAAATCCAATCTGTAAAGCGATTTAAAAATGTGCACATATGATTTAAAACAAAAGTAAACATTTTTAAAACATTGTAAACATGTTAAAACTGCACTTTCTTTAGAAAGCTGTCTTCGGTCCTTTGTACAGGAACTGGGCGAGTCCTTATCAAACTCGCCTCCTGCTCTTCCGAATCAACTCCGTACCCATCCATCGGGGCCCAGTGGAGACTCCTCCCCTAGGCGCATTGCCCTAGGCGCCATGGCGCTGTCAGGCCGTGGCAACCGAGACCTTAGGTGTTATGGGGGATCTTTCGCCTGGGGTCGAGGCCCCCTTCGTTCGTATCACCCCAGGGCTTCCGTGGCTACCAAGGCCACTGCCTAGGGGGGTGGTCTCTACCAGTTCTCCTACCAGCAGGTTGCGGGAGGACCATAATGTGTCCTTCAGACACGTGAGGGTGGGCTAGAGCTTGGGGAAGGCCTTTGGTGCTATAGGCCTTCAGCCCACCCCATACAGCACGAGCTGGGGCTTTAGGTCCTCTCCTGCTGGCAGACATGGGGAGATCAGGGCGCTGCTTCCTTCTACAGGTCCTTGGCCGCTCTGCACTCCCAGAGCAAGTGCCTCACCGACGTCTTGGCCGCCATACCATGGATCTCACTTGGTGAAGGCCACAGGAGTGGACATGAATGAATGTAACAACCATGTTTCTGTCACTAGCAAAAGGGTGGTAATGGTAACTCTGGGAAATACGTAAATAAGTCTTAACACCCTACAGTGTTAAAACAACACCCAATTGCATTTATCAATGCAGTTCCACATAGAAGGATACATGTTTTTTTGGAGAAAGTTATATCCTATCCTATCCTATCCTATCCTATCCTATCCTATCCTATCCTATCCTATCCTATCCTATCCTACAGTGGGCAAATTAGACTGTAGCCTATCGGCATTATAGGTCTATCCAACGGCTGCAGGAGGAGTGAAGCCTGTTGTTGTCCTTCCTTCCTTCCTTCCTTCCTTCCTTCCTTCCTTCCTTCCATCCTTCCTTCCTTCCTTCCTTCCTTCCTTCCTTCCTTCCTTCCTTCCTTCCTTCCTTCCTTCCTTCCTTCCTTCCTTCCTTCCTTCTTTCCTTCCTTCCTTCCTTCCTTCCTTCCTTCCTTCCTTCTCTCTATACCTAGTACTCCTGTACCTGTTTATCCTACAATGGAGGATGCTGACCAAAAGTCCATGGTAATCTAAATAATATTTAATTTTCACGAGGTAATTGTGAAATAATGCATAAACCTTTATGTTGAACCTATCGGCCACTCACATAACTGTTCAGAGTTTAGAATGTCATGCTTTGACAAATAAATCAATAAAGTATCCTATCTATCTATCTATCTATCTATCTATCTATCTATCTATCTATCTATCTATCTATCTATCTATCTATCTATCTATCTATCTATCTATCTATCTATCTATAGATAGAATTGGATGTCAGTACACCAGTAGATTTAGCTAGAGGGTTTGGTTACACTTTCAGTGTTTCTGTTTACTTACCACACACAATAATGCAGGGTGTTGCCGGCAACACTCCATTCGAACCTCTTGGGCCAGGCATGTCTCCTCTACGAAATGGAACAGGTTCTCTTCCTTCTCACCAAAATGAGCCAGCAAAAGAAGTACCATCTGTACAATGTCTTCTGAGCAACCATCCAACGGGCCTCTCTCAGTCTGAAACTTGATAAGAGCATCCAGCACTTGTTTGTGTTTTGGTGCATCAACACTTTTGAGGAAGTTTAAGAGGCGTCTACCCTTTTTGTCCACATTGGCAAGGAAGGACTCCATTAGACTCACTCCAGTAAGTTATTGGAACTGTGCTGCCATACCAGCTTCTTTGAACAAAAAGGGCCACTCTTGGCAGAGTTTCTGGATGCTTGTCCCCTTGTTGATGTCCTTACGCTGCGTGTAATAGGTGGACTGCACTCATTTTTTCATGTCGTCTGTATTGTAGTTCATCTCTTCAAACATCTTCTCTTATTTTTTTCTTGTTGACTCTCCACAGTCTCAGAGAGTGGCAAATATTTCAGCTCCCAGTTGACACAGACATACGTGTCTTGAACACTTGCTTTTTTTTTGCTGTAATTTCCTCTGTCACTCATCTGATGCTGCCTTGCATTTCATTATCTTTGGTGTCGGGTCGTTTAACATTTTCAACTCGAACTTGGAGTTGCTTGACCAGTGAATGACATCCTGGTTCAACAACATCACCCTCAATGACATCTTGTAGAGATTTTGGATACTTGGCCACCATTCTCTGTAGTGTTGCGTTTGGTTGGATTATTACCCATCTTCATAATTTTCAGAAACCCCAATCCTTACCATCTCTCGTCGAAGTCGCGGACTAGGTCTTTTCTGCCTTTCCAAACTCTGCACCAACTCTTCAGGGAGCTTCTGCCATGGTATCGGGAAATTGTCTACCCAATTTGGAACAAAAGTGGAACAGCCTCCCGGGGGCGATAAGGTGGTTATGGACGCCGCTGGTGAGGTAGAGACCGAGGGTGGTGAGGGAAAAAACGAGGGTGGTGAGGAACAGACAGACACTGGAGAGGGACACGCTGAGGTTGGAGTGGTTGAGTCTGTAACAGAAGAACAAAGGAGATTTCAAACATTAAACCCTGAACGATGTTATGCTGCTCTGTTGAACATTTATTTTAAAATTACTAGAAAGTTTGTGCTCTGGTGTGATGGCAATTTGTAAAAGTTATGAGAATGTGTTAATTTCAATACACTTACTGTTCTGGCCAAGGCAACAACACGTCTTCTGGCTTGGATTGGCTTCAACACTGGTAGCAAGTCTCATTTTGTAATGTACTTCAGATTATCTGTGGTCTCTGCACCTAGTGCCTTCAATGTATCTACTACTGAATTGAGAACTGCTACAGGAAGATCTGGAAAAACTGCAGTAATGGCACTGCTTATCTTCTGTATTTGTGATTCGGCCATATCTATCAGATACACAAAAAAATAAAGATTTGGCCTACTGACATCTACTCTGATAATACACTGTGCGTCAATGGGACTATCTGGTATCCATTTTTCATATAAGGTGATAACGGCCACATGTCAATCACTTCATTAATATGTAGGCATTGCAATCTTCCACTTAAATATTTTACTGAGTACATGTGGTAGTGTGGAAGAAATTCTGCTGAATATACTTTCATCAGAAAATGAAGTGCAGAATCATCTTTCACTAGAATGAGGATGAGTTCACCAAACTCTACCGAGTCATCATTCCTAGTGACAGCAAATTGGCCGTTCTTGTACGTGATACATCTACAGGCATCTTTGTATTTATTTCAGTGAAGCCAAATTGTAAGACTGCATTTTTAACTTGTTCACTGTAAAGATTGGAGTAAAATGGCAAGCTGTCTTTTATTTGCAAGGCTGGAGGACTCACTGACCCAGCTGAAAGATAGGCCTGAAACATCTGATGTCTTTCTGAAAGAGTGATTTTTAAAGATTCTTCAAATGCCTCGCACATCTTTTAAGTAACTATGTTTGCTTTCAAAGCACATAGTCCATAATCGAATCAGTGGGCCAAATTTTAAAATCAATCCTGGATAGTGGCGTAAATAATGATGCTTTGGTCTCAAGTTGTTATCTGGAAACAGTGCCTTCCTTGACTCTAAATATTCTTGAATGAGAGCATCCAGGTTAGTAACCTGAGGCCTGGAAATCTTCTGAGCACAAATCAAGTCAATTATGTCTTTCAGTTCTAGAGTTAATTGCCACACATCATCTTGTGGATCTTGCACTCTGTCTCCAATTACTAGAGGCAACAATCTTAAAAAATGCCAGTTCTGTACTGCATGACAAGAAAGTCTAAGTGTTTTAGGACAAATTATGATGTGCAAATAGAGATACTGGAGTGCAAGATTAGCGAAAAATAATAAAAATAAATATGGGGATGAGGTAGTAGTGTGGGCTATTTACAGAAGGGCTATGTACAGGTGCAGTGATCGATAAGCAGCTTTGACAGCTGATGTTTAAAGTTAGCGAGGGAGATAGGAACCTCCAGCTTCAAGGATTTTTGCAATTCGTTCCAGTCATTGGCAGCAGCGAACTGGAAGGAATGGCGGCCATAGGAGGTGTTGGCTTTGGGGGTGACCAGTGAGATATACCTGCTGGAGCGCATGCTACGGGTGGGTGTTGCTATGGTGACCAGTGAGCTGAGATAGGGCGGGGATTTACCTAATAAAGACTTATAGATGACCTGGAGCCAGTGGATTTGGCGACGAATATATAATGAAGGCCAGCCAACGAGAGCATACAGGTCGCAGTGGTGGGTAGTATATGGGGCTTTGGTAACAAAACTGATGGCACTGTGATAGATTACATCCAATTTGCTGAGCAGAGTGTTGGAGGCTAATTTGTAAATGACATCGCCGAAATCAAGGATCGGTAGGATAGTCAGTTTTACAAGGGCAAGTTTGGCAGCATGAGTGAAGGAGGCTTTGTTGCGAAATAGGAAGCCGATTCTGGATTTAATTTTGGATTGGAGATGGTTGATGTGAGTCTGGAAGTTGAGTTTACAGTCTAACCAGATGCCTAGGTATTTGTAGGTGTCCACGTATTCTAAGTCGGACCCGTCGAGAGTAGTGATGATAGTCCGGTGGGCGGGTGCTGGCAGCGTTCGATAGAAAAGCATGCATTTGGTTTTACTGGCATTTAAGAGCAGTTGGAGGCCACGGAAAGAGTGTTGTATGGCATTGAAGCTTGTTTGAAGGTTAGTAAACACAGTGTCCAAAGAGGGGCCAGATGTATACAGAATGGTGTCGTCTGCGTAGAGATGGATCAGAGAGTCTCCAGCAGCGAGAGTGACATCGTTGATGTATATAGACAAAAGGGTTGGCCCAAGAATTGAACCCTGTGGCACCCCCATAGAAACTGCCAGAGGATTGGACAACAGGCCCTCCGATTTGACACACTGAACTCTGTCTGCGAAGTAGTTGGAGAACCAGGCAAGGCAGTCACTTGAGAAACCAAGGCTGTTGAGTCTGCCAATAAGAATGAGGTGATTGACAGAGTCGAAAGCCTTGGCCAGGTCGATGAAGACGGCTGCACAGTACTGTCTTTTATCGATGGCGATTATGATATCGTTCAGTACCTTGAGCGTAGCTGAGGTGCACCCATGACCAGCTCGGAAACCAGATTGCATAGCAGAGAAGGTACGGTGGGATTCGAAGTGGTCAGTTATCTGTTTGTTAACTTGGCTAGAATGACTTGAATAGTTGGATAAAATAGTGTCTGTACTGTGCTATGGTTTCAACATGCACTAAGCATTATGGGTGTGTGCCTGTTTCTCTTTATGAGTGTGTGCCTGTTTATCTTTATGGGTGCATGCCTGTTTATCTTGGCACCATCGCTATGGGTTCGCCACTGTTGTTTCATATCTTGAAGGTTTAACTGCCAACGGAGGGCGGAAGAGGGCGTAGACAAACCAGAGTTGAAAGATTTTGAAACGATAGTGGAAGATGGCTAAGAGGTGTTAATCATTCTACCCGTGAGGGAAGGACTATGTACTCTATGTAACCACAAAATTGTATAAAAAGAGAGAGATGAGTCTGGGAAGATCAGTAGTCTCCGGGGCCTCACTCGGCTATGTTACTCAAGTAAATATGTCCAGGCATGCCTGGAACCGGGCACCACGTTTATCTTTTGCAAGAGCCATTAAACATAATTAATTGATAGAATAATTTGTATGTTAAAGTAATGACTAAAGTATTCCACCCTGAAACTGTGTGAAATATGTGAAATGCATTAGAATCATGAGAGGTGGGGGAGGGGCTTAGACAAGACTGCAGTTAGTGTAGCGACTAGGAGATGTCTGTTTTCTGTGTAGGTATGAACGTAGTCAGTGGAAAAGTACAGAATGTCTTGAAGGGAGTGAACTGAGATAACAGAAACTTGTGTGTGTATATAAAAGGGGCTCCTCATGAGAGGAGCAGAGCTCTCTGAATAAACGACTGATCTGTTGCAGACTGAGACTTTGCTTAATTCTTCATTAACCAGAGCCTTACAAACTCTGGGAATTAATCAAAGCTAGAGGGATAGTTCATTTAGAACATTGAGATTGAAATTCTCGTGAAGAATGGGCCAAAATCACACCAGAGCAATGCATGCGACTAGTTTCTCCATACAGGAGGCGTCTTGAAGCTGTCATTACCAACAAAGGCTTTTGTACAAAGTATTAAATAAATATCAGTAAGTGTGTTCAATACTTTATCCCTGTGTCATTTCACATTATTACACATAACTTAATTTCTGAACGTATTTGTTTTGGTTTCTTTGTATGTATGGATTACTTGGGTTGTTACCAACATCTGGTGAACATTTCATGTCAATAGCACCTTTGGAAATATATTTACTGAGAAAAATGGTGACGTGTTCAATACTTATTTCACCCGCTGTAGCCTTCTCTGGTGGATCAGGCATGGAGGGAGAACCCTGATGATGAGGTAGTGGTGGCCCGGAGGAGAGTACAAATGCCCCCTCCTCAACCTCCTATTCCAGAGAGACAACCACCGCCCTATTATCCACAGGGGGCGACAGGGGAAGTACAGAAAGAACAGAGTGAGGAAGAGGAAGAGGAGGATAATATTGAGACGTTGACAAAAGTAGTGTTAAAACTGGTACAGGCTAAAGAAGGAAAGGATAGAAAGTTGAAACAGTTAAAGATAGCATTTCTAACTGGAATGCGCCCAGAGATAAGTAGGGAGGTAAGAGAGACCTCGGTGGGATGGGGCTTGGCAACCCTGAGTGAGGTTAAGCGGTATGCGATGCATCATGAACAGCACAGCAAGACGGATAAGCGTAAGAAGGAGGAAAAGAAAGATGAGTTTCTTATGGCGGTCCTAGAGGACAAGGCCACAGGGAAAGGAGAGAAGTCGGGGCCTAGAGGGTTATCAGGGGGGCGAGGTAAAGTGAAATGCTACAATTGTCAGAAGACAGGATATTTTGCAAGGGAGTGCACTGCACCGTGTGACCATTGTGGGAGGAAGGGACATAATCACAGGGACTGTAAGAAGAAAGGAAAGGGAAAAGGTGAGAAAGGGATAAAATGAATATATACTAGTGAATTATGTGTGTTTGGAATTCATATTATACATGCCAAACTGTTTATTAGTATGATAATATTTTGGCATGGTAACTGTTATTGAATAAATACACTCATGACTGCTACTAGTGATAGCACTGAAACGTTTTTAGGTACCTCCTGAATGTTTGACTTGCTTTATGTGTCTGTAACTTAGGGGTGTCAGGTTACAGTTATCTAAGGATAATGCCCTTATCTCTAGATAGATAGATAGATAGATAGATAGATAGATAGATAGATAGATAGATAGATAGATAGATAGATAGATAGATAGATAGATAGATAGATAGATAGATAGATAGATAGATAATATGTACTTTATTGCAGGTTATAGCAGGTTTCAGAGTTTACACTGAAATAGTTGCTGGAGAGGGTGTTAGCATAAAGGGCCATGTTTTTGGGTGTTGTATTCAGGATGATGTTATGAGGGTTTTATAGTAAACACTGTTGATTTCTTCTGATGTTATAAGTAATCAGATAATAATAGGTAAAGATGAGGCTTCCCTATTGTATTACCACCCTAGACTATGCATATAGAGGTGGAACAGAATTGGAAGGTTACAACAGAAGTTTGTGAGATTTTCCACTGTTTAAATTAGAAACCACAATAGCTTATTCAGTAAACATATAGAGTAGCAACAGAGGGCAGCAGAATGGTAAAAGGTTATTAAATAATCCATAGGATCGCAACAGGTTAGAGGTCAGAGCAGTCAGCAAAAGCCTAACGGTTAGAGCAGTCAGCAAAGCCCAAGAAAATAGTATCATATGGCCCTGTAGAGTGCACTTCGACGTGCACCAGCCGTAATATATGCATGTCCATATTACTGTTTCTGCTATTACTATGGTTCAAATATGTTGGATAAATTATGCATATGCATTATTAGAACATATTGCCTTATATTGTATATAAGCTTGAAGTAGGGTCTGAGACAATAACCTTTTCTCAGTTCTGTGCAGACACTCCTGAGGCCTTGAAACACCCTGGTCTAGTAGACGGGTTGAAACGATGTATCTCCCTTGAGCCCTGTGTGTGTGTGTATCTCCTTTGAGACCTGTGTGTGTCAGGGCCAAAGATTGTTTTGAGCTGTGCCTACAGAAACGTATCAGACGGAAGACAGCCCCATGCATCTACTCCTCTCAGACCACCTTGCTCTTTATCAACTTGTTCTTTGGGAGTATGAGCAGGTACAATCCGGAGAGTTTGTACTATTGCTGGGGTTTCCCCGCTCAGTGCCAAGGGGGTGTAGACAACTTAGGACCAAAGGCTTTGAAACAATAGGGGGAGAAAGTCAGAAGGAGTGACTCATTTACATATAAGGGAAGGAACATGCATGTTAAATATTGTATAAGAGAAATGTACTGGGAGAACAGGATTTCTTCTGTAAATAAAGTCTATAAAAAAGAAAAAAAAGGAAGCAGGCTATATTGGAGGCACCAAAACCATTAAATAAGAAACAAATTATGAGTTTTCTGGGAATGATTAATTACTGTAAGGCTTGGGTACCCCACTATGCCCTGCATACAGGTAAATTAAGTGAATTGATTTATGGAAGAACCATGGCAGCTAAAGATAAAATAGAGTGGACAAAGGAAGCTGAAGAACAGTTTGTTAATATTAGGAAACTACTAACATCAAATGCTGTCCTTTCCCAGATATGATCGTCCCTTCACCCAAACAGTAGATTGTAGACAGAGAGTGTTATGTGTGCACAAAGTAATCATCAAGGGAGACAGAGAGCAGCAAGAAGGGGAATATCCCCAGGCAAGATATCCATTCCAACAGTTGAGAATGGACTTTATAGAACTTACAAGAAGTGAAGGAAAGAAATGGTGCTTGACTATAACAGAAGTTAGATATTAACATGAAGAAATACTGTTCATATCATCCAATCAGCAGGTTTAATTGAACGGATGAATGGTACAATCAAAAGTAGGTTAAGAAAGACACACCTGAGTACAGGTAGAATTTGGGTACAATGCTTTCCAATAGTATTAATGACTATTAGGATCACCCCGGATAAAAATGGATTGTCCCCGTTAAAGAAAGTTTGGTAGACCATAGATAGGAGGTCCAGAGCAGGCAGAGACAGACACAGAGAATACTCTGGCAGAACACATGAGAAGATTGTTCGCTAACCACACCCGTATGTCAAAGATTTTGTGACCCACAGGTGAATTGAGGAGAGAGTGACCCACTCTATCCAACCAGGTGATTGGGTGTGGATCCAATCCCTAAAGAGGAAAGACTGGAAGCAGCCCTGTTGGGAAGGTCCATACCAGGTCTTTGCCATTAGAATAGCTGAGAGAGCCACTTGGGTCCACGTTACCCACTGCAAAAAGGTAGGAACACATACAAACACTACTGAACACACACAGAGTTAGGGAGCAGAACCGAGTACCAATAGGGTCCGGGGGTTACCTCCCTAACGAAGATTTCCTACCCCGACGTATCATCACTGTGTGCTTTCGTAGAGGTGTGAGTATGGGGTGGTTCCTGGCAGAGAAACCAGGGGTGGGAGGGGGTTGGCGGTTCTTGGGAATATGGGGGACCCTGAGCTGCATCATAGTCCTAATTATCTTTTTGATACATCCGGATCCACCACCTACCAAAAATAACAACGAAACTCTACCATGGGTAAGAACTAAAAGACAGACGACTCAGCATAAGGATTCCACTGGAAATTAATATTATAACATAGTGGCCCTTGGGCTAAAGTGTTTATAATGAAAATGGACAGGACAGGTCATCTCGATGGGGCCTGAAACGAAGTCTAGACATACCAAAGTGTCTGGTAGATATGGTAATAACTGTAAAGGCAGTAAGCCAAGAGGATAGGTTAACTGTACAGGGATAGGGTTGGCGAGATTGAAAAATGATGCTAACCCACCTCAGTTCACTCTAACTCCTGGGGAGTACCAGTGTTATAGAGACAAGAATGGCACCAGGAATTTGGGTGATTTTAATGGATGTAAGTCAGTAGTTAATGTTACTGATCTAAGTTCAGAGGCACAGGAGAAACTACTAAACCTCACAGCCCGGAAACTGACGTGTGGTGGGTGTGTACCAGTAAAGGCCGTATGAGGCAGACACTGCCAAAAGGGTGGGAAGGTACCTGCGCCCCGGTTCTATTGGTTCAGCCAGTTAGAATTAGTCACCAGAAACCAAGGAAAGGGTTAAACAGACGTAGGAGGGGTTTTGACAAGGATGAGAATAGCCCTATCTGGATGGATGCGATTGGGATTCCTAGGGGAGTCCCTGATGAATATAAAGCTATGAATCAAGTAGGAAAAGGTTTCACGACAACATTCTTTTGGTGGGTTACGATCAATAAAAATGTGGATTGGATTAATTATATCTATTATAAATCAGCAACGATTCGTAAATGCGACTAGAGATACGGTGAAGGGGATCTCTGACCAATTATCCGCCACCTCACTCATGACCTGGCAAAATAGGTCGGCTCTCGATATGTTCTTGGCAGAAAAGGGCGGGGTATGTAGAATGGTGAGGGCTCATTGTTGTACTTTCATTCCAAACAACACAGAACCAGATGGCACAATTACCAGAGCTCTTGCAGGATTGACGGCTCTAAGTGAAGAGTGGGCTGAGAACTCAGTGATTAATACATCTGTGACCGGATGGTTTGATGAAATGTTTGGGAAATGGAAAACCATGGTAGCCACAATTTTGGGGGCAGCTATTGCCTGTATGGGTATGCTTGTATTATGGGGTTGTTGTTTTATTCCCTGTGTCTGAGGGTTGATGAGTAAGGAGTTGGAGAATGCAGTGGCCCAGCAGATGGTGAGATATGGCCCGATTCCGGATTCTGATCAGTGGAATGAAGAGTACGATCCACCAGAACTGGTGGACAATGACTTCGACCCTGACAACCTGAGACTAGACAAAACTTGTATTAGTTCTAATGTGTGAAGGTCATGGTGAAAATCTTAGAAATGAAGAGCCATGACTGGAAGTAGTAACTGACCCCAGACATGAAGACATAATTGTAAATACATTTATCTTGAGTGTGTAATATTTAGTCAAAGGGTGGAATGATAGAAGAATTTGTATGTTTATGGACATAGCTATTTTAAAGTAATGACTAAAGTATTCCACCCTGAAACTGTATGAACTGTGTGAAATATGTGACAAAATTTATTTTCTACAAACATTATTTGCAAAAATTACAGCGTTGGCTTGTTATATATATTACGGCATATTTCCGTTATAAACACAGTGCAAGAGTATTTAACAGTAGAGAAATGTATTTTTTCCAGAAAAGAGCCAAAAAAATTACTGGGTATATATTTACGGTGTTTCACTGTTACAGAAACTGTATTCAACCTATATACAGTTTACGTTTTTTTTCTGTTATGGTTTGACAGTTTTTCACCGTAAAATCTACAGATATTTTTTACAGTGTGTGGTGGTGGGGCAGCCAGGGGAAAATACAGAACGTAGGGATTGGTAATGTTCTCTAGTTGCGACGTGATTGGCTCAGTGTTCTGTCACTGATGGAGACACTACATCAGCTTGAAAATTCAAGCCCCTTGGGTGCTGCCATAGATTTACATTAGAAGTGTCTATCCAAGAAGGCTCAAGGTCATTGGCAACAGATAAAATGAAGTCAAATCACGTTATATCAACTGTAGCTTTGATTGGACTGATCATGTCAACATCATACTTTCAAAATCTTAGCTAGCAAGCTACTGTAGACAAGCAGTCAATCATCATGAATCAAGTCAACAATCTACTGGAAAAATATTTTCAATCCTTGTCATATAAAGAGAAATGGTAGATAAAACGTATAGGTGCTCATCGGCCATTGAACATAAACATTACACAACAAGTTGGAAATGGCAAATTCAACAATGAGTAGTTTGGAGGGAATCAGTGGCTAAGTTGCAAAGCAATCACTAGCCTGCTATTCAGTGGAGAGGGTGTGTGGTCCAAGTCTGTGTTTAAGGGTCTCTTTTCCGATCTTAAAAGGATAAACATTCACATGCAACATCATGGGACAGAAAAGGTTAAATACATTGGCCATAATGTCAATTCAGCATGACTTCTGTCGCGTTCAAAACAACTGGAAAATCTGAGACTTCAGTGAGTTCAAGAAAAAAAAATTAGCTCCGACAGGGTAAAAACATTTTCTAACTCTGAATTCCATATCGGGAACTCGGGTCTCTTTATAGAGCTCCGACCTGAAGATCACTGACGTCATGATTCAACCTTGTTTTCCTCCCCCCCAGAGTTCCCAATTGTCTTGAAAGCACCATAAATCCAGAGAATGCCAGACTTTGATGACAACATTTTCCCAAGAAGGACCACGACGCCACCTTCCTCCTGTTCAAGTGAGCACAGCACAACAAGGTGAGTCCAAAAATGTTTTGTATGCTGCTGCATAGATGATAATAATATGCCAGGGAGAAATGTACAGTGCATTCGGAAGGTATTCAGTCTCTGTTCTGGACCTGGGGACTGTGAAGAGACCTCTGGTTGTATGTCTTGTGTTGTGCTGATGAGTGTCCAAACTGTGTCCCAACTGCTTGAACAGACAGTGCGGTACCTTCAACACATCAATAACTTGCGTAAAGACCAATAGTGAGACAACGGAGTTTGGACAGAAGAGACTGACATGCATGTTACTGACACGTTCCCTCCGTGTACATCTAAGTGTGATAAATGCTGCTTTGTTCTGGACCAACTGCAATTGACCTATGTTCTTCTTTGCCGTACATGACCACACAACTGGGCAGTAGTCCAGGTGCGACAAAACTAGGGCCTGTAGGACCTGTCTGGTTGACCGAGATGTCAAGAAGGCAGAGCAACGCCTTATCATGGACAGACCTCTTCCCATTTTAGCAACCATTGAGTCTATATGTTTTGTCCATGAAAGCTTGCTATCTAGGGTTCAGTCTCCTCAACTTTCTCAATAGCCACGTTATTCAACACTAGATCTAAACCAGGTTTAGAGTTGAGCGAGTGATTTGTCGCTTTTAGTTTGAGATATTTGACTGGAGCTCTATGTTAAGCGTCTAAATTATATATTAAGATAGAGTTAAGCTCAACAAAGCAATACAAAGACATCAAGGCACTTTTTGAGAAAATTACAGTGGGGTTTCACATACACACTGTTGGGAGAGTGCTAAACCCTGGCCAATGAAACTTATGTACTGTAGGCTTCTTAAAGAGATAGTTATATCAACATTCACTTAACAAACAGTTTCTAATGGAATTGGCACATTTGTTAGTCTTACTAATTGTACATGATTCAAGCTCAGATGATCAAATCCTCAGGAAGAATCATCAATGAGAAAGAGCTTTTATATGGAATTGACTCAACATGTTGACAGTATTTGCAGAGACAACATTGACTGGAGACTATGTGGAGTATATATTGAACAGCCAACGGAAAAGGTGGGATGGCACTACTGTGTACATGCAATATTTCAATTAATTAAAATGAATAACTGTTGTATTGGCACAGAAAATGTGCTTGCCTATGTCTGTGAATGGGGCTAAAAACTAGTTACTTTGCAAGGGATGCTAAGTACTCACACAGCTACAGCAGCCAGTCAGGAGGGTTCAAATCCTGACCAATGTATGTACTGTATATCACAGGAGGTTGGTGGTATTTGACCAGTTTCTCACAGCAGGAAAACAACCCTGCAGAAACAGTCATGTGGATTATAATTCAAGGCCATTTTTGTAGAGGTTGATAACTTTTTTGTTAGGGCAAATCAAGTCTGACATTTTAATGTGGAAATTGCAAGTTGCGCTTAAACAAACAACGAGGCTTGTTTGATATGCATTTTATATATTTTATTGATAGATTAATCACTAAATCATTTCATAAGGTCAAGGTAAACAAGAAAAACTACTGTAAATTGCGGGACCGAGTGACTTTCAATAGGGGGAAAGAACTAGATGGAGATGGATGACTATTAAGGTTCGGTCCACATTGAAGACTATCAGCCACAACCCAAGACTGTCTGCCACTTCCTGTTTCAATACAGTTTATCCAACACGAGTAAAGCATTGGCCAATCAGATTGCAGATAATTAGTTACCAGGTAAATAATGACTTAGTACAAAACAACTGTTTCGGTCAGTTTGTTAAATCTGATGTTATTATCCAGTGTCTTGTGTGAATTTAAGTATGCTCCCTCTAATTCTCTCTCTCTCCCACTCTACCTCCTCTCCCGGAGGACCTGAGCCTACCCGGAGGACCATGCTTCAGGACCACCTGTCCTGATGACTCCTAGCTGTCCCCAGTCCACCTGGTCGTGCTGCTGCACCGGTTTCAACTCCTCTGCCTGCGGTTATGGAACCCTGACCTGTTCATTGGACGTGCCACCTTGTCCCAGACCTGCTGTTTTCACCTCGCTCTCGCTCTATTGCACTGAAAAACCAAGTGACATTCACTCCTGATGTATTTACCTGTTGCAACCTTCACAACTACTTTTATTATTATTTGACCCTGCTGGTCATCTATGAACATTTGAACATCTTGGAGAAAGAACTGGCCTTAATGGCCATAAATTGTTATAATCTCCACCCGGCACAGCCAGAAGAGGACTGGCCACCCCTCAGAGCCTGGTTCCTCTCTAGGTTTCTTCCTAGGTTTTGCCTTTCTAGGGAGTTTTTCCTAGCCACCGTGCTTCTACATCTGCATTGCTTGCTGTTTGGGGTTTTAGGCTGGGTTTCTGTATAGCACTTTGTGACATCGGCGAATGTAAAAAGCGCTTTATAAATAAATTTGATTTGATTTGATTTGAAAATCAGATTTCCTTATTTATCAATAACTCAGCCATCTCTTAGCTTTTCTCAAACGAAGTAAAGAGATGTACCATGGACCTACATTTTGTGTAATTTGGATTTATGGTTCATGAGAATACGTTTTTCAAAGGTTTTCCAAAATGTCCAATATAGAGAAACATCTACCTTGACGGGCCTTATGGGTCCTTCTGGGAAATTTGTTCAGCATGAGGAAAGACATCTACATACAAAGTTTCAAGTCTCTAGGTCAAATGGGGCAGCAGATATAAGGGTTTAAGTGAGACTGCTTTTAAAAGTACTTCGCTGTGAACCCCTAAACATATATCATTTCTGGTTTCTGCAAAAATTCATTTTCGCCTGGCTGATGGAGGTGCTTTGGTAGCTTTTGGTTGGTGTGTAGCTGGTTTAGAGGATTTTGATTGGTGTGGAGCTGGTGGAGGTGGTTTAGAGGATTTTGATTGGTGTGGAGCTGGTGGAGCTGGTTTAGAGGATTTTGATTGGTGTGGAGCTGGTGGAGGTGGTTTAGAGGATTTTGATTGGTGTGGAGCTGGTGGAGATGGTTTAGAGGAGTTTGATTGGTGTGGAGCTGGTGAAGGCGGTTTAGAGGAGTTTGATTGGTGTGGAGCTGGTGAAGGCGGTTTAGAGGATTTTGATTGGTGTGGAGCTGGTGGAGGCGGTTTAGAGGATTTTGATTGGTGTGGAGCTGGTGGAGGCGGTTTAGAGGATTTTGATTGGTGTGCAGCTGGTGGAGGCGGTTTAGAGGATTTTGATTGGTGTGGAGCTGGTGGAGGCGGTTTAGAGGATTTTGATTGGTGTGGATCTGGTGGAGGCGGTTTAGAGGATTTTGATTGGTGTGGAGCTGATGAAGGGGGTTTAGAGGATTTTGATTGGTGGGGAGCTGATGAAGGTGGTTTATAGGATTTTGATTGGTGGGGAGCTGGTGGAGATGGTTTAGAGGGTTTTGATTGTTGTGAAGCTGATGAGGATGGCTTAGTATGGCTCTTGGGTTTGGTCTGGACAAAGGGAAGGGATTTTAACTTGAGGTTACGGAGCATTGAAGGGGTCACTTGTGAGTGTACTATGATTGGCTGCAAGTGGACGTAGTGGGTCTCTCTTTGGAAAACATTGGGGGCTGGAAGATAGGTTTGAGGTGGTGGTGGTGGTGGTGGTGGTGGTGGAGGATGACATACAGGTCTAGAACCTTCCTCATACTGAATGGCCTGGATGTTGCGGTAGGTGGACAACATGGATAGCACCAGTTTATTTGGCACTCCCCTCTGCTGCAGGGTGTTGAGCGGATGGGGCTCGTTGAAGTCGTGAGACCTGCCACAGTCCAAGTCTGCAGCACAGGTTCCTCTGATGTAGCCCTCACAGATGTGGAGTCTCCCGCAGCTCTCCTTGTCAGGACAGTATCCGTACTCACCACTACCTTTGTTGTATGGGAAGCAAACCTGGAGACAAACACAGACCACTCCTGATAACGGCACATCAAATTTAATTTCTTTACTCTGGATATCTACCTGCTCAGTTTAGAGAATATACAGTATTAGGAGGTAATTATATTATGATGTAAATATGAACAAGACTCAAGAGAATGAAGCAAAGACTCTTTAAATAAAACTACTAAACACAACTGTTTGCTGCCAGTTGGTTACCAACCCATCTCATGTCCAGCTCAAAAATATGTTTGTCATGCATTTAAGATGCATTAATACATTCTAGTATGAACCAATTTTACTTACAAAATGTTAGTTTTTTTATTCCAAGTAACAATAAAACTGTAAATGTCTGATAAATTGCATTAATATTCTCCTACACAGTATTATATTTATATGTTAATAAGACATTGTAGTTCTACAATGTCACCTTGTCTGTTCTGCTTTTATTTTGAAAAGCGCGCCGTTTTCTTCTTCTGATGATTTTTTTTTGTAACGCTAAACTTCCTGCTACTCTCTCTTCACAATGTGATGCTCACGCGTCGTCGGAAGAACGAGCTCCGAACTGTGAGGGTGTGTCGAGCTAGAGAGCATGCTAGCTGATGACGTAAACTATTGATTAGCGCCCTTGGAGAGCGGAATGAGTTTTCACGGTGTCCAGGGTCCAGGTGTTCACGGTGTTCGTGAAGAAATAAATCGACACCCGTTTGAAACTCTCTGCGTCTTGATCAATAAATCCGAGGGGCCGCTACAAAAACATTATTTATCTTCTGAAAGTATATATGTTTATGTGTGTATGCTTTTAAATTGCTTCCAATAAGCTGCAAGGAGCCTGAAAATACTCGCTTACTGGGGGTAAGAGGGTGTTGTCATTCTGCAGTAGTAATGTACACAGCTCCTTCATGTCCAGTTCCTCCAGGTGATGTTCTCTCAGGACTCTGGCGTTGTGCTCTGACGTCAGCTCATGAGAGAAGTGGCATCCTTGTCTGCAAATCACAAAGAGAGCAAGATACTTTCATAATAGGCTTAATGCCATTTTTTTTAAAAAATCAGCATTTTGAGATTGAAAATGTTGGCGATAGCACATAATATCAAATGAAAAAAGGGAAATGGCTACTGAACAGCTGTGTTGGTTTATAACACACACACCCCAGCTCTTATTAATTCAAGTTTAGCCTACATATTGCATAAAACAAGACCATTTTTTATATTGAACATGTTAAAACAAGGCAACTAATACGTGACCTCCCAGCAATATGATTAAAATACTGCATATTAGGGAGTCTGACAAGGTATATTGACCAAAGTAATAACAACATTTACCTCTCATTGAATAGACATGTTCCATAAAGGTAGAATTTACACAGGTGTAAATTGCTACAGCCATTACATTCCTTGTCTCTGCAACACCTCATCTTTGTCTTTGCAACTGTCAGTTTGGTTCCCTCGAAGACAGCGCTAGTAAACATCTCCTGATTCCCTAAAACACTCTCCAGGTCATCTATCGTGCTAATGTTGGCACGCAATTCTTCCAGCTCAAAAGACCCATTACGGGCACAGAGGAATTTATACATTTGAGCTGTTGTATCCATGTCCATCACCGTAGATCTTCTTCCTTGACTGTTCAAATCGGTTCAAATGCGTCACTGTACATATTGACAAAGCTGAAGTAGATCTACGGGTCCCTGCAATAACCCACTTCCACCCATGTGAAGCTAACCATAATAAGGATTAGCCACATGAGTGGAATTTGCGGGTCTCCTTCAAAATAAAAGTTCCTAATTGAAAGTGATGCAAATGGCTACAAATTGTCGAATCATGTCATATTTGGAATAGATAACGCTAAACAAGGTTGGAAGAACTAGCCTTAATGGCAATGAATTGTTATAATCTCCATCCGGCACAGCCAGAAGAGCCTGGTTCCTCTCAAGGTTTCTTCCTAGGTTTTTGCCCTTCTAGGGAGTTTTTCCTAGCCACCGTGCTTCTACATCTACATCTGCATTGCTTGCTGTCTGGGGTTTTAGGCTGGGTGTCTGAATAGCACGTTGTGACATCGGCTGATGTAAAAAGGGCTTTATAAATACATTTGATTATATAAATTCAACAAAAGAAAATAATTAACTAATTGGCAAAAAATATGTTGAAATCGCACTGTGTATGTATTAAACTCCCCACTCATTGGTGGCATACTATTTCACTGTACAGCCTTACCTATGTATTGTGGATAAATGAAATGGTGTATTAGTCTACTCAGTGACACCCACAGATCACAACTGTAAAGAGTTTACACAAATAGCAGTGTTGTAGCTGTTATTGCGGGACTTTGAAGTCACTGTGAAATGAGCCACATAATGCTTACCAGTCAACCTACTATGTGTATTGATGATTTGCCACAGTCAATGTCCCACAATAAGAGCTATGACACTATATTTGTGTAAACTCTTCACAGTTGAGTTCAATGGGTGTCACTGAGTTGACTGAATATATATATATGACTCTATATTGTAGGGTGCATCAGGGGTGGGCAGGAGGAGGAGTACAGGAGCACAATCAGTGACTTTGTGTTGTGGTGTGAGCAGAACCACCTTCAGCTCAACATCAGCAAAACTAAGGAGATGGTGGTGGACTTCAGGAGAACCAAGGCACAACTGACTGCAGTCCCTATACAGGGGATGGATGTGGAAATGGTTGGGTCATACAAGTTCCTGGGAGTCCATATGGACAACAGGCTGGAATGGGCCGGTAACACCGGGGCCCTGTACAAAAAGGGCCAGAGCCGACTCTACTTTCTGAGGAGGCTCAGGTCCTTCAACGTGTGCAGTAAACTACTGCATACCTTCTACCAGTCTGTGGTGGCCAGTGCCATCTTTTTTGCAGTGGTGTGCTGGGGAGCAAACATCAAAGCCGGTGATGCTTCTCAGGTAAATAAGCTGATCAGGAAGGCTAGCTCTGTCCTGGGGATGAGCCTTGACACTCTAGAGGAGGTGGCGGAGAGACGGATCCTGGCCAAACTGCTGGCCATCATGGACAATGTCACCCACCCTCTGCACGCTCTGGTTATGACGCAGAGGAGCACTTTCAGTCACAGACTGATCCCACCACGGTGTGCCAGAGAGCGCTACAGGAGGTCCTTCCTGCCGGCGGCTATTAGACTATATAATGCCTCACCGGGGTGCCGTGCCGTCGGCAACATAGATCTGGAACTGTTGGGGTGCTAGGACCTAGTTTAACAATTATGCATCCATCCGTGAGTAACTCTGGTCCGTCAGCACTCATCCACTCAGGACCTATTTATTCATACAGGTCTGTATATACATACTCATGTACAGTTGTTATATTATATCACATGCAATATTGTAAGTAATTATTGGACTTAACTTACGTAGGCATTCACTCAGGAATGCATATTAGTATCCTGCCAGTTGCACCTTTTCTCATTGCTTTTAGTATATTGAATGTGCAATGCGTGCAGTTGTCTGTAATTAAACCCTGCGCACTAAGGACTGTATTTTAAGGGAATTACTATTATTACCCCAAATGATATCATACACACATTGAGCTATTAAAGTATCTCTTCCTGTCATTTACCTGTACAGTTTGTGTAAACATGCAAGTATTCACTTATCTGTAAATATAACTGTATACCTAACTGTACAGCTAATTTAACCATGCAAAATTTTCACTTACCTGTTCATTTACCCAGTCTGTCTATTAAGTAAACTATTATTACCCTCGCTCATATCATACGCATTTTTAGCTACTGAAGTATTTCTCTGCCATCGACCTGTATAGTATAGTTAACCATCCAACATCCACCAATGTATAGTGTACATATTCAGCCAACCACTCATACTATGCAATGTCTTTTTATAGCTTTTTTTGCACTCCAGATATCTTGTATTTCTATACTTTTTCATACTGCTGCTCTATGTATCATGTACCGTGTATCTGTCTTTTGTGTACTTTCGTTGTTGCATTTTGCACCTGCCCTGTGTTTTGTTGTAGCTGCTTGACAATGAAATTTCCCCCCCGGGGATCAATAAAGTACCTATCTATCTATCTATCTATCTATCTATCTATCTATCTATCTATCTATCTATCTATCTATCTATCTATCTATCTATCTATCTATCTATCTATCTGAGTGTCAAGGCTAATCCCCAGAACAGAGCTAGCCTTCACAATGAGTACAGACTCTTCAGCACCTGGTCGAGGCAAATTTATGGTGAAATGATTGTCTTTCCACTTCCGTATTATGGCCCCAACAGTGCTCACTGGAACATTCAGAAGCTTAGAAATGCACCTATAACCAATGCCATCATTATGTTTTGCAACAATTAGGTTGCGAATGTCTTGAGACAGCTCTTTGCTTTTACCCATCATGAGATGTGTCTTGTGTGACACCTTGTCAATGAGACCTTTTGTAGGCCATCAGTTGGGACTGAACCAGCTGATATTAATTTGCACTGACAGGGGGCTGGATTGCTTTTTAATTACTGATAGTTTTCAGCTGTTGTCTTGGCTTTCCATGCCTTTTTGAACCTCCCTTTCTTCATGTGTTCAATACTTTTTCCCTGTGTCATTTCACATTATTACACATAACTTAATTTCTGAACTTATTTGTTTTGGTTTCTTTGTATGTATGGATTACTTGGGTTGTTACCAACATCTGGTGAAAATGTCATGTCAATAGCACCTTTGCTATTGTATATTTTTGAGAAAAATGGTGACGTGTTCAATACTTATTTCACCCGCTGTATTGGGGCGGACCACAGCTGTGACACTGGTGTACACGGGAGTAAATCTGTAAATCCTCACCTCAGATGTATCCCTCTGCCGCTGAGTGATACCAATACCAATATTGGAGTGATCCATATACCTCACATAACAGTGGTTACATACGTAACCTTCGTTCCCTTATCTCGAAAACTTTTCCTGCAGTCACCACAGCTAAATTCTCTCCTGTATGGGTCACCATGTGCATGGTTGTGTTCCTTGCGATTTAAGCCTTTACCAGTCACCACACTTAAATCGTTTCTCTCCTGTGTGAATCCTCATGTGCTTGGACAGATCCTTTGAGTCGAGCCACAAACAGGGCAGGTGCAGGGTTTTCCACTGAGAGAGGCGGACATGGGCCTTAAGTTTACAGGTGGAGTTGTAGCATTTTTTTAAAGAAGAAGCATTTGCTGAGCCTCTTCTTGATGAAAGTCACATGACTCTGCAGGTCAGCTTTCAGAGCAAACATTTCATCAGTCACGGCAGTGGTGAGTTTTACTAGACGTGGTGCTGGGTTTGGAACAGAGTTCCCCCATTGATGGGTTTGGATTCAATGATAAGCTGGGATCCAATGGCGGGCTGGGATCCAATGGTGGGCTTATAAATTGTGTTCCACTCAGACTGCAAATACATGAGTCATGGAAACAGGGCTTAACACTAGGTCCAACTATTGACACTCAAACAGTGTCATGAGGATAAATGTACTTACTACGACTGTAATATGTGTCTCAATTGACATTCTCACTTAGCCTACTGAAAGGATCCTTGTTAGTGTAATAGAGCCACTTCATTGGCCAGCTAGCTGATATCCTTTTGCTGTAGTAGGATGTCATGCAGACACCTCTTAATCAGAGGGACACTGAGGCACACACGGGCTTAGTTTCATTTATTCAACATTCATAAGTCTAGAAGCCTGTATGTATAGAATGAAAACAAGCCCCCCTATCTTAGTCACTCAATGCCGCTCTGACATCGCTCGTCCAGTTGAAGTCGGAAGTTAACATACACCTTAGCCAAATACATTTATACTGTTTTTCACAATTCAGTGGGTCAGAAGTTTACATGCTACCAAATACTAATTGAGTGTATTGCCGTTAAATTGTTTAACTTGGATCAAACGTTTCGGGTAGCCTTCCACAAGTTTCCCACAATAAGTTGGATGAATTTTGGCCCATTCCTCCTGACAGAACTGGTGTAACTGAGTCAGGTGTGTAGGTCTCCTTGCTCGCACACGCTTTTTCAGTTCTGCCCACAAATTTTCTATAGGATTGAGGTCAGGGCTTTGTGATGGCGACTCCAATACCTTGACTTTGTTGTCCTTAAGCCATTTTGCCACAACCTTGGAAGTCTGCTTGGGGTCATTGTCCATTTGGAAGACCCATTTGCGACCAAGCTTTAACTTCCTGACTGATGTCTTGCGATGTTGCTTCAATATATCCACATAATTTTCCTTCCTCGTGATGCCATCTATTTTGGGAAGTGCACCAGTCCCTCCTGCAGCAAAGCACCCCCACAACATGAGGCTGCCACCTCTGTGCTTCACGGTTTGGATGGTGTTCTTCGGCTTGCAAGCCTCCCCCTTTTTCCTCCAAACATAACGATGGTCAGTATGGCCAAACAGTTATATTTTTGTTTCATCAGACCAGAGGACATTTCTCCCAAAAGTTTGATCTTTGTCCCCATGTGCTGTTGCAAACCGTAGTCTGGCTTTTTCATGGCGGTTTTGGAGAAGTGGCTTCTTCCTTGCTGAGCGGCCTTTAAGGTTATGTCGATATAGGACTCGTTTTACTGTGGATATAGATACTTTTGTACCTGTTTCCGCCAGCATCTTCACACAGTCCTTTGCTGTTGTTCTGGGATTGATTTGCACTTTTCGCACCAAAGTACGTTCATCTCTAGGGGACTGAACACGTCTCCTTCCTGAGCGGTATGACGGCTGCGTGGTCCCATGGTGTTTATACTTGCGTTCTATTGTTTGTACAGATGAACGTGGTACCTTCAGGCGTTTAGAAATTGCTCCCAAGGATGAACCAGACTTGTGGAGGTCTACAATATGATTTATTTTAATTTTCCCATGATGTCGAGCAAAGAGGCAGAGTTTGAAGGTAGGCCTTGAAAGACATCCACAGGTACACCTCCAATTGACTAAAATTATGTAAATTAGCCTATTAGAAGCTTCTAAAGCCATGACATAATATCTGGAACTTTCCAAGCTGTTTAAAGGCTCAGTCAACTTGGTGTCATATCATATCATACTCCAGCAAACACAATGTGAGTCTATGAGTGTGTACTCACGAGTATTGTTCACATCCTGCCTTTTTATTCTCAACATGTGACTAAATAGATCTTTGTTCAAATTGTCTTCTTTCAGTTTTCAACCTGTTTTCCTCCTTTGTGGATGTTTTTCACATGGATCAGTAAGTTAGACTTCTGGTTGAAGCTTTTCCCACAATCACAGCTAAATGCTTACTATCCTGTGTAAGTCAGTTTATGGTTCCTTAGGTTTCCACAGTCATCACAACTAAATACTTTATCCCGTGTGAGTAAGTGTATGCATCTTTAGGGACCACTTCTGATTAAAAAAAAATCCACAGTCACCCCACTTTCAGGTGGGTTTGTAGTGTTTTCTGCAGATGCGACATTCACTGAGTCTCTTCTTGAAGAGAGTTACATGCCACTGCAGGTCAGCTTTCAGAGCAAACATACCACAGTCACGGCAGTGGTGAGTTTTTCTAAGCATGGTGCTGGGTTTTGAACAGTGTTCCCCCACTGATAAGTTGGGATCCAATGACGGGCTGGGATCCAATGATGGGCTGCTGTCAAGTCCTACTGGGTCACTGCTTACAGCTGAGCTTTGGCTGGATGCATTGTTTTGATCATCTGGAGGGTCATGGGGAATGTAAATACCCTTAAGGTGGTTCACAGCAACAAAAGGAGTGAGATCCACTTGTTTATGGTCACACTCGGTTCTCCACAGTCTGGGTTTGGGGAAGAGTCAAGGACTGAAGTGTGTCCTCCTCATCACATTCACTTTTCACACAGGAAGGAGGAATGAATTTGAAATCAGCCTCCAGCCCTTGAAGCTGCTCTTCTTCCTGATTGGTCCTGAGTTCCTCCTGTTCCTCTTTAAACTGTGGAAGCTCCGGGTTCTCCTCCCCCAGACTGGGGCTCCACTCCTGCTCACAGTGCTGCTGATCAGGGAGAACCTCCTCTTCAGAGACAGAGAGAGAGAGCTGCAGGGTTTCTGGAGGAAAGGAGAGAAGAGCAGAGGTTATCTATACAGCTTATAGACATCAGGGTTGGGGTCAATTCAGAGTTAAAACTAGAATCCTTAGTTGCTACACATTTTTTGATATATAAATAATAAAGTTTGTAAACAATATAAATATAGCCACAAAACATGGTTTTGTGTCATGGATGGTCAGTCCTTGCATCCATAGCTTGGTCTATGAATTTGAGAGTGGTTACATTTAATATTTAGTAAACAAATTCCAATTCAATTGATATTTTTTATTGAACTTTTATTTAAGTAGGCAAGTCAGTTAAGAACAAATTCTTATTTACAATGACGGCCTACACCGGCCAAACTCGGACGACGTTGGGGCAATTGTGCGCTGCCCTATAGGACTCCCAATCACTGCCGGTTGTGATGCAGTCTGGATTCGAACCAGGTTGTATGTAGTGACGCCTCTAGCACTGAGATGCAGTGTCTTACACCACTGCGCCACTTGGGAGCACCAATAATAATAATCAATAATTGAACAACTAGAATCTACTAATCATTTACTTCTCAATAAACTGAAGATAATAAGCTATTTATTTCTAAAGTTTTTTTTTAATTATAACTTCCTGGTTTTCGTGACAATGTTTGTATCCATGTACAGTATTAGCAAAAATACTTTGGTATGAAGATATGTAGAAACTGCTTCTCATATAGAAATCCCCGATCACGCCTGTACAGTCGTGGTCAAAAGTTTTGAGAATGACACAAGTATTGGTCTCCACAAAGTTTGCTGCCTCAGTGTTGATGATGGCAATTTGCATATCCTCCAGCAGAATGTCATGAAGAGTTATCAGATGAATTGCAAAGTCCCTCTTTGCCATGAAAATGATCCCCATGATCCCTTAATCCCCAAAAAACATTTCCACTGCCACAAAAGGACCAGCTGCCATCATGTCAGTGATTGTCTTGTTAACACAGCTGAGAGTGTTGACAAGGACACGGCTGGAGATCACTCTGTCATGCTGATTAAGTCAGAATAACAGACTGGAAGCTTTAGATAGATAGGTACTTTTTTTATCCCCGAGGGGAAATGTCTTTGTCAAGCAGCTACAACAAAACATAGGGCAGGTGCAAAATGCCAGAACGAAAATACACAAAAGACAGATACACGATACATGGAGCGTCAGTATGAAAAAGTATAGAAATACAAGAAGGAGGGTGGTGCTTGAAATCATTGTTCTTCCTCTGTCAACTATGGTTACCTGCAAGGAAACATGTGCCGTCATCATTGCTTTGCACAAAAAGGGCTTCACAGGGAAGGATATTGTTGCTGGTAAGATTGCACCTAAATCAACCATTTATCGGATCATCAAGAACTTTAAGGAGAGAGCTTCAATTGTGAAGAAGGCGTCAGGGCGCCCAAGAAAGTCCAACAAGCGCCAGGACCGTCTCCTAAAGTTGATTCAGCTGCGGGATCGGGGCACCACCAGTGCAGAGCTTGCTCAGGAATGGCAGCAGGCAGGTGTGAGTGCATCTGCACACACTGAGGCGAAGACTTTTGAAGGATGGCCTGGTGTCAAGAAGGGCAGCAAAGAAGCCACTTCTCTCCAGGAAAAACATCAGGGACAGACTGATATTCTGCAACAGGTACAGGGATTGGACTGCTGAGGACTGGGGTAGAGTCATTTTCTCTGATGAATCCCCTTTCAGATTGTCCGGAGAAGACAAGATGAGCGCTACCATCAGTCCTGTGTCATGCCAACAGTAAAGCATCCTGAGACCATTCATGTGTGGGGTTGCTTCTCAGCCAAGGAAGTGGGCTCACTCACAATTTTGCCTAAGAGCACAGCCATGAATAAAGAACGGTACCTACACATCCTCCCAGAGCAACTTCTCCCAACCATCCAAGAACAGTTTGGGGACGACCAATGCCTTGTCCAGCATGATGGAGCACCTTGCCATAAGGCAAAAGTGATAACTAAGTGGCTCAGTCAGGATGTGGCCCAGAAGTTAATTGACAGCATGCCAGGGCGGATTGCAGAGGTATTGAAAAAGAAGGGTCAACACCGCAAATATTGACTCTTTGCATAAACTGAATGTCATTGTCAATGAAAGCCTTATGGAATACTTGTATTATACTTCAGTGTACCATAGTAACTACTGACATAAAGATCTAAGAACACTGAAGCAGCAAACTTTGTGGAGATCAATACTTGTGTCATTCTCAAAACTTTTGACCACGACTGTAGGCGATGTCACAGCGACTTGAACAATTGAACAAAGACGTTTCTGTCCTGAGCTACCAGTTGGAAAAACGGGGACGGGATGTGTTGAGTTCAAAACGCACCGACGCACTTTAAACACGCTACTCATTGCTTCAAGCCGCACCCACCAAACGGAGGAAACGTATCTCAAAGTCCATTCAGGAAAGCTGGGGGAAAACACATTGAAGCCACGGGAGTTCAAGGCCAACAACTGTACCGCAGGCATTGTAGTGAATAGAAAAATGGCGACCTTCGTGGTCAATCTGTGTAAATAAAAAAATGTTTTTAAAGACAATCATTGTACCAATAATTGCTTTTAATAGACCAGATGTGTATCCTTAAAGAGTATTTTTTAAATATCATACACAGAAGTTAAGTAGACTGCAGGACCTCGGTGGTCCTTAACTTTATTTACTCAATTAGAGGAGGCAGCACTGAGCTAGTCTAAAACGTCACTTTCCGGTAGTAGCTCAAACTGCGCATGTTACGTCTCCATGAGAAGAAATCCTAAACTACTCCGCGTTGCGCCTAACAACCCTTAGCCGTGGTATATTGGCATTATTGTTTAAGTAGAATTTCAGTTTATATTTTGCTTTGAAGTGTGTAGGTTATAGGGCCTTCCACTGCAACTAGGCATAGGACTATTGTATAGTTTAACATTTTTTTGAGTTGATTTAGGCTAGACAATGTTTCAAAATTCGCGGGCCGTGCAGAATATTTAGGTTCAGGAAAAAGTCAACGCAAATCATTAAGCTATTGAATTCAAACTATCTGTTTACAGGTCCACAACAATTTGCAATTGTTTTTTCCCCAGAAAATGTCAAATAGCAAATATCACTGTAAAAGTATTAAAACATACTTCCAACAACCCCAGAGACATTTAATCAAGTTCGCCGTTGCTATATTTCCTTTATAAACGGCATTGGCCAAATACCAATACTTCCAGAGTATACAGCAAATGAGCGCGTTATGAAACATTGAATGGGCGTTTTTCAGACGGAGTTTTAATGCACCTTCACGCGCGCAGTTTCAGGACTGGTCTGATTTATAATGGAAAACAGCAGTGCGCCAAGTTTATAAATCTTATTATTTTGTGTAATTACGCTACGACATATTTAATGTATGTTTAATGTGTAACGTTAGCGGCGGTTATAAATGTTTTACTTCCGCATTGTATTTTTCCCATGTGGGTGGGGGTTTTACGACATGCTAAATACCAAATATAATGAAAATAGATTACTACATGTGGGGAAACAGTTATATTAAGTAATGTGGTGATCTAGGATGATCATTTATTGCATGAACATAATTGAAAGACCTGAAACGGCTTGGGACTGATGGGACAGCGTGCACTAAACCAGAGAATGCAGTTCTCGAGCAATTATAAATACATTACATTGAAATGGGGCTGAAGAAACACTAATGCGCTTAAAACAGAGTGAGTTTGCACGTGTAAAAAATGCACTTATCATGAGTCGACTCTATATAATTACTTGAGCAGCATTGTCTCAAAATGGATGATGAATACTCTCTGACAAATGGAAAGATCTTTTAAGGACAGCATACATTTTTAATGTCTCCGTTTGATCAAACTTTACTTACATAGGAAAACAAATCGAATTAATCTGAAACCCACAGCTGGGTTTACTGGTTGTATAAAGAATAGCTCTGTTGCCATAAAGGGACAGGCATGTATGTACATTAATCCAGACAACAACAGTGCCCCTTCAGCATTCAGTTGTACCCTCTACTGTTTCTCCAGCTCTCTCCTATATCTCCTAGTATCCCTGTCGAGTGAAATGGACGTCAGTGTTCTGGTAACAGTATAGCTTCCTCCATTGTCCCTTCCCAATACTGGGCTCGAACCAGTCATCCTCTGCTCGCAAACACACGTGACTGCCCTCCATGACAACTTACCAAGTGTTTGAGCTATGGAAAAAGACTAAGCTAGCTGTGGAGTGGGTTTATGATAAAGTTAACTGTTACACTCCCCCTTCCAAACTCGCTACACACAGGGAGGAAAAGAGAGAGAGATTAGAAATACAATTCTCACTTCTCAGGGCACTTAAATAGCAAATGGAGGAAGCTTTTCCCTTGGTTCATTTTCATGGCAGCCTGTTGTAAAGTAAAATTATGTGCTTAATATGAAGAAAGTTGTGGAATAAATATAGAAGGCCTAGCCTGCAGAAAGCTGATGGGATCCTCTTCTTTTTAGAGGCCATCACTCTGTTTTCTCCCTAAATTCGCATAGCCTACATAAATGTTGCGCAAAATGAGCTCTCATGAAGTGTTTGATTAGATTTTAAAACACATTTACATGGATGTCAGGAATTAGAGGGACAATAGAGTGCCGAGTGGCAGCCTACTAATGACCATCAGCAGCATCAGAGCTTGAAGAAGACTAATTACAGTGACGTGGTTGGTGGAGTATCATCCTCCACCAACCACTGGATTTGAGTCTATACTCAGAGTATTGTCCACATCCTGCCTTTTGATTCTCATCTTGTGACTAAATAGATCTTTGTCCTAATTTTCTTTCTTCTTTCAGTTTATCCTGTTTTCCTCCTCTGTGGATGTTTTTCACATGCGTCAGTAAGTTAGACTTCTGATTGAAGCTTTTCCCACAAGCATCACAGCTAAATTGTTTATCTCCTGTGTGAGTCAGAATATGTGAGGTTAGGGTCCACTTATGTCTAAAACTTTTCCCACAGTCACCACAGCTAAATGGTTTCTCTCCTGTATGAGTCAGAATATGCGAGGTTAGGCTCCATTTACGACTGAAGCGTTTCCCACAGTCATCACAGCTAAATGCTTTCTCTCCTGTGTGAGTCAGAATATGTTTCTTTAGGGACCCCTTCTGATTGAAGCTTTTCCCACAGTCACCACAACTAAATGGTTTCTCTCCTGTATGAGTCACCATGTGCATGGTTAAGTGTTCCTTGCGATTGAAGCCTTTACCACAGTCACCACACTTAAATGGTTTCTCTCCTGTGTGAATCCTCATGTGCTTGGACAGATATCGTTTGAGTTTGAAGGTCTTGCCACAAACAGGGCAGGTGCAGGGTTTCCCACTGTGATAGAGGCGGACATGGGCCTTAAGTTTACAGTTGGAGTTGTAGCATTTTCTGCAGAAGGGGCATTCGCTGATTCTTTTCTTGAAGAGTGTTACATGCCTCTGCAGGTCAGCTTTCAGGACAAACATTTCACCACAGTCACGGCAGTGGTGAGTTTTACTAGACGTGGTGCTGGGTTTGGAACAGTGTTCCCCCAGTGATGGGTTTGGATACAAAGACGGGCTGAAAGCCAATGGTGGGCTGGGATCCAATGACGGGCTGGGATCCAATGACGGGCTATTGTCAAGTACTACTGGGTCACTGCTTACGGCAGAGCTTTGGCTGGAGGCATTGTTTTGATCATCTGGAAGGTCACAGGGAATGTAGAGACCCTTAAGGTGGGTCACAGTAACAAAAGGTGTGAGATTCACTTGTTTAGGGTCACACTCTCTGTTCTCCACAGTCTGGGTTTGGGGAAGAGTCAAGGACTGAAGTGGGTCCTCTTGATGACATTCACTTTTCAAACAGGAAGGAGTGAATTTGAAATCAGCCTCCAGCCCTTGAAGCGGCTCTTCCTCCTGAATGGTAAACAGTTCCTCCTGTTCGTCTTTAATCTGTGGAAGCTCTGGGTTCTCCTCCCCCAGACTGGGGCTCCACTCCTGCTCACAGTGCTGCTGATCAGGGAGAACCTCCTCTTCAGAGACAGCGAAAGAGAGCTGCAGGGAGTCTGGAGGAAAGGAGAGAGGAGCAGAGGTTATCTATACAGCCTTAAGACGGTCGTCACTAGCTGGCACAGCTACAGTCATAAACCCTGCCTATTTCAAAAATGCATCTTCTTAAAGCAGAACTGAACTCAAGAACCAACTTCTCTCATTGAAAATGGCATTTGTGACAATCAGTCAGAAACATTTATTAATGTGTCAAAATGTACTACATTTTGTTCATAAAGTCAGTATCTTCCAAACGGAGTTGTGAGATGAGTACAAGAGTTCCTCATGACTTAGATGACGGTTGGGTTTAGATTTCCACAATACCCTTGGAGTCGTGTCAGGGACAACTGTAGCATTCTAGCTAACCCTTCCCCTAACCTTAACCTAATTCACCTAACTTGACGTATGATACGATAGGTCCTCTAATTCGTATGATATTATCAGCAAATATAAATCATCCGTGTCTGGCGTTAGCTAGTTACTGGCTAGCTAGGTCTTCATCTGTGTCTGGCGTTAGCTAGTTACTGGCTAGCTAGGTGTTCAGTCAGCCTGGAACAAAAGGGTAATTCAAAACTAATTCAAAACTTGTCAAGTCAACTCATCCGTCAGTGCTGCTATGAACTGTATCACAACAGACATGCCAAACGAGAGATGTATAAAACAAATAAGGATATCATTGATGCAATTTCAATGTTGTTCGAGTTGCTTTGTGCATCACCAAATTAGCTTGATTTTACGGCAACACTGCATCCAAGTTGCTTGACATAGGTGTTTCAAAGAGCTGTCAGTCAAGGTGAGCTCATGAATATATATTTTCAAACTTCCTGGTAGTTAGCCATGAGAGAAAGTACTTTTAGAATGACAGTTCAGGACCTTGAAACAAACTAACACTTCCCAATGGCCAGCTGGCTCATGACATCAGATAATGAAAATAAAAATGTTAAAATCTTGGGCTGTAAGTGATGGAAAATAATTCAATGTATTTTTTGTGCACAAAGGTGATGACTAAAGTTGTGTCTTATTAGGAATATTGTCTTTCTGGGCCGAACTTCAGTTAATTTGCAATACAGAAACTGTCCTTTGGGAACAGACTGTCCTTTCGGACCGCAACCCTGGGGCCTTGTTTTCGGCACAATTTGGTGAACGCCCCAAAGGCTTCAGAAAGCCTTGTTTTGCCATCACTAGTAATAGTTAATGAAACATATTGAAATGGTGATCACTGAAGGCCTAAACAGATATACTGTATATCTCTATAAGTCTCCCGAGTGGGGCAGCGGTCAATAAAGTATCTATCTATCTATGGCACTGCATCTCAGTGGTAATGGCGTCATTGCAGACCCTGGAACTATCCTTTTGGTCACGAAAAGAGAGAGAAAAAAAAAACACCACGAGACTGAATAGCGGGAACAGCAATCAGGTATATATATAAAAAAAGATACTACTGACAGGATACTAGTAAGCAGTCCTGAGTGAATGACTACGTAAGCAAGTGCTAACATAGTACTTGCTGAAGCTGCCAGTACTGGGTCTAACACAGAACCAGGTGAAGTACAGGCAGCCTCAGCCAGTACTATCACAACCAGAGGTGTACAGCCAGCATCAGATACAAGCAGCTCAGACCCTAATAGAACAGTTGCTGCTCCACCAAATGACCCAGCAGATTGGCCCCCAGTCTTAACAGACTTTATGAGGACTGAGTTGGTGCGCAGAGAACCATTTAAACCAGGACTGGATTTTTCTTACCCTAAAGACAAGTCGAGAAGAGGTTTCCATTCAGGCTTATTACAGAGACAGCTGTCAAATGGGGGAAAGACTACCAGGAGCTGGCTTTCATACTCAAAATCAGCCATTCTGAAACCCCATGAGGGAAGTCCTGAACACACAAACAATACGATTAAGTGGAGAGAACTTGATCTGCGCCTAAGTCGGGGACAGACTCTTGAACAGAAACAAATTACAATTTTGGAGGCTGAAAGATGGTGGAATGTCCTTACACGTTTAATAAGTATCACCCAGTCTCTGGCTGAAAGAAACCTAGCATCCAGGGGTTCATCAGACAAACTCTTCCTAAAAGAGGTTGAATTACTGACAAAATTTGACCCCGTTATGGAAAATCTTCTCAGCAAAATTAAAGATGGAGACACACATGCTCATTACCTTGGGAAGCGCACACAGAATGAGCTGATACAGATTGTCAGTGACAAGATTCTGGAAGCAATAGTGACTCAAATCTTCAAAAGATGCAGTTGGGTTTTTTTGGGCATGTGCAACAGCTCTTCACATTCTTTACAGCTGGCACACAAAGATGGAAGTGTTTTGAAGAAACACGTGAACATAACCGTGAAGTCATGGAGTGACAAGATGGGAGAGTAGGCTCCAACGTGTTAATGCAATCAGGTATCAGGCTTCTGAGGTTCGGGAGGCATTACTGGAAGCCAGACTGACGATCAACGATCCTGTGGCCAAAGTGGAGGCACAAGCACTTGCAGAGGATTTGCTGTGTCGTATGGTGTGAGATACTGACAATGACAAACAAGGTGAACAAGCTCCTCCAATCCGCCTCGATGCAGTGAATTTAATCTCAAATGCAAAGGCCTCCCTCACTACTTACCGGGTAACTGGATTCTCTGAGGCCCAGACAACAACCAAAAGCATTTGTGAAGAAATGAATGTGGAGGCTGTTCTGATAGAGAAGACTGAGAAACAGCAAGAGGCATTTCAGCTATGAGGCTCCTGATGAACCAGTGACTGATGCACTGAAAAACCTTGAGGTCAACTACTTCAACATTGTGGTCGACTCTGCTGTGACATCCATGGATGAGAGATTTGAAACACTCAACCAGGTGAAAACCAAATATGGAGTGCTGCTGAACTTCAGCACTGCCTCTCAGATGTCCAGTGAATCTTTAAAGGCTCACTGCATGGAAGTTGAAAACACTAACCTTCAGAGATGACTGTGACATCAGTGGAATGGATCTGACACATGAGATTCAGAATTTACCTGATCTGCCATCAGATAAGATGACTGCCTTTGAGCTGCTTTCCTTTCTCTGTGAGGAAAAATCTGGAAGAACTCTATCCTAACCTTTTGATAGCCCTAAGAATTGCAGTCACTCTACTACCAGTAACAGTAGCATCGGCAGAGAGGAGCTTTTCAAAATTAAAGCTCATCAAGAAAGTGCAGAAGAGGAATATTTTGATGATAAGATTTTAATTCAAACATTCAAAACTTAAGATTGTATGGCAGAAGTTAACAAACTGACATACTTTCTAAATTTCTTCCAGACAGTCCAGATAGACTGGTGCCCATGCTGATGCTGAAAATGCCCAGGCTGTAGAGGGAACCAAAGTTAATCACACAGCTGTATAGGTTTTATTTGACTATTTTGAGACATATAGCTGCAGCCATAGCCTATAGGCTTATGTTTACATTGTATAGACAAAGCTAATCACACAGCTGTATAGGTTTTATTTGACTATTTTAAGACATATAGCTGCAGCCATAGCCTATAATATTGTGAGGACTGGACTAATTACCAGGCAGCGAAGCCAAAGCTCAGTGTTATATTGTATTATTTATGTTAATATTCACTTACCTTAAGATTCTATAGAAAATATTATATTCAATAAACATTTTGTTTATACCTCATTCTGTTCTGTATAGGTCTACTTACCTCATTCTGTTCTGTATAGGTCCACATATTCTTAGACCGACAGATGGAGCAAACTGTTTTAAAGGAGGGAGGATTGTAGTGGGAGCACTGGGGTGTCAGGTGTGACTGTGTGGATGGATAGTTGGATAGATACTTTATTGATCCCCGAGAGGAAATTTCTTTGTCAAGCCGCTAGGAAAAACACAGGACAGGTGCAAAATGCCAAAACAAAAATACACAAATGACAGATACACGATACATAGTGCGGCAGTATGAGAAAGTATAAAAATACAGGTAGTCTGGAGTGCAAAAAGCTATAGAAAGGCAATGCATAGTATGAATGAACGGCAATGGCAAATGGTTTAAATGGCTCACGGGTCAGGTAGGAGGGCCCCTTAGCAGAATTTTGCTTAGGGCCCCAGGGAGGTCAGGACCTGCTCTAAGTGGGACAGCATTCCACAGGCTTGATCAACTCTATGTGAAGGAGATGTCGCATTGCATAAGGCAAATGGTGGTTACACCAGATATTGACTGGTTTTCATCAACCCCCTTACTAAAGGTATCTGTGACCAACATATGCATATCTGCATTCCCAGTAATGTGAAATCCAAAGATAAGGGCCTAATGAATATATTTACATTGATTGAATTCGTTATGAACTGTAACTCTGTAAAATCGAATAAATTGTTGCATATTGCATTTATATATTTGTTCAGTGTAGCTATCAGTAGATCTACATACGAACCTATTCTACATAGCTTTATATCCGGTGTGATCCGCAGCAGGCTCCGTAGCCGATCATTCTCCTCCTGGTAGTCCGCTACCGTTTCTTCAACTGCCCCGAAAATCTCCACAGCTGCCGCGGTTAAACGCTCATTTAAAAACACACGAAACGACTGTAGTTTAGACATGTTTCATTCGACTGAGACTTGGGTATTCCGCTAGTATGGCTTCGTCCACGAGAAAATAATAATGGTCACAAACAAAACAAACCCGCCTTCAGTTTCACTTCCGTATTATTTTCTCCTGTTTTTGTCAGCGTGTGGCGAACCCATAAACAAATCACAGCGCCACCATGTGGATGGGGTTTTATTACACGCTACAGACCAAAGATAAATAGAATAGATACTGTAGCTCAGGGATTCGGGACAAACTCGACTTTTCTCACAGAAATATTTTTCTTGTTAACAACATTTGAAATATACATTTGGATAGACCAAATAATCTCCTAGATCTTAATTTTTTTCATAAAACGCAACTCGATGCATGTCAACTGGATGCATGTCACTCCATCAGACACCATAAAAAGCATTTCATTTTTACATGTATTCTCCAACAAGTGATTCAAGGCCTTGATTGTTTCATTCTAACATTAGATTATTCAAATATGTAATACAAATCTCCAAACTTTGTTTTATTTCATAGCGTTATATCAGGGATGGGCAACTGAAGGCCCTCAGACCAATTTCCGTAAAAAGTAAATAATTTAGTTTTTAATTCAGTTGGTCTCCACTTATTGTTGAGTTAGAATATCTAATGTAATGTAGTAAAATACACAAGGTACAATATCTAAACTTGGTTGTGCATCAGCAGTTTTTCTCTTGTTATGTCAGACACTGACAATCACTCAATTAGCCCATGTCAGCTAACATATTTTAGACTGGTAAATTAGTTTATTGGCCAGCCATCTAAACTTAGTAATCATGGTCGAATTACCGGACGGCGACCCCCATTGATTTTGTCTCACTCAGATGATATATTAAAACATGAACTCTAAAGCTTCATGATGAGTTCATATTTTGTGGCCGCCACCCCCATCAAAGTTGCCAGTCCCTATGCTATATAATGCTCTAGGGCTAATTTAGTTAACATTTTGGCATGTCTTTCTAGATTCAGAACCTAAAAAACAACCTTTATAAAGCTAACATTACCCCTTCTTAGATCAGTGGGGGCTGCTGAGGGGAGGACGGCTCATAATAATGGCTGGAATGGAGTGAATGGAATTGTATCAAACACAAAGATGTGGTTTCCATGTGGTTGATCCCACTTTATTGACTTAATTCCAGACATTATTATGTGCCGTCCTCCCCTCAGCAGCCTCCACTGCCTTAGATCGAGCACACCAAATATATCAATAGTTTGAGGATTTTGTTTCAAAAGTGATTAAAATATATTTCTGCAATATTGACCAAAACATCTAATCTTAAAGGGGTCAGCCAGCAGTGATGGACATACTTTATTTTCAATCAGAAGTCCATAAAAACATTTGTAAAATACAGAAAAATCTTTCAGCACTCTGACAGAGTTGATATAGACACAAATCAGTTATGTTTTACAGAGCTGACAAAAAGTTATGTTTCTTAATTCAAGTGGTATGCAAAGTAACAATTTTATTTTTCTCAGTTGCTTCAACATGTTTTAACCAAATGTAATATCCTATCAGGGAGATGGAGTTGACAGTTTATGGTAGTGACCATGGTGATTTCAATCATGTTTGTTCAAATCTATCAAAAGTTTAGAACTTAACACACCATGACTGGTCTTGTTGCACTACATGTAACGAGGAGATGAAGAAGGGGTCCTTTCTCATTCTTGATTCATTTTAGACAAATCTGAATGAGTTGACCAAATCATTTTTTTTAGGAATCCCAGTTTGAGATAAATGTTGTTTAAAGTCAGACAGGGTTTTTGCAAGGAACTACATATTATACCTTTTCTGTTAATATTCATTATTGCTCGTTTTTAGAATTTTAAACACTTTTTTGGGAGGGTTTTAAATTGGGATCCTTTGCTCCGGACAATGGCAAAGACCAGACATGGAAATTAATCAGGCTGCAAATACATAAGTCATGGAAACACTCAAACAGTTAGTTTCATGAGGAAAAATGTACTTACGACTATGATATGTGGTTGTCTCATCTAGCCATCTTAAGATGAACACACTAATTGTTGCTCTGGATAAGTGTCTACTAAATGACTAAAATGGAAATACACAGCTGGCTGGACACAAACACAGTCAGTCCCCCTGTATGTATACCTACAGTATGCCCATCCTGACAGTTCTAGGCCTGTAACCTACTGCTATTCTAGCCAGTAGTGCTGTGGTGAACAAACACAGTCTCTCCTGAGGATCACAAAGAACATACTGTATGTCACTGAATTAGTTCACTTGGGTGACTGGGGAACAAATGGCATGCTTAAAAGTAACCTTTATAGATTAAACCAATGAGAAAGAAAGTGGAGTCATGTCTGGTCAGTCTGGCTGAGAGAGAAACACACAGGGAAGGAAAGAGTGGGATGAAATATACAATTGACATTGTCACTTCTCATGCTGTTGTAGCCTACTGAAAGGATCCTTGTTAGAGTAATAGATCCACTTCATTGGCCAGCTAGCTGATCTCATTTTACTGTAGTAGGATGTCATGCAGATAGCTCTTAATCAGAGGGACACTGAGGTGGAAACATGGGCTTAGTTTTATTCATTCAACATTCATTAGTCTAGAAGCCTGTATGTATAGAATGGAAGATGGAACATTTCAGCAGATACCTTGTCTACACCTCTTTCTCTTGTAGTAATGCATACTCCTCCACATTGGGATAACTTACATGTTTGTACTTTGACACTCCTGGTGTTGACAACCTAATCATAATTTACAGTCACCTTTGACCCCAAAATACACACCATCTATGACATCCCCTTATGGTCAGTCCAGGACAGGTCAGTCATGTCTGGTTCAGTTTAGCATGGTCCTGTTAAGCTGTTACACAGTGTGTGTGTGTTGTTTAAATATGTTTAATAATGGTTAACTAACAGTGTTTAAAACAGACACTGAAGGGGGATCACATCTCCCACGGTGCCATCTAGTGGTTAGAAAGGAAACGTGTCAGCACTGAGTTCATCAGCAGTGCCACTGTCAGACTTGTGACATGATCGGAAAAGGTAGTATTTCCTCTAAAAAGCCTTGGAGATGGTTGAGATACTAGAAACCTCATTCTGTGACCTCTATCTCCCCTTCCAGACAGATGTAAAGTAACTAGACCCTGATCCCCGGGTACTAAAGACGCGGATGTCGATTAAGGCAGCCTTCCGCACTTCTCTGATTCAGAGGGGTTGGGTTAAATGCGGAAGACACATTTCAGTTGAATGCATTCAGTTGTACAACTGACTACGTATCTCCCTTTCCATGTAGACCAGAGAGTAGCAGAGAGAAGGTTATCAATAGAATATACTCCACACTCCAGATATCTTGTATTTCTATACTTTTTCATACTGCTACTATGTATCATGTATCTGTATTTTGTGTATTTTCGTTCTGGCATTTTGCACCTGACCTGTGTTTTGTTGTAGCTGCTTGACAAAGAAAAATCCTCCTCTGGGATCAATAAAGTATTTATCTATCTATCTATCTATCTATCTATCTATCTATCTATCTATCTCAGTGCCATCCGTTTTGTCACCAAAGCCCCATATGCTACACACCACTGCGACCTGTATTCTCTCGTCGGCTGGCCCTCACTACATATTCGTCGCCAAACCCACTGGCTCCAGGTCATCTATAAGTCTTTACTAGGTAAATCCCTGCCTTATCTTAGCACACAGGTCACCATAGCAACACCCACCTGTAGCCTGCGCTCCAGCAGGTATATTTCACTAGTCTTCCCCAAAGCCAACACCTCCTTTGGCCGCCATTCCTTCCAGTTCTCTGCTGCCAATGATTGGAACAAATTGCAAAAATCATTGAAGCTAGAGATTCCTATCTCCCTCATTAACTTTAAGCATCAGCTGTCAGAGCTGCTTACCGATCACTGCACCTGTATACAGCCCATCTGTAAATAGCCCACCCTACTACCTCATCCCCATACTGTTATTTGTGCTCATTTGCACCCCAGTATCTCTGCCCGCACCAAAGGCATATTTTCACATCATCATCTGCACATCTATCACTCCAGTGTTAATGCTAAATTGTAACTATTTCGCCACTATGGCCTATTTATTGTCCAACCTCCCTAATCTAACTACATTTGCACACATTGTATATAGATTTTCTATTGTGTTATTGACTGTACGTTTGTTTATCTTATGGGTAACTCTGTTGTTTCTTTTTGTCGCACTGCTTTGTTTTGTCTTGGCAAGGTCGCAGTTGTAAATGAGAACTAGTTCTCAACTGGCTTACCTGGTTAAATAAAGGTGAAATTAAAAATAAATATCAGAGATCAGAGAAACTTTAATCCTGAAGTATGGAGACCAGGTCCCTAGGAGAGGTATCTTCGTATCGTCCTCCACCAACCACTGGATGTGAGTCTATGAGCGTGTACTCATATTGTCCACATCCTGCCTTTTGATTCTCATCTTGTGACTAAATAGATCTTTGTTCTAATTTTCTTTGTTTTCAACCTGTTCTCCTTTGTGGATGTTTTTCACATGGATCAGTAAGTTAGACTTTTGAGTGAAGCTTTTGCCACAATCATCACAGCTAAATGGTGTATCTTCTGTGTGAATCAGTTTATGCATAATAAGGTGTTGCTGTCGATTGAAGCTCTTCTCAGTCTCCATAGCTAAATGGTTTCTCTCCTGTGTGAGTCAGTTTGTGCTTCCTTAGGGTCCCCTTCTGACTGAAGCTTTTCCCACAGTCATCACATATAAATGGTTTCTCTCCTGTGTGAGTCAGTTTGTGCTTCCTTAGGGTCCCCTTCTGACTGAAGCTTTTCCCACAGTCATCACATATAAATGGTTTCTCTCCTGTGTGAGTCAGTTTATGCTTCCTAAGGTTCCCTTTCAAATTGAAGCTTTTCTCACAGACACCACAGATAAAGAGTTTCTCTCCTGTGTGTGTCCGTATATGCCTACTTAAGTCCCCCTTCTGATAGAAGATTTTCCCACATTCTCCACAGCTAAATGGTTTCTCTCCTATGTGAGTCAGTTTATGCTTTCTTAGGGTCCACTTCTGATTGAAGCTTTTCCCACAGTCACCACACTTAAATGATTTCTCTCCCGTGTGAGTCTTCATGTGCTTTGACAGATCCCCTTTTAATTTGAAGGTCTTGCCACAAACAGGGCTGGTGCTGGGTTTTCCACTGTGACAGAGGCAGTTATGGGTCTTCAGTTTACAGGTAGAGTTGTAGTGTTTTTTGCAGAAGTGACATTCACGGAGTCTCTTCTTGAAGAGTGTTACATGCCTCTGCAGGTCAGATTTCAGAGCAAACTTTTCACCACAGTCACGGCAGTGGTGAGTTTTTCTAGACGTGGTGCTGGGTTTGGAACAGTGTTCCCCAATTGATGGATTTGGATCCAATAATGGGCTGATGTCAAGTGCCAATGGTTTGCTGCTTATGGCTGAGCTATGGCTGGAGGGATTGTTCTGATTTAATGGAGGGTCACAGGGAATGTAGAGCCCTTTAAGGTGGGTCACGGTAACAAAATGAGTGAGATCCACTTGTTTATGGTCACACTCTCTGTTCTCCACAGTCTGGGTTTGGGGAAGAGTCAAGGACTGAAGTGGGTCCTCCTCATCACATTCACTTTTCGCAGAGGAAGGAGTGAATTTGAACTCTATGAAATCAGCCTCCAGCCCTTGAAGCTGCTCTTCCTCCCGAATGGTAAACAGTTCCTCCTGTTCCTCTTTAATCTGTGGAAGCTCTGGGTTCTCCTCCCCCAGACTGGGGCTCCACTCCTGCTCACAGTGCTGCTGATCAGGGAGAACCTCCTCTTCAGAGACAGGGTGAGAGAGCTGCAGGGAGTCTGGAGGAAAGGGGAGAAGAGCAGAGGTTATATATACAGCTTATAGACATCAGGGTTGGGGACAATTCAGAGTTAAAACTAGAATCCTTAGTTGCTACATATATGTTTTGATGTATAAATAGTACAACGTTTGTAAACAATGTAAATATAGCCACAAAACATGGATGGTCAGTCCTTGCATCCATAGCTTGGACTATGAATTTGAGTGTTTACATTTCTCCAGGCTCATCCCTCACCTTTTTACCAAAACAGAGATGGGGTGCCCACTTTATTATTGTTTCAATTAAGGACTCTTAAGCACCTCTTGCACTGAGATGCTGAATATACTAAGAATCTACTAATCATTTACTTCTCAATAAACTGAAGATAAGCTATTTATTTCAAACGTTTTGAAAAAATGTGTTTATAAATTCAAATAACTTCCTGGTTTTCGTGACAATGTTTGTATCCATGTACGGTATTAGCAAAGATGGTTTGGTATGAAGATATGTAGAAACTGCTTCTCCAATATAAATCCCCGATCACGCCTCTAGGCGATGTCACAGCGACGTTAGCTAGCTAAGCTCATGCGCAGAACCACGTCATCGGGTCTAACCAGGGCTACGTTCAGTTCATAAACGTAATATTACGTTCAATTGAACAAAGACGTTGCTGTCCTGAGCTACCAGTTGGAAAAAGTTCAAGGCCGACAACTACCGCAGGCATTGTAGTGAATAGAAAAATTGCGACCTTCGTGGTCAATCTGTGTAAATAAAAAAATGTTTTTAAGACAATCATTGTACCAATAATTGCTTTTAATAGACCAGATGTAGATGTGTATCCTTAAACCAACTCTTTTTTTAAATCGCACACAGAAGTTAAGTAGACTGCAGGACCTCGTTGGTCCTTAACTTTATTTACTCAATTAGAGGAGGCAGCACTGAGCTAGTCTAAAACGTCAATTTCCGGTAGTAGCTCAAACTGCGCATGTTACGTCTCCATGAGAAGAAATCCTAAACTACTCCGCGTTGCGCCTAACATCCCTTAGCCGTGGTATATTGGCATTATTGTTTAAGTAGAATTTCAGTTTATATTTTGCTTTGAAGTGTGTAGGTTATAGGGCCTTCCACTGCAACTAGGCATAGGACTATTGTATAGTTTAACATTTTTTTGAGTTGATTTAGGCTAGACAATGTTTCAAAATTCGCGGGCCGTGCAGAATATTTAGGTTCAGGAAAAAGTCAACGCAAATCATTAAGCTATTGAATTCAAACTATCTGTTTACAGGTCCACAACAATTTGCAATTGAAATTCTGAAAATGTCAAATAGCAAATATCACTGTAAAAGTATTAAAACATACTTCCAACAACCCCAGAGACATTTAATCAAGTTCGCCGTGGCTATATTTCCTTTATAAACGGCCTTGGCCAAATACCAATACTTCCAGAGTATACAGCAAATGAGCGCGTTATGAAACATTGAATGGGCGTTTTTCAGACGGAGTTTTAATGCACCTTCACGCGCGCAGTTTCAGGACGGATCTGATTTATAATGGAAAACAGCAGTGCGCCAAGTTTATAAATCTTAATATTTGTGTAATTACGCAGTCTTTTCAGTAATGGCGCACGACATATTTAATGTATATTTAATGTGTAACGTTAGCGGCGGTTATAAATGTCTGTCGAGTCTACTTCGCAAGCTTAATAAAACATATTGAGCAAATTGTGATCACTGAAAACAGTTTATTTAATTAGCAGAACAGCTAGCTATCTATATTTCAGTAGATCTACATACGAACCTACGTTACATCGTTTTATAATTGGTGTGATCCGCAGCAGGCTCCGTAGCCGATCATTCTCCTCCTGGTACTCAGCTATCGTTTTCTCAACTGCCCCCAAAATCTCCACAGCAGCCGCTGTTAAACGCTCATTTAACAACACACGTAACGACTGTAGTTTAGACATGTTTCAGTCCACTGAGACTTGGGTATTCAGCTAGTATGGCTTCGTCCACGGGGGAAAATGGTGTTCACAAATAGAACAAACCCGCTCCCAGTTTTACTTCCGCATTGTATTTTTCTGTTTCTAATCAGCGGGTGGCGATCCCATGTGGGTGGGGGTTTTACGACATGCTAAATACCAAATATAATGAAAATAGATTACTACATGTGGGGAAACAGTTATATTAAGTAATGTGGTGATCTAGGATGATCATTTATTGCATGAACATAATTGAAAGACCTGCAACGGCTTGGGACTGATGGGACAGCGTGCACTAAACCAGAGAATGCAGTTCTCGAGCAATTACAAATACATGCTATTGAAATGGGCCTGAAGAAACACTAATGCGCTTAAAACAGAGTTTGCACGTGTAAAAAATGCATTTATCAGGAGTCGACTCTATATAATTACTTGAGCAGCATTGGCTCAAAATGGATGATGAATACTCTCTGACAAATGGAAATATCTTTTATGGACAGCATACATTTTTAATGTCTCCGTTTGATCAAACTTTACTTACATAGGAAAACAAATCGAATTAATCTGAAACCCACAGCTGGGTTGACTGGTTGTATAAAGATTAGCTCTGTTGCCATAAAGGGACAGGCATGTATGTATATTAATCCAGACATTTGTTGAATGTTGCGTTTATATGCGTGTTCAGTTTAGCTATCAGATCTACGTACGAACCTATTCTACATAGCTTTATCTCCGGTGTGATCCGCAGCAGGCTCCGTAGCCGATCATTCTCCTCCTGGTAGTCCGCTACCGTTTCTTCAACTGCCCCGAAAATCTCCACAGCTGCCGCGGTTAAACGCTCATTTAAAAACACACGTAACGACTGTAGACTGTACATGTAATGAGGAGATGAAGAAGGGGTCCTTTCTCATTGTTGATTCATTGATTCATTTAAGATTTTAGACAAATCTAATGGAGTTGACCAAATCTCCAGACACAGTTTTTGCAAGAAACTAGTTTTTCAGTTAATATTATATTATTGCTTTTTTTTTTGCAGGGTTTGAAAATTGGGATCATTTGCTCCGGACAATGGCAAAGAGCAGACATGGAAATTAATAATATTGATAATATTATTATAAAATTCCCTTAAAACATTTTTTACTCAAATAATGCAACAAATTCCATGTTCTCTCTCTGATGTCACGTTGTGCGAATGTCTGGCAACATATTGTCGTCATTACTTTACCCACAACTTCATTTGTCAGTCACTAGATGGGAGCACTTCTCTGTGTTCCATTCAGACTGCAAGTCTTGGAAACAGGCCTTAACATTGTTGACACTCAGTATCATGAGGAAAACGTACTAACTACGACTGTGATATGTGATTGTCTCACCTAGCCATCTTAATATGAACACACTAATTGTTGTTCTGGATAACAGTGTCTACTAAATGACTCAAATGGAAATACACAGCTGACTGGACACGTACACACAGTCAGTCCCCCATGTATGTATACCTACAGTATGCCCATCCTGACAGTTCTAGGCCTGTAACCTACTGCTATTCTAGCCAGTAGTGCTGTGGTGAACAAACACGGTCTCTCCTGAGGATCACAAAGAACATACTGTATGTCACTGAATTAGTTCACTTGGGTGACTGGGGAACAAATGGCATGCTTAAAAGTAACCTTTATAGATTAAACCAATGAGAAAGAAAGTGGAGTCATATCTGGTCGGTCTGGCTGAGAGAGAGACACTTCTCATGCTGTTGTAACCTACTGAAAGGATCCTTGTTAGGGTAATAGATCCACTTCATTGGCCAGCTAGCTGATCTCATTTTACTGTAGTAGGATGTCATGCAGACAGCTCTTAATCAGAGGGACTCTGAGGTGGAAACATGGGCTTAGTTTTATTCATCCAACATTCATTAGTCTAGAAGCCTGTATCTATAGAATTAAAAGATGTCCTTGTTTGGGGAACATTTAAGCAGATACTTCATCTACACCTCTTTCTATTGTAGTAAACTAATGCATGCAGTTAAAGTCCCACTCCTCCACATTGTACTCTCATACTTAGTCAAACATTTTATACAATATTTCAGATGCAAGCCTAATAACTGAGGGACATGTAATGACAGAGTTAGGGTAACGTGGCTGTGCTGCCATTTGAGGTCACCACGTTAACACAGAGTTGCCAGGATCGTAGCTGGCTTTTCCACTGACAGTCTCCACATTCTCAATTGGAAATAGTGTTTCATTCTTCAATTCTGGGATGTAGTAGAATTGGGCGGGAGAGTTCCTTTGTCTTACTGTGACACTCTTCTCTCTCCATACTGCATGGACAGGGGGAGAAGAGTCTCTGCAAGGAATTTATGTTGTGAAGTCATAAAACTGCCCCCCCCTCTCCTGTTAGGTGTTCCCATCTCTGCTAGAGGGCTAGTGTCATGACAGTACTTCAAAGTAAATCTCAGCTCTGTTAAAAATACACTGAAGAAAAACTATTATATTTATTATAGTGATTCAGGAGTAACATTAAAACACAATAATATGCCCCACCAACATTAGACCACAATACTGAAAACACAAACTCAAATTGCTGAAATAAGTCAATTAAATCGATAAGAGAATAGTCAGAAACAGCAGTGCAGATGGCACCATTTTGCTAAGTGCAGAGATGTATTATACGTAATGAATGTGAAAGATCAGCATACCCCAAATCCAGAGGTTGTGAGTTCAAATCCCAGGTGGGGTCATATTTTAGTCTTTCTTTTAGTCATATCAACTGTATTTTGACTATTCTCTCATTTACTTGTTTCAGCTATTTGTGTCTATGAGCGTGTACTCAGAGTATTGTCCTCCACCAACCACTGGATGTGAGTCTATGAGTGTGTACTCAGAGTATCGTCCTCCACCAACCACTGGATGTGAGTCTATGAGCGTGTACTCAGAGTATCGTCCTCCACCAACCACTGGATGTGAGTCTATGAGTGTGTACTCATATTGTCCACATCCTGCCTTTTGATTCTCATCTTGTAATTAAATAGATCTTTGTCCTAATTTTCTTTCAGTTTTCATCCTGTTTTCTTCCTTTGTGGATGTTTTTCACATGGATCAGTAATTTAGACTTTTGAGTGAAGCTTTTCCCGCAATCATCACAGCTAAACGGTTTAGGCCTATCTCCTATGTGAGTTAGTTTATGGTTCCTTAGGTTCCCCTTCTGATAGAAGCTTTTTCCACAGTCACCACAGCTAAACGGTTTCTCTCCTGTGTGAGTCAGTTTATGGTTCCTTAGGTTCCCCTTCTGATTGAAGCTTTTCCCACAGTCACCACAGCTAAACGGTTTCTCTCCTGTGTGAGTCTGCATATGTAAAGATACTTTCCATTTTTGATTGAAGCTTTTCCCACAGTCACCACAACCAAATGGTTTCTCTCCTGTGTGAGTAAGTTTATGTTTCTTTAGGGACCCCTTCTGATTGAAGCTTTTCCCACACTCATCACAGCTAAATGGTTTCTCTCCTGTGTGAGTCAGTTTATGCTTCCGTAGGTTCCCCTTCAAATTGAAGGTTTTCCCACAGTCACCACAGCTAAATAGCTTCTCTCCTGTATGAGTCCGCATATGTAAAGATAGGGTCCATTTATGACTAAAGCTTTTCCCACAGTCAGCACACTTAAATTGTTTCTCCCCTGTGTGAATCCTCGTGTGCTTGGACAGATCTCCTTTGAGTTTGAAGGTCTTGCCACAAACAAGGCAGGTGTAGAGTTTCCCACCGTGACAGAGTTGGACATGGTCCATCACTTTACAGGTGGAGTTGTAGCGTTTTCTGCAGAAGCGGCCATCACTGAGTCTCTTCTTGAAGAGAGTCACATGCCTCTGCAGGTCAGAATTCAGAGCAAACATTTCGCCACTAAGCGTGGTGCTGGGTTTGGAACAGTGTTCCCCCATTGACGAGTTTGGATTCAATGATAAGCTGGGATCCAATGACAGGCTGGGATCCAATAATGGGCTGCTGTCAAGTCCTACTGGGTCACTGCTTACGGCTGAGCTTTGGCTGGAGGCATTGTTTTGATCATCTGGAGGGTCACAGGGAATGTTGAGACCCTTAAGGTGGGTCACAGTAACAAAAGGTGTGAGATCCACTTGTTTAGGGTCACTCTCTCGGTTCTCCACAGTCTGGGTTTGGGGAAGAGTCAAGGACTGAAGTGGGTCCTCCTGATCACATTCACTTTTCACACAGGAAGGAGGAATGAATTTGAAATCAGCCTCCAGCCCTTGAAGCTGCTCTTCCTCCTGAGTGGTAAACAGTTCCTCATGTTCCTCTTTAATCTGTGGAAGCTCTGGGTTCTCCTCCCCCAGACTGGGGCTCCACTCCTGCTCACAGTGCTGCTGATCAGGGAGAACCTCCTCTTTAGAGACAGAGAGAGAGAGCTGCAGGGAGTCTGGAGGAAAGGAGAGAGGAGCAGAGGTTATATATACAGCCTTAAGACGGTCGTCACTAGCTGGCACAGCCACAGTCATAAACCCTGCCAATTTCTAAAATGCATCTTCTTCAAGCAGAACTGAACTTAATCACTTCTTTCATTGAACATGGAATTTGTGACATCGATATAAGTCAGAAACATTTATTCCTGTGCCAAAATGGTAGGTACATTTTGGTCATAAAGTATCTTCCAAAACTGAGTTGTGAGATTTGAGTACAAGAGTTTGTTATGACTTAGTTGAGCGTTGGGTTTAGATTTCCACAATACCCTTTGAGTCGTGTCTGGGACAACTGTAGCATTTTGGAACTGATTTACATACCAAATCCTACAAATTGTCCTGAGACCAAGTTGCACAACACCGGTGCTTCGAGGCTGGCATAACATTTTCAAAGCAGTCTGATCCTATTCAAAAGTACAGCTGATGCTCGTATAACATTTTAATTACACCGTAATCAATGACGTCCGAAGCTTTGTTTGATCACATGCTTTTTCGAAACGTGTTTAAAAAATAAATAACAATATGTTTAAGTTACAGCAATTGAACAGTAGCTCAGCAGGTAGGGTTGGAAACCATGGAACACTGACGATAACACAAGGTCGAATCACGGCGCAAGCACAATATTTGGATTTATTTGTATGTATCTGCACACATTTTTATGTGAAACCAAACTATCTGCACATTGTTGTTCTAATAATTAATTTAATTTAGTAAGCTATATGTTAAGCTTTTGTCACACTCCATCCTCCTAGATAATGTCATGGATTCTGTTCTAGAAGAAAAATGAGGCAATATAGGGAAGTGGAATGTAGGATTCTTACTATTTCGTTATTCAAAGCCTGTGACTAACCGCTGCGCCACAGAGTTTTGAGATAAGTTTTATTCAAATCAATTATCTGAACATCAAATGCTGCTGTTTATTGCTGACCAGCACGTCACTAATGTGCATTGTTTTAAGTGTATGTCTGCGGATCAGACTTTTTCTGGACCTTTTTTTTTTTAACCCGGACTAAAGGTCCTGAAGCTTCTGTGCATGTGCTTGTTGTCTACTTCACGCAGTCTCTGCTCTACTCGTAAAGAACAGGTTACTCTGACCAATGGTGCCAATTTAATAAAGTTATATCAAAGCTGAATCAATGTCTGCGAGATCTTATAAAAGGATAGTATTCTACATAACAGATCCGAAGACAGCGTAGTATAACGTTTCTGTAAGACAAAAATATATAAATTAACTGGAGACAAGTGTCCAAGATGGACGACCATTGTTTTTAACTTAGTCCACTCGCGTTTGCATTTTGTGGTTGCAATCTCTCTAGATCTGGTTTAACTGGGACTACTACACCTGCGCACCACTACAGTGCACACTGGACAGGCGGCAGTATTTTGGGAACATACTCCGGCAAGTGGATGGACAGTTAAAGGTCATGAACAGTCATAATCAAGAAATTGGATGATATTTGAAGGAAACCAGATCAAAGTATGAAAAATGACTGTTGCTTCTACATTGATAAACTTTGATCATAAAGTTACTGGTCCCATCCCCCATGTCAAACACTTGGATTCACTATTAAGGGGACAAGGTGACATGACCTTGACTCTAATTTTAATACACCAATGGTAACAGTCATATCTAATTTAAATAAGTACTGCCTTGTAACCAACATTGGAAAAGGCATGTTTGCAGAGGGGCGTGGTTTATATAGCTAGAGAAATACTCTACTGGTGCCAAAATGTGACTGTCGGGTGTCAGCAAATATAATTAAAAGTTTAACCTATTAATCTATATGGCAAAGTTACTTATGTTTCCCCTTTCATCGGTGTCTGGTGTTAGCTCTTTACTGGCTAGCTAGGTCTTCATCTGTGTCTGGTGTTAGCTCGTTACTGGTTAGCTAGGTCTTCATCGGTGTCTGGCGTTAGCTAGTTACTGGCTAGCTAGGTCTTCATCGGTGTCTGGTGTTAGCTAGTTACTGGTTAGCTAGGTCTTCATCGGTGTCTGGCGTTAGCTAGTTACTGGCTAGCTAGGTCTTCATCTGTGTCTGGTGTTAGCTAGTTACTGATTAGCTAGGTCTTCATCTGTGTCTGGTGTTAGCTAGTTACTGGCTAGCTAGGTCTTCATCTGTGTCTGGTGTTAGCTAGTTACTGGTTAGCTAGGTCTTCATCGGTGTCTGGCGTTAGCTAGTTACTGGCTAGCTAGGCGTTCAGTCATCCTGGAACAAAAGGGTTGTTCAAAACTCAGACGTAATTGTCAAGTCAACTCATCCGTCAGTGCTGCTGTGAACTGCATCACAACAGACATGCCAAACATATATATATATAAAAAAAAGGATATCATTGATGCAATTTCAATGTTGTTCGAGTTGCTTTGTGTATCACCAAATTTGCTTGAGATGATTTTACTGCAACACTGCATCCAAGATTGCTTGACATAGGTGTTTCAAACAGCTGTCAGTCAAGGTGAGCTCATTAAGATAGACTGTTGGCATGGAGCTTGTCTTTTCAAACTTCCTGGTAGTTAGCCATGAGAAAAAAAGTACCTTTCAGAATGATAGTTAAGGACCTTTTGAACAAACCAACCTCACTTCCCCCTGGCCAGCTGGTCATGACATCAGATCATGAATATAAAACAAATTATTAAATGTATGTTTTGTGCACAAAAAGTGATGACTAAAGTCATGTCTTATTAGGAATATTCAAATTAGACTTCTCTATGGGGCAATCTTTTGGGAATTGTCTTTCTGGGCCAAATTGTATTTATTTAGCAGAACTGCTAGCCATCTCTGCTGAACAAAAATATAAACGCATCATGTAAAGTGTTGGTCCCAAATTTCATGAGCAGAAATAAAAGCACGAAAATGTATCTCAAATTTTGAGCACAAATTTGTTTACATCCCTGTTAGTGAGCATTTCTCCTTTGCCAAGATAATCCATTAATCTGACAGGTGTGGCATATATCAAGAAGTGGATTAAACAGCAAATTCATTACACAGGTGCACCTTGTGCTGGGGACAATTAAAGGCCACTAAAATGTGCAGTTTTGTTAACTTTTCTCATCCGCAGGTGTCTCAAGTTGAGGGAGCGTACAATTGGCATCCTGACGGCAGGAATGCCCACCAGAGCTGTTGCCAGAATGTAATGTCCATTGCTCTACCATAAGCCGCCTCCGATATTATTTTAGAGAATTTGGCAGTACTTCCAAGTGGCCTCACAACCGCAGACCACGTGTAACCACGCCTGCCCAGGACCTCCACATCCGGTTTCTACACCTGTGGGATCTTCTGATACCAGCCACCTGAACAGCTGAGGAAACTATGGGTTTGCACAACCAAAGAATTTCATTACAAACTGTCAGAAACTGTCTCAGGGAAGCTTATCTACGTGTTCGCCGTTCTCACCAGGGTCTTGACCAGACTGCAGTTTGCCGTCATCACTGACTTCAGTGGGCACATGCTCGCCTTCGATGGCCACTGGTACGCTGGAGAAGTGTGCTCTTCACTGATGAATCCAGGTAGATGGCAGACAGCGTGTATAGCGTCATAGTGGCGAGCGGTTTGCTGATGTCAAAGTTGTGAACAGTGCCTCCAGGTGGCGGCAGGTGTAAGCTAAAGACAGTGAACACAATTGCATTTTATCAATGGCAATTTGAATGCACAAAGACACCGTGACGAAATCCTGAGGCCCATTGTCATGCCATTCATGCACCGCCATAACCTCATGTTTCAGCATGATTCATGTAAGGCCCCATGTCGCAAGGATCTGTTCACAATTCCTGGAAGCTGAAAATGTCCCAATTTTTCCACGGCCTTCTTACTCACCAGACGTGTCACCCATTAAGCACATTTGGGATGCTCTGGATTTACATGTAGGACTGTTCCAGTTCCCGACAACATTCCACAGGCCACAATCAACAGCCTGCTCAACTCTATGGTAAGGAGATATCGCACTGCATGAGGCACATGGTGGCCACACCAGAAACGGACTGGTTTTCGATATCTGAAGGTATCTGCACCAACAGATGCAAATCTGTATTCCCAGTAATGCGACATTTCAATTGACTGATTTCCTTATATAAACAATAACTCAGTAGAATCTTAGAAATGGTTGCATGTTGCGTTTATATGTGTTCAGTGTAGTTATCAGTAGATCTACATACGAACCTATTCTACATAGCTTTATCTCCGGTGTGATCCGCAGCAGGCTCCGTAGCCGATCATTCTCCTCCTGGTAGTCCGCTACCGTTTCTTCAACTGCCCCGAAAATCTCCACAGCTGCCGCGGTTAAACGCTCATTTAAAAACACACGAAACGACTGTAGTTTAGACATGTTTCATTGGACTGAGACTTGGGTATTCCGCTAGTATGGCTTCGTCCACGAGAAAATAATAATGGTCACAAACAAAACAAACCCGCCTTCAGTTTCACTTCCGTATTATTTTCTCCTGTTTTTGTCAGCGTGTGGCGAACCCATAAACAAATCACAGCGCCACCATGTGGATGGGGTTTTATTACACGCTACAGACCAAAGATAATGGGAATAGATGCTTTAACTCAGGGATTATTTAAACAAATATTTTTCTTATAGTTAACATTTGTTAACTATAAGAAAAATATAGTTTTTTGGAGGGTTTGAAATTGGGATCCTTTACTCCAGACAATGGCAAAGAGCAGACATGGAAATTAATCAGACTGCAAATACATAAATCATGGAAACACTCAAACAGTTAGTGTCATGAGGAAAAACGTACTTACTATGACTGTGATATGTGGTTGTCTCACCTAGACATCTTAAGATGAAATGTAAATACACAGCTGGCTGGACACGTACACACAAACACAGTCAGTCCCCTTGTATGTATACCTACAGTAGACCCATCCTGACAGTTCTAGGCCTGTAACCTACTGCTATTCTAGCCAGTAGTGCTGTGGTGACCAAACACTGTCTCTCCTGAGGATCACAGAGAACATACTGTATGTCACTGAATTAGTTCACTTGGGTGACTGGGGAACAAATGGCATGCTTAAAAGTAACCTTTATAGATTAAACCAATGAAAAAGAAAGTGGAGTCATGTCTGGTCGGTCTGGCTGAGAGAGAAACACTTCTCATGCTGTTGTAGCCTACTGAAAGGATCCTTGTTAGGGTAATAGATCCACTTCATTGGCCAGCTAGCTGATCTCATTTTACTGTAGTATGATGCCATGCAGACAGCTCTTAATCAGAGGGACACTGAGGTGGAAACATGGGCTTAGTTTTATTCATTCAACATTCATTAGTCTAGAAGCCTGTATCTATAGAATTAAAAGATGTCCTTGTTTGGGGAACATTTAAGTAGATACTTCATCTACACCTCTTTCTATTGTAGTAAACTAATGCATACAGTTAAAGTCCCACTCCTCCACATTGTGGTCAATCTGGATAACCTGTTTACTTTCACACTCCTGGTGTTGTGAACCTAATCCTGATTTACAGTCACCTTTGACCCCACAGTACACAACGTCTATATCTTCCCTCATTCCCATGGTCAGTCTAGTTTAGGTCATTCGTGTCTTGTTCAGTTTAGCATGGGCCTATTTGACTGTAATACAATGTGTTTAGTAATGGATAACAGTGATGATTTATTTTACAATATGCCCTCATAGGTATATGGAGAACAAGCTGAAATGACTAACAGGTTTGATATACAGGGATAGTGCAGTCACATCGTAAACAGTGTCATCTAGTGGGGAGAACGCAGATGTGTCACCACTGAGTTTATAATACGGTGTGATAATGAGCTAGGTATATGATATGATATGATATGATTTTATACTAATACAATTGCTCAGGGATAGATTTTGTTTAACAAGTAATAAGTTCCCCCCCCCCAAAAAAGTTATTCTTAATTGCAATAAAAGTGACTCCAAAATGAAAATAATTATTTACCATTAATTTCTATTGGGCACAAAATAAACAACTTTTGTAGAGTTTGTAGAGTCACAGGCTTGATGTAGTCTTTAGTCTACTTTATTGATAAGAATCTTCAGGGGTTTCATTTTTTACCCCTACCCTTTTTAGAAAAACAATATTATTTCTCTGAGCAATTGTATTCACATAAAATAAGTTCACAATTTTATTAAGCATACAATATAGCTCAGTATTAGAATTATTTAATTTATACAGTCATTATTGCTTATCTTTATCAAAGATGCCAATAAGTTCAGACCCTACTGTATATGCCAATTAGCAGAAGCTTTTATCCAAAGCGTTATGTGCACATAGATTTTACAAACAGGTTACCACTGTTCGAAGATTGCACTTGTGACATGACTTGAAAAGTCAGTATTTTCCTCTAAAAAGCCCTGGAGAGTGTTAAGAGACCAGAAACCTCATTCTGTGACTTATATCTCTCCCTCTAGACAGATGTAAAGTAGTTATGCCCTCCATGTAGACCAGAGAGTAGCAGAAAGCACCTGTGGAGAGAATCAGCAGGTTATCAATAGAAAAGTTCAGAGACCAGAGAAACTTTAATCCTGAATTATGGAGAGCAGGTCCCTAGGAGAGGTATCATCGTGTCGTGTGTACTCATATTGTCCACATCCTGCTTTTTGATTCTCATCTTGTGACTAAATAGATCTTTGTCCTAATTTTCTTTCAGTTTTCATCCCGTTCTCCTCCTTTGTGGATGTTTTTACATTGCATCAGTAAGTTAGACTTGTGATTGAATCGTTTCCCACAGTCTCCACAGATAAAAGGTTTCTCTCCTGTGTGTGTCCGTATATGCTTATTTAGGCCCCCCTTCTGATTGAAGCTTTTCCCGCAGTCTCCACAGATAAAAGGTTTCTCTCCTGTGTGAGTCCGTAAATGCACAGCTAGGGTCCCCTTGCGATTGAAGCTCTTCCCACAGTCTCCACGACCAAATGGTTTCTCTCTAGTGTAAGTCCTTGTGTGCTTGGACAGATATCCTTTGAGTTTGAAGGTCTTGCTACAAACTGGGGAGGTGCAGGGTTTCCCACTGTGACAGCAGCGGACATGGGCCTTTAGTTTACAGGTAGAGTTGTAGTGTTTTCTGCAGGAGCGACATTCACTGAGTCTCTTCTTGTAGAGAGTCATATGCCTCTGCAGGTCAGCTTTCAGAACAAACATTTCACCACAGTCACGGCAGATGTGGTGCTGGGTTTAAAACAGTGTTCCCCCATTGATGGGTTTGGATTCAATGATGAGCTGGGATCCAATGGCGGGCTGAGATCCAATGGCGGACTACTGTCAAGTCCTACTGGGTCACTGCTTACGGCAGAGCTTTGGCTGGAGGCATTGTTTTGATCATCTGGAGGGTCACAGGGAATGTAGATACCCCTAAGGTGGGTCACAGTAACAAAAGGTATGAGATTCACTTGTTTAGGGTCACACTCTCTGTTCTCCACAGTCTGGGTTTGGGGAAGAGTCAAGGACTGAAGTGGGTCCTCTTGATCACATTCACTTTTCAAACAGGAAGGAGTGAATTTGAAATCAGCCTCCAGTCCTTGAAGCTGCTCTTCCTCCTGAATGGTAAACAGTTCCTCCTGTTCGTCTTTAATCTGTGGAAGCTCTGGGTTCCCCTGCCTCAGACTGGGGCTCCACTCCTGCTCACAGTGCTGCTGATCAGGGAGAACCTCCTCTTCAGAGACAGGGTGAGAGAGCTGCAGGGTTTCTGGAGGAAAGGTGAGAGGAGCAGAGGTTATCTATACAGCCTTAAGACGGTCGTTACTAGCTGGCACAGCTACAGTCATAAACCCTGCCTATTTCTAGAATGTCTCTTCTTCAAGCAGAACTGAGTAGTTCATCATGACTTAGTTGAGAGTTGGGTTTAGTTAGTTAGATTCACAATCACATTTGTTTTTACTTTAATACCTATAAAATTGTGGGAAAAAAAATATTTGGGAAAATCGGATTTTAAACTTAACTCTTACCACACTGCTAACCTTATGCCTATCCTTAAATTAATACCAAAAATATCATTTTTGTTCTTATGAATTTTTACAAAATAGACCATTTTGTGATCACAAACAAAACAAAACCACTCCCAGTTTTAATTCCACATTGTCTTCTTCTGTTTTCATCAGCGGATGGCGAACCCCCCAGGATGGGGTTTTATTACACACTATAATAGAAGTATATAACTACTTATAGACTGTTATACTTATAAACTGTTATAGACCAATATCCATCCTGCCCTGCCTTTCTAAAGTTTTCGAAAGCCAAGTTAACAAACAGATAACTGACCACTTCGAATCCCACCGTACCTTCTCTGCTATGCAATCTGGTTTCCGAGCTGGTCATGGGTGCACCTCAGCTACGCTCAAGGTACTGAACGATATCATAACCGCCATCGATAAAAGACAGTACTGTGCAGCCGTTTTCATCGACCTGGCCAAGGCTTTCGACTCTGTCAATCACCGCATTCTTATTGGCAGACTCAACAGCCTTGGTTTCTCAAGTGACTGCCTTGCTTGGTTCTCTAACTACTTTGCAGACAGAGTTCAGTGTGTCAAATCGGAGGGCCTATTGTCCGATCCTCTGGCAGTCTCTATGGGGGTGCCACAGGGTTCAATTCTTGGGCCAACCCTTTTCTCTATATACATCAACGATGTCGCTCTCGCTGCTGGTGACTCTCTGATCCATCTCTACGCAGATGACACCATTCTGTATACATCTGGCCCCTCTTTGGATACTGTGTTTACTAACCTTCAATCAAGCTTCAATGCCACACAACACTCCTTCCGTGGCCTACAACTGCTCTTAAACGCTAGTAAAACTAAGTGCATGCTTTTCTATCGAACGATGCCAGCACCCGCCCACCGGACTATCATCACTACTCTCGACGGATCCGAATTAGAATACGTGGACACCTACAAATACCTAGGCATCTGGTTAGACTATAAACTCAACTTCCAGACTCACATCATCTCCAATCCAAAATTAAATCCAGAATTGGCTTCCTATTTCGCAACAGAGCCTCCTTCACTCATGCTGCCAAACATGCCCTTGTAAAACTGACTATCCTACCGATCCTTGATTTCGGCGATGTCATTTACAAACTAGCCTCCAACACTCTACTTAGCAAATTGGATGTAGTCTATCATAGTGCCATCCGTTTTGTCACCAAAGCCCCTTACACTACCCACCACTGCGACCTGTATGCTCTCGTTGGCTGGCCTTCACTATATATTCGTCGCCAAACCCACTGGCTCCAGGTCATCTATAAGTCTTTATTAGGTAAATCCCCGCCCTATCTCAGCTCACTGGTCACCATAGCAACACCCACCCGTAGCATGCGCTCCAGCAGGTATATCTCACTGGTCACCCCCAAAGCCAACACCTCCTTTGGCCGCCATTCCTTCCAGTTCGCTGCTGCCAATGACTGGAACGAATTGCAAAAATCATTGAAGCTAGAGGTTCCTATCTCCCTCAATAACTTTAAGCATCAGCTGTCAAAGCTGCTTATCGATCACTGCACCTGTATATAGCCCTTCTGTAAATAGCCCACACTACTACCTCATCCCCATATTTATTTTTGTTTATTTTTCACTAATCTTGCACTCCAGTATCTCTATTTGCACATCATAATTTGCACATCCTTCATTCCTGTGTTAATGATGATAATTCTGTAATTTATTTCTACTCTATAGTCTATTTATTGTCCTACCTCCCAACCTTACTGCATTTTTGCACTACATTTTGCACTCTATTTATAGATTTTCTATTGTGTTTTTGACTGTTTGTTTAATGTGTAACTCTGTGTTGTTGTGTTTTTTTTTGTCGCACTGCTTTGCTTTGTCTTGGCCAGGTCGCAGTTGCAAATGAGAACTTGTTCTCAACTGACCTACCTGGTTAAATAAAGGTGAAATAAAAATAAATAAATAAAAAACATGTGGGGAAACAGTGAATGGGGGATCCAGGTTTATAATGTATTGATGACGGCTTGCGACTGATGGCTGCAAAGGCGTCGGTTTCCTCCTTAAATCGATGTAATGGCCGTTGGTGTAAAAAAAAAAACAGGGCAAATATGCATACTGTCTCAATAAAACAATTCTACACCACCATGCTAGGGGGACACGAGTGTAGTCAGCCGGCTGGGCTAAGGGTTTCCACTAGATAGCACAGCCACAAAGTCAAAATTGCCTATATCGTAAAAATGTTTGAAAACTAAAATTTGATTGTTGGTCTTAATTTAACGTTAGAGTTAAGCATAAGGTTTAAGGAGCAATCAGCAGTTTCCTTATACATTTTTGGACTTAAATCAATGAATCAATTATATCTACCATTGATTCTTAAAGAACATAATTTATAAATGCCTCATGAGCTTAATTCAACTGTCGTACCCCATCACAACCCCCCAAAAAAAGAACGTAAAATCCTCAAAACATGGTTAAAACTATAATTTTGATATCATGGATGGCCAATCATTGAAGCCATAGCTCTGTTGATCAAACTGGTAAACTGGTCATCTCTGTATAAAACCATCTTAGGCCTCACTACCCCCTATCTGAGATATCTACTGCAGCCCTCATCCTCCACATACAACACTTGTTCTGCCAGTCACATTCTGTTAAAGGTCCCCAAAGCACACACATCCCTGGGTCGCTCATCTTTTCAGTTCGCTGCAGCTAGCGACTGGAACGAGCTGCAACAAACACTCAAACTGGACAGTTTTATCGCAATCTCTTCATTCAAAGACTCTTACTGACAGTTGTGGCTGCTTTGTGTGATGTATTTTCATCTCTACCTTCTTGCCCTTTGTGCTGTTGTCTGTGCCCAATAATGTTTGTACCATGTTTTGTGCCAATACCATGTTGTGTTGCTACCATGTTGTTGTCATGTTACGTTGATACCATGCTGTGTTGTCATGTGTTGCTGCCTTGCTATGTTGTTGTCTTAGGTATCTCTTTTGGTAGTGTTGTTTTGTCTCTCTTGTCGTGATGTGTGTTTGGTCCTGTATTTATATTTTATTTATATTTATTTATTTAAATGTTTTATCCCAGCCCCCGTCCCAGCAGGAGGTCTTTTGCCTTTTGGTAGGCCCGCCGTGATTGTAAATAAGAATCTGTTCTTAACTGACTTGCCTAGAAGAGAATTTGGCATCAGTTCTCAGAAAGAGAGGAGAGAAAGATTGAGAGGGAGAGACAAGAGAAGCATAGAGAAAGAGAAGACACTGTTGTACTCTCTGTCGTCACCACGTGGGAGCTGCCTGACCCTCAGCGCATCACTCCCCCCCGTTCCCCTCCATCACGTTTCTATGGATCCTGTCCCTCTGTCATCTTTGCTCCCTGCGTCACTTGGGAAACATATGTTAAAGTAAAAGCCTGGTAGCCTGAGCCAATGACTCCCGACTGAAGTATGAGAAGTTGCCTTTGATCAGTGGAGCTGCCAGTCAGTGGGCAGCCGGACCGTGGCTGAGCGTCATACCACTGATTTATTCTCTTTCTAAATGGCACAGACTGGAGCCCCGGGCCTGTCTAGGAGAAGTCTGACGCAGACACAGTGCTGCCAGAGTGGAGTTAGCTTTTAGGATGGATATTTGTTTCAGCAGCATGAACGTTTTCAGTGTAAGTGTGTGTAATGTTACCGCTCTCAAAGCGTTTGAGTCACTCACAGCTGCATGTATAGCATATACACGTGCAAGGTTAGTGCTTAAATGCATTGATCATGAAATTGTATAATTCCGAACTTCCATTCTGTTTGTAATCGAATGTTATACTTCGCTCAAGTCCAACAGAATGGAATATAACGTTGCATATAAAGTTCGGAATGACACAATTTCATGTGTACAACATAAAGGCCTGCCAGGTGTTCAGTCTTATCCACAAAAGACAAAGCATTAGTTAATCTGATTCAACTACTTGGGCTTCATTGTAAATAAGAATTTGTTCTTAACTAACTTACCTAGTTAAATAAAGGTTAAATATTTAACTAATCTTAGTCTTCAATCAACATTTAATTTGTTAGATTGAGTGTGTTGAGCATTGGCTGGAGTAAAAGCCTGCATCCATGACCCTTTGCCGATACCTCCAGTCCTCCAGTACACCAGTCCTCCAGTCCTCCAGTCCTCCAGTACCCCCAACAGTACTCTACAGCAGTGGTTCCCAACTCCAGTCCTCCAGGACCCCCAACAGTATTCTACAGCAGTGGTTCCCAACTCCAGTCCTCCAGTACCCCCAACAGTACTCTACAGCAGTGGTTCCCAACTCCAGTCCTCCAGTACCCCCAACAGTACTCTACAGCAGTGGTTCACAACTCCAGTCCTCCAGTACCCCCAACAGTATTCTACAGCAGTGGTTCCCAACTCCAGTCCTCCAGTACCCCCAACAGTACTCTACAGCAGTGGTTCCCAACTCCAGTCCTCCAGTACCCCCAACAGTACTCTACAGTTGTGGTTCCCAACTCCAGTCCTCCAGTACCCCCAACAGTATTCTACAGCAGTGGTTCACAACTCCAGTCCTCCAGTACCCCCAACAGTACTCTACAGCAGTGGTTCCCAACTCCAGTCCTCCAGTACCCCCAACAGTACTCTACAGCAGTGGTTCCCAACTCCAGTCCTCCAGTACCCCCAACAGTACAGTCGTGGACAAAAGTTTTGAGAATGACACAAGAATTGGTCTCCACAAAGTTTGCTGCCTCAGTGTTGATGATAGCAATTTGCATATACTCCAGAATGTTATGAAGAGTGATCAGATGAATTGCAATTAATTGCAAAGTCCCTCTTTGCCATGAAAATGAAGTTAATCCCCCCAAAAAATTTCCACTGCATTTCAGCCCTGCCACAAAAGGACCAGCTGCCATCATGTCAGTGATTGTCTTGTTAACACAGGTGACAGTGTTGATGAGGACAAGGCTGGAGATCACTCTGTCATGCTGATTGAGTCAGAATAACAGACTGGAAGCTTTAAAAGGAGGGTGGTGCTTGAAATCATTGTTCTTCCTCTGTCAACCATGGTTTCCTGCAAGAAAACACATGCCGTCATCATTGCTTTGCACAAAAAGGGCTTCACAGGCAAGGATATTGCTGCTTGTACCATTTATCGGATCATCAAGAACTTCAAGTAGAGAGGTTCAATTGTTGTGAAGGTGTCAGGGCACCCAAGAAAGTCCAGCAAGCACTTCTCAGCCAAGGGAGTGTGCTCACTCACAATTTTGCCTAAGAACACAGCCATGAATAAAGAATGGTACCAACACATCCTCGAAGAGCAACTTCTCCCAACCATCCAAGAACAGTTTGGTGATGACCAATGCCTTTTCCAGCATGATGGAGCACCTTGCCATAAGGCAAAAGTGAGTAGTAGCTCGGGGAACAAAACATCTACATTTTGGGTCCATGGCCAGGAAACTCCCCAGACCTTAATCCCATTGAGAACTTGTGGTCGATCCTCAAGAGGCAGGTGGACAAACAAAAAACCACAACTTCTGACAAACTCCAAGCATTGATTATGCAAGAATGGCCTGCCATCAGTCAGGATGTGGCCCAGAAGTTAATTGACAGCATGCCGAGGCGGATTGCAGAGGTCTTGAAAAAGAAGGGTCAACACTGCAAATATTGACTCTTTGCATAAACTGAATGTCATTGTCAATGAAAGCCTTTGACACTTATGGAATACTTGTAATTATACTTCAGTGTACCATAGTAACTACTGACATAAAGATCTAAGAACACTGAAGCAGCAAACTTTGTGGAGACCAATACTTGTGTCATTCTCAACTTTTGGCCACGACTGTACTCTACAGCAGTGGTTCCAGTACATGGTTTTTGTTGCCCTGGACAAACACACCTCATTCAACTCAGTGAGCGCTTGAGGATGTCACTCCTGCTCCCGCTCTCCCTCTCTGGCGCTCGAGGGCGCCAGGCTGCCCTGCACTACGCACTCCTGCCACCATCATTACTCACACCTGCTTCCCTCGTCACGCACATCAGCGATTTATTAAATGTTCACTCCCCGTACCTGCTTCTCTACTCCAGCGTCGGTTCTTACACATTATTAGTTGACAAGTTGAATCATATTGTCCAAGGTTACAATAACAATTTATAATAAAATGTATATACTGTGTAATGATGTCATATATGACCTCAAGCATACCATGAACTCCATTTAAACCACAGTGGTCTTCTTGGTACGTCAAACCCTGTAAACCTCATGCGCACTCACTGACACACACTCAATCAATCACAATAGAATGTTGAGTTATGAGTTCTTGTTTGCCACTATTGGTTTACTTCGAATAACATTTCATTGGTCTTATAAATGAAAAATAGTACAGCCAAAATGTACTCTAAACCTAAAGGTGACATGGTTATGGCAGTGTTTATGATATTCTACTCCAGAGGCTCTGCTCCCCAAACTCTGAGAGCAAATTCAAGTTTTCATCATCAAGATAAGTTACATACAGATGTGGGATTTAATTTGAGCCAGTTTTTTACAGCAGGAAAATTATCCTGCATCAACTGGAAATGTGATTTATTATGTGGATTATAATTGATGGTCATTTTTGGAGTCCCGTCTGAAAGAGTAGGGTAGGTCGTGGTCGCTCATGTCCTGGGTCTCTCCGCTGTTGTCTGACGAGGGGACCAAGGCCTCCGGGGAGAACAGGCCACTCAGGGAGTTACTGATCATCCCCAGGTGCTGCATTTGAGAGAGAGGCACACAGACAGTGGATTATTAGAGATAACGGATTTTACTTTCTGTACACATTGCATTATGAGTTGTGTGTGTGTGTGTGTGTGTGCCTTCTCTCGCCAGCTATCACATGCCAACCCAGCAGCAGAGTGAGGATTGTCTAGTGACATCCTGGTAGGCATCTGCATTAGTCACTGACCTAGTGATGGTGTCAGCATCAGTCTGCACAATGTCACAAGGGATCAAGCTGCTATAGGACTCTCTTTTCACTATATGCTCAAGGCTAACTGTCTTTTATGCTCTCTCTCTCTCTCTCTCTCTCTCTCTCTCTCTCTCTCTCTCTCTCTCTCTCTCACTCTCTCTCTCTCTCAATTCAATTCAATTTAATTTAAGGGCTTTATTTTTTTATTTATTTTTATTTCACCTTTATTTAACCAGGTAGGTCAGTTGAGAACAAGTTCTCATTTGCAACTGCGACCTGGCCAAGACAAAGCAAAGCAGTGTGACAAATAACAACACAGAGTTACACATTAAACAAACAGTCAAAAACACAATAGAAAAATCTATATACAGAGTGCAAAATGTAGTGCAAAAATGCAGTAAGGTTAAGAGGTAGAACAATAAATAGACTATAGTGGTGACATAAATTACAGAATTATCATTATTAACACAGGAATGAAAAGTGTGCAAATTATGATGTGCAAATAGAGATACTGGAGTGCAAGATTAGTGAAAATAAACAAAACATAAATATGGGGATGAGGTAGTAGTGTGGGCTATTTACAGAAGGGCTATATACAGGTGCAGTGATCGATAAGCAGCTTAGACAGCTTGGCATGGGAAACATATGTTTACATTGCCAAAGCGAGTGAAATAGTTAAACAAAAGTGAAATTAACAATATAAAATATACAGTAAACATTACACTCACAAAAGTTCAAAAGAATAAAGACATAAAAAATATTATGTATATATACAGTGTTGTAGTGATGTGCAAATAGTTAAAGTACAAAATGGAAAATAAATAAACATAAATATGGGTTGTATTTACAATGGTGTTTGTTCTTCACTGGTTGCCCCTTTCTTGTAGCAACAGGTCACCAATCTTGCAGCTGTGATGCACACGGTGGTATTTCACCCAGTAGATATGGGAGTTTATCAAAATTGTATCGGCCTAATTTTCTCTCTCTCTCTCTCTCTCTCTCTCTCTCTCTCTCTCTCTCTCTCTCTCTCTCTCTCTCTCTCTCTCTCTCCACCCCCCTCTCTGTGATTCATTCATTTTTATAAGCACTCCGTCATCTGTGAGACATGTCACATTATAACTCTTGTATAAAGCCACAGGCAATATTCAACACCATCATCTTAACAATAAATAGTAATGAAGGATTCAAGTGATGATTCGTTCTAGAATTGAGCTGCAGAGTCAAGTAGAAATGTTCATATTTATGAGCTGATAGAGAGATTCATATTGTTGAATTAGTGTGGAATATGACAATACATTTGTTATCAGATAATAGACACACACACACACACACACACACACACACACACACACACACACACACACACACACACACACACACACACACACACACACACACACACACACACACACACACACACACACACACACACACACACACAGCCCCCCCAACCCTTCTCCCCCATCTTTCTCTTACCCTATCAGCCACCTTCTCCCCCATCTTTCTCTTACCCTATCAGCCACCTTCTCGACTCCCTTCCGGAGCTCGTGCACCATGTAGCTCATCTCCAGCGCTTTGTTGGAGTTGTTGAAGTCATCCTGGTGAGCCATGCTCTGGTGGAACTGCCACAGAGGATCCTTCCATGCTACCAGCAACTTCAGAATCACCTCCGTTAACCCTTCTCTCTGAGCAGAGAGAGAGTAGTTTCCTTAAGCATATTAGAGGAAGATAATGGATCTTACTTATTCAGAGTGCAGGTCGCTGGAGATGCCGTGCATCCTGGCACTGTGCTGCGTGACCCTGTCAAACATCTATTGAAACAAGATGAACTGTAGATTCATGACTTCATACCATTCAACCTGTATAGCCTAGAAACTAGCATATTCTGTGTAATGATGTCATATATGACCTCAAGCATACCATGAACTCCATTTCAACCACTGTGGTCTTCTTGGCACGTCAAACTCAGTAAACCTCATGCGCACGCACGCACGCACGCACGCACGCACACACACACACACACACACACACACACACACACACACACACACACACACACACACACACACACACACACACACACACAATCAATCACAATAGAGTTCTGCTTTTGTCTGTTGATTTATTTGAAAGAAAATGTGTAATAAATGAAAATGTCTCTTGAAAATGTATATTTAAAACATTTAATGTACTCATTATATGAAACATACATGTACTCTAAACCTAAAGGTGACATGGTTATGGCAGTGTTTATGATATTCTACTCCAGAGGCTCTGCTCCCCAAACTCTGAGAGCAAATTCAAGTTTTCATCATCAAGATAAGTTACATACAGATGTATGATTTAATTTGAGGCATTTTAATACAGCAGGAAAATAATCCTGCAGCAACTGGAAATGTGATTTATTACGTGTATTATAATTTATGGACATTTTTGTAGGGGTTGATACATTTTCCATAATGGAAAATGAAGTCTGAAATGTCAAAGTGGAAACTACAGACTTCAGAAGCCTTTTTAAACCTCAAATACACTACAAGTTAAAAATGTCCTGCATTGCAGCTAAATTCTCCTGCAGGGCGATCAAATTAAGATCTTACATCTGTACTATATTTCTCAGTGACATGAAGTACATACAGTACATATAAAACATTAAGACATTGTAGTTGGTGGAAGTTATCGTTGGACTTGTCAGGAGGAGGAGAGTGCCACAGTCCCAGTCTCTATTATCAGTCTATTCATGATGTCTCCGATTTCGTTGATTGACACGGTAACTTGTGATAGTCATGCCTCTTGTCTTGTTTTAACATCTCAGCATCCGTTCTCAGGTACGATCCTGCACTTGAGGATCTTCAGGTAGTTCTGGACCTTATTTGAGTCCCGTCTGAAGCAGTAGGGTAGGTCGTGGTCGCTCATGGCCTGGGACTCTCCACTGGTGTCCGACGAGGGGACCAAGGCCTCTGGGGAGAACAGGCCACTCAGGGAGTTACTGATGATCCCCAGGTGCTGCATCTGAGAGAGATAGGGAGATAACGGATTTTACTTTCTGTACACATTGCATTAAGAGGTGTGTGTTTGTGTGTGTCTGTGTTTCTGTGAGTCTGTGTGTCTGTGTGTCTTCCCCTATCAGCCACCTTCTCCCCCATCTTTCTCTTACCCTATCAGCCACCTTCTCCCCCATCTTTCTCTTACCCTATCAGCCACCTTCTCGACTCCCTTCCGGAGCTCGTGCACCATGTAGCTCATTTCCAGCGCTTTGTTGGAGCTGAAGTTGTTGAAGTCATCCTGGTGAGCCATGCTCTGGTGGAACTGCCACAGAGGTTCCTTCCATGCTACCAGCAACTTCAGAATCACCTCTGTTAACTCTTCTCTCTAGAGAGAGAGAGAGAGAGAGAGGCAGGGAGAGGCAGTCAACATCTGGAGACAGACATGGGTACTACCATCAGGGATCAGGCAAGGTCACTACAGGAAGCAGAGAGGGGTTTGACCATCAGGGATCAGGCAAGGTCACTACAGGAAGCGGAGAGGGGTTTGACCATCAGGGATCAGGCAAGGTCACTACAGGAAGCAGAGAGGGGTTTGACCATCAGGGATCAGGCAAGGTCACTACAGGAAGCGGAGAGGGGTTTGACCATCAGGGATCAGGCAAGGTCACTACAGGAAGCAGAGAGGGGTTTGACCATCAGGGATCAGGCAAGGTCACTACAGGAAGCGGAGAGGGGTACTACTGTGGTAAACGATAGTTGATTAAGCAGAGTTATAAGACTCACAGCCAGTCTCTGCGCTTTCTCTTTGCCATTAGGGGTTAGTATGGTGGATGTATGGCAGTTGCGGTTTATCCTGCCAATATGGTTTCTGCTGGGCAGGAAGTACTGCTCCTGAAGGAGGAAGAGGAAAGGAGAGAAGAGGAATTGAGTTGACAGGGAAGACGTAGGTAGAAAGCAAAAGGTCAGAGAGTCAAAAGAGACGGGTCTCTGAAGAGCAAAGCCTTCGAAAGCAAAGAAACAAACAGCTTGTGGAAGAGCTGGTTTAACCCTTAAAGGGATAGTTCCCCAAAATTGCATGGAATTCTGTCTTATCTTAGCCATTGACTACAAGGTACGGAAATGCGACATTACATGTTGAAATAACCGTAGTTCAATGTTATAATGTCAGGATTTCTGAATTGAATGTGTAATACAAGTATCAGAACAATAGGCTAATCAGAGAGAGAGAGAGAGAGAGAGAGAGAGAGAGAGAGAGAGAGAGAGAGAGAGAGAGAGAGAGAGAGAGAGAGAGAGAGAGAGAGAGAGAGAGAGAGAGAGAGAGAGAGAGAGAGAGAGAGAGAGAGAGAGAGAGAGAGAGAGAGAGAGAGAGAGAGAGAGAGAGAGAGAGAGAGAGAGAGAGAGAGAGAGAGAGAGAGAGAGAGAGAGAGAGAGAGAGAGAGAGAGAAAACCTTGAGCATACTAGAGAAAGGTAAGCAGACTCACGAATTCAGAGTGCAGGTCGCTGGAGATGCCGTGCATCCTGGTACTGTGCTGGATGACCCGGTCAAAGAGGTCTGCCAGGGAGAGTAAGTGGCATCCCGCCTGGCCGTGGGCACAGATGGGTGCTGCGCTCGCCCTACCCCTGTCCCTGCCGCTGCCACGCAGCTCCACACACACCAACACCAGGAGCAGAGCCCACACTGGGGGAGAGAGAGAGAGAGAGAGAGAGAGAGAGAGGATGATGAGAAGAGGAGAGTAGAGGGACTAGAGGGATAGAGAGGAGGTTGAAGGAGTTGAGAGAGAGGATGGGATCCTGTCTCGCCAGCCAGCCAGCCTAGAGTAGCACTGACCACGACAGAGGGATAGAAGAAGAGAGACAACACTGATACTGACAGAGGGATAGAAGAAGAAGAGGAGGAAAAGAGACCACTGACACTGGATAGTGACTGACATTGGTTGAGGGAGAAGAGGAAGAGAGAAAGGGATGAAGAGGTGGTAAAGAGAGGAGAGGAGAGGGAAGGATCTAGTTCCACCGGTTCCCTGCTCCCTGGTCTCGCATGCTCAGCCCTGGCTTGTTCTTCGAGGTAGCTACCTTGTTTGATGTTGTTCCTGGACATTCTGTGTTGCTTGGTGGTAGTTTTGAAGCTGGAGGATGTACAGTGAACTCAGCTATTTAAAGGGACCAGGAGCAGTAAGCTGAGGGTCTCTCTCTCTCTGTCATCCTGTGATAACCACAATCATTTAAGAGTGGGGAGGGTAGGGGAGGGGAGAGAGAGAGAGAGAGAGAGAGGGGTTTGCGTGAGTTTTCATTCAACATAAATATTCATTTTTTTTGTTGATCAGATGCTGATGGAAGTGGGCTTTACACCCCTAAGCAGCCGGGACAAATCAGAACAGATACAAGGTGAACATGCATATTATATTCTACAATAACTAATCGGTTTAGCTATATCCTTAATTTAAAAGTAAAAGACATTGATGTAGCAACTTTAAGGAAACTGACATAATTATATCTATTGTTTTTTACATGTACTTGATTATTACATTTACACTGAGAGGACAAAACATTAAGAACAAGTACATTATTTTCTTTAGGAATGTAGTAAAGTAAAAGTAGTCTTAAAATAGACTAGGTAGGTGGGACAACCACATATCTCACTTATAGTAAGTACATTTTTCCTCAATAAAGTAACTATCAGCAAAGTCAGAGCTAGTAAAACATTTTAAGACATGATTAACTATTATACAGTGCCTTCGGAAAGTATTCAGAATCCTTGACTCGAAATTAAGCTTGGGTGCATCCTGTTTCCATTGACATCCTTGATCCGAGACAGAATTGTGTCGAGGCACAGATCTGGGGAAGGGTACCAAAACAATTCTGCAGCATTGAAGGTTCCCAAGAACACAGTGGCCTCCATCATTCTTAAATGGAAGAAGTTTGGAACCACCAAGACTCGTCCTAGAGCTGGCTGCCCGGCCAAACTGAGCAATCGGGAGAGAAGGGCCTTGGTCAGGGAGGTGACCAAGAAGTCGATGGTCACTCTGACAGAGCTCTAGGTTTCCTCTGTGGAGATGGGAGAACCTTTAAGTAGGACAACCATCTCTGCAGCACTCCACCAATCAGGCCTTTATGGTAGTGTGGCCAGCCGGAAGCCACTCCTCAGTAAAAGGCACATGACAGCCCACTTGGAGTTGCTCAGGACCTCAGACTGGGGTAAAGGTTCACCTTCCAACAGGACAATGACCCTAAGCACACAGCCAAGACTACGCAGGAGTGGCTTCGGGACAAGTCTCTGAATGTCCTTGAGTGGCCCAGCCAGAGCCCGGACTTGAACCCGATCGAACATCTCTGGAGAGATCTGAAAATAGCTGTGCAGCGACGCTCCCCGTCCAACCTGACAGAGCTTGAGAGGATCTGCAGAGAAGAGTGGGAGAAGCTCCCCAAATACAGGTGTGCCAAGCTTGTAGCGTCATACCCAAGAAGACTCGATGCTGTAATCACTGCCAGAGATGCTTCAACAAAGTACAAATAAAGCTGTAATGTAGCAAAATGTGAAAAAAGCCAAGGGGTCTGAATACTTTCCGAAGGCACTGTATGTGATTGCCTCGTCTGGAAGGCTTGATTAGACATATGATTAACTTGGTGTTAAACAGATGGACAGTGTACAGGTATAAGAAAACATGCAACATCCAACATGCAACCAAAATAACAACCAAAAAACATGCAACTATACAAGCAGTGTCCCAGAAGCATGACCAGACATCATCAGACACGACCAGGCATGACCGTGAGGCAGCATTGGCTACATGTCATCAGTAGTCAGACAGTCATGGGTGAGAATGTCAGGTGAAATGCTCCATAGCTCTATGTAGGGTTGTAAGGCTAACCCAGACCTGTGACTACCGTCCTATGACACCAGCGTCATTGGAGCCCTGCAGTGCGTGCCTCTGACAATGATCGTTAAGCGTTTCTGTGATTGTGCATGGTGTGTGCAGTGTTGTGTGTGTGTTGTGTTTGGTTTTAGTGCATGTGTGTACACACTGATTTGTGTACGTGTTTACGTGTGTGTTTACGTGCTCATTCATCAAGGTGTGCATGTGTATGTGTGCGTGTGCATACCATAGGTGTGTGCCATGTAAACACACTCATGCATGTATGTTTGTACGCTTCTCTGTATGTGGGTGGACTACACTGTCCATGTGTGTGTGTATATATCTGTGTTTAGGGGGGTGTATACAGTATATCTGTGTATAGGGGGGTGTATACAGTATATCTGTGTTTAGTGGGGTGTATACAGTATATCTGTGTTTAGGGGGGTGTATACAGTATATCTGTGTATAGGGGGGTGTATACAGTATATCTGTGTATAGGGGGGTGTATACAGTATATCTGTGTATAGGGGGTGTATACAGTATATCTGTGTGTAGTGGGGTGTATACAGTATATCTGTGTATAGGGGGGTGTATACAGTATATCTGTGTGTAGTGGGGTGTATACAGTATATCTGTGTATAGGGGTGTGTATACAGTATATCTGTGTATAGGGGGGTGTATACAATATATCTGTGTTTAGGGGGGTGTATACAGTATATCTGTGTATAGGGGGGTGTATACAATATATCTGTGTTTAGGGGGGTGTATACAGTATATCTGCGTGTAGGGGGGTGTATACAGTATTTCTGTATACAAGAGGTTAGGAAGTGCAGCTCAGTTTCCACCTCATTTTGTGGTCAGTGTGCACAAAGCCTGTCTTCTCTTGAAAGCCAGCTCTGCCTGTGGCGGCCTTTCTCAATAGCTATGCTCACTGAGTCTGTACATAGTCAAAGCTTTCCTTATTTTTGGGTCAGTCACATTGGTCAGGGATTCTGCCACTGTGTACTCTCTGTTTGCTCTGTTTTTTTGGTTAATTCTTTCCAATGTGCCAAGTAAGTATCTTTTTGTTTTCTCATGATTTGGTTGGGTCTAAATGTGTTTTTGTCCTGGGGCTCTGTGGGGTCTGTTTGTGTTTATGAACAAAGCCCCAGGACCAGCTTGTTTAGGGGACTCTTCTCCAGGTTCATCTCTCTGTAGATGATGGCTTTGTTATGGAAGGTTTGTGAATTGCTTCCTTTAATGGTGGTTGTAGAATTGAACAGCTCTTTTCTGGGTTTTGATAATTAGCAGGTATCGGCCTAATTCTGCTCTGCCTGCATTATTTGGTGTTTCTCGTTGTACACTGAGCATAGTTTTTCAGAATTCTTGCATGCAGAGTCTCAATTTGGTATTTGTCCCATTTTGTGAATTCTTGGTTGCTGAGAGGACCACAGACCTATTTTTAGCCAGATCCTAATTGGTTGTCGAATTTTATGTTCCTTTTGATGGCATAGAAGGCTTCACAGCTTTATGGAAGTTACCTGTGGTGCTGATGTTTAGGCCAAGGTATGTATAGTTTTTTGTGTGCTCTAGGGCAACAGGGTCTAGATAGAATTTGTATTTGTTGTCTTGGCAACTGGACCTTTTTTGGAACACCATTATTTTTGTCTTACTGAGATTTACTGTCAGGGCCCAGGTCTGACAGAATCTGTGCAGAAGATCTAGTTGCTCTGTGCCCTCCTTGGTTGGTGAAGCACCAGGTCGTCAGCAAACAGTAGACATTTGACTTCAGATTCTCTCTCTCTCTCTCTCTCTCTCTCTCTCTCTCTCTCTCTCTCTCCTCACTCTGCCCTCCTCTCATTTCATCATCATTCAAATAATTTCCCTCCCTTGTTATTTTGCAGCACATGGTTGCGTGAATTCCCCAATGTGGAGGAGCTTAATTGGATACATTTGCTTTGATGTTGAACGCACGTTTGCACACAATTGGATCATATGCCAATTACAACCACTCACAAACACGCTAGAGCATTCACATTCAAAGGCACATAAACACACACACACAGTTTGTGCATTGTTCAATTTTGGAAATGTCAAAATAAGCTTTTCAACCGCAAACAAATTCCTAGATATTTCCCCCAAATTAATAATTGTTATCCTTTTGACGTCACACACACACACACACACACACACACACACACACACACACACACACACACACACACACACACACACACACACACACACACACACACACACGTGCCAGAGGGATGACTGCCTCATCATGTCCGACCAGCATAACTGTTAGTGATAACTTGGAAGGTCACCCTGATGGAGAGATTTTCTCCTTCATTAAAGAAAGATAAATATCTGTCTCTGGCTTTTACATTTCTTCCTCTTCAGTGGCTTGGTCTGGGAGGAGGGGTTATGGTACTGACTGGATGGAGGAGGGGGTATGACATCAACACATCAAACATATTTCAGTCATTACATAGCTCCTCCCACCATCCTCCTCTGCTAGGTACCCCCCTAGTGAAGTCACCTGGCCAGAGAGAACTGTTGTCACTATCTACCCTTCTAGAAGGGTAGATAGTGAAGTCACCTGGCCAGAGAGAACTGTTGTCACTATCTACCCTTCTAGTGAAGTCACCTCGCCAGAGAGAACTGTTGTCACTATCTACCCTTCTAGTGAAGTCACCTGGCCAGAGAGAACTGTTGTCACTTTCTACCCCCCTAGTGAAGTCACCTGGCCAGAGAGAACTGTTGTCACTATCTACCCTTCTAGTGAAGTCACCTGGCCTTCGCAGATTTCTGGTCCCAGTCCGCCCCTGCTCTGGACCGAAAACCTATTGTTGGGTCATGTCATAGGCGAGGGATGTGAGACTAGACATTTTTGTCATATCTAGAATAATGTGTTTTGCTATATCGACAGGGCACAGCGCCAATACCAAAAGCCTAAACCAGGTCACAGCATAAATCATTTGAGAACCTATGCCTTAGGGTGCAGAGGACTTTCAGCACCATTTTGTTTTTACTCTGCAGCACCTTTCCAACATTGAGTCTGGTCCGGAATGATGCTTTCGTGTCAAGTATAGCCTGAGACCTGAAAACTGGTTTGCTCCCTGATGTTATGCCTATGAATTGTTGCTCAACCGGCTAACACAGTCTTGTGACGTGCAGGAGACCCAAGGTTGGAACTCGGGTTGTTCAGAACAGAATGAGAACAAACTGAAAACATAGAAAGGTAAAGGACAAACTAGTAAAATGTCACAAACTGAATGTACCGGTACTCAGTCAATTCAGTGAGTACATTTAGTCTGTGGCATTTTGCTCTGATACTAGCAGCCTCTTTAAACAGAGACAATGACCTCTTATCGACTTGCTATTCCTTTTGTCTCGTGAGTTTTTCGTCTCAAGCAAGGGCCATTCTGGTGTCACGGCAATCTAGTCGTGGCTCTGGTATCAGATTGGTACGTGATCCATGTGGCACGATGAGCTGAACTCCTTAGTTTTTTCGCTGTAGGTCAGATGAGGCACGAGGCACGACGCATGGTTCGCGTCCTGATTTTACATTGTGGCAATGGTGGTCTACTGCAGTCTTTCTTAATCCTGGTGCTGGTCCTGTACCTGCTCCTGGTCCTGGGGACCCAAAGGGTTTGGCCCTAACACGACACAGCTGATTCAAATTATCAACTCATCATCAAGCTTTAATCATTTGAATCAGCTGTGTCGTGCTGAGGCAAGAACAAAACTGTGCACCTCTTTGTGTCCCCAGGACGAAGAAGACTGTTCTACAGTAAGGTAACCTCTGTCCCCAGGACCAGGATGAAGAAGACTGTTCTACAGTAAGGTAACCTCTGTCCCCAGGGCCAGGATGAAAAAGACTGTTCTACAGTAAGGTAACCTCTGTCCCCAGGGCCAGGATGAAAAAGACTGTTCTACAGTAAGGTAACCTCTGTCCCCAGGGCCAGGATGAAAAAGACTGTTCTACAGTAAGGTAACCTCTGTCCCCAGGGCCAGGATGAAAAAGACTGTTCTACAGTAAGGTAACCTCTGTCCCCAGGACCAGGATAAAAAAGACTGTTCTACAGTAAGGTAACCTCTGTCCCCAGGACCAGGATGAAAAAGACTGTTCTACAGTAAGGTAACCTCTGTCCCCAAGACCAGGATGAAAAAGACTGTTCTACAGTAAGGTAACCTCTGTCCCCAGGACCAGGATAAAAAAGACTGTTCTACAGTAAGGTAACCTCTGTCCCCAGGACCAGGATGAAAAAGACTGTTCTACAGTAAGGTAACCTCTGTCCCCAGGACCAGGATGAAAAAGACTGTTCTACATGTAACGGGTAGATGTTATCTAAAAATTATTATTATGTTGGAGGACTTTTATTTTGACAGGTGGATTGGTTTTCGGTGTTCAGTGTGGGCTGCGAGAGGAGGAGAAGAAGAGCGCGGTGTTTGAGTGTAGCACAGAAAAAGTGAGTTGTGTCGTGTTCGAGAAGTTTGTTCGATAAAGTAACTTAAAGGGAAGTTAATCGGGGCTTTAGTCGAATAAAGGACGACAACAAGTGATTTTTGTGAGCTGTGTCCCGCGTTTCGTAGTGTTTGTGTAGTTTTGATACGTGAATCGCGTTGCATTGGACTGTTAGAGTGATGCAGTAATTCTTTGTGGAGACTACGAGAACTGTAAGTGCATTTAAAGTACAAGTTTAGCTTGATTGGTGACGATTGAAGTTATTTTTCACATTTTTGCAGTGTTTTACACTCCTTTCATCTTAATTGAGAACCAGCCTTACGAACTAACGTTTCAACCAGACTGGTCACGCGTATTTGAGTGTTTTGCACGTGATATGGGAACTGCTGTCTGCAGTTGGTGCTGAACATAGTTTTTTCGAGAAGATTTTTGGGTTACCCTGCCATCCAACGACATCTCAGTTTGACACATCTCAGTTGGTGTATCTCAGTTTGATTCATTTGCTTTTTGACTCATGTTTGATCCATTCAATTTTTTGGGACATTTTATTGAGCTTGAGTGAGTCAACTAGGCAATCAAGTTAATTTCAAGGCACGCTACATCAAGACAACGCATCTCAACTCTTCAATTGATTTTTTTTTTTATATTTTGATCTGATGAACAGTGAGCTGTGAGAGTTCAGTTGAACTACAGAACCTAAAGTGAACTGTGAGTGAACACATAAAGGGACGTTTCACGTAAGTGCTCTTCCAGATGTGAAATTGCATTATGTATAACATTGTTGTTGTTTTTTTTAAATGTAATTGTTTGATCATTTGAAATTGATCATTTGAAAACTGAGAATTCATCCTAAGGGTTGTTTACAGGTGTTTTTGTTTTGTATTTTGAAGTAAGATTTACCATTGTACAACTGAATGGTTTAGAGCTTTTACATTGAAGATGGTTGTGTTGTGGTGAGTTTAAAAGAACTCCAAAGACCATACATTTTATTTTCTTTTATTTAGTGATTATTAACACTGAATTAACAATTGATTACAAGAAAGAAAAGATACATAGAAAATAAATATTGTTTAATTTTCGTACTTACCTGCATTGTACCTTTTTGTTTAGAGCTGTCAAGGAGTAGGGGCGTCTCAACTACTTTATTAGACCAGGGGAGGGAGGAGTATATTAGACTGTGTCTCACATATACTTTTACTTCAGGAAGCCATCTTGTGACATTACTCAAACTGAAGCCTACCCTCGTCGGTCTGTAGGGTGCCGCCCAATAAAGTAGGACACAACATGCATACATTTAGTGTGTAACGAGACTAAAAGCACTGAGAGCGGGGACTAAGATCCTTTCGTTATTCAGTCTTCCGGGGCAGCGCTAACAAATTTCCCCTACAAGACGGGCTAAATACCCCGTTACATACAGTAAGGGAACCTCTGTCCCCAGGACCAGGATGAAAAAGACTGTTCTACAGTAAGGTAACCTCTGTCCCCAAGACCAGGATGAAAAAGACTGTTCTACAGTAAGGTAACCTCTCTCCCTAGGACCAGGATAAAAAAGACTGTTCTACAGTAAGGTGACCTCTGTCCCCAGGACCAGGATGAAAAAGACTGTTCTACAGTAAGGTAACCTCTGTCCCCAGGACCAGGATGAAAAAGACTGTTCTACAGTAAGTTAACCTCTGTCCCCAAGACCAGGATGAAAAATACTGTTCTACAGTAAGGTAACCTCTGTCCCCAAGACCAGGATGAAAAAGACTGTTCTACAGTAAGGTAAACTCTGTCCCCAAGACCAGGATAAAAAAGACTGTTCTACAGTAAGGTAACCTCTGTACCCAGGACCAGGATGAAAAAGACTGTTCTACAGTAAGGTAACCTCTGTCCCCAAGACCAGGATGAAAAAGACTGTTCTACAGTAAGGTAACCTCTGTACCCAGGACCAGGATGAAAAAGACTGTTCTACAGTAAGGTAACCTCTGTACCCAGGACCAGGATGAAAAAGACTGTTCTATAATAAGGTAACCTCTGGACTGTTTTTCTTGCAGGTCACTTGAGTTCGTCTACAGGATTAGGTGGTTTCTGCCCCAGGATTAGCGGGGGGGTGTGTCATCTGAGTTCAGTAAACTGTACAATAAGCTGGTTAGTGTCCCGTTTGTTGGAGCCAACAAGAGTCACGCAAGGTAACTACTGGATTAGGGAATGAATGTCATGTCACAAGGCTCATCTGAGTTTTGGGATCATCGCACTAATTGAAGAAAAACACATTACAATTGTTTAATATGATTCAGCATTTTGAGATCTTTAAATAGCCTCAATGGACATTTACACAGAGCTATCTTGGACACACATTTTTTTTACAAGCACGTGCCGAGCGTAGGGCTTACTTGAACCGGTAGATTTTAAAGGCTGAGGTTAGCATGACTGGTTGGAATTTTACATTTCGCAATTTTATTTTTATGAATTGAACCTTTATTTTTCACTTAAGAACAAAAGATTAGCTACAGGCCCTATCTATCTATCACATTAAAAATTTTCTCAGTTAATACCCGGTCACAGCTCATCACTGTGACATCAGTTGAAGGAGTTATTATTGGTGCGCTGTTTGAGGGGTACTTTGTGATAGTTGTATTTTGACTGAACCTGGAAGTGTTTTGGCCTACAGTAGAACTGAGGTTGGTTGTTCAGTATATGTGTCCCTGGTCCCCAGTGCCAGATTAAGAAATCAAGGCCCCAGGGCTTAAAAAAAATTATTATCGCCATATACTACTACTCACGGTGATGGCCGATGCGCTCGTTGTGGCAATAGCCTATCTCAAGATGAGCTACTTTGAAAAACAGTGCTGCTGTTAGCTACAAGTTGGGAGCTGTTGACAGGTTAGTCTTCTCTTTTCAGCAGTAGGCATTTGCTTTCCAAACTACGTTTTTTTTAATCTGCAGAAGGCAAACCAGGAACAGCAACCAACCACCCTTTAAGACACTTTATGTTGGTGTTTCCTTTATTTTGGCAGATACCTGTATGTGCTTGTGATAAAACTTAATACATTTTTTGTATAAATGCCATGAGCAAAGCTGTCATCAAGGCAAAGGGTGGCTACTTTGAAGAATCGCAAATATAAAATAATTTTGATTTGTTTACCACTTTTTTGTTTACTACATGATTCCATATGTGCTATGTCATAGTTTTGATGTCTTCACTTTTATTCTACAACGTAAAAAATAGCGCCAATAAAAAAATAAACCTTGAATGAGTAATATTCCAAACTTTTGGCCCCCAGTGTATATTTTTTATGAATCAGTTAACCAATCAAGGCAGGGTCCCCCAGTTACCCACATGGAACCCCTACCTCCTCTCCTCCCCAATCTGTTGATTAGCAGAGTGATAGCAGACACCAGCACGCTGTCTACACTCATTGAGAGCAGTCTCCTGAGTCTTCCTGTGGTTGGCGGTTGCAGTGAAGAAATATACAATACATATAATATTTACCAACTATGGAAAATATTAGGACCCTTTGACTTATTCCACATTGTTCTCAACCATCTACACACAATACCCTATAATGACAATGTGAAAACATGTTTTCAGAACTTTTTGGCAGATTTTTATTGAAAATGAAATACAGAAATATCTAATTTACATAAGTATTCACACAAATACTTTGTAGAATCACCTTTGGCAGCGATTACAGCGGTGAGCCTTTAAGTCTCTAAGAACTTTCCACTCCTGAATTATGCAACATTTACCCATTATTCCTTTCAAAATTCTTCAAGCTCTGTCAAGTTGGTTGTTGATCATTGCTAGACAGCCATTTTAAAATTTTGACATAGATTTTCAAGTAGATTTAAATCAGAACTGTCACTCGGTCATTCAAGAACATTCACTGTCTTCTTGGTAAACAAGTACTTCTGAAAGGAGAATTAATCTGAACCAGGTTTTCCTCTAGGATTCTGCCTGTGCTTTGCTCCATTGCGTTTTCTTTTTTATCCTGAAAAATTCCACAGTCCTTAATGATTACAAGCATACCCATAACATGATGCAGCCACCACTATGCTTGGAAATATGGATGTTGTACTCAGTAATATTTTGTATTTGTCCCAAACATAACACTTTGTATTTAGGACAAAAAGTTAATTGCTTTGCCACATTTTTTTTCGCAGTATTGATCAAAGCATGACTTTGACCAAGCATGAGCTTCACCATGTGGAATAAGTACAACCATCCACAAGATGGCGCCATTTAGAACAGGGAGCTACGTTAGTCTGTCGTCTTCACTCTTCGATAATTCATGTTTGTGTGCAGGTATATCATTTAGGATGTCCTTGGGCAGGCAAGTAGAAGAAAGACAGAAAGACAGAGTGACAGAATGACAGAGCGACAGAATGAGAGACAGAAAACACGTGTGGTAGAATTACCCTGCATTACGTAATACGATTTGTTAGGATGTTTCATTGACAAAGCCCACTCATATTGCTGGAAGCTGTATGATCTAAATTTAACAATTACATTTTTTGTCCTCAGCCTAATAACTGGAGCCTAACCTTTAAGAGTGATATTATAGCCTGCAGCTGGCGACCAGTAGAGCTGATGTTGAGGGCTATTGATTGGAAGTCCACTGCCTGGTTTATTGTTCTTACCGGGGTATTGCACACACACACACACACACACGTATTGTACTAAGCGGGGCATAACCTATGGTAATGCAATATTGACTTGATTTCAAATGGACACTGGTAAATAATCATTACTGAGATGGATAGCTTTGTTTTAAGACATGTCATGTGGAGTATGGCTGAGGAAATCAAAAAAGGTTAAATCTCTCTCTCTCTCCCCCTCCCTCCCTCTCCAAATTAAATGCTAATGCCAAAATCTATGGAATTTCTGTTACTGTTGACATTTCACATCCAACGATTCCCTAACAAATCACACTACTTGCCGTGAGTTCAAGTACCTAACGGCCTATCTAATTGAGGTGTGTGTGTGTGTGTTATTCCTGGTTTAGTCTCACGTTGCTAAGGTCTTGTATTTCTGTTCCATCACCTGATTGAAACACATGATGCCTCTCTAAAACGTGTGTTTGGATTAGACGTGCCACAAAGCAATTACCCTAAGTAATGACTCTGTATCCCAAATGACACCCTATTTCCTACATAGTGCACAACTTCTGCACTGTGGGCACTGGTCAAAAGTAGTGCACTATCTAGGGAATATGCTGCCATTTGGGACATAGTTAGTGTGTTTGGCAGACACAGCAGGCTCTTCAGATAAGAGGCACGACACCAACTCACTGTTTCTGCCTGTTAAACTACAGATGATTTACCCTGTGAATATATTTACTGAACATAGTCCCACCCACTTGGTAGCCAGGCTTCATTACAGACAGAAATACTCCTCATCACCCCCTTCAGCCTCTCTCAGATGATCCTGCAGGTGAAGAAGCCGGATGTGGAGGCCCTGGGCTAGCATGGTTACACATGGTCTGCGGTTGTGTGGCTGGTTGGATGTACTGCCAAATTCTCTAAAATGACGTTGGTGGCGGCTTAAGGCAGCAGCTCTGGTGGACATTCCTGCAGTCAGCATGCCAATTACACACTCTGTCAAAACTTGAGACATCTGTGGGATTGTGTTGTGTGACAAAGCTGCACATTTTAAAGGGACCTTTTATTGTCCCCAGCACAAGGTGCAGCTGTGTAATGATCATGCTGTTTAATCAGCTTCTTGATATGCCAAACCAGTCAGAGGGATGGATTACACACACACACACACACACACACACACACACACACACACACACTATACAATGGTTAAAGCCTACAGGTTGGTAGCTCTCCAGGAACAGGGTTGGAGTTAAAACCTACAGTATGGTAGCTCTCCAGGAACAGGGTTGGAGACCCCTGCTATACATGATAACAAAAATAACACACAAGTTATGAATTCACCCGGTCAACCCCTGGAGGGGTATATTCCCACGAGTGCAGAGGCGTAGACGGAACATTATTTGTATTTTTACCTAAACATGCGAACACCATCAGATATAATTAATACGAAGCAGTGTACTGGGTTAGTCAAATGTGATTAAATATAACAGGACAGATGACCTGGAATAAAATACACTCTCACAGGTATATTGGTATTTTATTAGGATCCCCATTAGCTGTTGCAAAAGCAGCAGCTACTCTTCCTGGGGTCCAAACAAAACATGAAACATAACATAACACAGAACATTAATAGACAAGAACAGGACAGAACTAATCAAACATTTTTTAAGGCACACGTAGCCTACATATCAATACACACCAACTATCTAAGTCAAACCAAATGGCACAGGATGGGTTGCCAAAAATAACTAACTGAAAGCCACAACCCCAATATGCCACCAATATGATGTCATTGAGGCATATGCCACTGTACTTCTATGTCATTATGCATCATGACACTGCCTACTTGTATTTCATGTCTTCATTTAGCAGACTGATAATCCAGTGCCTTTATCACAGTCAACACACCTATATTATAGCTTTAATTAGCTTTAAAACAGCTAATTTCCCTCTCTGCCCCATGGCAAAATGTGTAGAATTGCAGGAGATGTGCTTTAAAACAGCAACATTTTCTCTAAGCATCATGGCAAAGTGTGTAGGCTTTCATTTAGTGTTGTTTGGGTTGCATCCTTCTGAGAGAGAGAGAGAGAGAGAGAGAGAGAGAGAGAGAGAGACCTAGTCATCCATCACAGAAGACTCTCTCTCTCTCTCTCTCTCTCTCTAACTGCCTCTCTCTGTCTCTGTCTCTCTCTCTCCTCTCTTTCTCTCTCTTCTCGTCCTGTTCATGGTACCAACCAGTCCAGGGGCCCCAGAGCTTTAATATCTATATTGTGCTATGACAGGACTGGGTTGGGTTGTGAGGGACTGTATGGAGCCTGGTTGTCCCCAGTGCATGGCTCTGTGCTGTACCATCTGTCTAACTGAGGATGTCTACCAAATGGTACCCTATTCCATCTCTACTGCACTACTTTTGACCAGAGCCCTATGGGCCCTAAAGGGAATAGGGTACAGTTTGTGACTGATAATCTCAATTTCTTATTGCCAGTGCCTAGGGCTGGGATCGAGGACGTTTTTTCCCCCCACTGCTAGTATTCTGTATGAACCATATAGGCAACCATCCATGTCCACTGTGTGTTTGTTTGAACAATCTAATTTAAACTGAAGCCCCTTTAAATAAACAATTACTTGTGGCACTGCTATAGTATAATTAGATTGATAGAAGGCCAGGATCCATACTACATGTTGGATTAATAATGTATAGTCTGTCACAGAGGTGTGTGTGGGGGAAGCATAGAAGCCTATAAGCGGAGGAGAGGAGAAACCAGCTGTGGATTTCTCTCTTCCTTTGTGGTGTTGATTTGAAAAACAAACAGTCTCCCGGCTGTTATTGTTTTTATTGCTAATAGAAGCAGAGAAGCGGAGAGTCATGAATTGAACATGATCAGGGCTGTTCCAACAGTATCAGAGGCTGTTGCAGGGCTGTTCCAACACTATCGGAGCATTGAAAACATTGTTTTATTCATTGTGTCTCATATGATATTCTAGAACATAGAACCTGTCTGGCCTGACTGCTGAGATAGAATGTGTTCTGAGGAACAGAATATGAATTTTGAATTGGACACTCAACATGAACTCATCAACCTGCCTGCCTGACACACAAACACACGCACGCAAGCACGCACGCACGCACACACACACACACACACACACACACACACACACACAGTACTGTACACGGTACATTTTGTATAACACACTGTGATCCTGAGGTAAAGGAAGTAGGGATGATAACTGAAAGGTGAGTTGTAGTCTGGGCTGTCTTAAAGTTAAAGTATAATTTCAACCAATAGTTTTGAAAGTGGTACTCCTACTTTTTGTATCTTGTATCTGTGACCATAGATCCAAGATTAGGGCCTAATACATTTATTTCAATTGACTGATTTCCTTATGTGAACTGTAATTCAGTAAAATCGTTGAAATTGTTGCATGTTGCGTTTATATTTTTGTTCATTGTATATATACTGTATATTATGTTTTGTTTTTGCAATTCGTATGAATTTGTTGTGCTTAAGATCCCGGACTGCATCTGACTGTAATGGCAGGAATAAGTACGCTCTGCTAGCAATAAGTACTTAGATCAGAACAGAGGATCAGAGAGAGCAGTGTTTTACTTAGTGTTCCTTTGCTCTGCTGTATAGCAATTTAAACAGGACAGATGACAGTTTGTAGTTTACAAAGATCTTAGGAACCTTGAACATAAAGCTGATTGAGACTTGTGTATGTACAGCTCACATCGCTCAGTATTTCAGTTCATAGCATTAGTGTCCAGAGGGCAACACACACACACACACACACACACAGCCTCCTCATTTCATCCTCCCTCTGGCCCGAGGAGGTGTGTGTGTGATCAAGGTGTTGAGAGAGAGAGAGAGAGAGAGGTGTTAGGTTCAACACTGTTATTTCCTTCTCATTAGTCTTCCTTCAAGGGGCCACAGCACCATGTTCACATGAACTGATTGGGAGGGTGTCCCCAATCAGAATACATCTGTGTGTGTGTGTGTGTGTGTGTTACACATTTTCTTTAGGAACGTAGTGAAGTAAAAGTAAAAGTAGTCAAAAATATAAATAGTAAAGTAAAGTAGAAAAATGACTTAAGTAGTACTTTAAAGTATTTTTACCTAAGTACTTTACACCACTGTGTGTGTGTCTGTGTGTGCGTGTGCATTCGTGTGTGTGTGTGTGTGTATTTGTGTAAAATAAAATGTGCTTGTGTTGCGTGTGAATACTCATCAGCAGGAAACAGAGGCTGCTGTAATGTCAGCTGACAGAACTGGGTTCCATTAACTACAGGGGGCCATTCATCTAACACTTCAACTGGCAACAACAACACTGCATTCACACAGATGAAACTCTGACATTACCATAATATAGAGATGTATAGAACAGCACTCCTACATGTAGACCTGCAGACCTATAAATCTCATGTTAACACACATATAGTCCTTTCTTGTATAAACTGTCTTGTATTCTATATTATTGCTAGACCTCCAAACTCTGGCATTAAAATACTACAGAGTTGTATAGAGTTTAACATACTACAGAGCTGTATAGAGTTTAACATACTACAGAGCTGTATAGAGTTTAACATACTACAGAGCTGTATAGAGTTGAACATACTACAGAGCTGTATAGAGTTGAACATACTACAGAGCTGTATAGAGTTTAACATACTACAGAGCTTTATAGAGTTTAACATACTACAGAGATGTATAGAGTTTAACATACTAAAGAGTTGTATAGAGTTTAACATACTACAGAGTTGTATAGAGTTTAACATACTACAGAGTTGTATAGAGTTGAACATACTACAGAGCTGTATAGAGTTGAACATACTACAGAGCTGTATAGAGTTTAACATACTACAGAGTTGTATAGAGTTTAACATACTACAGAGCTGTATAGAGTTGAACATACTACAGAGTTGTATAGAGTTGAACATACTACAGAGTTGTATAGAGTTGAACATACTACAGAGCTGTATAGAGTTTAACATACTGCAGAGTTGTATAGAGTTGAACATACTACAGAGTTGTATAGAGTTTAACATACTACAGAGTTGTATAGAGTTTAACATACTACAGAGTTGTATAGAGTTGAACATACTACAGAGCTGTATAGAGTTTAACATACTACAGAGTTGTATAGAGTTTAACATACTGCAGAGTTGTATAGAGTTGAACATACTACAGAGCTGTATAGAGTTTAACATACTACAGAGTTGTATAGAGTTTAACATACTAAAGGGTTGTATAGAGTTTAACATACTACAGAGTTGTATAGAGTTTAACATACTACAGAGTTGTATAGAGTTTAAAATACTACAGAGCTGTATAGAGTTTAACATACTACAGAGCTGTATAGAGTTTAACATACTACAGAGCTGTATAGAGTTTAAAATACTACAGAGTTGTATAGAGTTTAACATACTACAGAGTTGTATAGAGTTTAACATACTACAGAGCTGTATAGAGTTTAACATACTACAGAGCTCTATAGAGTTTAACATACTACAGAGCTGTATAGAGTTTAACATACTACAGAGCTCTATAGAGTTTAACATACTACAGAGCTCTATAGAGTTTCTATACTGTATAGTCCATCAAGCCCTGACTAGGTTGAGACCTTGAGCGCCGAAAGGTTCCGTGTGACCCCACGTGTCATTATCTGACCCTCATGCATATGCTAATGAGCCTCCAGGTTCCATGGCAACCTGTCTCTCCTCAATAGATTCTCAAGGGCACCTGGTGACATGTGGCTCAGTTTGTGTGTGTGTGTGTGTGTGTGTGTTGCTACAGGCAACACTGCAGCAATGCATCCCTCCCTCCTCCTAGCTAGAAATTGTAATTATATCCATCTTAATGATTAACATAGAAGTACCAGACATGTGTCTTTTGGTTCTGAATATATTAATCGATTAGAGGATGTTAATGGTAATTAGGATGTTAATGGTAATTAGGATGTTAATGGTAATTAGGATGTTAATGGTAATTAGGATGCTAATGGGTTAGAAGATGTTCATGGGTTAGAATATGTTAATGGGTTAGATGATGTTCATGGGTTAGAAGATGTTAATGGATTAGATGATGTTAATAGTTTGGAGGATGTCATTGGTAATAAGAATGTTAATGGATTTGAGGATGTTAATGATAATGGGGATGTTAATGGTTAGTGGATGATAATGGGTTAGTGGATGATAATGGGTTAGTGGATGTTAATAGTTAGAGGATGTTAATGGATTAGAGGATGTTAATGGAGTAGAAGATGTTAATGGGTTAGTGGATGTTAATGGATTCGAGGATGTTAATGGTTTGGAGGACGTTAATGGTAATGGAGATGTCAATGGATTTGATGTTGTTAATTATCTTGTTAATTAGGTGTGGTGTGTGGAATGTAGCTTGTAATGCATTTTAATATTTAAAAGGGAAAATGTTTAATTTTCTAAAGATTGTTTTGACAACCTGAAACCACATTTGCAGTAGACTAAGCATGCCAAAGGATCAAGAAAAGCTGGAAATATTAGATGATTAAAGTACTATCATTGACTATCAAACGTTAAATGCAACTCTCCAACAGTCATTTGGTAATGTTGATACATCTGACAGATGGCAGTGTAGCCAGTCTCGTCTCCTAGATTGTGTTCCACGGTAGACCAAAAGGGGGCAGGAAGGAGCACATACGCTATCCTTTCGCTTTCCATGAGTTTCCACATACCAGTCTCCTCTCACTCACTCACTCACTCACTAGCTAGCAGGTCATATAGTGATGATTTAGCGCCTGTCTTCAGCACTCTCTTCTGAATCCTCACGGATGCTGAATGGAATATTTTGACATCATCGTCCTTTTTTCTAATTGGTCTTAAAAGTTCTTAAAACGCCGACGGTCAATATTGGATGATGCGTAATTTTGCATGCATGTGGTTTTCTTCAAACTGACGCGTATCGCCTCCGGTATTTTAGCACGACCAGTATTTTTGGAAGTGGACTGACAACCATGGACTAATCTTTGTGATTATTTTCCATTCATGATGGGACTATTCAAACTTTCATTTTTGCACTGTATATTTGGCATCTTCCCAGGTAAGCTAAGCGTTCGCATTTTGTTATGCAATTATGTTGACTGATTTCCCATACCTATCATGTTTTGATTTGAGTTTGATTTTTTACTGTGACGTGTATTTCTTAATTTTAATGTTTTACAATCTTTTTACCGTTATGGTTGTGTAGGAATTCGCAAACTATCAGAATAGAGGTTTGTAATGTTGTTTCGCAATATTACATTATGATAAAGCAGCAGTAGCCCGCTGCGCTGTGTCCACACCAAGGTGTCGGGCTACCAGTCGCTGTCCATGGTGCTGAACTAACACTATCTCTGCCACGGCCGGACTCTTTCTATCTGGTCTCTCTCATCCAGCGCTAGGCTTTGGGGTCGACCCTGCCCTCCGCATCAACGTATTCGATGAACTGAAGTTGGGAGAGTCTTTCTCTGGAGTTTTCCAAGTTCAGGGGTTCCACAATGAGAGCAGAGCGTTTATTTTCCAAGGTAAGACCCGACAACTGTTTACCCATATCCATGTATTACTCCCTCTGTGTACTTTGATCTTGTTTACGTTTGCACGTGCGGCTAATCTTCTGTTATGTCTTAAGACATTGAGTTCAAATAGCCTACACACGTTAATAAGCAGGTAGCCTATTTAATTACAATCAGTAGCCCTACTACTGGGATGGACGTTTTGTCTTAACGTATTAAAGTTAGCCTAGGCCAACTCTATGACGATAAAAGATAAAACCAGCTTGTCCTGGTGCCAGACTGCAGTGAACTATTGGCAGCGACATTATTGTTTCAATCTACAAATTATAGACTATTAAATCCAATCCATACAGAAGTATTTCATTCGGACATTCAGCTGTCCCCATATTGCGACTTCTAATCCCATGTCTGGAGTTTTACGTTTAGTAGGCACTGGCATACCACATCCCCCGCATCGAGTTATAGTGCCCCGCCTCCCGCAGGGCACGTTTCTGCTCAGCCTCATTGCAAAATGTGTAGAATAGCATGATTAACTCTAAAACGACACATGTTTCTCTTTGCCCCATTGAAAAATGTGTAGAATTGTTGAAACTGCGTTTGTGTGGGGAGATTTGTCTTTTTTTTCATCTTCTACAAGAGTCTCGGTTTCTTTCATTCCGGTGAGTTTCTCTCTCTGATGTCTCCAAACTGAGGGTGTTGATCTGAGCTAGCCATGCAGATTCCCTCTGTTAGCGTTGTGGTGTGCTAGCACTGACAATTAGCAGAGCAGAAAACAGGCCTGTTTCTGTGCCTTTGTGCAAAACCTTAAATAATTCATTTAATTGGCATCTATTATTTTTTGCACTCACACTCTTGCACGCGCACGCGCGCGCACACACACACGCATGCATGCATTCACATTCCTTCACACTCCTCACATACGCTCCTGCTACTCTCTGTTTATTATCTATGCATAGTCACTTTACCTACATGTACATATTACCTCAATTACTAGCCTGTTCCCCTATACATTGACAATGGAAGGCAGAATGGGAGTATTCAACCTCTTTTGTTTTGGCAAGCCTAAATACTTTCAGGAGTAAAATGTGCCGAACAAGTCACAAAATAAGTTGCACTCACTCTGTGTAAAACAAGAGTGTTTAACACAATTTTTTAAATGCCTACCTCATCTCTGTACCCCACACATACAATTATCTGTAAGGTCCCTCAGTCGAGCATTTCATTTCTAACATCGATTCAACCCCAAAGACAACATTGTAGTTACTCCACAATACTAAACTAATTGACAGAGTGAAATGAAGGAAGAGCTTGTACAGAATAAAAATATTCCAAAACATGCATCCTGTTTGCAACAAGGCACTAAAGTACAACTGCAAAAAAATGTGGCAAAGAAATTCACTTTTTGTCTTGAATACAACGTGTTATGTTTGGGGCAAATCCAACACAACACATTACCGAGTACCTCTCTATATTTTCAAGCATAGTGGTGGCTGCATCATGTTATGGGTATGCTTGTAATTGTTAAGGACTGGGGAGTTTTTCAGGATAAAAAAGAAACGTAATGGAGCTAAGCACAGGCAAAATCCTAGAGGAACACCTGGTTCAGTCTGCATTACAACAGACACTGGAGATGAATGAACCTTTCAGCAGGACAATAACCTAAAACACAAGGCCAAATATTCATTGGAGTTGCTTACCAAGAAGACAGTGAATGTTCCTGGTTGGCCGAGTTACAGTTTTGACTTAAATCTGCTTGAAAATCAATGGCATGACTTGAAAATGGTTGTCTAGCAATGATCAACAAACAATTTGACAGAGCTTGAAGAAATCTGAAAAGAACAATGGGCAAATATTGTGTGTGCAAAGCTCTTAGAGACTTACCCAGAAAGACTCACAGCTGTAATCGCTGTCTAATGTAATTCTAACATGCATTCAATAGAGGCTATATCTGCAGCAGCACAGCAGAACAGCAGGACAGGATGCTGTTAGTGTAGTGTTGTCGGTCCTACGTGTGTGTGCGTGTGTGTGAGATGCCACTCCTGTGAGATGCCACTAGTGTGCCCATTGCCAAGCTCTGTGTGCCAACCAGACAGAAGGGCAAGAGGCCTAACAGTGGAAGCAACGTTAGTCATATAACGTATACCCATGATGCATTGGATAACAGGAAGCAGAGATTAAAGGCCTATATGTTGGAAACAGTTCTGAGAGTATTTTGTTATGTATTCCAGAGAGGTACATTATAAGTGATGTATTCCAGAGAGGTACATTATAAGTGATGCATTCCAGAGAGGTACGTTAGAAGCAATATATTCCAGAGAGGTACGATAGATGTGTATCAGTAAGTGGTAGAGGCAATAACTTAACATCAGAACAAGAAGTGATCTGATTTAATCTGACCACTTGCGATTGAAACAGGATGACATTTTGTAAAAACGAGTCATCCTGTCTTCTCAGTTTATTTGGAGTTGAGACACTTGTTCCCTGTGTCCATGAATCTGAACCCTCTGACTGGGTGTTAAACCATTTCAAGAATTCATGAGAAACATACAGATCTTAATTTGACCAATTTCTCAAAGCATTAAAATAATCCTACAGCAACAGGAAATGTGAATTATTATATTGTTTATAAACAATATACATTTTTTGTAGGGGTTGTGACATTTTTTGTTCAAGTGGAAATGACAAACTTTAGAAGCTTTTTTTAATCCTTTAATACAGTACAATTTGCATTTCCTGCTGCACAGGAAAATTCTCTGCAACAACAGAGTGATCAAATTAAGATATTAGTTTTATAGTTTTGCAGATTTATACACAGTGTGAGATGCACACTGTGATGGCGTAACAGTGCAGGATGGCGTAAGATGGCGTAACAGTGCAGACGTGTTTTTGTTCGTCCCGTCTCGTGTCCCGTGTAAATAGTTTGTAATAGTTTGTAATTTGTCTTTCCATACATTTTTTTATTTGTCCCCGATTTACCTCTCCTGCAAGCTGCCTTACCCAACGTGAAACGGATCTAATATCCTTACTTTCCATTCTGTAATTTATATCGCCACTATGGTCTATTTATTGTCCTACCTCCTAACCTTATTGCATTTTGCACTACATTTGCACTCTGTATATAGATTTTCTATTGTGTTTTTGACTATGTTTGTTTACTGTGTAACTCTGTGTTGTTGTTTTTTTGTCGCACTGCTTTGCTTTGTCTTGGCCAGGTCGCAGTTGCAAATGAGAACTTGTTCTCAACTGACCTACCTGGTTAAATAAAGGTGAAATAAAAAAAAAAAAAAAATAAACATTCTTTTTTTGAAGATCTACACCTGCTGTTTAATTTCAATCAACTAATCCACATGTATTCAGCTTGAGTCAGTGTCCCACCTCATCATTTCTAATTTGTTGAATTGCATTGTCTTCTGTGATGTTGTTTATTGAAATACTGAATGCCTTGAATAATTTCTTGGAAGAGCTCCCATTGTGTTTATTACTACTGTATGTTAGAGAGTGTTAAGTGTCAGTGTTGTGAGATAGTGGTCCTCACGACATCACCACCCAACCACTCCAAATGGACACTTGTCAATTAAGCACAGACAGCTGGCTGTTGAACAGATACTGTTGTAGACAGGGAGCCTGAGGATAGGCTTCTCCCTCTCTCTCTGTTATTTCTGTCTTGTTTCTGATGATAGATAGAGCGTTGGAAGGATGGAGAGATGCTGTAGGTTAGAGGGGTGGAAGGATGGAGAGATGCTGTAGGTTTGGCCGAGGGAGAACAAAAGGCAGCCAGAGATCAGGGCGCTCTCGTCGTTCCAACCCCTTCTCTCACTCTCTCTGTAGATAAACTGGAAGAAAAGTGTTTTATCCCCAGTTAAAAGGAGCAGGCTTCTGTTCCTCTTGAATAAGGAACATGGCAGTGTGTAGCATAGCATCCCGAATAGACGGTTTATTGACATGAGCACCCACCCAAAGGGTAGCAACCAGGTGACCGTACGCAACAAGTGCACGCACACCCTCAACAGATACACTGTGTGCATAACAACACTCTGAGGTCTGTTCCCATACTCAACTAAAAGGTTCAATGATTTAACATGGCACTAATTAACAAGCATAACGACAGCTCTAAAACGGTGAGTGATGATGGTTTCAGTCTCAATCAGAAACATACAGTATAAGTCCTCTGTCTGATGTTGGAATCAAGTTGTTTCCACATAATTTCAACCAAAATATTCAAACATGGAATCAACTTTCTTTACCCAACTTTTAGCCTAAATCCAATGACAGGGTTAATTTTTGGTTGATTTCACATTGAATTCATGTTAGTTGACTAATGCAGTATGTCCTAAATCTCTCCTCCAGTACCTCCAGACATTACATTTATAGATCTACTCTAATATTAACATCTGTTTCAACTACAGCGCTTGATGTTTTAATTGTGGCCAACGTCACTAAGATTCAGAGATCTTTGTCTCACTCTCTGCCTTCTCTCTCTCCCTCTGTCTGTTACAGCGTTAGCTAATGGGGATCCTAATAAAAATGTATAATAACAATTCATAAATTCTCTCTCTCTCTCTCTTGCTCTCTCGCTCTCTCGCTCTCTCGCTCACTCGCTCACTCGCTCACTCTCTCACTCTCTCACTCTCTCCTCAGACTTGTGGAGGAACGTGAGGGTGAAGGAGGATGTAGCAGAGGTGATGCTCCAGAAGCTGAGAGACAGGACAGAGTTCACTGTGCTGGCCACTCTGAAGCAGGAGAGACTCAACTCTGGAGTACTGCTCTCCATACACCATGCAGAGGACAGGTAAGACACAGTCCTCTCCATACACCATGCAAAGCACAGGTAAGACACAGTCCTCTCCATACACCATGCAGAGCACAGGTAAGACACAGTCCTCTCCATACACCATGCAGAGCACAGGTAAGACACAGTCCTCTCCATACACCATGCAGAGGACAGGTAAGACACAGTCCTCTCCATACACCATGCAAAGCACAGGTAAGACACAGTCCTCTCCATACACCATGCAGAGCACAGGTAAGACACAGTCCTCTCCATACACCATGCAGAGCACAGGTAAGACACAGTCCTCTCCATACACCATGCAGAGCACAGGTAAGACACAGTCCTCTCCATACACCATGCAGAGCACAGGTAAGACACAGTCCTCTCCATACACCATGCAGAGCACAGGTAAGACACAGTCCTCTCCATACACCATGCAGAGCACAGGTAAGACACAGTCCTCTCCATACACCATGCAGAGCACAGGTAAGACACAGTCCTCTCCATACACCATGCAGAGCACAGGTAAGACACAGTCCTCTCCATACACCATGCAGAGCACAGGTAAGACACAGTCCTCTCCATACACCATGCAGAGCACAGGTAAGACACAGTCCTCTCCATACACCATGCAGAGCACAGGTAAGACACAGTCCTCTCCATACACCATGCAGAGCACAGGTAAGACACAGTCCTCTCCATACACCATGCAGAGCACAGGTAAGACACAGTCCTCTCCATACACCATGCAGAACACAGGTATTATACAGTCCTCGGGCGGCCACTTTTGTTTGCGAGGCAGACGACCCTGGTTCAAACCCAGCCAGACAAGATAGAGGACCCTGGTTCAAGCCCAGTCAGACAAGATAGAGGACCCTGGTTTAAGCCCAGTCAGACAAGATAGAGGACCCTGGTTTAAGCCCAGTCAGACAAGATAGAGGACCCTGGTTCAAACCCAGCCAGACAAGATAGAGGACCCTGGTTCAAGCCCAGTCAGACAAGATAGAGGACCCTGGTTTAAGCCCAGTCAGACAAGATAGAGGACCCTGGTTTAAGCCCAGTCAGACAAGATAGAGGACCCTGGTTTAAGCCCAGTCAGACAAGATAGAGGACCCTGGTTCAAACCCAGCCAGACAAGATAGAGGACCCTGGTTCAAACCCAGCCAGACAAGATAGAGGACCCTGGTTTAAGCCCAGTCAGACAAGATAGAGGACCCTGGTTTAAGCCCAGTCAGACAAGATAGAGGACCCTGGTTCAAACCCAGCCAGACAAGATAGAGGACCCTGGTTCAAACCCAGCCAGACAAGATAGAGGACCCTGGTTTAAGCCCAGTCAGACAAGATAGAGGACCCTGGTTTAAGCCCAGTCAGACAAGATAGAGGACCCTGGTTCAAGCCCAGTCAGACAAGATAGAGGACCCTGGTTCAAACCCAGCCAGACAAGATAGAGGACCCTGGTTCAAACCCAGCCAGACAAGATAGAGGACCCTGGTTTAAGCCCAGTCAGACAAGATAGAGGACCCTGGTTCAAGCCCAGTCAGACAAGATAGAGGACCCTGGTTCAAGCCCAGTCAGACAAGATAGAGGACCCTGGTTCAAACCCAGCCAGACAAGATAGAGGACCCTGGTTCAAACCCAGCCAGACAAGATAGAGGACCCTGGTTCAAGCCCAGTCAGACAAGATAGAGGACCCTGGTTCAAGCCCAGTCAGACAAGATAGAGGACCCTGGTTCAAGCCCAGTCAGACAAGATAGAGGACCCTGGTTCAAACCCAGCCAGACAAGATAGAGGACCCTGGTTCAAGCCCAGTCAGAGGCACTATAGAGGATCATGGGTCAAGCCCAGTCAGAGATAAGGCAGAGGACCCTGGTTGAAGCCCAGTCAGAGGCTGGTTCAGGGAGGCAGCGCTAAATGCTAAGCTAGCACACTGGCTGTTTTATACAGTAGAGTCAGTAAAAACAGCTGAAGGGGGACTCCATCAGAGGTGGCTGGTGAAGGGAGTATGGCTCATAATAATGGATGGAATGGAGTGAATGGAATGGTATCAAACACATGGAAAACCAGGTGTTTGATGTTTGATACCATTCCATTAATTCCATTCCAGCCATTACTATGATCCTGTCCTCCCCATTTAAAGTGCCGCCAGCCACCACTGGACTCCATATGTAATAAAGAGGCAAGAGCCTAACCTCATGTCTGGGCCTCAGGTAGAGGCAGTACAATGCTAACATACACCAACTAGTCATACAGATTAGACTGTGTACTATCCGTCAAGATTTCCCCAGTCTCATTGTATAATGTTCAGCCTGCCATTGTTTTTTATTGTGTGGGATTTTGGCATGGATTTCCTGAGGTCATTTGAACAGTAATATTAGCACTGCACTGCCAGAGCTCTGTTGTTGTCTTGAAGACAGTCCATATTATGTTAAACAATCACAGCCAGTTAGATTACGATTTAGCCCTGTTTTCATTGTTACGACCTCCAAAGACAACTTTATATGGATTTTTTCATTTTCTTTAATCGGAAATGTGCAAAATAAATCCTTTGGGAGAACCAAAGCAAAGCAGCTTGTCCTTTCTTCAGTTGGAGCACCACATCCCTGTCACGACGGGGTGTGTGAGCAGACCAGGGTGCAGCGCTGTAGTAGATCGACATATTTATATTTAATATACTCAATGTGAACTATAACAAACACAAGACGAAGTACTTACAATACACTCACACTCACACGCACACTCACACTCACACTCACACTCACACTCACACTCACACGCACACGCACACTCACACGCACACGCACACGCACACGCACACGCACACTCACACTCATACTCACACTACGTCGACTGACATATACGACAATAACCCACACACAGGTGTGGGACATACAAACATAAGTAGGCTCCCTAATTAGAGACAACGCATAGCAGCTGCCTCTAATTAGGGATCCAACTAAAAACACCACACAGAACTAGATAAACTAGATCTGTCAGTCCTTCCATCCTTCTCTCTATCAATCCTTCCATCCTTCTATCCATCCATCTCTCTATCCTTCCATCTTTCTACCAATCATTTATGTAATGGCTTCAATCTATCCCTTCATCTCCCTCCTTCCCTCCCTCCCTCCCTCCCTCCCTCCCTTCCTTCCTTCCTTCCTTCCTTCCTTCTTTCCTTCTTTCCATCCATCCATCCATCCATCCATCAATCCCTCCATCAATCCCTCCCTCCATACTTCCACTCCTTTCTGCAGAGAAGTAAACAGACAAAGGCGTATCTCTAATGATTGATTGTCTGTAGTCAGTGTTGGAGAAAGACCTGTGACATTTTCTCTCTCCAGACACAGTATTAATGACATGACCTCTAAGGTCACAGTGAACCTGTCATCTTCCTTTATGTCACGGATCAGTGCATTATCAACACACACACACATACACGCACACACACACACACACACACACAAACTATGTCTTACTATACTTGTGAGGACTTTTTGGAGACCAACAATTGAATCCCATTCAAAATCCTATTTTCCTAACCTGTAACCCTAACCCTAACCCCTAACCCCTAACCCCAACTCCTAACCTAATTCTAACCATAATTCTAACCCTAACCCTAAACCTAACCCTAAGCCTAAAATAGCTGTTTTGCAAAATGTCTTCACTTCTCTGAATGTTCCTTGGTTTACTTTTCCTGTGAGGACTTTTGGTTCACAAGCATGGTAAGACACACACACACACAGACACACACACACACACACACACACACACACACACACACACACACACACACACTCCTCTCATTAAGTTTGAATTCCTTTCTCAGTCCAATCTCTAGATGGATGTGTCAGACAGCCAGCCAGTCAGAGAGCCAGACAGTCAGACAGCCAGCCAGACAGCCAGACAGACAGTCAGACAGACACATTAAATCCTAGTAGGACTTTCTTGCTACAGCTGGATTAGTTTGATGAGACTAACCATAAGGAAGCATAGTGATAAGGGAGTGTACATGCAACTCGCATCCAAACGCGTAAGCACACACACACACACACAAGATGTGGATTACAGCTGCTGCAGTGATAGGATCGTGTATGTAACCTAGTGAGGAGGAAGTTGCAGAGGACAGTAAGATGAGTGTTTGTGTGTGTGTGTGTGTGTGTGTGTGTGTGTCTCCGAGTGCTATCAGATTTGGTGCCATTTCCACCCAACCCAGTAGATTGTAATGTCGGTGCAGATGTAGCTTTAGCTTGAGAGACAGAGAGACCAGGCTGAGAGCAGACTGGACTGGGTTTTAATCAGAGAGATCAATACTCTGTTTGGATGTTCTAATCAGAGAGATCAATACTCTGGCTGGGTGTTCTAATCAGAGAGATCAATACTCTGGCTGGGTGTTCTAATCAGAGAGATCAATACTCTGGCTGGGTGTTCTAATCAGAGAGATCAATACTCTGGCTGGGTGTTCTAATCAGAGAGATCAATACTCTGGCTGGGTGTTCTAATCAGAGAGATCAATACTCTGGCTGGGTGTTCTAATCAGAGAGATCAATACTCTGGCTGGATGTTCTAATCAGAGAGATCAATACTCTGGCTGGGTGTTCTAATCAGAGAGATCAATACTCTGGCTGGGTGTTCTAATCAGAGAGATCAATACTCTGGCTGGATGTTCTAATCAGAGAGATCAATACTCTGGCTGGGTGTTCTAATCAGAGAGATCCTCTCCTCTCCTCTCCTCTCCTCTCCTCTCCTCTCCTCTCCTCTCCTCTCCTCTCCTCTCCTCTCCTCTCCTCTCCTCTCCTCTCATCTCCTTACCCAGGCCAGACTGGCAGACTGCAGGCAGGGAGAGAGGGAGGGCTCTACTATGTTCTGTGGAGCCTCTATAGTGTACTCTGCCTCTCGCTCTCTCACCCCTCTCTTTTCCCTCTCCCCTCTCCCCTTCTCTCTTTCAGCTACCCTCTCCCCCTCCACCTTCCTTCCTCCCGTTCTCTCTTCTCCCTCCCTCTTCTCTCAGAGACAGTATCTGTGTCAGCCCCATTAGCAGCAGCCTCATTAGTCTAACTTTCGAGAGAAGTCTACAACTGCAGCACTATTTTGTAAACTCCTCTGTAATTGAAGATTTCTTTCTCTGAACTGTTTTCAACTATAGTCCCTGCAGTTTGAAGAGTACAGCAACTACTGTTGATTTATTTGTTCAATGTGTTTGCAGCTTTTTCACTGCAGCTTTTCTGTTTTGAATGATGACAGAAACATATGAGTTTCAGCACCAATGTCCAAAAGGAAAAACCTACAGTCATTACCTCTCAGGCATCAGTCATTATTCTCAGGCATCAGCCATTACCTCTCAGGCCACAGCCATTACCCCTCAGGCATCAGCCATTACCTCTCAGGCATCAGCCATTACCTCTCAGGCATCAGCCATTACCTCTCAGGCATCAGCCATGACCTTTTCAGGCAACAGCCATTACCTCTCAGGCATCAGCCATTACCACTAGATATTAATAGATTCAGTATTTACTGTGTGTCTGTTATCCAGGTATCTGGAGTTGGAGAGCAGTGGGCAGCGTAATGAGATCCGTCTCCACTACCGCACCAAGGACCAGCGGGAACACACTGAGGTGTTCCCCTACTCCCTGGCAGACGACCACTGGCACAAGCTGTCTGTGGCCGTCAGTGTCTCCCACGTGGTCCTGCACGTCGACTGTAACAGGTGAGTGTGGGCAATGGAGGGCGAGAGGTTGGTATGGCGGGAGAGAGAGAGATACAGAGAGAGCAGTAAGGCAAGGGTTGGTGTGAATGGAGGGAGAGAGAATACATTTAGTGCCTAAGGGATGCCTAGGGTGAGCAGGGTGTTGTGCCAACCAACCACTATAACACCTGAGTCAGCTAATAAACCAACCATCCAACCAACCACTATAACATCTGAGTCAGCTAATAAACCAACCATCCAACCAACCACTATAACATCTGAGTCAGCTAATAAACCAACCATCCAACCAACCACTATAACACCTGAGTCAGCTAATAAACCAACCATCCAACCAACCACTATAACACCTGAGTCAACTAATAAACCAGTATGTGCTGTGTATAAACAGTATGCTATCCTCTTGTATTCCTCGTCTCCTCTAGGATCTATGAGAGGGTGATAGAGGCTCCATCTATGGACATTCCCTCTGAGACCACCGTCTGGCTCGGACAGAGGAACCAGGCCCATGGATACTTCAAGGTATGCTGTAAGGATTCATATTTTTCAGAAAATCTACCAAGTTTCAATACCGAGAAAAATGCATATTTATCTTGAGAGTCGGGGGAAGTACCGCAGAAATCGGAAGTGTCCATTTAAAGTGTTTAAAACCAAGATACGGTCACTATGAGAGGGTTCGCCCCAAATAAGATTGTCGCTGCGCCACCTTGCCGGCTTGGCTGCACCACTATGTACAGATACAGTATTTCACAGGTAGTGGAACAGATATTCAGCAACGATAGAGTCGCCAATGACATTGTTGTGAATTGTGAAACAGACCGTTCATAAATTCCGAGTGTTATGATGTTCCTCAATTAATTCAGCACATTTCAGAAGTAGCCTATCTCGACACAGAGCGCGCTTTAGGACGCACAGAGCGCGCTTTAGGACGCACAGAGCGCGCTTTAGGACGCACAGAGCGCGCTTTAGGACGCACAGAGCGCGCTTTAGGACGCACAGAGCGCGCTTTAGGACGCACAGAGCGCGCTTTAGGACGCACAGAGCGCGCTTTAGGACGCACAGAGCGCGCTTTAGGACGCACAGAGCGCGCTTTAGGACGCACAGAGCGCACCCCGAGTAGGCTATAGCGTTGTCAAATAATACAAACTTTGTAATGGCAGTCAAACAAAAGTCAAATTACCAAAGTTGCTAAGCTTGCTAGATAAACTCCAACGAATGACACAATATGTCGTATTTGTCAAAATCAAGTTGATGATTATGTTTTGTCGACGGGGGGAGGCCACTTTTACTTCCCGTGCTGTGGCTGTGCACCAGCCTTGCTCAAAGCAGCGCGATGGCGTTGTCCCAATCAAAACAGCGCTGAAATCAATCTATGTGACCACACACGTCTATTGCTTTAAATTAGTATAAGGGTTGTATATGACTTTGGGAGTTTCAGTATAGTCAAGCCACGATGTTCTCAACACCAGTTTAAATCAGTTTAACCTATTTTTATCTAGAAATCTAAATTCGGGATAATTTAATTTATGTGATGACGGACCAGGCCTGGGCTCGGCTTTCAGCTCACGGGGTTTGGATCATACCGGGATCTAATTTTCAGTTCTGAACTGCATTCGGATCTCGAGTGCAGTCCCGGCAGTGTCAACTATAGCAACTTTGTGTGAAGTTAATACACTAAGCTAAAGGCTTCCATGACAACCTGTTTGGATAGTGTTGTGTATTTTGTGGAGTGTCATTAGTGCCACATTTGGGGATAAAAAAAATCCCAGTTCTTGTCATTCAATCTTTTTTCAGAAAATGTGAAGAGTGGTCCTGGGACAGTCCTGGGATCCTGGTTACCGGTGTTAATTTCTAATATGTGTGATATGTATTAATTGGTAATATTAGACTGCTATGTTAAACAGTCAAACACAGAGTGTGAGTGTGAGTGTGAGTGAGTATGTGCATGTGTGTATAAATTGACGTGCCAGAGCTTAAACCTCACATAGCTTCTCATCACATCAGTTTCGGCACAGTGGATCTGTCATCTCCATAACACACGGCTGGTTCAGGTAGCTGGTTCTGTACATCCGTCATCAGCTTCTAGTGATTCCAACTGTCAGCTAATGTCACAAACTCATGGAGCTCAGTTAGGCTAACTCATCCTGCTTAGATATGATCTGAGGTCAACCTCTCTCTCTCACCTCCCTTTCTCTCTCTGTTCTTCTGTCTCATCCTCCCTCTCACTCTCTATCTCTTTCACCTTCTCTATTTCACTCTCCCTTTCTCCCCTTCTCCCATTCTCTCGCTCTCTCCCCTTCTCCCTTTCTCTCCCTCCTCCCATCTCTCCCTCTCTCTCCATCCTCCCATCTCTCCCTCTCTCTCTCCCTCTCTCTACAGGGTATAATGCAGGATGTTCAGCTGGTCGTCATGCCTCAGGGTTACATCTCCCAGTGTCCAGACCTCAACCGCAGTAAGAGACCAGTTACATTTAATACAATATAAAAGTCTGGAAACTTTGAAGTTAACTTGCTGACAAGGTCATTATTTTACATCCACTATAACAGTTTGGAAACTGTGAATCTAGAATGAGATTTCTAGGAAAGGCACCACCAGCTACACATGCATTTACAGTAAAAACAGAAAGCCCTAGAATGCTTGCTGGTACAGTTACATGGACATTGACAATGGAACTATCATGCCAACATTACTTTACCATGACTTACCTGTGTTTCAGCTTGCCCCACCTGCAATGACTTCCATGGGCTGGTGCAGAAGATCATGGAGCTGCAGGATGTCTTAGCCAAGACCTCCAGCAAGGTACCATAGCATTAGACAATGGGTGCCTCAATAGTCTAAAGTGGTTTCCTCTCTTTGTCTTCTTTCCTTAATCTGCATTGTTCTGAAGGGACAGGAGCGGAGAGGAAGCCACTTTAGACTATTGAGATTCCCCCTCGGTTTCGTGTCTTTGTCCTACATGCTAGCTGTTCTTATGGCTCCTACTTAATGTAGAATAATGGTGTAGATGTGGACAGCTGCTCAGCCATGTACACCACCGCCTGATGTCCTGTCAGTGTACAAGGCATAAGTGCATGAATCATTCACACAGACGGTAAGTTAGGGAACATCCATTTACCTTTCTGTAATACAGCACATGGAGCATCTCTGTCCCCACATGGTTTACTGGGCTCTGGTTCCCTTGTCGTGCCACACTGGGTTGTTGAATAAATGATGAGTTAAAAATCAGACCGTAACAATGGGCTGTTGACAAAAAATATCTCAATACACGCATGCATGTGCACCAACACACACACACACACACACGCACACGCACACGCACACGCACACACACACACACACACACACACACACACACGCACTAACTCTGTATCTTTGTTTTGTTGTGTGTGTGTGTGTGCAGCTGTCGCGTGCGGAGGAGAAGATGCAGGGTCTGGGTGGCTGTTACTGTGAGAGGACCTGCAGTATGAACAGAGTGCTGTACAGGGAGGACGAGGCATGGACAGACGGCTGCAGGAACTGTTCCTGCTATGTAAGACTATAACATACAGATTGTAACAGGCTATAACAGGCTATAAAAGGCTATAACACACTATACCACACTATAACAGACTATAACAGACTATAAAACACTATAACAGACTATAACAGACTATAAAACACTATAACAGACTATAACAGACTATAAAACACTATAACAGACTATAACAGGATATGACACACTGTAACAAACTATAACAGGCTATAACAGGTTATAATACACTATGACAGACTATAACAGACTATAACATGCTATAACAGACTATAACAGGTTATAACAGGTTATAACAGACTATAGCACACTATAACAGACTATAAAACACTATAACAGACTATAACAGACTATAAAACACTATAACAGACTATAACAGACTATAAAACACTATAACAGACTATAACAGGATATGACACTGTAACAAACTATAACAGGCTATAACAGACTACAACACACTATAACAGGTTATAATACACTATGACAGACTATAACAGACTATAACATGCTATAACAGACTATAACAGGTTATAACAAACTATAGCACACTATAGCACATTATAACATGCTATAACAAACTATAACAAACTATAACAGACTAACATACTTTAATAGGCTATAACACAAGAACTGCTTCATCTATACAAGGCTATAACCTAGGGCTAATTCCTACCGCTTATAGGGCTTAAAGGGACAGTTCACTTTATAATCACTGTGGGCTTAAAGGGACAGTTCACTTTATAATCACTGTGGGCTTAAAGGGACAGTTCACTCTATAATCACTGTGGGTTTAAAGGGACAGTTTACTCTATAATCACTGGGGGTTTAAAGGGACAGTTCAATCTATAACCACTGTGGGCTTAAAGGGACAGTTCCCTCTATAATCACTGTGGGCTTAAAAGGATAGTTCAATTCATGATCCCAGTTATTCAGGACATAAAGGGACGACGCTGAATGGAAAACCATAAACTGTGTCTGAAATATCAATAGTGCAATCAACTCTATGTGATTCTCCTGATCCTAGAGTTCAAGACATAGGGTGTGTCTGTAAATTCCATCTGGAGTGCCAGAGTGCCAGAGGGCGTTGCTAAATTCAAAGCGTTGTTAGATTGTCCGTTCGTAAATTCTGAGCGTCTCGTTCTCAGAGCGCTCAGAGCGTTCAGAGCGTTCAGACGGACGCCCTGGCTGAGGAGTAGGGTTGATCGTAGCATTCTGACCTCACAACGGCAGTCAAGCACCCAAGCTAACTGGCTAACGTTGGCTAGCTTGCTAGCTACTTCCAGACACAAATGAGAGAGCCCCTCACTCTGACCAATTGACTCGCCCTAGCAGAGCTGGTTAGGCTGTTTTCATGTCATCCACAGAAACTATTTACTTACGCTGTTTTTGCTGATGTTTACTGACACCGGTCATATTCAACGGGTGTTCATAAATTCATCAGTTATTCTGCGCTCTGCCACACTCAGACGAGAACTCACCTATAGACTTCATGGTCTTGGAGTTTGTTATAGCTTGGTGGTTCAGTCAGTAGAATGGTTCAGTCCATTATGGGGGGGATCAGTCTGAGGTTCTGAGTAATATTGTGTGTTGATCAATCGTCTTGAGTTAATAAATCTGCTTTTAATAATGTCTGTTTTGTCTTATTTCTTTAGAATGGTACAGTCCAGTGTGAGACCATCTCGTGCCCCCCTCCCCAGTGTCCCCCTGACTCTGCCCCAGCCTATGTGCCAGGCACGTGCTGCAAAGAGTGTCAGCGTGAGTAACAACACTTACCCTTCTCATGCCATGTTATTTTCACATCTGCACAACACAGCCCTCTACAACACCTCTCTGTCTATCTCTCCTCTCTACACCACTTCTCTGTCTCTCTCTCCTCTCTACACCACTTCTCTGTCTCTCTCTCTCCTCTTTACACCACTTCTCTGTCTCTCTCTCCTCTTTACACCACTTCTCTGTCTCTCTCTCCTCTCTACACCACTTCTCTGTCTCTCTCTCTCCTCTCTACACCACTTATCTGTCTCTCTCTCTCCTCTCTACACCACTTCTCTGTCTCTCTCTCTCCTCTCTGCACCACTTATCTGGCTCTCTCTCTCCTCTCTGCACCACTTATCTGGCTCTGTCTCTCTCCTCTCTACACCACTTCTCTGTCTCTGTCTCTCTCTCCTCTCTACACCACTTCTCTGTCTCTCTCTCTCCTCTCTACACCACTTCTCTGTCTCTCTCTCCCCTCTGCACCACTTCTCTGTCTTTCTCTCTCCTCTGCACCACTTCTCTGTCTCTCTCTCTCCTCTCTACACCACTTCTCTGTCTCTCTCTCTCCTCTCTGCACCACTTCTCTGTCTCTCTCTCTCCTCTCTACACCAGTTCTCTGTCTCTCTCTCTCCTCTCTACACCACTTCTCTGTCTCTCTCTCTCCTCTCTACACCACTTCTCTGTCTCTCTCTCTCCTCTCTACACCACTTCTCTGTCTCTCTCTCTCCTCTCTGCACCACTTCGGTCTCTCTCTCCCCTCTCTACACCACTTGTCTGTCTCTCTCTCCTCTCTACACCACTTCTGTCTCTCTCTCCTCTCTACACCACTTCTGTCTCTCTCTCCTCTCTACACCACTTCTGTCTCTCTCTCTCTCTCTCTCTCTCTCTCTCTCTCTCTCTCTCTCTCTCTCTCTCTCTCTCTCTCTCTCTCTCTCTCTCTCTCTCTCTCTCTCTCTTCATCTCTCTGTTCCTCCCTTTATGTCTCTCCATTCTCTATCTCTCTCTCTCTGTCATTCCTCCCCCCATCACTCAGCCCACAGTGTGAAGCACACAATCATAAAGACTCGCCTTGACAACTGACCACATCACTGCGTTGCTAGGATACATCCGCCACGTACACAGCACCCCATGCCTTCATATATACATCAATAATTCAAGGCCAGTCTTTAAAGCCTGCTGCTATCTGGAGCCAGCATTAATATGACACCCATTTAAGTAATGACTTAAGCTGTGTATAACATGCTACCTTGCTCCCAATGTTAAAAGGGGCTAGGAATAACAAAAACCTCTATGTGTGCGTGCATTTTTGTGTGTGTGTGTGTGTGTGTGTGTGTGTGTGTGTGTGTGTGTGTCCACAGCTGTGTGTCTGTTCAGAGGAAGGGTGTACGTAGAAGGGGATGTGAAGAGTGTGAGGGATTCATCTGGAAACTGTTTACTGTTTGAGTGTCAGGTAAATCCAATACACTACACCATGTCTACACACTCTTAGAATTCCTATAGAGACAACACACCATTAGAATCCCTATAGAGACAACACACCATTAGAATTCCTATAGAGACAACACACCATTAGAATCCCTATAGAGACAACACACCATTAGAATTCCTATAGAGACAACACACCATTAGAATCCCTATAGAGACAACACACCATTAGAATTCCTATAGATACAACACACTCTTAGAATTCCTATAGAGACAACACACCATTAGAATCCCTATAGAAACAACACACCATTAGAATCCCTATAGAGACAACACACCATTAGAATTCCTATAGAGACAACACACCATTAGAATTCCTATAGAGACAACACACCATTAGAATCCCTATAGAGACAACACACCATTAGAATTCCTATAGATACAACACACTCTTAGAATTCCTATAGAGACAACACACCATTAGAATCCCTATAGAAACAACACACCATTAGAATCCCTATAGAGACAACACACCATTAGAATTCCTATAGAGACAACACACCATTAGAATCCCTATAGAGACAACACACCATTAGAATTCCTATAGAGACAACACACCATTAGAATCCCTATAGAGACAACACACCATTAGAATTCCTATAGAGACAACACACCATTAGAATCCCTATAGAGACAACACACCATTGAAATTCCTATATAAACAACACAACATTAGAATCTCTATAGAGACAACACACAATTAGAATTCCTATAGAGACAACACACCATTAGAATCCCTATAGAAACAACACACCATTAGTATCCCTATAGAGACAAGACACCATTAGAATCCCTATAGAGACAACACACCATTAGAATCCCTATAGCGACAACACACTCACTCTGATCCAGCCTGGTCTGGGCTCATTTCCTGTTGAAATACATATCATATTATTCTTATCTTGTGGTGGATGGCCTCATGTCAGCTCAACCTTTACAGTACCTCTCAAGCCAAGAGCTTGTCTATAAATGCGTCTCCCAGAACAGATAGAGAGCTTGACTATAGACGCGTCTCCCAGAACAGATAGAGAGCTTGGCTATAGACGCGTCTCCCAGAACAGATAGAGAGTCATGTAGTAACCAAAAAAGATGCCAAGAGTGTGCACAGCTGTCATCAAGGCAAAGGGTGGCTACTTTGAAGAATCTCAAATATAAAATATATTTTGAATTGTTTAACACTTTTTCGGTTACTACATGATTCCATATGTCTTCACTTTTATTCCACAATGTAAATAGTGCAAATAAAGAAAAACCCTTGAATGAGTAATATTCCAAACTTCTGGCCCCCAGAGTATATATTTATTTTATGAAACTAAAGCTGCCATGGCTGTCAAATAGATAAATAAACCAAATATACGTATATAATATATAATAGCATACAGTATATTAGCATCTAATAAAATGATCTATTGTTGTTAGAAGTGAGATGTCCATGTCTAAAGCAGAGAAGATTAATTATGACAGAGGTGTTACTGTCATGGTTTTACAGGAGCGCAGCATGAGGATGGTTGAGAACACCCCCTGTCCTGAACTGACCTGCCCTGAGTCTGAACACATCACCCTTACAGACCGCTGCTGCAAGGTCTGCAGAGGTGGGTCTGTAACACACACCCACACCCACACCCACACACACACACACACCCACGCACATCCACACACGCCCACGCACACCCACGCCCACGCACGCACACACACAGATTCTTGAAGCGATAGTTAGGTAGTGTTTATGTTCAGTGTAATAGATAGTGAGGTAGTGTTTATGTTCAGTGTAATAGATAGTGAGGTAGTGTTTATGTTCAGTGTAATAGATAGTGAGGTAGTGTTTATGTTCAGTGTAATTGATAGTGAGGTAGTGTTTATGTTCAGTGTAATAGATAGTGAGGTAGTGTTTATGTTCAGTATAATAGATAGTGAGGTAGTGGTTATGTTCAGTGTAATAGATAGTGAGGTAGTGGTTATGTTCAGTGTAATAGATAGTGAGGTAGTGGTTATGTTCAGTGTAATAGATAGTGAGGTAGTGTTTATGTTCAGTGTAATAGATAGTGAGGTAGTGGTTATGTTCATGGATATTGGATAGTAATGGATATTAAAAGTTGGTCCGCTCCCTCCATCTTCTTAGATGATGTATGACTCCTGCTTGGCTGGTAATGAGGCCTCTCTCTCACGGTGGTACCTGGGCTGTATTCCAAAATACTTTTTGAGCACTACTTTTTACCACAGCCGTATGTGCCCTGGTCAAAAGGAGTGCACTGTAGAGGGAATAGGCAATTTGGGATGCACTCATGACATTACCCACATACACACTAGACGTGGTCAGCACACAGCCATGCATCTCTCTGGCAGCCACACACTAGTTTAATATTCCAGTTTCCACCAGGCCTTAACAACATGTTACTGTTCAACCACGCACTCCCAAAGACACACACACACACACACACACACAACCACGCACGCACTCCCAAAGACACACATACACACACACACAACCACGCACGCACTCCCAAACACACACACACACACACACAACCACGCACGCACTCCCAAACACACACACACACACAACCACACACGCACTCCCAAACACACACACACACACAACCACGCACGCACTCCCAAAGACACACATACACACACACACAACCACGCACGCACTCCCAAACACACACACACACACAACCACACACGCACTCCCAAACACACACACACACACAACCACGCACGCACTCCCAAACACACACACACACACACAACCACGCACGCACTCCCAAACACACACACACACACACAACCACGCACGCACTCCCAAACACACACACACACACACAACCACGCACGCACTCCCAAACACACACACACACACACACGCACGCACTCCCAAACACACACACACAACCACGCACGCACTCCCAAACACACACACACAACCACGCACGCACTCCCAAAGACACACATACACACACAACCACGCACGCACTCCCAAAGACACACACACACACACACACACAACCACACACGCACTCCCAAACACACACACACACACACAACCACGCACGCACTCCCAAACACACACACACACAACCACGCACGCACTCCCAAACACACACACACGCACAACCACACACGCACTCCCAAACACACACACACACAACCACGCACGCACTCCCAAACACACACACACAACCACGCACGCACTCCCAAACACACACACACAACCACGCACGCACTCCCAAACACACACACACAACCACGCACGCACTCCCAAAGACACACATACACACACAACCACGCACGCACTCCCAAACACACACACACAACCACGCATGCACTCCCAAACACACACACACACACACACACACACAAAAACACACACGCACAAACACACACGCACTCCCAAACACACACACACACACACACACACACACACACACAGGTGGGTGGCAGGTAGCCTAGCGGTTAGAGCGTTGGGCCAGTAACCGAAATGCCGAGCCGTCAAGGTGAAAAACCTGTCGATGTACCCTTGAGCAAGGCACTTAACCCTAATTTGCTCCAGGGGCGCCGTACTACTATGGCTGACCCTGTAGAACAATGTAGGCCATCATTGTAAATAAGAATTTGTTCTTAACTGACTTACCTAGTTAAATAAAGGTTAAATTAAACATTAAAAAGTGTAAGACAGCCCACTGAGGGTGATTTATCTGCTGTAGAATGACCAGACAGTCTCTATCTCTTTCCCTCCTCTCTCTCAGGTCATAATTTCTGTGTGGAGGGCCACAGTACCAGCTGTGTGGAGAACTCGGAGTGTGTGAATCTGGAGGCTGGGTCCTGCTGCAGCTGTAAAGATGGCTACCGCGCCCTGAGGGATGACAGCGCGTACTGTGGAGGTGCAGTACTCTTACTACAATAACGGCCTCACTAAGCCAACACTCATTTCTCAACTCAAGTCTCTCTACTACTGCCTGTGGTCTTTGTACGTCTTCTCTGTTGTGGATCAGCTTGGCTGGTTGCGCATTCCTCCAATGCCTCATTTAAAAGTGGTCCTTCGAGACAGATTTCAACCAAAGAATGAATCATTTACAGTTGTTGTATGGGAGCTTGGACCTCATTGTTTTTAATGTTTAGTTTGGGATTACAATCACATACTGTAGGAATGTGTAAGTAAGTACAGGGATGACTCCAGTACCAAGCAGTGGCGTCTACTTTAAAATAGGAGAAATGTGGAGGGCTTATAATTAATCTTGTCTAATTCCATCTTTCTTTCCATCTATTAATGATCTCTAGGAAACCTTTCATTACTACAACCAGCCTCACAGCTCATATCACCTGTACTACCACTCATCAGACCAGCCTCACAGCTCATATCACCTCTACTAACACTAATCAGACCAGCCTCACAGCTCATATCACCTGTACTACCACTCATCAGACCAGCCTCACAGCTCATATCACCTCTACTAACACTAATCAGACCAGCCTCACAGCTCATATCACCTGTACTACCACTCATCAGACCAGCCTCACAGCTCATATCACCTGTACTACCACTCATCAGACCAGCCTCACAGCCTTAGGCCCCGGTCCATCATACTCCCACCACTGGTGAGTTAAACATACCCATGGTATGGTACCCATGGTAAGTTAATTTACCACAGCTGACAGACAGTCTCTCCGGTCGCTCTTACTGCAAGCCTTACTACCATATTCCCCATCATACTCCCACCATGGGGTGGTAAAAATACACCACGGTACATTAGCATGCCAGTCGCAGACAGACAGTCTCCCACCGACCAACCAACTGCTGCTAATGAGAACAGTTGGT